>CM031235.1:153961056-156361056 GCA_018340775.1 Taxus wallichiana var. yunnanensis | reverse complement strand
GGGTGGGCCTAGGATTTAGGCCTAGATTAGTAAGGGACATAAAGGAGGTCCTCTTGGTCTAGGTCAAAGTTAGTGAGGTAGTCAAATTCGATGTAATTGGATTATGGGGATAGTGGTTTATGTTGATTAGGTTGGGTTGTGGATTGAGATGAATCGGGTTCCTCAAAGATGAAGTCAATGGGGTGAGGGCAGGGATATTAGGAAGGGGAAATTATGGATGGATTTGGTTGGGAAATGATGGTTTAGGATGTGATTAGTTAATACATGATTTAGGATGGTTTTTTGTGATGTTAGGATTAACATGGGATGGTTGATTTGGATGGCAAAGAGGGGATTGGTTGAGGTAGGATGTTAGATTTGATATTTTCTTTATAATATGTTGGATGGTATGTAGGATTTCATGATCAAAGAGAGATGGTTAAATTTTATGGGTGGGGGTGAGGGGATTGCTTAGTTGATGGATTTAGAAAAGAGGTAGGGTTTTGGATGTTGGTATGGAGAGGATGGGGATTGAGGATAAAATTCCATGGTTTGATAGGATGTGTGGGAGATTAGATTTGGATTAGGATGGATGATTAATGATGGTGATGGGATTGGGATTGGGATTGGGATTAATTGATAAAGGATGGTTGATTATGATGATGTTTGATTGATTAAAATTTTAAGATGATAGGATTGTAAAGGGTGTTTATAATCAAGAAAAAAACATGCAACACACACCCTAGCTAGTCAAGTGGGATTAGAATCAAAATATAGCCCAATTTTAATACCACACACTGATGATGGTGCCAAAATTGGCTCTAAACTTATGTGCCAATGTGGGGTTGGCTATAAAGTGATCTTGGAGTGTGCAGCCTCCTTGTACTATAGTTTGATTAGGGCTAAAAGGTTACCTAGACTATGATGTATGAGATCACTACAGGAGTTCCGATATTCATTGCGGTTTGTGGGTCTCATTACGTGTTGCAATGATGTTGTCTAAGGCCTAGGTATTGGGACATGGAATCCCCTCACTTCACACCTCTCTTAAACAAGTTAAAAATTATCCAATAATGACAGTTATCCAAGAATATATACACCCCACTAGAACAAGTGGTCTATCTATGTGCATAGAAATGAATCCCATTATCATACGACCCCTAGAATTATGGAAAGTGTGTGGATATCACTTCCACATTACGTTCCCCCTACAAAAATGGGAAGGCTAGCCTCTTTTGATCCTCAAGATTGTCCTAGAACATGAGAGGAGAGCTTACATGGTTTTGCCTTTGGGATGAACAAGCAAAAATGAAAGCACATAAATGATGATAAGCTCGCTAGATGATAAAATGAAATTATAAAGATTAGTAGTTTGATGATTGGGTCTTCAAGAGGAGGCCCTACAAAATAAGGGTTAGTAGTTTTATTTTTAAACCCAATATCTTGGACCAAATGAGCTGCAAAACAAAAGGATTAGTAGTTTTGAATCCTACAATCACCAAAAAAGGTTAGATGGCACAAGATAAATATGAAAATGGATAGAATATCCCCTTTTTCTATAATAATCCTACAAAAATAGAATGTTGGAACCTGCAAAAATTCACCAAAACACTTGAAAACTAAGTTAGGTTTCTAGTTGTAAGAGAAAATTATGGTTCAAAAAAGGTGTTGATTTCCAGGTCATAGGCACCACAAAGTAGTTAAAAGGAATCAAACAGGCATAAGCTGTCACTTTAGTTAAAATTCACCATTATGTGCAGCATTGGTGTTGGTGTATGACAAATACTAAAACATGTAAAAAAACTAGCAAAAATGCAATTTCAGAGTTTCAAAGGCTAAAACAAAGGCATTCAAACAGGAAGCATGGGCGCCAAAGTTTGGAATAGGTGTCACTTTATGGCATAGGTGCCATTTTTTGCAACATAGGCACCAATGCATAGGTCAAAGGAGTTGTTTCATGCTGTGAACATAATTTGAGATTGAAATCTACAAATTTGAAGGGGTAAATGATAATGAAACTTCTTGAAGTTTTGGCACCTATTCTAACGATATAATAAGATGGTACATGATAATTGTTTTTGGGTAATCCCATGGTGGGTGCTAAAAATGTGTTGGTTAGAAAATATTAGTGATAAAATATAAGAAAAAAACTATAAATTACTCTCCTATCCTAATCCTTATAACAAATACTTCAGATATAGCAAATGATATAAAGGATATAGATTCAATACCTACACTTACCTACAAGCTGAAATCATCCTTCTTTGATGCTTTGGATGTGCTCAATGGATGAATTTACTTACTTCAGATTGTGGATTTAGTTGGACAACACCTCCCCTTATGGATTGATATTTTTTGAAGAATGCTTGATGATTGTTGTAGAGCTCTTTAAAAAATTTGGCAAAGCACTTAGTTGTAATTTCAAATTTTGGCTTCCATGGAGGGTCAAAATCCAATTTATAGGTTGTGGGAGGAGAAATGGAGGGTGCATATTGATCTAATTAAGATGAGGATCAATCATTTTTATTGCATGAGAGGATGGAGAAATATAGAATTAGAGAATTCTAGAAATTAAGATAATCCTTGATTGAATTTTTCAATGGAGGGAGGGAATTTTATTTGAATTTTTAAAATAAAATGGAGGGAAGTTTAGAGATAATTCTAGAAATATAATCCTTTAGATTTGGAGGTGGATAATTTGATTAGGTTATAATTAGGTTAGATTAATTATGATTAGGGATGTGATTTGATGGAGAAGCTAGGAGTAGGATAGGTGTAGAGTAGGTGGTAGGTGAGTAGGAAATTTTAATTCCTATAAATGTTTTAATTGAGGTTAGGAAATGTGATTTATAATATGATTTACTATCTCTCCAGGAGTCGAGCATAGGGATTAGATATTCATGCTCGATTCCCGATCGGTCAAGCATATAGGACCGGTTGAAGTCTTCCAATCAACCTTGACCAGGCCTATGTATAGAGATAGGGGTGTATACTTATGAGATTAATTTGTATAAAGTTAGGATAGATAATGTGGAATGAAAATTTGGTAATATTAAGGGGTATAATAGTTTAATAAGTATTTTATTTATTAATAAAGTATGTCGACATTTTACATGTCTACAGAGAAAAATTAGGAAAAGGAAGGCTATTCTTGTGAGTGGGAAATAACAAGGTTCACACACAACAACCGAAGTAGTTCATCATTTAATTAGAGAAAAAAATGTAATTAACGAGACTAAAAACTAGAGACACATAGTTATTTAGTTTCATCTATCAAGGAAACCAAATTCCTTCTTAATCACCATACTTGCAAAGTTGCAAGAGAGAGAGAGAGAAAAACATGAGCAAAGAAAATGGAAGAAATGTAGCTTTTTATTTCTTGTGTAGTGATGAATACAAATCTCAATCAATCTACAACAATCCATAATTGCTACCAAGAACTAAAAATTTTAGGATCCTTTGGAATGGAGAATCCATTCCAATTTATAGCCTTGTGAATTTCCTTCTCATCTACCCCCACATGACTCTTCATGTTCCTATTCTACTTTTGACCTTTCAATTTCCCTTATAAGAGACAATTAATTACCTCTATTATAATTTGAGAGGGTAATGTTATAATTTACAAATATTGTCACTTAAGTAAATAGGAAAAAATACCATGATTGTGTACAATGAAGAATTAGAAGAAAGGGAGAGAAGAGGAGAAGTGAAAGGGATTGACTGATTTGTTGAAGAAGATCCTCTGATGTAGAACTTTCTGATTTGAGGCATGATGATCTCACTTTCCTCCTCTTGCTAGATTCATAGAAACCTTGGGCTTCCAAATGAGTGTTTTAAAACACTATTGTGAGACCTTTTGATGTGAGCTTGAGACGAATACAGAATCACTCATGATGATGAATCCTTGATGTCACAATGAGAGTGAGGATCACTCTCCTTATCCTTATACTTTCAAAATTTTCTGTATTGATGCAAAAACCTCTTGATTTTTTTGTTCCTTTCTTGCACACCACACTATAATATTGTAAACTTTACCTCTACCTGACTGCAAGATGTGAGATCCTTAAGGAAGAATGATGAGCTCTTTCCTAGCTTACTTTATTTTCCCATCTCACCCAGCTCCTTGAGCTCATCCAAATCACCTTAATGATATTATGATTACATTAAGACTAGATATGGAGTATTATGAACTCCTCTGATGAATCAATGGATTACTTTACACCTTTTGGATCCTCTCTAATTGCGCAGTGTCTCTGAATTTCCTCTTGTTACGCCTCGTTGTGATCTACTTTACTCCCGAACACAATTGTGATCAAAATGATTCTTTGAGATCTTTATGAAGGATTAATTTCATTTTTTGAGATAATAAAAAACATTAAAACTTTATGAATATGTCAATAAGCAGTGGGATGAGTGAAATCGGAGCCAATCAGTAATTTCTCGCATCCAAAAATTATACTTTTAGCAAGTTTTGGCCATGACTATTATTTTTGGAAATTTTGCCTTGTTTACATTCCCTGATGATTATTTCTTATGTGGAGGACCAAGGATGTCAATAATTCACTTTATTCTATCACTTACTATTTTTTAGTCATACCTCACCATGGACACATGTTATTTTTAGTAAGTGTACTATGGTGTGTCGGATTACAACAAAAGGTCTTGAAATTATGGGTTTTATTATGAGATTTCCCACTCCAAATTTTGGATGATTCCTTCATCAAAATGAGTTTAAAATGGGTTTTTCATCAGATAGGGTACAATAATGAGAAAAAATCAGTCCTCAATATCTCAAAAAATCAGCAACTTCATCGTGTAAAAAGTGGTTTACATGAAACTAGATTTTTCGAAGACCCTTCGCTTTGAGTTTCAAATGATTTCACCTAATAAATATTTGGAGAATTTAAAATTTATTTAAGGAGGGAATAATGATGATGAAAAATACATTCCTAAACCATAAAAAATAGGGACTTCATGGCACGAAAACTAACTTACGTGAAACTAGATTTTCAAGGATTGTTTCCTCCAGTTTTCAAGTGATTCCGCCTAACGGATCCTCGGGAACTAGAGATGAGCCTATTTTTCCATTCACTTATACATAATAGAAAACATAAATGGTGGATTTAATATTTGAAAGAAATAAAAATTATCCAAGTGCAAACAATAAGTTCTAGTTCTTTTATAACTCATACAGGATCTCATGCTTCAATTTTGGATGAAGAAGTATGAGGAAAGCTTCATTTCTTGCAAAACACATATGTCTCTGGAATTTTATGGGTGGTATAATTGATGTGTTTTTATTTATTTTTTATGATTCATGGATTCAAAAATGGATTCTTGGTTGAACTAGGTGAGAAAACCCTTACTAATTAGTTATTTTCAAGCTTTGACAGTCATCCAACAATAATATTTATACATGGAAAACTAGACACAGCTAAGGAAAAGTTAGGGTTTTAAAATGGCTTGGCATGGGGCACATTTTTATATCCTCTTTAGCTATGGAACAAGATGTGTAATAAAATTTTCCTCATTCTATGTCTGCCACTTGTCACAACATGGATGGACTAAAGGGAAGTGAGGAAAAACAAGCCATAACCACTAAGGAGCTAAGACAAGGTCATATGGAAACCCCGACTGAGGGATAGAGAGGGGTATATTTTCTTGTCCCATTTCCCCCTTGGTATAGGGCTGAGAGGGATAAAAATGTTCCCTCATGTGGTGATTGCAAGTGACACTTGTTCTTTGCATGATGAGAGGGGCTAGAGATAGGTAGATAGGCCTTGCAGAGTGCTTATCATGGTCATGTGAGGAACCTACAGGGGGAAATTTGGGGTGGAGTGAATTTTTTATCCCATATGTACCCTTGGGATAGGAAAAAAATGGATCGAAAAAAATTCCTCAACCTGGAGGTGACAAGTCTCTTCTTGCAAAATTGACTAACCGAGAGAATACCACCGCTAGAGAGAAGACTTGAAGACGATGTTGTCGGAGCTCTAGAAGGTATTTTTTGGATGAAGTATTATATTATTTTTACTCCCAAGATAATTATAAGAACAATGGGATGTGTCACATATTAAATTATTCCTAAAAATCCCTAACATTTCTCCTTTTATTGAGGACGAGTAGGGTGTGTCTTCACAGATTGAGTGACAAGAGAGATACTTGAGTCTTGTGAAAGATTTGAAATATTCATAATGTAGAGGTATTTTAAATATTTTCAATGAGTATTTTATTGGATTCTAACTCCATATGGAGCTCCCAGAATCATCCGATGAAGTCCAGGTACCTATTTTGACTACCTGCTCCTTAGCACGAAAACCTAATGTTGCATTATTTATCCCTAAACCTCCTCAAATTTCTTGAAATTTCCTAAATCAGTTCCAAAATTTTCATATCTCTTCAATACCACATCTAGATGATTTTTATCCTTTCATTCTATCCCATAGGATGCACACCAATCTTGGAAAGGTAGGAATTAGCCTTTCTAGGCTTATTGAGAAACTAGCCGTTGGAAGCATTTCACTGAATGAAATTTATGGCCTTGTCATATCATTCCAAACACCTACACTTTATTTTTCATCATCTTGGAGGTAACTAAAAGGTCAATATGGACATGAAACAGATGAAAAAATGACCAAAAGAGGGTTTCATGAAGTCTCGGGAGTAATGTTTTTGAATTTGGGTAAGTTGTCATGCTTGAAAGTTTGAAATTTCATGTCACACATTTGCATGACAACACCCCATTAAATTTGGGGTGGGTTTAATTATAAATAGGGAGATTTAGTAGAGTTTTAGACCACTATCTTTTTCAATAGGTGTTAAAAGTTTCACTAAAATTTCAAAAGGTATTTGGGGGGTTGACCTATTTAACCGGCCAACTCCCAAAACACTATAGATAGAAAACCAAGCACCTTAAGGACATGCACTATAACATGAAGAAATTATATTTTAAATTTAAAAAAATCTAACTTAAAAATGGCAATGTGCCCATGTTGTAGAAAACTACATATAAGAATTAGAGAGGAGGGAGGTTTAGGTATACTAGATAAAATTCTTGTAAATCTCCTCTTTGCTTATCATTTCTTTGCTTCTTATGCAACATTTATTATTTTTTTACATCGGCCCTTCCTCCAATTTATGGTATTATTTTTCTGCAAGAGGTCAATCCGAGGTTGGATTCACTAAAGTATAGCCCACCTAGCTTATTATAGGGGTAACATGGGATCAGATCAATCGCTTCGCATGAGTGAAGGTATGTGTTGTCTCCAAATAATTACACCCCCAAATGGCTCGGAATTAATCACAACATTCGGTGTGATTAGGACACATGGGATCACCTATCAATATTTGGGACTTGCGCTTGAGGTGAACCTCTAGAGAAGGACGGATTCCTCTTCCTAAACTAAACAAAACACAACTTCGATGTAAGAAAGATGACTAACTAGACCTATAGAAAAATTTCAAGGGATTAGGGAGAGAAAATGCAAGGAAATAAAACCTATGATAGAAGGGGTGATGTACCAAGAAAAGGAATGCTCAACTTCTCGTAAGGTTTAATGTGGGTAGGATGATTACATCATTGGCCACCTTCACCTATTGTAACTTATAAAGGGTACACAATACAACAGACTGGGAGCACACATTCCTTCATTAAACTTTAAACATACGCAATAGAAAGATCATCTTTGATTGGTTACAAAAATAATTTATCACGAGGATAATCACAAGCACATGTCAAGCATCTACTTAAGTGATAATAATAATGCAACTCTTAGTCAACAAAAGGAAAATAGCTTCTCACAACTGAAGAAAGATAATCACACTATTCTTTTCACAATATGAAATAGATAATCTGAAGTAAAGGCAAACTAATCAATAATGCTAAGGAATTGTATTCACAAAGCATACAATGACTAATCATTCAACACAATAAAACATATCTTCAAGTGTAAGGAATAACTCTGAATATAATTAAAAGGTTTCAACAAATCTCGAAAGAAGTCTTCCAAGCTTCAAGAGCTACTTCACAAAAATATCTAAAAATATGTATATATCTATATCAAATAATGGAAGCATTCCACTATTTATAAGTTCCTAGGTTGAGCCATTACAGTTGGGCCTTTAACTAACATTTAACTAAAAATAGTAATGTCATTAATATTAAGGGAACATGCTCCCATGAAAATAGTAAATTTTTTGCAAAAGGTTGACCAAGTTAACCCTGCAACTTTGACTGATTCCGAGCTTGAACCTATCCTTTCATGGCCACTCAGCTTTGGCCTGATTCATCTGCATCTCCTTTCTCTACAATTTTTTGTTGTCCTTCCTCCCATACATCCATTTGGTGTCTCAGTATTTAAAAGAAGCATTTGATAACACCCTAAGTTTTTTTCATCTCTAGGGCCACATGCATAATGATTCACTACGTTTGCTATTTCGATCTCTTTCGTGATCTGGATGGCAACCTTTAAAGTTTATTTATGAATTTATTTAAACTCGCTATGAAATTTTGACATAAGACCAATCGAGTTAATGGAGTCACTATTGAAATTCTTGGTGATGCCATCGTCATGCTTCACCAAATCCTTGGAATTTTCCTTAATTTGATCCTTAGGAAGAGCATCGATATTTTCATTGAAGAATTTGCAATTGGTGTTGTCAAACTCCTCTGAGATTTCATTCAGGGCATCTGTAATCTCCACTCATTTCTCCTCCAATTTCTTAATCAAATCTTGTAATACTTGACACCAAAATTCCATGGCCTTTTGATATTCAAAAAATTTAGAGGCATCAGCTATCACCTCTTCCTGAAGAAGCAAGTCATAATCTGTTCTCTAATGTCACTCCATGTTTCCAAAGTTAAATTTAAATTATTATTATCCTCAGAGAAGGATTCATCCATCTTAGAAATGGTGATTTTTACAACCTGCAAATCATTATAAATCTCAATGGCTTCCTTGATCAAAGGATTAGCTTCTTGCATAATTCTTTCCATCCATCCACTCACTGATCTCCCTTTCTAGCCTAGCTTCTCGAGCTCATGATAAGAAATATCATCAATTGTAGATGAAATTTTCATAGCCGTAGTATTTGAGATGTCAGTGGATGGAGTGGGTTGGGTTACTTTATGCAAAGCAGTGCAGTGAGCTGCTCGACCTTGGCCTTGAGCTCATCCTTGGTGGCCTTGTCTTTGTCATATTTCTCCAAAAGGGCCCCAAGAGTAGTGTGTACATCTTTCTTGGATCCTTCATGAGTAGCCTTCCCCAATGAGAACTTTGATATCCGGTAATCTATTGTTGTGATTGTTTCTTTAGTTTTCCCCTCAATAGGGGTAGCCACTTCTATCACATGCTCTCCAGATGGATTAACTGTTAGACTTGATATGGTTCTTGGTATCTTGGCCTATCTTTTGGGCATGGAATCCAATATACTGAGATCTATAACATCTCCTAGAGGAACCTTTTTCTTTTTCTTGGGAGTCTGTCTAAACAACCATTCTGGTATGGCTAGAGCCAATGAAGATGGAGTGGCAGATCCAATACCTGAAGCATCAGTTAGAGCAAGATCACCAAAAATATCAGCTGATATTTGAGCAGAGGTAGAAATGATGGAAGGTGTGGAAGTAAGGACAACCATAGGAATTGACAAAACAATACTGGGGGTTATAATTGAAGAAAATGAGAGTGTCAAATGAAGTGAAGAGGAAATGGGTGACCCAATATTTTCCCGGTGATAGAAATTGAAGTGACGAGAATACCTGGGCCATAGAAGGGGATGGGAAAGAATAAATGATGGTGAAAGTGGAAAGAACTGATATCGGAAGTGATAATGGAGGAAGGAGAAGATGTGATGGATCCTGGATGAAACTAGGAGAGTCACTAACTTCAACTACTTACATCCTTTGGCACTACATGTGATGTAATCTTGGGAGCAGCAAACTTAGAGAGAGATGAGCCACCAACAACAAAGGAAATATTCTTTGGAATTGTAGGAACCCTTTGAGTTGACCTCTTGCCTTTTGTGGGTGTTGGTTGGTTTATTTCTAGTGTAGCCCCTATATTTGTAGGTTGATTTTCCCCTTTGGGTGAGATTCCCAAGGTGGTCAACCAACTGAAAGTCCTCTTTAGAATGGGTCCCACCCTTTCCTTAGTATTGTTGCATTCTTCCACATACCAATCAACCCATGGTAGTGGTTGATTGGCAATATTATCACTCTTGTATGATGAATCTAGGAACTCATCATTGTCTTGCATATCCTTTGACACATCAGCCAAACTAAATTGCCAAACTTCGTGAAGGGTTAAAATTTCATAATCCCTTTGTTGCATGATGTATTTATCCCGAAAATGAATCCATATATCTTCTAATTGGGGTACGTGAGCATTGGACCGACTGTCTCCCAAAATTACCCCAATAGTCAAAATTAGTCCACGGATGAAAGGTCCATAGGGTTACCTCAGCCATCTCGCATCAACATTTTTTTCCTTGTGAATATTTGGGCAAGAATAATCACAATTGAAATAGAAAAATGCATTCCTAATTTGTGATGCTTATTTTTGATTTGATGATAATCCAACAACTTCCGAACTAATTCCAAAAGAATCCATTTGTGAGTGGGGCACCTTGGCAATTTGCTTGGGGCACCTATGAATCCTAGAATCGAATGTAGAAACCGAAAGGATATTTCTCCCCATTCTTACACCTCTTGGAAAGCCTCATCGAAAACCATTCGATTGTATAGTTCTTTGTCAAA
Organism: Taxus wallichiana var. yunnanensis; assembly: GCA_018340775.1. NCBI lineage: Eukaryota > Viridiplantae > Streptophyta > Pinopsida > Cupressales > Taxaceae > Taxus > Taxus wallichiana. The sequence continues at coordinate 156,350,324 of CM031235.1, read as the reverse complement.
ATGATAGAGGACCGCAAAGAAAGCATCGTTGACTCTTGAAATGCTTGCTCCTTTCATCTAGAGTGAGTTGGGGAAAAAATTCATATATTTGGGAGGTGCTATGAACATCCCTGGTATTCAAACCTATAAAATCTTCGATAGTAGCAAGCCGCATATACCAGAAAGATGTCATGTAAAAGGTCTTTGTTTCGACACTTTTCCCAACCGATAGAAAATGTTGCTACTAATATCCTCCCCTATCGAGATAATCTCATCATTCTTCTGATGATAGTTGCTATATACAAAAACATCCACTCTTGGAATCCCTTTGCAGAAGGAATACCTGAGAATCTACTTAATAGCACAATAAGATCATTGACTTCTTGTATAAAATCTGATCAATGCATAGTTTTGGGTAATTTGGAGAAATTCTTAGTCAGATAGGATTTCATCATAACCTTTGAGTAGACTTCCTATTTTTTACCCTAATGTTCCACCGCTATTTTTGGTGAAATTGTGGCATAATCTTGAATGTCCGGAAGTTTAAGTAGATCGTCAAATAAATATGGGTCTAATTGGATTACCACCTTATCATCACTATCCCTAACTGACATGGAGTCCTCGTCGAAGTGGGTTGTTGTAGCGAACACAAATTTTGAGCAATGCAGGATGTGGGAAAAGCGGTGGAAAGGGAAAGACCACTATCGTAGATGGCCTACATCCATGGTTTCTTATTTGGAGCCTTTAATCTCTCCCAAAATTAGGAAGATCAATTTGTCCTAGATCAGTGTCCCTAATATTTCCTAAGTTGGAGGATAGGCAGGATTGGGGAGCAACCCCAAGAAATGTGTACTTCATCTTCTCTTTTCCCTTTGAAGTGGAGGTAGACATCAAAACCTATGTTTCGGGAGCTGAATGTCGTAGAAATTATAAAAACCCAAAAACAACAAATCTCTGAAATTCCAAACCGAGAAAATTTTGAAAGGAATCACCAAATCGAAATCCCTGAAAGAGTTTCCCGAACTGAAATTTCCAAAATCAAAAACTCCAAAAGAAATCTCCGAAATGAATTTGTCCGAAAATAAATTTTCCAAAAGAGTTTCTTGAAGTTGGAGGTTCCGAAATTCGAAAGTAGCAAAGTTCTGAAATCCTGAAATGACAAAGTTATGAAATCTTGAAATGAGATAGTTCTGAAAGAAACTTCCTAAACTAAGATCTCCAAATATTTTCACCAAAGGAGTTCTCCGAATGATTTTCCCACTTTTTGATCTTCCGAAGGAATTCTTTGAATGAGTCTTTCGAAGATTTCTAAGGAATTTGTAAAACTAATGTTAAATCACCAAAGCTGGAAGATAAGAAATGAAAAGAAGCATGAGAGGCCTAAAAAGATCCTTTGAACAACTTCGAATACCTAGAGGAAACTCAAAAATGAAACATGGTGAACCAAAAGAATGACATCACAAAAACATAGAGATAAACCAAAAGAAAAACCAAAATGAGGAGAAAATAGAGGAAAAAGACCTAAAACACAAAGAAAAAAAAAAAAAAACATACCTTGAAAAAGACGTTACAAAGTACAAGAATGAAATGTCGAGCGAATGTGTCGGTAAACATTGCAAATAAAAATTTGATTTTAAATAGAAATCCGAGATTAATAGTAAAAATTTGATCCAAATACGGAGGTAGGTGAAAATTAATTACACCTTTGGAAAATGGGAAAATTTGGGATTTTAGACTTTGGAAAATGGGAAGCAAAAAGACAAATTGGTGATTGAAAAGTCCAAAACCCAACAACACGAAAATCCAAAAATTTTGATTTTTGGAAACTCGGACTTCAGAAAACTTCAAGTGAAAATCCTAAAATGACTTCAAGAACTCGAAACCCGAAACACGAAAACCTGAATTTCGGGTTTTCGGACATTCGGACTTCAGAAGTCTGAGAGGGATTTAAAAAAAAGAGCCAAAAAAGTCTCGAAACCCAAAAACCTGAAAGTCTAAAAAATTGGACTTTTAGAAATTCAGACTTTGGAAAATTTCAAATGAAACTCGAAACCGAGCTTAAAACCTCCAAAAGAAAAAAACTCGAAGTCCAAAAATTGAAAATTTTCAGATTTTTGGCCTCAAAGCAAAATTCATGTGCCGAGATTTCTTTTAAAAAATTTGGTCTCGACATATAGCCTTTTTTTGGGTAGGTTAAATGGTTAACATTTTTGGCGATCTCTAAGGAAATATTGCCTGCTAATATTTAGACCAGTAGCCTTAAGAAAAACATTGGGCAAAGGAGTCTACAAAACCAAAACCAAAACAAAAAACACGCAAGAAAAAGAAATGAAAAAAAAAACAATGTGCAGAGCACTTGGAGGAAAAAATAGAAAACTGTACAGGGTGGAACCTTCTCAAAAGCAAGCTTTGAGGTGTATCCCATTGACATGAATGGGAAATTCTTCTCCATTGAGTCTAGATAGGAAAAATTAATTTTCCTCTTTACTGACTTGTAATAACATAGGGCCCGCTCTAGAGAACATTGAACTTGGCATGATTTTCAATTTTGGTGTGATCTTTTTCCCATTTTAGAACCAAATCTCCTTCCCTGAACAATCTAACAAAGGATTTCCTATCAAAGGATTTCTTAACTTGATCCACGATTCTTGATCAACCTATTTATGGTGGTGTTTTGAATCTCCTCTAGCTCCACGAGTTCGAGAAAACCTCACTTTGTTAAGGCCTCATCTTCCATAACTTCAAGCTGATAAGCCAAATATAGGAAGGCATTTCCAAGAAAAGTGGACGTTTTCTTCCCTTCCATATACAAGCATGAAAGGAGAAACCCTGATGGAATTTTTGGGTGTTATTCGATCGGCCCATATGGCGGTCTTGAGCTATGTATGCTAGGTTCTTCTATTGGCCTCCATAGTGCAGTTAATGATTCTTATAAGATTCTTGTTGCTGGATTAGTCCAACCCATTTCCTTGTGGGTAATAATTAGATGAAGTATTAAGGTAAACTCCGTTCTTGATGGCCCATTCACTTATCTTCATCCTGAGGAAAGACATAGCATTTTCTGAGATAACCCTAAAAGGAACACCGAACCTTGTCATCAAACTTTCTAGAAAATCCAGAACAAACTTTTCAATACTTTATTTTAGGAAAATACCTCTATCCAACGAGTGAAATAATCCGTGGTAGTAAAGACCCATTTATGCCCCTTGGTGGATGAAGGATTAATCATCCCGATGAAATCTAAATTCCACTAAATGAAGGGTTGATTCACCTGAACGGGGTGTAATGGGAGAAATGTCAACCTTTGTTTTCCTACGAAAAGAGCACACTCTTTACACTTCCTCACTCAGATATGAGAGTCTTTGAACAAGTCTAGCCAGTAATACCTAGCTCGCATGATCTTAGTGGTGGTTGTTCGTGTAGAGAAATGTCCTCTAGACAGGCCATTGTGGAATTCCTCTAATACCTTGTTCACCTCTTCGGCTGTCACATCGTAGAAGAACACCATTTAGATCCTTTCAGAAGAGAACATTATCTATCATGACATATGGGATAGACTGTAGATGGAAATTTCATCTCTGGAATTTATTCATGTTTAGAGGATATATCCCCGAGAGAAGAAAATTCTTCATCCTAGTTGACCAATCAATCTGATCATTTCCTTCATCATCATGCAAAAGCATGAATCCTTATGTATCTTTGGTCTCCATATCCGTGACCAACTACTGACATAACCCTTTGTCCCTTACAAGATTAGTGACCTTGATGTGTACGTCATACTCCATTACTTTTGTAATCAACCCAACTCGTCTCTCATTCATCTCCTTATTCAAAAAAAAACTCTTTGACACGGGATGAGAAACCATTAAATGGATTTTGTTATTAGAGACAGATGCCTAAAATTCTTTAGGGCTCGAATGATTTGTAAAGACCTATTTTTGACAAAGGAATATTTGAGTTCATATTCCTTAAGAGACTAACTAAAAAGGTAATGGGCTGCTCTATCGAGTCATCATTTTACCGAGTGAGAATTCTGAGATACTTTCATGACCTGTGAAAGTGTAGAGAATAAAATCCTGTCAAAATGAGGATTCACCGGTGTAGAAGCTTGGGAGATATTTGTCTTAATGGCTTCAAAAATCTCTCTTCCCTCCTTCATCTATGAAAATGGAATATTATTTTTAAGCATGGTGTCATCGGTGGTGTTGCCAACATGCAAGGCGAGGAATAAATCTCCGCACAAAATTTATAGTTACCAAAAAGCTTTGGAGAACCTTTTTATGAATTGGGAGGGATAAGGACATAATTGACTGAATCTACCTAGGTTGATAGAAAAACCTACTTCTAAAACAATATCTCCCAAAAAATTTCCTTCCTACACCATGAAAAATGCACTTTATTCGGTGAGATGCCAAATTCCCTACACCTTTGAAAAAAATTTCCTTAGATGGGTGATATGATCCTTAGCATGTTTGGAGTAGATTGTGTTATCATCAAGGTAAACCAAGATCATATCATTGATGATTCACTTAAACGCCATATCCATGGCTCTCTAAAAGGTGCCCCTGCATTAGATAATCCAAAAGGCATCTTGTTGTAAGCATACGTGCCCCATTTGGTGGTGAAAGTTGTCTTGAATTGATCAAATTCTTAGACCAAAATTTGATTGTATCCTGAATATCCATCGAGCAAGGAAAATATTTGAGCCCCTACCACTATTTGGAGGATTTGTTCCATTGAGAGGAGAGGAGAGTGGTCCTTCAAAGATGCACAATTTAGGTCCCTAAAATCCATGCACATCCAAATTTAACCATTCTTTTTCCTTACGGGTACCAAATTAGGTACCCATGAAGAATGCTTGATAGGAAAAATTATATAGGCCTTGATAAGTTTGGTTATCTCTTTCCGCATTAGTGGTTTGATTTTGGGATTAATTGGCCTCTACTTTTGATGAACTGGTTTGGAGTTTAGATCTAGTTCAATAGTATGTTGAGCCAAGCCGGGATCAAAACCACGCAAGTCCTTGTAAATCCATTCAAAAATATCATGGTATTCCTAACATAATCGGACAAAATCCTCTTTTTCCTGAGTAGTGCATACCTTACCAATTTTCAAGACCTTCTCTCTTGCCACCTCAACCTCTTCAAAATCTTCTTCTTTGATCACCATATTGGTGCTTTATTTGGCTTGATCATCTGGATTAAAAATGGATTCCAATGTAACTAGGACTTTTTGCAGCTTGTTTCCTTTCAATTGTATAATTTGATCACCGTAAGAGTTTTGGAGTTTATCCTAGTGTTTGGAAGTGAATTTTACTTCTTACTGTAGGAAGAGAATAATATATTAATTGCTATCAAACACCTGCCAACTACTCATATTATCCGGTACCACAGGACAAACCACCATTTTGACCGTCTGTTGCCCTTCTTTCATGATGTTTGTTGGTACGTCGTATTGAGAACCAATGGTAGCCAACCTATCAGCATCTTGATTTTTTTTCTGGGATTGCATGAATTCTGAAAGCTTCAAAATATTCTATCAGATCCTAGACCCAATTTTTGTATGACCATAGTAAATCATTTTTTGATGCACTACAAGATGTAACTTGGTTCACAACCAATTTTCTATTGCCAAATACAGCCAAGGTGTGGATTCCTCTTTGTTGGGCCAACTAAATTCCTTGTATAAGAGCTTCATAATCGGTGACATTATTAGTGCAACTAAACTGAAACCGAAAGGAAGAGAAATATTTGTTTCCTTCTAGAGATACTAACATAACCCTTAGACCAGATCCATTTTTACTTCATGATCCATCAAAGAACATCTGCCAAAGTATGTTTGTATCATTTGATGCCTTAACCAGCTGAGGTACGATGGAATATTTTTCATGAATGCAATACGTACCTAATCCAGTCTTCTCTAAGAACAACAGACCAGATTCTTCATTTTCCAATAAATCAATATAGGGGTCGTATTGATGGTTTATGCTCACTTCATCGAGAATTGTGTCTAGAACCTCTTTGAAAAGAGTAGTTGGCTCGTGATCTATATCCTCATCTTCGTGATCACAAATGGCATAATTACCATTTATGGTTTTGGATGTGTATGGTTCCACATGATTGTGATAGATTGTTTCTTCCCTTATAACTACCTTAGTCCCATATCGGGTCCTTAGGATCATATGAGACCAGTATGATGACAAATAACCTCCCATTTTTATGGTGATATCCCGTGATAAGAAGATGACGAAGAGGGGAGGGAGATTAATGACAGATATATCCTGTGTGAAAGTCAAACTAGGACATGCGTGGATAGTGAGATGAAGCCCCTTAATGACCCCCATAGTTTGGACTGTAGTACCATCTATCATGAACAACCCCTCTCGAAATTGGAGCATATGGAATTTGTAGTATATCCGCGACACGCTTAGGCATCACAGAACTACGGCTCCATAATCAATCATACAATTGTGCACCAAATGGTCACCAATAATCAATGAGATATAAAATGGTGGAGGCTTGTTGGTCTTAGCATGTATTTTTGTCTTAGGTTGGCATAAGTTAGTTGCCACTACTACTTCAAAACCTGATGGTCTGCTAGTAGTGCCAAAGTTGTTCAAGGCATCTCATACCAAGTTCCTTTGAGAAGGAATTGAAAGTGCATCCCACATTGTGATGCTCAAATTATTCTTCTTCATTTGTTTCATGATCTTTGAATGGAATTTCTCCCACTTTTTAATGCCTTTTGGGGCATTGGGGTCTTCCTTTGGATAATACTTATTGGGTATCATGATACTCGACGTCCCATCTTTCTTTGTAGTCAGTTCCACATATACTTCTGATGATTTATTTCTCATGCCTTTATCATCTGGTATATATGTTGGGGCTTGAGAAGTGGACGCTTGATCAGTATTGGAAGAATGTGAATCTATTGCCCTTTTCTTGGAATGTTTGTTAGATGCTATGGGGAAGGATTCAATATTCACACCATAAAATTCCTCTGCTACCAATTTAGTAATGTGGTTTCATAAGGAGCTTAGTCTTGGCTTTCTAAAGTGGATGGCCCAATGATGATTCGGATGGAGTAGTTATGCTTTAAACCATGATGGATTGACTCAAAACTCCATTTGGGTAGAGATTATTATTATGGGGCTAAGAAAAAGTGTATCACCATTCAGTCTTGGATGAGGTTGTTCTGGACCGGGACTATAGCTTGGGAAGAACTGACAACAAAAGGGTTCCAAAATTCAAAGGTTTTACATTCGTAGCTTGGATTATGGCCTAATTTTACTACTAAACATTTCCATGGAATGGAGGATGGTTCATCTGATATTGGGGTTAAAAGGGGCAAGCATCTTTGATCTTGTGGCCTCTTCACTACTACAAGTTCATTCCCATGCAAGTTTGTAATAGTGACTTTACCTCAACCAAATTATTTGAGGGATTGGATGCATGCATGGATTTGGAATAAAATATATTGGAATTGGGGCAATGACTGGATGTTAGCCTTCAAGCTCTACAAAAATAGGAATGGGAGGCCTAGGAGCAATTTTACCTGCTTGAATCAAGCAATTTTCAGCTCATACGGAAACTTCATAAGCATCAGGGATAACTATCCCCCCATGGACTGAATCATGATGGAGACATCACTATTCAATGCCCGTAAGTAATATATAAATGCACTTTAGGGATGGCCTTACAAGTTCTGGGATCCATTTCCAAGTCTTGTCAAAATGGAGGTTAAAATCACTCATATACTCTTGAGGAGACCGCTTGATAGTATAAAATTGTTCTACAAGCAAGATATTATCACTTTTTTCCTCAATTTGTTTACACAAATTCATGCCTAAATCGTTCCAAGTGGTAACAGATCCAAAGTAGCTAAACTCTGGAACCATTGAAGCACTCTTCCTTTGAATGAAGTAGTAAGGATTTGAACCGCCATGTTATCTTTCGTGATACTTAAATCTTGTGTAGATTCTACCGCATCCAAAGTATGTGCCCGAGGTGAAACATTAGTCTCCCTAGTGTAAAACTATAAAATTTTCAAGATAGCTTCCAAAGTATGGCGTCTCTTTGCGCTAATAACAAAGGACTCGGTATTGAAGGGAGGACAAGTACTAGCTATCATGACGTTCAAAAGCTAGTTTTTATTAATGGGAAAAAGTGTCTTTCATGAGGAGTTGAATGCCCTCTACGAGGTAAAGTGGAAACTGGTGATACTGAAAGGTTTCTTCCCCTTCTTCTTGGGGAGACAAAGAAAGCTCTGTATGATTATAATTGTCTCACCTTGAAGAAGCTCTTGTGTGAATTCTTCACATAAGTTGATGTACTAAACTTTGAAATCTAGAGAGATGGAGTCTCCAGGTACCTTGTGTTAATGGAATGAGAAGAGAAGTAACAACTCTCTGTCCCACCGGCATGCCAAAAATTGTTGTCTCCAAATCACTGCACCCCTTGAATGTCCTCGGAAATTAATCACAACATTCTGGAAGTGTGATTAGGATAAATGGGATCATCTCTCAAGCTGTGGGAATTATGCTTGAGGTGAACCTCTAGAGAAGGTTGACTTCCTCTTCCTAAACTAAACACAACACTACTTATGATGTAAGAAATATGGCTAACTAGACCTATACTAACATTTCATGGGATTAGTGAGAGAAAATGCTAGGAAATAAAATCTATGCTAGAAGGGGTGATGCACCAATAAAAGGAATGTTCAACTTCCGAAAGGGTTGATGTGGGTAGGATGCTTGCATCATTGGAAACCTTCACCTATTGCAACTTAGAAAGGGTACAAAATACCACAGACGGGAGAACACGTTCCTTCGTTAAACTTTAAACATACACAATAGAAAGATCAACTTTGATTGGATACACAAATAATTTATCATGAGGATAATCACAAGCACATGTCAAACATCTACTTAAGTGATAATAATAATGCAACTCTTAGTCAACAGAAGGAAAATAGCTTCTCACAACTAAAGAAAGATAATCACACTATTCTTTTCACAATATGAAATAGATAATCCAAAGTAAAGGAAAACTAATCAATAATGCTAAGGAATTGTATTCACAAAGCATACAATGACTAATCATTCAACACAATAAAACAAATCTTCAAGTGCAAGGAATAACTCTGAATATAATTAAAAGGTTTCAACAAATATTTGAAAGCACTCTTCCAAGCTTGAAGAGCAACTTCACCAAAAATATCTAAAAATATGTATATCTATATCAAATAATGGAAGCATTCCACTATTTATAAGTTCCTAGGCTAAGCCATTATAGCTGGGCCTTTAACTAACATTTAACTAAAAATAGTAATTTCATTAATATTAAGGAACATGCTCCCATGAAAATAGAAAATTTGTTCCAAAAAGGTTGACCAAGTCAACCCTGCAACTTTACTAATTCCAGAGCTTGAACCCGTCCTTTCATGGCCACTCAGCTTTGGCCTGATTCATCTACATCTCCTTTCTATACAATTTTTTGTTGTCCTTCCTCAAATACATCCATTCGGTGTCTGTACTCGAAGAAGTGTTTGATAACACCCTGAGTTTCTTCATCTCCAAGCCCACATGCATAGTGATTCACTACGTCTATTGTTTTGATCTCTTTTGTGATCCTAGCTAGCAACCTTCAAAGTTTATTTGTGACTTTATTTAGTCTCCCTGTGAAATTTTGACATAAGACCAATCAGTCAATGGATTCACTATTGAAATTCTTGGTGACATCATCATCATGCTTCACCAAATCCTTGAAATTTTCCTTAATTTAATCCTCAAGAAGAGCATCGTATTTTCATTGAAGAATTTGTAATTGGCATTGTTAAACTCCTATGAGATGTCATTCAGGGCATCTATAATCTCAACTCATTTCTCCTCCAAATTCTTAATGAAATCTTGTAATACTTGAGACCAAAATTCCATGGCCTTTTGATATTCAAACAATTTAGAGGCATCATATATCAGCTCTTCTGAAGAAGAAATTCAGAATCCTCTTCTCTAATGTCACTCCATGTTGTCAAATTTAAATTTAAATTATTATTATCCTCAGAGAAGGATTCGTCCATTTTCAAAATGGTGATTTTTGTCACACTGTAAATCATTATAAATTGTAACAACTTGATCAAATGATTAGGTTCTGTAGAATTATTTCCATCCATCCACTCACCGATCTCCCTTTCGGCCTAGATTCTCAAGCTCATGATCAGAAATATTATCAGTGTAGATGAAATTTTCATAGCTGTAGTAGTTGAGACGTTAGTGGGTGGAGTGGGTTGGGTTACTTTATGTAGCAGTGTAGTGAGCTACTCGACCTTGGCCTTGAGCTCATCCTTGGTGGCCTTGTCTTTGTCATATTTCTCCAAAAGGGCCCCAAGAGTAGTGTGTACATCTTTCTTGGATCCTTCATGAGTAGCCTTCCCAATTGAGAACTTTGATATCCGGTAATCTGTTGTTGTGATTGTTTCTTTATTTTTCCCCTCAACGGGGGTAGCCACTTCTATCACACGCTCTCCAGATGGATTAACCATCAGACTTGATATGGTTCTTGGTCTCTTGGCCTGTCTTTTGGGCATGGAATCTAATATACTGAGATCTATAACATCTCCTAGAGGAACCTTTTTCTTTTTCTTGGGAGTCTGTCTAAATAGCCATTCTAGTATGGCCGGATAGAATGAAGATGGAGTGGAAGATCCAATACCGAAGCATTAGATAGAGAAAGATCACCGAAATATCTCGTTGATATTTGAGCGAGAGGTAGTAATGATGGAATTTTTGGAAGTAATGACAACCATAGGAATTGAAAAAGTAATAGTAGGGGTTGTAATTGAAGAAAATGGGAGTGTCAAAGGAAGTGAAGAGGAAATGGGTGACCCAATATTTTCCCCAGCTAATAGAACTTGAAGTGACTAGAATACCTGGGCCATAGAAGGGGATGGGAAAGAAGAAATGATGCTTTGGAAGTGGAAAGAACTGATATGTGAAGTGATAATGGAGGAAGGAGAAGATGTGATGGATCCTAGATGACACTAGGAGAGTCACTGACTTCAACTACTTCACATCACTTTGGCACTACATATGATGTAATCTTGGGAGCGAAAAAAACTTAAAGAGAGAGAAGCCACCATCAACAAAGGAAATCTTCTTTGGAATTGTAGGAACCCTTTGAGTCAACCTCTTACATTTTGTGGTTGTTGGTTGGTTTATTGCTGGTGTAGCCTTTGTATTTATAATTTGATTTTACCCTTTGGGTGATATTGCCAAGGTGGTCAACCAACTCAAAGTCCTCTTTAAAATGGGTCCCACCCTTTCCTTAGTATTGTTACATTCCTCCACATACCAATCAACCCATGGCAGTGGTTGATTGGCAATATTATCACTCTTGTATGATGAATCTAGGACCTCATCATTGTCTTGCATATCCTTTGGCACATTAGTCAAACCAAATCGCTAATTTTTTTGAAGGGCTAATCTTTCATAATCCCTTTTTCACACGATGTATTCATCCAGAAAATGAATCCATATATCTTCTAATTAGGGTACGTGAGCACTGGACTGACCTGTCTCCCCAAAAATTCCCCAAAATTCAAAATTAGTCCTCGGATAAAGGTCCGTAGGGTTACCTTAGCCATCTCTGCATCAACATTTTTTCCCTTGCGAATATTTGGGCAAGAATAACTATCAATCGAAATAGGGAAATGCATTCCCACTTTGTGATGCTTATTTTGGATTTGATGATAATCCAACAACTACCAAATTAATTCTGAAAGAATCCATTTGTGAGTGGGACACCTTGGAAATTTGCTTAGGGCACCTATGAAAATTGTAATCGAATGTAGGTGTATGTAGGAAACTGAAATTTGATTGCTCCCCATTCTAGCACCTCTTGGAAAGCCTCATCGGAAACCATCCAATTGTATAGTTAGTTGTCAAAATGATAGAGGATGACCGTAAAGAAAGTGTCATTGACTCTTTGAAAATGATTTCTCCCCTCATCTAGAGTGAGTTGGTGATAAAACTCATATATTTGGGAGGTGTTGTGAACACCCCTGGTATTCAAACCCGCAAAATATCTCACAGCAGCAACTGCATATAGAAGGAAATATTTCATGTAAAAGGTCTTTGTTTCTAACACTTTTCCCAACTGATAGCAAATGTTGCTACTAATATGCTCCCCCATTGGATAAACTCGTCATTCTTCTTGATAGTTGCTATGTAAAAAAACATCCATTCCTGGAATTCCTTTACAGAAGGAAAACTTGAGACTCTGCTTAATAGCACAATAAGATCATTGAATTCCTGAATAAAATCCGATCGATGCATAGTTTTGGGTAATTTGGAGAATTTCTTAGTCAAATAGAATTTCATCATAACCTTTGAGCAAACTTCCTCTTTTTTATCCCAATGTTCCATTGTTATTTCTAGTGAAATTGTGGCGTAATATTGAATGTCTAGAAGTTTAAGTAGATCCTTGAAGAAATTTGGGTCCAAGTGGATTACCACCTTATCATCACTATCCCTAACTGACATGGAGTCCTCGTCGAAGTGGGCTACTGTAGCTAAGACAAATTCTGGGTAATGCACAGATGTGGGAAAACTAGTGGCAAGGGAAAGACCACTATCGTAGATGGCTTGCATCCATGGTTTCTTATTTGGAGCCTTTAATCTCTCCCAGAAATTAGGAAGATCAATTTGTCCTAGATCAGTGTCCCCAATATTTCCTAAGTCGGAGGACAGGCAGGATTGGGGAGAAACCCCAAGAAATGTGTACTTCATCTTCTCTTTTCCCTTTGAAGTGGAGGAAGACATCAAAACCTATGTTTCAGGAGCTGAATGTTGTAGAAATTCAAAAAATCCAAAAATAAGAAATCTATGAAATTCCAAACCAAAATTTTGAAAGGAATCACCGAATCGAAATCCCCGAAAGAGTTTCCGAACTAAAATTTTTGAAATCAAAAACTTCAAAAGAAATCTTTGAAATGTATTTGTCCAGAAAATAACTTTTTTGAAATATTTTCTCAAAGCTAGAGGTTCTAAAATTCCAAAAGTAAAAAAGTTCGAAATCCTGAAATGACAAAGTTATGAAATCCTTAAATGAGAAAGTTCTGAAATCATGAAATGAGAAAGTTTTGAAACAAACTTCCTAAACTGAGATCTTTGAAGATTTTCATTGAAGGAGTTCTCGAATGAATTTCCTACTTTGTGATCTTCCAAAAGAATTCTCTAAAGGAATTCTCTGAATGAGTCTTTCCAAATATTTCTGAGGAATTTGCAAAACTAATGTTAAATCGCCAAAGTTGGAAGACGAGAAATGAAAAGAAGCACGAGAGGCCTAAAAATATCCTTTGAACAACTTCAAATACCGGAGGAAACTCAAAACAATATACATGGTGAACCAAAAGAATGACATCACAAAAACATAGAGAGAAACCAAAAGAAAAACCCAAATGAGGAGAAAACGAAGGAAAAAGACCTAAAACCAAAAGAAAAATAAACAAAAAACATACCTTGAAAAAGATGTCACAAAGTACAAGAATGAAATGTCAGAGTGAATGTGTTAGGTAAAAATGACAAATAAAAATATGTGTTTAAATAGAAATCCGAGATTAATGGTAAAAATATGATCCGTATAGAGGTGGGTGAAAATTAATTATGCACAGAATATCTAAAGGTCTGAAACCCAAAAGCTCGAAATTCTGAAAATTTAGGATTTCAGATTTTGGAAAATGGGAAGCAAAAAGATGAATTGGCAATGGAAAAGTTTGAAAATTCAGATTTTCAGAAACTCAGAGTTCGGAAAACTTCAAGTGAAAATCCTAAAAATGACTTGGAGAACTATGAAAACCCAAAACCTGAATTTCATGTTTTTTAGACATTCAGACTTCGGAAGTCCGAGAGGGATTTAAACAAAAGAGCCAAAAAGTCTCGAAACTTGAAAACTTGAAAGTCTGAAAATTTAGACTTTCAGAAATTTGGACTTCAGAAAATTTCAAATGAAATTCAAACTGAGCTTAAAAACTCCGAAAGAGAAAAAAATTTGAAGTCTGAAAATTGAAATTTTTTAGATTCTCGACCTTAGCAAAATTCACTGTGCGAGGATTTCCTTTAAAAACATTGGTCTAACGTATAGCCTTATTCTGGGTAGGTTAAATGGTTAACATTATGTATGTTGAAAGCTCAAGGTTCAATGCAAAGGTTGTGGGCCCAATCTCCAAATGCTTTATATTTGGTACGGCTTGGCCATGAACCTTCTTAAAGCACTTGATGTAGGGGATCAGTAGTGAATGTTATTTTCTCATCTCTTGGATGATAGCCCCAATCTACTTTTATTATAGCTATGCCATTATAATTCTATTATATGGGCTTGATAGGGAATAAACCAACTTGGGGATGTATTTTGTACACCTCACCTAACTTTGTGAGGGAGATTTTTCCAAAAAAAATGCATGAAGGTTGATGATCTTGTCTAGTCCAAATGTTATATGTGAACTCGATCCTTTCATATTGGTGGGTATATCTTCAAATCACCATGTAAAGTACCCAAATTGGGCTTAACTCTCCTTATGGCTTGCTACCTTATTATGCATAGTCTTAGTAGAAACTACTAAACATGGTGGTAAGACCAAAGTTAGTTGTAGGTAACTAGTGGACTAAATTTAGTGGAGAAACCCCTATTAGGGAGAGAGAAAAATTCCTTTGTCTAAACCATATTTTCCTACTGAGAGGATTCTAGTATATTAGGTAGTTCTGGGGACTCCTCATTTCCCAATGCATGTATAGTATATCTATTGCTGAAATAATTTGTTGTGTTGTAAATTATCCATTTCTAACAACACTCATGGGCTACCCCTCCTTCTTGTGTATGGGGATTTTCCCATTATTGAATGTAACTATCCTAATTATATCTAACTGTTGTGTGGTGGCCAAATGGATAAGGGATCATATAGGAATGTTTCACTAAACCTATGGAAAAGTGTTTGTACTGGGTATATGGGAGGAAATTGCAGCGATAAAGGATAAAGAAGAGGAATTAGGAGAGATGGTTATTGTTGTGAGTAGGAAATAGTAGATTTCACATACAATAACTAGAGTAGTTCAACATTTAATTGGAGGAAATAAATTGTAGTGCCCACTCTCCTTTGACACTGTTTAGATAATTGATCCTGACACTATTGATCATATTTTGGATATTATTATGTTTTGATGTAGTATGATGTATCAGGGATTATTATGGACATTATTATGTTTTGATTAGTATGATGGTTAGATGTTAGATCCTGGATTAGTATTGATCTAGATTCAGATATTTTGCTTGATGATCATTGAGACATTATTATTATTATGTGGATGAGGATATACTGGTTGACATGGATAGGTTATTGATGTTGATTTTAGACATGTGACATTGATATTATGAATAGCTCTAGCATAGAGATCTATTGGATGATGATATAGTTGCAATTGAATTTAATGATAATGATAAACTCTTGATATTGTTGTGATCTAGATTTAATAATTATATGTTGATTTTATATCTTCTTGGATGTTCTGATATGGCCATGAGGCCGAAGGAGGTATTGTCATTTTGCAGGTTAAAAATCACAACAATGTCGGGGGACTGGAGACCAACCATATTGGAATTCAGTGTGAAATCAACAAGGGTCACCATGGCAACTGTGTTTGATCTATGTGTTGTGTTGTGTTAGGATTTCCCATGGGGGGAATTTCCATTATTGTGACCTTGGGGCATATATGTGTTTTTATTATGTGTTCCCTTTTTAATTATTGTTGTATGCATTTTAGTTGTAAGGTGCTCTTTATTTTAATCATTCAAATGTGATAGTTAAATGTGAGAAGTCATATAGTTAAATTTTAATTAAAATTAATTGGGATATTGTTGTCCACTCAAAATTCCCCTGCTTTTGAGAAGGTGAAAATTTAAAATTTTGAGGTTAAGTGCCTTTTCTGTTGTGCTGATAATGTGAAAAGCCAAAGAAGTTGAGAAAATCTACATTTTTGGGTCATTGTGTGTTTTTCGGGCCTGTCGGACATTTTTGTCCCGTGTGTCCCAAGTTCAAGTGGGCCCTCTATTCCCCGATCGGCCGGTTTACCCGAAGTCTGTTCTTTTCGGGCCCGTCGGAACTTTTTGTCCCGAATGTCCCAAGTTCACCCGGACCAGTCGTTCCGCTTCGCCCAAATTGGCCAAGCCACGTACTTCGCTCTTTTGCATCCCACATGTCCCAAATTCATTTGTGTGTCTTTTCCCGCTTTGCCCGAATCGGCCGAGTTGTGTACTTGTGCGCAAGCGTCCCTCATATCCCAAATGAACCAAGTGCCATTCATCCTAATTTTTCCCGCTCTACCCGAATTTCTTGCTTTTTCAAATTCGGTAGGTATGTATTCAATGCAAATTTATTGCCTCTCTCTCCTAAACGGCTATATAACGAGTGGCCCCACTATGCATTTTGCACACTGCTTTCATGCTATCTATTGCTCAAACCCTTGCAATCTAATTTCCTACACACGTATCCATTTCCTCTGCATTCCATCCCAAGTCTAGCTTGCAAGCTTTTCTCTCTGAGTTACTATCAACATGAAGATCAAATTCCAGGGGCAGGAACAAATTTCACCACTCGAGTCTGCCGTTCCCGATATTGGGGACAGTGAAGTTCGCCACCTTGATTTTGGTGATTTTTGGTCAAGGATGACAGAGATGCAACCCCTCACCAATGGCACAGATGATTCATGATAGTGGTCTAGCTTTCGCTGGTAGTTTCCCTATCTCGGTGCAATGTGCAGACACAGTGCTCGCATGCGGGGCTCATTTCAACCCTGATTCGAGCGAATTAACAAACATACATGGGGAGCTCATCGCCAAAATTGATGCTGCCACCATTGGCACTGCACTGAGGATTCCAGAAATGGATAATGCCATAGTTGTCTCCCAGAATCAAGCACAAGCCCTTTTCAATCAAGACAGTGATAACTATAAGGCGCGGGTGGCGAAGTCCTGGCTAAAAAACCCTAAGAAGGGGGCATCTCATCTATCCAAGACTCTTTTCCGTGTAGACTTTAATGAAGAATTGTCAGATTTCATAATCCTACTGGCTCGGGTTATGGGCTTACCCTCTACTAATGAGTTCCATTTCTGGATGTGCCCGCTCATCAATATGGTGTGCGAGGGAACTCAAAATATCAACTGGGTAGAAATCATCAGTATGAACCTAGCGGAGCAGCTGTCCAATGTACAACAAATGAAGAAATTCTATATGACTTCGTACCTGATGTATACTCTGGCGACATCGAGGCAATGGTTTGGCTTTTCTTACATTGATGCCCACAAGGATGATCCTGCGTATGCCTACTACCCGCAGTTCACCCTAGAGACCAGCAATCACAATTTCCGAAGGGTGAATGATGCTTTCACCATGTACATGGTCAGACTTCTTGAGGGTGACACTACTAGAAGATTTTCTGACGAAGCCATGAGTCTGATATCACACTACGGTGCTTATTTTATCCAATTAGAAAAAAATTCCTATATCAAAGCTTGCTTGGCTACGAGAGGACTCCTCTTAGGCTTCTTATGTTCTGCAGTAATGACAAGATGGCCTTAATAGAAGTATGCAGGAAATTGGAAAATTGCATAGAACCCGTAGAAACAAGAAAATTACTGGTTTGCACTTCCCCATCTCTTTGGGAAACTACACTTGCAAAACAGCCCTAGACGCACAGAATATAGAAAGATCCTTGGCTCCCATTACTGTCCATTTCTTCAAGCCCAGAACTTGCTTCGACTTGAAAAATTTTATTGAGAAGAATATCAAGATAACCTATCATCATAGGGTAGACACAGAAGACTATTGGGCTAACTGTGCTGATGATTTTGAAGCCAGAAGGAGGCATTACGACAGGTTTTCTCTACAATTAATCCAAGAACTCAGCTTGTACCAAGTTCTTGAAGGACTCAAGGATGACAACTCTGATCTATACTCATATGAGTATGACAATGTGGTCAAGCACACTCCCTTGGAGGACTTGGATTGGTTTAAAAAGGAGAAAGATGATTTGGCTGAGATCCTGGCTCCAGTCTTAGTCAGGACTAAGATCTGGTTTGATAGAAAAGTCTGAGAGCTTAGGAGGCACTCAGGGGAATCCTCCTCCAAGGATGCTTCAACACCCAGGAGGGAAGCATCAACTCTTAGATCGAAACACTGTGCAAACCTCTCCTTCCTCATCAACTTAAGGACTGCAGCCTCTACTCCTTCCTCATCAACTCAAGGACCAGAGAACATTATTTTTCTCAGTGAAAGTGAAGAGAGTGAAGTACCATCTCCTACAAGTGCCCCTGAAGCCCCAATAGATAAGGATAAAGAGGCCCAGAGCACTGAACTTCCAAGTACTATTGATTCCTCTGCACCAGTTATCTCAAGCACCCCACTCATGTCTCAACTCGAGACAACAACAGTACAAACCTTGGGCACCATGAGTTCTCTGTCTCTTGGTCCTCTTGCCCCACCTGCTTCTTCCTCCTCCTCTTTTGCATGGGTGCAACCTATCATTGACAGTAGGAAGAGAAAGTCTTCCTCCCAGAGCTCAGGACCAAATTTTGATGTTGTGGCAGCCTTGTTAGGCACTACTCCTCCTTCTCGCGCCAAAAAGCCAGGATTACCTCCAGGATAGTATCTGATGCTCAGGGCCAGCAATTCCTGGAGATAGCTAAGCCTACGGTAGATAAACCAGAGCAGGATTTGTAGGCATCTGACCTGGAACTCTCAAGAATTCCCATGGGAGAGTCTACCCCTAAAGGTGAGATCCATAACCTTTAGGAAACAGTCACCAGAGTCATTGGGAGGGTAGAGAAAGGGCAGCAAACCATAGAACAGTTGGAAGAACAAGCCCAAATTCTTACAGGTTTCATCAAATCTCTTTTGTCCAAGGACAAAGTTTTGAACCCTACCCCATTGACTACTCTTCCACCACCTATGATTTTGAGCCAAGATGAGGTACAAAGTATCAAAGATATGCACAAGTATTTCATCTATGGTAGATCTATGGGGGCCATGGTGGAAGATATGCTTGTTGTAGGATTGAACTTCATCGATGAAGCTTTCAAACTCCACGGAAAGGTGAAAAATTGCACAGAATCTCTCCTCCACTATTGGGATCATAGATAAAGAGCTTAAACTTTGGAGCAGTTGCATAGTAGACCTCCGCCTCATGGGACAAGAAGATAAAAACATTTTATTGGTGAGTAAGGTTTTGATGATGCAAAGGATAATTTTTCAAAGTCCGGGTCTATAGCGTGGAATGGAAGATCAAAGTCCTAGAGGAGGCTTTGGTAGAATTGAAGAATAGCGAGAAGGGTGAGGCTTCCAAAACACTAGTTGTATCTCGCTTTCAAAGATATACATTTTCATCTTCAGGATGAGACTTCTGGTGTGCCTCTCTCCTTACAAGAAATCAAAGCTCAGTTCAGAGATTTTGTCAAAGGTAATCTATTCAAGGAAAGCTCCATTTCCAAAGAAAAATGAAGGAGATCTGCTCTCTTCAATCTGCCATTGAAGAAGCAAATAAGGATTATCATACTCATGTTGAGTTTGATAAGGAAATGGAGAAGTGCCTCAGATTTTGGACCCAGTCTACAACCAACACATCAGTCCCTCATGGCAGAGACATAGCCGAGGCGTTGAAGAGATTCAGACAGTGGATTTTAAAGTCAGTGGGTCCCTCCCAGTCATAAGCACCTATCTTCTTCTCCTAATTCTTCTCTTCTCTTCCCATTCTTTCTCTCGAATTTATTGTAATAATTAGTTGGGGTATTGCGATTGGCAACCCTTTAACTAATCATTAGTTAAAAGAAGTAGTTACCGAGAGTAACTGATTTGTAAACTATATAATGACCTCTCCTTGCCATTTTGAAAGGAGGAAGAACTTGGCTTATTTTCTGAAAGTGTAAATAAATCATAAAGAAATCAATACAGAAGGACTTTTCATTCTTTGTCTATCTGATTTCCTTTTATCCCTAAAGCTATTCATTTAATCTTGCTAAGATCATTTGTCTGTATTATGTTAAGAAGCTTTTTATTCTTGCAGATGTTATTTACAGAACTTTGTGTCTTTCAAATTTCATCTTACTAATATGATACAAATGATCTTGTTTCAATTCATTGTACCTTCGCATACATAAAGAATTACTCTGTCATCTATAATTCTGAATGGTGCCTTTCTGCTCATTTTCACATTCTCATTCCTCAGTCCTTTTGTAATTGATGATCCTTATAGAAAACACTTTCATAATATCCAAGTTCCACAAGAAAATCATGTTTTGTGTATGTGTAAATAGGTTCATTTTTGAATAAGGGAACCTCTCCCATTAAAGAGGAGGGACTTCTTGTCCCCTGACTGTTGCTCTTCGTGAAGTCCTTTTTGATGACCAACAGTTTTTGGTGACTCCGCTGGGGAATCATATTCCAGTTTATTTATTGATCATCTTTTGATCTGGCGACTCCGTGTTTTACTCGAGGGAGAAGGGCCCTTGGTATTGAAGATTCTCAGTTTCAGCTTTTGGAACAGTAGGGTTTTCCTTTCCCTTCAACAAGAAGAAATAGAAAGACTCATTCAACAAGCACTCCACCTGTCCAAGATAGAATCCCTACGGGTGGTATTCCTTTAGAGCCAATCAGTCCTAATCTTCAAGCTTTGATTCTTGTTGGTGTTGCAGTTCCTCTTCAAGCCATTTTTCCAAGAATGGTGGTACCATTGCCCTGGGGTCATCGTGTCGGGCCCCTTGCCCTTCCTCAGCCTTTGCATGAGTTACCCAGAGGTAACCGGAAGAACTTCCCTAAATTCAAAGGCGATGGTAAAGTGCATCCTGATGAACACATTGTAGCCTTCATAGTTGCATGTGGGGTTCTGGGAGTTGAACATGAAGATGTCTCTGTAAGACTTTTTGTTGAGACTTTACAAGATAATGTTTCTGATTGGTTCTATCACCTTCCAGCTGGTGCTATCACTAGCTGGGACACCATGAGAACTAGGTTTGAAAACCATTTCAAACCAGCAGAAGACATGCATGCCTTGCTAGCCCAAATCTCTCAAATAAAGAAGGATTCACAGAGCCCATGAGAGAATTTGTGGCCCGATTTAACAAAGTTGATTAACAAAATTCCACCAAATACTTGACTTGTATATAAAATTCAAAAATGTTTTTCCTAAATTCCCAATCACTTGAAGTTAGTTATGCACTCGAGAAGGGATAATCTTGCAACATTGGCTGAGGATCAAACTCTTGCTGTTAGTGTCGAAGATGGTTTAATCATGTTAGGAAATTGAGGAGAGACCCTTCTAAATCTAAGTATGCTTCTTCCTCCTCTTTCACTCCTGGACCTAATCTCGATCCATTGGTTCAAAAACTTGTGAATGATCTCATCGCCATTAAGAAACAATTGGCTCAGCATGCTCCCTATGCAGACGTTCCAAGGAGGAATTTTCAGCCCAGAAATCATTTTCCTGCTTCTCAAACAAGGCTAGCACTTGAAGGACCTCCTATTAAAGTTCTTGTCAATGCAACCTGTGAAGTTAAGGAACTAGAGGATGAGGAGGTTAACGAAGATTGCGAGGAATTTTTTGAAGAGGTTGATGATGAAGCAGATGAACTTGAGGGATCTCGAGTTAATTTCTTCACCACTGAAGGCATTGATGAAGGGGATGATTATGACAAAGTAGTAGCAGACATGAATAGCGAATCATACGCTATCATGACTCGAGAGCAGACAAATCAGAGGGAGAAAGTGATGCAACCCACCAAGAAATCTAAAGAGCAGCCGAAAACTATCCCCATAATTACAAAAAGAGGATCTCTTATCCCCATTTCATCTACACCAAAGGTGAGTCCTGTCAATTCTGCTACTAAAGTTACTTCTTTTTCCCCTAAAATTGATAAACCTAGGATCTCAAGTGATGATAACCCGTCCACTTCTGGGTCTTTTGATATTATTGATCACCTAAAAAAGACTAAGGTTCAAATCTCAGAGGCTGAATATTATCAAACCCATCCCAAGGCTTTTGCTAAAATGATTCACTTTGTCAATTCCCATTCTAAAACTACCTCTAAAGGCCTTTTACCCACTCCTTCTACACCACAGCCTAATCTGGTAGCCACTGTCACCTCACCCAATGACAAAATCAAACCATTCTATGTGACACTTCTTATAGCTGGCCATAGGCTCAGTAATTGCGTCATAGACTCAGGAGCATCAGACAATGTGATGCCTGCTAAAGTAGCTCATGCCTTAGGCTTGACTCTCACACGCACTTATGGATCTTGTTACTCTATGGAGAGTAAGGAAGTTCCCTTGGTCGGAAGGATTAAAGATGCACAAGTGGCTTTTGCTGCTTTGCCTGAGAAGAAAGTTTTGGCTACTATCTTAGTAGCAGATATCCCTCCTTCATACGGGATGTTGCTAAGCAGAAACTTCTGTAAGGATGTGGGTGGAGAAATTCAAATGGATTGGTCACATGCCCTCATACCTGTTAATGGGCAAATGAAGAAGCTGCTGCCTGAGAAGCAGTCTGAGTATATTGTACAAAAAAATGATGATCCCAAAGCACAAATACTCTATGAGGATATGGGGCATGGAAACTACATGATTATGTCTCCTGAAGAAATCCAACTTCCCAAAGTCTCACCTAAAGATCCTAATGGTGTTTGGATATTAGAGTTTGATGGAAGTTGTTCCTCAGCTGGTTCTGGAGCTGGTGTCATATTGGTATCGCCAGAAGGAAGCCTTCATCCTTTCTCTTTCAAGCTGCAATTTGAAAATACCAATAATACAGTAGAGTATGAGGCTCTCATTCTTGGACTCCAGGTGGAAAAAGAACAAGGTGTGAAAAATCTTCTAGCTCGTGGGGATGCGGAATTTATTGTCAAGCAAGTCAGAAGCCTCTTCCAAGTAAAAAATGGAAGGTTGAAACATTACCAGAATCAGGTTTGGGATTCCATTGAATTTCTTGATGCTTTCTCCATGAAGCAATACCTAGGGAGAAGAATACCAAGGCTGATTCACTAGCAGTCTCAGGGTCACTGCTCATACCTCATCCTGACTTTTCTCAAGATAATTTCACCATTGAGATGATTTATTGACCTAGTGTACCTGATAATACAAGTAACTGACAAGTTTTCAATAATGATCAACACTTTCTTTCTTTCTTAGAACTCAAGGATAATTTTGAACAATTGTACTTTGAAGGAAGTGACAATTTTCCTTGTGAAAGTGTGCCCTTTGACAAAGAAGCCACCCAAGAAGAAGAAACGGATCAGGATGGATGTATCAAACTCAAGGGAAACAAGATTCCAAAGGGATTGGTGAGTTTAGAGGAACTGTTTGATAAACACGACAGGTATGTGAAGTCTAGAGCTTCTACTGGACCTCAACAATCAGCTGAATATGAAAAATTAATATTGGGAGTTCTACTGACCCTAAGCTCGTGAACATTGGAAAATGTTGCACACCAGATGAGAGGAAGAAGGTAATTGATCTTTTAAAGAAGTATAAGGATGTTCTTGCTTACTCCTATGAAGATTTAAAAGCTTTCCAACCAAAGGAGATGCAACATTTTATTCCTCTCAAACCTGGAATTAAGCCTTTTAAATAGAAGCAAAGGCAATACAATCCTAAAATAGCTGACACCATTTTTCAAGAAATACAGAAGTTGTTGAAAGCCAAAATCATTTTTCCTATCCATCATTCAACATGGATTGCCAATATTGTACTGTTAGAAAAAAAAAAATGGTGAGATTCGTATTTGTGTTGACTTCAGAATCAATCAAGCTTCCTTGAAAGATAATTATCCTTTACCTATGATGGATCAGGTCTTGCAAGCAAAGAACAGGATCGAGATGTTGTCTATGCTTGATGGATTCTCGAGGATATAACCGGGTAGAAGTTAATCTGCAGATCAACACAAACGGCTTTCACTACCCTTAGGGTACCTTTGCTTACAAAAGGATGCCTTTTAGGCTCATTAATGCTGGTGCTACTTTTCACAGGGCTATGGACTTGGCCTTTGGAAGTTTGAAAGGGAAGTGTATTGTTGTATACCTTGATGACTTGACTGTGTATTCTAAAACAAGGGCGGATCATTTTCAGCACCTGGAGACAGTTCTGCTAAGATGTAGAGAACATGGGATCTCTTTGAATCCTAAGAAATATGTATTTTGTGTCACAGAGGGGAAATTATTAGGGCACATTGTCTCCAAAGATGGTATTAAAATTGATCCTGAGCGAGTTCAAGCTATTCAGCAAATTCCTCTTCCAACCAGCAAAAAAGGCGTGCATTCTTTCTTTGGTAAGATCAACTTTTTGAGAAGGTTCATCCCTGATTTTGCAGAGTTAACTTTGAATATTTCCCAAATGATGAAAGGAAAACAAATGTTTGGTTGGTCTCCTGAAGGGAAAGAAGCCTTTGAAGGCATTAAAAGAGCCATTGCTAAAACTCTTGTTTTAGCATGTCCAGATTTTAGCAAAGATTTTATTATCTATTGCTACGCCACAGATAACACCTTGGCTGCTGTTTTGACTCAGGAAGATTCTAATGAGCACAAAATCCCAATTGCATTTATGAGCTATATTCTGAAAGATCATGAGTTAAAATACACCATGATGGAAAAACATGCTTTTGCAGTGGTTAAAGCTGTCAAGCAGTTTCATTTTTACATTCTTAACTCTCACTCCATGGTGTTGGTACCAGATACAACTGTTAAGTCAATTCTCACACAAGCAGAATTTGGGTCCAAGAGAGGGAACTGGGTGGCCAAGGTCCAAGAATATGATATTGACATTAAACCAACCAAGCTCGTCTGTGGAAAAGGCCTGTGTGAACTCACCACTGAAGGACCTAGAAATGAGTTACTGGAGGATAAAGTTGGTTTTCCTACCATTCTGTTTCTTAGATCAGTTGACGAATGGTATGCTGATATCGCTCATTTTCTCACCTATGGGGAATGCCCCTCTCATTTGACTGCCAAAGAAAAGAGGGTTGTTAAACTAAGGTCGGTCAATATGTGTTGTGGGAAAATGCCTTGTTTAAATGTGGGTTAGATGGAAGGTTTTTGAAATGTGTGGACAAGGAACAACAGAAAAAGCTACTCTTAGCTTTTCATGATCAGGCATGTGGAGGGAATTACTCATCAACTATCACTACTCATAAGATACTTCGTGGAGGATATTACTAGCCTACCTTGTTCAGAGATGCAT
Organism: Taxus wallichiana var. yunnanensis; assembly: GCA_018340775.1. NCBI lineage: Eukaryota > Viridiplantae > Streptophyta > Pinopsida > Cupressales > Taxaceae > Taxus > Taxus wallichiana. Next base: position 156,325,079 of record CM031235.1, on the reverse strand, counting down.
CAAAGTGGGTTGATAAATGTGAGGCTTGTTAGACTTTCGTGGGTAGACCCAAATTGGCCTCTTTACCTCTTAAGCCAGTTGTAATTGAAGAACCTTTTCAGCAATGGGGTTTGGACTTCATTGGAACACTTAATCCCTCTTCTAGTGCTGGCCATACTCATGTATTAACTGCCATAGATTATTTCACCAAATGGGTAGAAGCCATTCCAGTAAAGAGTACTACTTCTGAAGTGGTATGTAGTTTCATCAAAGAAAACATCTTGGTAAGGTATGGTGTGCCAAACAAGATTGTGACAGATAATGCTTCAAATTTTTCTTCAACCGAGATAATGGATTTTTGCTATGGATATGGCATCTCCTTGGCTCACTCCTCAGATTACTATCCTCAGGGAAATGGACAAGCAGAATCCACTAATAAAAATCTAGTGACCATAATAAGGAAATTAGTCAATGAATCCCAACGAAACTGGCACAAGAAACTCTATGATGCTCTTTGGGTAGATAGGATCACACCTAAGAGAGCCATTGGAATGTCTCCTTTTAGGTAGTATATGGAGTAGAAGCTCAATTGCCAGTAACAGTGGAGCTGCCAGCCTTGCATCTAATGAAGGCCATTGAAGATACCAGTTTCAATGATGCTTTGGATAAGAGAATTATGTACCTTCACAAATTGAATGAGGACAGATTGGAAGTTGCTGATAAGATATCTGCTCACCAGCAGAAAGTAAAGGTCCTGTTTGATAAGAAAGCCAGGTTCAGAGATTTCCAAGTTGGAGACACTGTTTTGTTGTGGGATAAAAGGCATGAACCTCGTGGCAGCCATGGCAAGTTTGATTCCCTTTGGCTCGGACCTTTCAAGATCAGGCACTTCACTAGTAAGAATTATTTTTACCTTGATTATATGGATGGCTCTTCTCTCCCACTTCCTTATAGTGGGCAGTACCTAAAATTGTTCAAGTCATAGGTGATTAGGAAGTCCTGTGTATATTCTGTACAGCGTTTTGTTTTTCTTTCCCTTTGTTTTGGTGTGTTGTCCTCTGTATTGGTTTACTTTTTGACTCCGTGGCCCAATGGATAAGGTACTGGTCTACTTCCCCAAGTTTGTCTAAATTCTTGCCTTGTCTCATTCTTTGATATTATGCCAAGTCATCCCCAGAAGGAGCCAGCTGTTGTCCACTCAAAATTCCCCTGCTTTTGAGAAGGTGAAAATTTAAAATTTTGAGGTTAAGTGCCTTTTCTGTTGTGCTGATAATGTGAAAAGCCAAAGAAATTGAGAAAATCTGTGTTTTTGGTCATTTTGTGTGTTTTTCGGGCCTGTTGGACATTTTTTTCCCATGTGTCCTAAGTTCAAGTGGGCCCTCTGTTCCCCGATCGGTCGGTTTACCCGAAGTCTATTCTTTTCGGGCCCGTCGGAACTTTTTGTCCCGAATGTCCCAAGTTCACCCGGACCAGTCGTTCCCGCTTCGCCCAAATCAGCCGAGCCGCGTACTTCACGCTTTCGCGTCCCACATGTCCCAAATGCATTTGTGCATCTTTTCCCGCTTCGCCCGAATTAGCCGAGCCACATACTTCGCGCTTTCGCGTCCCTCGTGTCCCAAATGAACCAAGTGCCATTCATGTTAATTTTTCCCGCTCTACCTGAATTTCTTGCTTTTTCAAATTCGGTAGGTATGTATTCAATGCACATTTATTGCTCTCTCTCCTAAACGGCTATATAACGAGCGCCCCCCTATGCGTTTTGCACACTGCTTTCATGCTATCTATTGCTCGAACCCTTGCAATCTAATTTCGCACATGTATCCATTTCCTCTGCATTCCATCCCAAGTCTAGCTTGCAAGATTTGCTCTCTGAGTTACTATCAACATGAAGATCAAATTCCAGGGGCAGGAACAAATTTCACCACTCGAGTCTGCTTCCGATATTGGGGACAGTGAAGTTCGCCACCTTGATTTTGGCAATTTTTGGTCAAGGATGACAGATGCGAACCCCTCACCAATGGCACAGATGATTCATGATAGTGGTCTGGCTTTCACTGGTGGTTTCCCTATCTCGGTGCAATGTGCAGACACAGTGCTCGCATGCTGGGCTCATTTCAACCCTGATTCGAGTGAATTAACAAACATACACGGGGAGCTCATCGCCAAACTTGACGCTACCGCCATTGGCACTGCACTGAGGATTCCAGAAATGGATAATGCCATAGTTGTCTCCCAGAATCAAGCACATGCCCTTTTCAATCAAGACAGTGATAACTATAAGGCGCGGGTGGTGAAGTCCTGGCTTAAAAACCCTAAGAAGGGGGCATCTCGTCTATCCAAGACTCTTTTCCATGTAGACTTTAATGAAGAATTGTCAGATTTCATAATCCTACTGGCTCGGGTTATGGGCTTACCCTCTACTAATGAGTTCCATTTCTGGATGTGCCCGCTCATCAATATGGTGTGCGAGGGAACTCAAAATATCAACTGGGTAGAAATCATCAGTATGAACCTAGTGGAGCAGCTGTCCAATGTACAGAAAATGAAGAAATTCTATATGACTTCATACCTGATGTATACTCTGGTGGCATCGAGGCAATGGTTTGGCTTTTCTTACATTGATGCCCACAAGGATGATCCTGTGTATGCCTACTGCCCGCAGTTCACCCTAGAGACCAGCAATCACAATTTCCGAAGGGTGAATGATGCTTTCACCATGTACATGGTCAGACTTCTTGAGGGTGACACTGCTAGAAGATTTTCTGATGAAGCCATGAGTCTGATATCGCACTACGGTGCTTATTTTATCCAATTCAGAAAATTTTCCTATATCAGGCTTGCTGGCTACGAGAGCACTCCTCTTAGGCTTCCTATGTTCTGCAGTGACAAGATGGCCTTGATAGAAGTATGTAGGCAATTGGAAAAATTGCATAGAACCTGCAGAGACAAGAAAATTACTGGTTTGCACTTCCCCATCTCTTTGGGAAACTACACTTGCAAAACAGCCCTGGACGCACAGAATATAGAAAGAGCCCTGGCTCCCATTACTGTCCATTTCTTCAAGCCCAGAACTTGCTTCGACTTGAAAAAGTTTATTGAGCAGAATATCAAGATAACCTATCATCATAGGGCAGACACAGAAGACTATTGGGCTGACTGTGCTAATGATTTTGAAGCCAGAAGGAGGCATTACGGTAGGTTTTCTCTGCAATTAATCCAAGAACTCGGCTTGTACCAAGTTCCTGAAGGACTCAAGGATGACAACTCTGATCTATAATCATATGAGTATGACAATGTGTTCAAGAAAACTCCCTTGGAGGACTTGGATTGGTTTAAAAAGGAGAAAGATGATTTGGCTAAGATCCTGGCTCTAGTCTTAGTCAGGACTAAGATCTGGTTTGATAGAAAAATCCGAGAGCTTAGGAGGCACTCAGGGGAATCCTCCTCCAAGGATGCTTCAACACCCAGGAGGGAAGCATCAACTCCCAGATCAGAAACACCTGTGCAAACCCCTCCTTCCTCATCAACTCAAGGACCTGCAGCCTCTACTCCTTCCTCATCCACCCAGGTATATCAGAAGAAATTCAAAGAAGTTAAGAAGGAGCCTGTGGAAGAAGATCCCCTGAGGAAGCATGCAGAATTGCCTTCGGGACCAGAGAACATTATTGTTCTCAGTGAAAGTGAAGAGAGTGAAGTACCATCTCCTACAAGTGCCTCGAAGCCCCAATAGATAAGGACAAAGAGGCCCAGAGCACTAAACTTCTAAGTACTATTGATTCCTCTGCACCAGTTATCTCAAGCGCCCCACTCATGTCTCAACTCGAGACAACAACAGTACAAACCTTGGGTGCCATGAGTTCTCTGTCTCTTGGTCCTCTTGCCCCACCTGCTTCTTCCTCCTCCTCTTTTGCATGGGTGCAGCCTCTCGTCGACAGTAGGAAGAGAAAGTCTTCCTCCCAGAGCTCAGGACCAAATTTTGATGTTGTGGCAGCCTTGTTAGGCACTACTCCTCCTTCTCATGCCAAAAAAGCCAGGATTACCTCCAGGATAGTATCTGATGCTCAGGGCCAACAATTCCTGGAGATAGCTAAGCCTACGGTAGATAAACCAGAGTAGGATTTGCAGGCATCTGACCTGGAACTCTCAAGAATTCCCATGGGAGAGTCTACCCCTGAAGGTGAGATCCATAACCTTCAGGAAACAGTCACCAGAGTCATTGGGAGGGTAGAGAAAGGGTAGCAAACCATAGAATAGTTGGAAGAACAAGCCCAAATTCTTACAGGTTTCATCAAATCTCTTTTGTCCAAGGACAAAGTTTTGGACCCTACCCCATTGACTACTCTTCCACCACCTGTGATTTTGAGCCAAGATGAGGTACAGAGTATCAAAGATATGCACAAGTATTCCATCTATGGCAGAGCTATGGAGGCCATGGTGGAAGATATGCTTGTTGCAGGATTGAACTTCATCGATGAAGCTTTCAAACTCCATGGAAAGGTGAACAACTTGCAACAGAATCTCTCCTCCACTATTGGGATCATAGATAAAGAGCTTAAACTTTGGAGCAGTTGCATAGTAGACCTCCGCCTCATGGGACAAGCAGATGAAAACATTTTATTGGCGAGTAAGGTTTTTGATGATGCAAAGGATAATTTGTCAAAGTCCTGGGTCTACAGCATGGAATGGAAGATCAAAGTCCTGGAGGAGGCTTTGGGAGAATTGAAGAATAGCTGGCAGAAGGGTGAGGCTTTCAAAACACTAGTTGTATCTACTTTCAAAGATATACATTGTCATCTTCAGGATGAGACTTCTGGTGTGCCTCTCTCCTTACAAGAAATCAAAGCTCAGTTCAGAGCTTTTGTCAAAGGTAATCTGTTCAAGGAAAGCTCCATTTCCAAAGAAAAAATGAAGGAGATTTGCTCTCTTCAATCTGCCATTGAAGAAGCAAATAAGGATTATCATACTCATGTCGAGTTTGATAAGGAAATGGAGAAGTGCCTCGGATTTTGGACCCAGTCTACAGCCAACACGTCAGTCCCTCGTGGCAGAGACATAGCCGAGGCGTTGAAGAGATTCAGACAACGGATTTTAAAGTCAGTGGGTCCCTCCCAGTCATAAGCACCTGTCTTCTTCTCCTAATTATTCTCTTCTCTTCCCATTCTTTCTCTCGAATTTATTGTAATAATTAGTTGGGGTATTGCGATTGGCAACCCTTTAACTAATCATTAGTTAAAAGAAGTAGTTACCGAGAGTAACTGATTTGTAAACTATATAATGACCTCTCCTCGCCATTTTGAAAGGGGAAGAACTTGGCTTATTTTCTGAAAGTGTAAATAAATCATAAAGAAATCAATACAGAAGGACTTTTCATTCTTTGTCTATCTGATTTCCTTTTATCCCTAAAGCTATTCATTTAATCTTGCTAAGATCATTTGTCTGTATTATGTTAAGAAGCTTTGTATTCTTGCAGATGTTATTTATAGAACTTTGTGTCTTTCAAATTTCATCTTACTAATATGATACAAATGATCTTGTTTCAATTCACTGTACCTTCGCATACATAAAGAATTACTCTGTCATCTATAATTCTGAATGGTGCCTTTCTACTCGTTTTCACATTCTCATTCCTCAGTCCTTTTGTAATTGATGATCCTTATAGAAAACACTTTCATAATATCCAAGTTCCACAAGAAAATCATGTTTTGTGTATGTGTAAATAGGTTCGTTTCTGAATAAGGGAACCTCTCCCATTAAAGAGGAGGGACTTCTTGTCCCCTGACTGTTGCTCTTTATGAAGTCCTTTTTGAAAACCAACGAGATATGGAATATAAATTAATTGTTATTGTATTTGTTGATAATGAATTTGATTTTTATATATTGTATAACCTTGTTGTAAACTGAATAAATATTTATAAAATATTGTAATAAATGAATGTCATAGTTATTAATGCATGTGTAAGAGAAATGAAAAGAGTGTGTAAGTTACCATGTAAGGGTTGTGTAAGTGAAGTGATAGATTGTGTAAGAATTTGTAAGAGTTGTAAGGCTGATTTTGGAAGGTCAAACACTCCTTTTTGAAAATCGAATTTGGTCTTGGAGGACAAATTCGGAGGCTTATGGGACAAGTTAAACTTGTCCCACACCTCTCAAAAACCTCCACCAACCATGATTATTATTTTGGAGTCCAAATCTATCTATTTTATTGTATTTTGATATAATTATGTGTAAGAATTGATTTTCACTTGTCTTACAAATTTTAAATGCATTTCCTTTTGAGTATGGGATAAATTTGAAGTATGTAAGTGGTTTGTCATCCACATTTATGGTGATTTTTTTGTTTGTTGTTGATTGCATTTTTGGGATGAGAAAAAATGATGTGGCATCCCACTTGGAATCCACATCATCCTATTCCACCCTCTCCCTTTAAAAATGTGAATTTATTATTCATTTGGGGTTGTTGAAAGTTTGAGAAATCACTCTTGGGTCAAATTTTTCTATTGCTTTGGGAGCTTTCTTTGCGGAGGAGCTTGGATTGATTTGCATACCTTGCATTTTGCTGTTTTGGAACTAGTTTCGGTCCAACAAGAACTATTTTTTTGGAATCAAGTCTCCATTATGGAGAGGAGTGCCCTCATTCTTTTAAATTGTTGTTTTCCCTCCTCCTTGCATGCAAAATAATGAATGGTTTGTGTTTACATTATTTTAGGGATGGGTAGAATGCCTAGGGCATAGTGTAGAGAGAGAAGACTATGAGGTTTAATCAGAGGAGGGATAAGGGGTTGTCCATTGCATTTGTTCTTGTGGAGGGAGTGTTGGTTGGGATCCACCTGAGGAAAATAATATGATTGCATTCTTACTTTGGGAGGTATAAGGGAAAAAAATTGGAGGAGGGATAAGGAGGGGTTGAGGAGGGATAAGGTTTATGGGATGGCTATATTTTTGGTGGTTTATTTTAGGTGGATGCCCAATTTTAACATGGGAGGCATAAGGAGACCTCCATAGTTCTTGCTCTTGCTTGGCTTGCTTGCTTGGAGAAGGAGCCTTTGTTTTGTTTGAAATTGGTTGTTGTAGTTGAGAACTACATCTTTTGTTTGTGTGTTATCTTGTGAATGTGAATGTATGTTTTTGTGAAAGAAGCTATGTTGCCATGTGTTGTATCATCATGTTCCATTCCAATATGGATGGGGCTCGAGGGCCAATGGGGAAAGATGGCTTCTCCTTTCCCATTGGATGTCTTGGTTGGGTGGAGAGCATTTCCTTTCCCCTTCCTTGTTGTGATCAAGTTGCAGAGAAGAAGAAATCAGCATGCTACTGTTTGGAGAAAGAAGAATACAGTTTGACAGTCATCTCTTTTGAGAAAACTCTTGTAATCCCTTCCCACTTCGCGTGGATGAGTTGTATAATTTTGTAATGTGAAGCCATTGTATTGTAAATGGAAGTCTGAAATTTAATTGAAATGTAAAGATGAAATATTCTATTCTCTGTATTGGAAAAAACTGTCATACAGTTGTAGATTTAACATTGAAATTCAAATGAAGAAATAATCTGTTGATGTAATGTTGGAAATCAATGAAAGAAATATATTCCTTCCTCAATTGTAGTGTTGGATTTAGATTTAATTGTAATGTTTCATTAAATTGGAGTTACTGTTTTGAAATGTTATCTCTGTGTGAAAAGAAAATGTGTATGGGAGAGAAATACAACATTTTGTTCCTTGTAATTATTAAAATTTGAAATACCAAATGTTGCCTTATTGTCTGAATGAGAAGATGGATAAATTAATTGTTTAGACAAGATTTGATAAGTTTACCGTGTTTTGGAAGTGGCAAATAAATCATTACAGTTGTTAATAAATGAACTCTGTTCCTTTTCTTTTATAAATCTAGAAATTGAATTTTATCTAATAAATGTGCAGTTCAGATCTGCAACTTAAATTAAGTATTGAAACAATGCAATTTAGATGCAATAAGTTATAAGGAATTCAATTTGACCTCAACACCAGAGAAAGACATTTTAGAACTTCACAAAATCAATTTTTGAACTTGCTGGACCACTTTCCCATCAAAGGATGTAAAATATATCAGTTGCAACTCAATCCATAAATTGAACCTTAAAAATAATCTAAAATCCACCCAATATCATTCCTCCATGTTCAATTTACATGTTGAAAAGAAGAAATATCAAAATTGAACAAATCTTACAAGTAGGAAAAATTGCCAGTTTTAAATGTGAAACCCTGCAGATTGATTTCTTAAATTTGACCCTTAAAACTTCACCAAATTCCAAAATTGATGATTTTTGTACAAAGAGGACTCGAGAGCTTTCTAGAAAGTCCTTGTTTTCCCAAAATGGAGTTTCCTATCAAAAGTTATGGCCATTTGAAGTTTTTACTTCAAAATGGCCAACCAAAAATAAATCTAACTATATAAAAAAATCAAAATTTGAACTTTGGGAAAATTTTCCCCAAAAATTCCACCACCCCGCAAACCCCTCAACCAATCAGAAGTTACCACGTGGCACTTCGGAGGGTGGACTCATCTTGAAAACTTGTTTTTTGAAAAAAATTCCTTTGGGAAAAATTTCCCAATTTTCTCTGCAAACCCTGCGGCCCCAAACAAATCACGTGCTGACACGTGGCAAAGAGGGTGCGTGGGAAAAATGGAAACACTTAACAATATTTTTTTCCTTTGGGAAAATTTTCATGTTTTTCCCCATAGACCCATGCAAACCGCAACCAATAGGGTGTTGACACGCATCCCCTTTGAGGCACGGGCCCATGCACGTCTTTTACCCTTTTCCCCCTTTGGCAAAAAATCCAAATTTTCTCCGCCAGCCCACGACCAATCACAAGGTGCCACGTGGCCATTTGAGTAAGTGTGGAGGCCTGGAGGAAAATTTTCCTTTGGAAAATTGAAACTTTGGTTTTGGGAAAATTTTCAAATTTTTCCCTATGACCCACTGGTCCGGCCCAATCACGTGATGACATGTGGCAACTTGGGCATCGGCGGGGGCACAGAGACATTTTTTTCCTAACCCTGCAAACCTTCAAGGGAAAATTTTCCCCTAAAACTCCACCCAGCCATAACTTGATTTCTACAAGGAGTTAGGAGGACTTCTATATATGGTTGGAAAGGTAGGAGAATTTACTATCCAATGAGCCTAATTTAGGAAAGTTTTGATAACTCTAAGTTGTGAAATATCTAGTTGAAGTTCAGGGCTGTTAAAGAGCAGGCAAGGGGATAATTTCTCCCTGAACCTAAGTAAAAATTGTAACCTCAAAATTGGAACCTTGTAAACTTGTTATAAGATAAAAATGGAAATATTGTGTTGGGTTAACTAGAATCTATTCTGGAACTTGTTAGTTCAAACTAGTGTCTTACAACCTAGTTGTAGACTCTCCTAATAAAAAAAATTATTCCATAATTTTATTTCCAGTTAATCCTAGTTTATTTCTTGGTCTCAAGTGGTAATTTGAAGTGGGCATCATAGAAATAATTTAGAACACTAGCAAGACCAAAAAATTGAAGACACAATTCTCTAGGTTCATCAATCAAAGACACAAGGTTCCTTCATTCCCATTTTAAGACTTTAGAAACAAGGGAATTTTTTTTTTTAACATAATGTTTTCTGTTCTAAATAAAGCATTATTTAGAACACACATTCTATGCCAATCAATCTCAAACAAATAACCATATGCAACTGTAAATGACTCGGTGATCCACCGATCTATTTATTTCATAACTCAGTGATCTACCAATCTATTCATTTCATAACTCGGTGATCCACCAATCTATTTATGTTATATTTAAGGATTGAATACTTATCGTATACTTTGTATTCTTGGTTTTCCTACCCTAAACCTGGTACCGAGTGAATTTGTTTTAAAAACATATCTAAATATTTATTCGATATTCATCCGATATCATGTTGCTTTAAAGTTGGTGACATAGGACAACTCAACCAACATCTTCCAATACTTTGGCCAAAGATTATCAACATAATGTGTATGTCACTATTCTAGATGACATACTCATCATTTGGAATACATCCTTCACCTCACTCTTATGTTATCAAGAATGGTATTTACTAACTACGGTTAGTCCACTTGCCCAAGGTTTAACCATATCCCAGGTTAGAAACATATATAATTATAGGAAGATGCTCGTAATGACTTAGGTTATATGGGCATACTCGGTTTACCTAAGTCAACCGGTGTGCCAAAGTACCCTGAGCCATTGAAAGCTACTACCTATCCTAAACATGCCACTAACTTGACCTAGAGAGAACTAAGTTCAATTCCTTATTGTGTGTAGATCTAGATGATCAATGCAAACGGGTGTTGCCACATGTCAATTACAATGCCGTATCCTCAAGAAAACCCTTGTCTTCTCGAAGGTACAGTCCTGTAGTTAGCATGTGCCAACATCCTATAAAAAATTCCTCATCAATATGTACATACCCCTAGGAGGTTATTAATACATTGTTAATTTGGATTATAACTTGATTACATCAACCCTGTTAAACCCTAATCCAACACTCCATAATTTATTTTCTAAATTTGATTCATTTAGTCATTGAAGAACTTCCTTAACTTATGATTGATTTTAATGTTCATTTACTTAGTTTAACAAGAAGTTAACCAAAACAGGACAACAATATCATAAGTTTTCAATAAAATGTACTTTAACATTTAGGAAGGTTTAACAACCACATAGGTCCAACTAAATTAGAATTCATACAAAATGAAGTCTAATGATTAATAATCATATCTCCAACCCTTTTTATTTTACATTCATTTGAGAGAGGAAGTGTCTTCCTCTACATGATTGAGGGTTAGGTTTTATCATTCACAATATGCATAGTTCTTACTGCATGTTCATTATGCATCACATTACTATGTTAAATTTTTTAGATAATACACATCATCTTATGAAACTTAACAACCTGCATCGTTATAAGGGAAATTTAACTAATTCCCTTTATCCATCTTATCAAAGGATAACAAGATAAGCATAATATAATATGAAGAATATCAATAAGATATAACTTCCATCTCCTTCATAAAAGTACAAGACAATTTACACAACCAATGTAAATAAATCACAACTCACAATTCATCATTATAAACTTATAAATTTACAAGACTAAGCACTTTAGGCATACTACATAAAAACAACCTTCATTCTAAAAAGTATGCAACTTTTCTTTTTCAATACAACTAAAGAATGAATCAAAATTAAATAAGCCAATGCATCTTATAAGTTTTTCCTTCTTTTATCACTTACGATGTCCATCTAAAAAATTACTAGTGCGGATTCGGGATTCAATGAATTGAGCATGATAAGCACTAAGCATTAAAATGAAGTGCATTCCACTAATTGTTTAATTAATGCAACACTTCTTTAATGAGATAATTAATATATCATACAATAAGCATAAGTGATACCAAACAAGTAAATAAGTACAATAATAAATATAGATCCAATTCTAAGAGAAGAGAAGAATATAATCCATAACATCTACCTAAAAACATAAAGTTTAATTGATCTTATCAATAAATTTTAAACAAACAATAGATCTTTCCATCCCATTATTTTATAATTCTATCCTAATAGAATAAAACATTTATCTTTTCTATAAGAGAAAAGAAGTGTTTACAACATGGTTCATTCTAGGATGATTCATCTAAATCTTAAGCAAAGAATAAGAAGAACCATTACGTACCATACCCAAACTCATAACATCCGAAAAAGCAGATCAGGTTCATAACATGAATTATTTGTTTCCTTTTAGGGATACGATACTTATATATTCAACATTTAAAATATACCTCTAAATATAATTTCATAACAATCCAAGAAGGTATAGAAACTCAAAACAATCTAACTGCAATTTTAATTCTACTTCTGCATGTTAGAAGTTATAAATCAAAGATATGAAACCAACATTCACAAATCAAATTAGTCCCATATAGGATTTAATCTCTATTTGAGTTAACCCAAAAAGCTAGAGTACAAGAGACAAAACCTACTCCTATCCCTCGAAATAAAGCAAGGCTTAGTCAACAACAATCGATCCAACAAGTATACATTCACTTATCAATAGAACCGACTTAGCTACTATCTTTCTACATCATTACAAAGATGATTTGAACAAGGTAGACCAACATACCACAAGGAAATCACCATCTCATAAGAGAATCGAGTGCGAGAGGAGTTCGGTCAATGAACTTATCCAAAAGACAGAGAAAAGGAATCTCTATTAGGAAAGTTCCAAATAAAAAATCATTTCATTACTTGAACAAATGAATTTTCTGTTCCAATTCAAATCAGAATGAGAAACATATTACAGTCCCAAAAACAACATACTGATCCCAAGAGAATATATATTTTCTCTCTTTAAAAGAAACCCAAGGACTCATTCACTGTATCCAACAAGAATAGAATCCCAAAACTATAAGCTAAAAAGTTCATAATTAACCACAAACTCAAGATTGAAGACTCTCAAATGCTTCACAACTTAATACAAAGAGTAAGTAGTTCATGATTCAAAAATAACTAAACACAAAACAAACGAATGAAGAAAGTAATCCTTCCCTTAAGAATTCAAAGTGTATAAGGGTAATAACTCAACCTTCCAATAAGACCCAAAATTATTTTAAAGGATTTGAAGAGAGAGGAAGAAACCCAAAAATGTTTAAGTCAGAAGATGTAACATTCAATCTCCAATGCAACTGAAATAGAAATCCAAAACAAGACTTTCACAACCATAAAATTGCGATAGAGGAGACTTAGTTTCAAACAAAATAGTCAACCTAGAATGCGGGTTTCCTCAAAATAGAGGGGAAAGAACATTCCCCCCCAAATCTCATGCCATTACCATCTCAAAGAAGACGATACATTCATAAAAAAGAAGTACCAAATTATTTTAACAAGATGTTTCCAACTCCATATCTCGAAGAGATTACAAAATGAATCAGTCAAGCTATGACCCAGTTTTCTGGTGAGTAAGTTGCTCAATAAAAGAATTATAAGTTTTAAACTTTTAATACAAGAATGATCCAACACAAAAAACGAACATAATTGTATACATCGATCCAAATAAAATATCATAACATGCAAGTGTCAAATAAGATTAGTGTCGAGCACGAGCTTCACACAAAATTTCAGAACTTCACAAGTATTAAAATATGAGTATAGTGCCAAATATGAACTTCAAGCAACAACTCGGTGTTTCATAAGTTTCCAAACACTCTTTCCGAACAAAAAAAATCCCCAACACAAGTTTATATCAAAACACGAAGCCCAAAAACAATATCAAATAGAACTCAAGGTTCTGATAAAGTTCAAAACCCAATAATGCATTGAAGGCCTATTCAAAATACAACAACCTCGAATACAAGTTCCATAATGAAAAATAGAGCTACATAAATAAGTTTCGGATACAAGCTTCACATGCATGTTGTCATTGAGCTTACACAAAGAGAAATTTCCCAAAACAACATTATTTTTGACATGGATTCATATCCAAACATCACAAAGATTCATAAAACCCAGCAAGAAAATAACTAGTCAAACATGAAAACATGAATCTCATGAGAGAAGAGTTTTTTTGATGAATAATTTAGAAGAGAGCAAATAATCTTAGTGGTTAGAGCCTATCATGCCTGATAGTGTTTCTGCTAAATCAAAGGAGACTTTAGCTGATCTTCCAACTCACTTTCTCCCTACGAAAGATCAACAATCAAATATATTTTCTTCCTATGCCTCATATACTTTCCTTTGATCAAAAATAGACCATAGAAACCAAAAATAGCTTTAAAGTGAAGGTTAGACCACGGTTTGAAGAACCGAGAGAGATCTATGTAGAGATAAATCTAGAATGCATGTAAAACCAAATAACCTCCTACAAACCTACCTTCCAATTTTCCAAGATGGTTTGCACACAAAAACCGAGCCCCATTAATGCCATTAATTCCAAATTTCTTGCTTATCTTTCCTTGCAACCTCCTCCTAAAATTGGCGAATGCTAATTCCATCCAAACATGTAATTCCATCTTTAGTGGAGCTTTCCATATGCCTCGACTAAATTTAACAGCCCCTACCAAAATTGGCGGTACCACCATCCATTAAACCCTATCCACTCGCTTAAATGCCATTGGAATCGTCACCTTAGAGACATGCAACCCTTAGGTTCCCTTTTAATAGTTTAGGATTGATCCCATAAAACTTAGGTTAGTCTAGAAATAATCACCTTAGGTCTTAAAACATTACCCATAGTAAATCCCACCTTAGGTTAGATTCAATTCATAACCATTTAGTATTAGCTATTAGTTAAAAATAGTCTAGCATTACTTAAGTAATCCATCCCTTATTCATTTAGCACAATGCTTAGGTTAGGATGCCAACCCAACAAAATAGAATAAGATGCTTAGATTAGAATGAAATCAAATAAGTAAACTTAGCTAGAACATATGTGTTCTTACCTATCTTAGGATCTTTGTTAGGATAATCCTTAGGTTTTAGGACTCCGAACTCTTCATCTATTGTGAAATAAATTGAATTTTTCTTAAATCATTAATGTACTTCCAAGATCAATCACCAAAGACCCGAGCACAAACATATAGCTGAACGAAAAAAATTCACATAAGACCAAGGAATTCATAACATATAAAGTTCAATCCACTATGTCCCTCAAACTACTGAATGTCAATTTATCATTCAGTTAATGAAGAAGATTTAAAACATTCCTTAAATCACTGAAATTGATCCAAGGATGAGTCAGAATAAGGGATAAGTTTGTAACTCTTCAAGCTAGATTGCAAATCATCTTTCCAAAGTGAAAATGAATTCTTGATAGCCATACTATTTTAGTCTAATGATTTTTAAGAACATATATGATTTATCCTTATCAAGCAGGATCTTCAACATTCAAAAGAACACATCTTTATCCAGAAAATCACATGTCAACACTTGAAATGTAAAAGAGAAATATAAAAGTTGTCGAGGGTGTTACATGCTTCCTCCTAAAAAGAATCATCATCCCGATGATTTTGTCATTTTTTAACAATTTGCATCAAGGAAATCAACTTATTTACTTTTCTTACCATATGTAAAAAACATATCAAAATTTTTAAGTTCCGAAATTAGCATTACATAGATGTTTATTCAAAACAAATAAATATCTACCCAAAAAAGGCATACTTATTGTAATATAAAGATAAAATCAAATTTTTTATCATTCAAAAGAATTAATTCTTCTCAAATAGATATGGAAAATTAGTTTTCATATCCTCAAGGTTTTCCCAAGTTGCACTCTCTTCATTAAACTGGTCCCACTGGACCTTACATTATCTTATTTCATTATTTCTTAAATGCAACTGGCAAGTTTCCAACATTCGTATGGGTTTAACCATGATTATTATTGGGTCTTGGACCTGCAATGAATTCTAATTTAACACATGTGATAAATCTGATACATATTTCTTAAGCAAATAAATATGGAAAACATCATGCATTCGTGATAAAGTAGGAGGTAATGCTAAATAATAAGCTACTGGGTTGATTAATTCAATTATCTCAAAAGGTGCCACATAATGAGGTGATAACTTGGCAAAGCCTTGCCAAAATTTATAGAACTCTTTTTCAGTTTAACCCAAAGAAAGACCTTCTCACCAAGTTCAAATTTCCTTTGACCCGCTTTAAGTCAACATAACTCTTTTGCCTATCGATGCTTCTTTCAAGCGTTCAAAATCATTATAACTTACTATTCCATTTCGTAAGGATTTCAGGTCCAATCACCTCTCTATCCTCCATGTTGTCCCAACTAATAGGGGTTCTACATTTTCTTCCGTATAATGCCTCAAAAGGTGTCATCTCAAGAGAAGCATGATATGTATTATTGTATGCAAATTTAACTAATGGAAGATACTCTTCCCACTTATACTACTGATCCATACAATACATCCATAACATATCCTCTAAAACTTGATGAACTCTTTTAGTCTATCCATCTATTTTCGGATGATACGCAAAACTGAAATTCAGCTTAGTTCCTAGAGTTGCATTAAGCGTTTTCCAAAATCTTGACATCATTCTAGGATCTCTATCAGATATGATTAGTTCAGGTACTCCATGTAATCTGAAAATCTCATGTATAAATCTTTTAGCCAAAATAGGAGAATCATCCTTCATATTTCTAGTAATAAAATGTGCTACTTTCGTTAGTTTATCAACAACTACCAAAATAACATCATGTTTATTTCTTGACATAGGTAACCCTTATACAAAATCCATGCTTATTACTTGCCACTTGTACTATGGTATGCTATGAGGATACAAAAAACTAGCTAGATACATATGTTCGACTTTAACATGTTGACATTCAAGGAAATGTGTTACAAAATATATAACATTCTTTTTCATTCCTTTCCAAAAATATTGTTGTTTTTATATTAGCAAGCATTTTTGTAATGCTAGGGTGTCTAGAAAAGGTGAATTGTGAAATTCTGCTAACAATTTCTTTCTCAAATCATTTAGCGAAGGTACATATACTATATTTTCAAATCATAAGATTCCTTCGTTATCAAAGTGAAAACCTTTATACCTCAAATCATTGAATTTGCAAGCAAGCGTTGCTTTTACATGCTAAAGTAAGAGTCAGATTCCATAACAATTTTTACTTCATCCTTAAACTAAGTTCTTAACGTTATAAGAGTAGAAATGTGCTTCCTATGACTTAGAGCATCAGCCACTCTATTTTCTTTACCCTTTATATAACTAATGTCAAAATCATATTGAGACAAAAATCTAACCACCTTCATTGTCTTGCATTAAGATTTGGCTGAGTGAAGATATACTTTAGTCTAAGGTGATCAGTTTTGAAATCAAAAGGTTTACCAAGTAGGTAATGCCTCCAAATTTGTAGTGCATGAACAATGGCAATAAGCTCTAAATCATGTGGAACATAATTCAACTCATGTAACTTAATTTTTCTACTTTTGTAAGCTATGACATGACCATTTTGTAACAAAATGCCTCCTAAACCTTCACCAGATGCATCAGTTACCACCATAAAATCTCCATTAGGATCTGGTACTGCAAGAATAGGTGCTAAAGTTAACTGTTCCTTCAAGGTTTTGAATGTAATTTCACATTTCTCACTCCAAACAAACTTTTTATCTTTCTTCTATAAAGAAGTTATTGGTGCAACCACCTTAGAAAAATCTTTTACAAATTTCCTATAGTAGCCAGCAAGTCCCATGAAGCTTCTAACTTCATGTACATTCTTGGGTGCAGGCCACTCAGTTATAGCTACAATTTTTGAAGGATCTACAGAATTCCATTCTTACTTATTACATGTCCCAAATAGTGTACTTTTGTGTCATAAAAAGAACATTTAGACAACTTACCAAATAACCATCTCTTTCTTAATATTTCCAAAACTATCTTCAAATGCTCATGGTGTTCCTCAATACTTTTAGAATATATGAGAATTTTTTCCAAGAATATGAGCACAAATTTTTCCAAGTATTATTGAAAGATATTATTCATTAAATTCATAAATGTTGTAGGTGCATTAGTTAACCCAAAGGGTAAAACCGTGAACTCATAATGTTCATACCTTGTTCTTACGAAAGTTATTTTATGAATATCCTCATCCTTAATTCATAATTAATGATATCTAGATTGAAGATCTATCTTAGAATATATTGATGCTCCATGCATTTGATCAAATAAATCATCAATCCTAGGGAGTGGGTATCTATTCTTGATTGTTTCTTTGTTTAACATTTTGTAATCAATGCACAATCTAAGTGTTCCATCCTTCTTTTTCACAAAAATTATAGGTGCTCCCAAGGTGAAACACTTGGTCTAATAAAACCTTTAGAAAAAAATTCTTACAACTAAGCCTTAAGCTCTACTAATTCTTTAGTAGTCATTCGATACTGGTGCTTTAGAAATAGGTTCAGTTCTAGGCTTGATCTCAATCATGAAATCAAACTCCCTTTTGGGTGGAAGACCTAGCAATTCTTCTATAAATACGTCACTGAAGTCTCGTAATAACGGATATCATTCCATAACATCGTTGTTATCTTCAGTTGATTCAGTAATTTTTACTGCATATAAGGTACAACCTTTATTTTTGGCCTTTTTAAGTTACATAGCTGATAGTTTTCTAATAGAAATCTCATGTTTCACACCCTGAATCTCTATTGTTTTCTACGTAGGTCATCTAAACAACTAATGTGTTTTTCAAAATAGTCCACTTTAGCCTTATGTTTTGCTAACCAATTAACACCTATGATTACATCATAAGACCCCAAAGGTGCAACATAAAGATCAACTTTAGTGGAAAATTTAGGTAAATCAAGGACTGCTCCAAAAAGACACATAATAACTATATGAACAACATTGTTTCTATACTATACAGTCCATGTTTTATCCATGTTTCCATCTTTTTATTTTATTTTTGATGCTAATTTACTAGAAATAAAACATTCAGTAGCTTCTAGTATAAAAAATAATAGTTATAGGTAAACCAAATAACTTACTCAGAACTTCTATGGGTGTGGCCTTTTTCTCGGCCTATTTACTTGCGTAGTGTGTATCTTGCTATGCTGATTGTGATCATCCTTCTTCAAAGGACATTTATTCACGTAATTATCTTTTCCATAGTTATAATAGCCTCCTACAGGTCCCTTCCTAGGCTTGGGTTTATTTCCAGCCTTAGAGTTATCATTCTGACCCCTATAGGACTTTTTGTATTATTATTATTTTCTTAGTAAAGTTGTTTCATGCATTACCAACAAACTTGTTTATTGCTACTTTCTTATTAGTATTAGATGAAAACTTACTTTTCATTCTAAATTTTTTCCATGGTCCTTTCTTAGGATCAAGAGATAATGAAGAGGAGTTGGGAACTTTCTTCCTTAATTCATCCTTATGAGTAGAAATTACCTTTAATTTTTTTCTTCATGCCTTATGGATTTTTCAACAACCCTTCCATCGTGGTTGGGCTGTGAACATCCACCTCTCCTCCTATAACGAGATTCAATCCATGATGAATTTTCATATCCTGAACTTCTCATCAGTTTGGTACTGAGGTACATACTTAAGGAGTTTTGTAAACCACTCCTAGTACTCAGTTACATTTAGCTTTCCTTGAGCTAAGTTCTTGAATTAAGTCATTTTCTGATCATAGTAAAGTTACGAGTAGCCATCATTTCTGAAGTATCCTTTAAATTGATCCCAAGTGATATTAGTTTCATCAATATTTAACTCATCCTTATGGTTGTCCCACCATGAAGATGCTTCGTGAGAAAGATGATATGCTCCCCATATCACCTTTGTTTCTTCTGAGAAATTCCTTATTACAAAGTATTTCTCCATTTCGTTGAGCCAATTCTCATCCCCATCTCCTAATGTGGTGCCATCAAACTTGGGTGGACTTATCCTTTTTATATCATTAGTGAGTTTTAGTTTCCAGCCTAGCCTTTTTGTTCTTAGATGACATGTATGTTCACATTGTTATTATCAACACCTTCATTGGCGTTGTCCCCAGGAGGTGGCTGATTATTGTTATCAACATCTTCTTCCTCCTCATTTCCCATTACTTTTTTTTCAAGTACAGCCAAATGATCTCTTGTGTCCAACAAGGAAGCAAGGATCTCATCTAGTTTCTAGGTAGTTGCTGCTCCTTCCTCTGGCGGAGGATTATTTGCAACATTTCCTCTTGTTCTAACCATTTTCTGTTAACAAGAAAATTTAAGTTTCATCAGATTATGGACATAGTAGGTCCAAGATTTGCAACCTTCACTTTGATACCAAGATAAAACATTCCCATTTTAAGACTTTAGAAAACAAGGGAATTTTTTTACATAATGTTTTTGTTCTAAATAAAGCATTATTTAGAAACACATTCCATGCCTAATCAATATCAAACAAATAACCATATGCAGTTTTAAATGACTTAGTGATCCATCGATCTATTCATTTCATAACTCGGTGATCTACCTGATCTATTTATTTCATAACTTGGTGATCTACCAATCTATTTATTTCATAACTTAGTGATCCATCGATCTATTCATTTCATAACTCGGTGATAAGATCTATTTATGTTATCTTTAAGGATTAAATACTTATGTATACTTTGTATTCTTTATTTTCCTACCCTAACCAGTCTTGAGTGATCTGTTTAAAAACATATCTAAATATTTTTACCTGATATTCATCGATATGATGTTGCTTTAAACTTGGTGACATAGGACAACGTAACCATCACAGCTTGTGATACTTTGGCCAAATATTTTCAACATACTGTGTATGTCACTATTCCTAGATGACATACTTGTCATTTTGGAATACGTCCTTCACCTCACTCCTTTGTTATCAAGAATGGTCTTTACTGACTACCGTCAGTCCACTTGCCCAAGGTTTAACCCTAGCCCTGGTTAGAAACATAAATTATTATAGGAAGACACTCACAATGACTTAGGGTATATGGGCATACTCGGTTGACCTAAGTCAACTGGGTGTGCCAAGGTACCCTAAGCCATTGAAAGCTACTACCTATCCTAAACATGCCACTAACTTGACCTAGAGAGAAACTAAGTTCAAGTCCTTATTGTGTGTAGATCTAGATGATCAATGTAGAAGGGTGTTGCCACATGTCAACTACAATGCTGTATCCTCAAGAAAACCCTTGTCTTCGAAGGTACAATCTGCAGTTTAGTGTGTGCTAACATCCTACAGAAACTACCTCATCAAGATGTACATACCCCTAGGAGGTTATTAATACATTGTTAATTTGGATTATATCTTGATTACAACAACCCTGCTAAACCCTAATCCAACACTCCATAAGTTCTTTTCTAAATTTGATTCATTTAGTCATTGAAGAACTTCCTTAACTTATGATTGCTTTTAATGTTCGTTTACTTAGTTTAACAAGTAGTTAACCAAAACAGGACAACAATATCATAAGTTTTCAATAAAATGTACTTTAACATTTAGGAAGGTTTAACAACCACATAGGTCCAACTAAAGTAGACTTCATACAAAATGAAGTCTAATGATTAATAATCATATCTCCAATCCTTTTTGGTTTACATTCATTTGAGAGAGGAAGAGTCTTCCTCTACATGATTAAGTGTTAGGGTTTATCATTCACAATATCCATAGTTCTTACTACATGTTCATTACACATCACATTACTATGTTAAATTGTTTAGATAATACACATCATCTTATGCAACTTAACAAGTTGCATCATTATAAGGGAAATTGAACTAATTCCCTTTATCCATCTTATCAAAGGATAACAAGATAAGCATAATATAATATGAAGAATATCAACAAGATAGAACTTCCATCTCCTTCATAAAAGTACGAGATAATTTACACAACCAATGAAAATAAATCACAACTCACAATTCATCATTATAAACTTATAAATTTACAAGACTATGCACTTTAGGCGTACTACATAACAACAACCTTCATTCTAAAAAGTATACAACTTTTCTTTTTCAATACAACTAAAGAATGAATCAGAATTCTTTACAAAGAATCAGACTTATATCAGCCAATGCATCATATAAGTTTTTGCCTTCTTTTATCACTTACGATGTCCATCTACAAAAATTTCTAGCACGGGTCAGTTCAATGAACTGAGCATGATAAGCACTAAGCATTAAAATGAAGTGCATTCCACTAATTGTTTCATTAAAGCAACACTTACTTTAATGAGATAATTAATATATCATACAATAAGCATAAGTGATACCAAACAAGTAAATAAGTACAATAATAAATCTAGATCCACTTTTAAGAGAAGAGCAGAATATAATCCACAACATCTGCCTAAAAACTTAAAGTTTAATTGATCCTATCAATAACTTTTAAACAAACAATAGATCTTTCCATCCCATTATTTCATAATTCTATCCTAATAGAATACAACATTTATCTTTTCTATAAGACAAAAGAAGTGTTTACAACATGGTTCATTCTAGGATGATTCATCTAAATCTTAAGCAAAGAATAAGAAGAACCATTACGTACCATACCCAAACTTATAACATCCAAAAAATAGATCAGGTTCATAACATGAATTATTTGTTTCCTTTCTGGGATAACAATCTTATAAATTCAACATTTAAGATATACCTCTAAACAAAATTTCATAACAATCCAAGAAGGTATAGAAAATCAAAACAGTCTAATTGCAATTCTAATTCTACTTTTGCATGTTAGAAGTTATCAATCAAAGATCTAAAACCAACATTCACAAATCAAAGTAGTCCCATACATGAGTTAATCTCTATTTGAGTTCACCCAAAAAGATAGAGTACAAGAGACAAAACCTACTCCTATCCCTCCAAATAAAGCAAGGCTTAGTCAACAATAGTCGATCCAACAAGTATGCATTCACTTATCAATAGAACTAACTTAGCTACTATCTTTCTACATCATTACAACAAATGATTGAACAAGGTAGACCAACATACCATAAGGAAATCACCATCTCATAAGAGAATCGAGTACTGAGGAGTTCAGTCAATGAACTTATCCAAAAGACAGAGAAAAGGAATCTCTATTAGGAAAGGTCCAAATAAACAATCATTTCATTATACTGAACAAATGAATTTTCTATTCCAATTCAAATCAGAATGAAAAACATATTACAGTCCCAAAAACAACATACTGATCCCAAGAGAATATATATTTTCTCTCTTTAAAAGAAACCCAAGGACTCATTCACTGTATCCAACAAGAATAGAATCCTGAAACAGTAAGCTAACAAGTTCAAAATTAACCATGAACTCAAGACTGAAGACTCATAAATGCTTCACAACTTAATACAAAGAGTAAGTAGTTCGTGATTCAAAAAGAACTAAACACAAAACAATTGAACGGAGAAAGTAATCCTTCCCTTAAAAATTTAGTGTATAAGGGTAATAACTCAACCTTCCAATGAGACCCAAAATTATTTTAAAGGATTTGAAGAGAGAGCAAGAAACCCAAAATGTTTAAGTCAGAAGATGTCCCATTCTATCTCAATGCAACTGAAATAGAAATCCAAAACAAGACTTTCACAACCACAAAATTGTGATAGAGGAGACTTAGTTTCAAACAAAATAGTCAACCCAAAATGTGGGTTTCCTCAAAACATAGAGGGGAAAGAACATCCCCCCAAATCTCATGCCATTACCATCTCAGAGAAGATGATACAATCATAAAAAAGAAGTACCACATTATTTTAAACAAGATGTTTCCAACTCCATATCTCGAAGAGATTACAAAATGACTCAATCAAGCTATCACCTAGTTTTCTGGTGAGTAAGTTTCTCAATAAAAGAATTATAAGTTTTAAACTTTTAATACAAGAATAACCCAACACAAAAATACTAGAACATAATCGAATACATCGATCCAAATAAAATCTCATAACACTCAAGTGTCAAATAAGAGTACAGTGTCGAACACGAGCTTCACACAAAATTTCAAAACTTCACAAGTAATAAAATATGAGTACAGTGCCAAATATGAACTTCAAGCAATAACTCAACATTGCATAAGTTTCCAAACACTGGTTCCAAACAACACGAATCCCCAACACAAGTTTATATCAAAACACGAAGCCCAAAAACAAGATCAAATGGAACTCAGGTTCCCATAAAGTTTAGAACCCAATAATGCATGAAGGCCTATTCAAAATATAACAACCTTGAATACAAGTTCTAGAATGAAAAATAGAGCTATAGAAACAAGTTTCACATACAAGCTTCACATGCATGTTGTCATAGAACTTGCATAGAGAGAAAGTTTCCAAAACAACATTATTTTTGCCATGGATTCATATCCAAACATCACATAGAGATTCATAAAACCCAGCAAGAAAATAACTAGTCAAACATGAAAACATGAATCTCATGAGAGTAGAGTTTTTTTAATGAATCATTTAGAAGAAAGCAAATAATCTTAATGGTTAGAGCCTATCATGCCTGATAGTGCTTCTACCAAATCAAAGGAGACTTCCAGCTAAGCTTCCAACTCTTTTTCTCCTCCACGAAAGATCAACAATCAAATATATTTTCTTCCTATGCCTCATATACTTTCCTTCGATAAAAAATAGACCATAGAAACCAAAAATAGCTTTGAAGTGAAGGTCACTAACTATTGGTTTGAAGAACTAGATAGCTCCATGTAGAGAAAATCCGCAATGCATGCAAAACCAAATAACCTCCTACAAACCTGCCTTCCAAGTTTCCAAGATGGTTTGCACACAAAAACCGAGGCCCATCAATGCCATTAATTCCAAATTTCCGCTTATCTTTCCTTGCCACCACCTCCTAAAAATGGCGAATGCCAATTCCATCCAAACATGTAATTCCATCTTTAGTGGAGCTTCCACGTATGCCTCCACTAAATTTAACTAGCCCCTACCAAAATTGGCAAGTACCACCATCCATTAAACCCTATCAACTCACTTAAATGCCATTGGAACCATCACCTTAGAGACATGCGACCCTTAGGTTCCCTTTTAATAGTTTAGGATGGATCCCATAAAACTTAGGTTATTCTAGCAATAACCACCTTAGGTCTTAAAACATTACAATAGTAATTCCCACCTTAGGTTAGATTCAATTCATAACCATTTAGTATTAGGTATTAGTTAAAAATATCCTAGCATTACTTTAGTAATCCCTCCCTTATTCATTTAGCACAATGCTTAGGTTAGGATGCCAACCCAACAAAATAGAATAAGAGGCTTAGATTAGAATGAAATCCAAATAAGTAGACGTAGCTAGAACATAGGTGTTCTTACCTATCTTAGGATACTGTTAGGATAATCCTTAGGTTTTAGGACTCTCGAACTCCTCATCTATTGTGAAATAAATTGAATTTTTCTTAAATCCTTAATGTCCTACCAAGATCAATCACCAAAGACCCGAGCACAAACATATAGCTGAACGAAAACATGTTCACATAAGACCAAGGAATTCATAACATACAAAGTTCAGTCCACTATGTCCCTCAAACTATTGAATGTCAATTTACCATTCAGTCAATGAAGAAGATTTAAAACATTCCTTGGATCATTGAAATTGATCCAAGGATGAGTCAGAAGAAGGGATAAGTCTGTAACTCTTAAAGCTAGATTGCAACTCACCTTTCCAAAGTGAAAATGAATTCTTGATAGCCATACTATTTTAGTCTAATGATTTTTAAGAACATAAAATGATTTATCCTTATCAAGCATGATCTTCAATAGTCAAAAGAACACATCTTTATCTAGAAAATCACATGTCAACACTTGAAATGTAAAAGAGGAATATAACAATTGTCGAGGGTGTTACATGCTTCCCTCCTAAAAAGAATCATCATCCCGATGATTATCTCATTTTTTTAACAGTTTCATCAAGGAAAATCAACTTATTCACTTTTCTTACCATATGTCAAAAACATATCAAAATTTTTAAGTTCCAGAAATCAGCATTACATAGTTATTTATTCAAAACAAATAAATATCTACCCAAAACTGGCATACTTATTGTAATATAAAGATAAAATCACAAATTTTTATCAGTCAATAGAATCAATTCTGTTCAAATAGATATGGAAAATTAGTTTTCATATCCTCAAGGTTTTCCCAAGTTGCACTCTCTTCATTAAACTAGTCCCATTGGACCTTACATTGTCTTATTTCACGATTTCTTAAATGCAACTGGTGCAAGTTTCCAACACTCGTATGGGTTTAACCATGATTATTCTTGGGTCTTGGACCTGCAATGAATTCTAATTTAACACATGTGATAAATCTGATACGTATTTCTTAAGAAAATAAATATGGAAAACATCATGCATTCATGACAAAGCAGGAGGTAATGCTAAATGATAAGCTACATGGTTGATTACTTCAACTATCTCAAAAGGTCCCACATAATGAGGTGATAACTTGGCAGCCTTGCCAAAAGTTATAGAACTCTTTTTCAATTTAACCCAAAGAAAGACCTTCTCACCAAGTTCAAATTTCCTATCAACCCGCTTTAAGTCAACATAACTCTTTTGCCTATCTGCTGCTTCTTTCAAGTGTTCACGAATCATTTTAACTTACTATTCCATTTCCGTAAGGATTTCAAGTCCAATTACCTCTCTATCCTCCATGTTGTCCCAACTAACAGGGGTTCTACATTTTCTTCCGTATAATGCCTCAAAAGGTGCCATCTTAAGAGAAGCATGATATGTATTATTGTATGCAAATTCAACTAATGGAAGATACTCTTCCCACTTATACTGTTGATCCATACAATACATCTCGTAACATATCCTCTAAAACTTGATTAACTCTTTTAGTCTATTCCATCCGTTTTTGGATGATACGCAGAACTAAAATTCAGCTTAGTTCCTAGAGCTGCATTAAGTGTTTTCCAAAATCTTGACGTCATTCTAGGATCTCTATCAGATATGATTAGTTCAGGTACTCCATGTAATCTAAAAATATCATGTATAAATATTTTAGCCAAAATAGGAGAATCATCCTTCATATTTCTAGTAATAAAATGTGCTACTTTCGTTAGTTTATCAACAACTACCAAAATAACATCATGTTTATTTCTTGACATAGGTAACCCTTGTACAAAATCCATGCTTATTACTTGCCACTTGTACTATGGTATGCTATGAGGATACAACAAACTAGCTAGGTGCATATGTTTCGCTTTAACATGTTGACATTCAAGGAAATGTGTTACAAAATATACAACATCTTTTTCATTCCTTTCCAAAAATATTGTTGTTTTATATCAGCAAGCATTTTTGTAATGCCAGGGTGTCTAGAAAAAGGTGAATTGTGAAATTCTGCTAACAATTTCTTTCTCAAATCATTTAGTGAAGGTACATATACTCTATTTTCAAATCATAAGATTCCTTCGTTATCAAAGTGAAAACCTTTATACCTCAAATCATTCAAATCTATAGCAAGCACTGCTTTTACTTGCTAAAAGTAAGAGTCAGATTCCATAACAATTTTTACTTCATCCTTAAACTAAGTTCTTAACGTTATAAGAGTAGAAATGTGCTTCCTATGACTTAGAGCATCAGCCACTCTATTTTCTTTACCCTTTATATAACTGATGTCAAAATCATATTGAGACAAAAAATCTAACCACCTTCATTGTCTTGCATTAAGATTTGGTTGAGTGAAGATATACTTCAGTCCAAGGTGATCAATTTTCAATTCAAAAGGTTTACCAAGTAGGTAATGCCTCCAAACTTGTAGTGCATGAACAATGGCAGCAAGCTCTAAATCATGTGGAGCATAATTCAACTCATGTAACTTAAGTTTTCTACTTTCGTAAGCTATGACATGACCATTTTGTAACAAAATGCCTCCTAAACCTTCACCAGAAGCATCAATTACCACCATAAAATCTCCATTAGGATCTAGTACTATAAGAATAGGTGCTAAAGTTAACTGTTCCTTCAAGGTTTTGAATGCAATTTCACATTTCTCACTCTAAACAAACTTTTTATCTTTCTTTTGTAAAGAATTTATTGGTGCAGCCACCTTAGAAAAATCTTTTACAAATTTCCTATAGTAGCTAGCAAGTCCCATGAAGCTTCTAACTTCATGTACATTTTTGGGTGCAGGCCACTCAGTTATAGCTACAATTTTTGAAGGATCTATAGCAATTCCATTCTTACTTATTACATGTCCCAAATAGTGTACTTTTGTGTCATAGAAAGAACATTTAGACAACTTACCAAATAACCGTCTCTTTCTTAATATTTCCAAAACTATCTTCAAATACTCATGGTGTTCCTCAATACTTTTAGAATATATGAGAATGTTGTCCAAGAATATGAGCACAAATTTGTCCAAGTATTCTTGAAATATATTATTCATTAAATTCATAAATGTGCGCAGTGCATTAGTTAACCCAAAGGGTAAAACCGTGAACTCATAATGTCCATACCTTGTTCTGAAAGTTGTTTTATGAATATCCTCATCCTTAATTCGCAATTGATGATATCTAGATTGAAGATATATCTTAGAATATACCGATGCTCCATGCATCTGATCAAATAAATCATCAATCCTAGGGAGTGGGTATCTATTCTTGATTGTTTCTTTGTTTAACATTTTGTAATCAATGCACAATCTAAGTGTTACATCCTTCTTTTTCACAAAAATTACAGGTGCTCCCCAAGGTGAAACACTTGGTCTAATAAAACCTTTAGACAAAAATTCTTGCAACTAAGCCTTAAGCTCTACTAACTCTTTAGTAGTCATTCGATACAATGCTTTAGAAATAGGTTCAGTTCCAGGCTTGATCTCAATCATGAAATCAAACTCTCTTTTGGGTGGAAGACCTGGTAATTCTTCCATAAATACGTCATCAAGTCTCGTAATAAGCGGATATCATTCCATAACATCGATGTTATCTTCAGTTGATTTAGTAATTTTACTGCATATAAGGTATGACCTTTATTTTTGGCCTTTTTAAGTTGCATAGCTGACAATTTTCTAACAGAAATCCCATGTTTCACACCCTGAATCTCTGTTGTTTTCTATAGGTCATCTAAACAACTAATGTGTTTTTCAAAATAGTCCACTTTAGCCTTATGTTTTACTAACCAATTAACACCTATGATTACATCATAAGACCCCAAAGGTGAAACATAAAGATCAACTTCAGTGGAAAATTTAGGTAAATCAAGGACTACTCCAAAAAGACACATACTAACTGTATGAACAACATTGTTTCCATACTATATGTCCATGTTTTATCCATGTTTCCATATTTTCTTTTTATTTTTGATGCTAATTTACTAGAAATAAAACATTCAGTAGCTTTGGTATAAAAAATAATAGTTATAGGTAAACCAAATAACTTACTCAGAACTTCTATGGGCGTGGCCTATTTCTCACTGCTTTGTTACTCTATGCAGCGTGTATCTTTTACTACCGATTGTGATCATCTTTCTTCAAAGGAAATTTATTCACGTAATTATCTTTTCCACAGTTATAACAGCCTCCTACAGGTCCCTTCCTAGGCTTGGGTTTATTTCCAGCCTTAGAGTTATCGTTCTGACCCCTATAGGACTTTTTTTTGTTATTATTGTTCTTAGTAAAGTTGTTTCATGCATTACCAACAAGCTTGTTTTTTGCTACTTTCTTATTAGTATTAGATGAAAACTTACTTTTCATTCCAAATTTTTTCCATGGTCATTTGTTAGGTGCAAGAGATGATGAAGAGGAGTTGGGAACTTTCTTCCTTACTTCATCCTTATGAGTAGAAATTGCCTTTAATTTTTGTTCATGCCTTATGGATTTTTCAACAACCCCTTCCATCATGTTTGGGCTATGAACATCCACCTCTCCTCGTATAACGAGATTCAATTCCATGATGAATTTTTCCATATCTGAACTTCTCATCAGTTTGGTCTTGAGGTACATACTTAAGGAGTTTTGTAAACCATTCCTAGTACTCAATTACATATTGCTTTCCTTGAGCTAAGTTTTGGAATTCAGTCATTTTATGATCATAGTAAAGTTGCAGTAGCCATCATTTCCTGAAGTATCCTTTAAATTTATCCCAAGTGATATTAGTTTCATCAATATTTAACTCAGCCTTACAGTTGTCCCACCATGAAGATGCTTCATGAGAAAGATGATATGCTCCCCATATCACCTTTGTTTCTTCGAGAAATTCCTTATTACAAAGTATTTCTCCATTTCGTTAAGCCAATTCTAAGCCCCATCTCCTAATGTGGTGCCATCAAACTTGGGTGGACTTATCCTTTTTATATCATTAGTGAGTTCGGTTGCGACCTAGCCTTTTTGTTCTTAGATGAGAACAGGTATGTTCACATTGTTATTATCAACACCTTCATTGGCGTTGTCCCAGGATGTGGCTGATTATTGTTATCGTAATCTTCTTCCTCCTCATTTCCCATTACTTGTTTTTCAAGTACAAAAATGATCTCTTGTGTCCAACAGCAGCAAGGATCTCATCTAGTTTTGGGTAGTTGATGCTCCTTCCTCTAGCGGAGGATTATTTGCAACATTTCCTCTTGATCTAACCATTTTCTTTAAAGAAGAAAATTTAAGTTTCATCAGATTATGGAAATAGTAGGTCCAAGATTTGCAACCTTCAACTCTGATACCAAGATAAAACATTCCCATTTTAAGACTTTAGAAATAAGGGAATTTTTTTTTACATAATGTTTTTTGTTCTAAATAAAGCATTATTTAGAACACACATTCCATGCTAATCAATATCAAACAAATAACCATATGCAGCTGTAAATGACTCGGTGATCCACCGATCTATTCATTTCATAACTCGGTGATCTACCGATCTATTTATTTCATAACTCGGTGATCTACCAATCTATTCATTTCATAACTTAGTGATCCATCGATCTATTCATTTCATAACTCGGTGATCCATCGATCTATTTATGTTATCTTTAAGGATTGAATACTTATCGTATACTTCGTATTCTTTATTTTCCTACCCTAAACCAGGTACGAAGTGATCTATTTAAAAACATATCTGAATATTTTTACCGATATTCATCTGATATGATGTTGCTTTAAACTTGGTGACATAGGACAACGTAACCATCAGCTTGTGATACTTTGGCCAAATATTATCAACATATTGTGTATGTCACTATTCCTAGATGACATACTTTTCATTTCAGAATACGTCCTTCACCTCAATCCTATGTTATCAAGAATGGTCTTTACTGACTACCATCAGTCCACTTGCCCAAGGTTAGAAACATATATTATTATAGGAAGACTCTCACAATGACTCAGGGTATATGGGCATACTCGGTTGACCTAAGTCAATTGGGTGTGCCAAAGTACCCTAAGCCATAGAAAGCTACTACCTATCCTAAACATGCCACTAACTTGACCTAGAGAGAAACTAAGTTCAAGTCCTTATTGTGTGTAGATCTAGATAATCAATGTAGAAGGGTGTTGCCACATGTCAACTACAACGCTATATCCTCAAGAAAACCCTTGTCTTCTACAAGGTACAATCATGCAGTTATCGTGTGCCAACATCCTATAGAAACTACCTCATCAAGATGTACATACCCTAGGAGGTTATTAATACATTGTTAATTTGGATTATAACTTGATTACAATAACCCTGCTAAACCCTAATCCAATACTCCATAAATTCTATTCTCAATTTGATTCATTTAGTCATTGAAGAACTTCCTTAACTTATGATTGCTTTTAATGTTCATTTTCTTAGTTTAATAAAGAAGTTAACCAAAACATTACAGAAATATCATAAGTTTTCAATAAAATGTACTTTAACATTTATGAAGGTTTAACAACCACATAGGTCCAACTAAAGTATACTTCATACAAAATGAAGTCTAATGATTAATAATCATATCTCCAATCCTTTTTGGTTTACATTCATTTGAGAGAGGAAGATTCTTCCTCTACATGATTAAGTGTTAGGGTTTATCATTCACAATATCCATAGTTCTTACTGCATGTTCATTACACATCACATTACTATGTTAAATTGTTTAGATAATACACATCATATTATGCAACTTAACAAGCCACATCATTATAAGGAAATTGAATTAATTCCTTTATCCATCTTATCAAAGGATAAAGATAAGCATAATATCATATGAAGAATATCAACAAGATAGAAGTTCCATCTCCTTTTTATAAAAGTATGAGACAATTTACACAACCAATGCAAATAAATCAAAACTTGTAATTCATCATTATAAACTTATAAATTTACAAGACTAAGCACTTTAGGCATATTGAATAACAAAAGCCTTCATTCTAAAAGTATACAACTTTTCTTTTTCAATACAACTAAAGAATGAATCAGAATTCTTTACAAAGAATCAGACTTATATCAGCCAATGCATCATATAAGTTTTTTCCTTCTTTTATCACTTACGATGTCCATCTACAAAAATTACTAGCACGGGTCAGTTCAATGAACTGAGCATGATAAGCACTAAGCATTAAAATGAAGTGCATTCCACTAATTGTTTCATTAAAGCAACACTTCTTTAATGAGATAATTAATATATCATACAATAAGCATAAGTGATACCAAACAAGTAAATAAGTACAATAGTAAATATAGATCCAATTTTAAGAGAAGAGAAGAATATAATCCACAACATCTACCTAAAAACATAAAGTTTAATTAATCTTATCAATAAATTTTAAACAAACAATAGATCTTTCCATCCCATTATTTCATAATTCTATCCTAATAAAATACAACATTTATCTTTTCTATAAGAGAAAAGAAGTGTTTACAACATGGTTCATTCTAGGATGATTCATCTAAATCTTAAGCAAAGAATAAGAAGAACCATTACGTACCATACCCAAACTTATAACATCTGAAAAAAATAGATCAGGTTCATAACATGATTTATTTGTTTCCTTTCTGGGATACCATACTTATATATTCAACATTTAAAATATACCTCTAAATAGAATTTCATAACAATCCAAGAAGGTATAGAAATCAATATGTTGTAATTGCAATTTTAATTCTACTTTCGCATGTTAGAAGTTATAAATCAAAGATATGAAACCAACATTCACAAATCAAATTAGTCCCATATAGGATTTAATCTCTATTTGAGTTAACCCAAAAAGATAGAGTACAAGAGACAAAACCTACTCCTATCCCTTGAAATAAAGCAAGGCTTAGTCAACAACAGTCGATCCAACAAGTATACATTCACTTATCAATAGAACCAACTTAGTTACTATCTTTCTACATCATTACAACAGATGATTTGAACAAGGTAGACCAACATACCACAAGGAAATCACCATATCATAAGAGAATCGAGTACTGAGGAGTTCAGTCAATGAACTTATTCAAAAGACAGAGAAAAGGAATCTCTATTAGGAAAGTTCCAAATAAAAAATCATTTCATTATACTGAACAAATGAATTTTCTATTCCAATTCAAATCAGAATGAAAACATATTACAGTCCCAAAAACAACATACGATCCCAAGAGAATATATATTTTCTCTCTTTAAAAGAAACCCAAGGACTCATTCGTTGTATCCAACAAGAATAGAATCCCAAAACAATAAGCTAACAAGTTCATAATTAACCACAAACTCAAGACTGAAGACTCACAAATGCTTCACAACTTAATACAAAGAGTAAGTAGTTCATGATTCAAAAAGAACTAAACACAAAACAACTGAACGAAGAAAGTAATCCTTCCCTTATAAATTCAGTGTATAAGGGTAATAACTCAACCTTCCAATAAGACCCAAAATTATTTTAAAGGATTTGAAGAGAGAGGAAGAAACCCAAAAATGTTTAAGTCAGAAGATGTAACATTCAATCTCCAATGCAACTGAAATAGAAATCCAAAACAAGACTTTCACAACCATAAAATTGTGATAGAGGAGACTTAGTTTCAAACAAAATAGTCAACCCAGAATGCGGGTTTCCTCAAAATACAGGGGAAAGAACATTCCCTGCCAAAACTCACACCATTACCATCTCAAAGAAGACTATACAGTCATAAAAAGAGAAGTACCACATTCTTTTAACAAGATGTTTCCAACTCCATATCTCGAAGAGATTACAAAATGAGTCATCAAGCTATCACCTAGTTTTTCGGTGAGTAAGTTTCTCAATAAAAGAATTATAATTTTTAGACTTTTAATACAATAATAATCCAACACAAAAAAACCAGAACATATTGAATACATCAATCCAAATAAAATATCTAACACGTAAATTTCAAATAAAGAGTAGTGTCGAGCACGAGCTTCACACAAAATTTCAGAACTTCACAAGTATTAAAATACGAGTATAGTGCCAAATATGAAATTCAAGCAATAACTCAGTGTTGCATAAGTTGCCAAACACTCTTTCCAAAAACACAAATCCCCAACACAAGTTTATATCAAAACACGAAGCCCAAAAACAATATCAAATGAACTCAAGGTTCCCATAAAGTTCAAAACCCAATAATGTAATGAAGGCCTGTTCAAAATATAACAACCTCAAATACAAGTTCCAGAATGAAAAACAGAGCTATAGAAATAAGTTTCGCATACAAGCTTCACATGCATGCTGTCATTGAACTTGCACAGAGAGAAAGTTTCCAAAACAACATTATTTTTGCCATGGATTCATATCCAAACATCACAGAGATTCATAAAACCCAACAAGAAAATAACCAGTCAAACATGAAAACATGAATCTCATGAGAGCAGAGTTGTTTTAATGAATCATTTAGAAGAAAGCAAAGAATCTTAATGGTTAGAGCCTATCATTCCTAATAGTGCTTCTGCCAAATCAAAGGAGACTTCTAGTTGAGCTTCCAACTCTTTTTCTCCTCCACGAAAGATCAAAAATCAAACATATTTTCTTCCTATGCCTCATATACTTTCCTTTGATAAAAAATAGACCATAGAAACCAAAAATAACTTTGAAGTGAAGGTCAAATTGTTGGTTCGAAGAACCCGATAGCTCCATGTAGAGATAAATCCGCAATGCATGTAAAACCAAATAACCTCCTACAAGCCCACCTTCCAAGTTTCCAAGATGATTTGCACATAAAAAGAGCCCGTTAATGCCATTAATTCCAAATTTCCTACTTATCTTTCCTTGTCACTTCCTCCTAAAAGCTGGTGAATGCCAATTCCATCTTTAGTGGAGCTTCCACATATGCCTCCACTAAATTTAACTAGCCCCTACCAAAATTGGTAGTACCACCATCCATTAAACCATATCCACTCACTTAAATGCCATTGGAACCATCACCTTAGAGACATGTGACCCTTAGGTTCCCTTTTAATAGTTTAGGATGGATCCCATAAAACTTAGGTTAGTTTAGCGATAACCACCTTAGGTCTTAAAACATTGCCAAGAGTAATTCCCACCTTAGGTTAGATTCAATTCATGACCATTTAGTATTAGGTATTAGTTAAAAATAGCCTAGCATTACTTTAGTAATCCCTCCCTTATTCATTTAGCACAATTCTTAGGTTAGGACACCAACCCAACAAAATAGAATAAGATTCTTAGATTAGAATGAAATCCAAATTAGTAGACGTAGCTAGAACATGTGTTCTTACCTAGCTTAGGATACTATAGGATAATATTTAGGCTTTAGGACTCGAACTCATCCTCTATCATGAAATAAATTGAATTTTTCTTACGTCCTTAATTTCCTACCAAGATCAATCACCAAATACCCGAGCACAAACATACAGATGAACGAAAACACATTCACATAAGACCAAGGAATTCGTAACATACAAAGTTCAATCTGTTATGTCCCTCAAACTACCGAATGTCAATTTATCATTCATCAATGAAGAAGATTTAAAACATTCCTTGGATGAAATTGATCCAAGGATGATTTAGAATAAGGGATAAGTCTGTAACTCTTAAAGCCGATTGCAACTCACCTTTCCAAAGTGAAAAGGAATTCTTGATAGCCATACTATTTTATTCTAATGATTTTTAAGAACAAAACTGATTTATCCTTGTCAAGCATGGTCTTCAACAGTCAAAACAACACATCTTTATCAGAAAATCACATGTCAACACTTGAAATGTAAAAGAGGAATATAACGGTTGTTAAGGGTGTTATAATTTAGAACACTAGCAAGACCAAAAATTAAAGACACACAATTCTCTAGGTTCATCAATCAAGGACACCAAGTTCCTTCTTGGTTGTTCAAGATCACTATGCTTTCAAAGTTGCAAAAAAAAAAAAGAGAATAGAGGAAACATGAGAAAAGAAATGGAAGAATGTAGCTTTTATTTCTTGTGTTGGTGATACAAAGTTCAACATCCAAAACACAATTCACAATTGCTACAAAGTAGAAATTATCAAAATCTAGGATCCTTTGGAATGGAGAAGCCATCCCAATTTATAACATTGTGAATTGACCTTTCACCTACCTCCCACATGACTCTTCATGTTCTTATTCAACTTGTGACCTTTTATTTTCCCTTAGAAGAGACAAATTAAGTATCTCTCTTATAATTTTGAGAGAATACTTTTACAAATTACAAATATTATCACTTAAGCAAATAGGACAAAAACCTATGATTGTGTGCAATGAATAATTAAAAGAAAGGGAAAGAAGAGGAGAAGGGAAAGTGATTGACTAATATATTGAAGAAGCTCCTTTTGATATATAAATTTCTGATTTGAGGCATGAAAATACCACTTTCCTCCTCTTGTCATATGCACAAACACCTTGGACCACCAAATGAGTGTTTAGAAACACTATTATAGGACCTCCCAATGTGAGCTTTGGATGAACACAAACATCACTCATAATGATGAATTATTGATCTCACAATGATATTGAGGGTCACTCTTATTCTCCTTATGATTTCTTAATTTTCATTCATGATGCATAAACCTCTTGATACTTGCATTCTTATCCCACACATTGCACTGCAATATTTACAAATTCTATCTTTATTGTCCTACGAGATGTGAGCTCTTGAGAGAAGAAATATGAGATA
The DNA here is from genome assembly GCA_018340775.1 of Taxus wallichiana var. yunnanensis. NCBI lineage: Eukaryota > Viridiplantae > Streptophyta > Pinopsida > Cupressales > Taxaceae > Taxus > Taxus wallichiana. Next base: position 156,288,542 of record CM031235.1, on the reverse strand, counting down.
TTTCCTAGCTCACTTGGCTTGAATGGCTTAATCAACTAACCAAGCTCATTTTTATCATCTCAACCAACATAACCAGCTCACTCCAACCAACTCATTTACCTAGCTCACCTAGTGAGATGATGATGGTTTCCTATGATAATCTATGATTTCAATGGATACTCAAGTGAATATCAATTATCTAAAATTATTAGCTTAAGAGCACCTCTAATTTTAGAATACATCAATCTTTGTGTGCACCTTATAGGAAAGGATGAGCTCTTGAATATCTCACTTGACTTACCCATCTCACCTAGCTCTCCCCACTCGCCTAGCTCACCCAAACTCATTTCAACTAGCTCACCGAGCTTACCTCAACTAGCTTACTTGATCTCACCTATCTTACTAATCTCACCTCGATGATATGGTGATGACTTTAGATGATGGACATGATGACCTATTATGATGAATCCATGGATTCTTTGACACCTTCGAATCCTTTTAGTTGTTCATTGTCTCGGCTCTTAATTGTTGCACCTTGATATACGTTTCTTTGATTCTAGATAGAATTGATATAAGAATCATGCTTTGGGATCCATATGAATAATTAATTTCCTAATTTTAGCTATGAAAACACCTTAAAACCCTATAAGGATGTATAAAAGAAATGAGATGAGATAAAAGCAGAGCCAACCACAACTTTCGCATAATAAATGGAGACTTAATATTTTTAGCGAGTAGGACCAAGACTTACTATTTTGGTACATATCTCTTATTTTTCTCAAATTTTATCCTCATAAAATTTTGGTAATTTCAGTTATCTTCCTTTAATTATTCCTTGATATTTTTAGCAAGTTTCTATTTTTAGAAAGTGCTTTTTACTTTTTTGCTTTTTCGATAAAATTTACCCTATTTTTAATCTTCACTACTTATAGATGCTATCAATGATCAGATCTTGCAATATTTATTGATTTAATATTTTAATTATGTGAAGTGGAATAATAATAATAAAAATTAGTCCTTTATATCTCAAAAAATAATCATCTCCATCGTGTGAAAAATTGTTTACATGAAACTAGATTTTTGAAGAACCCTCGCTCCGAGTTTCAAATGATTTCACTTACCGGATATTTGGGAAATTGAAAATTACTTTAAGGAGTATAACATGATGATAAAAAACATACTCCTCATTATCCCTAAAAATAGGGACTTCATGGCATCAAAATTAGCTTACATGAAACTAGATTTTTTAGGGATCGTTTCGTCCAGTTTTCAAGTGATTCCTCCTAAAGGATCCTCGGGAAGTGAAGATGAGCCTTGTTTTCCTTTAATTTATATGTAATGGAAGCCACTAATGGAGGATTGAAGATTTTACTAGTAATAAAATTTACCCAAGTGAAAATAATGAGTTCCAGTTGTGTTTTTCCTCATACAGGGATCTCGTGCTTCGATCTCTGGATGAAAAACTATGTCCAAGCATCAAACTTCATAGTCATGATCATTTTATAAGGTATTAGGTAGTTTATATGTGTTTTTCTGAAGAATTTAAGGTTATTATATGCTTTAGGGATTCAACAACGTCTCCCAGCTTGAACTTAGTGAGAAAACCCTTAGTAGTTAGACATTTTCAAACTTTGACAGACATCAAGTAGTCAAAGTTAACTACAAAAGGGTAGAAGAAACTAAGGAAAATTTAAAGTTTTCATAGAGCTTGGTATGGGGAATTTGTTTTTGTCCCCACTATACCCTCGAGATAGGGAAAATAGGTACAAGGAAATGTGCCATCACCTCTACTTAAAACGTGTCACTTTGGGATTCGAGTTTGAGGAGATGAAGGAAGGTTTGATTCTAGCACCTGGGAGCTTGTTTTGGGCATATGAAGAACCTTGAAAGGGGTTGAAGAGGGGAAAATTTTTATTTCCTCTTCATCCCCTTAATACAGGGATAATATGGACATGAAAATGCACCCTCACCTGGTGTTTTCAACTATCATTGTGTGATTACACGATGCGAGAGCTAGAAATAGGCCAAATAAGCCCTTCAAAGTGCTACAAGTTGGTCACATGGAGAACCAAGGGTAAAATATTGAGTATGGGTGAATTTTTATGTCATCTCTATCCCCTTACGATGTGGAAAAGATGGAGACACAAAAATTCTTCAATCTGGAGGTGACATGTGTCCTCTTGTAAAATTGACTAACTACGAGAGCATACCTACAAGAGAGAGAAAATTGACGATGAAGTTTTGAGAGCTCTAGGAAGATTTTTTTGATGATATGTTATATAATTTTTACTCCTAAGATACTTCAAAATACAATGGAATTGGTCTAAACTTCCAATTCTTCCTAAAACTCCAGGAAATTCCTCCTTTTCCCTTGGGATAAAAAAGTGTGTCTGCAGAGTTTGAGTTTCCCTGAGAGATAATTGAGTCTTATGAATGATTTTAAAATTCCATCATATATCTAAATATCCTATATTTTCAATGACTAAATTTTTACTCTTAACTTCTTATGGAGCTCCTATAAGCATCATGAGAAGATCAAGTACCAATTTTGACTGCCCACTCCTTACACCTTAGAAACCTGATGTTGCTCGGTCTGTCCCTAAACCTCCAAAACTTTCCTAAAATTTCCTAAATTAGTTCTAATATGTTCATATATCATAAATACCATATTTTTATGATTTTTATCCTTTCATTCTATCCCTAGGAGGATGTATACTAGTCTTGAGAAGGTCAAAATTGTCCTTCTAGGTGCATTGTGAAACTAGTTGGAAGCATCTTACTAAATGAAAATGTTGACCTTGTATTATCATTTAAAAAATTGTAATTTATTTTTCATCATCTTGGAAGTACCTAAAAGGTCAAAATGGACATGACACAACTAAAAAATTGACTAATAGGGGTTATGGGAAGCCTCGAGAAAAACTTTCAAAGTGTTGGCTTAGTTGTCATCCTTGAAAGTTTGAAATTTTTATGCAAAAAATTTTCATGAAAATAGTTGGATCTAGTATGGAGACAAGTTAAAGATCAATTCTAATGAGGATAGGATAATTAGGAACTCTAGAATCTTAAAACACTGCATGGACCAATTCTTTATCCATTGGGTTATACAAAGTCACTATAGAGATACATGACACCACTTCCTTTATTAAACATGCACACAATAGGGAAAAACCACACAAAAAGAAAAGGAAACAAAAGAAAATAATATTCCACACAAGGGAAACATGTAATGATACAAGGAAAACACAACGAAATAACCTAAGTCACCTATGTACATGCGAGGGATAACCCTCTTTCATTGAAGCACTAATTTTAACTCGGTGCGTACTATAAATGGGTAATACCGAATTCCTTTTTATCTTTGAAATATGAACCTCTTCATATATTATTGATATATCATGCACGATTTCTAGTGCAATTGATGGTACACTCATTCATTTCATTTCCTCTAGTTTTTGACACCTTCTTTCCATTTTCTCGTTGATTCCCAAGTTTTTTCCACTAGTTGATTTTCCATCGTCAATGTGAAGATGAGATTCGATCATACTTGCTTCATCATTTTCATACCAAGACATTTTTCCTTCCTTGTCCATCTACTTCATGACCACTATCTTCATGAGTTGATTCTCGACAGAGGCTTTATAAACTTCAGAGGATTTATAAACTTTGACATTATCACCAACCTCTTGATGTTCCATGTTTCTCAATTGTATCAAGAAATCATCTTTCTCATACTTTGGATATTTTGCAACATGTTGCCTTACACAGTGTGTCATGTGCATTGCATCATCCTCTTGGAAATATAATGAGCTCAAGGTTGGTCCCATAACATGGAAACTATCATTTTCCTCATTTTTTCTAGCTTGATTTTTACATCAATTCTCATTTTGAGAGCATCCTTATCTTGATTAAAGTGAGAACTAAAAGGTTGAATTTTATTTAGAATATTTCCATCTAGAACAAAATCAGCCTTATGATCAAGTAACATTTCATTTCTCCATTTTTCGTTGAGAATGATTCTATCCTCATGAAAAGGGAATGAGTAAAAATTGGAACTTAATTTTTTTCATTATCATTTTCCAATTTTTGGTCACTAAGAACTAGTAAATCCATTTCCATGATGAAATCATCATCTCCTTGAATAGGTTCACATTTGAGAGGCAAGAAAATTTCATCATTCTCGTATCTCTTATCATCTTCTTATAATGAGAAAGAGAATTCGTAGTATTCACAGTCATACTCATCACATGGCACCCCATATGCGAGCATCAATAAAGCGATTGAAAAATTGAAGTTACCTGTTTTTAGATTTAGCAGGAAAGTTAAATCTATAGATCATAGAGCCACCATTAAAGGCTGAAGATTATATATTATGATGTACAGTCAATTAGACAAAGAAATAACTTGAAATAAATAGTGAATAACAGAGCTAAATGAGTAAGAGATTAAAACAAATAACAAGAACAAGAAAAATAAAAATTACACCACATATAAGTGGAGAAACCCAAAGGAAAAACTCCACTGTAAAAGCACTATCTTTTATTATGAATATGATACAATTTTACCCAGCACTTCCACTTCACTCCTTAGCTATTTTTTACACATTTGCAGAGTTATGTCTCTTGATTTTTCAATAGCCAATACTTTAGTTAATCAACCCATCCTATACAAAGCTCACAGTCTTTAATACAATCATACATAGCCATTGTATATAGTCAGATAGTCAATCCCAAAAGGGATCACCCAATAAATTGGGTGGGTGAATCGGTCAGACCACTTCACTCTTTGAGTGTGAAAGACTTCACACATTAAATTTTGATCAGACAAACTATAATCATGTTGGGGCATGCCCAAGTGGCTAATCCCACTTGACATTATCACCCCAACACTCCCCCTTAATGTTAAGTGGGAGAAGATAATCAGACATGCCAAGTTTCAGACCCATGAATCAACAACAGTGATTCAGGCTTAGCATGCCAATGAGGGAAATCCATAAATATTCCCAAAAAAAATTCATAAGACCAATTCTTTATAATATGAAGACTTACAAAATATTATGGAGCCAAAGGTATACCCATAACTGAAATTTCATTGGGATTCATAAGTAACTTCACAAAATAATGACACATTTACTTATTACAATTGGAGGAAGTCTTAGAATTTTGAACAGGCCGAGGTGGCATTTTCATGCGCACTCCCCCTCAAGGGAAACTCTAACAAGACCAATAAGGCACAAAACTTGAAAAAATTGATAGAACATAGTGGTTTTGTGAAGATATCTACAACTTAATCTTCATTTGGACAAAACTAGAGATCATTATCACCATTAAGGACTTTTCTCGATGAAATGCATATGAACTTAAATATACTTTTTCCTTTGATGTTGAAATGGATTATTTTCAAGATAAATGCATCTCTAACTTTCACATAGAATAGTAGTAATCCCTTTGACATCCATGTGCAACTCATCCACAGTCTTTTCAGTCACATATCTTCTTTACCAGCTTCATGGCACTTCTATACATTGCCTCAGTAGAAGAGATAGACAGTGTTGGTTGCTTTTTTTACTCCAAGTGATAGCACTTGCACCAAGCTTGAAAATATATCTAGAAGTAGAATTTTTATATGCAACATCACCAAAACAATCATAATCACAATAACTAAATAATTATGCATCATTAAAAGAAGAATAAACAAGACCAAAATTGATTGTGCCTTTGATATATTTCAAAACATTTGCTGCCATTTTCCAATTATCCTCATAAGGTTCTTACATTAATCTTGACACTACTCCCCCTTTGCGCAGTAGTGTAAAATAGTCAAATAGATCAAACTACCAACTAGCTTCCTATAAAGAGTAGGATCAAATTTAGCACAAGTTGGTTTAAGATCAAACTTAACACCAACTTCAATAGGAATTAAAAAGGCCTATAATAAAACATTTTATATTTCTTAAGAAGATTAATAGCATACTAAGATTGAGATGAAACAATAAATTTATGATCTTGAATGATAATCATGCCAAGAAAATGATTTAATAAACCTAAATCAGTCATTTCAAAATGTTGTTTTAATCTTTGTTTGATTTTTACAATTAGACTTTTATCACTGCTAGTGATCAAAAGATCATCAACATACAAGACAATAATGATAATATTATTGTTATCAAACTTGAAAAATAAATCATTATCAGAAAAGTAGTTAGTAAAGCTAAGGTCTTGAAAAAAATAATTAATTTTAGCATACCAAGTTCTAGGAGCTTGTTTAAGACCATACAAATACTTTTTAAGATTATAGACATAAAGTTACTTTCCAGGAGCCTCAAATCCTTTAGGATGACTCATATATAATTCTTCTTTTGATTCACCATTTAAAAAATCATTTTTGACATCCATTTGATGAATCTCCCAACCATATTGGAGAGCCAATGTAAGAAGAAATCTTATAGTGCTCATCTTAGTAACAAGAGAAAAATTCTCAACATAGTCAATACTTGGTTTCTGAGTGAAACCATGAGATAATAGCCTTTCTTTGAACTTGTTAATCTCTCCTAGAGAGTTATATTTAATTTTGAACAACCACCTAGATCCTACAATGCTTTTTTTAGAAGGAGGAGGGACTAATTCACAAGTGTCATTTTTTATTAGAGAATTATATTCATCCTTCATAGCCTGAAGCCATATATCATCTTGAGATGATTCTTCAAAGTATTTTGGTTCTACCTCATAGTGGGTCAACAAGGCATGGTAGGTATGCTAACTTCTAGTTAGTTTTCTAAGAATATCATCGCTGGGAGTTTTGAATAAGATTTTTAGCCCATATAGGAATCTTAGGTTGTAAGACATGTTGGGATGGCTCCCCCTCAATCTCCATCATATATAGATAAGGATAATCAGCCTCTTGAAATTATATTTCCATAATTTTAGTACGAGGATTATCATGATCTATCTCTAGAGTAGCAGATGAGGGTTCATTAGGATTAATAGAGAAAGTTCTTTCTAAGACTTGAACTTTTTTGTTTTCAATAATGTCATGCTTAAATGGGTCATATAATCTCAAACCTTTAGTTTTACAGCCATATACAACACAAATACAAGCAAATTAATTTGGATCAAGCTTCTTCCTTTTTTCTTTTGGAATGAATATGGAAGTAGGACTGCCAAATATTCTTAGGTGAGAGATATTTGGTTTCTTCTTTGTCCATACTTCATGAAGGGTATCTTGATGAAGAGGTTTTGTAGGTATTCTATTTAAAATATAGACAGTAATGTTCATAGCTTCATCCCATAAGAACTTAGGCACATTGGAAGAATGAATCATAGTCCTAGCCATTTCTAAGATAATCCTATTCTTTCTTTCTGCAATGCCATTTTTTGAGGGGAATAGGGAGTGGTCAATTCTATTTGAATCCCACATGACACAAAAAAATCATCAAAGGATTTTGGCATATTATCCTCCCTTTTCAGTCCTAACTCTCTTAATTTTTATATTTGAAGAATTCTCAACTAGAGCTTTAAATTCCTAAAATTTAGATAGGACATCGGAGACTTCTTTTTAATGAAATAAGACCAATTCATTCTATAATAATCATCAATAAAGAAAATATCATATAATGTACCACCGAGAGAGGGAACCTCAAGTGGACCTCTTAGATTGATATGGACCAGTTCTAATAACTAAGAGGAATTTGGATCATGATGATTGTGAAATGGTTGAGCACCTTTCTTACCACGTAGGAAACTTTCACAAGTTTCATGTTTTGATTTTATCTTAGGAAGACCAACAACAAGATTTAGTCTAGACATATCGTACAGCCTCTTGAAATTTACGATCAAGTCTTTCATGCCATAGCTAAATATCATTCTTAAAAGAGGAAGCAAAACAAGATTTAGAGACAAAACCATCAAAGATATACAAGCCAGTCTTCTGGATCCCAAAAGGAATGATATCTTTAAATTGATCTTTGACATAGCATTTTTCTTGTAGAAAAACAAATTTATAGTTTTCTTTAGTTATCTAAGACAAAGATAAAAGATTCTTTTTCAGTTTTCGGACATACAATACATTCTTAATTACACCATTTTATAGCTTAACATTGCCATAACCTTTAGCTCTAATGATAGAGTTATCTCCTAGATATATATTCTCTTCACATTTGACCATATCTGAAAGGATTTTAGGAATGCAAGTCATGTGCCTAGAGGCAAAACTATCAATAATCTATTCATTGTCATTTAAAGTTGAGATGGAAATATACAATGTAATAGATTTCTCATCTACATTTTCTTTCTTTTGCTTTTGATTTTTCTTGAAATTATTAGGCTTGTTGTTTTTAGCATTCTTGACTGATTTATTAATCTTGACTCTACAATCAAACTCTTTGTGTCCAAATTTTCCACATTTATTACAAGTTCCATTAAATTTGACTTTGAATGGATAATTATTTTTAACAGAGTTAGTCTTAGGGTTAGTTTTAAGTCTATATTTAATACTAGATTTCTAATTTGGATAAAAATGTCTAGTATGAGAGGGATTATGAGAAGGCTTATGATTTTGAGAGAGTTGAGGTTGAGAAGAAATCTCTTTTGAATCAAAGTTCTCCATGACTCTCTCTTCTTGAATCAACAAAGAAGACAAAGTGTCTAGATCAGGAAGATCATTCTCATTTTGATACTTAGAATTGAGGATTGAGATGTAATGTCTGAAATTTTCATGAATATTGATTTGAATTATGAAATACAAAGTAGCTTGTCTTGAAACAATTCACGATTCAACCATCTAGTTGAGCTTTAATGTTTTTAATTTTAGCTAGATATTTTACAATTTTCTCATCCCCTTTCATGGGTTTTGTAAACAATTATAGAACAAGCTTAATGATCTTAGACATCCTACTTCCTTCATGCATGATCTCTATTTTCTTTCATGCAGTTGAAGGTGAGTCTAAATCGCCTAGATGAATCAAGAAATCATCTCTAATGCTTTGCAATAGGATGAATAAAGATTCTTGAGATCTCTGAGAAAAGGAGCTAATATTTTTAGGGGTAGCTTGTTGATTTTCAATACCAATCACTAGATCCCATAGATTTCTATCCATAGAACAGGCTTTCAAACACACTTTCTAGATGTTATAGTTAGTTGAATTCAAGAGCTGAGACTTATCCATTGAAAAAATAATAGAAATAGCCATTTTAGATGCTCAAACGGTAAATGAAGATAGATATAGCTAGAAAATGACTCAAAGAAGCTAAATAAAGATAAAGAACTAGTTACATATCTTTTAATTTAATAAAAAATTAGCTTGAATTGGTCAAGTTCTAGATCAATTTAACAGGGCTAGGTCATGTTCGATTCTGCATTGTTTTAACAAAAAACATTAGCTAATAAATTAATTATGAGCTTAAGATCATAAAACATCTTGTTAAATCTAAAAAATAGCTATATTTCATCTAAAATAGCTTAAATTGGTCAATTTAAGATCAAATTTATAGAAAAGAGTCGGGGTTGAGTTACAGGATCTCGGTGAGTTCTTTAGAAACTCATCTTGATGAGTGCATGAGCTAAAAATGAGATGAGTTAGGGTCTAATTTGGAATCTGTGAGATAAAGAAACTTTGGAAACCGTGGTACAAAGAAAAATTAGAAAACCCATAAGACAAAGAAAGATTGACAAACTAACAAATAAAATATGTCAAATAAAAGCTCATACAAGGGTCGACACATGGCATAGATCAACAATACAAAGTGAGGCACGTGTCGGCTTCAAAATAGATCCTTGGGCAGACATGATGCTTTAAAAAATTAAATTTAAAGCCTCTTTGGGTCCTAAAACGATTGAAAAAACACGACAAAAGATAAACAAACACACCTCAATATGTATATCTTTACAATAAATCAAATACACATGTTTGTTTTCAGTTAGCTCAATTTTTGTAAATGCAACTAATAAGACTGACTGACAATTAATTAAAATATATAACCATATACACTGTCTTCAATTAGTTGGATCACATTTAACATTCTGACATAATGTGATAACAAATTCAAAGTCAAACAAGCCACTTGTCAAAAAAATAATGGCTTTAAACAATTTATAAACCAAACTTGAAATAAAGTTTGAGTCCGAAAAAAATAAGACAGGTGTCATGATTTTATTAGCAGAGTCAAAGTAAAGACTGACACCCTGACACAATTAGAATACATGTCAAAAAATAAATAGATCATGTTTCACAAGTCTGAAAAATTTTGACAAGTGTGAAAAGAAAGACTACGTGTTGATTTTTAATTAGCTTAGACTTCACAGTTCACAGACTTAAAAAAATCCGTAGAATGAAGAAAATTAGAGATTCTGCGGTATAAAGGAAAGTTAACAAACCCATGAAACAAAGAACTTGACACTTTGTGAAAAAATACTAAGACAGGTGTCACTTTTCTATTAGCTCGCACTCTACCAAAAAATGACAGATATATACGTGTCCAAATGCTATTGGATTACACTTTACAATGAAATCAAAAAAACTAAGTCAAACAAGATACATGGAGCCTTTTAAATGGATCGCATTTTGTAAATCGAGCAAATGTGATAGAAAAGATACTTGGAGAAATTTTATTGGCTCAAGTTTCATAAATGTCAGAGATAGTTAGTACAAGTTTGACAAAGAGAAGACATGCGTAAAGCCCTTATTGGCTCACAGATTTTAACTAACAATTAAATAAACAATATTTTGACAACACAAAGCAAGATGGAACAATTTGATTAGCTCGGGATTAGTAAAAAAATTGACAAATGTGATGCTAGATGGAGTAATTTGATTGGCTTGGGCTTCACATTCAAAGGAATTCAAACAGTCTATTAGGGTGATGCCAGATGGCACAAAATGATTGGCCCAAGCTTCACAAAGATAAAGAGATGTCGAGATAGAAGCCACTTGACACTCTAAGAGTGGGTGCGGCTTCGTAAACATGAAAAAAACAATAGGGAATCTACATGGAGTGATATTATTGGTCCACACTTTGAAAAAATGAAAATATGAAGAAAAATGGAACAAAATGATTGGCCAAAGCTTTACAAAGACAAAAATAGCAAAAACTAAAGATTTACGGTTAGGAAATACTTTAAAGTCTTGAATAAACTGGATCTAACTAGATATTTTGGTTCCACATTCAAAAACAACTGTAATGACTATTTAAAGTGGGAAAAATTAAAACAAATATACATACGACTAATTCAAGCCGTAAATAGCTAAAATAAAAGAAAAAGAAAATATTTAAGCATACAAAATCTTAAATACGATCTAAGTAGCCATTTAGCCCATTTTTAATCAATATTTCAAGTAATATTAGGTGAAAATTGGAATTTTAAACCTAGTTATCTTGAACACGACTATGGAACTTTTGGGTCTCATAGATCCATCAATAAACTTAAATTTTCTTCACTCTTTCAAGTCAAAACACTTCTAGATTGATCCTGCACGCACATGTACAATCACAAAGCTCGACACCATGTTAGATTTGGTAGGGAAATTGAGATCTACAGATCACAGACCCACCATTAAAGGCTCAGATTATAGATTATGATGTACAATCGATTAGAAAAATAAATAACTTAAAATAGATAGTGAATAACATAGATAAATGATCAAGATCTTAAAGCAAATAACAAGAAAAAAACACATTACACTAGATATAAGTGGAGAAACCCAAAGGAAAAACTCCACTATAAAAGCACTATCTTTTATTATGAATCTAATACAATTTCACCCAACACTTCCACTTCGCTCCTTAGATTTTTTTACACATTTACAGATCTATCTCTCTTTCTTGTTCAATAGCCAATACTTTAGTTAATCATCATGTCCTACAGATAGCTCATAGTCTTTAATATAATCCTACATAGCCATTGTATATATTCAGATAGTCAATCCCAAAAGGGATCACCCAATAAATATGGTGGGTGAATCAGTCAGACCACTTCACTCTTTGAGTGTGGAAGAACTCACACATTAAAGTTTAATTAGACAAACTGTAATCATGTTGGGGCATTCCCAAGTGGTTGATCCCACTTAACATTATCACCCCAACACTATCAAGAAGTTTTTGAGTGTCACTCCATCTTGATGCACATTACTCATCACTTCATGATTGACTTGTTACAAGTCAAGGTTCTCATGATCATCATTAACATTCAATGGAGAAACTTCATTTATGCTCTCATCCCATGGGAAGTACATACTCTCAAATTTTGATTTCATCATGATATCCTTTGATTGGCTCTATGATTATTGGAAATTCTTCCACCAACATGGAAATCTTAAGATCATCCTTGAAAGTCATGAAAAAGTTGCAAGATTTTGAATTTTGACATGATATTTTTCCGTTGGGTCATCTAGTATTTAAACAATATACTTAATTTTTCTAATGGGAAAGAGTTTCTTTATTTTACCATTGGTGGAATGGTGGCATGTGACAAATCAAGTCATATATCTTCTCCAACATCTCAGTAGAATATTTAGCTTAGTAACATACCATATGAGGTGGGCATGTTTTTTACAAGTATTCTCATTGTGATATTCTTGTAAAGGAATTCTATCAATACTACCTCAACATACTTGATCTAGCCCATACGGAAATGTATTTCATTTCCATGGAGAGTCAATGGATATATCTAGGAAAAAGGGAGAGGCCAAGAGATTAAACAAATTTTGTAGGCATGAAATTATCTGAGGCACTAGATTCAATGATGTAACTATTCACTTTGTACCCATTTACTAGCAAGTCTATATAGAAAGGTTCTACCTTCCTAGAGGATGAGGATGTAGAGTGATACAATTCATATATGGAAGGGGTTGAGATGAATGAGGTAGTTCTTTGGTGGTGGCATCTTTAGGACATGAAACATAACTACTTCCTTTAATATTGAACAAGTTTCTCAAGTTGCTTGGGATGAGTTCTCAAGTACTCATATTCAGAAATTTAGACTTTGTATTTTTTAAATGGTAAATGATATCAAAGGATGAGGGAGTGGTAGAAACATTAGGGATTCTGGTGTCCTTGACATTAATTTTATTATAATTTATACAAAATAATTTGTCAAGGGAAGTTGAAGGATACTTACTTGACAAGGCATAAGGATTCTTGGTTGAAGTAGTCTCATGTTTCTTCTCAGCTAACCATATGGAAGTAGAATTCAATGATCCTACTTTTATTTTTGTTTTTCATGGAGTCACCATTTGAGGATTCAATTTATTATCTTAGAAAGTAGAATAAGATCCTTCTTTATCCTTTTGTGATTGAGTGAACACCGCATAGGAGTAACTATCTATGGATTCTTCAAAATCATCATCAAGAGTGCATTCAAAAAATCGGATATGAGAAAATTATTCTTCTCCTTCATTTTCAACAACTGATTCAAAATTTTCTTCATCATCATATTCATTTATCTTGCATATTGCATTTACCAGTGGAGCCTCCAAAGCAAGCCTTCGGGTTTCTCCTAAAATCTAGTTCTTGTTTCAGTTTGGATGAGGTGTTTGTTGAGAAACTTCTTTCTTCAAAATTCCCAAGTCATTTTCCATATTCTGAAAAAAATATTTGGCTCTCTCATATGTGGAACCTTAGGACTTATCCTTCATTGAAGGATTCTTGATCTTAGTAAAAATATGATATCATCTTGCACCTCAATAACAAATTATTGAGCGTTTCCTAAATCTCCGTAGGAAGAAACTCACTTTAGGAAATTGAGTATTCATGAAGACCATCTTCATATTATCCGTAGTATGAAGGAAAATGGAAGGAATTGTGTTGATCAACTTGATAAATTTTTCCACGATGTCTCTTATAGACCCTTGTGTCACTTTATTCATTGGATTAAGTTGAGAAATGAGGGCATGAGCATCTTTAGCGGTCTTGAATATTTTTTCAAACTTTCTTTTCATAACACCCTAATCAGCAATTGAGCATGGAGGAAAATAGTAGAACCATCCCATCATAGAATTTTACAATGTTTCAATGAATAACCACACTACAACATCTTCATGTTTTACTCTAAGGATGCCACAGATCGTGATGAAGGTTGTGATATGATCGTCAAGATGTTTCTTGTCATCTCCATAGAATTTCATAAAGTTCTTTCTTGATCCTTTTGGAATTTCATGGAGTGGTGGAGCCAAATCCAACGGACTAGTGTTTTATAACCATGGAACAAGTACTTATGTTGTCATTTCCTCTTCTCTTTCTTCTTCTCTTTCTCCTTCAGGAGGAATGAGGACTCATGGTTCAACAACTAGTTCTTTAGTATGACCTTCAAGAGGATTTTTAGGGATTTGTCTTCTTGCTGGTATGATGTGGAGTATAAAATTATTTTTTGTTTCTCCTTGAATTTGGGGTCAAAAGAGCCACATGCATGATCAGACTAGGTGTAACTTCTTTCTTTCATTTTTCCTCAAGTACTCAAGAAGGAAGGAAACAATTTTTACAAAAAGGCTTTTGAGCATATATAGTATTTTTGGTATTTTTCAATTTTTTAATTTTATGTATTTTCATAGATCTATATGGGTGTACAAGGGTAGATATCTCCACATCAACTTCACTATAAACTGTTGGTGAAATAATTTTTCTTCTAAAATTATGTGTTTCCAACAATCATCACGAGGCTACGCCCCTCTTTCTTGTATATAGGAGCCTCCCATTATTGAATGTAACTATCCTAATTCTATCTAACTATTGTGTGGTGACCAAATAGGTCAAGGATCACATAGGAACACTTCATCGAACCTATGGTAAAGTTCTTGTATGGGGTAAAATGGAGGAAATCGTAGCAATGAGGGATAAAGGAGAGGAATTAGGAGAGGGGGTTATTGTTGTGAGTATGCAATAACAGAGTTCACATACAACATGACTAGATTAGTTTAACATTCAACTGGGGAAATGAACAATGTAGGTCACTAGTAAGAACAAAAACTATAGACACACAGTTCTCTAGATTCATCAATCCCTTCCCTGGTTGTTCAAGATCACTATGCTTTCAAAATTGCAAAAAAAGAGAATAGAGGAAACATGAGAAAATAATATGGGATAATGTATCTTTTGTTTATTGTGTTTGTGATACAAATTTTAACATCCAAAATTGCTACAGAGTAGACATTATCAAAATATAGGATCCTTTGGAAGGATAAGCCATCCCAATTTATAGCATTGTGAATTGACCTTTCACCTACCTCCCACATGACTCTTCATGTTCCTATTCCACTTTTGACCTTTCATTTTCCCTTAGAAGAGAAAAATTAAGTATCTCTCTTATAATTTTGAGAGAATACTTTTACAATTTATAAATATTGTCACTTAAGAAAATAGGACAAAATACCATGATTATGTACAATGAAAAATTAGAAAAAATGGAAAGAAAAAGAGAAGGGAAAGGGATTGATTAATCTTTTGAAAAATATCCTTATGATATAGAAATTTCTTCTTTAAGACATGAATATATTACTTTCCTCCTCTTACAAGATTCATAAACACCTCGGAACATCGAATGAGTGTTTAGAAACACTTTTGTAAGACCTCCCGATGTGATCTTGGGATGAACACAGAAATCACTCATGATGATGCATTCTTGATCTCACAATGAGAGTGAGGATGAATCTTATCCTCATTAATATTTTGCAATTGTAATTAATGATGCACAAATATCTTTATACTTGCATTCCTATCCCACACACTCCACTACAATATTTGTAAATTCTATCTTTACTTTTATACGAGATGTGAGCTCCTGAAATAAGAAAGATGAAATATTTCCTAGCTCACTTGGCTTGACTGGATTAATCATATCAACAAGATTGTTTTGGATCATCTCAACTAACTCAACCAACTCACCCCAACTAACTCAGTCACCCAACTCACCTAGTGAGATGATGATGGTTTCCCCTGATAATATTGGATTTCAATGGAGCATCAAGTGAATATCACTTATATGAAGTTATTATCTCAATAGTACCTCTCTTGTTATCATACCTCAATATTTTTGTTTCAATTATAGGAAAGGATGAGCTATTGACTAGCTCACTTGACTCACCTAACTCACCTAGCTCTCCCCTCTTACTAAGCTCACCCAACACATTTTAACCAACTCACCGACGCGTTTCCTCAACCAACTCACTGAGCTCACCTAGCTCACCCATATCACCTTGATGAGATGGTGATGAATTCATATGATGAACATGATGACCTCTTTTGATGAATCAATGGATCCCTTGACACCTTTCAAATCCTTTCCAATTGCTTAGTGTCTCTAGCTCTTACATGATGCACTGAATATACTCTACTTTGATTTTAGACATAATTGAGATTAGAATGATGCTTTGGAATCCTTATGAAGAGATATTTTCCTATTTTTATCTATGGAACTACCTTACAACCATTTGAGGATGTCAAAGTCCTTAAGATGAGATAAAATGGTGCCAACTGCAACTTTTTGCATCCAAAATGGAGACTTTATATTTTTAACAGGTAGGAACATGACCTACTATTTTGGGACATATCTCTTATTTTGATAAAATTTTATCCTTTGAAACTTGTAGTACATTAAATTATCTTCTGTTGATGATGATTTTCTATTTTTAGCAATTTTCTATTTTTATAAAGTGTTTTTTGTTTTTTGTTTTTTTCGGAAAAAATGCCAATTTTACCCTATTTGTCATCTTCACTGCTTCTGGATGCTTTGAATGATTAGATATTGCAATATTGAGTTGTTTAATATTTTTACTATGTGAAGGGTTAGAATACTAAGAAAAAACCAATCCTTGATATCTCAAAAAGTAAGCATCTCCATCGAGTGAAAAGTAGTTTACATGAAACTAGTTTTTTCAAAGACCTCTTACTCTAAGTTTGGATGATTTCTCCTAACGAATATTTAGGAAATTGAAAAATTATTTGAGGGAATAATTTTTATGAAAAACATGGTCCTCAATATCCCTAAAAAATAGGGACTTGTTGAGCATAAAATGTATAACACTTAGTAGAAGGCATACAGAAGATTCACGTAGAAGAGTAGAGCACATTCAAAGGCGTAGGAGGATTGGAAAGGAATCGTGCACAGAGGATAGAGACAGATTTGGGACTTAGCCATTTTCATGATTATGATCTATTTTTGGAAGATGGCATGTAGAGAACACAAATGGGAAAATAATTGTGTGACATACATCAGTTATTTTTGGAAGAGTGACTATGGAGCGCTTTGCATGGATGCAAGCTAAAGATAGAATTACTATTGATAGTTAACTAGGAGAGATCTATTGTTAGCACACTTGCATGTGTGGTTGTAATTATAAAGGCACATGGCTATTTTTAGCATGTGACCTATTTTGGGAGTAGATAAGCGGTGAAGGGCAAGTCCCCACCCTTATAAATATGTAATGAACTACATAGTATAGTAGTGGTATGTGAGAACTGAGTTATTATGAGGTTATGTTACCAAATCTGATGTGCGCATAAACTATGGTATTATCTATTGTAATGAGATTCTATGTATTTATCATGTTTAATGTAATGGAGTGTATTGGCTGAATCAAAGTATTAATCCTGAGTATAATTAGCTCTTACATGTGTTGATTTCATCATGGTTATCATTTAAGTCTGTTATTTTTTAGATATAGATCTAAACATGCACAATAGAATGATGTATTAATTATGGATCTGAATGCATCAAGTCTTCATCATGCAAACTTCCTGTAACAACAACCCTAAAGAGGGTCTAGTACCTTTGCGTGCTTTAGGTGAGTGCTCATTCTAGGCTGAGTGATGTTCCAGCGTGCCTAGGATTTTACTGGTAAATTCTATCGTTGCATCATTGGTTCCATTATCGAGACCTCTTTTTTAGTTGTTTTCAAGATGGTTCATGATGAAGACATACCGGTTGACCCTAGAAAGTGTTAAGGAGTGGATACATGACCTAGAAGAAGAATATGCATGGAGGTTCAACATTGGATCTGATTTTGACGCACGTACGTGGGTGGAGAAAAATATGTATGACTATTTGTATGAGAGCTTCTTCACTATCTTTCCGGTAGAATTGTACGAGTGGCTAGTTGCTTATGCATCTAAATGGAATTGGAGTTACACTTGTCTAGATGAAGGAAGAATTTAAGACCCTTTCTAATTTGGAATTGCATTGTGGATACATGGTCTATGGTGTTTTGAAAAGCTATATCTTGGATTACTAAATCTCCACTTATTCATGCCTAGAGGTAGCTTAATTCCAATTTTTATGATATCCCAGGGGAACTTATGTGCAAGTCATTTAATTGGTGATCAAAATTTATATGGTAACCCTGAACTTGGAGAGAAAAGCGATGGCTAATAAAACCCCACTAGGCATTAGGAATGAGCCGGTTTGGTGAAAGATCACGAGACCTAGCGATGGAGAGGAAGAGAGAGGAAAGGATGCTTAATTACAATGAGGTGTGCAAGAGGGAGATAGAGAAGTAATGTGACATTGCGAAGCATATGGCATTGAGGAGAGAGATGGCTCAAGAAGGATTTTAAGTTCATGCAGAAGATGTGGAACTCTAGCATCGGAACTCCCCATTTGGGAAATCATGATAGGGAACCCCCTCGGCCTCACATAGAAGCATGCCAGTAGAGATGACTTGGGCCGTGAGTGTGCATCTGAATCTACTTGGAAACCTTACCCTTGTGCTTGGTCTTCTAGTATCTAGTACGATAAACATTTAGTAAGATAATTTAGGTAGTGGGAGAGTAGGAGTAAGTCATATAAGAAGAATATCAATGGTAGAACAAATTCTTTGTTATTGTTCAGAGGTACCTTTTCAGGTTTATCTTCTACAAAAATTTAGGCACGCAAAATTTTTGACTCTCTTCGGGAGTAGTAACACTTTGCGAGAATGTAGGGGTGTAGTTCAAGATCTTGTTGTTGGGACATAGGGAATTACATCTTGGTCGACTCGACTATAGGTTTAGGATCATGAGGTATAGGTGGTTCTATTTCGAGTGGATCTAGTGGTTCTGGAGGTAGAGAAAACACTGGAGGTTCTAAATCAGGTGGGAAAGGTCCGCACCAACCCCAGAATATTTACATGGAGATGTCTCTTCATATTCCAAAGTATAGGGGCATAGAAGATGCTACTAAACACATGTACATATGTGAAATATTGTAACGTGTCAAAATAATCATGAATTATGAGCATAGGGAAAGTTAATTCGCTACTAGGTTATAAGGGCGCACACACAATTGGTACAGAAAGTTTGACCCTGATCAGACTTGCATAGACTATACAACTTTAAAAGATGCTTTGCTTAAAGATTTTCACATCCCTAAGTTCAAGCAGAAGAGTATAAGCACACTTAAGGATATTAAGCAAGGAACTACTGATATTTTTAGAGAGTATAATGCTTATTTCAAAATGATGTTATCTAAGCTTTCTTATGATATTCATGTGAGCCATCATGGACAATGGTTTTTGGAGGTCTGATTACCCTTTTTAGAAGGGCACTATCACATAAGACATACATTGATCCATGTGAAGCACTTGAAGTAGCCTTACATGCGTTGAGGTGGTTGAAATTATAGACACTAGGGTGAGCCCATCTTTAGAAGCATAGATCCCGACTATGGAATAATAGTTGGAGAAGCTATAGGCAAATTCAGTACATGAGATGTGCACATGGATTTGGTGCATAGATTGTGAAGTGGAAGGTCACACAAAGGATAGTTGTCCCCATAGATCAATACGCTCATTGTTGTTAGACTGTGAGATATGTCATTTAAACCATGATGTTATCCATTGCCCATTATTACAATGCACAATAAGGAAGAACATCTCTTGTTATTGTAAAATTTACAGGTCCACAACTCATGACATGGAAGACTGTTAGTTGATTGGTTAGATCCATGATGCTATAGACATTGGTGTACAACAGACAGGAGTTTTAGATAACTCTAAAGGAAAGAATGAGCATCAGGATCGTGATCAAAATTAGGCACGCTATGATTGGAGTGAAAGTTTTTTTGAAGGCAATCATGGTAGAGGTTGAGGATACTGTGTTGGATTAAGAGGATGAGGCCTTGGTAGTGGATGAGGTGAGTTCCCTCACATAACAAGTTATACATGTGGATCTCTTGACCACTACCGACATGAATGTCCTTAGAATATTACATGTTCTTTCTATGGAAAGAATCATAGTTATGAGTAATGCCTAGAATTTTATGAGCATATTAGTAAGCAACATAAACACAAAAATAGAGGTGCATGGATGGTTAGGATACAATGCCCGTGGAAAATCAAAGTGGATGCCCAAGTTGGAACTAGAATCGAGGCATTGCAAGTAAGGATCACTACTCGCATTGAAGTGGTGCATGCCAAAGAAGCATTGTAGAAGAATCATACCATCACTAAGGAGGAGATTCTACATGTATGGTACCCATATCATTCCCATCAAAATGAGGTTTATCAAGAAACCATGGAGGTACTCGAAATATTTAGGGTGAAATACGTATTTAAAGGATAAATCGTGGAAGATGGAGCAAAAGAAAGCATTAGAGATGGTGTAATCTGATATGGATGCCTTGAAATAAGTGTGCAATATGTTGCACTAGGAGAATATCATTCCATTGTTAGGGAATTGGTTAAAGGGAAACACTCGCGCACAAGGATTGAGGCTGGATGAAAAATCCTACATGCAAATCTTCCCCTCATAGCCTAGATTATGACAAGGAGATCACTCGAATGCTATTGTGCATGGGTGGATTTTGAGTAATATATTTATTGATACAGGCACAAAGGTCAATGTTCTTACCTTATATGTATGGGTACAAATGGGGAGACCTCCATTGCAGCCATCGTCGAATGTTTTTTTCATGGCTAACTAGAATAAGGCCATTCCCATTGAAGTTTTAAAATATGCCTCTGTTACCATAAAAGGATCCAAGTTCACTAGATATTTTGAGTTCTTAGCACTAGCAGAGGCAGATAGATTCCCAAATATACTTGGGCGTCCTTGGTGCTATGAAAATAATGTTGATATTTTGTTCAACAAGGATTATATAAGCTTTGAAAACAAGGAGGAAAGGGTTATCATCCCATTAACAAATGGAAAATATATGCCCTATGTTGAGGCCTTAAGTGAGGAAGACCTTAATAGGATTTATGTACGCATCGTCTAGGACCCGAGAGGTGCATGAGCCATATAAAGAAGGGATTCTTCGGTGGGAGGATGCATAACCTATTAATGATACTACAAGTATTGCTTTTGATAATTGGGATCATAAAATTTATGAGATTGTAGGGCACGAAGTAAAGAACATTTTTAGTAGGGACAATAGACCATGTTGTATCGGGAGAATAGGTAATAACTCAGTACCACGTTACACCAGAGAAGGAGATCCAATGGTGTTCATGCATGTCATGGAGGACCAAAGTGGATAGACTATCTAGAGAGATAGAATATACTAGCATATACCCTATGCGAGACAATAATGGGTTGGTGGGTGGTTCACAACGATAATCTTGTAGGATGGAATGAAATTAGGATTGATCTTGTTACTAGGTTCTTGGAGAAATACACCTACTTAAATCTTTACTTACCATGGTAATAAACCTTTTTAGCACCATGTTTAATAGTGTGAGAGACTCTGGACAGAGGGGTAGGAAGCTTTACCACCTTCACTCTCGGTGCACAATTGTTTTCCACTTTACAAGGTTACATGCATGTTTAGTATGTATATGTAGAAATCCATAGATAGAATTTAAATTGGTAGGATTTAATGGCAAGAATGACCCAGATGTTTGACTTCTTCTCTAATAAACCTTAGGTGGAAGAAGCATTAAAGGTCATAAAGCACTTAACTATGGGGGATAGTGCCGAGGTAGAAGAAATCATTCAAGAGTTATTTGATGAAGTTATTTGATGAAGGAGACTCAAGGGCATGTTTTTTTGAAGAAATAGAGATAGATGCCACATTACTTCACTGCACTTTCCTTGAGAAAGAAAAAGGAAAAATGATCTACCTAGTGGATGACGATGAAGTATAAAATCTAGATGTAGGCCATTCAACAGGTAGGTGTGAGGTGTTGGATAGTGCAGATAAGACCACATGTGCCTATCATGAGCATATGAAGAAAAAGAAAGTGAATATTGGATCAAATGTTGATCTTAAGGAGGCCATAGTTGGAGACTATTGGTCGACTCAAGTGGAAAAAATCATTGAGTTACTACGAGATTATCAGGACTTATTCCTCGGGGTACCATGAACTTAAAGGTGTGCATAAATCATTAGGAGAGATGAAGATAAAGTGTAAGGAAGGTGGGAACACGGTTAGAAAGAGACTCTACAGGATGAACCCCAACTTACATGAAAAGGTTAAGGAAGAGATTGACAAAATGTTGAAGTTTGGAATCATCAAGCCCTTGGATGAGTTAGAATGGGTTAGTCCAATGGTGATCAGTATCAAGAAGGATGGACGGATTAGGATCTCAGTGTGGAATACGGGGAGATGAATGCTACATGTGTGGTGATCCCTTTCTTACACCATTCATCTAGGAAATACTAAAAGGCTTTTCGGGGCTGGAATCTATTCATTTACGAGATGGGTTCTCTGGGTATCATCAGGTTTGGATTGCCTGGGTGGATCAGAAAAATACTACTTTTACTACTTAAAGGGGTAGCTTTTCCTATATTGTGATGCCTTTTCTCCGAAAATTGTGCACGATGTATTTTCATGCGTAGTTGTTCGGGCATTCAAATATTTTATCCACAAATTCTTGCAGGTTTTTTTATGATTAGATGGTGTATGGACTTGTTAAGGATCATTGTGATAATCTGTACTTAGTGTTTGAAAGATGTAAATAGTTGAGTATCTCTTTGAACATCAAAAAGTGCATATTTTCTACACCATTTGGAATATTGTTATGACACATAATTTGCAAAGAAGGTTTGTTGGTTGATCCAAACTAAGGTTGTAGTCATTATCATCCTAAAATATCCTAGTAATCAAAGTGAGGTATGTGGATTCTTGGGTCACACAGGGTATTATAGAAAATTCATAAAGGGTATGCCAAGGTTTTCATACCTTTGGAGAAGTTATTGAAAATAAAAGGTACGTTCTACTAGGGATAACCATAGCAAGTGCACACATGTGAGACATTAAAGGAGAAAATTACTACCATGCCTATTAGGTGCTTTCCTCATGGGACCAACCATTTCATGTACATGTGGATGCCTCTAGAAAGGCCATTAGTGTGGTGTTTTCTTAGCTTGGAAAAGGTATTATATATCATCCTATCTATGTTTCTAATAGAAAATTGACTCCCACAGTAGAATTACACAACTATAGAACGTGAAGCTTTTTCAATGATCTCGTGTTACATAAATTGAGACAGTACTACTACTAGCTACACCATTTTTATTTTACACATATCACATGGCATTGAAGTATTTAGTAAATAAGCCCGTTTTACAAGGGCACATATGCAAATGGGTACTCTTATTTCAAGAATTTGATTTCATAGTTGCGGTCAAACTAGGGAAAAGTAATTATGGACCAGACCATTTATCCGAATACTGATCGGGAGAAGAGGCACATGTCATTGAAGATACCATGCCCGATGCATAGTTATACAAAGTTACAACACCTAGAATTTAGTGACACAAACCCAATGAAACCCTATCCATGCTGGAAAATCACTCATCCTAGACTGAGCGCTCACCCAAATCATGTAATGGTTGTAGGTCCCTCTTTAGGGTTGTTTTAGCAAGATGGTAGCATGACGAAGACTTAAAATATATAGTTCTATTACTAACACATCACTCTACTGAGAACATACAGATCTATATCAAGGAAAAACAAATCTAAGTACTAACCATGATGAGATCAAAAGCATACTAGATTCAGATTCTCATAGAACTAATACTTATATTCATTTAATATCTTCCATTATATTCAATGCATTAAGTTACAAAATATTCATTACAATATCAAAATTATGTGCGTAGCATCATAACATAGTATGTCTTGATCTCCTCACCTCTCATCATGATATCTATATATATTACTCTCTCTATATTACATAGTCTACTACATATATATAGGGGTGGGGAATTTCCTTCACCACTTATCCTTTCCAATAATAGATCACATGATATTCTTAACCACGCGCCTTTACAAAACTATCCATAGATGTAAGTGTGCTAACAATAGTTTACTACTAGCTAACTGATAGTAGTAGATCTATTTATGTCCTGTGTCCATGCAAAGTGATTCGTATCCAATCCTCAAAAATATCCAATGCATGGCACGCACATCTCTACCTCATTTGTGTGCTATGCATGCCATCTCTAAAAATATAACTTTATGAGTGAAAATGGCTAAGCCCCGAAAACTGAACTTTTGTTCCATGCGCGTGTCCTCCCTATCCATTCATGCCTTTGCGTATGACTTGCTTTCCCACACGGACTTCTTGTGTGCTTTCTCTATCAAGTGTTCTTTGATCAACATTACCCCACACTAATTTCATTATCGCCCGATAATGGTCATCTCCAAAAATGAAGTAAAGAATAGAAGAATGGAAATAAATGGAAATAATGAATGAATGTATGAAAGAATGTTTTACCTGCAGTCTCCTCTTCATCTGAACAACTAATTCAGGATATTCCTATTTTATTTCAGCCTCCAAGGTTTTCCATTCAAGTAAGTGCTTCCTCTACTTTTTCTGGAATGTCCACAACAATGGACTCTAATTCATCCCTCGTAATCTCCCCTTTTTCATTTTGCAAGACTAACACAATGTTGGACATTGAGGTCATTCTTCCCTCTAGTAAATCCATCTTCTACGTAATGAGCTTCCCAAGCTCTTCTAGCTGAGTCTTGTGTGGTTCTTATGCTTTGATGCTAGGGCCTCACGCTTCTACTTAACCATTGATAATATTTCTGCATGGCCCAATGTTTCATCCTTCATTACTCTTTGGACCTCATTATTCTCTTCCAATGTCTTTGTGTTGATAAGTGCCTCTAGAGTGTGTGAGATGTTCAAGGCTTGGTTTTCTTTCTTCAATTCTTCTTGTAGTGCTTGTAGTAGTCCTTCATAGGATGCAATATTCCACATCACTAAAGCCTTCTCTCATTCTGCCTCTTTTGTTGGATCCTTTGGCGCTGGCATGTGTAGAGGCTCATCTTCAAGTACTAGGTCCACCAACTTTCCTACATAATGTATTACTAAGGGAAACATCTATGGTACTTTTGGCTCCAAGTGTGGCCTAGCTCTTATGAAATTGTATCCAATTTCCTCTACTGATGTTGATAAATACAACATTCTTCTTGTGCTAAGTCCCTCTCTTGCGTTAGGCGTGCTATTTCTCCATCCTTAGTTTTAATCTCCTCCTGAGTGCCCTAATTGTGGTAGCCTTGTCCATATTCCGCCTTTCCACCTCTGTTGAGACTTTGACCAATGCATTACTCACATGTTCATCTGACATGACAGTAGGCTTTACTATCATGTGTCTAGCCTGAGGCATCTTCTTCAACCTCCTTGATACGCATGACTCCTCACATACATAAAAATCTGGCTCATCCATGTGTGTGTGCATGGACCATGAAAATTGCTTCCTCATGCGCATTATGGCCATATCTTCATCCATGAGCTCCCAACCATATAAGTATTTCTATGTCAAATTTATCTTGAAATGGGAACAAATAAATTTACCTACATCCTCTACATAACCCATAGCTGGTGGAATGTGCTCTCCACTCATTCTTCTAGACCATTGTTTTGCTTAGGAACTTTAGCTTCCAAATTTGGGACTTGTGTCTCCATGTCTTGAGTAGTCTTTGCAACTATCTCCTCTATTCCCTTTTCCTCCTCTCCTCTTTCCTTCGATTCCTCATATTTTTGTTCTTCTATGTAATCTGAAGTGTAGGAGAATTAGAACTCTTTCCTCTTACTCTTCTACCTCCTCATTCAACTTCAGTTTCCTCCTTCTTTGCATGGTTGTCTCCTTTTGTGGAGAGAGTCTAGGTGATCTACGCACTATTTTTGGAGTAGCACCTTGGGTCCTTATTCTCCTGAACACCCTCTTAAATATGTGCTCTCCTTGGACTACATTCAAGTCCTCATCATCCCCCTCTTGTGGCTGAGGTGGTGTAGTGGCGCTCAACTTCATCCTTATTCGTAGGATGTCTTCTACCTCTTTTCTCCAAACCACCACTATATTTGTGCTCATCCTCCTCATCCTCCACTTCAATTGGCTCTGTGGGCTTAGGTACTGGGATGTTCTCCATCGTGTGCTTACCCTTTGGTGGTGTTGGAAGTGCTAACTCATCTTCCACATACTTGTTATTCTCCATCTTGGGTTTTAGTTGAAGATACACCAACGCTGCTCCAATGTCTCCCACAACAAAATTATTGGTTTAATGCTCAATACATTTGAAATGAGTCTTTCAACATATGCACCCCACCCTAGATACACATATTTCTTCCTTAGTGTGTGGTATTTGCAATCTACCTTATCTACATTGAATGTCACTAGACACACGTCTGTGAACCTATGTATTGATGCCTAGAAGTACCTTGTTGTGAAGGCATATGGAAATTTACACCAAGGACTCCATGCTCCATCCTTCATGGTGAACCACGCTATACAGAAATGTTGGTATACAATGAACTAGACCGCCTTTCCAACCACCAAAGGCAAGTCTTTAGGGATGCACCATTCTTCCTCAAAAGTTGTGCTGGAGCCTATCATACCACTTCTCAGCCATTTTCTTAACCTTCTCTATCATGGATCCCTCACACAAGTACTTCTTGAAGTTTCTGTAGGTGATTTGTGTTCCATTGGATACTCCCATACCTTCTCCTTGGTCCATCAGTACTCTGATCTCCATGAACACCAGTGATAAAAAATAGCTCCAAAGCTGATATTTCCTCCTACGCGTGCTTCCTCAATGATTGTTTCTACAATATAATGTGAAATGTTGTAGACTACTCCTTTAGACATATTTTTGGCAATATTCAGCCACATAGTGTTCACTTGTGACCACCTTTCCTGGTCATTTATCTTTGTAACAAGATACATGGCCGCTTGCATAACTAGATAGTTCTTCAGTTTGTCGATGTCCATACCACCCGGACCCTTTGTGTACCATAACTCCTTTCGGTCTCCAATATTATGGTCTTGTCTATCATATCATCTCACAAATCATCTCCTGTGCCTTTCAACCCCATTACCATGGAGATGAGCACGGCTGAAATTCTAACTCTGCGACCTGCAAAGTAGAAAAAATCTCGTGCACTCTACTCATGAGCCATTGGTACAAGGGCTCATATTTCCCAAAGTAAGGGAGCTCATATATCTAGTAAACTCCTATCTTTTGCAAGATATTTTCACCAGCATTAACATACACTGGCATGTCTTCCGCCGTGTGCATTTATTTGTCTTTGTGTTTAGCAACACATCAAGATCCTTCTTATTCTCTATGGTACGGTGATTGTACTCACTCACCTTACTTTTCCTTATGTGAGAATCCCACTCTTGGCTGATGATAACCCCTTATGGATATTACATCTCAAAAAATTCTTTCAGGAGCCATCTCCTCTTCTTCTTCTACCACCTTCTTCTTTCCCTTCACTCCTGCTGCAACTAATTTCTTGGGTGCCATTTCTACCTTGCAATCCTTTGTAGATCCTTTCCTCTTGAATTCTAAAATGTGCAAAGCAAACCCTAGCTCGATTCAACATGCCCTAGGTGAAATCACATGCCCTAGCTCCTCTGTGTTGCCTTACTTCGCTCAAACCCTTCTGGGGACACAAGCTCTTTACTGTGCATAGATCTCTTTGTCATGATTGGTTACACACCTCTGCACACAAGCTTAATGTGATCACTCGGCTCTTTGCACTATCTTTTCAAATACTCTTAATGATGGTAAAAATGAACTCTCATCCCATCCTTATATATATTTTCAAATTTTTGATGCATTCATTCTCCTTCACCTACAAAATATCCTCTCATTAATTGACCAATTCCATCCTTTCACACATTACATCCTCGCACCTCAGCTATAACCTTCTAGCACACCTTCATACCCTCTGGTCATAGACTTCTCTTTAGCACAATTCTTTACACCTAAGTACCCCATCACTGTACCTTCTACTGATAGTTTCTATGGCCTCTGCTTACCTCGTGTTATATTGTTTCTTCATTTATCTTCATCTTTGGTCACTTTTTAGAAGTAATCCTTTGACTTGAAGAACACCCGTAGCAGCTTATTCTTTTCACCTTTCAATTCCCACAATCTTGTACCTAGATATCAACAACCACCCCACACTAAAAGGATGTGCAATCCTCTATGCATAAACATACTTCATGTAGTAATTAGCTTCATATGCGTAAGTGTGCTTATTTCAACACACCAACTAAATTGAAAAAGCATAACGATAAAGAAGGAAACACATTAAGGAAATAAAAATTGAAAACCTAATCTAAATGACAATAATACCTTATTACAAACACCAAGAAGACTTATTTATAGTAGGGCTTCACCTACTCCCATTGAAGTAACCGGTATCCATGTTCCATTAAGTTCTTCTAACTAAAAAGCACCTATTTCAAGGATGTAAGTGATAACATACAACCCCAACCAATGTACCTTAAGTTTTCTTGGATGGTGCAAGAACTTAGAGTCATAAAGAAGTACCATTTTCCAATCTCAAATTTCTTATCCCTTATGTTTCTATCATGCCATGCTTTCTGTCTGGCCTTTTCTTTCTTCTAACTCCAACGTGTTATGGCTCGTTGCTCATCCAGCTGAATTATCTTCTCAATCCATTCTTCTAAAGCTTTTCATCAGCTAGACCTCCAAAGACGTGCAATACACAAATAAGGTAACATAAAATCCATAGGAAGAATGGATTTTGTGCCAAACACTAACTGAAATGGTGTGGCTTTGTTTAACCTTTTATATGTTGTTTGATATGCCCAAATTACTACAGATACTTTATCATCCCAATCCTTTCTTCCAACATCACAGATTTTTGTTAATGTCTAGCCCAAAATTTTGTTGAAAGCCTCAATAGTCCCATTTTCTTAAGGATGATAGGGTGTAGTCTTATGGTGTGCAATCATGAACTCATCCAATAAAATTATGATTGTCTCATTAAGAAAATGTGTGCCCCTATCATTGGTCAAACTCAAAGGACATCCATACCTTGTAATAATATGTTCCCATAGAAACCAAGTTACTATAGCCGCTATACAGTCCTTAGTAGGTGTTTCTTCTTCCCACCTTGTCAAATAGTCTGTACAAGTTATAATATAGCATGATCCAGTTCTACGTGCAATGGGAAATAGGACCCACAAAATCTATAGCCCATTTCTCAAATGGTTCTGCTGGTAATAGGTCTAAGAGGCATTTCATCTCATGACTGGTCTTCCAAGACATTGAAAATGATCACATGCCTTATAAAATTCCTTACAATCTTTATAGAGGGTCTCCCACCATAATCCAGTGAGAAGAATTTTACATGTTTTGGCATCACCTGCATAGTGGCCTCCTACAATTCCACCATGAGCTTCTTCCATAATGCCCATGTGCTCATGTTCTAATACACAACGGTGTAATATTTCATCTCGGCCCATTTTGTACAAGTCACCACTAATTAACATATAAGGTGCAGAGTGCATATAGCAAGTTGTTTCTTCTCCAAGGATTTCATTCCTTCTAGTGCCATCCTGTGCGTAAAAAGATAGCAATGTCCTCTAGTTCTGATGGTGCGTGTTGTAACCTATATAATTGTGCATCTGGCATGGTATCCTCAATTTCATGTGCTTCTTCTCTTGACTGTATTCTTGATAGATGGTCTAGTCAGAATTACTTTTTCCTAGTTTTACCACAATTGTGAAATCAAACTCTTGAAATAGGAGCACCCATCGACATATGTGCCCTTGTAAAATAGGCTTATTTACCAAATACTTCAATGCCATGTGATCTATATAAAAGATGAATGGTGTAGCTAGTAGAGTCTTGATAAATTTATGCAACACATAGATCATGGAAAAGCTTTATGCTTTGTAGTTAATGTAATTTGTTCTACAGAGTCATATTTCTACTAGCAAAACATATAGGATGATCTATAATACCTTCTCTCAGGTTGAGCCAACACCATGCCAATGGTCATGCTAGAGGCATCAACATGTACATGGAATGGTTTTCCCATGAAGGAAAACATAGAATGGGCATGGTAGTAAGTTTCTCCTTCAATGTCTCGAATGCACATTTTGTTGTTCACCCCAGTAGAACATACCTTTCCCTTTCAAGTAACTCTTCTAAAGGTGTAACAACTTTAGCATAGCCTTTGATAAATTTTTTGTAATATCCTATATGTCCCAAAAATCTACGCACCTCACTTTGACTGGTAGGCTCCCCTAGGCCTATAATGACTGCAACCTTCGTTAGGTCAACCAACAAACCCTCCTTATAGATTATGTGTCCTAAAAGTATCCCAAATGGTGTAGCAAATATGCACTTCTTGATGTTCAAAGATATACTCAACTATCTACACCATTCAAACATTAAGCGTAAATTGTCACAGTGGTCCTTAACTAATCCATACACCATCTAATGTCTAAATATACATGTAAGAAGTTGTGAATAAATTCTTTGAATGCTTGGATGACTATGCATGAAAATACAACAAGCACATTTTTCAGACCAAAAGGCATGATAGTATAGGTGAAGCTACCCCATTTAGTAGTAAATGTAGTCTTTTCTTGATCTTCTGGGCAATCCTAACTTGATGATACCCGAGAGAATGTATACGTAAAATGAATAAATTTCGCACCCTACAACTCCTAGTATTTCCTCAGTAAATGGTGTAGGGAATGGATCTATTACACATGCAACATTCATCTCCCTATAGTCCACACATATTCTAATGCATCCATCCTTCTTGATACTATTGATCACCATTGGACTAACCCATTCTGACTCATCAAGGGGCTTGATAATTCCATATTTTAACATGTTATCAATCTCTTCTTTGAAATTTTCACGCAAATTGGGGTTCATTATGTAAGGCCTTTTCCTAACTAGATGCCCCTCTTTAAGCTTTATCTTCATCTCCCTAATGACTCATGCATGCCTTTAAGTTCATGGTACCCCTAGGAAATAGGTCTGTAGTCCCTTAATAACTCAATGATTTTTGCCTTAAAGTTCGACCAATAATCTCCAATTATAGCTTCCTTAGGCTCAGTATTTGTTCCAATATTCACTCGCTTTGTCTTCATAGGTTCATGATAGGCACGTGTGGTCTTATCCACACTGTCAATACCTCATACCTTCCTGTTGAATGGTTTATATCTAGATTATCTACTTCTTCATCATCTACTAAGTAGACCATTTTTCCTTTCTCTTTCTCAAGGAAAGTACGTTGAAGTAATATTGCATTGGCCTCTAGTTCTTTATCAAGATGCACTCTTGAGTCCTCTTTATCTAATAATTCTGGAGGAGTTCTTCATCCTTGGCACTATCCCCCATAGTTAAGCACTTGATAACTTTCAATGCTTCTTCTACCGGAGGTTTTGTAGAGAAGAATTCAAATGTCTATGTGCCATTCCTACAACTAAATTCTACCAATTTCCAGTTTCTCTATGGAGTTCTACATATACATACCAAGCACGCACGCATAGCCTTGTAAAGTGGAATAAAACTAGTGCACCCATAGTGAAGGTGGTAAAGCTTCCTACCC
Source organism: Taxus wallichiana var. yunnanensis (assembly GCA_018340775.1). NCBI lineage: Eukaryota > Viridiplantae > Streptophyta > Pinopsida > Cupressales > Taxaceae > Taxus > Taxus wallichiana. The sequence continues at coordinate 156,256,818 of CM031235.1, read as the reverse complement.
TTCTGTCCAGAGTCTCTCACACTTTTGAACATGGTGTTGAACAGGTTGATCACCATGATAATTACATATTTGTGTAGGTGCATTGCTCCTAAAGAACCTAGTAGCAAGAGCAACCCCAATTTCATTCCATTTGACTAGATTATCCCTGTGGACCACCCACAGCATGTTGTTATCCCGTAGTGTATATACTAGCATATTTCTCCTCTCTAGTGGGTCTATCCATTTTTCTTCCATGGCGTGCAAGAATACCATGGGATCCCCTTCCTGTGTAACAAGGTACTGAGTTGTTACCTATCCTCCTTATATAACATGGTTTAGTGCCTCGAGGTAATATGCTCTTTACTTTGTGCCATACCAACTCATAAGTTTTGTGAGCCCAATTATCAAGAAAAACTTGTAGTATCACTAATAGAGTGTGCATCCTCCCACTGAATTAGTCCTTCTTTGGTTGGTTCAATCATCTCTGGATCTCGGATGGCGCATACATAAATCCTATTCAGATATTCTTCACTTAAGGGCTCAACATAGGGCACGGAATTTCCATCTATTAAAGGGATAATGACCCTTTCCTCTTTATTTTCAAAACTGATATAGCCCTTGTTGAACCAAAGATCAACATTATTTGCATAGCACCAAGGATGCCCTAATAGATCTAGGAAGCTATTTCGATTCGCCAATGCACTAAAACTTCAAAGTCTCCAGTGAATTTTCTCCTTGTATGGTAATGGATGCATCTTTTAAAACTCCTATGGGAGTGGCCTTAGTCGATTAGCCATGAATAATACATTAGAGGATGGATGCAATGGGGGTCTCCCCATTTGTACCCATGCATCCAAAGTAAGAACATTGACTTCCATGCCTATATCAATCAATATATTACTCAACAACCACCCATCCACAAAAGCATTTAGAGTAATTTCCTTGTCATAATCCAGGCTATGAGGAGGGATATTTTCATGTAGGATCTATCATTTGGTCTCAATACTTACATGTAGAGTGTTCCCTTTCAACCAAATTCCTAATAGTGGAATTATGTTCTCTGGCGCAACATTTTACACACTTCTCTCAAGTCATCTATATTAGTTTGGACCATCTCTGATGCTTTCTTCTGCTCCTTTAAATATTGTATCTCACCTGAAGATTCCTTAGCACTTCCATGGTATCTTGATAAACCTCCTTCTGATAGGTAGGATCTAGGTACTATGCATGAAGAACCTCATCCTTAGTGATGGTAGGTTTTTACTATAATTCCTCCCTAGAACATGTGTTGCCTCAATGTGAGTCGTGATCTTCACTTGTAGTGCCTTGGATTCTACTCCCATCTTGGGCATCCATTGATTGTCCACAATGTGTTGTATCCTAACCATCCCTACACCTTTGTTTTCTTGTTTATGTTGCTTACTCAGGTGCTCATATAAGTCCTGGGAAACTCTTCATAGCTATGGTTCTTCCCGCAGAAAGAACATGCAATATTCTGAGGACACTTGTGCCTATAGTGGTCAGGAGATCCACATGTATAACATGTTCCATGAGGAAACTCACTTCTTCCACCACCATGCCTTGTCCTCCAAATCCACCATGGTATCCTCAACCTCTGCCATGGACTGCCTTCAAAACACCCCTCATTCTAATCATAGCGTGCTGATTGTGCTCTCGGTCCTGATGCTCATTCTTTCCCTTAGAGTTATCTAAAACTCTTGTCTACCGTACACCAATATCAATAGCATCATGGATTTTCCAATCAGTCCGGCAGTCCTCTCATGTCATGTGTTGTGGACCTATAGATTTTATAGTAGCTTAAAACATTCTTCCTTATCATGTGTTGTAATAATGGGAAAGTAGCTAGCATCATGGTTTAAGTGGCATATCTCACAATCCATCAGCAATGAGCGTATATTTTTCTACGAGGACAAAACTATCCTTTGTGTGACCCTCTACTTCACAATCTGTACACCAAATTCTGAGTGCATTTCATGGGCTGAATTTGCTAATAATTTCTCTAGTTATTTTTTCATAGCTGAATCTATGCCTCTAAGAATGGGCTAACGCTAGTGTCAATACTCCCAACTACCTCAGCATGTAGGGCTACTTCTAATGCCTCACGTGGATCAGTATATGTCTTATGTGACAATGCCCTCCTAAATGGTGTAATCAATCCCCAAAAACCATTGTGCATGTTGGCTCACGTGTATGTCATAATAAAGCTTTGATAACAACATTTTAAACCATGCATCATACTCTCTAACACTTTCAGTAGTGCCTTGCTTAATATCTTTGAGGGAACTTATACTCTTCTGCTCAAACTCAGGGATATGAAACTCTTTTAAAAATGCATCCTTAAATGCTACATAATCCATACAAGTCTGATCAGGGTCAAACTTCCTATACCAATGTGTGCACGCCCTTGTAACATAGTAGAAAATTGGCTTGCCCTATGCTTAGAAGCTATGATTCCTTTTGTGTGCCACAATATTTCACACATATGCACATGTTCAACAACATCTTTTATTCCCATATACTCTAGAAGACAGAGACATTTCCATATAAATATTCTGGGGTTGGGGTGGACCTTGCCCACCTGATCTAGAACCTCCAGTGTTTCCCCTACCTCAGAACCTCAAGATCACTGAACTAGAACTTCCCATACCTCCTGATCCCAAACTGTAGCTGGAATAGGTCCTATAGACGTACTCCCCTGTGCTCGACAATAGTACTATATTGAACCCCTATGGTTTGTGAAGTAGTTCCACTTCCAGAAGTGAATCCAACATTTGGTGTGCTCATATTTTGTGTGGACGATGTGCTTGAAAAACACACTCCAAATAATAATGAATTTGTCTATCTTACCATTGATGTACTTGCTCTCTTACTTCCCAAACTTTCTTGTTGATTACTTTTCATACTAGATACTGGAAAACCAAGCACAAGGGCTAGGTTACCAAGTGGATTCAGAGATGTGCACCCGTGGCCTAGGTCATCTCTATTGGTGCGCTCCTTGTGAGGCCAAGGAGGGTTCCCTGTCATGCTTTCCCAGATGGGGGAGTTCCTAATGCTCTGGCTCCATGTCTTCTATGTGAGCTCCAAATCCCTCATGAGCCATCTCTCTCCTCAACTCCATCTACACCTGCAACATCACATTGCTTCTCTATCTCCCTCTCACATGCCTCATTATACTTAAGCCACCTTTCTTCTCTTTACCTTGCCACTGCTAAGTCCACCATCCTTCACCAATCTTGTCCCCACCCCCTGCGTGTGGTGGGGTTTAGTTAGCCATTGGTTTACTCTCTAGGTTCAAATTTACCATCAAGATCTTGATCGCCAGTGAAACGCCTTGTAGATAAGCTCCCCATGGATGTCGTAAGAACTGGAATTCAGCTACCTCTAGACATGAATAAGTGGAAATTGAGTATTCAAGATATAACTATTCAAGACACCACGAAACCACATTTCCATGGCTCGAGTCCAAATCATATCAGCATCATAAAGGGCCTATAATTCTTCCTGGTCTAGAAAAGTGTGTGATACCTCTAATTCCATTTAGATGCATAAGCAACCAGCCATTCGTATAGTTCTCTTTGGAAAAGAAAAAGCTCTCATATAAGTTGTCATATAGATTCTTGTTCTACCCAAGTGCGTGTGTTGAACTCAGATCCAGTGTTGAACCACCATGCGTATTCTTCTTCCAGATCATGTATCCATTCTTCAATACTTGCTAAGGTCAACCGATATGTCTTCATTGTGAACCATCCTGAAAGCAACTGAAAAAGAGGTCCCGACAATGGAACCAATGATGCAGCCTAGAATTTAGTGACACAAACCCAATGAAACCCTATGTGTGTTGGCACATCACTCAGCCTAGACTGAGTGCTCACCCAAAGCACGTAATGGTACCAGGTCCCTCTTTAGGGTTGTTGTAGCAAGATGTTAGCATGATGAAGACTTAACATATATAGTTCTATTACTAGCACATCACTCTACAGAGCATACCAGATCTATATCCAAGGAAAAACATAACTAAGTACTAACCATGATGAGATCAAAAGCATACTAGATTTAGATACTCATAGAACTAATACTTAGATTCAGTCAATATCCTCCATTATATTCAATGCATTAAGTTATAGAAGCTTCATTACAATATCAAAAGTATGTGCGTAGCAGCATAACATTGTATGTCTTGATCTCATCACCTCTCTGTCATGATATCCTCTATATATTCCTATCTATATTACACAGTCTACTACATATATATAAGGGTGGGGACTTTCCCTTCACCGCTTATCCTTTCCAATAATAGGTTACATGCTATTCTTAACCATGTACCTTTACAAAACTAGCCACACATGCAAGTGCACTAATAATAGATTACTACTACTAAGCGACAATATCATATCTATTTCCGGCTGTGTCCATGCAAAGTGATTCGTATCAATCCTCAAAAAATCCAATGCATGGTGCACACGTCTCTACCTCATTTGTGTGCTCTACATGCCATCTCTAAAAATAGACCTTTATGAGTGAAAATGGCTAAGCCCGAAAACTAATTTTTTTTTCCGCGTGCGTGTCCTCCTATCCATTCACACCTTTACGTATGACTTTCTTTACCTCACGAAATTCTTGTGTGCTTTCTCTCAAATTTTCTTTGATCAACATTCTCCAATATTTGTCATTGGAAGGTAGAAATTTTGATATCTTGAGATAAATAATAGGAATTATACACTATAGCATAGAATTTAAAGAGAATGCTAACTTCTTCTTAACATGATATTCAAATTCAGATCATGCGAGAGAATATAGATGGAAGGAAATCCACTTTAAGATTTGTATTCTTTTTGGGATATGGACTAATATCATGGAGGAGTAAGAACTAGAATTCTATTTCAAGGTCTTCCATAGAATCATAATATCATGTAGTAGGTGGATTTTTCTATGAATTGATATGGCTCTAATGTATACTTGAAGGATTAGGAATACCACAGAAAGATCCAACTATCCTACATGTTGATAACAAAGGAGTAGTGAAACTTGTTTAGAATCCAATTTTTCATGAGCACACCAAACACATTGAGGTGAAAGTACATTTCAATCATGATCATATTCAAAACAAAAACATCAGCTCCGAGTATTACTTGACATGAGATATGTAACGTGTAGATATATTCACAAATTCACTTACTCGGGATAAATTTTAGGGCTTCCGATATTTTGTCTCATGTTCACTTAATACCATGTTGAATTAAGGGGAATGTTAGGATATAATACCTAGCTTAATTCATCATTAGTTTATATTTGAATAATGTAATAAGTTAAATTAATTATTTTTACTTTAACTTAAGTTATTAGGTGATAGTTGTCATTAGTTGTTAGTGATAGGTTTATATCCCTATGTTTATAGGAAGTTTATAGCTTATTTGTACTCATATGATTTTCAGTAGTAGCTTCTAGTGGTAGTTAAGGGCAACATGTTATTTCTACATATTTCTTAGTTTAGGTTGATTTGATCCATTTTACATGGATTGGATAGAATTTGTATAATACCTATATACATTGTAACTCTCTCCTTTATTTGTAATTAACATTTTTCATATCAATAAAGTTACACATGTGTTATCTTATTTCTATAACAATATTTCTCTCACATTGCTTCAATATTTGGGTATTTCTATGCACAATATTGCACTTGATACAAATCCTCGCTACTACCACATCACTATATCTAACATTTTTGGCACTATTACTACATCAGTTTAATTCTTGGTTACTTATACTCTTAGTTTTTGTGCCTTTCATTTAGGTCTCCTTGGCTACGTACTATTAATGGCATTCCCTTAGTTATACATAAATGTGTTAAGTTTATCTGCAATCAATAGGTTATCACCATTAAAGGTATTCCATTTAATCCTTCCTCTTCTAGTATACCTAGTTCCCCTTTTGCAGTTCCTCTTCCTATTCCTTCTATGGATAAATATTTTACCGTGCACAATGCCTCGCATGGCCCTAACACTTTTATGGTACTCCTTAGGCTAGTAATCATAACACTCTATTGCTAATTATATGAATTATTTTAGGCCCATTTTTGTACAAATTTCCTCTGCCATTGTTAGTCCTCTTAGGTCTCCCAATAGGCCTTGGTTGTACACACTCTACTCTCATGAATCTAGGCCTCCTCATAGGGATGTAATTGTTGATGCAAAATCACAAAGCACCCCAGTTGCAGATCAAGTTTCTAGGTTGATCTCTTAGGCATCCAGTGTGATTGCACAACATTGAATCCTTTCTCCAAGTGTGGGACTTGAAAAATGAGAAGGATTCTCTAGAGAGAAAGGCTGGTTCCTATTCCTGCTGTTGGATGCACCAATGAAACACGAGAGGTTTACCCCAAAAACTAATCTAACTACCAAGGAGACAGGGAGAGAGAAATGCATAAAAATAAACCTAAACTAGGGAGGTGATGCCTTGAGGAATGAAGAACATAAGTTTTTGCAAAAATAAACACGAGACCATATAGGCCTTGATACCACACCACGCACAAGTAACCGAAATGCAATGAGAGATCAAAATGACAACAATGAATACATGAGAGGATTTAAATATAATCACGAGACATATATATTGCTCGGAGAGAATCGATTGATATATTGCGGTGGCTAAGAGGCAACGGTGGCATTTACGGTCCATGTGGGAGGCTTGAAAACTCCACGAATTCTCTTGCAAGTAGGAGAATAGGGAGGAATTGCAAAACAAGAATGTCCAACGTTAGAAAGAAGCCCCTCCTTACAATTTATAGGAAGAATGAGAGGAAAAAGAGAGGAATTCGAAATCTGCCCCAACCACCTCCAGAATGCACTTAACTCATCTCATTATGGCAGAAGCGGCGGATCATGTCAAAACGGCGGGCTGCCTAACAGGAGCGGCGAACTGTCTGCTGCATTAAAGTTGTTCGTTGAAGCATTACTTCTGCTTATTATTTCATGCCAGAGGCGTCTTCTTGATTTTCATCCTCCACACTGAACCAAAATGCAAGATTGACCTTGGAAACGTGTAGAGAATTTTACCAGCTTTCCATTGATATAAAGAACGCGCAAATCCGAGCTCTGGATCAAAAGTTATGGCGATCTGAAGATTTAGGGCACGGAACAGGCGAAAACGGATTTTTGAAATTCTTCCCGCGCTCTGCCACCTGGATGACACGTGGCAGGCTCTGATTCGCTGAATAATTCTCTCTCCTTTGCTTTTCGGCGGGCTTTCCTTTGAAATTTCCTCGTGGGCCCTTAAATGGGACACGTGGCACGATCCTATTTGTTCGGCTCGGTGCTCAAAAATTCACCCTTTGACTTTTCTGACCTTTACTCTATGAGGACACGTGGCAACTTTTGATTAGTCCGCGGTCCTGCCAGTTCTTTCGCGCCCTTTGCCTCCATTTGTCCCGGATGTCCCATTTGATTTTGGGCCCTTTGTGCTGATTTCGGCTGGTTCGGGCATTTCGCGTCCATTTTTCCCAGATGTCCTATTTGACTTTGGACCCTCTGGACTCATTTCGGCCGGTCGGCGGTTCGGGCATTTTGGCGGCTTGTCCCACTTTGCTTCGGTGACTTGACTCTTTTCGGCCGGTTGGCCGGTTCGCGCCTTCACGGCCCCGGATGTCCCAATCGCTTTGGGTGACTTGACTCTTTTCGGCCGGTTCGGCCGGTTCGCGCCTTCGCGGCCTAGATGTCCTAATCACTTTTTTTTGCTGTGCTCATTTCGGCCGATCCGGCCGGTTCAGGTCTTTTTGTCCCAAATGTCCCGAGCAACACTTAGCCAATTTTTCTTCCTCCTTCGGCCGGATTGGCTTTTCGCGTCCTCCGCGTGCCACGGCCCGATTGTCCCAAATGCAATTTGGGCGCTGAGGCTTTTCGGTCGATCCGCGCCTTGACGTCCCAAATGTCCCAATTGCTCCCTTGAGTAGGACTTAGCCAATTTTCACACTTTTTCCTGGATTGACTTATTTGCCTTTCTGCAACTTTTGATGCATGTTATCGAAATTTACGGGGGGGGAATTTTGACAACAGTTTTGACGATTCAGCGGGGTTACCTGCCTGCTAGGTAGAAGATCAGTGGCCTTTTAGCAATCCATTGGGCATGGAGTTATAAGCAATAACCTGAAACAAGCCTGATACTGCAACTTCTTCTCCAGCAACACTCCGAACTGTAGAAAATGACCCGAGAGCAGCGAAACCTGTGCCAAAGCACTTAGGGAAATAGAAACCTAAATACAACAGGACAATGTGCATACGCACTTAGAGGAATTAAGGGAATCTAAACTAATATTTACAAGGGCAAACCTTTCCTAGTAGCAATGTTTAAGATAGATTCCGTTAACCGGAATCTGAAGTTCCTCTCCATCCAATGTAGACAATTGGAAGGCATTACTATTTTGCATCCCGTGACCATGTAGGGACCACTCCAGATGGCATCAAACTTGGAATGCCTTCCTGGTTTTGCCCGATCTGCATCCCATTTCAGAACTAGGTCCCCTTCCTGGAAGGTCCTTGCTCCAGCTCTCTTATCAAACCATCTTTTTACTACGGCCTGATCCTTCTCAATCATCTGAACTGCATGTTCTCTGATTTCTTCTATTTCTATCAATTCTGCATACCTGACCTCCATTGGTTCGAACTCAGATAACTCGAACTGCTTCATGAGCTCCAAGGCTGGCAATTCTAATGATATAGGCAACACCGCCTCTTTCCCATAGACTAACTTGTAGGGAGAATTACCTGTAGACCTCTTTGGTGTTATTCTGTCAGCCCATAACGCTGATTTTAGCCTTGTATGCCATGTTCTTTGATTTTCATCTAGAGTCCTTCTGATGATTTTTAGCAAATTCTTGTTTGTGGACTCTGCCTGTCCATTACCCTGCGGGTAATAATTTGAAGAGGTGCTCAAATATATTCCATTCTTGACAGCCCATGCTGTAATTTTTGAACCTATGAATGCTAATGCATTATCTGATATGATGGTGGCCGGCACACCGAACCTGGTTACTATTCCTTCATAAAAGTCTAGTATGCTAGACTCACTTGCTTCTTTGAGCGCTCGCCGGTCCACTTGGTGAAATAGTCAGCCATTTGTAAGAATCCACTTGTGGCCTTGACTCGGGTGGGATTGATGACTCAATGAAGTCCAATCCCCCCCTTTGCATGAATGGATGATCTCTGAAATTGGGACGAAGGGCGGTGGTGCTAACCTTCCCTTCCTGTGAAGAATGCACATTTCTTGCATTTTTTGACCCATGAATAGCAATCATTGAATATAGTAGGCCAATAGTAACCATCTTTCATGGTTTTGAGAGCATTACTCGTGGGGTGAAATGGCCTCTTGACTCTCCGTCATGGAACTCTTGTAAGATCTTCTCAATCGACTGTCCCAACGCATCTCAATAGAACACTTTGTTGATGTCTTTTTAAACAAGATACCATCAAAAAAGCACATAAGGAGGCGCTTGTAGTCTGAAGTACCTTCTTTTTGCTTTGCTCATTTTTGGGGGCACATGCACATGTCGTAGGAAATGTATCATATTCGAGTCCAACAGGAGTAGACACATCATCATTTTCCCATTTTTGATCATCTTAATGATGGGACATGACTTCTTTTTCATTACTGTTTCAACTTGTTGACTTAAAGCTAGCTGCTCACATAGTCCCTTCCACGTACTAGTTTGGTAACCTTGATCTCGATGTCATATTCCATGATGCGGGTTATCCATCTGCACATTTCTCGTTTAGATCCTTGTTGAGAAGGAAGTCCTTAACTTGACATGTGAGACTAATAATTGGATCTTGTTGTTTGAGACTAGGTGCTTGAATTTCTTTAAGCTTCTGATTACCGCAAGGACATGCTTTTCAATGAAAGAGTACCTAGTTTCGTATTCCTCCAAGCCTTGACTGAAGAAAGCAACTGGTTGTTCTAATCCTCCTTTGTTTTGTTGTACTAGGATTGCAGAAATCGTTTCCCCACCACCAAAGGCATATAGCATGAAGTCTTTGGAGAAGTCTGGATTGACGAGAGTCGGAGCTTGAGATATAGCCTCTTTTATTGCCTCAAAACTTGCTTTGCCTTCAGATGTCCACTTAAATGCCATGCTCTTCTTTAACATCAGCGTTATTGGCTTCACAAGAGCAGCAAAATTTGGGACAAATCTACGGACAAAATTGATCCTTCCTAAGAAGCTTTGAAGAGCCTTCTTGTGACTTGGCAATGGTAGAGCTCTTATGGCTTCAACCCTCTCTGGATCAATTGCTAATCCTTCCTTGGAGACAATATGGCCAAGGAGTTTTCCCTCGTGAGCCAAGAATATGCATTTTTAGGATTCAATGATACCCCAAACCTTCTACATCTACGAAATACTTTCCTCAAATGACGAGAGGTGATCCATTTGCACTTTTTGAGAATACAGTGATGTCATCAAGATATATCAAAACTATTTTATTGATCAACCCCTTGAATGCCATATCCATTGCCCTTTGGAAGGTGGCTCCAGCATTTGATAGCCCAAATGGCATTTTCTTGTAGGCATAGGTTCCCCATTTGGTGGTGAAAGCCGTCTTGAATTGGTCATCTTCTTTCACCATCACCTGATTGTACCCTGAGTAGCCATCTAGGAGAGAGAATCTCTCTGAACCGGATACTACTTGCAATATTTGTTCCATTGAAGGAAGCGGGTAATGGTCTTTGAGAGATGCCCTATTGAGGTCTCGGAAGTCCACACACAACCTGATTTCTCCGCTCTTCTTCCTGACCGGAACCAAGTTTGCAACCCAGCTTGAGTGCTTGATAGGGAATATAATGCTTGCCTCGATTAGCTTGTTAATCTCTTTCTTCATTAGAGGCTCGATGTGAGGGTTGGTGGTCTTTGCTTACACTTTGACGGGCTTAGCATCTAGATCCAATTCTATGGTATGTTGTGCCAAATTTGGATCGAATCCTCTTAAGTCTTCATAGCTCAAGCGAAGATGTCGGAAATTCTTGGCAAAGTTGTATGAAATCTGATTTCTCTCGCTCGGTGGCCACTCTACCAATTTGAAGTGTCTTGCTCTCCCAACCAGAATTGACTCGAATCTTCTCTCTTGACTGTATATTGGCCTTTTTTACGGGCTGGTCGTTAGGGTTGAAGATAGACTCTAATGTTACCAAACCCTTAGGAAGCTTGTTTGTCCATGGTGTACTACTTGATCCCCATCTTGCTGCTCTAATGCATCACGATTCCTAGCCAAAATTCGGCTTCTTCTTGCAAGAAATTGACGATCTGTTGATCGTTCTCAAACACTGCCGACTTGTGTTATTATCTGGAAGGCTGCTGGCCTTACTGACCACATGGATGTGTGGCTGCGTTTTTCCTTTTGATGTTGTCAACCACATCAAATGTTGCTCCAACTCTGCGATCCTATCTGCGGCTTCATTTCCTTTCTGGTACGGACACAATGTTGAAAGCTTCGAAATCCTCAATGAGGTCCCATACCCTATTCTTGTAGCTCCTCAGCAAGTCATTCTTTGTAGCATGTTGCCCCCTAACTTGGTTGACGATTAGCTCGCTATCGCCAAACACCTGCAAGTTCTTTATGTCCTTTTTCCTGGCCCAATGAAGTCCATGAATCAATGCTTCATATTCAGCCGTGTTGTTCGAACAGGAAAACTGGAAACGGAAAGCCGAAAAATATTTGATGTCCTGTGGTGAAATCAACACTGCGCCGCCTCCAGCACCTTGTCTGCTTCTCGAACCATCGAAGAATAATCTCCAGATTTTGTTTTCATCTCTTTGTTCAGGCTGGATGATGTCAGGAATGGGTGAATTTTCCTCGTGTATACAATACACGCCTAATTCAGATTCTTCAATTTCTTTGTATGGGTCAAATTCATGACTTTTGTTTGCCCATTCATCCAAAGTTAAATCAGGAATTCCCTCGACCTTAGTACCTATTTCTAGATCACTTGAACATTCCTCCTGATCAAAAGCTGAGCAATTTGCATTGATAGGGCCTGGTACATAAGGCTCAATATGGAAATTGGCAATTGGTTCTGACCTGATTGTTGCTTTGGCTCCATACCTTGTCCTAAAAATCATGTGCGACCAATCTGCAGATAAATATCCACCGATTTTCGCAGTGAAGTCTCTTGATAGACACAACGCAAAGAGTGGTGGAAGGTCAATCACAGATACATCTTGCAAAACTGTAACATTAGGACAGGAATGTAGTGTTAGACTTAACTCCTTGATGACTCCAACAGTCCCCACTGCCGTTCCATCTAACTGTACAACTCCTTTCAGTACTGGCTCATATTTCAAACCCAGTTGGTCTGCTATTTGCTTTGGCATCACCGAACTACTGGCCCCTGAATCCAACATGCAGTTGTGCATCAAGTGATTTCCAACAATCAATGAAACATAGAAAGGCGGAGGCTTCAAAAATTTTCTTGTATGCCCCCCATCATGTTGCACTGCATTAGTGAGAACTTTCTCATGTCCCAGGTTTGATACATTTTTGGCAGACCAATCAGTCATTGCAGCTTGCAATAAATCTCGTTGCCCTGGGATCGCCAGTGATTCCCACATGGAAATGTTCACATGTGTCTTCTTCATTTGATCGATGATGTTGAAAGGGGATGAAGCTGTCCTTTGCTTTGCCTCCTACTTGGTATAACCTTATCGGAGCTTGAGCATGTGCGTGTGTTGCTACAACAGGGACCTTGGGTTGATTTTGCACATTTGGAGCTATGTTTGGTCTCTTGACCCCCTTGTTGTGTGAGAGTGGGTTGAAACAAGCTGGATTAGACGATTGTCCCTCTTCTATGCTTCTCTTCTTTGACCGTGTATTGGCAGCCATGCCTTGAAAAGGCTGTTGGTTAACTCCACAGAAGTCTTCCGTTTGCCAATTTGCCAATGTGGTTTCTGTTGGGGGTCCTTCTTGTTGCTGTTGATTCTCCTCCTGGCTTGGATCTTGAGCAACACCAATGGTTTGCACCATCAAGGCCTGATTCAATGCACCATTGAAACATGCTGACTGATTGTGAGGTAGATTGCAAGGGTAACACCAGTCGTACTCCTGTGCCATATTATTTTGTGCTGGTACTAATGCCCTAGAGGTAGATATGGCATTTGAATTATAGGGCTGGAAAGGTCTATTGACAGGAGGCCTTGTTTGATTTAAATTTGCAGCTGGATTAGGTGGTCTTTGAGGCTGATATGGCTGCCTATTAGGTTGAGCTTGAGGCTGATACGAAGGTCTAAAACCTTGAGCTTGTTGTCTCTTGAGTGTGACCAGCTCATTACCTAAATTTTGCAGTTGCTTCATGACCTCTTGAAGCTCATTTGGGGCACTTGGAGATGAAGTGGAGGCTTCGTTTGAACTCTGATTCCTAGGAGTGGGAATAGGAGCTAAGACAGGTGCTTGACTAGTACTTGGGCTCTCTAAACTTGGATATAATGGCATTGGAGGCCTAGGAGCTAGCTTGCCAGCTTGAATCAGACAATTTTCAGCTCTAATGGCAATACTATAAGCAGCAGGGATAGTTGTGCCTCCCATAGATTGAATCAACACAGAAATATCAGAATTTAAAGCTTTAAGGTAATATAGAAAAGCACCTTCGCTATTGGCACTTTGCCACATGGAATTATATCCCAAGACCTTTGAAATCTGAAGTTGAAGTCGATTATTTGCTCATTGGAAGCTCTCTTGATGGTTGTCAGCTGCTCCAAAAGAGACAAGTTGTCTCCCTTCTCTCCAAATTGATTGTGAAGTGCAATACACAGCTGATTCCAGTTTGTGATAGAGCCAGCTTCAAGGCTCCTAAACCATTGCAATGCTTTTCCCTTGAATGAAGACGCTTGACAATTTGTGACTACTTGCATCTCGTTAATCTCATGGATTGCACAAATGTTAGCAATGTCCTTGACATGATCACCAGGAGTGGTTTGATTTTCTCCAGTAAAGTATGGAATGTTCTTCAATGCTGCAACTGGGATTGGATTTTGTGCATTGAGAGCAAGTGGGCTGCTGCCTGCATGAAGTTGACATAGGGGTTTACTGGTTGCGCCATTCTGATTGGTCTTAAAACCCTTGTATACTGAAAGAAAGGCCGCTCAGGTGGAGGAGTTGAAAGAGTTCTGTTTGGTGGAGATGGAGACCTTTGAATCCTTCTTCCTCTTTGCCTTCTTCTTGGAGATAATTGTAGGTATTCAAACAACACTTCTTCCTCTCCAACTCTTGACCTTGTGATTCTTCTCATAAGCTTTTAGGCCTGTACTGCTGAAATTCTATTGATTCTTCCTCTTGGAGTCGCCAGATATGCAAATAATAGCTCTTTTAAGCAAGAAAATTGCAGCAAATGCATATCAACCTTGTTCTAATAAAAATGAGACCTCTAGGTCCCACCGGGCGTGCCAAAACTGTTGATGCAAAATCACAGCACCCCTGGTTGCAGATCAAGTTTCTAGGTTGATCTCTTAGGCATCCAGTGTGATTGCACAACATTGAATCCTTTCTCCAAGTGTGGGACTTGAAAAATGAGAAGGATTCTCCAGAGAAAGGCTGGTTCCTATTCCTCTGTTCAGATGCACCAATGAAACGCAGAGGTTTACCCCAAAAACTAATCTAACTACCAAGGAGATAGGGAGAGAGAAATGCATAAAAATAAACCTAAACTAGGGAGGTGATGCACCGAGGAATGAAGAACATAAGTTTTTGCAAAAATAAACACAGACCATATAGACGCAATACCACACCACGCACAGGTAACCGAAATGCAATGAGAGATCAAAATGACAACAATGAATACATGAGAGGATTTAAATTTAATCACAGACATATATATTGCTCAGAGAATCGATTCAATACATTGCAGTGGCTAAGAGGCAACAGTGGCATTACAGTCCATGTGGGAGGCTTGAAAACTCCACGAATTCTCTTGCAAGCAGGAGAATAGGGAGGAATTGCAAAACAAGAATGTCCGACGTTAGAAAGAAGCCCCTCCTTACAATTTATAGGAAGAATGAGAGAAAAAGAGAGGAATTCGAAATCTGCCCCAACCACCTCCAGAATGCACTTAACTCATCTCATTATGGCAGAAGCGGCGGATCATGTCAAAATGGCGGGCTGCCTAACAGAAGCGGCGAACTGTCTGCTGCATTAAAGTTGTTCGTTGAAGCATTACTTCTGCTTATTATTTCGTGCCAGAGGCGTCTTCTTGATTTTCATCCTCCACACTGAACCAAAATGCAAGATTGACCTTGGAAACGTGTAGAGAATTTTACCAGCTTTCCATTGATATAAAGAACGCGCAAATCCGAGCTCTGGATCAAAAGTTATGGCGATCTGAAGATTTAGGGCACGGAACAGGCGAAAACGGATTTTTGAAATTCTTCCCGCACTCTGCCACCTGGATGACACGTGGCAAGCTCGATTCACCGAATAATTCTCTCTCCTCTGCCTTTTGTGGGCTTTCCTTTGAAACTTCCTCGTGGGCCCTTAAATGGGACACGTGCACGATCCTATTTGTTCGGCTCGGTGCTCGAAAATTCACCCTTTGACTTTTCGACCTTTACTCTATGAGGACACGTGGCAGATTTTGATTAGTCCGTGGTCTGCCGGTTCTTTCGCGCCCTTCGCCTCCATTTGTCCCGGATGTCCCATTTGATTTTGGGCCCTTTGTGTTGATTTTGGCGAGGTTCGGGCATTTCACGTCCATTTGTCCTAGATGTCCTATTTGACTTTGGACCCTCTGGACTCATTTGGTGATTCGGTAATTTGGTTCGGGCATTTTGGCCCGCTTGTCCCACTTTGCTTCAGGTGACTTGACTCTTTTCGGCTGGTTCGGCCGGTTCGCGCGCGCTCGCCGTGAGGATGTCCCAATCGCTTGGATGACTTGACTCTTTTACGGCCGGTTCGGCCGGTTCGCGCTCGCGGCCCGGATGTCCCAATCGCTTTTTCTTGCTGTGCTCATTTCGGCCGATCCGGCGGTTCGGGATCTTTTGTCCCAAAGCGTCTAGAGCAACACTTAGCCAATTTTCTTCCTCCTTGGCCGGATCGGCTTTTCGCGTCCTCCGCGTACTTCTGGCCCGATTGTCCCAAATGCAATTTGGGCCACCTGGAGGCTTTTCGGCCGATCCGCGCCTTGACGTCCCAAATGTCCCAATTGCTCCCTTGAGTAGGACTTAGCCAATTTTCACACTTTTTCCTGGATTGACTTATTTGCCTTTCTGCAACTTTTGATGCATGTTATCGAAATTTACCCAGGGGAATTTGACAACAACGAATACCTTACAATGTTTCTCACTATTCTCACTCCCTAAAATCCTACATTGATCCTCTAGTGCACATAGTACCCCCATAAATTTTTGATACCCACCTATTGGTCAACACACTCATTCCTCTAGTTCATCGCATTGGCACCATTCTGTGTATATTAATGCTACATCTACTCAACCTTATTTGGAATATGCTACTACAATAGTACTGCATTTAGAATTTTCATCACCACCGAGGCCCACATCTCCATTTTCTATCATAATTTCTTCACCTCATCAAGAGGTTATCATTTTATAGATCTATTTCTATCCCTCTTTTGTGCATATATATACACTACTTTAATACAAAAACATTCAATTTTTGTAAAAAATACAAAATCAAGACCTATGTATTTTACTTGAGTTGTTATCACTTTACGTTACACATGTTATTTATCACATTGGTTTGATAGATAACATGCTTTATTTCTATACACACATATGTTCATTTGGTATATTGAGCTAGATGAAAGACACAAATATTAGTACACACATATAGGAAATTTCATGTTTCCTTACATTCTCATCATTTAGAGGCAATCTCTCCACATCGTATAGGTTTTATTGTTCCATTATAATTCCTTTTATACTTCCTCATTTTCACTAGATTATATACATTGTGTACTTCTTATGTTTTAAAATAATAGGACTAACACACGTGTCTTGTGAAATTTTGACATCTATTTTTTCATATTTCACTCATGTTGGCTACTACATCATATTATCATGTTTTAACACTCTTGTTTCATGTATACTTGTTTGTGTGTATATTTTACCACTTGCTTATTTTCCTTGCTTGTGGCCTATGTGCCTTGATTTTCTTGACACTTTGTTGGTATCCCATGTTTGTGGAATCATGCCTATATAGTTTTTAATTACATTTTCTTGTTTGGGTACCTACGGGCCTAGATTATTTTATGACACCATGGGTGTCCCATATTTGCAGTCTTTATGCTATTTTGTATAAAATTGTTTTCATAATTGTTTTATATCATTTCATTATTAATGTGTTTACATTCATTTAGACTACTATTGTTATTATCTATGTGATTTTTATCTATTGCTAGAATTTTTTTGTTGTGTTTCATGGTCAAACAACTTTTCTTTTGCAAGTATAAGTTTTCCAAGGTGGCCACCTCTTCAACACTTTACATAGCTTCTCAAATATATCCTTCAGTAGTACACACCTATTTCTATTGAGCCACATGATTAAACATGGGTTTCACACCTTCTTCAAAAGAGGGGCATCTATTTGGGTTTATTCTATATTTTTAGTAGATAAAGAGAGAGTTTTGGGGGTAGATGTAGGTATGAGACAAGGTATAGGCACCTAGAAATGCATTCATACATATAGTTTTGGAGAAAAAAAAGGGGTGAAAACCATACACTTTGGTCAGAATTGTATGCGGTATGGTCGTGACCCCACACAAATAAATTTTTGACTAGGGAAATTTCATGAGTTTTTAAATTTTAATAGACCTATGTATACAGTTTTTCTACAAATTTTCACATTCATATTACATAGTTTAGATCAATACAGGGGGCATGAAAGTTTTCATTCCTTCTTCACACTAACACTTAGCTTCAAGCTCAGTTTCAAGGATCTTGGGGCATGGATCTTCTTCCTAGTTCATAATTGTTAGCACATTTTCAACATATTTTAGTGTTTTTTCATCTCATAATCATTTTACAAAGTATATGGGGAGATTTTGGGGTACCTATTCTATTTTATATTGTATTTTCTTATTTGTAAACTCGGGTTTAGATATTCCTATAGTGGTGTGATCTATGTGGTTATGTAAGGTATTGAAGCATCTAAGGGCTTCATGGGTATACTTTCCTCTCTTATTACACTCAAAGGGTAAGATATCAGAGTTGTTGAATAAATTTGGTACATGGTCTTCTTCCTTCACAGGGGTGCATTTATACCTCTTTCTTCTTCTCTCTCTTGCACATTTCCATGTTGGATTGCATGTACCTAATATTTTTTTATATACATACACTAATTAGAGAATGATTACCCCCGATCCTTTAGTGACTTTCAAGTAATAAAATTCTCCAAGTTAAAGTAGCGTAAATAAATAGGTGTATTTTTTCTTGTTTACATATTGTCATTTCACATATATGCAAATGTAAATATTTTTTATCACAAGTTTTTTTGAGTTATGGTCAACTATCTATCATGTATATTTACTACACTCTATGTTACAAGTTTCATCATGGATCATGTCAATACTAAGGCCAATAACACAACTACAAAAAAACATACAAAGTAAAAATGTGTTTACACAATCAGGTATATTTTCCTTTAAGCATGTAATTTTTAATTCATACTCAAGGGGGAAATGTGGATACTCAAATTTGGTAATTTACACTTTGGAAACCCTTTATCAAGAATATACACTCTTGCTATGATAAATAAAACTTCTACATTATTTCTTAGCACTTTCTGAGGTCTATTGTTTATCATGTATATCCTTACACAATGACATGTCAACACATCCTGAGAATACATTGCATAAAATAATTAGAGAAAGACTAGTGTATTGACTCCAAACTTCATTTATTGCATTTCTTACTCCTATTCAGGACCATATAGTTTGGTCAAGTACTTATATCTAGTCCTAACGCATTTATACTGATCTTAGACCAACATGTCTTCCAACTATATTTTAAAATTAACATCTTTCATTGGGTATTATCCTTCATCTAGGCCATCCTTTCTTAGATAGATTATCCACAGAACCCTATATAAGCAAGTAAACACTACCTCATTTTCTAACCAGGAACTCCTAAAGAAAGGCACTAGAGAAATAAATTTATACACTTGCAAATGTATCCAAAGATCCCTAAATATGATAATATCACATCTGAAGTCATTAAGGTAGCACCCAAATCAGGCTCGAAGCTACAAACCAGGTCAAGGTATCTATATCTCTCATCTAAAAAAACTCAAACATACTCTCTTGAAGTATTTTAACAAGTATAAAGTTAAAGAAAGCATGGTCAAAGAAAAATTCTAAATTAGATTGATCTATCTAGATATCACATGATAGGTGTAGAATGACGTTTGGTTTGAGACCTCTTCATAGTAGTGCCAATGTCGGTGGTGCACATGACTTCCCATAACCATTATAATGTTTTTGTAGGACTCTTCATCTATGCCTAGGATTTAAGATGATGATAAGTACATATATAGATCCTTACTACATTTTTTTGCAACTAGGGTTTGATAGTAATAGATAAATCTAGGAATACGACCAACCAAAAAAGTTATAGAATCTAATTAAAATTAGGTCCAAGAATGTATAGTAGGGTCATGACAATACAATACTACCCTGGTAGTTAGTATGGTTCCACCCCATATTTATTCACAGTCATAGTCCCAGTTATGAAGGGCATTCAGGGTTACATCTCCTAGTTTCACTATTGCACAATCTCAAATATCTCCAAAATTAGTTTAAAATAATCTAAGTTTCTCTATACATTTTTTTCATACATTTAGTTACATGTTTTGTTTTATTGGTATATTCTATATTTTTCTATACGGTGTGAGCTATAAATTAGAATCAGTATTTCTATTGTAATATCTATGTAATATTTGTAATCAACTCTAATCTAATCTAAAACCTAATTAAATTGACCCAAAATTTAATTAAGGTTTAAACAATTGTCTCCTTTAATTTCAATCTTGCCTTGATTAATGAGATATTGGATGTAATTCTTGAATATCATACAATGGTTTATGTCATGGCCTTCGGTCCTATGAAAGTTACAATATTAATCTTCTCGGTACCATGATAATTTAGGCTTATTTCCATCAAAAGGCCTATTTTAGGAAAATTTATGATCTTTGTAGATAATAACCTACAAAAAAACACATTCTGGTGGCTCACTAAGATGGGTATAGATGTTTATTTTAATTTTCTCTAAGCACGGTGATGTTTGAAGTATTTTACACCTTAGTGGAACTTTGAATTACTTTCAGGATGATCATCTTGGATGGTCATATGTGTTTCTGATTAGTTACTTCATCACCAACCACATTTTTATTCTTGACCATATTTAGAATTAATTTTGATTAACCCTTTTTCTATAAGAGGTTTCTCACTTTATATTCCATTTTTAATGATTTCATCAAAATTATTTACTGAGTGTACTTTTAGGTTAATGTAGACACTAAAATTTAATAATTTTTCATTATGAAATGCCAAGTTTGACCTTGTATCCTTGTTAAGAAAATTTCTCACATTCAGAATCTAATCTCATCATCTCTATAGGAATTCTACACCTTTCCTATCATTACACCATACTCTATCGATAATGTAGGAAATATTATTCAGCTAAAGCATCATAAAACATCGATACTTAAACATAGCTTTAAATTTAGGAATTTATCTCTCCTTTCTAAAACCATATGGAAGGTTCAAGATGTTAGGTTCGAGTCTTGGCCAATTTGTATGGTCCACCCCTTCTCAATGACTAACCTTATGTAACATCCCCATTTTAAAACACCAGAACAAGGGAATTTTTTTATTTTTATTTTTATATAACGTTCTCTGTTATGAATTATAAAATTCAAACACACGTTCAAGATTTAATAATTGTTCTCTGCCCAAACAACACAGTTTGGATCATACAATTTCTTTTTAAAACGAATGTTCCCTGTTCACATATTTACAATATGGAACACACATTCAATGCCATTCAATCTTATAACAGATTCTATATGCTGCTGTAAATGACTCGATGAACTGCCGATCCTTCCATTTTCATGGCTCGGAGTTTCAACGATCCTTCATTTCATGACTCGGCAACAACCGATCCTTCATGTTTGTTTATGCATAGTATATTTTATATACTTGTTCTCATAACCTTCCCCGGTTATCGAAGTGATCCATTTAAGAAGCCTATCTGAATATCTCATTCATCGATATTTATCGACATCCTGCATCTTAAATTAAGTGATAAGGACAACGCAACCAGCAATTGCGATACTTTGGCCAAATATTTTCACATGCTTTGCATGATCATATTCCTGGATGTGATACACATCTACGGAATACGTCCTTCACTTCACTTCACCTGTTATCTAGAATGGTCTTTCCTGGTTCCTACCAGTCCTCAACGTTTAAGTTCAGTTTTAAACTTTTCAATTCCAACTAGTAATATGAACGGGTATAGGAAGGCACTCCTGGTAACTAAAGATACGCAGACATACGGTGTCGTTACCCCACGACTCCGTGTGTCTACTTATCTTTAGTATTCCGGAGTCACTCCGTATACCAGATCATACCCTATCCCCACCCCAGCTAAGATCTACACATTCAGCCTATGTATTCTAAATGTTTTAATTCGGGAGGGCATTGCTATATGTCAGCTGCAACAATGTGTCGTCATGAAGACCCCGTCTTCATGAAGACACCTTGCTGTAGCTGGCGTATGCCAATGTCCTGCAGAATTCTCCCATCGAGAATACACATCCTGCCCAAGTGACTTAGCCACGAGTTAATAGTTAAAGCAATTTTCAGCATCCACGCTGATCCCTTGATCCTCGTTTCCGTTGCAGTTGTATATAACTAAGAGGGACTAAACTGTCCATTAGTTTTCCAAGTATCGTCTCCTTCGTATCGAAGGGCTACATTTCCTTACTTGGTTTATTTCTTAATCATTGGATTAAGCAGTCCGTACCAACGGACATAATAAGTTTAACCTATTAAACTTAGCCAAGATGTTTCCAACTGCAACTAATTTCAGAATATTAACTTATTAGACGTCATTCAAACGAGGTCTAATCTTCGAGAAATGAATTCATTTGTTCCCCTTAACATTATATAGTTAAGGATCATTAGTTATGGATATATGTATCCTATATCCTTTATTCTGAATTTTATCAAACGGGATCATTAATGAGGTTCGAAAACGAAGTTCGAATACTCCCAATTTAAATTGATATTCCTTAGCTCCAAGCTAATCCTGAATTCCCTCTGATTATGAAATCATATTCCTCTTAATCCTTTTAATGTCAATTAAAAATTCATCTTTACCCAAGTATGAACTAATTGCATTGTTCAACTTAAAAGTTGTATTTAAGTAAGAATAGATATCAGTTTCAATTCAACATCCATCCAAGGATAATGAAACAATTCCAAATCAGGAAATAACATCATATTTCCAATTTAAACAACAAAATCAACTGATATAATTATTGAAAATATCACACCTGTAATTGTATTCAATATTTCAAGACATAATTTGTACATTTGCCAATCCAGCTGATTGGGTATAGTTTATACAAAGCATCCATTCAACTCATGGACAGAAGAATATATTTTCTTCTTTTCACAATTCCTCGAAGAGGAGTAAAAGCAACAATTACAAGTTATTTTACATCTAATCAAGAGGCATCAGAAAATAGCCAAGCCTTCATTCTAATCAAATTCCATCTGCAAAATGAATTGCACGGGTCAGTTCAATGAACTGAGCACATTAAGCACTTATCCTTAAAATAAGATGCTTCAACTAACTGTTTCAATAAAAGAACCCTGCTTTTATGAAACGACAGCAAAACATCAATCTCAAAATAGGCACAAAGGAGAGATCAGCATAACAACTGAACTATCAGAAAAATATCATCACAATCAGCCAAGGGACTGCTGTCCCGTTTCCACATAATCATTGCAAGTATCAATTTACAATATTTGTAACGTTAGGAATACAAGTAGTTTGCTGCCTATATAGCATACAGTTATCCTTTCCACGCCTTTCATTAATAACAAATGCAAAGGATGAAACTAACTGAATATAAATCCATTACGTTCCTTTCCGTTCATGAAGCATGTTAAATTTAAAGCATTCAAGTACAAACAAGAAAGCGAACAGCAATGCATATAGTAGCTCCCATCTAAGCACTATAAAATTCTTCATTCACGAATTCCAGATTTCTAACTGAATGAAAGAAGAAAGATCATTTTTCTAAAACATTAATTCATATCTCTATTTCTTTCCACATGACTGTCCTAACAGTGAAATCCATACGAAAGACAAATCAAAATAACAGTTCAGAGTGAAACTTACAAGATCCACTCGGAATTCACTTTCTGGCAGCAAGAATAATTTCATTTATTTCCAGTTCATATGAATGCCAAGCAGGTTAGTAAGACATTATATTCATCGTTGAGCAAGCCATATCAATATGCATACTAGGTATTTGCTATACTAGAAGATTCCCTACTTCTTACACTGTATAGCTAACCAACAACAATTATGCAACCACGCAAGTATATATATTCATATAATCTTTTATACCTCTGAACACATATAGTTCTTAATAACAAGTGGTACATTGCTGTTACCTACAGCAAGACCGAGTCATAGGCACTATAATTCCAATGTCACTTTCAGAGTCCCAAATAGCAAAAAGAGAAGAATTCATTCTCTACGATTTCATTAAGAACAATCATTGTATTCAGAATGAAGTAAAAACATTCAAATCATGTTTTTCTAATCAAGACAACTCAATTATAAAGATAGCAGAACAGTCGTCCTTAATGAATAGCAACTCACATAGCCTGTACAGAATCAATCCAATCATGCCTCAACAATGAATAACCAATTCGAGTTCTATCTCGATCAACCGTTAATTCCAAAACAACATTTTCCATTTTCTTAAGGAGGTACAGAACTCAAAATATAACATTCATATATCAATACCTCTATAAGGACAAACCGTTTAGGGGGTTAATTGCATAAGCTTGGTACAGTCAAAATAGACTCAAGAAAACAAGCTAATTCCCACACTTTCCATTTATTAAAAACAGAAATCCAAGTCGGGTTCACATTCACAAGACAATTCAAACAGAAGGTCAAACCTCATCTACAAGTCACCATGGAATCAACTTTCCATCACCGAATAAAGAAATATAATCATTCACTGCACTGAATACAACCCAATTTGTATTTGTGTATACAGTCCGAACAGGGAGACCAAACAGCATCATTAAATCACCATAAAACCAACCCATTCTCACAGCAAAGAGAAAACATAATCCAACAATAACCTCAGAAGGAGAAATAGCTACCTTTTCTCTATTTTCACGGGTACCAAAACGTATTCGCTCATTTCTTAAACAAGAAAAGGCACAACAATGGAAATATCGCAATTACTTCATTCAAGCGAAATCAGATACTCATAGAAAACCCAAATACCATCTTCATTAAAATCCATAATAGTAAAAGGAAGAGGATCTATTTCCTTATAAGTTTCAATAAGAACAGCTTAAACCAGCTATTGCTAACTGTTAAACGAACAGCACGACAGGAAGCATTTCATCCGTGAATATTAGAACAGTCGAACTCAGCGACCCATAACAATAATTCATATTATTTCCAAAATGACAGCAATATAACACGATTGTAATTCCATTTTTCTCTTCACATGTAATAGCAGTTCCAAGCACAACAACAAGGAGAACGATTACACTATAAGGAAAAGATTAAACAGCCTGTCCACTCCATACTACATGTACAGAGAAAGAAAATGTTTATTTCATTCCACAACACTGTACGCAACCACAACAGTAATTCATATTCCAACCCAATTTGAGCAACAACAAATCAAGGCCGAGCAACCAGGGCCGTTTTCTTATCATTTTCCAAAGAAAAGAAGGCAAGAATCCGCAAATCCATTTCAAAATCAACCCAACAGCAATCATGCAATTCCAACCCAAGAGCAGGGTTGTTTTAATGAAACATTTAAATCAAGCAAAGATTTTAAAGAGAAGGGCTTAACGTGCCTGTATTCTCTCTTCCAGAACTCGAAGAAAACGTTGTTTGCCGCGTTTTTCCTTCCACAGCAACAGCACAATCTCTCCAACACTTCCTTCCTTCTTCAGGCTTAACAACAGCCTCCAAATCTCCACAAAATGTCAAATGCCAAGAGCTGGTTCGACCGAACCAGGTCAGAAAAACCAAATGCAGAGCAACTTTACAAAAGGCTCGAACCAACAAAAATGAAAATCAATTTTTCCTCATGCTGTTTCCAAGGCGAGCTGGTCGCGAGGACCAAAAACCATTAATGCATTAAAGGCTTTGCCTTTTTCCTCACTTTCCGCGCCACCGCCACTTGGGTTGGCGAGTTCTAAGTTTCAAATTTTCCAAGCAAACTGAACTTGGCTCTATTTCAAAATAGATGCCTCTAAATTCCTTACCTGCCCCGCCAAAACTGGCGCCGTCCATGAAGGGACAGTTCATTTAATTCCAATGAATGCCTCCTTCCCATCCTTATCCCTTTCTTCCCAAGGGTCTGCGTACCCCTTAGTTTAGGATTAGTTTAGGTTACATAACTCATTCGACCTAGGTCTTAGTTAAACCTTAGGTTTTAGAATTTAGATTTATTTTTCCCTCTTTTTTTTTTGTAATTTAAAAATCCACTTAGGATAGTAGTGTAGGATGTATGTTAGGTCTTAGGGTTAGTTTAGGTTTAATTCACACTAACCACTAACACTAACAACTTCCTTCCAGCCCCTTACTAACATCCATGTTAACGCAGAGCAGGGCGTTCCGTCCTTCCGATTACATGCCAAGGCCACCCGTGTCCAGGCGTTTCTCGCCCCACAAGGTCCCGGGTCGGCAAGACGGGGTTCAAGAATCGAACCCCTGTCGTTGGCATTTTCGTGCTAGCTATTCACACCTGTAATCAGGCGCTGCACGCTCATAATAATCCTAGTCCAGTTCAAGTGTGAATTAACATAGAAAACACAAGAGGACCTCAGCATACTTGAATCAATGGAGTTGATTCAGGGTATGCTGTCAATCAGCACAAGAGCAAGCAATTATACGACAATCTGTCGTCACATCAGCAAACACACAAGTACAATATTTGCTGTCCCATGCAATAAATCACAGTATGCAAGAATCCAAATTAGCAACACATTCTCTTAAGATCAAAACGTATCTTAACATGTTTGCTTTCATTCCAAGAGCTATAACAGTATGTAAAACATTCACCAAGTTAACATACAAAATCAGAGTGTTACACCTTATTTTTAATTTCAAATCATTCTTTGGGTCATTTCACCTTCCTAGGGTCGGCCTTATCATAACATCTCACCTATAGAAGACTATATAAGTAATTCATTGTCACTTTATAACTCACGTGTATTTCTTACAATCCCTTATTATAAAAATTATTTGAAAATCACTCAAAGGGTTCCTAAATGTGCTTAAATTAACTACACATCACCTAGGGATGTCCCTTCTACAAGTTTGAAGCACTCAAATAGGTCAAGGGTTCTATCTTTTAGATCTACAAATGTGTAAATATAGAGCCATATCCTAAAAAAGAGAAAATTCACTCCAAGAATTACACAAGGGTTTCAATCAACAAAAGGGTTAGGTCACATAATCGAGGCAAACCATATATCTCTAATATCACATTGGGTATATTATATACTACGTAATTATCCTAATATCGTGTTATCAAGAGAAATAATGGAACCCCTAAGGGTAGGTTAGATATACACACTTGTACAAGTACTTACGAGAATCACATGAATCTTGATTTTGACTTTAGGATATGTAGTGCAACACTTGGATCAATTCGGGATATGGGAGTATGATTGCCTAGGGTTTTCCAACCTTAAAATGAGACACATGTTTTTATCCTTTGGTATTCTAAATATTTGATGAAGGGTGATACATTTTTTTATAGTTTCTACTTTGTTGAAGGTCATTATATTTCACCCCAAGGTTATCTAAGTGATATTTCCACACAAAGAGAAAATTTTCTAGACAAGTGAAGCACACATAAAATTTTATATCCCAATTATCCCCCAATCAAAAATTGTACAATCCTTGTCCTCCACCATAAAATTTCTACGTAGGTTGTATAGATTTTGTAGGGTCTTGCATATATAGGTTCTTCAATTTTATAATCTTTTGTATAGAATCCAAAGGTTTTGATTTCTATGTTCCACTACTTTACATACTTAGAACATTCCAAAATCATCCTCGATATATAATAATACATATTTTCTCATGTTTAAGATTTTATTTATCATTTAGTTCATTTCATGTTGGAATGCAATATTATCACCATGTATATATGTTGTAAGTTAATTATATCATAATAATGTGCTTGTTGTTAACCCTTATACCATTCTTACTTTTTAAACATTTGTAGCACTCATAGAAATTAATTAGGGTGTAAAAATTTAGTGAACCTGAATAGAAATTATATCTTGCACCTTATTTCAAACCCTATTTTCCCTAGGGATTAATCCATGTATTTATATTCAGATCCGAACCTTATTTGCATCTATCAACTACTCTAACTCAAGCTTGCACAAAAGTCCTTATGGACTCATAGTCGGTCCTACCTTTTGGGTCTCTTTCTAAGGATTCCTAAATGCCATATAAACCTTTCATCACATATCTCAATAATAATACTTATATATTTAAATTCATATGAGTTATTATTAATTAAAATATATTTAACGAAAACTTATTTTTCCCTAAATCTTAGCACAATTCTTGAGAAGGAAAAATAATATTTTAGTAATTAGGGATTAATTAGAAAAATATATAAAAATTTAAAATCCCTTTGAGGTTATTGTTTCTAATGTTTAGATCCTAAAATACCTCTATCTATTTCATGAAATTCATTGTCTATTTTTAGAAATAGTCATTTCATTGATTTAACAACAATGATCATTTTTCACTACACAACACTTTTGGGGATCTTTTTCTTTTCACACATATCTATACCATAATGACTCTATTTCAAAATTCCCTAGAGTTTTTTTTTTTCCTTTTGAATTTTGTTTGACATAATTTGTAGCACACTATTTGGAAATTAAAACTTACTAGTTTTAGTAATTAGGACATATTTAGAAAAATATATACTTTTTGGAAAATTCCCGAGAGGTTTTTATTTCCCATATTAATATTGTAAAATATATCTTTTGGTTTCATTTAATTCACTATTTATTATCATATATATTCTTTTTAAATAATAATTTTACCATGGTCATTTTTTCTAAAACATCTACATTGGTTAGAAAATTTGTTGTAGAAATAATCAATAGTTTAGGGGATGATAGTCCCTCCTCTTTAATGGGGAGGTTAATTTATTGAGCCAAAAACTTGAGTCTCTAAGCTAGTTACAAATATAAAAATTAATTAATTTAAAATAAGGATATTGGTGAACGTGAATGACCTTATGATTCTCAATACAAAAGATAGATAAAGAACGAGGAATAGAAGAATTACATTAGTAAGATTATGGAAAGATAGATTAATTAGAGAAACATAGTTACAACTAACTAATCAATCAAGGATATACAGATCCTCCTTGGTTTTACAAGATTACCACCTGACTGTATGAATGAAGGAAAGAAGAAACAACACTTTCAGATAAGAAGACTACAAATCTTATCATACTCTTACATGTCAATGAAATTAAAGAACACACATGCTTGCTTAAATGGAAATTCCACAGCACATAAGATGCAGATTGAATCAAAGTTCATAAGATATTACTCCATGAAAAATAATACAAAGATTCAAATTATTTATAAATTAAATAATGTACAAATCTGTATCAAGAAAATAAGATTGGAAAAACAATAAAAGAGATAAGTTGGGTTCTTCTTATGTATTTCCAAAATTTGTATCCTTACATTCAAAGTGCACCAATATCCAACCCCTTTTACAAAGAAAATGAAGCCTTATTGTTGACCAAATTCCCTCGTTCCTGCTTTCAGATTAGTGAACTAATACTAAATAAAATAAGTAACTCCAAATATGCGAGGGTTTAAGGTACCTCGAGATGGGATGATGATGTGTATGGGCACAAAATGAGATATCCTTCTCCCATGAGTGAGTTAGATGACCTACAAATAAAGAGAAACTCCACGAGAAAAATAGATTAATAGATAGATGGGTGGGTTTCTGACGAAGTCAGTCCCAAGAAGTGAAAACTTCCTAGGATGGATGTCAACCCACATTTTGATAAAGATAAATCAAATTAGATATTGATAAAATAGATGTGGCGGGAAATGCATAATATGAAATGAAACAGAAACTAAAATTATAGATATAAGATAGAAATATAGATCTTATCTAAATGCATGAAAATTAAATCAAACATGGGTGGGTTGATGGTGATCTAAGACTATAGAGCACGGTTGATGGTGACCAAAGTAGAATGATATGAAAATGTCAAAAAAATAGGCCTACAAGACCTCTTATAGATGGATGTGAAGATAATTTAGATCTGGAAGTGGATATGAGTTGAAGGTAAAATAGTGTAGAAAAATCTAGATTTGGATCTATTTGAAAATTTGTAAGAAAATTATGAGAGTTTATGATGAATGAAATAAATAAAAATCCATTTGATTGTGATCGAGTTGATTCGGTGGTGACTAGGGATTGGAAGAAAAAAACTAAGATGACAAAAATGTAGAATGACGAGATTCGAGGGGTAAGAGGCGGAGAACAGAAATATGATGATTGGGGATCCGAATGGAAGAAAAGGACCAAAATTGAGACTGGTTTGACAATAACCAAATAGTGTTGATTGTAACGAGGATAATCAAGGCTTGGAAAAAATAGATAGACTGAAACGAAGACTCGTGGATAATAAATGAGGGCACGGGAATGACTTAAGGAGAGAGATTCTTATGATATTTGGACCTATATAAGATTTAATGATGATACTTGTAAAGAAAGATCCAAACATGAAATGATGAAGGAAGACTTCAAATATCCAAGAGTGGGCAAAAGATCCTCAAAGATGACTCTAAGAGTGGTAATAGTTGTAAGGACACACAAAAATGAAAGCAAGATCGTAAGAAGGCTTAAAGACTTCAAAATTTCATCTTGAGAAACAAAGGGGTAGGGGTGGCTCTATAGGGTTGATGATTTACTAGGATGGATCACTTTGCCGATTACGAGGATCCATTTGTTTGTGTGGTGGGAAGGTAGTGAGCTTGAGACAAAGAGCCCATAAGAGGTGGGATTGGGCTTTTGAGGGATTATGAAGAATTAGGGTTTCTTACAATGAGTAAATAGGTAGATGAAGGGTGGGAATTATTTTTAAAATTCCATGGAGAGGTGAAATCATTAAATGATTTCCTAGAAAGGATAAAATGGAGGATTTAAGAAGAAAAAATAAATTAAATGTGTGTTTAGAAGTAACTAAACATGATTAGGGATGATTAATGGATGAATAATGATGGGAAATAGCGATAGGTGGGATAAATTTAATTTAGGAGGGAAGAAGGGAATTCAAAAGGGAAGAGAGGAATGCATGTAGCAAAGGCAACAAAGAGAAAACACAAGGTGATGGGTAGTGATACCAAAAATTGGTGTCTACATTTTCCCCCTTTTAATGGTTTGTGTTGGGCAAGCCATGAGACAAAAATGAAAAGAGATGGAAATATAAATGATGAGGTGTTCTTGTACGATGGAAAAGTGACCAGAAAGCATGGGAATCTACAAGTAACTCTTCCTCACACCCAACCTCTCGAGGTCGTGCTGAGACATCCGGTGGGGATGGAATATACGTGGGGTGTAGATAAACTAGTTAGGTAATCTTATGTGTTCAACACGCAATAATGGGATTTGCAAATATAAGGCAAAGAAGGCCCTCCTAACCTGAATCAGTGTGATATATTGTTTGGTGAGGATAGTTGCTTGAAGGCTCCAATCAATATTGAGATCTGCCATGACCCGACCTATGGGTTGTGGGATACGTGGAAGATGACCTATGGATGCTTTGTATATATCTCCCGATAAGGTCATGAAACTGGAATGGATAAATGTGTAGTGGATCTTTTGGTTCTTTATGGATGATTCTCTAGTCTAGTCCAGAAATCTTTAGCTTGATTAGTTGTTATGTTTAATAATGATAGTTGTGTGATAATGTCTGGTGGAAGTGGAGAGGACCTAAACACTAGCATTCGCAAGCTGGTGTCAATACTTGATTGATTTGTAGGCCTATTGGGTTGTGGGACCTATGGATCACAACCGTAAGTTCGTGGTTGCTGTGGACCTCCTATGGTCATATGAAGAGTCAATCCCTGATTCCGAGTATCCAGTAATCATATGCCTTTTCGGCCTCTACATTTAGAACTAGAAGTTGCATGATTTTCTCGGAGTACCTAACAAGTGTTCTGGCAACTTGGATACGTAAGCTAGTGTCTATATCAATGAGGAGGTCTCCTGCGTCTGGCTGTGGGAATAGTGGATCACAACCGAATGTTTTCTCTCTTTCAGGTCCTTCTACAGTCATATGGATATCTATCAAGGCGGTCTCTACAATTTGGCTGATTTTACCAAAATGTGTGTGCTTTGTTTTCTTCTATGTTTAATCCTCTTAGCTATGTGTTGACTTCTTGTAGGTTTGTTGTTGTTTGGAAGACCTGAATTCTAAGATTTTTGTCTATGTCAGTTAATGCTACAACAAGATTTGGTTGAGGCACGATTGGCTCAAAAATGTATTCCCTGGGCTCCCTAGGTCCCATGATTGTCATACAAGATCAATATAAACCTAACTGAAATGAAATAAACTAATTATGTAAGATATATCTACAACATATATATATTCCACTATTTTTTGTATTTTTGATAGAATTTTTAATAGAAGTAAAAGAGCAATTAATCTAATATATTCATAAAATGACAACTAATTTAATAACAAAATTAAAACAAGCAATGTAGCGCGGTGTAGCTACTTTCTGTGCAGTTGTGAGTTTATCCTAAATAACTAAATAGCTGATTAACTTAATTAAAAGACTCTCGATCCTACCTCAAAAGTGAGGAATGAATCATAGTTTCTGAGAAACTATCAATCCCCACAGCTTCCCGCAATATCAAAAGTGAAATTTAACTGAAATGAAATAATTCACTACTCTATTTGATATGTTTTAACTAGAAATTTGACAGATAAAACCTGGAATTTATAGAATAGTGGTGAATCTAGTAGTGTATGACTTTTTCCCCTCAAAATGATCTCCTCATTCCTTCATGTTCACGTGAATCCAGAAGAGCATGTATATGCTAGCATCAACAAAAGAAGGTATTTTAACAATGGCAGCTTTAGATATAGATTGAATATAATGTGAGTAGGAGAGGGACATCGCAAGTGACAGAGCTTGGCGTATGTAATTCCTAGCGGGATTTATTGGGAATACAACACAAGTGTACCGAGAGATTCTAGAATCTACCTTTTGTGAAGAACACAACCTATAACTCTAATGGATTCAATCTACAAATGAAACTACTCTGCTCTAAACTAATTTGTATGAACAACAATGAACAAGACTGAAGCAAGAAGATTGAATGGCTTCTAATAGCAAAGGAAAAACTAGCATGGATGCAAACATGAAAACAAAATGAATTCTAAGAAATAACTTGAAAGAATAAACAATGGAAATGAGAATTTGAGGGGCCATTTGCTTGAAAACAAGCTGGCTATTTATAGATTTCACATTCACCCAAAGGTGATTCCTATTAGAACTCTTTTACCATTAAACAATGAAGAAACACTATTCTAGGGAACATAAAACATTAATACGAGCTAAGGCGGTTGAGAAAAGCTAGTAAATGTTGAAAAATTATACAAGTCACAATCAAAAGAACGTGCTAGAGAATGTGTAAAGGACTGCCGCCTTGAGTAGGGTGGCGGTTTCATCACTGAAGGTCAAAAAGCTAGAAAAAGAAAGGCAGAGGATAAAGTGAAGTACACAAAGCTTAGACAAGGTGCTTGGGATGCTAACATACACTTGGCGAGCTTTCCTGGATTCCGAACACCTTGTGAGGTGACCTGTATCATCATTGGGGCATGTGTAACATTGTTCAGCTAAGAAGACCAATACCCTATAATTTTGGGTACGTACATATTGCCCCCTTAGAGAATTTTTTAACTATGAAGAGGCATAAAATGGTGGAGTCCGAGTATGGCGGTACCAAAATTGGAAGTTAGAAATTATACGACATGCCCATGTGTCGAAATGTCACCATCCAAGTTCTCGCTACGCTGAAAATGGAAAGAGGACTCAAGTGCAGATAGATAAAATAAATCAAAAAATAAATACTAAATTAGTATGAAATGAGGACTAACCATTTGCGTGGGGATAAGAACTTACCTCCGTCGGTGCTCTAAACCTGTGAAAGGGGCATTTAAAATGAGTCAAAACACCATATATATATATATATATATATAATAGGATTATTTTCCTATTCATTTGTGCATGTTGATTTGATATTTTTGAGCTCTGGGACCCATGGTGATGGTTTTTGATGAGATTATAGTCAAAAGGTTCATATGAAGATAACGATCATGCCTCTGTGAGTAGAACCTCGACCCGCGAGATCTCAGGTTAGTTCTTCTTGATTTAACGTTTTTGCACCCAAAATGTTAAAATGATGAAATATTTGTTGTGGGGGTTATTTTTAGAAATGTTAGTTTAAAATGTGTCTCTTAAGGGGGACGCCTAATGGGTAGGCTTTCATTTTAGCTAAAATGGTCAATTTTTGTGTTTTTGAGCATTTTAGGGCATGCGACCCATTTGTAGTTGCGGGATAGGACCGCCGCCCGAAAGGGGCAGTGGTTACGAGACCTCCGCCTTCAAGGTGGCGGTTATGGAACCGCCATCACGCTGTTCAGGGCAGCGGTCCTCTACAGAGTGTTAAAACAACACTATTTTGAATTTATTTTTGCATTTTTAGTGTTCCTACTTGCTTTAATGATTTTTACAATGCAATCTTGACACTAAATTGCTTCTTTTTGCATGTTTTTGGGTGTTTTTCATAATAAGGAAGAGTACATTAGATGGAGCCGAGAGAGGGAGCGTGATTGGATTCCAGCAGTGTTAGATGCACTCTCTCAGGCTGAGTAGGATACTCTCCAGAGGGCAGGTATATTGAGGATCGCATGGGTCCCCCACGTTGCACCTGCCAGTCACATACTATGTGACTTATTTTCTTATTGGGATGCAAATCGGAACACCTTCCGATTTCTAGGTGTTAGGGGTGAGTGGACCATCACCCTAGAGGATGTCTACCACATTTTGGGAGTCCCGATTATTGGGAGGATACTTTCATTTGATACAAAGAAGATCTAGAGCTCAGAGTGACTTAGTGGGCCACCTATATGGGAGACGCAGTTGTCTCCACTAGTTTGAAGAAGGGGGTGAAGGTCCGTTCTATTCCTGGCTTGCCCATCCCTCTAATCTACCAGGCCATTATGGGCATCCTTGCTTTGAGATTGATTGGGGACAAGGGAGGGGATACTTTGCTCTACTGTTGGGCCCCCATCATCACACAGATTGAGGCACATGGTTGGATTTATGCCTAGGGAGCTGATATACTTGGGACCACCTATCACAAATTATACAGGGTGGTTTGATTACAGGGACAGTCACTGAGCCATCCGACCTTAGTTATGAGCTGGGTCTATGAGCACATTATCCCTTATGGGAGGGGCATACAGGCAGTAGATCTCGGGGCTGTCAGGGTAGCTAGATGGACAGGGATGACAGTGCTTAGGGAACCACATCAGTCGGTGGATTTATTGACCACTGCAGATATGGAGGCCACACCTTATCAGGCCATGGAAGGGTTATGGGGCGAGGAGGTACACACCCTAGTTTCCTGCTCTATTATAGGGTAGCTTGTGGATAGGATGGGGAAGGTACAGATGCATGCCTTCAATCAAGTGCCTCAGCAGTTCAGCCTTTCTTATATTGATATGCTTCCCCCAGTGGTGCCAGTGTTCAGATCAGTTTGGGAGGCTAGGGGAGGTCCTAGAGGCCAGGGTTGGACTATTGTTACTCCTGGCATCCCTATTACAACCAAGAGGGTGGTACGTGCTCAAGAGAGAGCTGATGCTCCTCAGGCACCTTTACTTTGGATTGCCTTCGGTCCTACCCATAACAGTGATGATCTCATTGATATAGACTCCGAGTTTGAGGAGTTCACAGAGGGAGAGACGGAGGAGGAGACCGAGGACATGAAGATTAGTGAGTTGGGTGGGGAGAGGATAGAAATCCCGAGTGGCATGACACTCATGAGATCCTACAAGGCCAAGAGGGTAGAGCAGAGCGTGGAGAGGGTGACTCTAGTCTCAGAGGAGTTACTTTCTCAGGACCTAGGTGGAGAGGATGAATCTGTGGCAGGGTTCCATGTTTCCCCAGACATAGGAGGGGGACACCAATCAGCAACGACGTTTGTGGTAGGTGCGGATCCCAGAGATCCTTCTTGGAGGCCCAGAGATTTGAGTGAGTTATCACTCTTCTTTTGATATTTGTTTTAGCTAGAATTACCTTAGTTGCTATCTCTCTTTTTGTTCATCCTTGGTTTCACCTTTTGATTATTTTCTAATTTGTTTTCTCCTTTGCTTGCAGAGAATTTTGATGAGTGGCGAGACTTGATTCACCGGGTATGTATTGACACCCTGTTGCTCCCCAAAAAAAAGACTCGTGCTGAGCTATTGATCGGGGGATCATTTTCAACAATTACCTAAACACCCCTAAATGGTTTCAATGCAGAAGATCATCTCGAGAGCTTTCCAACGACTATGAGAACGTGGTAAATGGACATCGAGAGCTCTAGATATGTCCGGTCAAAGTTCGGACAACGGGAAAGTCAACTCTGGTCTACTGCTCAATATTGGACCAATGTCACTATGGCACGTGGTGAAAAGGAAAAGGAAGTCATTTGACTCATCAAATTCACTCTATTTTCCTATCGGGAGATGACAAGTGGAATATATACTATTGACCGAGTTAATTATTTCCATACCACATTACATGGGTTGAAATTATATTTACTTGGTAAGTCCACTTTCCAAATGCCACACATGGTTATCACCAAACTTCCACGTGGAGGAGGAGTGAAGCGGTGGTGAGGATCAGGTTTATGGTATGCATGGTACTAATCCACGTGGAGATGGGGCGGTTATGCCTCTAATGGTCCATTGACCACTATACATGTGTGTGAAAAGGCTTAATAAAACCTAAACTATTATCCCACCACTCCAATTAGGATTTTATCCCATTAAAAATGCATCCGCCAATATGGGTATTTGATCCCATTTTTCATGTACGGCTAAGGTTTAAAAATAGCCTTAGGATTATATGTAATCCCATCAACTATGCTACGGGCTATGGTATTTTTAGCCTAAGGATTATATGGAATGCATTTTTAAGGGCCCTATTTTTGTATAAATAGGGAACCCATTTTCTTTGTAAACACACAAACACACAACCTAATCTTATCATTTGTTAAGCTTATTGTGGGAACACACACATTAGTCCAACAAGATTATTATTTTTAAGCTTTTATTTGTGTGATATATCATCAAATATTGTTTATTAGCCTATTATTTTAGGCAATAGTAGACAAAATATTTGTGATTGGGAGTAAATTATAAACTACCCAATAGGCCCATTGAGCCACACCAATTACTTGCAAATCCTCGATTGTTGATGGAGTGCTAGCATCACATAGATAGCGTTGGGAAGGCCAATCGAATCCAAGGAGATTGTGCATCGGAAGGTGAAGAACAATTTGGTGATCATCGGAAGTTTTTCGAAGAACGTGTCTTCGATAGGCAAGTAAAATTCCATTAGGTTTTCTTGTGAAAGTACTATTGTAACTTACAAGTTTTGACTAGTGGAACGGTTCAACCATGAACCCAAAGACGTATGTAATTTCTGAACTCCGTAATCAATCTTTGTGCAATTGTCTTATTGTCTTGCATTGATTTTTAAATTGATTACTTAAAAGGAGTAAATTATCGGCATATAATTAAAGCCTATAAGGGTCCAAGATCAGGTAGTAATAATCTAATTATTTTTGGATCAAGTTTGGTATTAGAGCTGGTAAATCTAATTAACAGAGTGATTGCTTCAAGTTGGTGCAGTTGTTTCAATTTGTGTGAACAGGGTACAAGTGCACTATGGGCAAGATGTCTAAACAGGAAAAGCTTGATGAGTTTAAAGCTTATAATCACCATATCTAGGAAGATAATTCTCTCCTGCAATCAATGCATTACTCCTTGGAAGATGAGAATGCTCGTTTGAAATCAGAACTGCAAACCAAGGATGAGCTCTTGGCAAGGTTGTAGTGTGGTGATCAGAGGAAGGAAATACCTTCAACTTCAGATGTAGAGGCCATGGCAGATGACTACACTGTAAGTTGTTCACCACTAGAATCTTCTTCTTCCTCCCATTTGGTTTCAGATTCAGGTAATGAAGTCTTTAATTTGTTTGAAAAGCATACTAGAGGCATTGGATCCAAGTTACTAGATAAAATGGGATTTGATGGAAGAAGCCTTGGGAAAAATGGCCAAGGCATTACTAACCCAATACAGGTCGAGGATCATCCTTGTTTTGCAAGTTTGGGTTATCCTAGTGCGGGAATGGAAATTGGAGAATTCTCCAAGAACGCGACGGAGACAAGCTTCCAAAAGAAAAGTGTTTACCCCACTAGTCCCGCGAGAAGATTCTGAGCAGGAAAGTTGTGCTTCTTCGTCATAGGCAAGATGTGGTAAGAGAAATCAGTGAAGAGGTAATGAGATTCCACCTCCAATTTCTTACCATAATCGTAAGCACAATAAAACTTATGATCCAATTCTCTAGCTTAAGAAGTATGGTTATGATTTTCAGAAGATGTGGAATTCCTTTCCATGTATTTTTTGTGGATTACATAATCATTCAGTAGCCAATGCTGGAAGAGAAGGAAACTGATGAAGAAGTTGATGTCGTTCATCAGGAACAAGGCAAACCAAAAAGACCAATCTCGTCATGCAGAGTTGAGAAATGGCAGAAAGAGTTCCTCATCACAGAAGAAGGAGATTAAGAGGAATTTTCGTGCTCATTGCTAGAGGAATGGGCATCGGGTGGAAAATTACTAGAAACTGCATCCATCTTGCCATCAGAGTAATGGCAAGCCAAAGATGGAATGGAGGCCTATTGCAAAGGAAAAAGAAGTTTCTACTCCACCACCAGTTGACAAGTCAACCTAGGACCAGGTAATACCTGAAAGTGAAAGTCCTTTGAAATGGGTAAGTCAACATTTTTTCAATTATATATTACATAATTCAAATTGATGAATCGTATGCAGTATTAAGTTTGGAGATCAGATTTTGTGAGAAAATTCTGAGAGAAAGGTTTACAATACTCAGTGGATTTTCTTACTTAGAAAATTTGATTAATGCTCCAAACATATCTCCTAATAAGCTTGTGAGTACCTGTTACAGACTTGGATACAGGAATTAACTCATATAAAGCTTGGAGATTGATCTACCATTTGTGCAGACAATAGAGTTCTCAAAAGATCAGCTCGGAACTTCATTCTGTGTAGAGGCATTGTGACCATGCAGCAGAATGGTAGCTGAATCACCATTGGCATTGACGTCAGGTCGGAACTTCATTCTATGTAGAGGCATTGTGACCATGCAACAGAATGGTACCTGGTATTAGTATGTCAACAAGAAGATCTCTCAAAGGATTAGCTCGGAACGTCATTCGGTGTCAAGGCATTGTGACCACACATATGAATGGTAGCTGATCAACAGACTTAGCATCGTGCATTAGAGGCTCAA
Source organism: Taxus wallichiana var. yunnanensis (assembly GCA_018340775.1). Taxonomy (NCBI): domain Eukaryota; kingdom Viridiplantae; phylum Streptophyta; class Pinopsida; order Cupressales; family Taxaceae; genus Taxus; species Taxus wallichiana. The sequence continues at coordinate 156,217,885 of CM031235.1, read as the reverse complement.
GGTCTTGCAAGAGGCTTAGCATCATGCATCAAAGGCGTTGAGGTCTGAATGCAGACTTAGCATCATCATGCATCGAAGGCTCGAGGTCTTAAAAGAGGCTTAGCATCATGCATCGAGGCATTGAGGTATGTAAAGGGACAAGGCATTTTCCATCATCGACATCGGATCAATCAAATCTCTACGTAACATGGAGTTCCTTCAAACCAATTTGGAATCTACGGAATTAACTCAGAGCCAGGAGTGTATTATAGAGTAAAAAGAAGATCCTTGTTGTCGATATAGATAAGCTTAGCATTGCATGTAAGGAGCGTTGAGGTTTCATTCAGAAACTTAGCACCATAAAGTGGAGGCATGAAGGTCATCTTCGAATATCGAGTGGTACAAGGGAAGCATCATGGGCCCATAACCCACAAGTCCCAGGATCGGATCGAGTTGTCGAAGTGAGAAGGTTGGAGGAGAAGACCCAAGGGTCTCTACAACAAAGCACTTCCGAGGTGGCAGCAGAGTTTTGATTCAAGAAAAGTATGGAAGATTTTTTTGACAAAAAGCCTTTTCTCGGTGGGGAGGTGTGATCGGGGATCATTTTTAAAATTTCCCTAAACACCCTTAAATGGTGTCGGTGCATAATATCATATCAAGAGCTATCCCGACTATGAGAACGTGGCAAATGACATTGAGAGCTCTAGATATGTCCGGTCAAATTTCGAGAACGGAAAGTCAACTGTGGTCTACTAGTCAATATTGGACCAATGGCACTATGGCACGTGGTGAAAAGGCAAAGGGATTCGTTTGAATCATTGAATTCACTCGATTTTCCTATCAGGAGATGACAATGGAATATCTACTATTGACCAAGTTAATTATTTCCATACCACATTACATGGGTCGAAATTATATTTACTTGGTAATTCCACTTTCCAAATGCCACACATGGTTATCACCAAACTTCCACGTGGAGGAGGAGGTAAGCGGTGGTGGGGATCAGGTTTAATGGTACGCATGGTATTAATCCACGTGGAGATGGGGGTGGTTATGCCTCTAATGGTCCATTGACCACTATACATGTGCGTGGAAAGGCTTAATAAAGCCTAAACTATTATCCCACCACTCCAATTGGGATTTTATCCCATTAAAAATGCATCCACCAATATGGGTATTTGATCCCATTTTTCATGTACGGATAATGTTTAAAAATAGCCTTAGGATTATATGTAATCCCATCAACTATGCTACGGGCTATGGTATTTTTAGCCTAAGGATTATATGGAATGCATTTTTTAAGGGCCCTATTTTTGTATAAATAGGGAACCCATTTTCTTTGTAACACACAAACACACAACCTAAGCTTATTATTTGTTAAGCTTATTGTGGGAACACACACATTAGTCCAACAAGCTTATTATTTGTTAAGCTTTTATTTATGTGATGTGTCAACAAATATTGTTTATTGGCCTATTATTTTAGGCAATAGTAGACGAAATATTTGTGATTGGGAGTAAATTATAAACTACCCAATAGGCCCATTGAGCCACACCAATTACTTGCAAATCCTGGATTGTTGATTGGAGTGCTAGCATCGCATAGATAGCATTGGGAAGGCCGATCGAAGCCGAAGGAGATTGTGCATCAGGAAGGTGAAGAACAATTTGACTGATCATCGGAAATTTTTCAAGAAGCGGGTGTCTTGATAGGCAAGTAAAATTCCATTAGGTTCTCTTCAGAAAGTACTATTATAACTTACAAGTTTTGACTAGTGGAACGGTTCGACCATGAACCCGAGACGTAGGCAATTTCCGAACTCCGTAATCAATCTTTGTGTAATTGTCTTATTGTCTTGCATTAATTTTTAAATTGATTACTTAAAAGGAGTAAATTATTGGCAAATAATTAAAGCCTATAAGGGTCCGAGATCAGGTATTAATAATCTGATTATTTTTGGATCAAGTTTGGTATTAGAATTTTTGGCAAATCTGATTAACAGAGTGATTGCTTCAAGTTGGTGCAGTTGTTTCAATTTGTGTGAACAGGGTACAATTGCACTATGGGCAAGATGTCTAAATAGGAAAAGCTTGATGAGTTTGAAGCTTATAATCACCAGATCCAAGAAGATAATTCTCTCCTGCGATCAATGCATTACTCCTTGGAAGAGGAGAATGCTTGTTTGAAATTAGAACTGCAAACCAAGGATGAGCTCTTGGCAAGGTTGCAGTGTGGTGATCAGAGGAAGGAAATACCTTCAAATTCAGATGCAGAGGCCATGGCAGATGACTACACTGTAAGTTGTTCACCACTAGAATCTTCTTCTTCCTCCCATTCAGTTTCAGATTTAGGTAATGAAGTCTTTGGTTTGTTTGAAAAGCATACTAGAGGAATTGGATCCAAGTTACTAGATAAAATGGGATTTGATGGAAGAAGCCTTGGGAAAAATGGCCAAGGCATTACTAACCCAATACAGGTCGAGGATCATCCTTGTTTTGCAAGTTTGGGTTATCCTAGTGCGGGAATGGAAATTGGAGAATTCTCCAAGAACGCTAACGGGAGACAAGCTTCCGAAAGAAAAGTGTTTACCCCACTAGTCCCGCGAGAAGATTCTGAGCAGGAAAGTTGTGCTTCTTCGTCATAGGCAAGATGTGGTAAGAGAAATCAATGAAGAGGTAATGAGATTCCACCTCCAATTTCTTACCATAATCGTAAGCACAATAAAACTTATGATCCACTTTTCTAGCTTAAGAAGTATGGTTATGATTTTCAGAAGATGTGGAATTCCTTTCCATGTATTTTTTGTGGATTACATAATCATTCAGTGGCCAGATGCTGGAAGAGAAGGAAACTGATGAAGAAGTTGATGTCGTTCATCAGGAACAAGGCAAACCAAAAAGACCAATCTCATCATGCAGAGTTGAGAAATGGCAGAAAGAGTTCCTCATCCTAGAAGAAGGAGATTAAGAGGAATTTTTGTGCTCATTTCCAGAGGAATGGGCATCGGGTGGAAAATTACTGGAAATTGCATCCATCTCACCATCAGAGTAATGGCAAGCCAAAGATGGAATGGAGGCCTATTGCAAAGGCAAAAGAAGTTTCTACTCCACCACCAGTTGACAAGTCAACCCAGGACCAGGTAATACCTGAAAGTGAAAGTCCTTTGAAATGGGTAAGTCAACAATTTTTCAATTATATATTACATAATTCAAATTGATGAATCGTATGCAGTATTAAGTTTGGAGATCAGATTTTGTGAGAAAATGCTGAGAGAAAGGTTTACAATACTCAGTGGATTTTCTTACTTAGAAAATTTGATTAATGCTCCAAACATATCTCCTAATAAGCTTGTGAGTACCTGTTACAGCTTGGATACAGGAATTAACTCATATAAAGCTTGGAGATTGATCTACCATTTGTGCAGACAATAGAGTTCTCAAAAGATCAGCTCGGAACTTCATTCTGTGTAGAGGCATTGTGACCGTGCAGCAAAATGGTAGTTGAATCACCGTTGGCATTGACATCGGTCGAACTTCATTCTGTGTAGAGGCATGCATGTGCGCTGAGCAGAATGGTACCTGGTATTAGTATGTCAACAAGAAGAGCTCTTAAAGGATTAGCTCGTAACGCCGTTCGGGTGTCAAGGCATTGTGACCACACATATGAATGGTAGCTGATCAACAAACTTAGCATCATGTATTGAGGCTCAAGGTCTTGCAAGAGGCTTAGCATCATGCATCGTCAGAGAGACATTGAGGTCTGTAACAGACTTAGCATCATGCATCGGAGGCTCGAGGTCTTGAAAGAGGCTTAGAATCATGCATTGGAGGCGTTGAGGTCTATAAAGGGAAAAGGAATTTTCCATCATCGACATCGATCAATCAAAGCTCGTACGTAACATGGAGTTCCTTCAAACTAGTTTGGATTCTACGGAATCAACTCGGAGCCAGGAGTTGTGTTATAGAGTAAAAGAAGATCCTTGTTGTCAGATATCAAGAAGCTTAGCACCACACAAAAGGAGCATTGAGGTTTCATTCAGAAACTTAGCACCATAAAGCGGAGGCATGGAGGTCTTCTTCGGATATCAGAGTGGTACAACGGAAGTGTCATGGGCCCATAACCCACAAGTCCTAGGATCGGAGCAGAGTTTTTGAAGTGAGAAGGTTGGAGGAGAAGACCCAAGGGTCTACTACAACAAAGCACTTCCGAGGTGGCAGCAGAGTTTTTCAGATTCAGGACAATATGGAAGATTTTTGGGACAAAAGTCTTTTCTCAGTGGGGAGGTGTGATTAGGGGATAATTTTTAAAAGTTCCCTAAACACCCTTAAATGGTGTCATGCATAATATCATATCGAGAGCTATCCAACGACTATTAGAACGTGGCAAAATGGACATCGAGAGCTCTAGATATGTCCGGTCAAAGTTCAGATAACGGGAAAGTCAACTCTGGTCTACTAGTCAATATTGGACCAATGGCACTATGGCACATGGTGAAAAGGCAAAGGGATTCGTTTGACTCATCGAATTCACTTGATTTTCCTATCGGGAGATGACAAGTGGAATATATACTATTAACCGAGTTAATTATTTCCATACCACATTACATGGGTCGAAATTATATTTACTTGGTAAGTCCACTTTCCAAATGCCACACATGGTTATCACCAAACTTCCACATGGAGGAGGAGTGAAGCGGTGGTGGGGAGCAGGTTTAATGGTATGCGTGGTATTAATCCACGTGGAGATGGGGGCGGTTATGCCTCTAATGGTCTATTAACCACTATACATGTGCGTGGAAAGGCTTAATAAAGCCTAAACTATTATCCCACCACTCCAATTGGGATTTTATCCCATTAAAAATGCATCCGCCAATATGGGTATTTGATCCCATTTTTCATGTACGGCTAAGGTTTAAAAATAGCCTTAGGATTATATGTAATCCCATCAACTATGCTACGGGCTATGGTATTTTTAGCCTAAGGATTATATGGAATGCATTTTTTTAAGGGCCCTATTTTTGTATAAATAGGGAACTAAGTTGCTTTGTAACACAAAAACACACACCCTAAGCTTATTATTTGTTAAGCTTATTGTGGGAACACACACATTAGTCCAACAAGCTTATTATTTGTTAAGCTTTTATTTGTGAGATGTGTCAACAAATATTGTTTATTGGCCTATTATTTTAGGCAATAGTAGACGAAATATTTGTGATTGGGAGTAAATTATAAACTACCCAATAGGCCCATTGAGCCACACCAATTACTTGCAAATCTTGGATTGTCGACTGGAGTGCTAGCGTCACATTGATAGCGTCGGGAAGGCCGATCGAAGCCGAAGGAGATTGTGCATCAGGAAGGTGAAGAACAATTTGACTGATCATCGGAAGTTTTTGAAGAACTGGTGTACTGATAGGCAAGTAAAATTCCATTAGGTTTTCTTGTGAAAGTACTATTGTAACTTACAAGTTTTGACTAGTGGAATGGTTCGACCATGAACCCGGAGACGTAGGCAATTTCCAAACTCCGTAATCAATCTTTGTGTAATTGTCTTATTGTCTTGCATTAATTTTTAAATTGATTACTTAAAAGGAGTAAATTATCGGCAAATAATTAAAGCCTATAAGGGTCCGAGATCAGGTAGTAATAATCTGATTATTTTCGGATCAACTATCCATGGATGTAGGGGAGTTGTCAAGTGGCAGCCTGTTAGGCATACCGGTTTTTTGCCCATGTCCTCGGCATGCAACTAAGATCATGACTTCCCTCCATGCCGAGGTAGCCGAGTTTAGGACTGCAGAGTTCACGATGAGGAGGATCCGTTCTCATAGTGAGACTACAACTACTATTCGGGACCGTGAGCCCCGGTGCACTCGAGCACTAGCGTAGAAGGAGTCCTAGATGTGATCGTCTACCTTCTAGGGATCCCATAGGGATTGATAGGCCACTTGGCTATTTTTTGTAGTGACCTTGTTAGGTTGTTTATATGAGTATTTTTGTACTTTTCAAGCTCATTAAGCATTTTGACCATGCCTAGTGCATGATGGCATCAGTATACTGAAACCGATATATATATATATATATATATATATATATATATATATATCTTTAGATCTAGACTCTTGGTATCTTGAATTTTGTGACTCATTTTCTACATGTGTTTTTAGATGTTTTTAGAATATTTTATTTTCATGCTTCCGAATGTATGCAATGAACAAAAATGATAGTAAATAGAATGTTTTACTCTATATGTTTTTGCAATCCCGATATGAGATCATACTAACATATGGTAGTATCAAGTTTTGAGCTCTTTGGGAAATGTTTGTAATTCTTTATTATGTTGGAAAACGTGATGAATGCATAGTGATAAAGATATGAACTTTCCCCAATCCCAAATCCACGCAACTAGTAAGACACGAGGCTCAACACCAATAATTAGAAAGGGAATAAGTTGTATGAGTTTGATTGAATGGAATGATCAGAGATAGAAAAACCAAGAACAAGAACCAAATTTGGACCTACACACCCACCCTACTCAGAACTACTACCAAGCTTAGAAGGCCACTTACTTTTCAGTTTATCTAGACTTAGATTCATAAATGGCAACCTAGTTGACAAAATCTAGTTTTGAGGATTTGATCTCTTTGGAATTTGGATGTTTGGATATTTGCTTTCTCTTAACAGAATTTGACTTGTGTTTTTAGCATACCAAGATTTGTTAGTTTTGTGATTGGACCCCACACCCTGCCTCGTGCCATTAGTAAGAAGCATGGGTTTGTCACTAAAGGAAAGATACAAGTGAGTAAGGGCACTTCTTTCCTTTCCCAACCTCACATCACCAGTAAGAGATGTGGGCTTATCACCGAAGGTTGATGGGGCAAAGAAGTGTGTAAAATAAAATATTTTGTTTGCTTGGTGCTTTTGATTTCATTTGATTTTGACATTTCTAATCTATGAATTTGGGATATCCTTTCGTTCCAAGATATTTTAAGAGGGATAGATGTGACACCAAGAAGCTTCCGAGGACATGCACTGGTGGCAAGCACAACTTCACCTAGTAGAAAGAAAGAGCAAAGCCAAGTATGCAAGTCTTGGTATGGTTTCGTCAATGTTTTTTTGTCGAAATTGATGAGAAGATTTGAAAATATTTGATGATGTTTGAAGAGATGTGATATGAATATCTTTGCCAATATCCTCATAAATTTGTAATAGATTGTTTTAAGAGTAAGCTCTTGGACTATCATTTTTACGAAATGGACATAATGAAGTAACTAAAAGACTAATGCAATGTAGGTAGCTATAATGTACTAGCAATGACTTTTATGTTTTATGCATAAAACCACTTAAGGTGCAAGGAATTGATAGTTTCACCAAATTCCTCACCTTCTAGTGTGCACAAGAGATATGCACCATTTCGTAGTCCTTCATGACTTGGTATGGGTCCAAACATTTGGGCCGAACTTTCTTCCTTTGCCGCTTTTCTTATCGATTCAGCTATCTAGTATTAGAACTAGATCTCCTTCATATATTTCTTGCTCATAGAGTTTTGTTATATTACCGGAACATCCGGTTAGCATAGGCTCTATGCCATTGTTCAGCATTTACCCTGGCCTCTTCAAGGCTTTCTAGTTGAGAGAGGCATGCATCCTCGTAAGATTCTTCATCCCAAATTCCTTGTAATGAGATGTGGAGACTGGGTATTTCAACCTCGGTGGGAGAACTGCCGCGCTCGCTCCAAATACCGGCGAGAAAGGGGTTTCTCTGTTGGTGTTCTTATTGAGGTTCGGTGGGCCCACAAGGCTGGATATAGTTTTAAATTCCAATCTCGTTTATTCTCCTTGACTATTTTAAGGAGAATAGATTTCAACATTTTGTTTGTCACTTCAGCCTGCCCATTGGCTTGAGGGTAGTAAAGAGAGGATGTGTGATGGTTTATCTTGAACTTGCTACATAACTCACGAACCTTGTCATTCTTAAAGGATGTGCCATTATTTGAGATAATGACTTGTGGGACACCATACCTAGAGATATATTCCATGGCTATGATTATAAAATTATGGTCATCGGTTGATGAGGGAGAGAATTTCTCTATCAAGTCTAGACTCCACATGGAGAAGGGCCATGGAGTTGCTATTGGTTGTAGGGATTGTGGTGGCATGTGAATCTCATGGGAGAATTATTGGCATTTGTGGCACTTACATACCAATTCCACTGCGACATGTTCGAGAGTGGGCCAAAAATAGCCCATCGATGTATTTTACGAGTGGTGGCATGACCACCGAAGTGGCCCCCACATATCCCATTGTGGGATTCATGAAGAATCCTCTTGGATTATTCTATGTCGACACATCTTAGAAGCATGCCGTCGAAGGCTCTACGATAGATTACTTGGTCTAAAACAACATATTTAGTGGTAATAATGTGTAACCACCTTCTTTGTTATGACATGGCACTTTCCGGGTATGTATGGTCCATGATAAAATTGATGATATCAGTATACCAGGGACATGTAGAAATGGGGGTCTGGTTTCAAAAAAGTATACACATTCATCAGGAAAGTCTAGATCTACCAACTCGCCTCCATCTAGTGGATTGTTAGCTAACCAGTCTGTAATGATTTTTCCTTTAACGGATTTTTGGTTTACGAATGTTAACTCAAATTCTCCCATTAGGGTTATGAAACGACCAGCCTTTTTAGATAAAGATCCTTGTGTGAGAAATGTTCGTAAATGGTCTATCTTTACAATGACCCTTGTTTCCTAGTTTAACATGTAATGTCTCAAATGTTTTGTTACAAAAATTATGGCAAGGAATTATCTCTCTACTGTGTGTAACGTGTTTCATAATCGAGCAACGTTTAGCTAATGAAATAGATCACATGTTCTTGTTTTTCATCGTCTTCTTGAGCTAGCATGTAGGCCAACGAGACATGAGTGGCTCGTGAGTATAGGATCAAAGGGCGGTCTGGCTTGGGAGGCATTAGCATGGGTGGTGACAACAAGAAGTGCTTAACTGCTTCAAAGGCCTCGTTACAATCTTCAGTCCAATCGACGCTATAATATTTCTTGAGTAGATTATTGATTGGATGAATGGAAAAGCTTAAATCTGGGATGAACCTTTAGATTGCACCGAGTTTCCCAAGAAATGACCTAATTCCAGACTCATCCGAAGGTGGGATCATTTCAAGAACAGCCCGTATTTTGGCCTGGATCAACATCAATCCCTCGTGAAGATATAATGTATCCTATAAGTTTTTCCTCTGTTCCACCGAACATGCACTTCTCTGGGTTTAATGTGACACCATACTCAATTAGTCATGAGAGGATGATACAGAGCACTTCCGAGATGATCACAACATTTCTTGGCCTTGGCCAACAAGTCATCCACATATGATTCCACAATTTTATGGATAAGATCATGGAATATATAAGGCATTGCCCACTGATACGTAGCATCGGCGTTCTTAAGACAAAATGGCATGACAACATAATAATAAGTTCCTAGGAGTTATAAATGTGGTTTTGGCTTGATCTTGTTCATATATTTTAATCTGATTGTACCCTAAGAACCCATCCATGAGGGATAGTAGTTCAAATCCAACTATTGCATCAATGATAACATCAATGGATGGTAATGAAAAATCATCCTTGGGACAAGCTTTGTTAATATCCCAAAATCTATACAAATGCGTATCTTCCCATTCTTTTTAGGATGGGAATGATATTAGACACCCATTGTGAATAGTCAATGGGCTTGATGAATCCTACTTGGAGAAGTTTTACTACTTCCTCTTTTACCATGAGAGCCACTTTTGGCTTCATTGGTCTTGACTTTTGTTTAATTGGCTTCGCATTTGGTTTAGTGATGAGATTATGTACTGCAACTTGTGGTGCAATACCCGTCATTTCTTTATAATTAAATGCAAAAGCCTTATGATGTTTTTTGAGGATTTGGGTGTGTATTTCTATTTCTTCTATAGTTAACGAGGATCCCAACTTCAAAATTATTAGTTCTTCCTCTGTTCCAATGTTTATGTAAATGGTTTCTTCTATCAAAGAAGCGTTACCTTCTTAAAATTTAGGTGGGGTTGGAGGTAGTTCCAATCTTTCTCCATTTTCTATCTCATAGATATCAAGATTCTTCGTGGAGGAGACTCTCTGTGGGATTTCCAAAGTAGGAGGAGGAGTGTGGTATTAGGGAAAGATCAACTATACGGTGAGCAAGGTGTAGCTCTACATAGGCGTTTAGATATTCAAGAGTGACTTTATCATCACAACATTATGTAAGATAGAAGACTCATTAATGTACTACATGTGTTAGAAGAGGGTTCATTGATATTTTCTTCACCAATGGTTCAAGATTTAAGTGATATCTTGAAACTTGTATCTTCCAACTCATTACTTGGGGTAAAATGTGAAGTTGAGGTTGTCGTTGAATCTATGAGAAGGTTTTGTTCTCATGGGATTACCTCAATGGATATGAAGTTGAATCCTTTGCTTAGATCTAATACCACCGTTTTAGAGAGTGTAAGTGCTCGGCTCTAGTCTCATATACTTGAGATACTTTGGTCCGAAACTAATTACAAGTCTCCTAACACTCGATGTCATTAACACCGATCCTTTTGGATATGATGAGGCCAAGGAGGAGGGCTTCATACTCACGACATTGTTTGTACATTCAAAGTTTAACTTAAAAGAAAAAGGTAGGATCTTTCCCTCGGGAGTAAAGATCACACCGCCCCGACTCCATAGCAACATCTAGCTCCATCGAAGTGGAGAGTCCAATATTTACTAGGAAAAATAGATGTTGGGATATTCTTTTGCGTCTGCTTTCTTGTTTGGTTACTTCTACCATGCAAAGTTCCTCTGTTGGAAGAGAAAAAAATCATAGGGTACATCCCATACCTGTGGAATCAAATGGTAGGAAAATTGGTAGATATTGTTCCAGTAATTTGACAATTTTTACAGTAGTTCCTAATGACACTATTTCTACAACGTTAGCTTCATCCTTGAGGGCTAGGATACCCTTGACTAGGTACGTAATTTCTAGTTACATTGTAGGTATTAATTTTTCTTCTAGTTTTGAGTCGATTGGCTTGTTAATTTGGTTTATTGGGAGTTCAAACTCAGAGTGAACACCTGGTATTTTCTTCAGGTCTGCTAGGTGTATGTCAAATGGTTTTGGGTCACCTTTTGCTATGAATATCTTTCCTAGGTGTAAGAATCTTATTTCCTAGAATAACGTAGAAGGGATTGCTTTCATGCGATGTATCCATGGTCAAACGAGGATAATATTATAGTTGGTTTCCGATCTATGATATAAAACTCGGTGAGGATTGTCTTGGTCTTAAGGTGATTGGTAATATTATAGTTCCAATTGAAGTAGCCTTAAGGCTATCATAACCTCTTAGCATATTTCTTGTTGTGGAACAATTTGTTTCTCCATATCCTAGATTTTGAAGGAAAGAGAAGGGGACAATGTTAATTTCTGCCCCATCATCAACCATTGCATGTTTAACATAATTATTGTAAACCCACACCTGTAAATGCAAGGTTGGATCACCTCTATGTGTAATTTCAGCATCTGTTGGCATTTTGTTTATGTCGAATATAAACTCGGTATCCCTATCTAGCTGCCCTGGAGGGTGGATATCGAAGTCTATATGGTTTACTTGTGTTTTGGGAGGTGGAGTGATGTTAATTAAATGACCTAAACCTAGTGCTTCTAAAAGAGCGATTCACAAGGGAGAGTTTTTCAACAAGTCCAAAAAGGAGATGTGAGAGAAGGTCTTTGTTTATTCATTAATTAAATCATAAGCACCCATGGGTTTTACCAACGTTTGTTGAATGTTATCTGGCTCTAGTGGATAGATTGAATTTGGTTGAGAAGAATATTATCATGTTCTTGTTATGGCTTCTACGTGCAGCTCAGTATCTAACTCCACTAGACCAACTATCTTGGTTTGTGGCTGATTTCCTAATTGTGGTGTGACAGGCGGATTTAGTGAAGTTGAGGCTTCATGATAATTATTTCTTGTCGTTACTCCTTTGTTCGTCCAATTTGGATTTAATTTATTATTGTTATTGTGATTTGGAAGTGGATCATTGAAGATCTTAAGAGGTGCGTTTTGAGGGGAAACTACCCCTGTGAAAGTATTTGGCATAGGTGTCATAGAATCTATTAAGAACATATCTATGAAGAGTTATCTTTGTTCTTCTGGAAAACATTGCATGAACTTATTGTAATCGCGGAAAGTCCTAGTGTCATGGCCTCAAATTTTGTGGAAACCACAATACGAGTTGGGATTATAACTCCTAGGTTGTTGGTTTGGCACGTGTTGTGGTCCAAAACTTTGATTAAACTGTTGACTATTAGGATTAAAGTTTTGTGTTTGTTGCCTTTGGTTTTGGTTTTGATATCCAGTTGAGTTTTGACTTGGACCCTGTGTTTGGATCTATCATTGTTGTTGTTGGGGACGATTAAAATCCACCGCATTGATTGTTGGGGTAAAATTGTTGTTTTGTTGATTGTTAACTAGTGGTGGAACATTTACAACGTTTTCTCTTTTAGTTTGGTCAGTCACTCCATCTGTTGTCACTCCGTGGTTTTTGTTAAGGATTTTAGGTCCTTGATTGGCGTTTGTGGTAGTAGGATAGGTTGTAGTGTTTTGGTTGGGGATGATTAACCTCCCATTTGTTCCATATGTCTTGCATGACCGCTATCTATTGCAACTTGATCTATTCGGAGAGCACTCTCGAGAACTTCATCATAAGTTCTTAGTGGGAACTTCTGGACTTCTTCCTTTATCTCTCTGCTGAGAGAATGAAGGAATAAATCACATAGTTCCATCTGATCCATGTTTGGAGTGCTTGCTAAAGAATAGAGGACTGTACACCATCTTTGGATGAAATGAGCAACAAATTCATTGTGTTCTTGTTTAATATGCAAGAATTCCTAATTCCTATTCTCAACAATTTGTTCATGTCGAACGCCTTGATGAACTCTGAAATGAGTTGTTTAAATGAATGTATTGAGGCTTCAGGTATTTTGTAATACCAATCGAGGGTGATACCCTCTAAATTTTTGGGGAATATTTTAGCAACAACTCCATCCCAAGGGAGCAATTCTTGAATGGTTGTGGCATAGGCCTTAATATGTGCATTCGGGTCTCCCTCCCCTTTGTACTTGGGTAGATCGGGGAGAGGTCTTGGAAGCATGATGCTTCGTATAGTGAAGTCTAAAGGTTCTTTCAAATATTCTAAATAAGTCCCTATCGCATAGGTTTTAACCATTGATGGTGCTTGCTGAGGGGGTGGAGGTGGAATGGGTTGTTGATATGGCATAGCATATGTATTTGTAGGGGCATAAGGAAATCCTTGTGTTTGAGAGAACATGCTTTCGGGAGAAGAGAACATATCTCCCTGTGGTGATTTGGAATACATGTTTAAGTATAGAGGAGAATTGCTCAGAATGGATTGTTTTGTACTAAGGTCGGGAGGTTTTATATTCTCAATTGGAGCGGTGTTAGAAAATTTGGTTCTAGTTGGCATTTGTTGTAAGTACTGAGGAGGCATGCCCAACATGCCTGTTCCTATGAGGAGGTCTACTTGGCTGGGATGATGTGGAGGATTGGAAGTTCCTGCTTGCATGAACTGTGAATTTTGATTTGCTTGAGCAAGTTCCAACCTCTAACCTTCTCAACAAAGGTGAGATGACCTCGTTTGGTAAAGACATGATATTTTGCCTTAGTGGCGGTTGTTGTATATCTTGAGGTTGTATAGGAATATGGTACACTGCTATGAATTGATCCGTGCCCTACCAAGTTTCACCAAGGGAATTTCCTATAGGTGGAGGAATGGGGGTGTTTTCTTAGAAACGAGACCTCAGGTTGTGTTTATAAACCTCCTATAGGTGGGTACATATTTTGAGAGCGTTGTTCATTCCTAGAATAACGTGCTAAGTATTCATCATCTAAAAAAGAGATATGGATCCGATTTGTCTACTAATTTGTGGTCTAAGAAACACCTAAGGAGATGAACTGGATTCTCTAGTGAGCGTCATATTGTTTGAGCCTAAAGGCTCTAGTTGTTGTGTTTGAGTGAGCTGGTCCAACTCCTCTATTTGGAAAGAATAACTATATCTAGTCCTTTGAGGTGGAGCTTGTGTTGAAAATTGGTTAGTTGAATAGTTGTCACCACATGCTGAGAGCGAGGGTGATGGTTGTCTATTTAATTAATCGTAGTATGCTTTAACACCTAGGAGAGGTCTACCATATGCATCATATCCCGACATATTTTGGGGGTATATAAATACCCACAAAATAATGGGAAGAAGCGAAGGTGGATAAAACTAAAAAGAAGAGTGTGAAAGTGAAGCAATTGTTCCTTTCACGTTAGGTTCACCATTTTTTTATGATGTAAAAGTGACCAGCGAGCATGGAAATCTACAAGTAACTCTTCCTCGCACCCAACCTCTTGAGGTCATGCCGAGACAGCCGGTGGGGATGGAATATACGTGGGGTGCAGATAAACTAGTTAGGTAATCTTATGTCTTCAACATGCAATAATGGGATCTATGAATCTAAGGAAAAGAAGGCCCTCCTAACCTGAATCGAGTGTGATAGATTGTTCGGTGAGGATAGCTTCTCGAAGGCTCCAATCAATATCGAGCTCTACTGTGATCCGATCTATGGGTTGTGGGATACATGGAAGATGACCTATGGATGCTTCATATATATCTCTTGACAAGGTCATGAAAATGGAATGGCTAAATGTGTAGTGGATATTTTGGTGCTTTATGGATGATTCTCTGGTCTAGTCCAGAAATATTTAGCTTGATTAGCTGTTATGTTTAATAATGATAGTTGTGTGATAATGTTTGGTGGAAGTGGAGAGGACCTAAACACTAGCATTCGCAAGTTGGTGTCAATACTTGATTGATTTGTAGGCCCGTTGGGTTGTGGGACCTATGGATCACAACCGTAAGTTCATGGTTGTTGTGGACCTCCTATGGTCATATGAAGAGTCAATCCCTGATTCCAAGTATCCAGTAATCGTATGCCTTTTCGGCCTCTACGTTTAGAACTAGAAGTTGCACGATTTTCTTGGAGTACCTAACAGGTGTTCTGGCAACTTGGATACGCAAGCTAGTGTCTATATCAATGAGGAGGTCTCCTGCATCTGGCTATGGGACTAGTGGATCATAACCAAATGTTTGCTCTCTTTCAGTCCATCTGATCATATAGATATCTATCAAGGTAGTCTATAATTTGGTTGATTTGACTAGAACGTGTGTGCTTTGTCATCTTCTATGTTTAATCCTCTTAGCTGTGTGCTGACTTCTTGTAGGTCTGTTGTTGTTCGGAAGACCTGAATTTTTATATTTTGGTCTATGTCAGTTAATGCTACAACAAGATTTGGCTAAGGCATGATTGGCTCAAAAACATATTCCCTGGACTCCCTAGGTCCCGTGATTGTCATACAAGATCAATATAAACCTAACTGAAATGAAATAAACTAATTATGCAAGATATATCTACAACATATATATATTCCTCTATTTTTTGTATTTTTGATAGAATTTTTAATAGAATTAAAAGAGCAATTAATCTAATATATTTAGAAAATGACAACTAATCTAATAAAAAAATTAAAACAAGCAAGGTAGCGCGGTGTAGCTACTTGCCTGTGTAGTTGTGAGTTTATCCTAAATAACTAAATAGCTGATTAACTTAATTAAAAGACTCTCGATCCTACCTCAGAAGTGAGGAATGAATCATAGTTTCTGAGAAACTATCAATCCCCATAGCTTCCCGACAATATCAAAAGTGAAATTTAACTGAAATGAAATAATTCACTACTCTATTTGATATGTTTTAACTAGAACTTTGACAGATAAAACCTAGAATTTACAAAACAGTGGCAAATCCAGAGTGTATGACTTTTCCCCTCGAGAATGATCTCCTCGTTCCTTCATGTTCACGTGTATCCGAAGAGTGTGTATATGATGAAGCATCACAGAAGAAGGTATTTGAACAATGACATCTTTGGATATAGACCAAATATAATGTGAGTAGAAGAGGGATAGCGCAAGTGAGGAGCTTGGCATATGCAATTCCTAAGCGGGGTTTATTGTGGGAATACAACTCAAGTGTATCGAGATATTCTAGAATCTACCTTCTATAAAGAACACAACCTGCCACTCTAATGGATTCAATCTACAAATAACACTACTCTTCTCTAAAATAATTTGTATGAACAACAATGAACAAGACTGAAGCAAGAAGATCGAATGGCTTTTAACAAAGAAAGGAAAAACTAGCATGGATGCAAACATGAAAACAAAATGAATTCTAAGCAAGAAATTGAAAGACTAAAGAATGGAAATGAGAATTTGAGGGCCATTTGCTTGAAAAAAAGTTTGGCTATTTATAGATTTCACATTCACCCAAAGGTGATTCCTATTAGAACTCTTTTACCATTAAACAATGAAGAAACACTATTCCAGGAACATAAAAGATAAATACGAGCTAAGGCGGCTGAGAAAAGCTTATAAATGTTGAAAAATTATGCAATTCGTGATTAAAAGAATGTGCTTTGGAGAACGTGTAAAGGACCGCCACCCCGAGCAAGGCGGTGGTTACACATCTTGGCACCACTGGCGGGGCAGCGATTTCGTCACTAAAGGTCAAAAAGCTAGAAAAAGAAAGGTAGAGGTTAAAGTGAAGAACAAAAATATTAGACAAGGTGCTTGGGATGCTAACATACACTTGGTGAGCTTTCTCGGATTCTTAACACCTCATGCGAGGTGACCTATATCATCATTGGGGCATGTGTAACATTGTTTCGGTGGTACAAGACCCTACATTTTTGGGTACATATAGTTCCCCATCAAACTAGGGGTCGAAGACATGAAGAAATTTGATCAAAATTTTGAAACAGATAAATGAATAAGGAAATAATGATAAAAATAAAATGATGAGATAAGATATCCCAAACGAAGATTAAAAACTAAAAACTAAATAAAAATGGAGGTTATTTGAGAATCACTTAAAGTAGGGAATAAAGTATGGCCTCAATGGAGATGATGGTAATGTCCTATGGACCAGTGAGTTGGTAAAAACCACTGAAAAATGGATGGAATCCAATAGGAATCCTCTAAAATGGATTTCCAAGTCATGGGACCAATAGGTCAAAGACATACATCAAATATCTACAAATAAATGAAAAAATGGTCTAGACTAGGGTTGTAAAAAAATATAGGGGTGAAAAAGTGAATGTGATGTCCTTTAATAGGAGGAATCAAAAATATGCATCTAGGGTGGGACAAAAAAGTGGTAAAATAAAGGTGCCCTAAGAGGGAACACAAGGATGGCCACAAAGGTGAGAGGATGCAAATTAAAGATGAGATAGATAATGAAGCTTTGGGAAACAAATAAAGATGTGATATAATGACCAAACAATTCAAAAGTGGAAGAAAAGATAATTTGAAAGGAATAATTGATCAAAAAGAACAAAAAGTAAGATTGATTAAAAAGACAGGTCGAGTCGATGGGGACCGGGAAGGATCAATGGTGACCAAGGAGGAAGTGATGGCAACCCAAGGAGGTCAACGATGACCAAATTTGGTGGGCTATATAAACCATTGAGTTAGTCAATTAGGCTCATTTGTATGGTTTGAAGTGATGATCAAGATCCCAGAGAAAAAGAGAAAGTGGGATTTTAAGAGAGATGGAGGCTAGAGGAGTAGTAAGGTAGCACTAAAGGACCCATAGGATGGTAAGTTCCTAAACCTTAGCCTATTTTAAAGCATTTTGGATGTTTTATTTTAATTTTTGCATATTTTCAAATTTTAGGATTGGCGTAAGGGGTAGTCACCGAAACTAGATGCGTTAGTCGTAAACCAGACCTAAAAGGGCATCGAACCATGCTTAGAGGTGTCGACCTAACCTAGGTTGGTTTCAACTATGGATTGAATGTTTGATCTTATATTTTTAGATGATGGGGAATATAATATTTTCTTTTTTATTGGTTTTACAAGATCGAGAGACATTATACCTACAAGATAGAGTACTAGCATTATATGATCGATCGGGGGAAGATGTTACGTATCTTTGAGTGGGATCACTTAGTTGTAGTTAGATTGGGTGGATTCTGTCATTACCAACATATTCCACAAGATTTTGGGCTTATGATTACATTGGTAGATAGATGGGATGTGCAGCGAGGCACATTTTGGTTCAAGACAGTGAGATAACCGTCACACTCAAGGATGTATACTACATCCTTAGGCAACCTATACAGGGGGAGCCCGTACATCCCATCATAGTAGATAGAAGTTTGGGGATTTGACATGGATATTTGGAGTCGATGACCCACATATTACTTTCTCATTAGGGTAATTTCACATAGAGACTCAATATGAGCAAGGTGTAGCTAGGATTTGCTTGATATGCTTAGTGATGATAGTGATTTTGATATATGCACTACCAGATTCAGGGTGTGTTAGATTCCCATGGATGCTAGTAAGAGTAGTGGTAGATATTATTGATCACAAGACATTATTTTCTTTTGGTACAAGACTATTGGGATAGATATATCATGAGCTATGCATGTACACTAAGAGGATGAGGATAGGATTAGATGGGGATTTCCTTTTCCATTGTTGGACTTAAGAGTATATAGTGGTGACAAGGCCACTAGGGATACCATTAGTGACAAGTGACTACATTGAGCTAGTCATAGGATTTTTGATATGGCAAGCTGACCAGGCTCATGGTGATAGGAGAGAGAGGGGATCGAGTGGTATGCGAAGAGATTGGAAGAGCTTGATGTGGAGTAGGTTAGATGGTTGCTATACCATGACTATCCTACATGGCCTATGGTAGATGTGTAGATGATGGGGATGAGATAGACTATATGGGTATAAGGTAGAGGCCCACGATGATGGAGGTCATCCAGTTTGATAGGGTTAGGTAGTAGTTTGGCATGGTACAAATACATAAATAGCCTATTAGATATAGGCGAGATGATTCTAAGAGGGATCTTCGAATCGATATAAACTACCCATTAGAGGAGGAGGGGCACCATGGGATAATGATGATGTTGTAGGGGCTGGATATAGATTTGTATATTGGATGGATACCAAATGGGCAACTCGGATGGTGGTAGAGGGGGCCAAGGGAATTGATGAGGAGGAGGAGGTTCCACCTAAGGAGGATGTGGCACCTAGAGGTGATGAGGATGATACTGAGAGATAGCTTGGTTTCATGTAGAGCATGATATAGACCACCTACAGAGGGACACGACATACAAAAGGCCATTGTCCTACACCATGAGAGGGAGTAGACCATTCAATAGAGAGATTGATACAAGAGGTAACGAGAGGCCTATAGAGCTAGATTTTTAGATCTCACACTCGATACTAGTAGTGGAGTCATGGAGTCATGCACCAACGACATCATAAAGAGATGGAAAGATGGAACCTCGGGTACTATGCCCCTACATCTATATAGAGAATTGGAAGTCGAGGCATGATATTAAGAGTGTATTGTGACACCTAGGATGCCATAGACACAAATATATGCCACATATCTAGCTGAGAAGTGGGGATTAGGAGGTGTAGCATGACCATATCCATATGGGATTATGGAAAGTGTGACACATCCATAGTGAGATGCAAGCCATGATGGAGGTAATGAGGCCTAAAGACTAGTTCAGGAGCCTATCCCAAGGGGGAAAGATTTGAGGCTCTTGGATTTAGAGTTCACTAATTTTGATGATGTATCTGGTTTGAGACATGACCCTTAGTGGCTTGTGACTTGATGTATATATGTACTTGGACTTATGATGAGGTGTGTGTGTTTGTGTGATTTTTGTTTCAATTCATAATATTTCATGTTTTTAATTAATTGTTTTGATGGTGTTATGTTATCTTTAGATGGGATGATTATGATTATGATTATGATGTTGCAGATTAGATGTATTTTTTTATGGATTATGGATTAGATGTAGATGATTGTATGGTTATAAATTGGATTGTGATTTATAATATGATATGGATGTGATGTGAGATAGATATATTTAGATGTTAAATAGATGTGATTTGGCATGGATATATAGGTGTTAGACGTGATGAAATAATGGATAAATGACATGGTGGATTTATAAATATGTTGTTAATGGATGACATTATACTTGAAATTATATGCATAGAAATGGATAAAATGGTTAAATTAGGAAGAACATAATCGATGAGAGAGAAAGGATGTAACTTCAATAGAAGGTGATAAAAATTAGCGAGATGAAACTCAATCATATTAAGGAGTGAACAAAGAAACAATACTTTGAATCGAATTGGAGGTAAACAAGAAAGGGAGCCAATCAAGGCAATGCACTTGCAACCAATAATAGGTGTTAACACATAACCATCGATAATTAGTAACCCAAACATAATTTCATCATGAAGTAAGGGGTTTGGATGACACTGTACACAAGAATATAGGTTATTTATATGTTGGTGTTCCTAGGTATTTTCCCAACTCGAGAAAGATGATTCAAACCGATCAATGCGAAAGCTTGTTATGGATGAGAAATTTGATCAATGTAAGAAGCTTTCTTACTATGCTTTCTTTTGAAAATTTATTTTTTTCTTTGGAGTATATGTAAGGTTTATCAATATGAGAAGCCTTCACTACCATGATATGAGATGGTAGCCATCCTTCAAGGAGTGGTCTACATTTTTCTTTTTGTCTCTTTGAATTTTAGATTTTTGGGATTTATAAATGACAGGATAAGATATGCATGATAGTTTTCCTTCGAGGATCAATCTATAATTTTTGACATTTTGGATTTTATAAAGAATTTTCCTTCAGGGATTAGTATCTTTTTGATATGATATATTTTGAAATGAGCATCCGGGATTTTGAATTTTGATGGAAGAGTTGGGGATAGCTAGGTAGACCACTTAGGAGGGGATAAAGAATGTACAAGTGACACTGTAGACCCTTAGTGTGGTTTTAGTAGGTAAATAAGAATGAATTAGATGTAATGATTACAAATTTCTCACCAAGAAGGAAGAACCTATCCATAAGGAATATGTTATGAGCAGATCCATGGTGCCCATATTCAAGGTCATATATAGGAAAGTGATGGTAGACCACATAATTCCAAATCATTATGATGAAAGATGGAAATGGCTAATGATGGATGGATGACTACTAAGATAAATAAGTTTATGTTGGTAGGTATGTTAACAATAGAATGGCCATAAGTGTAATGCATTAAGAGGTTCCATTTCTAGTTTACCATCAAGGGAAGACAAATGATAGGATCCAAACTCATACTTATACATGATAATATAAGGTCCAATACAGTTGGGAGAAAACGTTTCACGTTGACTCCTTTCTAGAGTAGTGACATTTTGATTTTCTTTAAGGACAAGGTCACCAATGTTAAAGTTATGTTACCTAAGGTGTTTTTGTATGCACATTTGATGCACTCTTGATATACATGATGATGTTCAAGAGTGAGAAGGTGATGTTCATATAAAAACTCGAGATGTGTTAGACACTCTTGGTGATAATATTCATTAGAAATGAAGTCTTGAAAATAAATATGCAAATAAGGGATTTTGAATTCAAGAGGAAGAATGGCCTTAGAGACCTAGACGAGAGAGACTATTATCACCCATAGAGGTGCATATGTTAGTTCAATGAGCCCAAAGAGTGAAGGACATGTGAAGATTCCAATTACAACATGATTTATGAATAGTCTTAGCGAGGATGGTGCGGAGACTTTTATTAGTGGATTCAACTTGGTCGTTAGCTTGAGGATAGTATGGAGAAGAGAAGCTAAGATTAATATTAAAAGAGTCGCAAATCTTGTTGAGATCTTTTTTAAGGAACTTTTTTGTCCATCATGATTTTTGAGGGATGACAAAGTGGAAAATCATATGTTGATAGATGAAATTAATGATCGACTAGCTTTGGTCAATGCGAGTGGAATTTATTCCACCCATTTGTTGAAGTACTTAGAAGTGATGATATAATGGTGATTTTGGGAATAACATAGATTGATGAGGTCGATGAGTTCAATACCCCTTTGTGACAAAGTCCAAATGTCCCGAGCTGATTGTAAGGCCTAGCTAGGAATGTAGATTATATTAGAATACCATGACATTTGATGCATTTCTTAATGTATTCACAAGAATGTTTATTAAGGAGGTCCAATAATAACCCATGTGAAGGATGTACTTGGTGACAACTAAACCACTAAAATTTCCACCATAGATGTCATCATGGAATTCTTGGATAACTCAAGCAAATTCATGAGATTTAAGATAACAAAGGAAAAAAACCATCAAAGCCACGCTTGTAGAGGATTCCACAAAAGATGACATAACAATAATCATGTTCAATAAAATACCTCCTACCATTGTTATTAGGTTAGATGGGATGATTGATTGAGAAAGATAGTCAAAAATCTGAGAATAACAAAGATCACGAGGATTAGATTCGATGAGGTTAATACCTGTAACTCAATAAGATGAGCTAGTTTGTCAATGTGATGAATGATGACAGAGAGCTTAGATTCTTCTGTAGACCAAGGGATAAGAGATGTAAGAGAATCCATAGTGTCTATAAAGTGGTTAGATGATTGAGGGATGGTTTGGATGGTGTAGAAATCAAATTCTCCAAGAAGGAAGTCGACAATATCCTTATACTTTTAAAGGATCTCATTTTTAAATTAATAGATGCATTTGACTTGATTAATGATGAAATGAGAATCCCCATAGATATCAAGGATTTGGATGCCAAGTAAGACATTGGTTTGAAGGCCTAAGATGAGAGCTTCATATTCATCCATATTTTTGTGCATTCAAAATTAATTTTATAGGCAATAGGAATAGGAGTGTCCCAAGGAGGAATGATAATGACACCAGCGCCTCCCCCTTATCAACACTTAGATCCATCAAATAAGAGTGTCATTTTGAGAGGGAAAATTCATGTTCAAATTTGTTGATAGATTCATTTAGAAATTTCTTGTGAGGAAGGTGATTATCAAAAAGAGGGGCGTCAACTAATTGATCCATGATAGCCTCACCTTTAATTTATTTATGAGAGATAAAATTGAGGTCAAACTCTATCATGAGTATGATCCATCAAGTGATGTGATCACTATGATAAGGATTAGAATGCATGGTCTTGAGAAGATGAAAGATAGTGATGACATAGTCTTATGATTGAGAATATAATGGTGAATCTTGGAAGTAGCAAAGAAAAGAGTGCAACACATATTTTTAGCTTCAGTGTAGCGAGTCTCATAATCATGAAGGGTGTGAATGATATAGTAGACAACCTGCTCCCTACCTTTCTCATCATGATGTGCCAACATGGCTCCTAGAGCATGATCAGAGGTAGAGACATAAAGATAGAAATGCTCCCCATCACATGGAGGTATAAGCATAAGTGGAGATAGGAGATACTTGTTTGAGATCCTCAAATTCTTTTGGTAGTTATCATCCCATTTGAATTCAATGTATTTATGAAGAAGGTTATGAAAGGTTTGGTAATGGTTAGAAAATTGTGAGATGAAATGGTAGACTAATTAGATTCAACCTGTGAGACTACAAAGCTTATTTAAATTTGGAGGGGCATCTCTAGGATGGCCTTGATTTTTGTAAGGTCAAATTCAATACCCCTTATAAAAATAATAAATCTAAGGATTTTTCAAGTCATTTTCCAAACACACACTTGGTTGGATTCATAAGAAGGAAGAAATGGATAAGGTTCTCAAAAAGGACCTCAAGGATGGAAATGTGGTCACAAAGATGATTATATTTACCCAAAATATCATCAATGTAGTCCTCTATAGTCTTATGGATGAGATCATGAAAGATATAAGTCATGGCTCATTGATAGGTGGCTTAAAAAATTTCAAACCAAAGGGCATGACATGATAGCATATTTTCCCCAAGGAGTGATGAAAGAGGTATTATGTTGGTATTTTAGTGCAATGATTATTTGATTATACCTAGAGAATCCATCTATAAGAGAAAGAATCTCATGGCCCATAGTAATTTCTATGAGTTGATCAATCATAGGAAGGGTAAATTCATCTTTAGGGAAAGTGGTGTTTAAATATTGAAAGTCGGTGCTGGTATACGGAGCTTATCGAAGCCTTGGAAATGGGTATAATATTAAATACTCATTTTGGATAGTTGATAGGGATGATGAATTAGTGGAAAGGATTTTTTGCATCTCCTCTTTAACAATGAGGTAAAATCGATGGTGTATGTGGAAAAGCTTCTCGTTAACCATTTTGGCATTAGGAAAGATAACAATGTTGTGGAAAAGATTGAAGGATTGAGGAATAACATATCATTGTAAAATCATGTGAAGTCTTGGCTATGTATAAATAGAAAAGTAGTGAAAGATTCAACCTCTTGAGTATCAAGAGATTAACCTACTTTGAGGATTTGGTGTTGTTGTGGAGACCCTATGTTGATGTTGATAGTAGATTCATTAAGAAGAGTTGATGTATCTAGTGGTAAGGTCTTATGAAGATATGAATCTTTTACCCCCATGTATGAAAGGATGGAATCACTATCAATGCATTGAATAATGTCAATGGTAGGGGAATATCTCTCTACCATGTCTAGAAATTGAAGAGGGAGGGACCTAGCTTCACTTTCATACTGATAAGTCATGGGTACCAAGGTAATGGTGGATATTAAAAAATCTAGAGGTGATAGACATGGTTTCATCTATATCCATAACCTTGTGGGATGGATAAGATGGAGGATCAATGTCCATGAGAGATAAATATGGTAGGAGAGGTAAGTGGATTGTTCTTTATAGCCCAACCTAAATTTTTCATGGGGTTTTGAGATTGATCAATGATGAGGTCATGCATGCCTTGTTCATAATGCCCATTCCAAATCATTTCTAGGTGCAGCAATGAAGATAGGTGTAGGAAAAGGATTTCTTGTAAAGAAATTCAAAGTTGTTAGTATATGGTTTGGTGTGTAGTTGAGTGTCAATGTGTGAAGAAGGGTGATCAATGCCACCATAGATGAGATTAGTGTGAAGATGAGATGGACCAAAAGAAATGATATCCCCAACATTAGGTTGATACATTGGAGCTTTGTAAATTCTACTGCATCTATTAGGTAAGGGAAGAGCATTAAGCATGAGAAGATGATATTCCCTAAAAAATACAATCCATCACTTTATCTAAGGAGCCATCGTTAGGAATTTTGGATGAAAATATGGATGAGCTATTGGATTCTTCAAAAGAATATTATTTTGGAATGATCACATCATTATTATGGTAATTCATGTGATATGCTTTTAATAGATGAATGTCTATAGGGAGAGTTAATATTTTCCCCTTGTGTTCATACTTGATGCATTGATGAAGGGTGGAAGGAACAAAATGCATGGCATGAATCCATGGTCGTCCAAGTAGGATATTGTATTGAAACTCCCCTTCTATGATATAGAAGATCTCATGGAGGATTTTTTCACCAACATGGATATGAAGAATAATTGTGCCCAAAGTGGGGGCAATAACATCATTAAATATGTGAAGAACCATGAGTGATTGGGAGACAATGGAATTAGGGATCTTGAGCTGATTAAAGGTGTGAGATGAGATTATGTTTATGTTATCTCCATTGTCAATCATAGAATGATAAATGATTTTTCCTTTGATATGCATAGTGATGAAGAGGGGAAGGTCATGTTCTTCGGGTGTGATGTCGGGAATCTTAGTATCATCAAATATTATGGAAGTGGAAGCAACAAGCAATCAAACAAGAGATGCAAAGGGCTGAGCCTCATTGTTAGGAGTGGGGATGCACTTAAGAGCTTCAATGAGGGATTGCTTATGGTTTGGATAGCTTTTTATAATCTCATAAAAGTGACATCTTAGCGGGGCTTGATGAATTTATTTCATAACACTTTGTTCAATAACTACATGACGAGGGGAAACTAAGATAGACACCTTATGATTTGATGAAGAAGGGGTTGAGTAGACTCTTTGGAAGGAGTAGTGACAAACACATTGGATTTTGATTGAGTAGGTGGTTGGAAGTCATGGGGATGAGAATGGATTGTGACACAAGCAATATTAATGAAGAGAGGAGGACTTTCTTTGGTAGAGATCGAGGTTGGAGGAGGGACACAAATGTAATTCTTAGATGAATGAGGAGATTTATATGTCTTGGTAAATGGGGGTTAGGATGAGGAAATTGATTCGATAGATGGAGGAATGTGGTCCCTTTTAATAAGAAGGTCACCCTCATTGATAAGATTATGAATGATAGTTTTAAGGGATTTGCAATGTTCAGTATCATTTCAGGTGCACGATGGTATGCAAAAATGAGATTAGAGTAAAACCATGAAGTTATTGGGCCACGTGGATTGAAAAATTTGATAGGTGGAAGGGTGATCATAGATTCTTGAAGTAGACATCGAAATATTTCTTTGTAAGATCCAAAAAGGGTGGTTGAAGAAGAAGTTGTAGGTGAAGTAGTTTTAAGGACAAAGTGGATGAATGTAAGAGGGATGGGTTTCTTTGAGGTGGTTATATGGGAGTATTTGACTCTATCTTTCACTTGAAAGAGGAGGAATACGATTGTATTTTGGTTTTATTTTTGATTGGTGTGGACTCGGATGGTGTGGATTCGATTTCACAATTGGGTGGAAGATGGTTTTAAAGAGGAATCTAATTTATAAGAAGGGATGGTTTGTTTTGATTTTTTAATAATGGGGACTTGGATGAAGGGAATATCCCTAAGATGGAAATTAATGCTCCTAAGAGTGATGATTTGGCACTAGATTTCTTAGGAGGGTTATTCTTGAGAGAAGGAGCTCCAAATTTTTATGTGGGTGCGTGAGGGATTTTTGGAGGGGCATGCCAAGATTCTTAGACTATGAATGTGAGGATTTACCTTTGGAAGGAATGATCACAATTTAAACTAGGAATATATACTAATAGAACTTGGTAATGTGGATTGAATTGTAGATATCAAAGGTGGAAGTGGCTTCGTATGATGCGCTTGACAAGATCTAAAGGGGTGGTAGATTGTGTAGGTGTAGGAATCTTTTGTGTGGGTGTGATTAAAGTTGTGATTTGATTAGAGTGTCAGAAATTGATGTAGTTGTCATTTTAGGGAGGATTATGAAATAGGGGTGGATGTACTAGGTAATGATGAAATGGGTGTAGGTGATGGTGTTGTATTTTTATCTATAGTATTAATTGTATGGGCATTAGGTGGTTGTGATGTGGAGGGTGGAGTTTGATTGTTGGGTGGATGATTAGGAAAGGGTTATTTGAAGATGTCAAGGGGTTGATTAGGTGGAACATTAGGATTATCCACTTGGAGGTCACCAGAGTTTATAATTTTTTGGATAAATTATTTAAAAGAGCAAAAATTCTGAATGTCATGGTCACAAACTTGATGATATTTGAAGCAATGTTCCTCATGATATCGTGTGGGTTTGGGTCATGATTCGTCAAAGGGTTATATGGGAGGAATACGGATGAAATGGACCATCATTAACTTGTAAAATATCATGTTATATGATTCCCCAAGAGGGGTGTATTTAGGAAGTAGTCTAGAAACACATTGTGGAGGCTCCATATGAGAAGTGGATGTGGAATAATATTTAACCACGATGTCGTTAGCATAATTATTAGATTTATTACCATGCATTGAGGATTTAGTGAATTCAACCTTAAGTTTTTTTTTATCGAATGGCGTGAAGTTCAAGTTTGTGACCCATAGTAAATGCCTCTTTGAAGGTTTGAAATTATTGAATTTGAAGAGTGGAGGAGATGTGCTTCGCACAAGACCATGAGAAAATTATTAATTAATTCTGTGGAAGGGAAAATGATAGTTGATTGATGCCATGCCATCATGCAACAAAATTTGTGATAGATTTGTCATCATACTTTATAATGGCATAGAGGTCTATGATTGTGATATTACGCACAATATTAATCAAGAAATATTTAGGAATAATTGTGCAAGTTAGTTGATTGAAAATAATGAATGTTGTGGGATGGCATTGTACTAGTCGAATGTGGGTACTGCTAACAACATGGGGAATTTGTGAAACATAAGGTCTTAGTGTAGATACAAAAATTGTATATTGTTATCCTTGATTGCTCACATGTGCATCTTTCACCATGTTCCTATCTAGACCATTTTCAATTCATTTATTTTATTTAAATTTCCATCCATTATCCCATCACCCTTAATTATTAATTAATATTCATTAATTAATCTTAATGAGCTAATTAACCTTAATTAGCTTTCTTTTAATGATGATTTTAACCTTAACCACCTAAGTTTACAACCCTACGCTTTTGATAGCTTTTATTCTATCCATATTTATCTCTTACCTACTTAGAACACTTCCTTAGGAAACCCTTACGTGCCTACATGCTTTAAAGCAATTATCCCAATCCCTAAAATTATGATATCTTGAAAAAATCAATCAGTCACTACTCTTAGGAATGGTTACTCAAGTCGTAGTGATTCAGCCAAAATTACATTCCCTCTCTTCCCGAGGCATGCATGAAAATATCTGAGATTTCTTGTGACTGAAATTTTTTTCTTGTGCCCGAGCATTCTGCAACGATTCTGAGACCACTTAGATCTCCTTTCAACTTGTCTTACATCACTCATGAACATCCTTCATGAGATTATCATCATTTTGTGTTGTTTTATTCAGTTATTATCATATTATCATTTTCTTGTTTGCATATAACATTTTGTAGGACCAGATCATCTCCAGAAACCCTTTTTAGTAGTCCTTTTCATCCCTCATACTTGTAAATTAATTTTTAGTCCATCCACTCTCGGCTTACCTCTGTCTATCTCATTTCATCGTTGACCCTATCAAATCGCTGTTGATCCTGTATCCATTTGCCTTTATACCTCTATTCTCTATCTCCTAAGATCCCTATTATTTTTTTCTAGTGTTGACCCGATTATCAAATCCCCCGACATCATTTTTCTTCTCATATCTAGCATATCGGTCCCCCTAGTTGTCGTTGCTCCTACCCAGTTGTCATCGACTGACCTCTATTTGTAGTTTCCACAACTTGGATCCCTATCTCTTCACACCCTTATATTTATTTCAACATCATAACTTCTCTACATGTTCTTATCAATCACAATAGAGCCCCAACATCCTCAGTCTACACTTGGAATATCTATATCTACACTTATAGTTGTTTTTCCATCTATCTACTTCTAGTCACTTTGTCAACTAGACCTCTACATCCTTGGTCTTTGTTGACACTTCTAGGTAGATTTATTTTATGTTAATTTAGATCAGATCTATATGTGCCTTACATTTCTACATTTTTAGTTTTTGTGTTCCTCAAATTCTACATACTCTCCTTTTATAATCATTACTTTTATACTATCTTATCAAACACGGGGTTTACATGCTAAGGAACTTAACACTTATTAAATTCAAATTCATCAATAAACCCCCATCTATCATCTAATCCATTTTCCTCTTATTTTACTTTGTTTTGTAGGTTCATTAGATTTTCAAAGAGGTCATCTAATTTTCTCCCATCATTTTACATCCATCACGTATTCGAGGTACCTTAAACCCTCACATTTTGGAGTTGTTTAGATTTATTTAGTATATATTTCACTAATATGAATAGGAACAAGAAATTTTGATCAAAATTATTAGCACACCTAGTGGGACAACCCTTTTAGGTGAGTCTCTTACATTTTCTTTCATTTTTCTAATTTCCACTAACATTGCGATAGAGGCATTTTCTTTTGCTTATTTGTGTTGGATTTTGGACTTGCTTGAATCACTCTTCGTTCACTTTGAAGATCGGATAAAAGGAAAAAAATTTCTATAGGTATTCTTCTTTTTGTTTTATTTTCTCCTTTTTGCATCACATTTTCCCTTTCTTGTGTGTTTTTCCTCATTTATCTTTCACATTTGAACTTTTCTTAAAATGAACCTTTTGCATCATTGCTCGTTCATCTAGATAAGTAGGGTTTAATTGGTTACATCTCACATTCTATCACACATAACCAAAAATCACAAATCAGTTTACACATCAAAAGATTCCATACCAAGTGGGCCTAATTAGGATTTGATCACCCAATAGGAAAGCCATTGTGGTTTTTTTTCCTTGTTATAAATCCCAAACAGACTTGGGCCTCACGTACCTTCAGGTATATCGAGAACTCCATAGTCATAACTACCTGAAACCATCCTTAGATGGTCATCTCTTAGGTACCCTCATTATCCACTTTTTTATGTTCCACATCTTCTAAATCAATCATGATAATAAAAACTTTGTTGCTTGATTAGTTTGTTAATAAAATTCATAAACAAATATTTTCCCATTTCATGTCTATTAATACCCCTTCTCAAGATGAAACAATGCAACACTATAATATATCCAATGATATTTCCTCCTCCAATGATCTTGATATTCCACATTGGATCTCTCAACCTTGTAAAGACCATGTCATTCAAATAGACCCTCCTTTTGAAAATGATTCTCTTATCCCTCATCAATATATTTCCCCTTGGCTAGTTACACCATCATCTCCTAATCCTTTAGAAACTCTCAGGTCTCCTTCTAGCCTCATGTATGACTTCATATTTCACATATCTCCCACAATCTCTCAATCCTACCCACCCATTCAATCATTGAATCCCATTCCACCCCCATCACCCCATATCAACATTATCCCTACTTCATCTGATATTATCACTTGAATGCATATCCAACCATCTCAATATCCCAACACTTACTTTATCACTCATCATATCCCTCAATAATCACATATCTATATCTCACAAAATTCCATTCAATCTCAACAATCACCTCACATTCCTATTTCTCAACAACAATCATTATCACAAACCATCCAATCTCATCATGTTCCTATTTCCAAACACCAAACATTTTCCCAACCAACTCAATCTCAAACTCTTAATTATATCCCATCTTATCAAACTTTCCCTTCAACATACCCTCAAATCTATCATCATCCTTATCCATTCACTTCTCATGTTATACAACCACAACCATCTACCTCTTATGTGGTACCTTCACACGAAACTTTTATACCATCTTCTAATTATACCCCCTTGGGGGAATCTTATAGTTCAATCTTTGATAAGTTGATGAAAACTCACCTCCTCATACTTCCTCCCATCTGACCTATTGACAACTCACACCCCAAATCCACTTGGTATCATGAGGGTCACTACTGTAAATATCATCAAGTCATAGGTCAAACCATTGAAAAGTGTCATTCTTTTAAAGATCATGTTTAACAACTTATAAATCGGTGAGATCTGAGATAGACAATCCTGCCTCAACTCACTTACGCCTACCTTGACATCTTCATCAAACATTCCTACATCCTTTCCTATGGCCACATCACATATTTTACCTCAATCTTCTACACTTAATCCTCATAAATTTACTATTTCCACATCTATTTCAGCTACCACACCAATCACATATTCTTTCTTTACAAACATATCAATGATACCCCTTAAAACATATATAACACAAACACCTCCACCTAAGATAAGCACAAAGGGTGTTTTCGTTTCCTCTACCAAACCAATTGTATCCATATCAACAAATCCAAAACCTACATAATCCACATCTCACATAGACCTCATTAATAACATCATACAAACACCTCTTGGTCCTACACCTACATCTTTGCACCATTTTTCATATCTACTTCATCATATTTAACCACTACCTACCCTACATCTATTCCACCCTTAACTGTTATACCATCCATAGATTCAATCCCAATTCCCCTTTCTTCATGATGTAGCCTATAATTTACCAGTAAAAACCTAGGTGCATTGGCACATCACTTAGCCTAGAATGAGAACTCACTTAAAGTGTGCAAAGGTACTAGGCCCCTCTTTAGGGTTGTTGTTGTAGGATGTCATTATAATGAAGACTTAATGCATTCATATCCATAATTAATATAACATTATAAAGAGCATGTCCAGATCTAGATCTAGAGTAACAAATTTAAATAATACCCATAATGATGTAAATCATGCAAGAACCAATTATACTCATGATTAATACTCTGATTCATCCATTACACTCCATTATATTAAACACAATAAATACATAGAAGCTTATTATAACAAGTAATACCAACATCTCATGCACACATCAGATTTAGCAACATAATCTCACAACAATTCAATTCTCACATCATCCTCCTATACTATGTAGATCACTACATATTTATAAGGGTGGGGACTTGCCCTTCACCACTTGCATAACTCCCAAAATAGGTTGCATGCTAAAAATAGCCATGCACCTTTACAATAATAGCCACACATGCAAGTGCGCTAACAATAGATCTCTTCTAGTTAACTGGTAGTAGTAATTCTATTATTAGTTTGAACCCATGCAAAGCACTTAGTAGCCGCTTTTCCAAAAATAGCTGATGCGTGTCACACAAGTCTTTATTTGGTTTATGTGCTCTACACGTTATCTCAAAAAATAGCCCATACATGTAAAAATGGCTAAGTCCTGTACCAATATTTTTTCTTTCACACACGTGTCCTTTCCTATCCTTTTACACCTTTGACTACACCCTATTCTCACACGTGAACCTCTTGTGTGCCTTCTACTAAGTATCACACTTTTTCTGCTCAACATTAATCCACACTAAACTACATTCTTGCCCGAAAATGGTTGTCTTTTTATATGGAATGAATAAAGAATAAGGAATGGATGAATGTAAAGAATTACTATAAAAAGAATAATTATTTACTCGTAACATCCTCTGCTTCCACTTTCTTATTCCCTTTGGCTCCTACGGTAGGTTATTTCTTTGGTGACATAAATAAATCACAGATTTTTGTCCTTTGTAGTGTGCAAAAACTTTCCTTTTACCTTCCGTAATGAGCTAGTTCAAAACCCTAGCTCGAATCCACGTGCCCTAGTTGAAATTGTGTTCCCTATGAAACGCCTGAATCTGTTCTTACTTCCTCCTAAGAACTCAAGTGTTGATATATGATTTCTTCTATATAAGGATGTGTTCCTTTGATTGTGAAGTCATGCTTGATCTGGATTGTATCTTCTTTGCATTTGAAGATCTTTGACTGAGTCGGAATATGTTTGGACTCTTTTATTTCTTTCATTTTTAGCACCTGAGTTCAATCTGATTTCGGGATGAATTGTGGATTTACCCATCTTTAAGACTCAGCCTTGGATCAGTGGCATTGATCCAAGAGATGTTTTAAGTTTATTCATGATGAACAAAATTTATTGACCTTACGAAAGTTGCAAGGTCTGAATGAGTTGAATGAGCAATTCAGGAGTTAACTCAGGTTGATCTTGTTAAATGAAAATCGGTTCCAAATACCGTAACATCGGGAAGGCCTAGACCTTAAGCCAGGTAAGATGTTCCTGGGTATTCAGTAAGCTTATTTAGCAATACCTGATAGGATCCTGTACAGGGATGTTTTACCCTGTTTGGTTCCAATACGGATCGGTCCTACTTGGGAGACCTAGACTGGATTTGTTAAGGTTAATAACCTTAACCTAAACTATAACCTATTGGTTAAATTATTATTAATCTAACCTAGCCCTAAACTATAAGCTAAATGTTCCTAAGGTTAGCTACACCTAGCACTATGAGGTAAGACTAATGTCTTACCTTATGATCTACCTATGTTTCTAACCTATCTTAACTAATGATCATGGTTGGAGGGGGACCTATGAAGGGGCGCGAGTCATAGGCGGTGGTTTCTATGGAATTTATGAGGTGGATAAGGATGAAGGACTTGGGATTTGGTGGAGGTTGTAAATATCTATTGAGACCTGACGTGGCGGTATCACCAAATTTGGGAATGGTTGTTTGTGTTCAATTGGCAATCACCAACTTTGGCGGTCAGTGGCAATGGAGATTAGGCGGGAATATGGGAGTTAATGCTATTGATGAACTTCGGTTCCCGAGCACGGATTGCTTGGGAAGGCATGCAAAAGGAAAATTTGTTGGTTGTTTGGTTTTCCATGCGTTCCATTTTCTCTCTGCTTGATCACTGGTTCTTCGAACCAGTCTACTTTGTGTTGCATGGCAACTATGAGAATATCTAGCTCCTTTCTCGGTTGGGGAAGGTTTATAAGGCATGAAGGTAACAGATTATTGTTGTTTAATCTATCGTGGAAGAAGAAGAGAAGGTGTGAGCACATTCAGAGGTCTTCTTCGGATTTTTAAGTGACATTACCAGGCATGATAGGCCCTGAATTTTAAAAATCTTGCTTTATTCCAAATGCTTTCATTAAAACAACTCTGTTCAGGTGATTTTAGTACAGTTGGTTTGAAGCAATGTATGGGTTCTTCTTTTCCTGTGGAATTAGAAATATCTGGTTGTTTGAAAACCCTATTGAAATGTTATTGTATTTATTTCTTCTTTTTGAAATCATTTTCGGCTGGAGACTCATCTATGCTTTTTATGTTATTGCATCCTGTTAAATCTCACTGGGTATATTTGAAGTTTCTTCTGTTTGGAATGCTTGCTGTGATTATACTACTTGAACACGATCATTTGAAGTCCTTACTATTTCCATTTTGGGTTAGACTCTATTGAAAGTTTGCAAGGATTATATAAGAAAATGACGCGGTTGGAGTCCTTGAAATGTATCTTGTGTTTCGACTTCTGTATAAGCTTAGTTGTGAATATTGTTGGTATTGACTCAGTTGGAGTCCTTGAAATGTATCTTGTATTTCAACTTCTGTAGAAGTTTAGTTGTGAAGACTGTTGGTATTGATTCAGTTGGAGTCCTTGAATGTTTTCGTATGAATTTGACTTCAATCTTAACCTTATCTGTGAGTTCTTGTTGGATATGACTCTGTTGGAGTCCTTACAGATTTACATGTGAACACAACTCTGTTGAAGCCCCCGATGTGTTTGCGAGTTGGCTCGACTTCGATCTAAGTCCACGCTGTGCATACTTATTAGCTCGACTTAGGTTAAAACTTTGATGAGCTTATGTAATGGAGGTGACTTCAAAGACCTTGTTGTATATCCATAGAGATTAGATTCAGTTGAATGTTTGTTATGAATATATGTGTTTTGATTGATGGAATTTTATTTGTGTTTGCATCTGGATACGTCTTCTGTTTTTGGTGTTATCTAGACTCTGGTTGACTGAGATAAAGGGGTTCCTAGTGCCATGTGCCATGACAGAGCGATGGCGTTGGGTATTTTATTATGTTTAATGAATGATATGGAAAGATCTGTTGAGTCTATTTAGGCTGGATTATTTATTATTGCTTGTCGCGGGAGCTCTAGTATTGCTTAATAGCTACAGGTGATTTTTATAATTGGATTTTGATGAAACTGTAGTTTCTTCTTATTATCTCGACTGATTCAGTCACATGCATTTAATGTTATTGCATTATTCGTGAGGATTCGGTGCAGTCCTGAATATGATTGGAATGAAGTCTGAATGTCTCTGTTTCTTTCTTTTCTGTTGTAAAGTATATGTTGATATATTTATATTTAACTGTAGGAATTGTTAAAACATACTGATGGATACACGAATTGATAGGATATTCATTTTTGAATGTAATAGTTTGTCGGATGATTGCTGTCCTTGGGATTCAGATGGATGGATGTTTTGGATTCATTTTGTTCTTCTTAGTCTCTAATATTTATGATGAAACATCTGAAAAGTCTTTAGGACTAATTGGCAGCTATAATATGAGTTATGCATTAAAAGTCATGTTCGAATTACAGAAAGAACATAGTCTGAATTATGTTTTCATGTTTGATGAAATGATTTCATTTAAACAGGGTGTTTAATGAGAGCAATTGGTGGATTGCAATTGTTTTAAGAATTAGTGCTTATCATGCTCAGTTCACCGAACTGACCCATGTTGACAATTTTTGTAGATGGTTGTCGTAAGTGGTAAAGGCACACAGATCTGATATGATGTTCAGATTGTTTAATTTGGTTTATGATGAATTCCAACTTGATTCTCTAAATGTACTACACTGAGAAAGTTGTTCTCTTGCTGTTGTGTATTGTATCAAATATGTTGAATGCATAAATTGTAATTGATTAGCTTAGAAATGAATGAAATGAGGGGATTGTTACTTATGTGGCTGCATTTGTATCTTGATGAATTGAACTTCTTCAGTTTGAATGTTTTAAAGTGAATTTTTATTATTTTTATACCTTGAAGTTATTAGGATTCTCTAAGTAAGCCTTGTAAAGATTATGTGGCTGGATACTTGTAAATGATTGGTAGTTCTGTTATGTTCTATATAAGGCTAAATTAGAAATTAGCCCACTGTTCTTCGAGAAGCTAAGGTTAAAATAAACCTTAACAGGAAGCTGAACGGGAAGAGTAATTTATTACTCCTAACCTTGATCTAAGTCAAGACAACATATTAAATGATTTAAAATTACTATATCTTAATACAAATAAGCATGATATAATATAGTTTTGGAAAACTGATTTAAACCTAAAAAGGTATATTTATCATCCTTAAGAGGAGACTTAGGCTCTTTGCCCATTTTCGTTAGTTAAGATTATGGTGAATAAAGGAACTCTTGACGAGATCCCAAATCTTATTAATTTTCTCTCTGTGAAAGGGATCTTAATTAAGGCGAGTGCAACTCAATGATGAGGAGCCCAGGAGTTGGGATAAGACTAATCGGAAAGGAGAGTCTTAAAGTATAATTTCAACTCAACGTATGTAACACCTTAGGATAAGTAGATCTTTTCGAGGTGGTTTTGTAGGATGTTGACACATGTCAACTGTAGGGTTGTACCCCTGAGAAAATTAGGATCTTCTTGAGGATACAACAATGCAGGTGGCTTATGGCGACACCCTTTGCATTGATCTTTAAGATTTACACCTTAAACTCGAGCAAGTTTTTACTCGGAATATGGTTAGAAAGATGGTCATGTTATGAGGCTGCCCTTGGAGATTTGGGGTACATTGACACCTTTGGGTTAACTAGGGTTTATCCAGTATGTCAGCTTATCCCTAGTCCTCAAAAGCATCCTTATAACATTGTCATGTTATTAATCCATTCTTGAGTGAATGAATTGGGAAGGATGATATGTAAGTCAAGTATGGGACATTCTATATAACATCGGAGTAGGGTAGAGGACGTATTCCAGTTGATGAGTATTCTGTCAAGGAATAAGAGACATGAACAATATGTTTCAAAACTTTGGCCAAAGTATCGCAAGCTGTTGATTGCATTGTCCTATGTCACCTAGTCTAAGGGACGAGATGCCGATGAATAATGGTAACGATTATTCAGATAGGTTCCTTGGACAGAGCATTCTAAAATCCTAGATTAGGGAAGAGAACCGCAAGAGTGAAGAGTTTGTAAAAATGCCAACTCTATGAAACACATGAATAGATCGGTAGATCACCGAGTCATGGAATGAATAGATCGGTGGTGCACCGAGTCATTACAGCTGCATATGGTTATCTGTTATAAGAATGGTTGTTTTGATTTGTGAGTTCTAAATTATGTATTTAGAACTAGGAAGCATTTATCAAAAAAAAAAATTTACTTGTTCTAATGTACTAATTTGGGAATGTTACATCTTGGTATCAGAGCTGAAGGTTGCAGCTCTTGGACCTATTGTGTCCATAATCTAATAAAAACCTGAATTTTCTTGTAACAGAAAATGGTTAGAACAAGGGGGAACGTTGCGAATAATGCTCCACCTAAAGAAGGGGTGCAACAACCCAAAAACTTGATGAGATCCTTGCTGCCCTATTGGACACAAGAGATCATTTGGCTGTACTTGAGCAGCAAGTAATGGGAAATGAGGAGGATGAAGAAGCTGGTAACGACAATCAGCTACCTCCTGAGGACAACCCCAATGTGGGTGTTGGTAATAACACTGAAAATGTACCTATCCAACCAGAAAATAAAAGGGCCAGGTTGGCAGCGGAACTCACTAATGATATAAAAAGGATAAGTCCACCTAAATATGATGGCACCACATTAGGAGATGGAGCTGAGAATTGGCTCAGTGAAATGGAGAAGTACTTTGCAATAAGAAACTTCTTGGAGGAAACCAAAGCTATTTGGGGAGCCTATCAACTTTCCCACGAAGCATCTTCGTGGTGGGACAGCCGTAAAGCTGAGCTAAATATTGATGAGACCAATATCACTTGGGATCAATTTAAGGGCTATTTTAGGCAACGTTGGCTGCCACAACTTTTCTATGATCAGAAAATGACAAAATTCCAGAACTTAGCTCAAGGGAAGCTAACTTGTAACTGAATATTGGGAGCGGTTTACGAAACTCCTCAAGTAACGCATCGCAATATCAAACTGACGAGAAGTTCGAATATGAAAATTTATCATGGGGCTGAATCCGTGCTAGGAGGAGAGATCGATGTTCACACCCAACCACTATGGAAGGAGTTGTTGAAAATGCCATAAGGCAAGAACAGAAATTAAAGGCTATTTCGCTCATAAAGAAGAAGTGTAGAAGAAGATTGTAAATCCTTCTTCAACTTCACTGTTAGGGATTATTACTAGTGCTCACATTATTATAAAAGTTAGATTATAATTATGTTAAGTTGATATTACAATTTTTATAATATGTTGTTTTAACAATATATTATTATAGAGTTTTGTTGTACCCGTAAAGTTATAAACGGGTAAGTTGTTTGTTGACTTCCTATTTTCTAGGAAGTAGTTCTTCTATTATATTGGCTATATATTAGCCAAATATGTTGTGCAGAAATATATGGAGAATTAATAATATTTTTAGTGTTCCTACTGTGTAATTCTGAACCAAACTTTATATTTGGTACCAGAGCGAAATCCAGATGAGAGTCTTGTGAGAGGGACGAGAATGTAAAAGAATTTGCGTAGTAATCAGTATTTGGAAGAATTTTTTTAAACAGAGAACTCTTTCACCAGTGTGTTTCGTGCCATTGTATTCTTGTATGGGTTGTTGGTATGGTGGCTACATGTATGAAGTTCTAATGCTCTAATTAGCATTTATATTGAATCAGTCATAGTTGTACATCAACAGTGCTCACGAATAATTTTAGACTGCATCCCAACTCTGTCAGTTCCTCGCTTCTTATTCACGTTCGGTCTACACAACCTGTTTTGTATTGAGATAACAGTGACCACAGCTGAAGCGTGGTGTTATTTCGGTGTTTTGCATGCATTATAAAAAAAACTCAGTTGCATTCTAATATGTGCGGCGGTCCAGCGGATCTGAGCATTATTCCATATCCTGCCGCTGTCAATAGATTCTCAAGCTGTCCAAAGAAAACTGGAGATAAGAACAGGGTCGATTTACATGACAGTTTTTTCAACGTGCCCTCTATACTTGCCATTTGTCCTCTCCAAGATCGCAGAAAAAAAAGGTCTATGTTTTTTGTTAATGTCGATTAGTTTGAATTTTTTTGTTTATTTATTTGGTCAAAAATAGTTCGATCTAAGAGTCATTTTGAGTCATTTTGTTATAGTGTATTGTAAGTCATCTTAAGTCTTTATAATAGGAGTTTGTCATTTGTGATTATTTGTTTATGTCAGTATCAAATTAATATTTAATGTTATTTTTTACATTAAATGTTCCATTAGTCATCAAAGACATATAAATTCAAGATTAAGTGTGTACATGTCATAGGTCTATGTCAAATTTGTGAGTCATTGACATTTGTCATGTGAAATTATCTTATGTCAAATTATACGAGTCATCGTCAAAGTTCGAAAAATCTTTAAAAGTGACTTATGTTTGTAGTTTTGTCATTGTCCAAATACATCATATAGTAGCGTCATCGTCAAAAAGTCAAAAGTCGAAAATTATAAAAAAAAATAAAAAAAATTTCCTTACGGACGCAATTTCGGTGTTACCCGACGTCCGAGAAATAAAGTGTTTCACATTGCGGGAGGGAAGAAAAGAATAAGATCAATGTGGAAACAAATGTGCTTCATGTTCACATCTTGCTGAGTTAGCAGCATGTTGATGGAGGAAGGAGGCATCGGAGGAAGGAGGTCGAACAACGACCTCTCGTCAGTCACCAATGACGGGGCCGCACAGAATGATTTGGTGGCACAGGTGTGCAGTGTGAGTACTTGTTTTTGAGTTTTGCAGTGTTCCAGTTTCAGCTTGGTGTGATTCTTTTTCAGAGTTCCTGTTTTGTTTGGTATTTGATGGATGTTGGAAAGAGAGTTGTGTTGGAGCGCAGATGACTGTCAGTGATCCTCTGACTGACTTGGTCCTCTGACTGCCGTACTTCGTTGGAAGATGGTCAGCTAGGAGAATACGTTCACTAGCATTAGTGACCATGTGCAGCAAGACCTAACTAGCAAGATCCATTCAGGAGTATGTTCTTCGATGCAGTTTGCTTCTCAGTATCTATATGAGTGGAATTTCACATTGTGGGGGGGAATACATACCAATGTTCCATTCCCATTCTGCACCCAAAATGGCTTAGTCAAGGAAAGCTTCCAGTGGCAGTGGTAGTTTTCTATGTTGTTCAAGATCGAGTGGCAGCGATCAAAGACAGAGACTACAATTAAGAACATTACGATTCTTATAGGAAGTAATGTGAAATTTTTTTAGTATTTCTTCCATTCTGCAGTTTTGAGATATGCATGTTGTGTTTCCTACATTATTCCCTGATGTATAAGCATAGTGGTGAACAGTAGCACTAGAGTAAGTCAGTTCATGGATCTTGAAAGGGTTTGTGGGAGGATCTAGAAAACCACACGAGGTCGACAGTTGATGAGGTTCCTGTCACTTCAAGGTTTGTGGTAAGCCTGTTTAAAACCATGGAAGGAGTGAGCCTTTCTTTTGGATCAAGGTCATGAGTCATAGAGTTGGACATGCCATAGGGGTGAGCATACTGCAGAGGAGTGTGTGGATGTTTTTCTACCATGTTCACACTAAGGGGGGGAATGTTAGGAATTATTATTAGTGCTCACATTATTATAAAAGTTAGATTATAATTATGTTGAGTTGATATTACAATTGTTATAATATATTGTTTTAACAATATATTATTATAGAGTTTTGTTGTACCCGTAAAGTTATAAACGGGTAAGTTGTTTGTTGACTTCCTATTTTCTAGGAAGTAGTTCTTCTATTATATTGGCTATATATTAGCCAAATATGTTGTGCAGAAACATATGGAGAATTAATAATATTTTTAGTGTTCCTACTGTGTAATTCTGAACCAAACTTTATATTCACTTGCACCCAAAAAGGGGCCATGGAAAAAGTTTGGGAACAGAATTAAGTTTCAGGGATAATAGTAAGAAAACAATAGCAAATAAGCTGTAGGAAATGTAAGAGATAGTTTTGCCAAAAATTATAACAATGGGCGAAGCCCTATGGAGGACAACGTGATAAATTTAAGGTGGAAGTAATTCTGAGCCTAAAAAGGGACCTGTAGGAGGTTGCTACAATTGTGGTAAAGATCACTACGCAAATCCGTGCCCTTTGAAGAAGGACGATCGTAATCAGTAGCATAAGATATATCTTTGCGATGAGCAGCACAAAGCAAGTGAAAAGTAAGTGACACCTATAGAAGTTTCGGGTAAGTTATTTGGCATACCTGTCACTATTCTTTTTGATACAAGAGCTACTGAATGTTTTATTTCTAGTAAACTTGCTTCTAAACTTAAAAGAAAGGCTGGAAAAATGGATAAATCTTAGACTGTACAGTATGGTAATAACTCTATTCATACAGTGAGTATGTGTCTTTTTGGGGCAGTCCTTGACTTACCTAACTTTTCCACGGAAGTTGACCTCTATGTTACACCCTTGGGATCTTATGACATTGTCATCGGTGTCAATTGGTTAGCTGACCATAAGGCTAAAGTCGACTGTTTTGAAAAGAACATAAGATGTTTAGATGATCGGCTGGAAACAATAGAGATTCAAGGGGTGAAATGGGAAATTTCAGTTAGAAAATTGTCAGCTATGCAGCTTAAAAAGGCTAAAAAAAAAGGATGTACCTTATATGCAGTAAAGATATCTAAATTTTCAGAAGAAGATGGTGATTCCATGAAACGATTTCCTCTGTTGCAAAGTTTCAAGGATGTATTTCTGGAGGAATTACCAGGTTTACCACCCAAAAGGGAATTTGACTTCACTATTGAAATCAAACCAGGAACGGAACCTATTTCCAAAGCACCTTATCGGATGACTACTACAGAGTTAGTCGAGCTTAAGGCACAATTGCAAGAAATTTTGTCTAAGGGTTTGATTAGACCAAGTGTTTCACCTTGGGGAGTGCCGTAATATTTGTAAAAAAGAAAGATGGGACACTTAGGCTGTGTATTGATTATCGGATGTTGAACAAAGGAACAATTAAGAACAGATACCCACTTCCAAGGATCGACAATCTATTTGATCAGATGCGTGGGGCA
This sequence comes from Taxus wallichiana var. yunnanensis, assembly GCA_018340775.1. Classification (NCBI taxonomy): domain Eukaryota; kingdom Viridiplantae; phylum Streptophyta; class Pinopsida; order Cupressales; family Taxaceae; genus Taxus; species Taxus wallichiana. The sequence continues at coordinate 156,175,461 of CM031235.1, read as the reverse complement.
ACAGTTTATTCCAAGATAGATCTTTGATCTGGTTATCATCAATTAAGGATTAGAGAAGAAGATATTCATAAAACAACTTTCCGAACTAGGTATGGACATTATGAATTCACGGTTCTACCCTTTGGATTAATTAATGCACACGCGGCTTTTATGAACTTAATGAATAATATCTTTCAAGAATATTTGGACAAGTTTTTACTTGTATTCTTGGACGATATTCTCATTTATTCTAAAAGTGTTGAAGAGCACAATGAGCATTTGAAGATAGTTTTGGGAATTTTGAGAAAAAGAAAGTTGTATGGTAAGTTATCCAAATGTTCTTTCTTTGATACAAAAGTTCACTATTTGGGTCATGTCATTAGTAAAGAAGGAATTGCTATGGATCCTTCAAAAATAGTGGCAATAACTGAGTGGCCTACACCAAAGAATGTGCACGAAGTAAGAAGCTTCATGGGTCTTGCTGGTTATTATAGAAAATTTGTTAAGGATTTTTCTAAAGTGGCTGCACCAATAACTTCATTACAGAAGAAGGATAGGAAATTTATTTGGAATGATAAGTGTGAAACGGATTTTAAAAATTTGAAAAGCCAGCTGACTTCAGCACCTATTTTAGCTGTACTGAGATCCTAACGGAAATTTCTTTGTTATGATGCTGCTTCAGGGAAGGCCTTGGTGGTGTTTTTGTTACTGAGAATGATCAAGTCATAGCATATGAAAGTAGAAAACTTAAGTTACATGAGCTGAATTATGCCCCTCATGATTTGGAGCTTGCTACCATTGTTCATGCGCTTCAAGTATGGAGACACTATTTACTTGGGAAACCTTTTGAGTTGAAAACTAATCATTTAGGGCTGAAGTATATTTTCACTCAGCCTAATCTCAATGCAAGACAACGAAGGTGGTTAGAGTTTTTATCTCAATATGACTTTGATATTAGCTACATCAAAGGAAAAGAGAATAGAGTAGCAGATGCTCTAAGTCGTAGGAAGCACATTTATGCTCTTATAACATTAAGAACTCAGTTTAAGGATGAGGTAAAAAGTGCCTCAGAATCTGATATATACTTTCAGCAAGTAAAAGCAGCACTTGCTGCAGAACCAAAAGATGAAAGGTATAAAGGTTTTCATTTTGATAATGAAGGAATCTTACGTTATGAAAACAAAGTATACGTACCTTTGCTAAATGATTTGAGAAAGAAGTTAGTTGAATTTCATAATTCACCTTTATCTGGACACCCGGGTATCAAAAAAATGCTTGCTGATCTAAAACAACAATACTTTTGGAAAGGTATGAAAAGGATGTTATTGATTTTGTGACACATTGTCTGGAATGTCAGCGTGTTAAGGTAGAACACATGCACCCTGCTGGACTATTATATCCCCATAGCATACCGCAGTATAAATGGCAAGTAATAAGCATGGACTTTGTACAAGGGTTACCTATGTCCAGGAATAAACATGATGTTATCCTGGTAGTTGTAGATAAACTAACTAAGGTAGCTCATTTCATTGTTAGAAATCTAAAGGATGATTCACTAGTGTTGGCCAAAAGATTCGTGCATGAAATTTTCAGGTTACATGGTGTACCAGAATTGATTATATCTGACAGGGATCCTAGAATGACATCAAGATTTTGGCAAACGCTAAATACAGCTCTTGGAATGAAACTAAACTTCAGTTCTGCATATCATCCGGAAACGGATGGACAAACAGAGAGAGTAAATCAAGTGTTGGAAGATATGTTGCGAATGTATTGCATGGATCAACAGTATAAATGGGAAGAGTATCTCCCATTAGTTGAGTTCGCATACAACAACACTTATCACTCATCTCTTAAAATGGCACCTTTTGAAGCACTTTATGGAAGAAAGTGCAGAACCCCTGTTAGTTGGGATAGTATTGAGGATAGAGTGGTAATTGGGCCAGAAATCCTCACTGAAATGGAACAACAAGTAAAGATGATTCGTGAACGATTGAAGGAAGCAGCGGATAGGCAGAAGAGCTATGCTGACCTAAAGCGGGTTGATCGAAAGTTTGAACTTGGTGAAAAAAATTTCTTCGTGTTAAACCAAGAAAGAGTTCTATAACTTTTGGCAAGGCTGCCAAGTTGTCACCTCATTACGTGGGACCTTTCGAAATTGTTGAAATAATCAATCTTGTAGCTTATCGATTAGCATTACCACCTGCTTTGTCTCGCATGCATGATGTTTTCCATATTTCTTTGCTTAAGAAATATGTTTCAGATTTGTCACATGTTTTAAATTAGAATTCCTTGCAGGTCCAAGACCCAGGAATAATCATGGTTAAACCCACACGAGTGCTGGAAACTTACCAATTGCATTTGAGAAATCATGAAATACAGCAATGTAAGGTCTAGTGGGACCAGTTTAACGAAGAGAGTGCAACTTGGGAAAATATGGAAGAGATGAAAATTTCTTTTCCCTTTCTTTTTGAATAGAATGGAATCTGTTGACAATAAAATGATTATGAACTTGTCTTTTTCATGTCTTTATGTAAGCCAACTTTGAGGCAAACACTATTCAGGCTTAATAAAATGTATTGTGACATTGATTTCGGAACTAATAAAGCTGGAAATAGTCTTATTGTATTGTGAACTAATAAATTAGTTGACCTAAAGGTAAATCAAAAATATGTAATCATCGGGACGATGAATCTTTTAGGAGGGAAGCATGTAACGCGCTGAACTGTTGTTACTTCCTCCTGAGCACTCAAGTGTTGATATATGATTTCTTCTGTATAAGGACATGTTCCTTTGATTGTGAAGTCATGATTGATTTGGATTGCATCTTCTATGCATTTGAAGATCTTTGATTGAGTCATAATATGTTTGGACTCTTTTCTTTCTTTCATTTTTAGAAGACTTTGAGTTCAATCTGATTTCGGGATGAATTGTGGATTTAACCATCCTTAAGACTCAGCCTTGGATCAGTGGCATTGATCCAAGAGATGTTTTAAGTTTATTCATGATGAACAAAATTTATTGACCTTACGAAAGTTGCAAGGTCTGAATGAGTTGAATGAGTAATTCAGGAGTTAACTCAGGCTGATCTTGTTAAATGAAAATCGGTTCCAAATACCGTAACATCGGGAAGGCCTAGACCTTAAGCCAGGTAAGATGTTCCTGGGTATTCAGTAAGCTTATTTAGCAATACCTGATAGGATCCTGTACAGGGATATTTTACCCTGTTTAGTTCCAATACGGATCGGTCCTACTTGGGAGACCTAGACTGGATTTGTTAAGGTTAATAACCTTAACCTAAACTATAACCTATTGGTTAAATTATTATTAATCTAACCTAGCCCTAAACTATAAGCTAAATGTTCCTAAGGTTAGCTACACCTAGCACTATGAGGTAAGACTAATGTCTTACCTTATGATCTACCTATGTTTCTAACCTATCTTAACTAATGATCATGGTTGGAGGGGGACCTATGAAGGGGCGCGAGTCATAGGCGGTGGTTTCTATGGAATTTATGAGGTGGATAAGGATGAAGGACTTGGGATTTGGTGGAGGTTGTAAATATCTATTGAGACCTGATGTGGCGGTATCACCAAATTTGGGAATGGTTGTTTGTGTTCAATTGGCAATCACCAACTTTGGCGGTTGGTGGTAATGGAGATTAGGCGGGAATATGGGAGTTAATGCTATTGATGAACTTCGGTTCCGAGTGTGGATTTCTTGGAAAGGCATGCAAAAGGAAAATTTGTTGGTTGTTTGCTTTTCCATGCGTTCCATTTTTCTCTCTGCTTGATCACTGGTTCTTCGAACCAGTCTACTTTGTGTTGCATGGAAACTATGAGAATATCTAGCTCCTTTCTCGGTTGGGGAAGGTTTATAAGGCATGAAGGTAACAAATTATTGTTGTTTAATCTATCGTGGAAGAAGAAGAGAAGGTGCGAGCACATTCAGAGGTCTTCTTCAGATTTTTAAGTGACATTACCAGGCATGATAGGCCCTGACTTTTAAAAATCTTGCTTTATTCCAAATGCTTTCATTAAAACAACTCTGTTCAGGTGATTTTAGTATAGTTGGTTTGAAGCAATGTATGGGTTCTTATTTTCCTATGGAATTAGAAATCTGTAGTTGTTCAAAAACCCTGTTGAAATGTTACTGTATTTATTTCTTCTTTTTGAAATCATTTTCGGCTGGAGACCCAGCTGTGCTTTTTATGTTATTGCATCCTGTTAAATCTCACTGGGTATATTTGAAGTTTCTTCTGTTTGGAATGCTTGTTGTGATTATACTACTTGAACGCGACTTCTGTTGAAGTCCTTACTGTTGCAATTTTGGGTTAGACTCCATTGAAAGTTTGCAAGGATTATATATGAAAACGACGGTTGGAGTCCTTGAAATGTATCTTGTGTTTCGACTTCTGTATAAGCTTAGTTGTGAATATTGTTGCTTAGTTGTGAATACTGTTGGTATTGACTCAGTTGGAGTCCTTGAAATGTATCTTGTATTTTGACTTCTGTAGAAGTTTAGTTGTGAAGACTGTTGGTATTGATTCAGTTGGAGTCCTTGAATGTTTTCGTATGAATTCGACTTCAATCTTAACCCTGGATGTGAGTTCTTGTTGGATACGACTCCGTTGGAGTCCTTGTAGTATTTCCATGTGAACACGACTCTGTTGAAGCCCCTGATGTGTTTGCGTGTTGGCTCGACTTCTGATCTAAGTCCACACTGTGCATACTTATTAGCTTGACTTAGGTTAAAACTTTGATGAGCTTATGTAATGGAGGTGACTTCTGTAAAGTCCTTGTTGTATATTCATAGGGATTAGATTCAGTTGAATGTTTGCTATGAATATATGTGTTTCGATTCAGTGGAATTGTCAGCTGTGTTTGCATCTGGTTATGTCTTCTGGTTTTGGTGTTATCTAGACTCTGGTTGACTGAGATAAAGGGGTTCCTAGCTGTGCCATGTCAGGTGATGGCGTTGGGTATTTTATTATGTTTAATGAATGATATGGAAAGATCTGTTGAGTCTATTTAGGCTGGATTATTTATTATTGCTTGTCGCGGGAGCTCTAGTATTGCTTAATAGCTACAGGTGATTTTTGTAAGTTGATTTTGATGGCGTAGTTTCTTCTTATTATCTCAACTGATTCAGTCACATGTGTTTAATGTTATTGCATTATTCGTGAGGATTCGGTGCAGTCCTGAATATGATTGGAATGAAGTCTGAATGTCTCTGTTTCTTTCTTTTCTGCTGTAAAGTATATGTTGATATATTTATATTTAACTGTAGGAATTGTTAAAACATACTGATGGATACATGAATTGATAGGATAATCCTTTTTGAATGTAATAGTTTGTCGGATGATTGTTGACCTTGGGATTCAGATGGATGGATGTTTTGGATTCATTTTGTTCTTCTTAGTCTCTAATATATATGATGAAACATCTGAAAAGTCTTTAGGACTAATTGGCAGCTATAATATGAGTTATGCATTAAAAGTCATGTTCGAATTACAGAAAGAACATAGTCTGAATTATGTTTTCATGTTTGATGAAATGATTTCATTTAAACAGGGTGTTTAATGAGAGAAATTGGTGGATTGCAATTGTTTTAAGAATTAGTGCTTATCATGCTCAGTTCACCGAACTGACCCGTGTTGACAATTTTTACAGATGGTTGTCGTAAGTGGTAAAGGCACGCAGATCTGATATGATGTTCAGATTGTTTAATTTGGTTTATGATGAATTCCAACTTGATTCTCTAAATGTACGACACTGAGAAAGTTGTTCTCTTGCTGTTGTTTATTGTATCAAATATCTTTGAATGCATAAATTGTAATTGATTAGCTTAGAAATGAGGGATTGTTACTTATGTGGCTGCATTTGTATCTTGATGAATTGAACTTCTTCGGTTCGAATGTTTTTAAGTGCATTTTTATTATTTTTATACCTTGAAGTTATTAGGATTCTCTAAGTAAGCCTTGTAAAGATTATGTGGCTGGATACTTGTAAATGATTGGTAGTTCTGTTATGTTCTATATAAGGCTAAATTAGAAATTAGCCCACTTTTCTTCGGGAAGCTAAGGTTAAATTAAACCTTAACAGGAAGCTAAACGGGAAGAGTAATTTATTACTCCTAACCTTGATCTAAGTCAAGACAACATATTAAATGATTTAAAATTACTATATCTTAATACAAATAAGCATGATATAATACAATTTTGAAAAACCGATTTAAACCTAAAAAGGTATATTTATCATCCTTAAGAGGAGACTTAGGGCTACTACCCATTTTTGTTGATTAAGATTATGGTGAATAAAGGAACTCTTGACGAGATCCCAAATCTTATTAATTTCTCTCTGTGAAATGGATCTTAATTAAGGCAACTCAGTGATGAGGAGCCCAGGAGTTGGGATAAGACTAATCGGAAAGGAGAGTCTTAAAGTATAATTTCAACTCAACGTGTGTAACACCTTAGGATAAGTAGATCTTTCTGAGGCGGTTTTGTAGGATGTCGGCACATGTCGACTGCAGGGTTGTACCCTCGAGAAGATTAGGATCTTCTCGAGGATACAACAATGCAGGTGGCTTATGGCGACACCCTTTGCATTGATCGTTAAGATTTACACCTTAAACTCGAGCAAGTTTTTACTCAGAATCACAGTTAGGAACATGGTCATGTTATGAGGCTTCCTTGGAGATTTGGGGTATATTGACACCTTGGGTTAACTAGGGTTTATCCAAAGATGTCAACTTATCCCTAGTTCTCAAGAGCATCCTTATAACGTTTTCATGTTATTAACTGCATTCTGAGTGAATGACTTGGGAAGGATGACTGATGTGACAGTCGGTATGGGACATTCTATATAACATCGGAGTAGGGTAGAGGACGTATTCCAGATTGACGAGCATGTCGTCAAGGAATACGAGACATGAATAGTATGTTTCAAAACTTTGGCCAAAGTATCATAAGTGTTGATTGAATTTTCCTATGTCACCTAGTTTAAGGGACGAGATGCCGATGAATAATGGTAACAATTATTCGAGATAGGTTCTTGGACATAGCATTCGAAATCCCAGATTAGGGAAGAGAACCGTAAGAGTGAAGAGTTTGTAAAAACACCAACTTTTTGAAACACATGAATAGATCAGTAGATCACCGAGTCATGGAATGAATAGATTGGTGGTGCACCAAGTCATTATAGCTGCATATGGTTATCTGTTATAAGAATGGTTGTTTTGATTTGTGAGTTCTAAATTATGTATTTAGAACTAGGAAGCATTTATCAAAAAAAAAAAATTTACTTGTTCTAATGTACTAATTTGGGGAATGTTACACCCTAGCTCTTTCACAATGCTTTTCTTCGCTCAAACAATTCACCAATGGGGATGTAAGCTTCTCCTATGCACAAATCTACTCCTCACATTTGGTTTCACTCTCTGCACCTCAATATGATTCACTCAACTTGCTTTACACTTAGCTCATTCAATTTTTTACTATTTACAATGGTAAAAATAAACTCGCATCCCTTCCTTATATATATTTTGAAAAAGATAGTGCATTTATTAGTCCTTCACCTACAAACAATATTCATTAATTGACCCTTTTCACATTTTTCTATGCGGTACATCTTCATGCCTCAGCTATAACCTTTTAGCACACCTTCCTACCTTCTAGATACGAGACTTCTCTTCGGCGTGCTTTGATGCACCTAAGTCCCTCATCACCGCACCTTCTCCTAGTAGTCTCCATGGCCAAAGTGCTTACCTTGTTTTATATTGTTACATCATTTATCTCCATCTATGGTCCTTATTTAGAAGCAATATTCTCTGTTCACCAACTCTTCAAAATTGAATAACACATGTACGAAGTTGTTCCTTTATGTGTACCCATTTTTCAATAACCACACACACAAATGGTATGTGCAGTCATCTGCGCATAAAAATACTACAAATGGTAATTAGCTTCTGGCACGTAAACGTGCTTATTTCACAAAACACCAACTGAAATTGAAAAAGCATAGTGATAAAGAAGGAAATACATTAAGGGAATACATAATTGAAAACCTAATCTAAATGGAAACACTGCCTTATTACAAACACCGAGAAGACTTATTTATAGTAGGGCTTCAACCTAATCCCATTGAAGTAACTAGGTAACCATATTCCATCAAGCATTTCTAACTGACAAGATCCTATTGCAAGTATGTGAGTGATAACATATGGTCCTAAAAATGTAATTTAAGTTTTCCTGGATGATGTAGAAACATATAATCATAAAGAAGCACCATCTGTCCTATCTCAAGCTTTTTGTCCCTAATGTTCCTATCATACCATGCTTTCTACCTAGATTTTTCTTACTTCTGACTCTAGTGTGTTATTTCTTGTCATTCATCCATCTTAATCATCTTGTCAATTTGTTCTTCTAATGCTTTCTCATCATCTAGACCTCCAACGTGTGCAATACACAAATAAGGTAGCATGAATTCCATAGGAAGAACTACTTCTATGTAAAACACCAATTGAAAGGGTGTTGCCTTGTTCTATTGCTTGTATGTTGTTCTATACACCCAAAGTACTGCAAAAACTTTATCATCCCAATCCTTTCTTCCAACATCACAAATTTTTGTCAATGTCTAGCTCAAAATCTTGTTGAAAGCCTCAAAGCAATCCCATTTTTCTGAGGATGATATGGTGTAGTCTTATGGTGTGCAATCATGAATTCATCCAATAGAATTTTGATTGTATCATTTAGAAAATGTGTGCCCCGATCACTAGTCAAACTCAACGGGAATCTATACAATATAATAATATTTTCCCATAGAAACCTAGTTATAGTAGATGTTGTACAATCCTTTTTAGGTGTTGCTTCTACCTACCTTGTCAGATAGTCTGTGCAAGTAATGATATAGTGCAATCCAATCCTACGCGTGGCTAGTGAAATAGGACCCACAAAATCTATAGCCCATTTTTCAAATGGTTCTACACTAGTAATAGGTCTTAGAGGCATTTCATCTCTTTGACCTAGTTTTCCAAGGTGTTGATAGTGATCACAATCCTTACAATATGCCTTACAATCTTTATATAGGGTCTCCCACCATAATCCAATGAGTAGGATCTTGCATGCAGTGGTGTCACCTAGATAATTCCCACCTGTAATACCACCATGAGCCTCCTCCGGGATACCGTGTGCTTATGTTCTAGCACACGGTGGTGTAATACCTCATCTTGACATAACTTGTACATGTCACTGCTAATCAACATAAATAGTGTCATGCGAATGGAAAGTTATTTCTTCTCTAAGGATTTCATCCCTTTTGGTGCCATACCTTTTCATAGAAAGAAATCAATGTCTTCTAACTCGATGGCACACATTATAACCTATATAACTATGCATCAGGCATGATATCTTCAATTTCTGCACTTCTTCTCCTTATAGTATTTTGGATAAATGATCCGGTCTAGAATTAATTTTCCCTAGTTTTACCACAACCGTGAAATAATTCTTGGAATAAGAGTATCCATCTGTATATGTGCCCCTCTAAAATGGGATTGTTTAACAAATATTTCAATGACATGTGATTGGTATAAAATACACATGGTGTTTCTATCAGTACTTTCGAATTTATGTAGTGCATAGATCATCGAATAAAGCTTCGCGCTTTATAGTTGTATAATTTTTCTCTGTAGAGTCAACTTTTTACTAATAAAATAGATAGGATTATTTATAATACCTTCTCCATGCTTGAGCCAAAACCATGTCAATGGTCGTGCCAGAGGCTTCCACATGTACATGAAATGGTTGGTCCCACAAAAGAAAGCACAAAATAGGCATTGTAGTAAGTTTCTCCTTCAATGTCTTGAATGCACGTTGTTATGGTTCTCCCAGTAGAATGTCCCTTTTCCTTTTAGTAACTCCTCTAAGGGTGTGGAAACCTTAGCATACCCCTTTATAAATTTTCTATAATACCTAGTGTGACCCAAGAATCCACACACCTCACTTTGAATGGTAGGCTCTTCCAAGCCGATAATGACTGCAACCTTAGCTGGATCAACCAACAAACCTTCTTTACAGATGATGTGCCCTAATAGTATTCCAAATGGTGTAGAAAATACACATTTCTTGATGTTCAAAGAGATTTTTAACTGTCAACATATTTCAAACATTAGGCATAAATTGTCACAATGATCCTTAATAATTACATACACCGTCCAATCATCTAAATAAACCTGTAAGAAGTTGTGAATAAAATCTTTGAACGCTTGAACAACTATGCGCTAAAATACAACATGCACATTTTTAGACCAAAAGGAATCACAATATAGGAAAATATGCCTCATTCAGTAGTAAAAGTAGTCTTTTCCTGATCCTCATGTGTAATCCTAACCTAATGATACCTAGAGAATTAATCTATAAACAAATAGATCTCGTGCCCCCTACAACGCCTTATATTATTTCCTTGGTGAATGGCATGGGAAAGGGATCAGCCACACATGTAGCATTTAGCTACATGTAGTCCACACTGATTCTAATCTGACCATCCTTTTTTATAGTGATCACCATGTGGCTAACCCATTCTGACTCATCCAGGGGCTTGATGATTCCAAACTTCAACATTTTGTCAATTTCTTCTTTGACCTTTTCACACAAGTTGGGGTTCATCCTGTAGGGTCTCTTTCTGACTAGGTGTGCACCCTCCTTAAGCTTTATCTTCATTTCTCCTAATGATTCATGCATGCCTTTGAGTTCATGGTATCCCTGAGGAAATAAGTCCTGATAATCTTGTAGTAACTCAATGATTTTTGCCACTTCAGAGTCAGACCAATAGTCCCCAATTATGGCCTCCTTAGGCTCAACATTTGATCCAATATTCACTTTCTTTTTTTCATAGGTTCATGATAGGCATGTGTGGTCTTATTTGCACTGTCCAAAACCTCACGCCTACCTGTTGAATGGTCTACATCCAGATTTTCTACTTCTTCATCATCCACTAAGTAGACCATCTTTCCTTTTTCCTTCTCAAGGCAAGTGCACCTAAGTAGTGTGGCATTTATCTTTGTTTCTTCAGCAAAATGCACTCCTAAGTCTTCTTCATCAAATAAATCTTGAATGAGTTCTTCCACCTTGGCACTATCTCCCATAGTTAAGCACTTTATAACCTTTAATTCCTCTTCTACCAGAGGTTTAGTAGAGAAAAATTCAAACATCTGGATCATTCCTGTAATTAAATCCTACCAATTTCCAATCTCTATGGAGTTCCGCATATACATACCAAGCACGCACGCAACCTTGTAAAGTGGAATAAATTTTGTGCACCTAGAGTGAAGGTGGTAAATCTTCCTGCCCCTTCATCTAGATTCTCTCACACTCTTGAATGTGGTGCTTTGAGCAGAGTTGATTACCATGATAAGTACATATTTGAGTAGGTGCATTATTCCTAAAGAACCTAGTAGAAAGAGAAATCCTAATTTCATTCCATCCTACAAGATTATCATTTTGAACCACCCACTAGTGCGTTATTGTCATACGCAGGGTATATGCTAGCATATTTTGTCTCTCCAACTAGTCTATCCATTGTTCCTCCATGGCGCGTAGAAATACCATAGGATCTCCTTCTCTAGTGTAATGAGGTACCGAGTTGTTACTTATTCTCCTGATACAACAAGGTCTGCTATCCCACACAAATGTTCTCTTTACTTCACGCCCTACCAACTCATAAGTACTATGAGCCCAATTATCACAAGCAACACTTGTAGTATCACTAATAAACTATGCATCTTCCCACTAAAGGATTCCTTCTTTAGATGGCTCAAGCACCTCTAGGTCCCAGATGGCGTGTACATAAATCCTATTCAAGTCTTCCTCACTCAAAGGCTCAACATAGGGTGCAGATTTGTCATTTGTTAAAGGGATAATAAATCTTTCCTCCTTGTTTTCAAAACTGATATAACCCTTGTTGAACCGAAGATCAACATTATTTTCATAGCACCAAGGACACCCAAGTAGAGATGGGAAACTATCCACCTCTGTAAGTGTTAAAACTTCAAAATCCCGGTGAACTTGGACCCCTTTATGGTAATGGATGAATCTTTCAAAACTCGATGGGAGTGGCCTTAGTCGATTAACCATGAATAGTAATCGTTGATGCAAAATCACAAAGCACCCCTGGACGCACATCAGGTTTCTAGGTTGATGTTCGGGCATCCGGCGTGATTGCACAACATGGAAACCTCTCTCCAGCGTGGGACTTGTGGCGAGAGAGGAATCTCCAGAGAAGGCTGGTTCCTGCTCCTAAACTACCTACCACAAGCTATTCCAGTGCAGGCAAGCTAATCTAATCCTAATCTAACCATGCCAAGGAGACAGAAGAGAGAGAGAGAGAAGGGAAAAACAACAAAAGCCTACACTAAAACGGTGATACACCAGAGAAGGAGGATGTTGAACATCTATCAAAACTGCCATGGGACAAAGAGAGGTGAGCAATGGGAAGGATGGACAGATGCATCACAGGCCCAAGGATAGATTTCACACAGAAAATGTCCCAAAACTCCATGAACACAGCTCCAAACCTGCAATGAACATTTAGACATGCACAGATACCTGCAAATGAAGAGAGGCAAGGAGAGAACAAGCAAAAATGAGAGAGGATGGACAGATGCATCACATAACACATTTTGTTGCTCCAGAAGTTTGCACAGAACATCATTCCATTAGTAAAAGGAAAAAAATGCCATTACAGAGCAGGGAGGAGGCTCGAACTCCATTTTGACCCTAGAGAAGAAAAGAAGGGAGGCCGAGGCCGAAAGAATGAACCACACTTTTTTATTTTGCCACTCCTTACAATATATAGGAAGAATGAGAGAAGGAAGAAAGAGGAAAGTCAGATCTACTCCAACCACCCCCAGGTCGTATTTTAAATCATCTCATTATGGTAGAAGCGGCGGATCCTGGCAAAAGCGGGGTCATCTGCTGCATTAAAGCTGGTTGTTGAAGCGTCACTTCTATTGTATCACGTGTCAGAGCCGTTTCTTGATTTTCTCTCTCCAAACTGCACCAAAACTTGAGATTAACCCCAAAGTCATGTAGATCATCTCAACAGCTTTCCGTTGATATAAAGAACGTGGAAATCCGAGCTCTGGATCAAAAGATATGGCGATCTGAAGATTTAGGGCACGGAACAGATCAAAACGAATTTTAAAATGTTTTCCGCTCTTCGCCATCCGGGACGACACGTGGCACGTGCTGATTGGACGAAATTCTCTCTCCTCCATCTTTCACGGGCTTTCCTTTTTAAATTTCTTTTGGGCCCCTTAAACTTAGACACGTGGCGCCATTTCATTGGTTCGGTTCGGTGCTCGATAACTCGCCCCTTTGATCTTTTGAATTTTTCTCCTGTGAGGACACGTGGCGGTTCGATTGGTCCTCGGCTCCTTCGGCTCCTTCGCATACTTCGCTTCCATTTGTCCCGGATGTCCCATTTGATTTTGGGCCCTTTGTGCTCATTTCGGCCGGTTCGGGCATTTTGCGTCCATTTGTCCCAGATGTCCCATTTGACTTTGGACCCTTTGTGCTCATTTCGGCCGGTTCGGGCATTTCACGTCCATTTGTCCCAGATGTCCCATTTGATTTTGGACCCTCTGGACTCATTTCGCCGGCCCGATTAGGCGGTTGGCATTTTGGCCCGCTTGTCCCACTTCCTTTTGGATGGCTTGACTCTTTTCAGCCGGTTCGGCCCGGTTCAGCGCCTTTTTGGCCCGATTGTCCCATTTGATTTTGGGTATCGGCCCTTTTCGCCGGTTCGGCGGTTCGCGCCTTTTTGGCCCGATTGTCCCATTTGCGTCCCTCTCAGCAGTTAGCCAATTTTTTCTCGGTCGAACCGGCATTTCGCGCCCGCCGCGTACTTTTGTCCCAGATGTCCCTGTTGCTTTGCGGGCTGTTTGTGCTTACTTCGGCCGAGCCGGCCGGTTCGGGCCTTTTGTCCCAAATGTCTGATCCGCCCTAGGACTAGGACTTAGTCATTTTTATGATTTTTTCCTGGATCAACCTACTTGCCTTCTGCAACCTTTTTTCACATTTTCTCAGAGCTTGCTCTTTTCCTCTCAGACAGGGAACTTAGAAAATATTTGAGGGGACTCTAGCAACATGATTTTTGGCCCCGAATCAATCAATTTTCCTGGGACTTGAATATTCTGATGCATGTTATCAAAATTACCTGGGGGGGTGAAATTTTGACAACAGTTTGGTGACTCAGCGGGGTCATCTGCCTGCTAGATGAATGATCAGTAGCCTGAAGCATCCATTGGGCATGGAGTCATAAGCAAGCCTGAAAACTGATCTGAACTTGAAAATCTCCCCTCTGAGCCACTTTGAAAACCCACCGGACATGGAGTTGTTCTCACCAAAAACCACTGAAAATAACTATGCAAGAGCAACACCAGCAACACCAAAAACTATGTACAAAACTGAAAATCATACATGCCCCAAATGGAACATGCAGAGTGTGCACAAGCACTTCTTCTACTGAAAGCAAACCTAGCTACTCTACTCTAACTGGAAGCAAAGGCAAGCTAAACAAACCCTGCAACTGGTTGTGAGAAATAGCTTCCTTTCTTCAAAATTGGCAGCCATGCAATCGATTTGGCACTGATCACGGCTGTTTGGATGAGTGGGAAATCAACGAGAAGCCGGTCTTCCACCCAAATCATCAAGGTGTCAGCTGAAAAAAATCCAATACCTCTTTTCGTTGCTCTGCATTTGGATTGAAAAGGTACGGCAGCTGATCCTTGGTACTCTGTAACCCACCCTCATGCTCAGAAGCAAGCATGACCGGTTGTGGCTTCTCCTTTGGCTCGAATGAAGCCAAATACCTGATTGGGCAAGGTCTGGTCCGTTTGATATGCCCATAGCTCTGATTTTCAACTCCAAGAATGGAGTTTTCTTGTAGACCCACTGAATGGATGATGTGGAAGAAATGGTGAAGTCCTTACTGTCCTTTCTCTTCCTCCAATGAAGAACATGGAAAATCTTCCAATCTTGATCCCAAAGAGCTCTTTGTAAGATGCAAGCTGCTGCAAATGAAATCTCTCCTTCATGGCAGCAGGCTGCAGTGTTTGGAATGTGGATGATGAAAGAGAGAAAGGTGGTGAAAGCTCAATGCTCTTCTCTATCAAAACAGTCCTCCAAATCGGCAGGTAAACTGCCTCATTGTTGTCCTGCTTTGCTCGTGTTCAAATTCCTCCATGGTGTCCTCTTGATCTACAACTTGACCACCATGGTTTCCTTCACTCTCCAAAATTGAGTTTGAAAGATCAAACTCTTTTTTAGTGCTAGAACTTGAGAGATATGAAGTGGAAAGAAGAAGTGAAGGTTCTCTTGTAACCTGCTTTGTGCTCAAAGCCCTTGGATCTGCATTTTTCTTCTCCACAGCTAGATTGTGCTCCTCTTTTTTTGGATTTGGAGCAGCTTCTCCTTCCTCCAATGTTTGAAGGCAATCTTGCTCTTGATTGAACTCCTCCTCCAGCATGAAGTTTGTCAAGTCAAACTCTTCAATTTGTTGCTCTAGAGGACAAGTTGGGACTGCAAGATCTTCTTCTCCAACAAAATCAGTCCTCACCACCATTTGTTCAACCTCAGCCTCTTCTGTAGGCTTAACCATCAAGGGGATCTTTGTCATCCCAAATCTAAGAGCCCAACTCTTCAGACTGTCTGTCACTTCTTTTCTGTTGGGCTCCTCTTCTTGCTGTCCTTGATGACTGATTTTTTCAATTCCTTCTTCCCCATATGAAATTGGGAATGCAAGAGGAGGAATGGGTTGAAACTCAACCGATTTTACACTTTTTTGTGGTGGTGGAGGCAGTGAAACCTCTTGTTTCTTTGGAGGAGGGGGTATTTCTGTTAGCTCTTGTGGAGGGGATGACTGTTTGGAAGGGAAAAGAAAAGAAGAATCGAGATGGGGTGGAAGACTAGGGGATGGAGGGATAGATTCAACATTTAGGGAAGCAGATGGTGAGTGTAAAACTTGACACTGCTGAAATGATATAGATTGGGAAAGAGGAAAAGAAAAGGCATGAGATGGTGTGCTTACCCATTGACAAGGTTGTTGAATACTCCTCTCATACACCTCTATTTCTTCTGTCCATTGTGTAAGTTGGGGCAGCATCTTTATCATGAAGTCCAGCTTCTCCTGAGGGCTGAAGTGTCTTGGAAAAGGGCCTCCCCATGGACAAGGAGTCCTGTAACCGATTCCGAAAGCTCTCATTTGAGCTGTTGCTCTGGACTGCACCATCCCCACCTCCATCTTTTGGATTTTCTCCAACAGACCAGCATCTTGGATCTGATTGTCTTCATTGTATGCATACTCTTGCTCTTGGAAAGCTCCATAGCCAAACTGACTTTGGCACTGCTGTTCATATGGGTATGCATACTGATCTTGAATCTGCTCAAAATGCTGATTTGGAGGATTTGTAAAACGTGTTGGAGGTGGAATATACTGCTGTTGTTGATGTGAAATCCATGATGGAAATGAAGTCATGATTGCACAACTTCATGGAATGGAAAAGAATGAAAGGGATGGAAAGAAAGATGGATGAAAATGTATGGAAACGGGTCTGCAAGCTCAGAGAAATGGGTTGCTGATCAGATGGAGTCGCCAGATGTGTTTGCAAGTGCCTCCAAAGGCTGAAATCTTCACAGGAACACACCAACCTGCAAAAGATGAAGTGAAAGACCTCTAAGGTCCCACCGGGCATGCCAAAACTGTTGATGCAAAATCACAGCACCCCTGGACGCACATCAGGCTTCTAGGTTGATGTTCAGGCATCCAGTGTGATTGCACAACATGGAAACCTCTCTCCAAGCGTGGGACTTGTGAAACCGAGAGAGGAATCTCCAGAGAAGGCTGGTTCCTACTCCTAAACTACCTGCCACAAGCTATTCCAGTGCAGGAAAGCTAATCTAATCCTAATCTAACCATGCCAAGGAGACAGAGAGAGAGAGAGAAGGGAAAAACAACAAAAGCCTACACTAAAACGGTGATACACCAGAGAAGGAGGATGTTGAACATCTATCAAAACTGTCATGGGACAAAGAGAGTGAGCAATGGGAAGGATGGACGGATGCATCACGAGGCCCAAGGATAGATTTCATACGAGAAAATGTCCCAAAATCCATGAACATAGCTCCAAACCTGCAATGAACATTTAGACATGCATGAGATACTGCAAATGAAGAGAAGCAAGGAGAGAAGCAAGCAAAAATGATAGAGGATGGACAGATGCATCACAGAACACGTTTTGTTGCTCCAGAAGTTTGCACAGAACATCATTCCATTAGTAAAAGGCAAAAAAACACCATTACAGAGCAGGGAGGAGGCTCGAACTCCATTTTCAACCCTAGAGAAGAAAAGAAGGGAGGGCCGAGCCGAAAGAATGAACCACACTTTTTTATTTTTCCACTCCTTACAATATATAGGAAGAATGAGAGAAGGAAGAAAGAGGAAAGTTAGATCTACTCCAACCACCCCCAGGTCGTATTTTAAATCATCTCATTATGGTAGAAGCGGCGGATCCTTGCAAAACGGCGGGCTGTCTGCTGCATTAAAGCTGGTTGTTGAAGCGTCACTTCTGTTGTATCACGCATCAGATCCGTTTCTTGATTTTATCTCTCCAAACTACACCAAAACTTGAGATTAACCCTAGAATCATGTAGAGCATCTCAACAGATTTCCGTTGATATAAAGAATGTGGAAATCCGAGCTCTGGATCAAAAGATATGGCGTCGAAGATTTAGGCACGCAGAGCAGATCAAAACGAATTTTAAAATGTTTTCCCACTCTTCGCCATCTGGACGACACGTGGCACGTGCTGATTGGACGAGCAATTCTCTCTCCTCCATCTTTCGCGGGCTTTCCTTTTGAAATTGCTTGTGGGCCCCTTAAACTTGGACACGTGGCGCCATTTCATTGGTTCGGTTCAGCGCTCGATAACTCGCCCCTTTGACCTTTTGACTTTTTCTCCTGTGAGGACACGTGGCAGTTTCTGATTGGTCCTCGGCTCCTTCGCGTACTTCACCTCCATTTGTCCGGATTCCATTTGATTTTGGGCCCTTTGTGCTCATTTCGGCCCGATTCGGGCATTTGCGTCCATTTGTCCCAGATGTCCCATTTGACTTTGGACCCTTTGTGCTCATTTCGGTTTGGTTGGGCATTTGCGTCCATTTGTCCCAGTGTCCCATTTGATTTTGGACCCTCTGGACTCATTTGGCTGATTCGGCCGGTTCGGGCATTTTTGGCCCGCTTGTCCCACTTTAGCCGGACTAACTTGACTCTTTTCGGCCGGTTCGGCGGTTCGCGCCTTTTTGGCCTGATTGTCTCATTTGATTTTGGGTATCGGCCCTTTTTCACCTGCCAGTTCGGCGATTCGCGCCTTTTTGGCCCGATTTTCCCATTTGCGTCCCTCTCGTGATTAGCCAAATTTTCTCGGTCGAACGGCATTTGCGCCCGCCGCGTACTTTTGTCCCGAGATGTCCCTGTTGCTTTGCGGGCTGTTTGTGCTTACTGCTCGGCCGAGCGGCGTGCCGGTTCGGGAACCTTTTGTCCCAAATGTCCCGACTACCCCTAGGACTAGGACTTGGTCATTTTTATGATTTTTCTGGATCAACCTACTTGCCTTCTGCAACCTTTTTTCGCATTTTCTCAGAGCTTGCTCTTTTCCTCTCAGACAGGGAACTTAGAAAATATTTGAGGGGACTCTAGCAACATGATTTTGGCCCCGAATCAATCAATTTTTCACAGGACTTGAATATTCGATGCATGTTATCAAAATTACCCAGGGGGGGTGAAATTTTGACAACAAGTACATTCAAAGATGGTTGCAATGGAGGTCTCCTCATTTTTACCAATGTATCTAAAGTAAGAAAATTGAATTCCACACCTATATCAATTAATATATTACTCAAAAGGAACCCATCAACAAAATAATTTGAGTGATTTACTTGTCAAAGTCTAAGCTTTGAGGGGGAATATTTGCATGCGAGATCTACCACCCAGTATCAATCCTTACACATGGAGTGTTTTCCTTTAACCAATTCCCTAATAGTGGAATGATATCCTCCTGGTGCAACATCTTGCACACTTATTTCAAGTCATCCATATCAGATTGGACCATCTCTGATGCTTTATTTTACTCCATATTCCGTGATTTCTCCTTTAAAGACTGTATTTCACCCTGAATATTTTCTGAGTACCTCCATGGTTTCCTAATAAACCTCCTTCTGATGGATAGGATCTGGGTACCGTGCATGTAGAACCTCCTCCATAGTGATGGTAGACTTCTACTATAATGCTTACATGATGCGCGTTTGCTTCGGCGTGGGTAGTGATCTTTACAGGAAATGCCTCATATTTTGGTTCCAACTTGGGCATCCATTGATTTTCCACAATGCATTGTATCCTAACCATCCCTACAACTTTTTTTTCTTGTTTATTTTGATTACTAAGATGATCATATAGGTTTTGGAATTCCTCATAACTATGATTATTTCCATGAAAAGAACATGCGATATTTTGAGGACATTCGTGATTGTAGTGGTCAAGAGTTATTCATGTATAACATATTCGATAAGGAAACTTGCCTCGTCCACCACCATGGCCTCGTCTTCTGAATCCACCATGGTATCCTTGACCTATGCCACGACCTCCTTCAAAAATCCCTTCAAATTGATCATAACATGCTTGATTTTGGTCCCGATCGTGATGGTTTTTCTTGCCTTTAGATTTATCCTACACTCTTTTCTATCATACACCAATATCTATAGCATCATGGATCTGACCAATCAGCCAGTAGTATTCTGTGTCATGAGTTGTGGACCTATAAATTTTATAGTAGCAAGAGATGTTCTTCCTTATTACGTGTTGTAATAATGGGTAGTGGCTAACATCATGGTTTAAATGACATATCTCACAATCTAGCAACAATGAGCATACTAATCTATGGGGAAAACTATCCTTGGTGTGACCTTCCACCTCACAATCTATACACCAAATCCCCGTACGTGTCTCATGTGTTGAATTTGTCAATATATTCTCTAACCGCTTCACCATGGTTATGATTTGTGCTTCCAAAAATGCACTCACATCGTTGTCTATACTTACGAATGCCTCAACACATAAATATAATTCAAGTACTTCACACATATCATTGTATGTCTTATGTGATAGTGCCCTTCTAAAAGGTGTACGCAAACCTCCAATGACCCATTGTGCATGTTGGCTTACATGAATATCATAAGAGAGCTAAGATAAAATCATTTTGAAATGGGAATCATACTCTCTGACACTCTTAGTAGTGCCTTGCTTAATATCCTTGAGGATGCTTATAGTCTTCTACTCGAACTCAAGGATGTGAAAATATTTAAGGAAATCATATTTTAAGGATGCATAGTCTACGCAAGTCGATCAAGGTCAAAAATTTGTACCAGCTATACGCGTTCCCTTATAATGTAGTTAAAATTGACTTGCATTGTGCTTTGAGAATCCATGATTCCTTTTGCGCACCACAATATTTCACACATGTGCACGTGTTCAACAACATATTCTATGCCCCTATACTCTAGAAGATAAAGAGACATCTCCTATAAATATTCTCGGGTTTGGTGCAAACCTTTCCCACCTAATCCGAACCTCATGTGTTTCCTTTTCCTCTAAAACCACCAGATCAACCAGAACTAGAACCAACTATACCTCATGATCCTCCACCTGTAGCTGAGATGGACCAGAAGATGTACTTCCCTATGTCCCAACAGTAGTATTGAACTACACCCCTATAGTATGCAAAGTGTTACTACTCCCAGAAGTGAGTCCAAAATTTTGTGCGCTTGAATTCTATGTGGATGATACACCTGAAAAGGTACCTCAAAAAAAAATGAATATGTTTTCCCTACCATCGATGTACTTGCTATATGACTTACTCTTACTCTCCCACTACCTAAATTATCTTGTTGACTATTTTTCATACTAGATATTGGAAGACCAAGCATAAGGGCTAGGTTTCCAAGTAGATTTAGATGCACACCCATGGCCCAAGTCATCTCTATTGGTGCACTTCTATGTGAGGTGAGGGGGTTCCCTATCATGTTTTCCTAAATGGGGAGTTCCTGATGCTTTGGTTCCACGTCTTCTACGTGAACTTCAAATCCTTCATGATCCATCTCTCTCCACAATGCCATTCAATGGAACATCCCGCTACTTCTCTATCCCCCTCTCGCATGCCTCATTATACTTAAGCCTCACTTCCTCTCTCTTCCTTTCTATCACTAGGTCTTCCATATTTCACCAAACCTACTCCTTTCCCCATGCGTGGTAGGGTTTAGTTAGCCATTAGTTTTCTTTCCAAGTTCAGGGTTACCATCAAAATTTTGATCGCCAGTAGAATTCCTTGCAAGTAAGTTCCCCTGGGATATCGTAAAAATTGGAATTCTGCTACCTATGGGCAAGAATAAGTGGAAATTGAGTACTCCAAAATATAGTTTTTCAGAACACAATGAAACCAAATATCCACAAGGTCAAGTCCAAAGCGAGTAGCATCATAGAGGGCTTGAAATTCTTCCTACATCCAAACAAGTGCGTGATACCTGCAATCCATTTTAGACACATAGGAAACCAACCAGTCGTATAGTTCCACTAGAAAAATAATTAAGAATCTCTCATACAGAATATCATACAGATTCTGTTCCACCCATGAACATGCATTAAAATCAGATCCAATGCTAAACCTATGTGCGTATTCTTCTTCTAGATAATGTATCCACTCCTCGACACTTGTTAGGGTCAACTGATATGTCTTCATCACAAACCATCCTAAAAACAACTGAAAAAGAGGTCCGACAATGGAACCAATGATACAACCTATAATTTACTAGTAAAAACCTAGGCACGTTGGCACATCACTCAGCCTAGACTGAGTACTCACCCAAAGTGCACAAAGGTACTAGGCCCCTCTTTAGGGTTGTTGTTGCAGGATGTTAGCATGATGAAGAATTAATGCATTTAGATCCATAATTAATATAACATTCTATAGAGCATGTCCAAATCTAGATCTATAGAGTAACATATTTAAATAATATCCATAATGAAGTCAATCATGCAAGAACCAATTATACTCATGATTAATACTTTGATTGATCACTACAATCCATTATATTAAACATAATATATGCACAAAAGCTTATTATAACAAGTAATACCAACATCTCATGCACGCATCAGATCTAGCAACATAATCTCATAACAATTCAATTCTCACATCATCCTCCTATACTATGCAGATCACTACATATTTATAAGGGTGGGGACTTTCCCTTCACCACTTGCATAACTCCCAAAATAGGTTGCATACTGAAAATAGCCATGCACCTTTACAAGAATAGCCACGCATGCAATTGTGCAAACAATAAACCTCTTCTGGTTAATTGGTAGTAGCAATTCTAATATTAGTCTGAACCCATGCAAAGTGCTTAGTAGCCACTCTTCCAAAAATAGCCAATGTGTGTTGCACAAGTCTTTATCCGGTTTGTGTGCTCTACACGCTATCTCCAAAATAGCCCGTACATGTGAAAATAGCTAAGTCCCAAACTAGTCCTTTTCTTTCACATGTGTGTCCTTTACTATCCTTCTATGCCTTTCACTACACCTAATTCTCATGTGTTAACCTCCCGTGTGCCTTCTCCGAGTATCACACTTTATCTTCTCAACACTACGTTACTACCAACACCAATCCCATCAACTATCGTGACTACATCGAATTCATCTTCTCCTCCTACATCTTTTCCATCGTTTGAAGAGTTTTTGAAAGCACTCCAAATCACCTTGACTTCAAATGATCCTCCCATCTCATCCTCACAATCAGAAACTTCCACATCTTCTTTAGACATTATAAAAAATTTTTACCAATACCAACCATACAAACTTTAGACCCTCTAGTTTATATTATTGTTATCCTGCCAAGGGTAAACCTCCCGATCAAAAACTAAGAATCTAGACATGCGTCCCCAAAAATCCCTCTTGCATCCTCATAAGAATTTAGATCTTACCTCTCTTCACCATTATAATGTAACAAAATCCATCCTAGGAGCACCCCCATCTATCTTAGGGTTACTCCCCTCATCTAAGACATCTCCTAACAATCAATCCAAATCCAAACAATCTAATGCTCCTCCAAAATTTGATTCATCTTCTAAGACATCTAATTTAGCCATCTAATCTACATCTACTACTTCCCCTAAATCCAAGTCAAAATATCCTATCAAAACCCGTAAGAGATACATTCCTCCCAACACTTTGATCGGGTCCTACATAGATACTCTTTGACATGTAGTTTGAGTATCTTCCACCATGCTTCCTCCTATTAGGTATTCGATCCTCGTAGTAAAAAACCATCATGGTTTGATCCAAATCACATTATTACTTATCATCGTACCCTAGTTCATTGGCGAGAATTTTATGTCCCTTCAAACTATCATCTATGATCTTACTGAGAGAGAATATTTTATCATACAAAGGGACCATCCTTCTCCATCTATCATTTTATCCACAACTAATCCACTCCCTATTTCTACATCCTCATCCAACCGATTATCCGGGCCTTCCCACTCAACTCCTATAGTCATTCCTTTTTCGCATGTTACTCCTTCTAAGTAGGGTCATCCCTTGTTCATTAATACGGTTTGCCTTGCCAAATCACCCCCATGATCCCGATCATCCATCCAACCCAAATCCAAAGTTATCATCGATATTTCTTCAAATGATCCCATCCAATCACCTTTGACATCCATCGTTGGGGAGTATCTTCCCCTTATTATTTATCCTCTTGCATTTTCTTCCTCATCCATACATCCTATCCACATCCATCAAATGGTTCCCTTAACAATGGGGGACATCATTTTCCTATTTTATCTAACCCATCTCATCCGATTTCATTCATTTTACTATAGCTAACCAATCTATCCACCATTTTTTCATCCTAAGTCCACCTTTTTGGCCATATCTATACTTCACTTGGGGGAACCATGGTTTTACCTAAATTCCACCTTTGTGGCTGTTGGTACCCAAATTTGTTCTCCTTTTCAGTCTAAGCAACATCAAATATATGACATGAATCTTGAAGATAGATGGATCATGGTGTGTGTCATTTTGTAGCTGGGGATATGATCTAACTAGCACTCAGATTTGTGGAGAGATGGATAGCACTCAAATAGGACTTGATCTTTTCCTAACTGTTTTAGGTTGTGCCTTTCAACCAAGGTAAGAGAACCTATTTTGTAACCCTCAAATGGTGAAGGAGATGAATATATCCCTCAATTTGTGCAAATAGTATGAAAAGGTCCTTGGGAAAATATGATCAACACTCCAAATCTGACTTTCACAAGTTATCACTTCCAGATTATGGAGATACTTTCAATGCAAGAAAAGGGGAACTGAAGACATTTTGAAATCCTGATCTGTTCTGCATACTTTAGCAACTAGATTTTCATCTTTTGTGGGTATACAGGGCAAAATAGGTTAGGATTAGTTGTTTTGAATGATTTTGGGTGGGAGTTTAGATAAGAAAAACCAAGGTCCTGCGAGAATCTTTGAGGATTTCAGCAAAATATGGAGAAGCTTAATGAGAAAAAAGTTTCAAAATGGTTAATCATCCCTTTAACCAAGATATGTGCATCAAATGGAGGCCCAAATTTACACTTTTCCACATAATCCTTGATCATCTATCACAAAATATTGAGTTAGAATGAACCAATGAAGCATTTAGCATTCACTATTTAATCATGACCTAAGGTGTACCCAAAGGTTTACAAATAATATCGAAATCAAGGAAGGTAAAGTGATTTTAAATTTGATTCTCTCTTTATCAGATGAAAGCTCTTCTAAATTTGAGATTGCAAATTCCACTAAACTATCACAAGAAATGAGACCATGTATGATCCAGAGAGATTTTAAACAAAAGATCGAATAAGAAACAAGAAACACAAATTTGAAATGCATTCGAAATGTAAGCATTCACATATTTTTCCCAAAGACAACATGAGAATAACTAAAGCGATCAGATTTATTAGCAGGGAATGTTTTAAAAAATAATCTTAGAGCTTGTTAATGGCTATACATATGTAAGGTGTACCCAAAGGTTAATGGCTATACATATGGCTATACATATTTAATCGATTTATTATTAGGGAATGTTTTGAAAAATAATCTTAGAGCTTGTTAATGGCTATACATATTTAATCATGACCTAAGGTGTACCCAAAGGTTTACAAACAATCTCGAAATCAAGGAAGGTAAAGTGATTTTAAATTTGTTTATCTCTTTATCGGATGAAAGCTCTTCCGAATGTGAGATTGCAAATGCCACCAAACTATCACAAGAAATGATACCATGTATGATCAAGAGAGATTTTAAACACAAGACTGTAACAAAAAACAAGAAACAAAAATTTGAAATGCATTCTGAAATGTAAGCATTCACAGATTTTTCCCAAAGACAACACAAAATAACTAAAAAATGATCAGATTTATTAGCAAGGGAATACTTTGAAAAATAATCTTAGAGCTTGTTAATGGCTATACATATGTAAGCAACTTAACCTGATTTGAAATCTGATACAGAGAGAGTTATATGAGTTTCTCAAGTGGTCACTCAGAGAATGGGCTTCTTCCCAGATTTTCCCGTGAAATTTTTAGTTTTCTAGGCTTTTTAAAACTCTTCCAACCCTTTACATGAAAAATTCATGCAATATATAGCATTCAATCTCCTTCAAGCCTTCTTTCCCAAGAAAAGAATATGCCAAAGGATCAAATTTGTTACAAAAATTCCTCATGATTCGTAGACAGGGATGTTTAACAGAACACATCCAAAAAGTTGCCAGTTGTCTCAAAAAGAGATGAATCATTGCAAAATTCACATCATTATCCATTGTGGAGGCACGTTTTCATCTTCAAAGCATGCAGACCCCTTTCTTTCATTATTTCATCCTTATCCCTCCAAAATTTGACTCTGTAACTTTTGGATATGATATTTCATGTTTTTGGATGGGTTAGGGAAAAAATTCATTTCAAAAACATCTTTGATCTTCAAATTGATCCTCAAAACCAATTGCATTGGTCCTTGCAGGCACAAATGACATGAATTTGTCAAAAATTTGATGAAAATTGATGCAAAAATGCATCTCCAAACTTCTTGGA
This sequence comes from Taxus wallichiana var. yunnanensis, assembly GCA_018340775.1. Classification (NCBI taxonomy): domain Eukaryota; kingdom Viridiplantae; phylum Streptophyta; class Pinopsida; order Cupressales; family Taxaceae; genus Taxus; species Taxus wallichiana. The sequence goes on along the minus strand of CM031235.1, from coordinate 156,149,251 downwards.
GCATTATAGGGAAAAAATGGCGGCAGAGCAAAAAACGGTGCATAGCTACCATTGATTTGACATTCAAATTTTAATCTACGCCCTCCACATGGAGAAAAACCATTGGAGATGGGATTTGGAGGCGCTTTTTCCATTTTGCATTTTTTTAAAGAAACGGCCACGTGGCGAGATTTGATTCGACACGGGCACGGGTTTCACATTTTTAACTTTTTGACCCTTTTATTCTGAGCGGCCATGTGGCACCATTCCATTGGATGCGGACCTAGGAGCTTCATTTTACCTTTTAAAATTTTTGGGAAAAATTGGAAAATTTTGATATTTTTCCCGCACCTCCACCTCATGAAAACAGGCCTGACACGTGTCCCAAAGTGGGCCCCATTGGAATCGCAGACCGATTCTACACATTTCCACCTTTTTGGAAAAAGGAAAATTTTCCAAATTATCCCCTACCACGGACCCACACCTCCGATTCTGTCCCTGGCTCTAAAGCCACCATGTGTTCCATTCTAATTCGTTGTGGGCCTTAGGAATTTTCTTTGCACTTTAACTCTTTTTCCAAAATTCCTTAAGGCAAAAAAATACCCGCTACTTCTCATCCAATCAAAAGAGGACACATCATCATTTTTGGGAAAAATTTAGAAATTTTCTCTGCCACTTGAATTCAGGTAGATTAGCACTTGGCGGGGCCACGAGGCAATTTGAAACTTTTAGCCAAAGTAGCTAAAAAAGAACAAGTTCTCAAAATGACCCACCACTCCTCCTCCAATCAAAACACGCCACGTAAGCAACATTAGAACCAATCAGAGTAAAGCGGAGCCATGGGACCAAATTTGCCCTTTTGCCAAAAAAGCAAAAAGTGATAAGTTAAAACAATTTTCCACCATCCCTTGGCCAATTAGAACAAGCCACATTGTCAATGAATGCTAAAGAAGAAATTGACGGCAAATGACGCCTGTCTGATCACAAAACATAGAAAATGCCAGAATGCCTTAGAATTCAATTTTTTCGCTAAGGACGACAAATTTCTTGAAATTGAACCAACTGAAACATGTTTTCAAAGCATTTTTGATCATGGAATTGGATTTTCAATGGCATATAAGTGCAAATCGATCAATTTTAAACTTCCACGATCGGGCAAAAAGGAAAAATGGCAGAGCCTGCAGATTTTGGAAAAATTAGGGCACACATGTAGATTTCTTTCAAATTGGGGCAAAAAAACAAGTTTGTGAGCATTTCAAGGCATTTGACTAGAGGGAAAAGTTGTAGACCACCAATTTGAGAGAAAAATGTTTCAGAGCACGTAGAATGAAGGAAAAATTTAGGGAAAAATGGTGCAAGCTCAAAATGGCATGAAAAGTGGCCATACTTGTGTCTCTCTTAGGGGCACTATATCTTCATCATAATCCCATTTATGTGTTAATTTTATCATCTCCTAAAGACACATATTTCTAGCTTACTCATTTCTTATGTGTTGCACATATTTTATTATCTTTATCTAACTTGTCTCATCCAATCTTACTTAAACTTATCTTGTAGACACCTAAATTTGGTATCTATACCGTCATCGCTTTGTGTGTGCATATTTTATTTTATTCATACCCATTATTTAATCAAATGACTTCTTTAAATTTAATTAATCAATTCCTATTAATTAATTAAATGCCCATCATCTTTAATCATATTTAATTAATTAATTAATTAACCATGCCCTAACTAAATTTCTATTTTGGAATGCTTTCATTCTAAAGATACACCAATGATTTTTCTGTGATTTTTCTAAGATATCTCCACTATCAACTCACCTACAACTCATCCCTAAATAACCTCTTCTCACCTAATGCTTTAAATAATTTGGCCTACTCCAAAAATACAAGAAATCATGCCAAAAATAGGAAAATCCTTCCATTGAGGAAACTTCTGTGTAATCGGCAACACTGACCAAACATTGACCCATGGACATTGTCGACCTATAAAGATAACTTATTTATTTCTATTCTCCATCGAATGTGTGTAAATTCAGCATCTATTTTACAACTGTGGAACATCCTTCATGCATGAACATTCTAGAAGCCATTATAGGTCTCTCAAACCTCTCGCATGCATGCATCAATTTTGATCGGCCTTTTGTGATATTGTCATCATTCTACATTGCTTTAATAAGATTTATCATATTATCCTGGTATTTCATGTATATAATATTTTACATGTTTATAACATCAATAATAGTACTCGTAAGCTTCGTCATCAACTTATTTCTACAAATCCATACTTGCAAATCATAAGTTGTTCATCCGCTTGCCTTTCCTCGACTTTATCCATCTCTATCATTGTCAATGTTAACCACGATGTGTCGATGTCGACTCACCTAACATCCCTTGATTTTTTTCCAAAACCACCCTCAACCCCTACAGGTGCTTAATCTTTGTCCTAGTTTTCTAAACTCGCATCCAAATTCCTTCTACCACAACAAAATCAACTGGTTTTCACCCCATTCATTATCAATTTAGGGTCCTAGTCTTGAATCCTTCTCTTTAATCCTTGTTTTCTATCATTTTCCTTGTTTTGGATTCTTCAAATCTCCTTTGTAGGTTTATTCCATCATCTCCAGGACTTCGTAGCTTCTAGAATACATCAATATCCTATGTAGTCTACATATTCCTCCCAAATTCGTTATCTAGTCTCCGAGGTTGTTGTCGATCTACCTCTACACGGATCGGGTCACCATAGAACTAGAACAGTACATATAAATTTTTTTTTTTAATCGAGATCAATATCTAAATCAATCAATAGTATTTTTAGATTCTATATTCCTTGATCTTTTCATATTATCATTATACATTTTCTTATTTACATCAGCTTTTTTTTAAAATGGGGGTTGATATCATCCGAGGAAGTTAACACTTGGGTTTTCTTTATCGAGTAACCCCGCCCAAATGATCTAATCAAAATTGTTTCCATTCTTATTTGCATGATTCATATAATTTATAGTAGTAAGAATCCATCATCCATCTTGCGCTTGTATCATCGTACATCCGAGGTAACATAAACCCTCCAACATTTTTGAGTTATGTACTTTATGTAGTACTAGACTATTACTTTGATTATGAACGAGAAAATACTACAACACCCCTAACATGCCCAATGGGATCGACCTTTAGGTTATTTCTTGCATTGTTGAGCAGATAGAATGTTGCTCTAAGGAGAAGACACACAAAGGATATGCATGCAGGAACAAGGTGCATTTGAAGGTGTGGGAAGATAGGAAAGGAAACACGTGCCAAAACACTTTGGCTCAGGACTTAGCCATTTTTGTGGATAAGGACTATTTTTGGAGATAACATGTGGAGCACACATAAAGATGAAGAATTGCACTACATGCAATGGTATTTTAGGAATAAGCGGAAGATAAGCTCTATGCATAGTTTAAGCTAATAATAGGATTTCTACTTGGAGTTAACTATAGGACATCTATTGTTAGAGCACTTACATGTTGTGCATACTATTGTAAAGGCACATGGCTATTATCAGTATGTGACCTATTTTGAGAAGTGCATGGGTGGTGAAGGGAAAGTCCCCACCCCTATAAATATGTATTGATTTGTGTAGTTTAGGGTGGTGGTGAATTATTATAGAGTTGTGCTACTTTGGTTTTGATGCGCACATAACTCATGAAGATATTTATATAGTGTAAGTATAAGAAGTTTCGTGTTTTATAGTATTTAATGCAATGGAGTATATTGGTTGGATAATGGCATTAGACATAACTAAATTTGGCTCTTGTATGGTTAATCTTATCATAGTTATTATTTAGTTCATCTTTCATACAATCTAAGATCTAGATTTGGTTTATGCAACTGTGAGTTGTTTACTACTAATTATGAATCGAATATGTTTAAGTATCATCATAATAAAATTTTGTATAAGAAACTATAAAGAGGGACCTATTGCCTTTGCACTTTTTGGGTGAGTGTTTAGCTTAGGCTAAGTGATGTGCTAGTGCGCATGGGTTATTCACAGTAAATTCTAGGATATATCATTGGTTCCATTCTCGGGACCTATTTTTCAGCTATTTTCAGGATGTTTCATGATGAAGATATATCACTTGACTTTATAAAGTGTTGAGGAGTGGATAATAGATCTGGAATAAGAATACACTCGTAGATTCATCACTGGATCTGAGTTTGACGCTGCAGCGTACATGGGTGTAGAAAAACTTATATGAAATTTTCTTTGCTATCTTTCTAATATATTTTTACGAGTGGCTGGCTATTTATGTATCCAAAAGGAATTAGAGGTTTCACACACTTTTCTGGATGTAGGAAGAATTTTAGGACCTTTATGATGCTGATTTTATTTGGACGTGCATTGTGGACACTTGGTTTCATGGTGTTCTGAATAGCTATATTTTAGAGTGCTCAATTTCAAAGTATTATTTCCTGTAGGTAGTTGAGTTATATTTTTACATTATCCTAGGGGAACCTATCTATAAGGAATTCCACTAGTGATCAAAATTTTGATGGTAACCCTAAATTTGGAAGAGAAGATGATGGCTAGCTAACCCCACCACACACTAAGGAGTATGTTTGGTGAAGGATGGCAGACCTAGTAGAAGATATGGAAAGAGAATAAATGTGACATAAGTACAATGAGTCACAAAAGAGGGAGTTAGGGAAGCAACACGAGATTACATAGTGGATGGAATTGAGGAGAGAGATGGCTTGTGAAGGATTTAAAGCTCATGCAAGGGGCATGGAGCCAGATTATTTGTAACTCCCCATTTGGGAAAACACAACATATAACCCTCATCAGCCTCTTATGAGAGCATTCCAGTAGAGATGACATGGGCTGTGGGTACGCATCTGAATCTACCTAGCAACCTAGCCCTTACACTTGGTTTTCTAGTTTCTAGTACAACCAGTAGTCAGTAAGCTAGTTTGGGTAGTAAAATAACAGGAGTGAATAAAATAACAAGTACATATATGGCTTGGTAGAAATCTTCCTTATTATTTGGGGTCCCTTTTCGGTGCACATCGTCAAGGCATAGAACTCATGCGCATAGAATTTTGGACTCACCTCTAGGAATAGTACCACCTCACAAACTATAGGAGTTCATTTTAGTACCATTATTGGGACACAGGGAAGTACATCCTCTGGTTCACTTCCTGCTATAGGTGGAGGATCAGGGGGCATAGGTGGCTCTAGTTTTGGTGGGTCTGGTGGGTCTGGAGGTAGAGGTAACATAGGAGGTTCTGGATCCGGTGGGTGTGGTCCTCACAAACGCCAGAATATTTGCATGGATATCTCACTTCATCTTCCATAGTATAGGGGAATAGAAGATGTTGCTAAGCATGTGTACATGTGTGAGATATTGTGGCATGCAAAAGGGATCACAGATTCTGAGCACAAGGCAAGTCAGTTTGTAACTATGTTATAGGGATGTGTGCACAATTGGTATAGGAAGTTTGAACTGATCAGACTTGTGTAGATTATATAGTGTTATGGGATGCTTTCCTTAAGATATTTTATATCCTTGAGTTTGAGTAGAAGAGTATAAACGTGCTCAAGAATATTAAATAGGGCACTATTGAGAGGATTCGGGAATATGATTCCCATTTCAAAATGATTTTGTCTAAACTTTTGTATGATATCCATGTAAGCCAACATGCACAAAGTGGTTTTCAGAGGCTTGATCACACCTTATAGGAGGGCATTGTCACATAAGACATATAAAAATCCGTGCGAAGCACTTGGAGCACTGTTACACGCTAAGGAAATTGGAAGTATAGACAATAGAGTGAGCCCATTCCTGGAAGCTCAAATTACATCTATGAAAAATCAGTTGGAGAAACTATCACCAATTCAGCACATGAAATACACATGGGAGTTTAGTGCACAAATTTTGAAGTAAAGGGGCACACTAAAGATAGTTGTCCCTGTAGGTCAAGACATTTATTATTCCTAGACTATGAGATATGTAATTTGGACCATGATGTAAGATCTTTCCCATTACTACAACACACGATTAGGAAGAACGTATCTTGCTACTGTAATATTTTTCATTCCATGGCTCACTATACCAAAAAATGCAAGTTGATTGATCATATCCATGATGCCATTTATATTGATGTACGATAGATAGGATTATTGGATAATTCTAAAGGTAATAATGAGAACCATAAACATAATCATACTCAAAGGAACTACGATAAAAATGAAGGGAAGTTTGAAGGAGGTCATGGTAGAGGTCGAGGATACAGTAGTGGATTTAGGGACCAAGGTTGTGGTGGTGGATGAGGTGAGTTTCCTTTCGGAACATGTTATATGTATAGATCTCCTGACCACTATAGGTGTGAATGTCCTCAGAATATTACTTGTTATTTTTGTGGAAAGAATCATAACTATAAGGAGTCCTTGGAATTATATGAGAATCTTAGAAAGAAACATAAAAAGGAGAATACAGGTTTAGGGATGGTTATAATACAATGGGCCATGAAAAACCAATGGATTCCAAATTTGGAACCGGAACCTGAGGTAGTACCTAAGAAAATTACTACATGTGCTAGAGAAGCATTGCAACAAAATCCTACCATTACTAGGGATGATATCTTACATGAAAAATAGCCAAATCCTATGCATCAGAAGGAGGTTTATCAAAAAACCATGGAGGTGTTTAGAAATCTTCAGGGTGAGATACAGTGTTTAAAATAACATTCGTGGAAGTTGGAACAAAATAAGGCAACAGAGACAGTCTAGTTAGATGTTGATGATCTGAAAGAGGTATGCAAGATGTTGCACAAGGAGAATATTATTTTATTACTAGGGAATTGGTTAAAGGGAAACACTTTGCAGATAGGTATTGAGAATGAGCACCGGATCCTACACACTAATCTCCCCATCATATCTTGGATTACGACAAGGAGATCACTCTGAATCTTGTTGTGGATGGGTGGATTTTGAGCAACATATTGATTGACACAAGTGCAAAAGTTAATGTGATTACTTTAGATGCATGGGTGTAGATGGGCATACCTCCATTATAGCCATCCTCTAATGTACTATTTATGGCAAATCAAATTAAGGCCACTCTAATAGGATTTTTAAATGATGCATCCATTACTATACAAAGGAAAAGTTCACTAGCAAATTTGAGGTTTTAGGGATTGAAAAAGTAGAAAAATTCCTAGATCTATTTGGGAAACCTTGGTGTTATGCAAATAATTTTGATCTACTGACTCAACAAGGGGTATATAAGTTTTGAGAACAAGGAAGAATGAGTTACTATCCCTTTGACAAATGGGAAATTTGTACCTTGTGTTGAACCTTTAAGTGAGGAAGACCTGAATAGAATTTATTTATGTGTCATTCAAGATCCATAAGTACTTGATCCATCTAAGGAAGGAATCCTCTTGTGGTATGATGCATAGTCCATTAGTGATACTACAATAATTATATGTGAAAATTGGGTACATAGAACTTACAACATGATTAGGTGTGAAGTAAGAAGTGCATATGTGTGTGTAAGAAGGCCGCGTTGTGTTAGGAGATTAGGAAACAACTCTATACTCAGGTATATTGTAGAAGGATACCCTAAGGTATTCCTTCTTTCCATGGAAGAACAATGGAAGGATCAAGTGGAAAAAATAAATATGTTAGTGTATACCCTGCGCAGGATAGCAAAGTGCACTGGTGGATGGTTCACAGGGATAATCTCATAGAATGGAATGAAGTGAGAATTTATATAACAAACCAATTTCTTAGGAGTAATGGACCTAATCAAATCTACACATATCATGGTAATCATCATATTCAACACCACATTTAGTAGTGTGAGAAACTATGGATAAGGGGAAGGCAGCTTTACCACCTTTTTTTGGTACAAAAACTTTATTTCACCTTGCGAGGCTACGTGTGCTTGGTATGTTTATGCGGAGCTGCATAGGGAGACTAGAAATCAGAAAGACTTGATTGCAGGAATGATCTAGACTTTTGAATACTTCTCCACTAAACCTCTAGTGAAAGAGGAATTACGAGTTATGGAGCAATTTACTATGGGAGACAGTGCAAAGGCTGAAGAACTCATTCAAGATTTATTTGGTGAGGTAGACCTAGGAGCGCATTTTGATGAAGTAGATGAGACAAATGCTAAAATACTTGAGCGTGCTTTCCTTGAGAAGGAGAAAGGAAAGATGGTCTATATAGTAGATGATTAAGAAGTAGAAAATTTGGACATAGAAAATTCAGAGGGTATGCACGAGGTTTTATACAGTTTGGATAAGAAGGCGCATGCCTATCATGAACCTATGAAGACTAAGAAAGTGAACATTGGGATGGATGCTAAACCTAAGGAGGCCATGATTAGAGAATATTGGTCTCATTATGAAGTGATTAAGATAACTAAGGTTACTACATGATTTCCAGATTTATTTCCTATGGGATACCATGAGTTAAAGGGAGTGCACGAGTCTTGGGTGAGATGAAGATTAATTTAAAGGAAGTTACACACCCAATTAGAAAGAGACCTTACAGGATGAACACTAACCTATGTGTAAAATTTAAAGAATAAATTGACAAGATGTTGAAATATGGCATCATTAAGCCCCTAGAAGAATTAGATTGGGTTATCCCACTGGTAATAAGTATAAAGAAAGATGGTCGATTAGGATTTTTGTGGAACAAGGAGCTGAATGTTGCATGTGTGATTGATCCTTTTCCTACACCTTTCATAGAGGAAATATTATAAGGCATCGGGGTGGGAAATTTTCTCTTTTACACATGGATTCTCTTGATATCATCAGGTAAGAATTGTAAAGGAGGATCAAGAGAAGAAAACTTTCACCACTGAATGGGGAAGTTTTACATACATAGTGATTCCTTTGGACTGAAGAACACACCTACAATTTTTTCACGCATTGTGGTTCAAGAATTCCAATATTTTATTCACAAATTCTTGCAGGTTTACTTGGATGATTGGACTGTATATGGGATTGTCAAAGAACATTGTGATAACTTGTGATTAATGTTTGAGAGGTGCAAAAAGTTAAGCATCTCTTTAAACATTAAGAAGTGCATATTTGCTACACCTTTTGGAACTCTGCTAGGGCATATCATCTGCAAGGAGGGTTTTTAGTAGATCCAACCAAGGTTGCAGTTATCTTAGGCCTAAAGGAACCTACTAGTTAGAGTGAGGTGCATAGATTCTTGGGCCACACAAGGTATTACATAAAATTTATCAAAGGATATGCTAAGATTGTCGCACCCTTGGAGGAGTTCTTAAAAGGAAAAGGGAAATTCTATTGGGGAGAACTGTAGCAATGCATATTTAAAGTGTTGAAGGAGAGGCTTACTATGGTGCATATTCTATGATTTTCCTCATGGAACCAACCTTTTCATGTACATGTGGATGCCTCTAGCATGGCCATTGGTGTAGTATTAGTTCAACCTAGAGAAGGTATTATACATCATCCTATATGTTTTTCTAATAGAAAGTTTACTCTGCATGACGAATTATACAACTACAAAGCATGAGGCCTTTTAAATGATTTATGCACTCCATAATTTTAGACAGTACTTTCTAGTAATACCTTTTGTGTTATATATAGATCACATGGCATTGAACTACTTGGTAAATAAGCTCATTTTGAGGAACATATCCCAATGTATTTTGTTATTCTAAGAGTTTGATTTTACAGTCGTGGTAAAGCCAAGTAAAAGCAATTCTGGTCTAGACCACTTATCAAGAATTCAATCAGGAGAGGATGCACAAATAATTGAAGATACAATGCCAGATGCACAATTGTACAGGTTAAACTGTGCACCCTCGGAATTGGAGGATATTGTTGTCTTTTTACACACAAGTATGGCACCGAGAAGAAATTAAAGTGTGGAAAAGAAAGAAATTTAAATTCATGCCGCACCTTTCATGTTGATCAGTGGTGACCTATACAAACTAGGATGAGATGAAGTATTTCATCAGTGTATCTTGAAGCATAATCACACATAAATCATGGAAGAATCTCATGGTGTTATGCGGTGGACATTATGTAGGTTACACCACTTGTGCACAAGATTCTACTCACTAGTTTATGGTGGGAAACCTTGTACAAGGATTGCAAGGAGTATTGTAAGGTGTGTGATCACTATCAGTGCCTTGGAAAACCTAGGCAAAAAGATGAAATGTCTTTAAGGCCTATTACTAGTGCAACATCATTTGAAAATTGGGCAATAAAATTTGTGGGTCCTATTTCCCCATATGCCCATAGAATCTGGATCATGCTACACCATCACTTGTATAGATTATATTACATGATGGGCGAAGCAACACCTATAAAGGATTGTATAGTGGCTACAACAACATGGTTTTAATGGGAAAATATTCTTACTAGGTATGGATTTCTATTGATTTTGACAAGTGATAGGCGAACACATTTCTTAAATGAGAAAATCATGATATTATTAGATGAACTTATGGTTGTGCACCACAAGACCACACCCTATAACCCTCAAGAAAATGGAGCTGTTAAGGCCTTCAATAAGATATTGAACTAAACCTTGACAAAGAATTGTGATGTTGGAAGGAAAGATTGGGATGATAAAGTTTTTTGTTGTACTTTGGGCATATAGAACAACCTACAAAATGTTGAATAAGGTCACACCCTTTTAGTTGGTGTTTGGCGTAGAATTAGTTCTTCCTATATAATTTATATTACCTTCTTTGCATATTTCGTGTGTGGGAAGTTTAGTTGATGAGAAATCATCGAAAAAATAATTGATAAATTAATACTTTGGATGAGAGGCGTGCCATATCATGTTGGAGTTAAAAATAAGAAAATTCCAAACGAGAAGGCATTACATGATAGAAACATAAAGGATAAGAAGCTTGAGATTGGAAGATGGTGCTTCTTTATTATTAAAAGTTTCTACGCCACCCAGGAAAGCTTAAGGTGTATTGGTTGGGACCGTATGTTATCACTCACATACTTGAATCAGATGCTTACCCATTGTAGGAATTTGATGGAACATGGTTATCTAGTTACTTGATGGGAGTGGGTTGAAGCCCTACTATAAATAATCCTTCTTGGTGTTTGTAATAAGGTAGTATTTCCATTTAGTATAGATTTCCCTTACTGTATTTCATTTAATGTGGTTCCTTCCTCATCGGTATGCTTTGTCAATTTAGTTCAGTGTTTTTGTAATAAGCATGTTTGTGCACAAGAATATTATTACAATCTAAGTGTTTTTATGTATAGAGGACTGCACATACCCTTGGTGTGGGGTGGTTTTCATTCAAACATGGGTACACATAAGAAAATACTGTTATATTGTTACAGGTGATTTCTCTTGTTAAAAGTGTAGATAGTATGGAAAGGTGTTGCTAGAAAGAAAATTTCTCCTAAAGAAGACCATAGCTGGAAATGAATGAATGCATAGTATAACGTGAGGTAAGTTCTTTGCCGTAAAAATACTAGAGGAAGGAACAGTGGTGAGGTACTTTGGCACATGGAAGTGTCGGAAGGAGGTCTATAGCCAAAAGGTAGGAAGGCACACTAGAAGGTTATAGTTGTGGTGCATAGGTGTATCGCATGGAAATTGGGAAAATGGTCAATTAATGAGAGGATCGGTGGTAGGTAAAGGAGCAATAAATGTGTTAACTTTTCCCAACTCTATATAAATATGTGATGCGGGTTCATTTCTACCTTTGCAATCATAAGTATTCAAGTGAGCTAGTTGTGACCAAACCGAGTGAAATGTGTTGAGGTACAAAGAGTTGTGAAACTAGGAAAGGGGAGTAGATTTGTGCATAGAATTAGATTATGTCCTAATTTGAGAAGGGTTTAAGCAAAGAAGAAGTGTGCAAAGAGAAGAAATAAAGCACCAAGATTGAGAAGGATCTAGGGTATGCATTTTTGAGCTAGGGCATGGGAGATTTCTTGAAAAAGAAAAAAAGGCTCAAGTTTATCTTATCATGACATTGAGGAAAGCATCTGGAGCAAGATCAAAAGGAAAAAGAAGGTATAAAACTAGGTTGAGGATGCTCCCAAGGAAATATTTTTGAAATGTAGTATCCATAAGAATTAATTATTGGATGGGATTGGGATTCCCATATCCGTAAGTGCAAGGTGTGCGACTATAAACATCACACCATTGAGAACAAGGAGGAATTGGACACATTATTGAATAGAAATACCAACAAGTGAATGGTTGATGACATGTCAGTGTATGATGATCTTTGGAGAGAATTTATTGAATAAGGTAGGGGTGTACCAATTGTATGAACTTCTATAATTTGGAAAACCAAAGAATCTATACTAGTGGCTGATGAGTAGAGTCCATGAGGACTTCTTCTACTTTTTTGGGTGGTGGGTGAGGATCACAACACCCTTAATTGCTGCATTGAAAAAATTGAATGGCATAGGGATAGAGGTTAGTAGTGATCTAACTAATAAGGCGATTATCATGGATATTATCAAGGAGTTGGGATATACGAAGGGAATACACGGAATGTATATCTATATGTTGAGGAAGTACCTTGTGATACAGGAAGCCACACATTTATTCACCAAACTGAGTGATTAGAAAGGTGGTCACAAGTGAACACCATGTGGATACACATTACTAAGAATATTTCACAAGGATAAGTTTACAACTTAGTAGGGTACATAGCAAATACAATTATTGAGGAAGTGCACACAGGTGAGAAGATAAGTTTTGGCGTTGTCTTGTTATCACTTGTGTTTGTAGAAATTGGGGTGCCTAATGGGCCAAACAACAAAATATGGGAATACCCCATGGAAAATAAGTCCCTCGCAGAGAGGTTTGAAAAGTATTTATGTGAAGGATCAATGAGTGGTCCATTCAAGCAAAGGGTGGAGTTATGGTATGACTGAATTCACGTGGCCTTCGAGGAGGAATGGCATATTCCAAAGGAGTTACCCTCAATGGTGGGTAAGGCCATGCAATTTACGATATATCAAAAAAAAATCACATAGTTTGAAATGAAGGATGAGACATGGAGTCCCTGGTGCAAACTACCATATGCCTTTATAGTGTGATTCTTCTAGGAAGGAATACATAGGTTTACTGACGTGCTCCATTTAAGATACAACGCAAAAAAGGTAGACTGTGACTACCATACCTTAAGAAAAACTTATGTTTATCTAGGTCAATCTTCCTACATTGAGAGGCTTATTTCTGATGTCATAAGTATGAAACCGAGTAAGTTTGGCTATTGGGGATAGTGGGGATGCACTTATCTATCTCCATCTTAAGCCTAGGATGGAAAAGGGAAAATATGTGGAGAATGAGTTCATGCTCCCAGGCCCGCCTAAAGGCAAGCATACAATTGAAAATGTGGCACCTCCAAATTTTTCCTCAACCTTAGAGGAAGATGAGGAAGAGGAAATAAATGAGGATAGTGGAGGATTGGATCATAGAGGTCGGAGGCAGCCCATTTATAGAGAAAAATTTAGTGTGAAGATACTCCAAAATAGCAAGGAGATGAGAAAGACTTTGGCGTAATCATAGTTTGTGAGGAACGCCGAGATCAAGAGGGTGTTCAGAAGAACCAAAACCCAAGGCACAAGGACATCCCAACCTTTACGAAGGTCACCTCAACTCTCCCTCAAAAATAAACACTTAAGAAAAATAAGAGAAGAAAGTTGAAGCTTAAAGAGGACGAGGAGTTAGGGGAGAGCACGTTAGAAACCCTAGTTTAATTTGAGGATGTAAAAGAGCCCTGGGATGAAGAAATTAAAAATGATGAGGAAGGGGTGAAAGAAGTAGAGGAAGCTATGGGAAAGCCACCTAGTGTACCCATTACTACTTAGGAAGGAGAAGGGCCAACTCCAAACCTTGGTGCCCAGGTTCCTAAGGGGCCAAGGATAAAAAGAGAGAGGACAAGTGAAGAATATGTTGTCCCTAATATGGGCTATGATAAAGACACAAGAAAAATCATTTGCACTCATTTTCAGAGCACTATGGGCCTAAAAGCGCTATATGGGTTGGAGTTGATCGATTCAGATATGGATACTACATGCACTAAGAAGTAATTATCTAGGTCCATGTAGACTCATATGGATGAACTAAATTTTTATGTGTGTGAAGAGTCTTATGTCTTGCGGAAAGTGAACAAGGCACCACGAGAGAAGGAACGTGACGATAAAACCCCTTTGTAATGTTTGATGAGTGGGTTAGCAATACCTTGGTCAAGGTATATGTTGAGGCGGCGCAAAGTAACATTGATAAGTCCACCACCATTCAAGTGCTTCTTGAAGATAACCAGGATAATATTACGAGAGATAGTGCACTTAAAAGAAGAGAAGGAATGAGAGTAGGAAAATAATGAGGCCTTTGTTAACATAGATAAGGAGCTTGGTGATCACATTCTTAAAACAAGGCCTCATCTAGAATCTCAGGTTCCTAAAAATTTTCCTTCTACTATGCATTATTTGCACACTTTGGTCAATTTGGTATTAGATGATGGACCAATTCAAATGCCCACACCAAAATATTCGAAAAAGAAGCAGCAAGAGCAAGGGCCACTATTGTTAGAAAATTTTCAACTTACGAGGATTTTCTCCAAACCTTGAAAGATGAGCTGAAGAAAGCCGACCAAGCTCTCAATTTTATGCGTGGTGCTAGAAGCCATAATAAGGATCAGAACTATAGTAGAGGACAATGAAGTTTTGAAGGAAATGAAAGATGAAACACTTGAGCCTACAAAAATATTAGACTTGGTAAAACCAAAGTGCAAGGCCCTCACATGATGGCTCGAGAATGCCTGCACAAGGATAGAATTGATGAGATTGGGAAACTCATAGCATAAAAGATGGATCTCATGGAGGGAATGTTTATGGTATGGCCAATATTGTCTAGGTGCTACAAAATGAGAAAGAGAAGATCACACAGGATGAATTGGATGCCATAGCCACATATATTCTAGAAAACAAGGAATGTGCTAAGTGACTAACAGACCTTGGAGGCTGAAATCAAAACTAAATATCCAGAGTTAATCCTTCCAGTCGAAGAAGAGGGTGTTGTAGAGTAAATTTCATTATTTTGTACATTATTTTCATTCATTCTTTCATTACTTATTCTTTATTGTTGGAGACATCAGAAATAATTCCCATTTCGAGATGGAAATGTACTTTAGTGTGGGGTAATGTTGAGAAGACAGAATGTTTCTCTAAGGAGAAGACACATAAAGGATGTATGCGCAGGAACAAGGCACATCTAAAGACATGAGAAGATAGGAAAGGAAACATGTGTCCGAACACTTTGGCTTAGGATTTAGTTGTTTTTGTGGATAAGCACTATTTTTGAAGATAACATGTGAAGCACACAGAGAGATGAAGACTTGTGCTACATGCCATGGTATTTTAGGAACAAGCGCGAGATAAGTACCATGCATAGTTTAAGATAATAATAGTATTTATACTTGGGGTTGACTATAGGATATATATTATTAGACCATGTGCATGTTGTGCATGATATTGTAAAGGTGCATGGCTATTATCAACATGTGACCTATT
Source organism: Taxus wallichiana var. yunnanensis (assembly GCA_018340775.1). Taxonomy (NCBI): domain Eukaryota; kingdom Viridiplantae; phylum Streptophyta; class Pinopsida; order Cupressales; family Taxaceae; genus Taxus; species Taxus wallichiana. The sequence goes on along the minus strand of CM031235.1, from coordinate 156,133,724 downwards.
TTGAGAAGTGCATGGGTGGTGAAGGGAAAGTCCCCACCCCTATAAATATGTATTGATTTGCATAGTTTAGGGTGGTGGTGAATTATTGTAGAGTTGTGTTGTTGGTTTTGACATGCACATAACTCATGGAGATATTGATATAGTGTAAGAAGATTTTGTGTTTTATAGTATTTAATGTAATAGAGTATATTGGTTGGATAATGACATTAGACATAACTAAATTTGGCTCTTGTATGGTTAATCTTATCATAGTTATTGTTTAGTTCGTCTTCCATACAATCTAAGATCTATATTTGGTTTATGCATTGTGGTATTTTTACTACTAATTATGAATCTCTTTATATTTTAGTATCATCATGTTAACATTATATAAAAGTAACTCTAAAGATGTATTCGGTGCCTTTGTGCACTTTGGGTGTGTGCTTAGCTTAGGTTGAGTGTTGTGTTAGCGCACCTAGGTTATTCTGAGTAAATTATAGGCTGCATCATGCATTTTTGCTTTTCTTTTTCCGTCTTCTACTAACACTACAATGTGAGGCTTCACTTTATTGCTTTCTTGTGTTGGGTTTATGGCTTGGATCTCTCATCACTCAAGAAGTGTAGATAAATAGGAAAAACACTATCCATGTATTCCTCACTTTTTCCCTATTTTACTTCATTTTCATCGTATTTTTCCCATTCATGTTTGTGTCCTCATCAATATCATACTTTTTTGTCTTAAAAAGAAATTTATTTTTGCATCCTGCTTAAATAGGGTTTTAATCTTCTACATCCCAAAATTCATCACACATGGGCTTAAAACTCACAAATCAAATTAACACATCAAAACATCCCCTTACCTAGTTTTTTTATTGATATTTCACTACTCGACAATAAACCGCCTCATACATTCCCACCATAACAAACCTTAAACCATATGTAGTTTTCCTTATCCTAACAACCTTGTTATCCATCCCTATTTATTTTTCACGCTTTCTTAATAATCAAACATAATAAGAACTATCTACTTTAATTTCTTGGGAAAAACTATTTTCATTCCCATAGTCACTCGTTTAGCGAGCCCAAGAAAATGAAATAAAACTTTTATTCAAATGATCCCTTATCTCAAGAAATGATGTCTAGAATAGTCACCTCATCTATTCCCTTGATCGCCTCTTTCATGAGAACTCAACCTATTATCAACGTCTCTCACCCTAAACCCCTTGTTCACACTATAATTTTAAGAGGGACCAACCTATTTTTATACCACCAATCTATCTTGTTTATGCCCATTTACTCCACCATCCATTCGAGAATCCTTTGGACCTTCTAAGGTCCCTCTCGGTGATACTATGTTCCAAGAGCTTCTGGATGCCAATCCAATTACACTCCAAGATTATCTCCTTAGGAGATCAACTCATATTCCCCCAGATGGACCACCACTCCAACAACTTTATCCTTATCAAACCAATCCCCAAGCTACCCAACTTATAGCTAATGAGCTTTCTGTAGCCCACCTTGCTTCCTCTTCCACCAATCCCTTGACTCATCAGACTACCCAGATATTCACGCCTATTCCTCATAACCTCCCACTAATCAACACAATAATCAACACTACTCTTCCCCTCACCTCTTCAGTCATTATTCCACTAGTGTCCCTAGTTAATACACCTAAACATTATATCCCCTATCTAGACAGTATGATCTTATCACATCCAACATGTCTAGCAATACTTCCCTAACCCATTTCATGGGTTCTTTACATTATACAGTAGCTAACCCCTTTCAATAAAATCTTCAACCTACTCATACCAACATTTTGGCTCGAACTTTCTACTGACCTACCAAATCCCAAAAATCCTATCATGTTCCCATCACCCAACAACAATTATTTCAACAACCACCCTTCCAACCACATCCCATGGTTCTCCCCCAAAAAATTCCTCAAACAACAACACATCCTCAAGTTCATCAACAAATTAATTTAACCACTTCTTACATGCAGCCACCACCTAGCATCCCCAAAAACTCTTTTAAATGATCTCATACATTCCCTCGTGAGTAGGTTAGCCAATATTAAAGATGATACTATAGGAACTAAGGTATCCTTATCATATGAGAAAATTTTCAATGAGCCTATTCACCCATACATACTAATTAAATTATATCCTCTACACTGGTAATTGCAAAAAATTACTAATTTTAACAATAAAGAAGATTCACAATAGTACCTTCATGTATTTAAACATGCATGTTATCTTATCATGCATGATCAAGAATTGATGCTCCATACTTTCCCCATGTCCTTGGTTTGTCCCACATTGGATTTGTATAATTCTATCCCTCAATATTCAATATTCTCTTTCTCCCAACTCACATAGTTGTTTCTAGAACATTTTTGATTAACATTGTGTGAAAAAAAACCATCAATGATCTATACGCCATCTAAAAATTTGAAGATGAATCCATTAAAAGTTTCATTGCATTATGGCATGTCATTAAAATTCAATTATCCATGCCTCTTCCACAAGCTGACCTCATCAACCTCTTCTCACAATCATGTATAAAGCATATATCTTCGAATTTACAAATCCAATCATTTCAAACCTTTGATGAGGCCTTCACTATGGCCCAAAAACTTGAAAACACACCCTCAAGTAGGGCCATTTAAAACTAAAATCAAATAAACCCAAACATGAATTTACTAAACCATCCATACCAAATGACAAATCAAAGGCAACAACCAATGCCATGGTTGTTAAATCATCTCCTACATCTACATCTAGCACATGGACTCAACAACGAGTCACTCGACTAGCGCCTAACTACAATCCTTTTGGGAGTCATACAATACAATATTTGAAAAATTAATGGTAGTAAACCTTATCACACTTCCTCTTATCCAACTAGTTGATGAGTCAAGACCAAATCTGTATGGTATCGTGAAGACCATTGCTGAAAGTATCACCAAATCTGAGGCCATGACATAGAAAAATGATACTTTTAAAGATATAGTCTAAAGACTCATTAATTAGGGTGATATTCAAGTCAAAAATCCAAATACTTCACCTAATCAACCACTCAACATTTTTAAACAAAATTTTCCAAAGCATACACCGATGAGCCAAGCTACTAATTCTACTACAACCCAAACAATTAATGCTCATGCTATAAAAACCCAAAACACTACCGATCAGGAACCTATCCCATCCACAACTTCATCATTAACCACATCTATTCCCTTTGATATCCTCCCTACATCTATTATACCTACATCTGTCTTAGTGTATGCTCCCACATCTACAACTACCAAAACCCCATTAGAAAATATATCATTTATACCCTTAGAGACATTTATGAAGCAACCATTTCATCCTATCTCCACATCTGGCATTGTTCATTTGTCAACTTCCTTATCCACCTCCTCATCTAATTCATCAATTTCAGTAGGTTCAACCACCTCTCCTATATCCATTCCACCCTTTCTTGTCATATCGTCAGTAGAACCTTCATTGATTCTTCCTCCTCTCTCTTACCTACATCAATTATTAGGTTTATATCCATACCACCTTCTTATTTCACCCCAAATTCATCATTTGAGGAATTTTAAAATCATTTTACCTTGTAATGACCTCAAATATTCCTTCCATGTCATTAACACAATCCCCTCAATCCCCACCTTTCGTGGATTATCTTAGACAAATGTTGTTTCTTGTACCTAAACAAACCATAGAATTATTATCGACTCCTAGTTAAAGTTACGACACTCCTCCCGAGCATGTGTCCCCACATACGAAATCTATAATCCTTCCTAGAGTTAAACCATCCAATCCAAAATCATCTATTTCAGAACCAAAAACATTTCAACCCACCAATCTAAGATCATTCAACACTAAAACACCAATCAACATCAAAACTGAATCCAAATCATCAAAGCATCAATACACTTGGGTTTTACCCCAAACATCCAAAATATTTCATAAGGCATCCTCTAGTGCTCTAGTTAGATCATATATAGAAATATTCCAACACTTATTACAAACCTCTATAATCACGCTTCCTCTTATCAAAGCCTTTGACCCAAAAGGAAAGAATCCTTTATGGTTCAATTCCAACCTTATCATTCCTTTCATCATACCTCTGGGTACAATCTTGAGCATTGTAGAGCACTTTAGGCCATTATTTATAGACTCGTGGAAGAGGGAAGACTCTCCCTTAGACCAAGTTAGTCCCTTCCTTCCACATATATTTTGGCATCTACTATTTCACCTTTGGGAGATGACTCATCCAGCGATGGTCCTCCTTTGTTCATCAATGCAGTTCGGGTAACCACTCGATCTAGCCCACGCGAGCCCAAATCAACCTCAAGAAGAAAGATCGATACCTTCATCGACATTCCTCCTCCTAAGGATTTGGCCACATATTTGAAACCAAAGGTTTCTATTTTAGCATCTCCTAAGCCTATCGAACAAAGTATCATTAGACAACTTCATCAATCCCAGTCAAAATGTCACTCTATGAGCTCATCCAAAGCTTGCTAGATCATAGGAAGGATATTATTAGAGCCTCAAAACACATTCGACATTTGATGATGAAGCTCAACCCTTCACATCTTTTGTAGGAGCACTTACTGCTTCTATTGCTATATCATTCAATGAAACTAAAATTTTGGACATCCCACTAGAATAACATGACCTTCCCCTCTTTATTATGGTTAGGATCAATGATACATTCATTCGGTAGTCCATGATTGATAGTGGGGAAAGCATTAATATCATTCCTTCACATACTTTTGACCAACTTAATATCCCAAAGGAATCTATCAATGATACCCCATAGTTCTTCGTGTTTTTAATGATTTCATCTCTCCGTCTTGGGAAATTTTTTCCTCCCTATCTATGTCGGTGAGAAGCTCATACATGAGATATTATTCATCATCGGGGGAATTTCAATAAAATTTTCTCATAAAATGACTATGGATCTGCATTGTGTTGCATCCCATCTACACTTCATCGCTCCCTTAAATATGAACATGAGGGAAAGATCTTGACACTTCTTGGGGATGCTCTTCCTTTCCAAGGATGTAACATGACTTATAGACCAAATGATGTTCTCTTCCCTAAGGAATATCCATCTACATCATCCACTAGCTCAACCAATCCCTCATCCAAAATCCCTAATAAGGACTCCATGGATAACGTAATGGACAAAATTACAATGGGGAGTATCACCTTCTCATGCTCAATACTCTTCCTACTCCTCACCATATTGGTAGACCCGATAAAACACCTATGTACCAACCCAATGTTGGGGATTTTGTTCCTTTTGGTGCCTTACATCTTCCTACCAATATTATTTATGGTGGTTTTGATAGCCCCTCTTCCCACATCAATGATATTCCACATGTCAGGATTTATACTTTGGTGGCTTTAGCTTTCTCAACAACCCATATTTTTCCTATACCTATCTCCATCATTACACTGGAAAGGATTCAACCTAGGTCATTATGAGAATGGCCCGCATGGCCTCATTCTGGTCAATTTTCAAAACCTTACAAAAATTTTGGGTTAGGATACCGGGAGTAGTCCCCTGACCCCATTCCACCATTTGAGATACTCATGGACATGCCTTCTACATCTTTTCTAACTTTTGAAGATGTGGGCATACCTTCTTTACCTTCTCCATCTTTTCCAACCCTCGAAGACATGGACATGTTTTCTCTACCTTCCCCATCTCTTATGACTCCTAAAGACATGAATATGTCCTCCATACCACCTCCTAAGGACATAGAATTAGAGGAAACCATTTCTATTAATTTTGATGTTTTTAAGTCTCCACCATAACTTTGGGGCCGATTACCTATCAGTGTGACAACAAGACTAGGTCCCTTCCTCTTTTCCATCCAAACATGATGGAAGAATCATCTTGTACCATTGACATCCTTCGGTTTCTTTGAAGATGACGCCATCCTTACCCACATGGTGGCGGAAGATTCTTATCTTTAGAATACCTTACCATCTGACTCACCTACTCTTCTTAACAAAGCCACCATTGATGTCAATATCGAGACTCCATAGGAGCCTCACATTCTCAAAGTGGGCCAATCCCTTGATCCACACAAGCTAGAATATTTCACCACATTCCTTTCCCATCATATTACCCAAGCATTTTCATGGTCATATTTATATATTCTAGGTATTTACCCCTCTATTGTTATCCATAATATCATCACTCATCCCAATGCTAAAGCTGGTAAAGTAGAAGAAGCATAGTATGCGACCTCATGTTTCTCTCCTTGTTAAAGAGGAGTTACAGTGCCTTTTATCATCTAATTTCATCATCCCCATTGACTATCCCCAATTATTTTCAAACATTATCCCGGTCACTAAAGCATCATGAAAGATACGCATATGCACCAATTTTGGGATCTTAATCTCGCTTTCCCTAAGGAGGACTACCCACTTCTAAACATTGATCAGCTTGTGGATCTTACTACAGGTCATGATATGCTTTCTCTCATGGAAAGTTTCTCTGGTTACAATCAAATCCTCATCGCACCAAAATATCAACACAAAACATCCTTCATCACCCCTTGGGGGACCCTTTTCTATCGCATTATGCCCATTGGTTTAAATATTTTCAGCACTACTTATCAGTGGAGCATGACTTATATCTTCCACAATCTCATCCATAAAACCACGAGAAGACTACATTGATAATATTTTTGGAAAATATATGTAACATCCTCATTTTAGGCAGTAGAACAAGTCAATTTTTTTATTTTTTTATAAATGCATCCTGGTTCTAAATACATAATTTAGAACTTGCAATTCAAATAACTATTCATATAACAAACAACCATATGCAGCTGTAATGACTCGGAGTACCTCCGATCTATTCATTCCATGACTCGGTAATCTACCGATCTATTCATGAGTAATAAGAGTCGGTGTTTTTATTTAACACATTACTCTTGCGGTTCTCTTCCCTAATCTGGGATTCAGAATGCTCTGTCCAAGGAATCTAACTGAATAATTGTTACTATTATTCACCGGCATCTCATCCCTTAGACTAGGTGAATTAGGACAACGCAATCAATGACTTGCGATACTTTGGCCAAAGATTTGAAACATCTTGTTCATGTCTCGTATTCCTTAACGGCATACTCGCCAATCGGAATACGTCCTTCACCCCATTCATATGTTATATAGAATGTCTTACACCGACTACATCGGTCCTTCCTTCCTTTGAATCACTCGGAGGCAGATTAACAAGGTGATAATGTTATATGGATGCCCACGAAGGTTAGGGATATGATGACATCTTGGTTCAACCTTGCGGTTCAACCGGTGTGTCATGATACCCGAATCTCTAGTCGACCTTATAACATGACCACGTTCTTAATCGGTCCCAGGGTAACTCGTGCGAAATCAAGTGTAAATCTTAGCGATCAATGCAAAGGGTGTCGCCATAAGTCATCTGCATTGTTGTAACTTCGAGAAGATCCTAATCTTCTCGGAGGTACAACTCTATAATTGACTTATGTCGTCAACCTTTAAATCCGCCTCGAAAAGATCTACTCAGTAACAAGCGTTACGCACTTGAGTTTAAATTACTTTAAAGACTTTTCCCTAAGGTTTAGCCTTTCCGATCCCTGGATTCTTCGTCTTAAGATGACCCTCCTCTATAAAACCCATTACTTGGTAGAGATATTAAGGTCAAGTTCTTCATCAAGGAGTCATTAGAATACACCTGATTCTAAAGCAACAGAATCGGACAATATCTCATAACCTTTGCTTGAGATTGCCAACTGAACTCCATTTGATTGTATATCAGTTCTCTTAACTGAAATTATATCATACTTTTAGTATAAAGATATAAATGATTAAGAATCCAATTTAATATTGTCCTGTTATACTTAGGACTAGGGATTAGTAATTTAATCCAGCTTGTTTAGCGTTCTCTTTTAGGCTCATTTTTAACCTATCTTCTAGAAAGACAATTATTTAAATCCAATATTGCTTTTGCTAGAACAAATTAGAACTACTAAACTCTCATAAGAATTCAATCTCATTTTCATGCAAGCTTTCATTGTCAATCACAAAAGCATCCATATTATACAATGATAACAATGCCCCTTCGTTACATAAACCGAAGAAGGTCAACTACCAGAAATAGAATACAACACATAAGTATCAAACACTTATTTCCATTCCTTTCAAAACTATACAATTACATTTTATGCAACAACATACTTGATACAATGCTCAACGGAAAAGGAACATCTTTTCACATTTAATACATCTATAAAATCAAGCTGTAATTCATTATAAATCAAATAAACAATCTGATCAGCCTGTCAGATCTGCATTGCTTTTACCTCTTACGGTAACCATCTGCAAAAATAGTCAACATGAGTCAGTTCAATGAACTGAGCATGATAAGCACTAACTTTTAAAACAATTGCAATCCATCAATTGTTTTCATTAAACACCCTGTTTAAATGAGATCAGATATTCACATAAGTAAACATACTCAGACTATGCCCTTGTAATACAAAATGATTACAAATATGTAACTCTGTCATTGTTACAAAATAGTCTTAATCACTTTCTAATATTTCATCAAATATTAAGAAACAAGGAACGAATGTACACAAACAATCATTGAATCCAAAATCACAACATTGGTCAGATTGTTTCATTCTTCCAAAAAGGAATAACATAACAATTCGGGATTCCACCAATATGTTACAAAACAATTTCCCACTGTTAGACAAATATCAACAAATATTAAATAAAGGAAGAGAAAGAACCAAACCATTCATACTTCCTTTCACATAAGTTCATTACTGAACCGTCTTCACATATGAAAACATTCAACCAGTATATAAATGAACAAGTTAGACAAGCCGCAAGCAAGATTGCTGTTTTACAACAAACTTCATTGCATCAAGCAATCTGAGGTTTCCTAAAGACTATGCCATGACGTCCACACAGTATTTCCGAAACATGCTCAGTCAAAACAGATTGAATAAATGGAAAGGAACATAGCATATCTATTCATGCTCAGTCTAAATCAGACTGATTAAACGGAAAGGAACATTGCATATCTATTCTTACCTTGGCGCATGCAAGTCTAAGGTGTGGTACTCGCGACTCACCCCAACAGGGCCAGAACATGAAATATTCAACCATACTCAAGGAACAGTGACAAAACGACAGTGTCCCGTAAATCAGATTCAATAAGGTTCAAGCAATACAAGATACCTTCCAAAAGTTCATATGAATCCGAACAACAATAAAACAAATAATTGCATACGATTACATCCGAGCCCAACAATGGAGCTTATTTAAACATCAGGCAAGCAAATCCGATTACCGAATTCAAAACAAGAAAACCGGCTGTACCTTGCCCATCTTTTACACAATTTTGCACAGATTGAAGACCTAAATATTCTCCTAAAGAATCTGTACCACAAAATCAATGCAACACAAAAGTAATTCCAGAAAATAACAGAGGTCTTAGTACATGTCATTCCTTCCAACCACTGGTTTATCATTCACCAACTATTTAAACATATTCAGCTCAAATATAATATAAATCATTCAATCGACTCCTCAGAGTCGTCCAAATCACAACATTTATAAATCTATATATATACACACTGTATACTGTTAATGGGTTTATACTCATAACCGCTGAATCCCTACAGCAGCGTAATATGAAATTAGCTGATAAATCCTTCTATGCCATTCATGGCAATCATTCAGAATAAAACAAATGTAAGCAAATCAAATACCCATTTCAAAACAAGGAAAACAACTGAGCCTCTTCAAAACTTTCGAACAGCTTACACAAAAGAATGCAATGCATGCCCAGGAAATCTATATCCTTAATCATTACAAATAGCAGTGAACAAAAGACCTGTTACCTCTACAAGGCTTCCACGAAGACAAATAACAAAACTCATGGATGAATCTACATTCTCGGCGGTGGACGGTAATATATGATTCAATCAAGGACTCTTCTGAGTCGTCCAAATAAAGTATAGATGTATCAATATTGTACACAGTCAACAATAATCCCGTTACCACAATAACAAGGAAGAACAACTTCCACTGGGTCGTAAAGACTACGGTAACACAACAGTTACCCGTTCACAAGCAAAAATTAGAAGACAAATGAAACCCAAAAAGTATCATTAGTCACTGTCACAAAAACCACGACAGAGTTTCCAAAGGAGCAGTAGAACTGATCAAACATACAGTATCTAACAGAATCCTTCCATACAGTTTCCACACAAGAAACAGCGACCACAAATCAACAACATACAGTGGCCTATAAACAACACAGGTATATCCTATGGGCTCACGCCAAACAGGCCGAGCTTTCATGCTCTTTACATATAAATATCTCACATATTTAAACCAGAAAGAATACACAAAGGAATAGAGCCACAATTTGATTTTAATAAACACCCATCAACGGAAAATTGAAAAATCGAACGAGAAGAATACGATGCAAAAATCAAACAAGATCTCCATAGAAAATCATCTATTTTCTCAAAACATTTGAAACGAGTTGTTCTAATGAAATCACTTGAAAAATGACAAGATATTTAAAGGTTAGGGACTATCATGCCTGTATTTTTGATCAAATTTCGAAAGCGAGACCACATGAAGAGCTCAAACTTCCTTTTCTTTTTCCACGATAAAGCAACCAACAAAATTTTGCTGTCTCCATCCCATATATATCCTCCATGACAGAGAAAAGAGCTATGGCAGTTCATACTTGCCATGCAACTCAAAGAGAACTGGTGCGAAAAACCAGTAAACAAGCAGAGTGAAAACCGAAAATTGCGACAAGCCAAACAAACCCTCAAACTTCCCGTTTGCATGCCTTCTCGCGAGTTCCGGGCTCGTTTACCGAGAAAATTGAATGCCATTAAACCAACTTTCCCACTTAAACTCATCTTCCACCGACCGTCCAGAATTGGCGACAGTCCAATGAAAATTCATGCCCATTTCCAAACTTAGCGAATTGCCACGTCAGAACAGGTTAGCCGTTGCCTAAACCTTCGCCATGACCTGTCCCTCATCCTTATCCCAAGCATTAATTGCCATAGAAAACGCCGCCCATGGTTCGCACCCCTCCATAGGCCCCTTCACAATCTCCTCATTAGTTAGGTTAGTATCTTAGGTTAGAATTTAGGGTAATACCCATACTAACCAATTTACACATAGATACTAACTTAGGATACTAACACATAGCCTAGGTCTAGGTTAGCTTAACAATAATCTAACCCCTAGGTTAGGTTTTAGTTTTAGGTTACTAACCCTTAATAATTCCAGTTAGGTATAACATTTTATATGCCAAGAAAAGACCCAAAATCATGCATCTCCGAACAGGATTCACTCCTATACAGCCGTTAGGCTACAGGAATATACATGGCAGAATTATTACTTGGTCCACGTCCGAGACCTTCCAGATATACTTCGATATCGGGAACCAATTCATTTCCCAAGATCAGCCTGAGTCATACTCCTGACCAGCTTAATCAATGCTTCCATACCTTACTGACTGTTCAAGTGCGTGATCTAATTCATCACAAACAAATTTAAAGCATTACTTGGATCAATTCCCTTTGATCCAAGACTAGATATTATAGATGAATATCTCTATAATTCATTAAAGTGATCAGATTAATATTCAGACACAAAATGAAATAAATAAAAGAGTCTAGTCATATTCGACTCAGTCAAGATCTGCAATCTGCAAGGAAATTACAATACATATCAAGCATGATTTCTAATTCGAGGAACACATCCTTATACAAGAAATCACATATCAACACTTGTATGTCGGGAGAAAGTAACAACAGTTCAGGGTGTTACATGCTTCCCTCCTAAAAAGATTCATCGTCCCGATGAATTACATATTAAATTAACCTTCAGGTCAATCAATTTATTAGTTCACAAACACTGTGACTACTTCCATATTAAATAGTTCCAGAAATCAATGTCACAACACATTTATTCAACTTTGAATAAAATCGCCCTAATCGGCTTGCATAAATACTTTAAAAACAATCGGTTCATAAAAGTATATTTTTGTCAACATGATTTTCATTACATTGCAAAAAAGAGAAGGAAAAGCAATTTTCATCTCTTCCAGATTTTCCCAAGTTGCACTTTCTTCGCTAAAGCTGGTCCCACTAGACCTTACATTCTTTGTATATCACGATTTCTTAAATGCACGATTGGTGAGTTTCCAGCACTCGTGTGGGTTTAACCACGATTATTCTGGGTCTTGGACTGCTGAGGAATTCAATTTAAAACATGTGACAGATCTGAAACGTATTTCTTAAGCAAAGAAATATGGAAAACATCATGCATGTAAGATAAAGCGGTGCAATGCTAAGCGATAAGCTACGAGATTGATTATTTCGACAATTTGAAAGGTCCCACAAATCATGGTGACAACTTGGCAGCCTTGCCAAAAGTTATAGAACTCTTTACGGGTTTAACACGCGAGAAAAACCTTATCACCAAGCTCAAACTTTCTATCAACCCGCTTAAGGTCGGTATAGCTCTTACGTACATCCGCATTGCTTCCTTAATCGTTCACGAATCAGCTTAACTTCTTTGTTCCATTTCGTGAGAATCTCTGGTCCAATTACCACTCTATCCTCAACCTTTGTCCCAACTTACGGGGGTTACGCACTTTCTTCCATAAAGTGCTTCAAATGGTGCCATCTTTAGAGATGAGTGATAAGTGTTGTTGTATGCGAACTCAACTAATGGAAGATACTCTTCCCATTTATATTGTTGATCCATGTAATACATTCGCATGACATGTCCTCCGACACTTAATTTACCCTCTCGGTTTTCCCATCCGTTTGGATGATATGCGAAGCGAAGTTTAGTTTTGTTCCTAGGGCTGCGTTAAGCGTTTGCCAAAACCGACAGCGTCATTCTAGGATCTCTGTTAGATATAATCAATTACGGTACACCATGCGATCTAAAAATTTAGGTGTACGAACCTCTTGGCAACCTTTGGTGAATCATCCTTTAGATTTCCAGCGATGAAATGAGCTACCTTAGTCAATTTATCTACAACTACTAGGATAACATCATGCTTATTCACGGACATAGGTAGTCCTTGTACAAAATCCATGGTTATTACTTGCCATTTATCTTTGCGGTATGCTTTATGAGGATATAACATGATCCGGCAGGTGCATATGCTCTGCCTTCACTGTGACATTCGAGCGATGAGTCACAAAATTTATCCCATCCTTTTTCATACCTTTCCGAGAAGTATTGCTTGTTTCAAATCAGCTAGCATTTTTGTGATACGGGTGTCAAAGAAAGGTGAATTATGAAATTCAACTAACAACTTCTTCCTCAAGTCATTTAACATAGGTACATATACCCTGTTTTCATAACGCAAGATTCCTTCATTATCAAAATGGAAACCTTCATACCTTTTATCTTTAGGTTACTGCGTGTGCTGCTTTTACTTGCTGAAAATATGCATCTGATTCTGAGGCACTTTTTACCTCGTCTTTAAACTGAGTTCTTAATGTTATAAGAGCAGAAATGTGCCTCCTACGACTTAGAGCATCAGCTACTCTATTCTCCTTCCCTTTGATATAGATAATATCAAAGTCATATTGTGATAAAAATTCTAACCACCTTCTCTGTCATGGCATTGATTGGGGTGAGTAAAAATATATTTCAGTCCCAGTGATCGGTTTTCAACTCAAAAGGTTTTCCCGAGTAAATAGTGTCTCCAGGACTTGAAGCGCATGAACAATGGTAGCAAGTTCCAAATCATGAGGGCATAATTCAGCTCATGTAACTTAAGTTTTCTACTTTCATAAGCTATGACACCTGATCATTTTGTAACAAAACACCTCAAGGCCTTCCCGAAGCATCCGTTACAATGATAAAATTCCCATTAAGTGCAGTACAGCCAATATAGGTGCGAGAAGTCAGCAGTGGTCTTTCGGACTTTTGAAAGCCGCTTCGCACTTGTCATTCCACATGAATTTCTTATCCTTCTTTTGCAATGAAGTTATTGGGTGCGGCTACCTTAGAAAAATCCTTTACAATTTTCTATAGTAACTCTGCAAGACCCATGAAACTTCTTACTTCGTGCACATTATTTGGTGCAGGCCACTTAGTTATTGCCACTATTTTTGAAGGATCTACAGTGATTCCTTCTTTACTTATGACATGACCCAAATAGTGAACTTCTGAATCAAAGAAAGAACATTTGGATAACTTACCATACAACTTTCTCTTTCTCAAAATTCCCAAAACTATCTTCAGATGCTCATTGTGCTCCTCAACACTTTTAGAATAAATGAGAATATCGTCCAAGAATACAAGTACAAACTTGTCCAGGTATTCTTGAAAAATATTGTTCATTAAATTCATAAAATTTGCGGAGTGCATTAGTTAACCCAAAGGGTAGCTGTGAATTCATAGTGTCAGTACCTTGTTCGGAAAATTTGTTTTTATGAATATCTTCCTCTTTAATCCTTAAGCGATGATAACTAGATCGAAGGTCTATCTTAGAATAAACCGCTGCTCCACGCATCGATCAAGCAGATCATCGATCCTAGGAAGTGGATATCGGTTCTTGATTGTTGCTTTGTTCAACATCCGATAATCAATACACAACCTTAATGTTCCATCCTTCTTTTTCACAAATATCACAGGTGCTCCCCAAGGTGAAACACTTGGTCTAATCAATCCTTTAGACAAAAGCTCTTGCTTGTGCCTTAAGTTCGACTAACTCGGTAGTATTCATCGATAAGGCGCCTTGGAAATAGGTTCAGTCCCAGGCTTGATTTCGATGGTAAAATCAAATTCTCTCTTGGGTGGTAACCCTGGTAATTCCTTAGGAAAAACATCCCTGAAACTTTGTAACAGTGGAATTTGCTTCATGTAATCACCATCTTCTTCTAAAGATTCAGATATCTTTACTGCATAAAGAGTACATCCTTTATTCTTAGCCTTTTTAAGCTGCATGGTGACGAGGTTTTCTAAGCGAAATTTCTCGTTTCACACCTTGAATCTCTGCTGATTCCAGCTGATCATCTAAACATTTTATGTTCTTTTCATAGCAATCTACCTTTGCTTTATGGTCAGCTAACCAATTGACACCAATAATAATGTCATATGATCCTAAAGGTGCAACATAGAGATCAACTTCCGTGGAGAAATTAGGTAAATCGAGGACTGCTCCAAAGAGACACATACTCACTGTATGAACAGAATTATTACCGTACTCTACAGTCCAAGATTTATCCATTTTCCCGAGCTTTTCTTTTAAGTTTAGAAGCAAGTTTATTAGAAATAAAAATTCAGTAGCTCTGTATCAAAAAGAATAGTGAGCGGGTATGCGAATAACTTACTGGAACTTCTATAGGTGTGCTTGCTTTTCGACTTGCTTATGCGCTAATGCGGCATGTATCTTATCTTATATTGCGATTACGATCATCCTTCTTCAAAGGGCATTGATTCGCATAGTGGTCCTTGCCACAATTGTAACATCCTCCTATAGGTCCCTTCTTAGGCTCAACATTACCTCCGACCTTGTAATTGTCATATTTGTCCTCCATAGGGCTTACGCCCATTGTTATAATTTTTAACAAAATTATCCTTTACATTTCAACGAGGCTTATTCTTGATGCTTTCTTGTTGTTTTCTCTTGGAAACTTACTCTTGTTTCAAACTTTTTCCACGGTCCTTTTAAGGTGCAAGAGAGGTTGAAGAATGGTTTGCGGTCTTCTTCCGCACTTCCTCCTTATGGCGAAATAGCCTTTAATTTAATTTCTGTTCTTGCCTTATGGCCTTTTCAACAACTCCTTCCATAGTGGTTGGGTTTGTGAACATCGACCTCTCCCCTATCAGCTGGATTCAATCCCATGATGAATTTCCGTATCCTGAAATTTTAAATCGGTTTGATACTATGGTACATACTTGAGGAGTTTTGTAAACCGCTCCTAGTATTCGATTCGTTAGCTTCCCTTGAGCTAAGTTCGAAGTCTGTCATTTTCGATCATAGAAAAGTTGTGGCAGCCAATGCGTTGCCTAAAATAGCCTTTAAAGCTGATCCCAAGTAATATTGGTCTCATCAATGTTTAGCTCGGCTTTTCGGCTATCCCACCATGAAGATGCTTCGTGAGAAAGGCGATAGGCTCCCAAATAGCCTTGGTTTCTTACGAGAAGTTCCTTATTGCAAATTACTTCTCCATTTCTTGAGCCATTTCTCGGCTCCATCTCCTAGTGTGGTGCCATCATACTTGGGTGGACTTATCCTTTTTATATCATTAGTGAGTTACTGCACGCTTGATCGGCCTTTTTGTTTTACGGTTGGACGGGTGTATTTCCAGCATTAACATCAACACCCATTTCGGGGTTTTCCTCGGGAGGTTGCTGATTATTATTATCAGCTTCTTCATCCTCCTCATTTCCGTCTCTCTTGTTCAAGCACAACTAAGTGATCTCTTGTGTCCAACAGGGCAGCAAGGATCTCATCTAGTTTACGGGTTGTTGCCGCTCCTCCTTCGGGTGGAGCATTACTATCGCAGCGTTCCCCCTTGTTCTAACCATTTTACATTACAAGAAAATTCAGGTTTTATCAGATTATGGACTCAATAGGTCAAGAGCTGCGACCTTGAGCTACGATACCAAGATGTAACATCCTCATTTTAGACAATAGAACAAGTCAATTTTTTTTAATAAATGCATCCTGGTTCTAAATACATAATTTAGAACTCACAATTTAAATAACTATTCATATAACGAGACAACCATATGCATTTGTAATGACTCGGAATACCTCGATCTATTCATTCCATGACTCGGTAAGCTACCGATCTATTCATGAGTAATAAGAGTCGGTGTTTTTATTTAACACATTACTCTTGCGGTTCTCTTCCTAATCTGGGATTGAGAATGCTCTGTCGAGGAATCTATTTGCTGAATAATTGTTACTATTATTCATTGAGCATCTCATCCCTTAGACTAGGTGAATTAGGACAACGCATGATCAGCACTTGCGATACTTTGGCCAAAGATTTGAAACATCTTGTTCATGTCTCGTATTCCTTAACGGCATACTCGTCAATCTGCGGAATACGTCCTTCACCCCATTCATATGTTATATAGAATGTCTTACTTCGACTCATCGGTCCTTCCTTTCTCCTGTTGAATCACTCGGAGGCAGATTAACAAGGTGATAATGTTATATGGATGCCCACGAAGGTTAGGGATATGATGACATCTTGGTTGACCTTGCGGTTCAACCGGTGTTTAATGATACCCCGAATCTCTAGGCAGCCTTATAACATGACCACATTCTTAATCGGTCCCGGGGTAACTCATGCGAAATCAAGTGTAAATCTTAGTGATCAATGCGAAAGGGTGTCGCCATAAGTCATCTGCATTGTTGTAACTTCGAAGATCCTAATCTTCTCGGAGGTACACCTGATTGGATCGACTTATGTCGTCAACCTTTAAATCTGCCTCGAAAAGATCTACCCAATAACAAGCGTTACGCACTTGAGTTTAAATTACTTTAAAGACTTTTCCCTAAGGTTTAGCCTTTCCGATCCCTGGATTCTTCGTCTTAAGACGACCCTCCTCTATAAAACCCATTACTTGGTAGAGATATTAAGGTCAAGTTCTTCATCAAGGAGTCATTAGAATACACCTGATTCTAAAGCAACAGAATCGGACAATATCTCATAACCTTTGCTTGAGATTGCCAACTGAACTCCATTTGATTGTATATCAGTTCTCTTAACTGAATTTATATCATATTTTTGGTATAAAGATATAAATGATTAAGAATCCAATTTAATATTGTCCTGTTATACTTAGGACTAGGGATTAGTAATTTAATCCAGCTTGTTTAGCGTTCTCTTTTAGGCTCATTTTTAACCTATCTTCTAGAAAGACAATTATTTAAATCAATATTGCTTTTTCTAGAACAAATTAGAACTACTAAACTCTCATAAGAATTCAATCTCATTTTCATGCAAGCTTTCATTGTCAATCACAAAAGCATCCATAATATACAATGATAACAATGCCCCTTCGTTACATAAACCGAAGAAGGTCAACTACTAGAAATAGAATACAACACATAAGTATCAAACACTTATTTCCATTCCTTTCAAAACTATACAATTACATTTTATGCTGACAACATACTTGATCTGATGCTCAACGGAAAAGGAACATCTTTTCACATTTAATACATCTATAAAATCAAGTTGTAATTCATTATAAATCAAATAAACAATCTGATCAGCCTGTCAGATCTGCATTGCTTTTACCTCTTACGGCAACCATCTGCAAAAATAGTCAACATGAGTCGATTGATAGGCCAGAGCATGATAAGCACTAACTTTTAAAACAATTGCAATCCATCAATTGTTTTCATTAAACCTACTGTTTAAATGAGATCGAGATATTCACATAAGTAAACATACTCGGACTATGCCCTTGTAATACAAAATGATTACAAATATGTAACTCTTTCATTGTTACAAAATAGTCTTAATCACTTTCTAATATTTCATCAAATATTAAGAAACAAGGAACGAATGTACACAAACAATCATTGAATCCAAAATCACAACATTGGTCAGATTGTTTCATTCTTCCAAAAAGGGAATAACATAACAATTCGGGATTCCACCAATATGTTACAAAACAATTTCCCACTGCTAGACAAATATCAACAAATATTAAATAAAGGAAGAGAAAGAACCAAACCATTCATACTTCCTTTCACATAAGTTCATTACTGAACCGTCTTCACATATGAAAACATTCAACCAGTATATAAATGAACAAGTTAGACAAGCCGCAAGCAAGATTGCTGTTTTACAACAAACTTCATTGCATCAAGCAATCTGAGGTTTCCTAAAGACTATGCCATGACGTCCACACAGTATTTCCGAAACATGCTCAGTCAAAAACGGACTGAATAAACGGAAAGGAACATAGCATATCTATTCTTGCTCAGTCTAAATCGGACTGATTAAACGGAAAGGAACATTGCATATCTATTCTTACCTTGGCGCATGCAAGTCTAAGGTGTGGTACTCGCGACTCACCCCAACAGGGCCAGAACACGAAATATTCAACCATACTCAAGGAACAGTGACAAAACGACAGTGTCCCGTAAATCAGATTCAATAAGGTTCAAGCAATACAAGATACCTTCCAAAAGTTCATATGAATCCGAACAACAATAAAACAAATAATTGCATACGATTACATCCGAGCCCAACAATGGAGCTTATTTAAACATCAGGCAAGCAAATCCGATTACCGAATTCAAAACAAGAAAACCGGCTGTACCTTGCCCATCTTTTACACAATTTTGCACAGATTGAAGACCTAAATATTCTCTAAAGAATCTGCATACCACAAAATCAATGCAACACAAAAGTAATTCCAGAAAATAACAGAGGTCTTAGTACATGTCATTCCTTCCAACCACTGGTTTATCGTTCACCAACTATTTAAACATATTCGGCTCAAATATAATATAAATCATTCAATCGACTCCTCAGAGTCGTCCAAATCACAACATTTATAAATCTATATATATACACCATTGTATACTGTTAATGGGTTTATACTCATAACCGCTGAATCCCTACAGCAGCGTAATATGAAATTAGCTGATAAATCCTTCTATGCCATTCATGGCAATCATTCAGAATAAAACAAATGTAAGCAAATCGAATACCCATTTCAAAACAAGGAAAACAACTGAGCCTCTTCAAAACTTTCGAACAGCTTACACAAAAGAATGCAATGCATGCCCAGGAAATCTATATCCTTAATCATTACAATTAGCAGTGAACAAAAGACCTGTTACCTCTACAAGGCTTCCACGAAGACAAATAACAAAACTCATGGATGAATCTACATTCTCAGCAGTGGACAGCAATATACGATTCAATCAAGGACTCTTCTGAGTCGTCCAAATAAAGTATAGATGTATCAATATTGTACACAGTCAACAATAATCCCGTTACCACAATAACAAGGAAGAACAACTTCCACTGGGTCGTAAAGACTACGGTAACACAACAGTTTACCCGTTCCCAGCAAAAATTAGAAGACAAATGAAACCCAAAAAGTACCATTAGTCACTGTCAACAAAAACCACGACAGAGTTTCCAAAGGAGCAGTAGAACTGATCAAACATACAGTATCTAACAGAATCCTTCCATACAGTTTCCACAACAAGAAACAGCGACCACAAATCAACAACATACAGTGGTCTATAAACAACACAGGTATATCCTATGGGCTCACGCCAAACAGGCCGAGCTTTCATGCTCTTTACATATAAATATCTCACATATTTAAACCAGAAAGAATACACAAAGGAATAGAGCCACAATTCGATTTTAATAAACACCCATCAAGAGGAAAATTGAAAAATCGAACCAGAAGAGATACAGTACCAAAAATCAAACAAGATCTCCATAGAAAATCATCTATTTTCTCAAAACATTTGAACAGAGTTGTTCTAATGAAATCACTTGAAAGACAGCAAGATATTTAAAGGTTAGGGCCTAACATGCCTGGATTTTTGATCAAATTTCCGAAGCAGACCACAGGAAGAGCTCAAACTTCCTTTTCTTTTTCCACGATAAAGCGACCAACAAAATTTTGCTGTCTCCATCCCATATATATCCTCCATGATAGAGAAAAGATCTATGGCAGTTCATACTCTGCCATGCAACTCAAAGAAGAAGCAGTGCGAAAAACCGGTAAACAAGCGAGTGGCGAAAATTGCGACAAGCCAAACAAACCCTCAAACTTCCCGTTTGCATGCCTTCTCGCGAGTTCGAGGCTCGTTTATCGAGAAAATTAAATGCCATTAAACCAACTTTCCGCTTAAACTCATCTTCCACCCGAAGTCGGAATTAGCGGCAGTCGATGAAAATTCATGCCCATTTCCAAACTTAACGAAGTGCCACGTCAGAACAGGTTAGCCGTTGCCTAAACCTTTGCCATGACCTGTCCCTCATCCTTATCCCAAGCATTAATTCCCATAGAAAATGCCGCTTATGGTTCGCACCCCTCCATAGGCCCCTTCACAATCTCCT
The DNA here is from genome assembly GCA_018340775.1 of Taxus wallichiana var. yunnanensis. Classification (NCBI taxonomy): domain Eukaryota; kingdom Viridiplantae; phylum Streptophyta; class Pinopsida; order Cupressales; family Taxaceae; genus Taxus; species Taxus wallichiana. The sequence continues at coordinate 156,112,582 of CM031235.1, read as the reverse complement.
CATTAGTTAGGTTAGTATCTTAGGTTAGAATTTAGGGTAATACCCATACTAACCAATTTACACATAGATACTAACTTAGGATACTAACACATAGCCTAGGTCTAGGTTAGCTTAACAATAATCTAACCCCTAGGTTAGGTTTTAGTTTTAGGTTACTAACCCTTAATAATTCCAGTTAGGTATAACATTTTATATGCCAAGAAAAGACCCAAAATCATGCATCTCCAAACAGGATTCACTCCTATACAGCCGTTAGGCTACAGGAATATACATGGCAGAATTATTACTTGGTCCATGTCCGAGACCTTCCAGATATACTTCGATATCGGGAACCGATTCATTTACCAAGATCAACACGAGTCATACTCGACCGAGCAATCAATGCTTCCATACCTTGCAACTGTTCAAGGTCTGTGATCTAATTCATCACAAACAAATTTAAAGCATTACTTGGATCAATTCCACTGATCCAAGACTAGATATTATAGATGAATATCTCTATAATTCATTCCGTGATCAGATTAATATTCAGACACAAAATGAAATAAATAAAAGAGTCTAATCATATTCTGACTCAGTCAAGATCTGTAATCTGCAAGGAAATTACAATACATATCAAGCATGATTTCTAATTCGAGGAACACATCCTTATACAAGAAATCACATATCAACACTTGTATGTCAGGAGAAAGTAACAATGATTCGGGGTGTTACAATATAAGCATCAAGCGACCATATTTTTATTCTTGAGGTCCTTTTTGAGATCCTCATTCAATTTTACCTTCATCTTAATCCATCTAAGTGTGTATTTGGATTCTTAACTAGAAAGCTCCTTAGCTTTATCATTTCTATTAGAGGCATCAAAGTTGACCCCATAAAAATTAAGGTAATCATTGAAATTCCTCCCCCTTCCAACATCAAATAGCTTCATAGCCTTAAAGGTTACCTTCAATATACCAATTGATTCATCTCATAACTCTCAGATCATTTTCAACCCTTTCATCACCTCCTTCGCAAGGACATTGAATTTTATTGGGATCACAATTGTCAAAAATATTTTGATGATCTTAAACAATATCTTCTATCTCCACCAATTCTCACACCTCCACGCAAGGGAGCCATTTTATTTATACATCTATGTCACCAATCATGCCTTAGGATCCATGTTAGCCCATTGTGATGACCAAAACCATGAGTAGGTTGTTTATTATATCAATCGTACCCTTCATGACTATGAGACTCGCTACATGGAAACTAAAAACGCTATGTTACACTCACTTCTTTGATACTTATAAACTTCAACATTACCTTCTTAATCATAAGATGTATGTCATTACTAGCTTCCATCTCCTTAAAACATTGCATTCTAATCCATACCATAATGATCGTATCACTCGTGGCTCATGCTCATGACTGAGTTTGACCTTGAGTTTGTTTCTCAAAAATCCATTAAGGGTCAAGCTATTGCTAACCAATTGGTGAAGCCCCTCTTCCTAGTACACATTTACCTCATGAGAAATTTCTGGACAAATCCATTAATCAATTTCATCACAAATATGGAACTCTTAAATTCACTCTCTTCTTTGATGGCTCAAAATGTCAACAAGGGGGAGGTGTTGGCATCATTCTCATTCCTCCTTGGGAAAATCCTATTCCCCTCGCATATAAACTCAATTTTGAGTGTACAAACAACATGGTGGAATATGAGGCTCTCATCTTGGGCCTTAAAACCATCGTATTTTTAGGTGTTCAAATTCTTGACATCTACAAAGATTCTGAGCTTATAATCAAACAAGTCATAGGTGAGTATCAATGTAAAAATGATACTCTTCAAAAAATATCATGAAATTGTTCATCTTATTCTTGAAGCTTTTGATTCCTACACCATCCAAGTTGTTCCTTAGTTGACTAATCACTTTTTTTTTTGATACAATGGCATCCCTCATGGCTCTCATCCCATGGATAAAAATGATTCCAAGGTTCTTGTTGTCATTCATCGCCATGACCGACCTTTCCATGAATTACCTTAGGTTAATCTTATTGAATCTAATTCATCAGACCTTTGGTATTCTCAAATATTTGATTATCTATCTCAATCCATCATTCCTCATGATATGTCCAAAAATGATAAGAGGTCCTTTCTTCAACATGCTTTGCTTTGTGATCCTTGGCGGCATTCTCTATAAACATGGATTTGACAATGTTCTTCTCTGATGTCTTAAATCCCATGAAGCCTCTTGGGCTATCCAAGAAGTCCACAATGGTATTTGTGGTGGAAAATTTAGTAGCTTAGTTGTTCTTAAGTGAATTCTTAAGTCTTAGCTATTATTGGCCTTCCCTCAACCATAACTCGTGAATATGTTAATAAATCTGAAAAATGTCAACAAAATTCTAATCTCATTTATATTCCTATTCAAGCTCTGTAGTTGGCTTAGGATGTTTGGCCCTTTTCACAATGGGGCCTTAATCTCATTGGTATTATTAATCCATTTTCCTCACAAGAACATCACTCTATCGTCACTGAAATTGATTATTTCACTAAATGGGTGGAAGTAATCCCACTCACCTCAACTAAATCTAGCCCAATCATTAATTTTATTTATCAACACATTATTTTTCGCTTTGGTGTTCCCCAAAAAAATTCATGGACAATGGAAAGTCCTTTAAAAACAAATATCTTAAGAAAATTTGTAACACATTCAACATCAACTCAACTTCTCTTCCCCATATTATCCTCAAGCTAACAATGACCAAGCTAAAGCTACCAATAAAACCCTTTGAAACATTCTTTCCAAAACCATTGATCAAGCAGGTCGTAATTGGCATCTCTAACTTCCTTTTACCCTTTGGGCCTATCATACTAGCATTCATACCTCCACTAGGGCTACGTATTTTCTCTTGTTTATGGTTCCAAATCCGTCCTTCCTCTTGAATTTTAAATCCCATCTGTGTGTATGTCCTTTGCGACTTCATCTATGATGAAGAATATCGTTAAGATCATCTAACACAACTCGAGATACTAGATGAGCGTCACCTTCTTGCTCTTGAACACCATCATGTTTATCAAGAGTGCATTAAATGTGCTTACTAATAAGCACCTTAAGGAATGTAAATTTAATGTCGGTGACCTCTTCCTCAAAGAAAACTAGAATTTCACTACTCTAGAAAGGAGCCAATGTGGAAATTTTTCCCCTAATTGGATTAGACCATACATTATTACACACAAGTATGGGTTGAGAGCCTATTGTTTTTCCTCCCTCGATGGTAAACTAGAAGTGAAACCACTTAACTCATTATAATTACAACCATTCTATTATTAACACATTTACTAATGTTCCCTTAGTCATGTTTTTAGATCATTCCTCCATCTTAGCCCCTTCCATCTCTCATTGTGATGATTTGGAATTATGTGGTCTTCTGTCACTTCCTAGATGTGACCTTAAATATGGGCACCACGGATCTTCTCGTAGCATATTCCTTATGGATAGGTTCTCCCCTTTGGTGATAACTTCATGATCATTACATCCATCACCCTCTCATTCACCTATTAGAACCATACAAAGAGGTCCGGGGGTGTTTCTTGTAAATCTTTATCTCCTCTTAAGTGATCTACTTAGCTACTTCAAGCTCTCCCCCATGTAAAATAAAAATTCATGGATGCTTAAATCAAAAATCAAAGTTATCAAAAACAAACTGATCCCTTGAAGGACATTTGTTCATGCAAAAAAATCAAAATCATGAAATCAAAATCAAAACAAAGGAAATAAACTAATCCCTTGAAGGAAAACTATCATTTATTCTTGCCATCTATATATTGTAAAAAGTAATTGTACCCTCAAAGGATGGCTACTCCTTATGTAATTGGAAGGATTTCCACATTGATCAACCTTTAATTTTATCAACATCCTAAGAAATCTTCTCACATTGATCAACTTTCTTCTAGTAGACTTCTGCATTGGTCGAGTTTTCTCTCTTTCCCCTTCCGGAGTGGGCATAGTTTTAGGAAAACCACTTTTGGATAACCCTCTTTCCTTTGTATGAGTTAGATCTCAAACCCTTCTTTTCATGTCAACATTAGGTTTATGCGACCATCTCATCCATTGCTTCCTTAGGATATTTCAAATGACTAACTATCATTGGTTATTTGTTAACTTTCATTTTGGTCACATGTGCCTTACATTAAATAGATCCCCTTCTTGTTTACCTCTAATGTAGTTGGAGACATATTTTCCTCACACGCTCCTTAATATGATGTAGTGTCATTCATACCTATGGATATCCATCATTAATTTTCATTCTATCTAATCTTATCTAATATCTCTCATTGTAAGCCCACCTTTGTGGCCATATATATTCCTCTTTTAGGGCATTTTGATTTAAGATTTTGTGTCCTTCACGTCTTGTTCTAAGTCCACGGTTGTTGGCTATGTTTATTCTTTCCTTCGGGCATTTAATTCAATAATTCATCTCAAATTCCACATTCATGGCCATACTTATTTCCCCTTGAGGCATTTTACTTAATCATTCATTTCCTGTTTCTCCTTTGAGGCCATATCTACTCCCCCTTCGGGCATTTTTTCACAATTTTATCCAATATGCGCACGAATTCCTCCTTTGAGGCCATATTTATTCTCCCCTTGGGGAATTATATTTCAACATTCACTCTATTCATTTCTACTCTCAAAGTCCTCCTTTGAGGCCATACCTTTCCCCACTTAGGGCATATTTCATTTCCACCTTCTTGGCCATACTTCTCCTTGAGCATATTATTTCATCACTCACTTTTTCATTTTTCCTTCTCAGCCATTTTTTTGTGCCCCATTTGGATCAATATCATTCATCCTCGTCCCTTGTGGTTACATACCTCTTAAATTTATTCCTTGTGTATGAAGAATTTTTAATAGCCTTTCACATATAGTTGCGCATACTTTGATGAATTTTCTATGACCCGTTGTTCATCCTAGCGTGCATTGATATTGCAGTGTTCTTAACCCACTCACTAGTCCGTAGAATGTTGTAGCCCGTCTTCATTGAGACCATAATTTTCCTCTACCGGTGTGATATTGGAGTCACTTTGCCATTTTTTAATTCATATTGCGATCCTTTTCGCTTAGGAATCTTTCCTTGGTTATGATTTCACCCATATTTTCATCACCCACTCGCCCTTCAACAAGAACCTTTATTCAAAATTTTCATCAATTTCCTTTGACACCATTGATCCCACATTTGAGGGGGAGCTTATCATCAATCCTTTATCCTCAGCCAACCCTTTTTTTGTCTCATGGCTTGCAGCGCAAACCATTCAACAAAAAGGGGAAAAATATAGACACCTAAATTTAGTATCTATATCCTCATAGCCTACGTGAACATATTTTATTTTATTCAACCCCCTTATTTAATCAAATTCCCTCTTTAAATTTAATTAATCAATTCCTATTAATTAATTAAATTTCCATCACCTTTAATCCTATTTAATCAACATAAATTAATTAACCATGCCCTAACTAACTTTCTATTTTGGAATGATTTCAATCTAAAAATACACCCATGTTTTCCCCTACAATTTTTCTAGCCTATCTCCACTTCTAATTCACCTACATCTCATCCCTAAAAACCTCTTCTTGCCTAATGCTTTAAAGCATTCAACCAACTCCAAAAAGACATGAAATCATGCCAAAACTAGGAAAATACTCCCATCAAGGAAACTTCCCCGTGATCGGTGGTGACCCAATTGATCATCATCAACCCTATAAAGCTAAGTGATTTATTTCTATTCTTCATAAATGCATGAAAATCCAAGATCTCTCTTGCAAATTTTGGACAATCCTTTGTTCCTAAACATTCCAAAATCCATTACAGGTCTCTCGGACCTCCTTACAAATGTACATGCATTAAACGTGATCATACTTTTTGTGATATTGTCATCATTTTACATTAATTTAATCAGATTTATCATATTATCCTAGTATTTCATGTATCTAATCTTTTACAGGTTTAGAACATCAACAATAGTACTCATAGCTTTGTCATCAAAATATTTCCACAAATCCATCTTGGCATATCACAAGTTTCTCATCCGACTTGCATTTCCTTGGCTTTATCCAACTCTGTCATAGTCTTCATCAACCTTAATAGGTCACCATCAACTTGTCCCCATCATCCCTTACTTTCTTTTCCAAATCCATCCTCAACCCCTTCATATGCTTGATCTCTATCCTAGTTTTCCAAACTCTCATCTAGTCCTTCTGCCATAGTAAAATCAAGCGATTTACAAACCCACTCGTTCATCAACTAGGGTCCTAGTCTTGAATCCTTCACTTCAGTCCTTATTTTCTATCATTTTCCTAGTTTCGAATCCTTCATATCTCCTCTTCAGGTGTACTCTAACATCTCTAGAATTCTACAACTTCCAGATTACATTTAGATCATGAACAGTCTACATATTCCTCCCACAATCTTGATCCAGTCTCCTAGGTCATCACAACTCGGCTGTTTCTACACATCTGGGTCTCCATCAACCCAGACTAGGTATGTTTAACTTTAAGTTTTTTTAATTAGATTGATATCTAAATCAATCAATAGTATTTTTAGATTCAATATTCTTTCAGTCTTTGCATATTATCAGTATACATTTCCTTGTTTACATCATTTTTTTAACAACGGGGTTGACCTCACCGAGGAATTTAACACTTCTCGGAGTTTGTTTTGTCAAGAAACCCATGCCAAAATAATTTAATCAAAATCATTTTTAGTCTTATTTATAGGATTCATTTGATTTACAAAAGCAAGGATCCATCATCCATCTTACACCTATATCATCATACATTTGAGGTAACGTAAACCCTCCAAAGCATTTCGAGTTATGTACTAGACCATTAATTTGATTACAAACAAGAAAAATACTACAACATATTGTTATATAGTAAATCTCATTCTTGAGCGGTGTGAATTCTGAAAGTGGAAGCCACTAGTAACTTTGAATGATGGAGGGCTAAGGACCTCAAATGCAGATGTGGATCTACGTTTTGTGAAGATAGATATGTGATAAAATAAGGTAGATATGAAAAACTAAAATAGATAAGATTACATAACAATATGCGGGGTTTTCGATAAAATCCCGGTTCCAAGAGGATATTAACTCCCTTAGAGGATGTCAACCCCCATGTCTAGAAAGATAGCAATAAATGATGAATAATAGATATCATGTAGAAATAATGGAATATAAAATGACAAGTAACTAAAATGATGAGGGGACTTAGCTTGTGCTCTGATATGGAGATGAACTGGGCATCAGGATGGCAAGATGACAAATAATGGCAAATATTTCTCCCTCAAACTTGTAGAACTTAATTAAGCTCTTTCTTCTCTTCTCTTAAAAACTTGATAGGTAGAGATTTCATATAGATTATTTCATATTAAGAGACATGATGTGATCACATAGGGCCACAGTTTGACTTATTATATGGAGTGAGGATCATGATTGACATGGTAGGTGAGATAATAGTGTTTCATCATTTTCCTTACGTTTTTAGATGAAATAGATAAGGTTGTGGGCCAAGGAGGAATACCTTTTGTGAAGGTTGGTTTGAATGTCGTTGTGCATGTTTTGACTTCTTGATCCAATCGTGACTGTGAGAGCTTCCTTTTTCTAGGAGGAACTACTTGAAATACACAACAAGACCACAAAAAGAGGATTAGATAATATATGTCAGTGGGCTTCCGTGTGTGCTAGATCCAAGAAGTTTGATATCTCCTCGGTGGAATTCAACCCACTATTTAATACAATTTAATGTAAGAAATAACATAAGTAAATAAAATCCTACTGTATTTGATATGATTTAGGTATCTCATCCAAATACAATAAGAAAATCTAACATAACATGCTAGGCTATGATCAGATCTAGAAATAAGGTAAATAACTAAGGTGTTGGAACAGGTCAGGGTTAGATTTTGGGTCACTTGAATCACTTGAAAAGGGTTATTGGGATCTGGTATTAGCAGAATGCCAAATACAAAGACCAATGTCGGTTTGGTATGACCGACGATGGTTACTATGGGTTAGTAATAACTCAATAGTTCATGGTTTTGGGGATTTGTCTAAGACTAGATCAGAGATGGTGAGGAGTTGGTTTAGGTATGGGGAGATGTTGGGAATATTCAAAGGTACTCAAGAGTAGACAAAGGTGATTAAAATGGTTATGAGTGATGGGAATGGTCAGGTTCACAGGAAGGAAATAGTGGTAGGGTGAAAATATAACTGATGGTTGATAAAAAAGGTGAAGAACTATTATAAAATAAATAGAAATGAAGTGGTGCAGGTTAGAGAAACACTTACTACTGTGTAGGTTCAATGGCTAGGTGGTAGTGATGGTTGATCGGTGAAATTCCAATCGAGTGTCGTGGAAGTGCTTCCTGAGTGCTACTGTGAATGTAAATACCTTGTGATCAATGGTTGTGCTAGATATGGCTTCTTGGATGTGAGAAAGAGCTTTGGTTCTTACTTGTATGCAGATCTCCTTTTCTCCAAAACTTAAGAATTTGTCTAACCTCCCAAATAAGGTTACCAAAATGGTTATATGGTAACCAACGATGGTTTAAGGTTACCAGCATCAGTTTTGGGTTGACCGCATCGGTTAAGGCGGGATATCCTAGGTTTCCTAAAATAGCAAATCTTGGCTATCCTCTTCTAGATTTTTCTCATTTTATCTTGGGTCTAAATGGAATGTTGTGCTTAGATACGTGGGAATGTGGTTAGAGGGAGAATAGGCATGTTATTTTAGGGTTATACTAAGTCTTAGTTCATTAAGGTAAGTAGGGCTAAGTCTTAGTTAGTTATGGAAACATGCTATGAATAGGTCTATGGTGAGGTGTCTAGGTGAGGTGGAAATTGGTTTTAATTGAGGTAATTAAATAATGAATGAAGTGAGGATGAGTATTAATTTAATTATAAATAATTAAATTAATATTAATGTGGGGTATAAGGGTCATGGTTAGGTGAATGTGTTTAAGTTGGTTATTCGAAAGGGGACCAAGGGGATTATGACCCAAATTTGGTGTCTACATTTTTCCCCTTTTTGTTGTGTAGCTTGTATTGGTAAGTGACATAGATAAAGATAGTAAGTGATTGCCCCATGTGTGGGTGAAGGTGATCCCCCTCAAATTGGTCATTGATGAGGTGTAAGATGAAATTAGTGAGTGGTTTGATAAAGGTGTAGGTGGAGAAGATAGGTGGGGAAAGGTTTGATTATTGAGGGAAAGGGTGATAGTTAACTCGGGTAATGGGTAGTAGGTCATGGTCAAAATTGGGTCATGGGTAATGGAAATCAAATGCACGCACACGTATAGATTGCAACAAAGTACTATGTTGAAGAGCTTGGAAAATATACATCATTCAAGGTCAATAGGTTTATCCAAATAAGGGTGAAGTGATTCAAGTATCCCAGGTATAGGATATGGTTGAGAAACACAACGTAGGTCAAGTGCATGAAAGTTTAGGTATGCTTCGGTACACCAAAGGTTTGTTCGGGATAAATAGCATGACAATAGGAAAGGTATGGTTGTTAAGCTAAAACAACATATGTAACAACATCACAAGGTATATCGAGTACATAAGGTCAATGGTCACACCAATCAGGTCAATTTTAGGGAAACAAGTCATGGCACATGTAAGGCCAAGGTATAAGTAAAATAACAACTCCTAAGACACAACAAAGGAAATGTAGGGGTAGGTTGGGCTTATAGGTATGGTTCAATGGGTGTCCTGGAATGATAAAAGGTATAGGCATGAGTGGAGATAGGTGAAAAGGGATCGAGGTAAGGGAAACTAGTTTGAAGTGAGACCGTTGTCGGTTACATGTTGACCGATGACAGTTTATTAGGGCACCAATATGACCGATGTCAGTCATAGCGGATTGGGATTAAAAGAAAAATTACACTTTTTACGAGAATCATTTGTCATTTGTGAATAGTAGAAAATGAAAGAGGAGTGATAGAAAAGTGGAAAGTTACGGAGCAAGATGAAGAGTTGAGTTGGCAAGCCTCGGAGTGGGTGATTGGTCATTTGATAGGTGGGTCCACAAGATCGGTGTGAGCATTTCAGTTGGTTGGAGGTGAGGAGGGAATTCGGTGATGGTAGAGGTAGGATAGGGGTCAAGTGGACCACCATTGTAGTGGCCCGACGTGCCCCTATGGAGAGGGCATCGAAACGAGGTAGGATTCGGTCCCATTCTACGTTTGTTATAGGAATTTGTTTATATAAATTGGGTTTGGGTAAAAGTGGGTTTGGGGGAATCAAATTTTTATCTGGAAGGAGGATTGAAGAAATTGGACTTGTAGAAAGTGGTATGTAGGTTAAAGAGGGGTGGGTATGGGTTGGGGTGAGATTTGGGTAGGGAAGGGTAAGTCTGGTAGGGTAGAATGTGGAATGTTTTAGAGAAATAGGGTAGGGTTTGGTAGATTTTACGCCATGACGGTGGTCGACATCAATCAAGGGTTGGCTAACATTGATGGGAGTTATCCAAAATTGGTCAAGGATGAGGTGACCGATGCCAGTTTTGAGAGATTGTTTCCGGTGAATAATAACCGATGTCGATTGACATTTAGAGAAAAATGGGCCAGCAAATGAGAGGGGGTGGGTGGGGAGATATGTCTTGAGATAGGAAGGTAGTTTTGAAGGAAAACAGGGATGGTAATGGGTATAAATAGGTATGATTTGAGGGATGTGAAATTGAGATGGGGGAGATAGGTCATGAGTAGGAAGGATCTTGGGAATAGGTGGGGAGGTCTAGGGTAAAGTTGAGTATGGTTGAGGTTTAATGATGTTAGGGTTTGTTAGATGCAGGTGAGGGACCAATTATGGATGCAAGATAGGGTACCAACCCTATTAGTATCGGTATGAGGTAGCACAACAACCGAGGAGTGACATCATATTATAAATGTTATCCAGATTAGGGTCGACGCCTCTTGGCATGTAGTTTGGGAGTCGAGCTTGATGGTTTCCCTCATTGACAGATGGGATTTGGTGACTAACACATTTCATCTGCCAACGGGTGAGATCACAGTCACCTTAGAGGATGTGTATAGGATCCTAAAATTACTAATATTGGGGATTCGGGTGTATTCCATTACCTCAAAGGAATCGATGAGTTGATGTTGATAGTTTTGGTGAGGGGCTAGTGGATTTGTGGTTCCATAGTGATAACTTCGAGTTATGGAGACATATCAGAGCCCATCCCAAGGAGATAAGGTTATTGTTATCACCAAATCACAACACCCCTATGTTTATACAAGTGCATATACTTGAACTCACAATGTGATTGGATAACATGGGTACTATCTCCAAGTTATGGGACTTGTTACTTGAGATAGACCTCCAGAGAAAGTTGGTTCTTGCTCCTAAACTACCTACCACAATCTACTCTAATGCAGGGGAAACTAACTATTCTAATCTAAATTTCCAAGGGACTAGGGAGAGAGAATGCATAAAATGAAATCCTACACTAAAGTGGTGATACACCAGAAAAGGAGGGTGTGAGAGTAGTCTTCAAATGCGTGAAATACAGAAGCAAAGTGCACACTAGAAGAGGTGATGATAGTTCTCCATAATCTAGCAAAACACATTCACAACAATATTTCAAACATACACAATGATAATGGATCCCTGCATGAACATAATAATAGACACAATATTCTTGTAATCAAGGTTGAAGGGGCAAGAAGAATGCAAGAAAACACAATAGGGGAAGATACATCCACAAACTTATATTTTATTGCTTCATGATATGCACAGTTCAATCTATTACAAGATAAGGGCCTAGATCACCATGCAAGGATTCCACAACAAGGGCCTGTAACACATCAGCTTCACAAAGAAATTTTGGTAGAGCTTTGCTACAAAAACTACCTCTCCCTCTACAATGAGCCCAACACTCCAATTTATAAGAAAATGAGAAGAGAGAGAGAAGGGAAAATGGAAATCCTGAAATCTGTCCTTCAACCACTTGTAAGAGACATTAAATGGAGTAAAATTATTGTATATTACTTGTAAAAGGCTCCCCATACCATCCCAGGTGCTGCAACAGAGAAAGAATGATGACCATGCCTCTTAATTGCACTCCCAACCACCAAATAAAACACTGTTACAAACCCAGCCACGTTTTCTTAAAAATATCAATCAATCTCTCATCAAATCTAGAATTTCTTGATTGTAGTGTGTTGGTCTTGGAGCCATGATTCCAATGGTACCAATTTTGTGTGATTTTGTTGAGAAATGCAAAAGTTATGGCCTTCGAGTACGGGCAGCTATTTTGGGTCCTGAGTCGACTTTTCTTCTTTGCCTTCGGCCGTTTCGGCTTTTTGCATCCCACGCGCACTTTTGTTTTGGCTGTCCTGGACACATTCTCCCACATCAGCTGATTCAGGCTTCCTTGTCTCTTTTGTGGCCTTTTCACCTTTTCGCGTCCCACGCGTCCCTTTGTCCCAACTGTCCCATGGACTGCCTAGGACACATTCTCCCGCATCGGCCAATTCGGGCTTCCTTGTCCCTGCTTGCGGCTTCTTCACCTTTTCATGTCCCACGTGTCCCTCACATACTTTTGTCCCAGCTGTCCTAGACAAATATCTCCGAACTGCCCAAAATGGACTGTCTTTCGGCAAATTGGCTTATTCGCGTCCCACGCGTACTTTTGTCCCGACTGTCCCAAACCGTGCGAAACAAAAGACTTAGATGATTTTCCTTGCTTTTGTCTGTTTCAGCTTTTCGCGTCCCTCGTGTCCCGATGTCCCAACTATCCCGTGGACTACCTGGGACAAAAATGTCTAACTTAGCTTATTTTCTTTGTATTTTGGCCCCAAGCTTGGTACGACGAACCTTGGTACGACCCGAACCCTTGGACCGAAATGCTTCAAAACAGTCCTGTAACCTTATTTTTGCATTTTTCCATTTTTTCTAACTCATTGGGATTTCTTCTTGGATGGGAGAGTTATAAAAAAGCCGAGGGGACCCCAAAAAACATGATTTTGGGCCTCGAATCAATCTACTTGCTCGGGGTGAATAATTTGATGCATGTTATCAAAAATTACCTTAAGGGTGAATTTTGGATAATGATTAGTTGTTACGATTATGGAGGTAATTTGTTGTTTTTCACTTCTAGATGTGTAGGGTGGGAGATTCCCGTAGGAATTGAGGGGTTCTTCATGACATGATGGAGGATAAGACCTATTTTACATGGGCACCAACATTCTTGGTGTAGTTGTATAGAGAGTTATGGGCCTATAGGAGGTTATGATGGTTTAACCTATGTTGCACACTTCTACTACACTGTTGGGCATACGAGCACATCATGTGTGTGTGTCTAGTTGGTATGCCCCATACGGATGCATTTGAGGTGAGCTTGGTATGAGTAGGCTATAGGCGATGGGTACCTATTGTTGGAGAGTGTTGGGCTCCCATGACTACACACGATGTAGCATATTATAGGTGGGCATTGGAGTGATTATCTGGGGTTGACATTATTTGGAGGTCTTATGTGGGCTTCCCATCATATAGGAAGATGGATGTGGAGTTGGATAAGCTACAACTTCTCAGATGGATAGAGATATGTCGTGCCAGGGAGCACAAGATGATACCTATATACGGGTCGATGGTAGTTTAGGTTGCGTAGGATGTGCCTCTACCCTTTTGATAGTATAGGAGGGATGACGTGGAGAAGCCTATGCCTCTACCACGGTCGAAGATGTCAACAAGATAGGAGGAGAAAGTAGTAGATTAGTGGATTAATGATGCAAGTGACAGATAGATATAGACAGTGGTGGGAAACACAGCTATGGGTAGTACCACTAAGGCCAAGGAAGCCTAACTTAGCCACTATCACAATTTAGAGGGACGCCCTACAGGGGTAGGTGACTACCCTGGTGACATAATTGGGGATAGTGCATGGGAAGATGACAGGGTTATAGGCACATGTAGTAGCCCTTCATGCCTAGGTTGCACATGGATAGGCACCTACAAAGGGTTGAGATGGAGATGGGGTACATGTGGCTACCCTACAGGTGTAGGTTGTGGGTTTGCGGGGCTAGTTGGCCACCGCACATGCACATATTGTGGTCCTTTAGGCCAAGGTACATGAACAGCACCCACATAAGCTGGGGACGGTGGTCTCATGGTGCAGTGCAGTGGTCGAGACCAATGGCACCACCTGCAGATGCAGTACCAATGGCTAGGTTCGGGATGTCTTAGGTGAGGCAAGGTACTATCAAGATCACCTAATGGCCCTAGGGATAGATTTCCATATCTATGTAGAGTATAGAGCACAAAAATCCTCAAGTGAGAGGACCAGGTCTTGCACTCATAGTGTGGAGAGTACGGGGGTGACAAGCCTCGAGACGGGGGTTAGAGCAAGGCGTCTATTTTACGAAGGCTATCTCTAGGTGAGTTACCTACGGAGGTCGGACCGAGGCCCATGGAGGGCGGTGAGATGTTAGCGGGACACCGCATGGGAGTAGAGGAGGAGGAGGATACAAGTGAAATAGGCATGGAGGGTATCCTATGAGGAGGTGATTGTTGTATTGATGATTTTTATATATACCAGCTTTGTGTGCCAAGATAGTGAGGATGTACATGAGAGTTTTTATTTTGATTTTTATATCGGCCTACATGCTGAAGATAGTGAGGATGTATATGAGTGATTTGAGATATTTTTATTTATTTTTATCTATGTACATATGTATAGATACACAAACTTTATCATTTATATAGATGATGATATTTATGGTATGGATGGTGTACTTGTTTTAATTTCCATTATTATTTGTGTATGTGATGGAAACTAGGTGAATTAGGCATGATTAAGTTGAGGTCTTGTAGGCATGGTTGAGTTAGGTCAATTAGGCATGTTGGAGTCAAGTTATAGGCATGATGGAGTCAGGTTATAGGTTATGGGAAATAAATGATGATGTATATGCATGTTATGGTTTAAGTTTCCAAATATTTGCTATAGTGGAAATGTGAAAATGATAAATGACTGATGTGATGATGTGGTAATTTTTTTATTAATTATTGCTTGTTTGGTTTAATTTCCAATTGTTGATAGAAAATGGAAACGAACTAAGGTAGGATGTGAATAGGAAAATTAAAGGAAAATTTTTAGGGTGAAGAGTGGCCAAGCTAACCTTCAAGGGCCCCATGCCCTCGAAGTGTTACCTACATAGCCTTGGTGAAAAGGGGCCTCAGGCCGATGTAGTTCTCCCATAAGCTAGGGAAGGATATGAGGAATGGGTTGGTAGATCTTAGGCATGATTGAATGTGGGTCATAGGCATGGTTGAGTTTAGGTCATAGGCATAGTTGAGTCATTTTAAATATAGGTGTCGATGATCTGGTCATGTATAGGATAATCAATAAGTAATGAGGAAGGTGAATGGTAAGAGGTGGTAAAAGAGCCACTTAATTGATAAGAAACCTAATGATTCTACCATACCTTAGATTGTCTTATGAATGTAAGACCCTAAAGGCGTTACATAATGGACTATTCTAAAGGTGAAGAAAGTCACATGATCATGAAATGTCACATTTGCATGCAAGTCCCTTGAGTAGAGAGAAAACTAGGGTGCAAAATGAAATGAGGTGAAAGTGGATGGTTAAGCATAACCTAGTGTATGACTGCATGTTTACTTAGCAAGAAACCCAAGATCTAAAAAAGGCAAGTCCATGACAAAAATTTCAACATTTTCTTCTTCTTTTTGTTTGTAATAGACTGATCAATGTAGGAATTCTATATGGGATAAGTATATTATCTCCTTGAGGTCTTCACGAAGCTGATCAATGTGGGAAGCTTCTAGATATTTTTATTGTATTTTTGTAATGACTTTATATAGCTATCCTTGAGGAGCGATCTGGTGAAATAAAGAGAAGAAATGTCCCTTTTCGAGGGAGTCAATTTTTTTCTAGAAGTTTGACTCAAGGAGTTGAATCCCTTTTTTTTTTTTTTAAATTTTTAAGTCATGGACAAGACCTTAGAGGAAGATTAGGTTTTTTTAGAAGAAAAAACCATAGTACATGAGGGTTAACTATGAAAGAGGTGGTTTTAAGTGATTGAAAACCATGGGGTTCCATATTTTAAAAATAAAATAAATTATCCATGAGAATCATGTTGTGAGTAGATCTGTGGTACTCATATTGAAGATAAGGTTGAAAGGTGACGAATAATCACACAATTCTTGTTTAGTCATTGATCCTCAAAACAAGTAATATGAAAAGTGAACAATTGTCAAGGGATGAGTGATCAATTGTGAGAAAGTGATATAGGACTCGATGTCAACAATAAATAGTCAAAGGTACAAGGCATTGAGAGGCTTAGGTTCGGGTTTACCTTTGAGTGAAGATAAATGATAAGCACTGGATCCATAAGCATGGGTAACGATATAGGGTCCAAGGCAATTAGAAGCAAATTTTCCCCGTTTACTTTTCTCTTCTTTGGTTACATGTTGATTTTCCTTCAGGACGAGGTTTCTGACCTAAAAGGTTCATTTGTGGACACGTTTTTGTAGGCACATTTGATACGTTTTTGGTAGATTTAGAGATGGTCAAGAGCATTGAGATGACGTTCATCTAATAACTCAAGTTGTGCAAAACAATCATGGAAAAAGTCATTGTCATTGAGCATGTCTTGTAGTGAGATGTAGAGAGATGGAATATAGACTTTAAGAGGTAAGATAGCCTCGATATCGTAGACCAGAGAAAAGGGTGTGACAACATTCGAAGTGAGAATAATAGTGCGATAAGCCCACAAACTGAAAGGGATATGTGAATGCCAATCCTTGCTAGTATCATCAACTACTTTCATAAGAATTTTGTTTAAGGTTTTATTGGTTGATTCTACTTGGCCATTGGTTTGTGGGTAATAAGGTGATGAGAAACTGATTTAGATGCCAAAAGTGTCGCACATCTTATGCAGGGTTTTGTTTTTGAATTGCTTTTCATTATCAATGATGAGACAGTGAGGAACACCAACGCGACAAATGATGTGATGGTTGATGAATTCACATATTTTCTCGATCTGTAGAAATGAGGGAATGGCTTCTACCCATCTAGTATAATTTTTGTAGTATTTATAATCCATGTATGGCATTTTGAAGAATGGGGTTGATCTTTCCGACAAGATCCAAGCCCCATTAAGAGAAAGGCCAAAGGTCGCGTGTGACTTGTAAGGCATGAATAGGTGCATGATGAATATTGGCATGTTGTTGTCATTTCAAACAACATTTGACATAGTCACAATGATCGCGGTTTGGGGTGGGCCAATAATAGCCAAGGTGAAGAATGTTTTTAGCAAGCAGTTAAACCACTAAAGTGGCCTCCAAAATTCCATCGTGAACTTCCTTGATGGTGTAGGGAATTTCAAAACTTCTAAGGCATCATAAGAGAATACCATCGAAGCTGCACTTATAAAAGAGAACACCCATGATGATATAGTGAGAGACACTTTTAGGAAAGGAACATTGTCCATTATGAGTGAGATTGGTAGGTAGAATTGAAAGGGAAAGTGTGTTCAATGAAAATTTGTAAAAGCCATGGATTTGGGGTAAGAATCTCTAAAGAAACTCCAAAGGCTTTTAACAATATGATCAATGGACCATGTGATAAGAAATGAGAAAGGTTTCCTTCTTTACATACATTAATTTGAAATAAACATGCAAACTAAGAAAATGAAGTTAATATCTATTCTTTGAAAGCTTGAAATAATGAACCTAAGAGGATCTAAGCATTCAGTTTATGTGTTAAGAGAAAGAGGTCTCCCATTAATGGCTTCAAGGCCAATGGATCTTCCCTTTTACTCTATGTTAATGCTATGAAATACAAGATTAAATGCTTTTAGCTTAAGAGAAAGAAAATGAAATACAAACTAAAGCCTAACCAAATTGCTACAATTTGTGCTAGGAAGAAGAGATAATTCTTAGGAAATGAGGGAGGGGCATAGCCCTATTTATAGTTTTTAGTTTGGAATAAAGGGAGATTTGGGGCATGGGACAAAGGCTAAAGTCCAAAAAGCACTTTAGCAAGTCAAAGTGTGATTTGACTATGTTAGAGGGTAATTAACCTAGGTTAATTAAGGTTGGAAGGGTTACGGAGGATTACTCAATCCAACGAAGTGGATTGATCTTATGGGGAGCTAATAAAAGCAAGCTAGAAGTGAATAAGAAGCTAATGTAGTTAGAACGAGGCTATAATCGCTTGTTTAAATGGTTTAGAAAAGGAAAAATGACCAAAAGGGTATCGTAGGAAGGGATTTAGATAGGACTAACTAGTGGTGTGTCATCAATTTGCAAAAGGAAGAAGCATTAGTGCACTATTAGAAATAATAGTATATTGATCAAACTACAGTGTCTACATTTTCCTCTATTTAAGGTGACATAAGTGACGTCACTTCAAAGAAAGTAGACAAACACAAGAAAGTAGAAAATTTTTAAGGGGTAGAAGAAAAATTAATAGGGTGAAGGATGACGAATGCCCCATCGAGTGTCGATGGGGTGATGAAGAAACTCTACTAACGATCGAAAAAGAAACAAAAAGAGAGAAAAGTTTTTAGAGAAGATGAGAAACTAGAAGAAAAGGGATATTGAGCTATCTCAAATAAATTGCTACTAATATTTTAATCATCATAATGCTTAGAATCCTCCTCATGGGTCCTTATTAAAATGTGAGCATGCGACGGAAGCGTAAAATGACATTAAAATCCAAGATACAAACAATCATCCTCTGCCAAAATAACCAAATCCATGCAACATACACAAATCTAATGCAATACGAGAAATAAACCGAATCACCTGACAGGAAATAAGTACAATCACACACACTTAAACCAACAACGTTCAAGATAGTTGCAAAAATATTTTGTTATCGAGATGAAGTCCCAAATGTTTTGATAAATGACTAGGGTGAAGAATGATGCCCCAAGAAAGGTGTATTATGCAAGGGGGAAGATGGAGGACACTTCCATCCTATGAAAAAGTAATGTGCATGATGAAAACAATACCAGGCAATTGATAGTGCCCCAGTACAGATGAAGTAAGCAACATAGCTTGTTTAGGTGATTGAAGATTTTGGTGATGCGCGAGTCATTGTTTCAAACGATTTTGAGAATGTCAACAATATCTGGGATGAGTGTCATGCAATAGACACATATTTCAGCCGTAGATGATCGGTTTAATCAATTTTAAGCCATTTTGCTATTTTTTAATATTTTTGTATTTTTCAAAAAAAAAAATTGATTGATTTTTTTTCTAGGTTTTTGGTCACTTAGAAGAATTTTAAAAGATCAAAGATCTTCCAAAAATACATGCATAAGCAGTAGTGGGAAGGAAAATTTGTCAAAAATCTCAGAATATGCACCCACAAGAAGAAAGACGGGTCGAGAATAATTTATTTAAAATAAATTAGTAAATAATTATCACGATAGGGGAAAATAGATGAAAAATAGAGGAAAAGGCAGGAAAAGGAACCTAAAAGGTTTGTAAATTATCTCAGCATGACAAAGAAGGGACCGTTCGATGGCACGAAGTGCCCCAGTGTGTGAAAATTAGTAAAAATAATTATTTTAATAGAAAAATAATTATCACAGCGGATAGAAGAAGGTTAGAATGATCACGGTAGAGAAAACATGCCCCAAGGGCATCACGATGGGTTAATATACTCACGAGGTTAGTAAAACAATCATGAACAATTCATTTTGACCCGAGCCTCTGTAAATTTTACCGCAAGCGAAACGAGAGCCCGGAGGTGAGATGGTGAGGATACCAAGGAGGAAAAGGTGCATGGATCACATCCGGGAGTACATGCGGGACTCGATGGATGGACCATTCATGAGTGCCCTAACACCCCCATTAATTACACATTAATTACACTTTTTAGGGGTTTTTAGGGTAGGTAGGAGGAATTTTGACACATGCACATAGGTATATGTGTCAGATTGATAGGTACACATATGTGCATGTGTAAAAACTACCATGGATGCACACATGCATTTGTTCATGGGGACATGGATGCGTAAGCATACCTATTCAAAAGAAGTGGGTATGCTCATGTGTATCTATTGGGAAAGATAGGTGTGCACATACATACCCATAGAAAAGACAAAAGGGGGCACAAGCATTTGTTGGGGTTTAGGCAGGACACATGCACATGTGTGCATCAAAATGGGAACATAGACATCTTGGAGGATGCATATGCATCTTGCATTGGCTGCATCAAACAAGGAAGATAAAGTTAGTGCGCGTATGCATCCCCAGGGCACATATGCATTGGTTAGGGCCCGTAGATTCCAAAGGAGGTGCGTATGCCCTAGAATCATGTGATAAAAAGATAAGCGGCTATAAAATGGACAAGTTGTAGAAGAAAAGGTGAGATTACCTTAGAAGAAAAGAATAGTTAGTAAATTAGATGTGTTAAAATCTTTATTTTTCCTTAAAAAAATATTATAGAAATGTTAGACGTCTAACACTTGCATTGATTTTACAACATATGTTACCTGTTCTTCAGACTCACAAGCACTTTGTAACCGCTTGGCTGTGATAGAGGTGCAGTTTGATGATGAGAATAGAGTGGCCTTGGCGAGCCTTTTGTATGTGACATGACTATCTTATGTGGCCAAGATGCCCCAGATTACTTTAGATCATGGCCTCTTGACAGCCATAGCAGAGTGGTGGCACAACGAGAGCTAGTGCTTTCACCTTTTGACCGAGGAGATGACCATTACATTATAGTATGTATGGCGAATCATGCGAGTCTTGATCCAGGGACAACTTATCGAGACGACGAGCTGTTGGAGTGAGATTAAATGTCACATCACACATTTGTTCGGTGTTCCCACCATACCACGGCATGGGATGTCTATCAGACTATCCTAATGCATAGATGATCTAGAGTTAGACTACGTAGTGGTCTACATGATGGCTCTTATTAGTGGAGTTCTACTCCCTAACAAGACTTGTGCTTCATTTCCACTGGGACTCCTAGGAGTGATTCCGGGCTTGGTGGAGGGATAGACTTACTGCTAGGGTTAGTGCATATTAGCACATTTGTATTGGGATCTCCATCGATCACATACTACCATCGAGAATAGGGTAAGACCTTCTTTTTATTACAAATTTGGGCATGGGACCACATTGTTATTGGTCACCCCCTAGGTGTGCTGAGAGGTTGGGCTCCCGCTGATCCTTCTACTATGGGTTGGGTCCCGGTAGGGGATGATGTGCGACCCTTCATGGGGGTTACATACCATTACAGGCATGAGCTAGATGAGCTACTCTAGGATTCCATTTCCTAGAGGCCTTATAGATATTTCAAAGTGGACAGAGGATGGTCTAGATCTCAAGACTTTGCCACGAGTTGAGCATTTTATTTTGGGCATTTGTACCTATATGTAGGAGTTATACAGAGTGGATCGATGTTATTGGTACTTCGGCCTTACCTAGGATGTTCCTGGGCCAGATAGATGGTACACTCATAGAGCCAGAGATCACTTTGATATGGGTCCAAAGATTGCCCATGATAATGCACTAGCTAGCTTTTGACAAGTGAAACCTACTATTTGGGTGCCACTTAGGTAGATCAGAGATCTGGGTACTACGCTGGAGTATGGGCCGTGGTACCACGGTGTGCTCCCACGCCATTTGAGCATTCCCAGAGCATCATATGATGTCGGGTTGAGGCCTCCTCTAATGGGGCCTCCTAGCAGTGGAGAGGGTGGAGATGATAGTGATGATAATGATGATGAGGGTGGGCCCACTATGCCCCAACATGTTAGAGGTAGGGGATAGGGTCCCCTTCCATAGCAGCCACAGGAGACAGGATCCCGTGCCCAAACTGAGATAGATATACAAAGCTGTGGACATAGAGTTTCCCCCAGTGGGCATTCTAGTGGGGATTTATACTTCTCTTCAGTAGGTACTACCAGCATAGTGGCCACCTTTTAATACCCTAGAGAGTAGCGGTGTGGGTGGGCAAAGTGAGCTGCTCTTTAGCGAAGTTACAAGAAGCCATCATTGTTTAGTTACTGAGTCACTAGCGAGAGAGATACAGTGAGGACCCACGTATAGGCCCTCACATTAGAGCAAGACCAGGCTTAGGAACAGATATAGATTTTGATAGCAGAGAGAGATCAAGCCTGAGCACAGGCCACTCAGGGCAGCGATAGTGTTGCATGGCAGAGTCAGGTGTGAGAGATGGCCACACAGGGGGCTCAGATATTGAGCCTCCTACACCAATCCCAGACTCAAGTACAAATGGTTGTGGCCCAGAGGGACCATGTATATAAATGGTCACAGGGTCTCCTAGCATAGAGGGATGAGGCCCAAGCATAGGTGCGTGACTGATCACATTCTGCAGAGTGGGATCGAGAGGCTACCTCTTCGAGATAGGATGAGGCTGATTTAGGTAGAGTGACAGGTGAGCGAGATGTTTCCCTTGTGTAACCCTTGCTTCAGGAGATGCTTGACTTGATCCATGATGCCACGAGGCTTGGTGGTGAGGTGTTATTCTACAAGATTTCCTATTTCAGGTAGTTCCCCTAGAGCAATGAGTGGTACTCCCTTGATGTCAGGGATGAGCACGACAAGGTCTAGGTCATAGAGATCAGGTCACTCATCGAGATCAATTAGGAATCCCATGCTAGAGCAGTTGGCTAGACAGGGACCATCTAGTTAGCATGGTGGTCCATCTAGTGCAGGTCCTCCCTAGCCACCATTGTTCTATTAACCAGGTCACAAACTGGGAGCCCCGAAGAGGGTGAGAGGCGTGGTTGAGCTTCACTTTCTTCTTGTATGAGATATTCTTTATACATGTCTTTGATGAAGGCTAATTTTGTTGTATAGATTTGTATATTATTCATTTTGATGATGCCTCGTTATGAAGGCATGATTCTTCTTGATGCATGCCCCTTTTTGATGGCATATTGTATCGATGATGTATTATTTTGATCACTAATCGGACAATTATACATGCATATATGTACATTTTTATGTATCGTTTATATGATGGATCCATGATTTATGTTTGTTCTTTCTTTCATGTATGTGGCATATTTTAGATTCAAAATGTGTATACTTCTGCTTTCATATTTGATGATGTATCTACAAATGGCACCACATGGTTTTAGATTCATGATTTAGTTCGATTTTTATGCTAGCACTTGGGATGATACTAGATTATATTTGTACAGGAGGAGGGATAGATTAGTGATTACGCGTAACCCCTCTTGCCCCCATTGATGATACAATATTTGATGCTTAACTTAGCATACATGGATGATGTAATACTTAGCATTTTTGTATATATATGATGTAGTGAATGATGTTATAAATGTGATGAGATGATAGATGATAGATGTGATAACAAACAACTGTGCAAGAACACACAAGCAAAAGTTAACAAAACTAAACAAATATACACATACTACTACTTAAACAAACACATGCACAAACCTCTAACAAGAGATAAAATGAGATCTAATCTAAGTAAGAAAAAAAAGAACCCTAAAAGGAAGCACACTAACAAACAAAGAAACCTACAACAACTATTTACAAGCATGATAGCCTTCAAATGTATGTAATGCAATGCTCAATTTAAATCAAACAAGATTCAACTTTCGATAAGCAAATGATCCATTTTAAAGAACTAACAATTAACAGACTAAGTACACCAAAACTATACAAACCAACAACTAAAAGTAATTAAAGCACTACTTTGTTTTTGCGGGACAACATTGACATATTTTCTAATGTTTTTGGGTTTATCTAAGGAGATAAGTTTTCATGGCTACGTTTGTCACTATTTTGTCTAGATTGCCCAAAGATAGCATTGTGAGATGAATGTAGCTTTATCCCTGGAAAGGGGATTTTTCCAAATGTTTAGATTTTTGTGTATTGTTTTCCGAATGTTTTTGTATTTTCCAAGGTCATGTTTTGAAAGCAATGTACAAGAATAATGAAGCATGGGTGCCCCCAACGTGATGTGGGAATATACAAAGGGTAGAATGCCATGCGCATATGTGTAGGTAGATGGCAATGGGATTTTCATGCTCAACATTAGATAGGCATATACAAAGGTAATGTGCTTCATGAAGATATAAGAGCAAACAAACCAGATCATGGCAAGGAAAAGGTGATCCTAGTAGGTTTCCTAGACCTAGAAGAGAAAGCCATATCTAAATAGTGGTAACGATTACCCGCCCTTTTGTAAGAGTAACTTGTGTCCGATGAATACTCCTTGAGCACCAAAAAATAGTTTTCACTCAAATACCTTCCCCCTGTGCCACAATTGCATCATTTTCACTCAAGGATGACCTACTTTTTCTTTACTATTTTCTCATTTTTCAAATTTTTTTCTTGTTTTTTCTTTGTTTTCCAATTTTTAGTTCTTATTTGATATTCCTGTCATGCCTAAGCATAGAACCGATTTAAGTGCATGGCATTCATGGGTTCTGGAAACTCTTCACCATCTGAATATGCAATTTTATAGGCCCCTGATCCATATTTTGCAATTACAACATAAGGACCTAACCAGTTAGCCTCGAACTTTCCTTTCTTTTCTCTGTCTTTAATGGTGTTCTTCTAATTTTCTTTGAGAACTATATCCCCTACATCAAATTGCCAATGAATGATTTGTTTATTATATTCTCTAGACACTCTGTTCTTATAAACTTTTAGGTGATTGAACGCTCTGATATGCCTTTCATCTAATAGTTCTAACTCTGCTAGGCGAGCAACTCTGTAGTCTTCATCTTTATCAAGATAGTCCCTAAGAGATATTCTTAGGGAGGGAGGAGACTCCACTTCTAAAGGTATGATGGCTTCAGTGCCATAGACAAGTGAATAAGGGGTCATGCCAGTAGGAGTGCGGATGGAAGTACGATATGCCCAGAGGGTGGGATGTATCTACAGATGCCAATTACGGCTGGTTTTACTGACCATTTTCTCCATAATCCACACAAGGGTTTTATTGGTGGCTTCTGCCTGTCTATTACCTTGAGGGTGATAAGGGTTAGACCACTTAAGTTTGATATGGAAGCACTGATATAATGTTTTAACCATTTTATGTTTGAAAGATTTACCATTATACATGACAATGGCAAGGGGATCTTGTAATGGCATATGAGATGGTTCATGATGAATTTTGAAATCTACACACCGGTGACATAGGTAAGAGGGACAACTTCTACCCATTTGGTAAAGTATTCGGTGGTGGTGATGATATGAGTATGACCATCTGATGAATAAGGATGGAGCTTCCCTATGAGATCCAGGCCCCATTTAGAGAATGGCCAAGGCGTTGTAATAGGCTGTAAGGCTTGCCCAAAGTGCATGTATTAAATTCTCATACTTCTAGCATAGTTCACACTTCTCTATGAAGTTGCAGCAACAATTGGAATCCATGGTAGGCCAATAATAGCCTACTTTCAATAAGCTTCTTAGCTAAGACCATGCCACTAGTATGTGCTCCACAAATACCACCATGTTCTTCCTTAATTGCATGGATAGAATCAGTGACATCCAAATAGTGAAGTAGATTCACATCGTAGCCACGAAGATAAAGGGTGCCTCCCAAGAGGGTATAATGGGCTATGCAACGAATAAGGGATTTCTTTTTGGAATGGGTGATGTTAGGGGGAAAGGTTCCATCTTGTAGGTATTAGAAGATAGGTTCGTACCAATGGGATAAAGGACCAACAACTTCACATGACAAACATGACTCCGACATATCATATGCAGGTACCTGTAGATGTTCCACGAAGAAAGGCATCTTGCTTTCTTCAGGTGTTATGCTCAAGAGAGACCCAATAGTAGCCATAGCATCCATGGATCTATTATGCAACCTTGGTTTTTATTCAAATATGACTTGTGTGAAATATTCCTTCAAAGTTTCAACCATTTTCTTATATGGAATAAGTTTCTCATCTTTAACCTTATACTCATCATTAACCTGTTTTATGATAAGTTGAGAGTCCCCAATGACTAGTAGTTGTCTAATATTCCATGTAATAGATAACTTGATTCCGGTAATGAGTGCTTTGTACTCTATAATGTTATTTGTACACGGGAACCCCAACTAGAATGCTCATGGTATGACATCACCATTTGGAGTGATGAGGACCACTCTTGCTCCAGATCCATGGAAGGTAAAAGACCCATCAAAGTGAACTGCCATTCTACGGACTCTTCAATATACATGATGGATGCATCTGGTAAATCTAGGCACAAAGGTTCCATTCCTGGGAGAGGAGCTTCTACCAACTGATCGGCAAGTACCTATCCTTTTAAAGACTTCTAATTTACAAACTCAATGTCAAACTCACTCAAGAGAATGATCCAATTAGCCATTCGGCTGTGAGGGTGGGTTTGGATAAAAGGTACTTGAGAGGGTCAAATTTGGATATGAGTTTGGTCTTATTATTCAGGAGATAATGGCAAAGCTTTTGAAATGTGAATACAACCGCCAAGTAGGCATTTTCTATTTGGGGATAATTCAGCTCATATGTGATCAAGGTGCGGCTAAGATAGTAAACTGCTCTCTCTTTATGGGCTAAGTCATATTGGGCAAGTAATGCACCAATGGAAAACTGGGTAGCAAAAATGTATAAGAGGAGAGGTTCACTGGGGGTAGGTGGCATTAGTACAGGTGGGTTGGAAAAGTACTATTTGAGTAGCGCAAAGTATTTTTGACAATCAGGTCCCCAATTGAATGTGACATCTTTCTTGAGAAAATGAGTAAAGGGGTGGCACTTATCCACAAGTTGTGAGATAAAGTGACGGATTTCCTAAATCTTTCCTTGTAGACTCCTTAGCTGCTTGAGAGTGGTAGGTGGTGGGATTTTTGTGATAGTTGTAACCTTTGTATGATCCACTGCAACCCCTCTTTTTGAGACAATGAACCCTAGGAGTTTTCCTGATAAGACACCAAAGACACATTTCTTAGGGTTCAGGCGAACCTTATAGTCTCTTAGATGCTAAAATATATGCCTCCACACTTCGGGGTGTTCTTTTCTACTCTTAGATTTTTCTAGGATATCATCTACATAATCCTCCATGATGTCACTTATCATATCATGAAAGATAACCATCATGGCCTACTTGATAAGTATCCCCAACATTTTGAAGCTCAAAGGGCATGAATTTGTAGCGAGAATGTTCCCCAAGGGGTGATGAATTTTGTCTTATGTTGATCTTCCTCCGTAATTTTTATATGGTTATAACCTAAAAAACCATCCATCAAGGACAACATTTCATAGCTAGCTATTGAATCTACTATCATGTCGATGTTAGGTAGGGGAAAATCATCTTTTGGACATGATTTTTTGATGTCATAGAAATATGTGCAGATCCTTATTCCAACATATTTTTTCGGGACTATGTTAGAGATCCATTCTGAATAGTCAATAGGTTTTATGAAATCAACAACTAACAACTTTTCTAATTCTTCTTTGACCAAGAGTGCCACTTTATGATGCATATTTCTTAACTTCTATTTGATTTGTTTGGCCTCTAGGTGCACAACGAGGTTGTGCACAACTAGCTCAGGGTCTAAACCCGGCATATCTGCATATGTCCATGTGAATATGTCCACGTATTCTTTTAAGAGTTATGTAAAGGTATTTTTTTCCTAAGTCGAGAGCGAATCTCCTAACTTGATTATTCTAGGTTGCTCCTCTAAGCCAATGTTGACATTGATTGTTTCCTCAATAATAATTTTAGAAGCATCTTCCATTCATGTAGGATCGGGGGAAGAGTAAGATCGACCTCCTGTGGTAGTTCATGATCATATTTGAATGGATAAATCACTTCATCTTTAGACTCTTCATTTTTTTATTTATGATCTCACCAAAGACTTTGTCACTATAGGATTTCCATTGAGCCTTCTTGCTCGGTTTCTCAGAGGTAGGTATACCTTTAGTTACAACCTTTTTATTCAACCATCCACACATCTCTACTTCCTCCCCAAAATAGGCACAAACATCTAGTTGAATCTTAAATCCTTTCTTGTGGTCTCTAGCCAGAATAAAGTCCCTGAGTCCCATGAAATCTGCAAATTCCTCATCATTTTCAAAGAAATCCAATGACACATGAAGTTGTTGATCCCAATCTATAAGCTCAGGGTATATAAGGGCTATTGGATATTTATCTAGGGGGATGGATTCAGATAAGGTAAGGACTGACGAATCTGGGAATAGTTTCATGGAGGTAAGATCTTCGTAAAGGATACATTGGGAATCTACATCACTATTAGAATGAGGTGAAACGTCCTCACTTTCAGAAGAAGTGGCATTGTTCTTAGTAGGTAGAGTGTCATGAGGCCTTATTCCAAGGCCATGTTTATTAGTTTTGAAATGAGGGATAGGTATAGGCTCTAACCAGCCTTGTGAATTAATGCCACATCCAAACTCATCATATTCCATGACAAACATCATGCGAGGACCTTTGACATACTGAGGCACTTGATTGCATGAAGCCATGTTGCCTTTTGGTACTCTGCTGGTAGGGTCTTCTAACATTTTCTCCTCCGACAAGAGGCCACTATGGAAAAACTTATCCAAAGGTTTAGGACACTGTTTGCGGGTGCCTTTGAACTGAAAGTAAGGCTTACACCTTGTCCTAGGGGATACTGATAGGTCGATATCGTGAGCACATTCAAGAGTGAATGGCCTACTTGGGCCATATTTTGTTGATGTGACCTCCCATGAAGAAAATGGATTAACCGAGCGGGAAATCTTGATTGAAAGGTGTGAGAGTTTTTGAATCTACTCGGTTCTTCATGGCCTTCGTTTGTAAAGGGACAACAACATCTGTAGAAGGAAATTCATATGTTGCACGAGAAAAATTATGCAAAGCCCTACAATGTGTGAAAGGTTATGGGTCACCCAAAATAGTAACCACCTTCCCTTCATGATATAACTTGATGCACTAATGAAACATTGAAGGAATATCTTACATGGCATGGATCCATGGGCGTCCTAAGAGCATGTTATACGGAAGGTCCAAGTCAAGGACATGGAACATTGTGTCGTGACATGTTGGTCCTACCTCCATGGGGACCACTATAGTCTCTTGACTCTCTTTCTTCATTTTCATATGCTATGATTATGATAGTTTTAGCACCCGACTCTATTTTTGACCAGCCCAAACTACTTTACTAGCTTTAAGGTGAAAATATTTAGACCAGATCCCCATCTAAAAGTACTATTTTGATCTCACAACGGGTAACCACCACTTTGAGATATAATGGAAAGTTATGCTCTAGGTTATTATGCGGTATTGTAGTATGATCAAAAGTAATCTGATCGTTGGTGTCTAAGCGTGTAATCATGGCTTGAAGGTTTGCAAGATCTATTTCTATGGAAACCCCTGAATTTTGTAAAGTTTTGAATAGTATGTTTTTATGGGCATTGGAGATCTTTAGGAGATCAAGGATAGATATCTTAGTAGACATTTTTTCTAATTTCTCTATCAAGTTATACTGACTTTCCTTAGGGGTAGGTACAGGATCTGGTATGATTAAGCGGGCACGTCTTGTCCTAACTGCGTAGCTCTTTTCTAAGATCTGAATGGTGTTAATCTATTTGTTAGATGAGTTAATACATCTAATGAGGGAATCATAAGGACTATCATTTTTAGGGTACACATAGGCAGCAGTCCTATAGTCGTTAGAAGTTTTCCCTTGATCTGTTTTCTTTTTCTTTTTATCCGCATGGTCAGGAAAAGGTTCCTTGTAAATACCCATTTTTTCATTTGAAATTCTACCGGCCTCTAGGGGGACTCTACAGCAATCTTCCCTTCCTCTATGAGGTCTTGGATATAATGGCGTAATCTCAAACATCTATCCATCTTATGTCCTTTGACATAGTGGAAGTCGTAATATTCATTGTCTTTGAACCAAACCAGTTTTGGAGTGTCTTCTGGGTAGGGCATTGTTGTCATTGGATATTCTACCATCTTTACACCATCTAACTACTTTAGGATGGTAGATAAGGATTCTGTCAAAGATGTGAATGTATGTTTTGTAGGTGCTTTGGGATGAGGCCCTTGCGAAAGTTTCAAGAGTGGACTGTCTATACAACCTGGACTCTCTTGGAGTCTGTAATGCCATCACCAACAACATGTTTATTCTTATTGAAGAATTTAGGTTTGTCTGTGGATTTGGCTTCATGTTTTTTTTAATAACCAGTTTAAGTGTGCCCTTGGCAATGAGTGCTTTCTCAATTTGACTACCTTTCTCTATGACTTCTTCAAAGTTTGAGCCACAATGCATTTGCAAGTGAAAGGCTATTTTTGGGTTCAAGTTAGGAATGAATATACTCACTAACTATTTTTCAGGTAAGGCACAAGGAAAGTGACTAGCTAACCCACGCCATCATTGTAAAAATCCTGCAAATGTCTCATTGGGTTTTTGTTTTGTGTTACATAGATCATTCATCGTGATGTCACTCTCCATATTATAGGAGTAATGTCTTACAAATTTCTCTACTAGCGTGGGCCATGTTGTAATGGAGCCCTTAGGTATGCTATAAAACCATTCCAATCCCATGGCTCCTAGGCTGTAAGGAAAAATTTGTATCAAGAAATTATCACTATACATGACCTCTTGGCAAGCCATGTAAAATTATTTTATATGATCATGAGGATCAATTTTGCACTTATACTTATCAAACTTGGGAACAATGAAATGTTTCGGGAAAGGTTGTTGTAGCATGTCCTTATTGAAGGGGTAAGGACATAGTTCTTCATATGAATATTTTCTGTTTTGGCCTACATTTCCTGTTGTAATGTTGTGAGTGTATCTTTCATAGATTTCAATTCATCCTGAATGAGTTGCTCCTTAGTAGGTGATATTGACCTTTGAGCCTGAGTTGCTTTAAAGGTATAGTCTGTATGTAGATCAAATTGAAACTCGTTAAGTTTGTTTTTGTCTCTGTCTTTACCTATGTTTCTTTTTGAAGCACCTAGGTTCGCTAATTTCTGACTCAACTTCAAGATCTATTTTTGGAGGATCTCCTCCTCAACTAGGGGATCCTCTTCTTCATCAAATTTTGGAGGAGGGGAGGCCTTCCGCTCAGTTTTCACTTTACACGAAGCCTTAAAGTGAGGTTTACGTGATGTTTCACCTTCGACAGTGGCCTTATGTTTCCCAGAAGTGGATGCATATCCCACATCGAAAGGATTATCTGTGTCTAAGATGAATCTTCACTCTCCTAAGTTAGGGTCAATGACCTTTGTTTCTTCTTCACACTCATACAAAATTTTAGCTCCTAACGCCAAGAATCTCACAAGTACTTGATCTTTGTTATAATATAAGAGATTTTTAAATCTGTTTAGGTCCAACCTTTGTTGTTCTCCCGAAGAGTCTCGACTCTTCTCCACTATGATCGATTAACATCTCCATATCTTTGACTTGAGAGAAGAGTGGTCCTAAATTATGACCACTGAATGGGAATGTGTCGAAAGGGTTTTCTCCTATATGTTGCTCATTTGATTTGGCTGCCACTTTTATGATTCGGGCATCACTAGCGGATGTCTTTATGTAGCTAGCATAACCCCTAAGTTTATGGTTTTCTACAATCCATTTAAGGGTATGTTGGAATTATATCACAGTTTATCGTAGATGTAATTTTATGCAATCATTTTTACCAAGAAACATTCATATGCACATCTTATGTTATGATTCACTCAATTTTTATTATCAAGCACTGTACCCTAAGATAACGACAAAGATGTACCAATATGTACACCAAGTTAGAACCCCAACAAGTTCTAAGCACTAACATGATGTTGTCATGAGTCCCTTGACAAGGTATACTTAAAACTAGTTTGAATAACGATGAAAGCTAAACCTTATGAAAAATGGAAGTCACGAATAGATATAGTGTAATAACGTCACTGTGATACATTAACCAAGCAAGCAAGGTGTTAGTACCATGGTAACTTTATTATGATATATATGTAAGGAATTATCAACACTCTTTAAGAAGACTAAGATGACGTTGAGAGTGGCGAGTAATAAGTATAACCAGGATTTTTAATTGTGTGAGCATTGTAACCGCGTAATAAGGGGACTTATACCGTTTCCTCACAAAAATGAGAATATGATGTAAGTAATGAGATTTAACATCTAAGATGTGAACAAGACTATTAACTCAAGAAGAGACAAAAGATGAACTGAATACATAACGGTGAAGATGATCTTGGAATCAAGATGAAATGACTTTTATCGAGAGATGCAAAAAATGCACCCACACACTTTAGACATTTAACAACCCATCCATAAACATGGATGGGCATAAATGGACAAAAAAGTGATGAGCACTATCTTTGATAAAAACACATGATGTATACACCTTTTCACCCCGAATAATGGGCGATGAGAATGCAAGGGTACTGATCAAAAGATGGACACAAGCTAAGAAACACTTAGGCAGAGCTTCGCCTCATCCGAAGACAAGAACAAAACTAAGAAAAAGTGGGACGTAGCTTAGGTTTGTGATGAAAAGACACTCAGTTCGAACTCACAAGGGTTATTTTCCTTATTTCAACAAACAAGGTTTAGATTCCAGATGAGCCATCACTTTTTGATGGCTTGACGCAACAAGGACTAGTAAAGTGGGATCCTTGACAAAATGGCTTCCCTAACAAGTTCTCTCAACTAGGTGTTACAATATTGTCTAAGAGCAAGGTGTGATTTACCCAAAAGTTGCAATGACTAGTTTGGGAGTATCTCAGCTTTATCCCCTTTCAAGTACAGTGGGAAATGAATGCATCCATCATGTACTTCTACTAAGGTCGCAATACGGACAACTTGCAACTCTAACTCACAAGGCGTACTAGTCAAGTGGGTAAGCAGAGCACTTCCTATTTCATCCACGAGGTTACACAGTGGTGGACTACTTTAGGGTTCTTGGAACCACCCCCATTTTTGTAGCTTAAGGTGTTATGCCAAAGGGGTTATGTTCTAGTTGAGCGGATAGGGATGTACCCTTTTCTAAAACCTACAATACAATGTTTTGAATATGGTGTGTTTTTTATCTTGCTTAGCTTAATGTGGTTTTAAGTAGCTTAATGGGGTTTTAAGTAGCACACCATTTGGAAACCTATAAGAACACGTGTATTAGAAGGTTTTGTGTTTTGTCTTAGCTCCCTCTTTCTTTGATAATCATTAGGTCCTATATAAAACAAGTTTCAGTAATTTTCTAATTCGTAGGTTGATGTTTAAGAAAGATATTTTTTCACTTTACTTTTGATTCCTAAGATTGCCAAAAGGCACGAAATAAGAACATACACAATGTGAAAAATTCCACTGAAATCACATGAAAGTTATACTCCAACCTTTTATAAAATAAGTTTTTTTTTCACAATTTATATGATTTTTGTATTGTTGTTTTGATCTCAAGATCATCTTGGAAGACGCGAGGAGAGAGCATACACACTTCTACAAAAACTACTTCTAAGTCAAAAAAAAAAAACACTTTTAATCTATGCAAACTGAAACGTTTAAGAAAGAACCCTGTTTTTCCAATTGTTAGTCCTAAAAACCTGTAGTGATGGATTAGAAAAAAAAAATTCAGATCAGTAAAAATATTTCTGTTTTTAACACAGACACCTGCGCACCTATACTGACACCAGCGCTCCCCAACTAATGGATACACACCCTACCTGATGAGTATGCC
Organism: Taxus wallichiana var. yunnanensis; assembly: GCA_018340775.1. Taxonomy (NCBI): domain Eukaryota; kingdom Viridiplantae; phylum Streptophyta; class Pinopsida; order Cupressales; family Taxaceae; genus Taxus; species Taxus wallichiana. Next base: position 156,078,883 of record CM031235.1, on the reverse strand, counting down.
TGCAATCAAAAATATTAATAAAACCCAATGATGTAAACATAGATGCTCACAATATGATAGAGACACACCTATATTGACATGGACGCTCAGGTTACGATGTGTACGCGCTAAGCCTAAATAGAGAATTGTAAAGGTTTTTACATAGTCAGATATTTTACACTGAATGGCTAGAGAGATGGCTATGCGCCTCAGATGATGGAGATGCATGTGCATCCTTGTATGGGTTATTTCTGATTTTTACTTAGTTAGGGCATTTATGCCTGCGTGTCCAGAGAGACATATACACGCCCCAGATGATGGAGACGCATGTGCGTTTGTGTAAAGTTTTAGTTTGAAAATGATGGGGACCTTCCGATAGGTATGTGCCTGATATGATGGGTATCGTTGGGGTTCCGACGTGTACACACCCCTTGTTGGACACCTACACGCACCTTGTGAAAAACTGTAAAAAACATGAATTTTCAAATTTTGAAGAGCAAATAAGTTAGTTGTTAGTCAAACTGTCCTATTTCTAGATCAAACCTACAAAATGTATATAAATGATGGTCATTTATCTAGGTTTAGAAATAAAAATGAGGAAATAACAAGTGATTTGAGCCAAAAACTTGAAAATGAACTTTGAAAACCTAAAATACCTCCATTAATGGATGGTGGACATAAGTGTCCCACCTTAAGGGCGTGTCAAATGTGTTCAATGAAAATTTGTAAAAGCCATGGATTTGGGGTAAGAATCTCTAAAGAAACCCCAAAGTATTTTAACAATCTGATCAATAGACCATGTGATAAGAAATGAGAAAGTTTTCCTTCTTTGCATACATTAATTTGAAATAAACATGCAAACTAAGCAAATGAAGTTAATCTCTATTCTTTGAAATCTTGAAATAATGAACCTAAGAGGATCTAAGCATTCAATTTATGTGTTAAGAGAAATATGTCTCCCCATTAATGGCTTCAAGGTCAATGGATCTTCCCTTTTACTCTATGTTAATGCTATGAAATACAAGATTAAATGCTTTTAGCTTAAGTGAAAGAAAATGAAATACAAACTAAAGCCTAACCAAATTGCTATAATTTGTGCTTTAGAAGAAGAGAGAATTCTTAGGAAATGAGGGAGGGAGTATATCCCTATTTATAGTTTTTGGTTTGGAAGAAAAGGGAGATTTGGGTACATGTGGGACAATGGCTAAAGTCCAAAAAGTACTTTAGCAAGTCAAAGTGTGATTTGACTATGTTAGAGGGTAATTAACCTAGGTTAGACTAATTAATCTCTCTTAGAGAGTAATTAGGGTTACGGAAGGGTTCGAAGGACTTACTCAATCCAACGAAGTGGATTGATCTTCCGAGGAGCTAATAGAAGTGAGATAGAAGTGAATAAGAAGCTAATGTAGTTAGAATGAGGCTATAACTACTGTTTAAATGGGTTATAAGAGGAAAAACGACCAAAAGGGTGTCGTAGGAAGGGAGTTAGATAGGCCTAAATAGTGGTGTGTCATCAATTTGCAAAAGGAAGAAGTGTTAGTGTACTATTAGAAATAATAGTATATTGATCAAACTACAGGTGTCTACAGAAAGATAGTCTGCAAAATGCTTACACCAAAGGTCACATGGGTCAGGTGGTTCCAATGAAGTAGACATCACAAGGTAAATAAGAGGGTGATTGTAACCTTTGTATTGTGAAAAATATTTTAGATTCGAAAGGCAAAGAGGGTATTTGAGAAGATAAGAAAGCCATGGTATCCATAAATTTATTGGTATAAAATGGGGTGGTTTGAAATTCGTAATGGTCAAAGGTAGTCAAAAGTATGTCGAAATGATGTTTATACTTTTGAATTATTTCATCATGACACTGATATATACCATTGACTTGGTTTACGACCAGCTAGGAATCGCAAAAGATATTGATTGACTTAACATCTAAGGCATAAGTATCATGGAGTTCCAATACGGGTGCTTTGTATTTGGAAATATTATTTGTACAATCAAAATCTAGTTTGAAAGATAAAGGCATAGGTTCACCATTAAGAGGAATGAGGATAACACCAGCCCCACCTCCATGCTAACACTTGGAGCCATCGAAGAAGAGTATCATTTGGTAATGGGTTTCATCTAAGGAGAGGGTAGTAATGGATTCGTCTTGGAAATCAAAGTTAGAGGGTTAATTCCTAGAAAGAGATGCATCTACCAGTTTTTAGTGATGGTTTGGCCCTTGATGGATTTTTTATGGATGAATTCAAGGTCAAGGCATGTGAGAAGCATGAGCCAACATGCAGCACATTGATGTTGATAGGGTTTGGCGTACATATAGTGTAGGGGTTAGTATTGGTAACAACGAAGGTTTTGTGGTTGAGTAGGTAATGGTAGAGTTTGGTGGCGATGAAAACTAAGAAGAGTTTTTCAGCATGGGTGTATCTAGTTTCGTAGTCCATAAGGGTACAAATTATGTAATAAACCACTTTCTCTCTGTGTCAATCATCACAATGAGTGAGCATGGCACCTAAAAATGGTATGTAGTGGAAATATATAGGTAAAAGGATTTGTCATCCTTAGGAGGAATGAGCATTGGTGGTTGAAGAAGATATTCTTTTAAGGAATCAAATGCTTTATGGCATTCATCATCCCATTTGAATGAAACGTCCTTCTTGAGAAGATGATGAAATGGTTGACAACGGTCGAAAAGCTGCGAGATAAAATGACAAATGGATTCTAACTTACCTTGCAGGCTTCAAAGTTGACATAGATTAGTAGGTAGAGACATTTCTAGGATAGCATTTACTTTAGTAGGATCGAATTCTATGCCACACAAAGAAACAATGAAACCAAGAAGTTTTCCTAAAAGTATCGCTAAAGACGCAATTTTTATTGAAGAAGAACACAAAATTTGATGAGGTGGTCAAATATGACCTTAAGGACGGTTAAGTTTTTTGCTCAATTTTGGATTTGGCAAAAATATCATTTACGTAAGATTCCAATATGCAATGCATGATGTCAAGGAAGATGTAAGTCATGGCTCGCTAATATTAAGCACTATCATTTTTAATACCAAAAGGAATGACTCGATAGTAGAAGGTCCCCAAGGGTGATGAAGGTATTCTTGTGTTGATCTTCTAGAGAAAGTAATAATTGATTATAATCCAAGAAACCATCCATGAGTGATAACATTTCATGGCCGGTGGTGAGATCAACTAGTTGGTCAATGCTTGGTAGGGGAAAATCATCTTTGGGACAAGCTATGTAGAGGTCACGGAAGTCCATGAAAATGCGAGTCTCTGTATTGCCTTTGTGATAGGAACGATGTTAGAAATCAATTGGCGATAGTCCATGGGTAGGATGAAGGAAGGCGAGAGAAGGAATCAAGTTCTTCTTTGACGGAAGAGCAATGTCAGGATGCATTTTAGGTAGCCTTAGTTTGGTGGGTTTGGCATTAGGAATGGTTATGATATTGTGGACCAGGATTTTGGGTCAATACCGGGCATATTGGCATAGGACCAAGAAAAATTGTTGCTATGGTCCTAAAGGAAAGAGGTAAAAGCTTCATGTTTAGTAACATCTAAAGATTGGCCTATCTTTAGAATGTGCGGGTTGTCTTGAGTGTTAATGTTGATTTTAATGGTTGATTCGTTCAACATGGTTTGTGTCTTAGAAGGTAATAATTGGTGAATATAAGAATCTTCTACACCAAGGTAGGTGAGGATGGACTCATCATCTTGACATTGAATGACATTAATATAAGTTTTATCATCATCTATCATTTTAAAATACATGAATGGGAGAGAAGAGGGAGCCTCACCATCCATTTATAGGTTATAGGTCCCGGGAAAATTATGTTTATGAAAAAAAAGTTAGGAGGAATAGATTCGGGATCTATGGACTTTGTGGGTGAAGATTGTGACATGGGTGAATGAGGTGGACAAGCTTTGTCTTCCTCAATGACGTCAACATGATCCTTCTTGGGAGGTGGTGCGGAAAATCCAATGCCACTCTTTGTTATTATGTTTATGTGTAGTGTAGTAAATTATATTATGGCGTCCATGTTCATAAAAATCAAGCCAAATCCTTTCCATGCGCAATGCAGTGGAGGAAATTTTGGGCAAAGCGGTGGTTGGTAAGGGATTGTAGGTCGGATGACAATGGTCATGCTTGGGATGGATATTTGGTTGAATAAGTGGAAATATCAATTCTCCCATACATTAAATTAGTGAAAAGATGGGGAGGACCATAAGGAAAAACCTCACCTACACGGTAATCATAACTAATATTAAAGTGCAAGTTCCCATAATCTTGTGGAGTGAGGAAAATGTCAATATTTTATAGACGGTACTCCCAGTGTGGCATTAAAAACACCTTCTAAGGGATCGGATGTCGATATGTGGGTATCGGGGATAGGTGACTCATTAGATGATTGGGAAGGAGGGGTATCGGTGTAGACACCAAATTTGGGTCTTACAATGCCCTTTACCGCGTATCTTGTCCCGCAACCTAACCCTACCTCACCACCTAAAAACTTACACACCTAATGATTTATTAATTAACTTATAATTAATAAATCCACATCTCCAAACCCGCCACCTCATCTCGCCACCTCACCATGACCTAGCCCTAACCCTAAACCAACCTAATTAAGACCCATGACTCACTCCAAACCCCACACCCATGACCGATCACCCCTCACCCGCACCAAAATGAGCCTAATAATGACTTGACCAAGCCCAAAATTGATCCCTCGGGAGAAAAGGAGGGAAAGATGGTTGTTTTACTAAAAATAGCCACTTTGACCTAACCGACATCGGTTCTACTCGACCGATGTCGATTCACGTAACCTCCATCGGTTCCTGTTAATGACCTCCTCCAACCAAAAAGAGAGGATCTGGAATTCATTTTTGGGGCGGGAAAAGAGAAGTGAAACAAGCGAGAAGAGGTTGCAGAGAAGAGCATCGAGCCAAGAGGCGCAACTAAGCAAGCTGGATCGCTGTTACCCTCGTTCAAGCATTGGAAAATACTGAGGATAGCTTCATCAGCTCACTTTCCAATACCAGATCATCCCAACTAAGCCTTACTTTCACCACCACATTCCTTAGACCTGTATCTTCATCAGGAACTAGTAAGTATTATCTTGTAGTTATTTGTTATCATTTTTCTTTAATTCATATTAAATGGGGAACTGACCACCTTCGAAAGGAAGTCTAATATTTCCTGGGCCTAAGGTAGTTCCCTCACCTATTGTCTAACTAAGATCTAGTGGTCTTGTATTCTTACTTATAGGTAGTCCTTCCCAGACAAAAAGGAGTTCTTCACAATCGATCTGATCTCTCTATGGTACGTGCACACCTTCCCAACATTCAATGTATTCCTCCTAGCCCTAACCCTTATCTGTTTCTCAAGAGAATGAAAGGATAGAAGCAACTCTATTCCGGAAAGAAATTCTGTGTGAAACATTTTGGCATGCCCGGTGGGACCCATTTCGGGTTTCTTTCTTTCTTGCTTGCTTTCATATAGGGAGCATACTTGTTGTTTCTTTCTTCTAAATATTCACAAAATATTTTGTCATTTTGGTAAAAGAATTTGTCTTTCTTTAGCATCTTTGCATTAGTGAAAGTCATCTTCTTTGCTTCATCGAATATCATTTTCGATTTGGGTTTAAAACACGTACATCACATTCTTGCTTGTTGTTTTTAATTCTAGTGAACATAGATTAAGTAACATGTCGTACACGTGGGGGTGATATCCACGGTATTGATGAGAAATTAATCTTACTCTCACTGCACAACACATACCAAATCACATCATAATCAACACAACAGCTCAAACATCCCCCCTTCCCACGGTATTCCTCCGCCCGATTGAGGTAGCCTTATGAGCCAAAACAAACTTGACATCTCCCTTAGGTCTCTTGTTTAGGATTAACATCATTTAGCGTCTAAGGCATAATCCCAAAGTGATTAAAACTAATCCTAGGATTAGTCTATTGATTTTCTTGTGCATCCTTCTTGTTTTTAGTTCTATTTCTCTATCATACACTGTTTCAGTGATCACTTCAAGACATTTTGGTAGGCATATTAAGCAGTGTTATCCCCAAACCAGTAGCTTCTTACATCCTCTCTTTTCTTTCACAGTGACCGACACCAATCCCATACTACCGACATTAGTTAACTGACCGACGCCGGTTACATTCTGACCGACATCGGTTATCTGATTGATATCGGTTACTGTGTTTAACAGTTCTTGACACACCAGCAACCTATCAATTCCAACATTTTGTTGTTGTTTTCGTTCCAGATTGATTAAATCCCTGCTATGTCCTCTTTTCCATGGTTGTTATCACCCGAAACAAACAAGCAACCATGGTTTCACATGCCTGTTCCGTGCCTTTTCCTGAGTCACCCCCTTCACATCCTATGGGGAATCCTATGGATACCAGCAATTTTCCCAAGATCCCTATAGGAGATAAGGAATTTGCCAAATTTTTGGATGCTAATCCTAGCACCGTATAATATTATTTGTCTCATACCCCTGACCGTGCACCCGACGGTCAACTCCTCGTTGGTATGCCTATTAGTATCACTGCTCACTTAGCCCCTTCCCCACCTAATAACTCCACCATACCATCTTCATCCTTAGCCCTGTCTCCCAGCTCAGTAGCTTCGGTGGTTCATACTGCACCAATTGGTTTTCCTCTAGTTAATGTGGGACCCCACATATCACTACCGTCAACCGACTGTACCTACCTCATCTCTCTCGTAGGTTGCCTCTTTCATCACTTGCTCTCTACCACCTATACACACGAGCTTTCCCTCACAAGCTCTTCCCACCTTTTCATTTCCACTGATTCATCCGGTGGCCTCAACCTCTTATATAGGACACCCTTATTCGGCTGCCCCAACACATTCATCACCATTATCTTATCAACATTCAATCCCACCATTGTCTAGTAGTGGATCTTGGACCAATACTCCTATATTTACAATGAAAACACCATCATCTAACCCAACCAATGATTTAATCAAACAGATGATGGACAAGATGCAAAATCTTGAGGCTTTTGTTTCAGGAAGTCGTAACACCCTGACATACGAGCAAGTTTTTTGGGAGCCTATTCATCCTTTTGTCCCCCTTCATACATATCCTCCTCAATGGGAATTACTGAAATTTACTCACTTTAATAGTAAGGAGGACCCTCAACAACACTTGTGATCATTCAGGCATGCCTACTATCTAATTGCTCATGACAATGCCATACTACTCTGTACCTTTCCCATGTCCTTATCGGGACTCGCCTTGAGTGGTACAATACTTTAACCCAGCATTCAATCTTCTCCTTTAACCAGTTAGCCCAATCATTCTTGGATCACTTATCCATCAATATTGCCAAGAAAGTATCCATTACCAACCTCTATGCCATCCGAAAATTTGAAGACGAGTCTATCGCAGATTTCGTTGAACGATGACGGGGTCTCATCAACCAACTTACTTATGCCTTACCTCAGGCTGAGCTCATCGAACTCTTTACGTGGGCCTGTGCTAAACACATTTCTCCCACCCTCCAAATTCAAACTTTCCGCACCTTTGATGAGGCCTTTACTATGGCTCGGAAACTAGAGATTCGAGCCTTAGAGGAAGAGAAATTGAGGTTACGCAACAAAAGCTCAAATTTCCGGACCCAAGACTCTACCACCAAACCCAACACCACCAATTCTCACACATCGGCTGCTTCGAAATCAAAGGGTGTCATACACGCTGTGACGGTCAAATCTCAAGCACTGTCTAATACCCAGCCGAAAGCCACCTATAAGTATAAAGCCGAGCCCATCAACTATACTCCCTTGGGAGAAACTTATGGTGTGATCTTAGAAAAATTGCTTAAAGTAGGAGCTATCACCTTGCCTCCTATTAAACCTCACTCTGGGTTTGATTCCACCCGCACTATTCCTTCTTGGTATAAAGAAAATGACTTCTGTAACTTCCATCACGTGAAGGGACACGTTACTAAAAATTGCAAGATGTTGAAAAACATAGTGTAGGAAATGGTTGATGCAGGGGATATAACTCTCGATAATCCTAATGCCCCGGTAATCAAAATTTAAAAATCTTCAACAAACCATTTCCAAACCATGCATCTAACAGTAACACAAATTAAGACACCTCACCGAGGTGTAGACACCAAATTCGTGTCTCACGACCCCTTGTGACCCGCATCCCATTTCGCAACCTAACCTCATTACCTAAACTTCACACAATTATTTATTAATTACCTTGTAATTGATAAATCCACATCACCTTATCCGCCACCTCACTTTGCCACCTCATCATGACCTAGCCCTAACCCTAAACTAACCTAATTAAGACCCGTGACTTGGTCTAGACTCACATCCATAACTAATGCCTCCTTACTCGCACCCAAAGCCGACCTTCTAGCCACTTGACCAAGCCCGCAACTGATCTCTCGGGAGAAAGTAGGGAAGGTGGGCTATTTTACTAAAAATAGCCTACTTTTTCCTAACCGATGCGGTTCTACTCGGCCGCCGTCGGTTACGCAACCGCCATCGGTTCCCTGTAAATGGGCTCCCCAAACTAAAACAACGGATCGGAATTTCATTTTTGGAGATCAGTCGAAGGATTTTTAATCAAAGGAGAGTCCAAAGCGATCAGCAGAGTCCAGAACTTCACTTGACCAAGCAGAGACGAGTAAAGAAACCAGAAGAGTTGGCAGCAAAGGAGATCAACTTGCACCTTCATCAAAAAAAACCAGTAAGTTATATCTTGCATGTCCTCCATTATAACATTTCTTGTGCTTTTGGAATTGTAATCTTCCCAAATCCGTTCCTGAACCCATTATCTAACGTACCATTGCCTCTAACCATCATTCCTTAGCTTCTAACCATCCCATTTCTCAATACTATCCAAAAACCAGCCATTACAAACACCACAACCAGCCCAGAAGATCCTAGAACCAACCGGTATCGGTTATCAGTGACCGCCATCGGTTATAGATAACCGGCATCGGTTCCTTTGATCAAAACCAAGAAAAATGCCTTTTCCCTACCGGCCACGAAACAATTTAATTAGTACTCTACAGTATTTTGTGTTAATTCATATTAGCAGGGGAACTGACCACCTTCGAAAGGAAGTTTCATACTTCCTGGGCCCAAGGCAGTTCCCTCATTTATTATCTAATCAAAATCTTGTGGTCTTGTGTTCTTATTTGCAGGTAGTCCTTCCAAGACAAAAAGGAGTTCTTCGCAGTCAGCCTGATCTTTCTCTACGGTACGCGCACATCATCTCGACATTCTACAGGTATTCCTCCTAACCCTAACCTTATCTGTTTCTATAAGGAACGAAGCATTTCCGAGTGAAACATTTTGGCACGCCCGGTGGGACCCATTTTGGGTTTTTCTTTATTTCTTGCTTGCTTTTATTATAGGGAGCATACTTGCTGTTTTCTTCTTCTAGAGATATTCACAGGGTATTTTATTATTCTGGTAAAAGAACTTGCTTTGTTTTTGCATCTTGCATTAGTAAAAGTCATCTCTTTTGCTTCATCGAATATCACTTTCGATTTGGGTTTTAAAACACATGCATTACATTCCTGCCTGTTGTTTTTCAATTCTAGTGAACATAGATTAAGTAACAGGTCGTACACGTGGGGGTGATATCCACGGTATTGACAGGAAATTAACCTTAGTTTCACTGCACAACACATACTGAATCACTTCACAATTAACACAACATCTCAAACATCCCCCCTTTTCCGCGGTATTCCTCCGCCCGATTGAGGTAACCTTATAAGCCAAAACAAACTTGACATTTCCCCTAAGTCTTGTTGTTTAGGATTCTGACATCATTCTACGTCTAAAGGCATAAGCCCACAATAATTAAAATTAACCCTAAGGTTAATCTCTGCATTTGCGTGTGCCTCTTGCTTGTTTTCAAATCCTGTTTTCTCTGTCATACTTTGTCTTCTGTGATCAATAAGTTGCTAAACTACTCGACGTTGCAACCCCTTTGTATCTTCTTATTCTAGATTTTTGACACCGGCATCGGTTAAGGGACCGACGTCGTTTGCCCTGTGACCGACACCGGTTACCAAACCGATATTTGCCAGTTCGTCTCTCTCGACCTCGACAAACCAGCAACTTGCTAAATTCACCATTCTGAGGTTGTTTTTGTCCTTGATAGATTGAAACTTTCCTGTGTGTTCTGGTCTATGGTTGTCATCACTCGGAAGCAAGCCGCCGCCATGGTTTCACACGCTTGCTCTGTTTCTTTGCCTGAATCACCCCCTTCACATTCTATAGGAAACCCTACGGACACCAGTGAGATCCCCCAAATTCCGTAGGAGACAAGGACTTTGCCAAATTTCTCGGATGCTAATCCCAAATACTGACAATACTATTTGTCTCATACCCCTGACCGTGCGCCTGATGGTCAGCTCCTTATGGGCATGCCTATTAGTATAGCTGCTCATTTAGCTCCTACTCCTCCTGATAACAATACCTTACTTCCCGCATCACTAGCCCCGTCTCCCAATCCGACAGGTGCAGAGGTTCATACGACCCCGATTAGCTTTCCTTTTGTTAATCTTGGACCCCACGTATCGCCACCACCAACTGCCCCTATCTCGTCTCTCTTTCAGACCACTCCATTCATGACTTACTCTCTGCCACCTATTCAAACGAGCTTTCCTTCTCAAGCTCCACCTACCTTTTCATTCCCATACACGTATCCGTAACCTCAACACCTTATATGGGACATCCCTATTCGGCACCATCACCTCATCCAACCACATTTCATCAAGCAAATGATGGACAAAATGCAAAACACGGAGGCTTCCGTTTCTGGAAGTCGTAGCGCTTGACATACGAGCAAGTTTGTGGGAGCCCATTCACCCTTCTGTCCCCCTTCATTCATATCCTCCTCAATGGGAGTTGCCAAAGTTTACTCGTTTTAACAGTAAAGAGGATCCTCAACAACACTTGCGATCATTTAGACATGCTTGTTATTTGATTGCCCATGATGATGCCTTGTTACTCCGCACCTTTCCCATGTCCTTATCGTGGCCTCGCCTTGAGGGTGGTACGGTGCTTTAACCCAAAGACTCAATCTTCTCTTTTAACCAACTAGCCCAATCTTTCTTGGATCATTTCTCCATTAACATTGCCAAGAAAGTATCTATCACTGACCTCTATGCCATCCGACAATTCGAAGACGAATCTATCGCAGATTTCGTTGGACGATGGCGGGGCCTTATCAACCAACTTACGTATGCCTTGCCTCAAACCGAACTTATCGAACTCTTTACGCGGGCATGCGCTAAGCACATCTCCCCTACCCTCCAAATTCAAACTTTCCGTACATTCGACGAGGCCTTTACTATGGCTCGAAAATTAGAAATTCGAGCCTTAGAGGAAGAGAAATTGCGGTTGCGCAACAAGAACTCCACTTTCCGAACTCCTGATTCTACCAATAAACCAAATACCACCACTCCTCACGCGTCAACCTCTTCTAAATCAAAAGGAGCTGTCCACGCGGTGATGGTCAAATCCCAACCACCGTCCAATACTCCACCAAAAACCACCTATAAATACAAAGCTGAGCCCACCAATTACACTCCCTTGGGAGAAACTTATGGCATCATCCTAGAGAAATTGCTCAAAGCTGGGGCTATCACCTTGCCCCCTGTAAAACCTCACTCTGGGTTTGACTCCACCCGCGCAATACCTTCCTGGTACAAAGAAAATGACTTTTGTAACTTTCACCGCGTAAAAGGACATAGTCATGAAAACTGCAAGATGTTGAAAAACATAGTGCAGGAAATGGTTGATGCAGGGGATATAACACTCGATAATCCTAACGCCCCTGCTAACCGAAATCTGAAAATTTTCAACAAGCCATTCCCGAATCACTCGCCCAAAGAAAGAACGTAAACCAAGATATCTTAGCTGAGGAGAGTGTTCATGAGATCCATGCAGTATTCGATACCCAGCCAAAAGCCTCTATCGAGAAAATTTTGAATCAAGCCTCTTCACTAACACAGGAGCCCGAACCTCCTTTACCACCATCAAGCCAAAGCGAAATCATTCCTTTACCCATAGAAGAGTTAACTGCCCAGGCTTCCCTTCCCATTAATGAGTCTTCTTACACCACATCCCTACAAGACTGCGAGCGGATGTTGTCTAATCTATCCATTTCCCAGACGTCTCCTTCTACCACTCTTGCCGCACAAGAGGAGGGTACGCCACTCCTTTTGACATCCTTAGATGAGAAATCTCTCGCACCGACATCATTAAATTCTTTAGTCATGACAGACCCCCTCCAACATGCCCTTCTGCCTATTAGTCCCTCATCACCTAAATCTTTTCAACAACCCGTCGACCTCTTAGCATCTACTGATACAGTGCCTCATCCGCCTCCTGTGTCACACCCGCAATGGATTGGAATTACAACTCACTTTTTTCTTACGTACCAAAATTACAAATTACACTGAGACTGTCATTCCACGTAAGATGACAGGCCCTATGGGAACGCGTTTGAGTACTCTTTTTCTACTCAAATGCAAATGACTCGATCCCGATGTCTCCACCATCTACCCGAAGTGCTTCTGAAGCTTAAAATGCCCCCGTTCTCGCCTTCACCCCCTCACCTCTACCAAATTCCCCGTCCACTTCTATCAACTTAACAGATCTTCCCCTACGCTTGGGACCTCACCAATGCCCGGGCCTAACACACCCGCCTAAGCGACTCGATTTATCCCAAAATAAACCCGCCCCGCCACCTAGGAGACAAACGCAATCCGGGCCTCTATCAAAACCCCCATCTTCACACCCACCTTCCATATTGGGACCTCATCCCTCCACCTTACATCAATATATCATACCTCCTTTGTTTTCTGCAAAACAACCTACGCCTTTTACACCTATACAGAGATCAAAGGGTATCACAACATCGTTACCCCGCGTATCCGGTCCACCTATCAACCCTAAACCAATCCCATCATCAAAGGATTTATTTTCTGTCACTCCCCTTTCTCCGTGGTTGTTTCCCGCTACCATGCCATCTGTAGCCTCATCATCTAACCAGCTGAACGTAACTTCTGTGTCCAAGAAACCACGTTTAGTGAAAAACATGTGTCAGCACCCCTCGACTAAACCACCACCCATACGAACTAAACACGCCCAAACATTACCACAACCCACACAATCAATACCCTCATCTTCTTCTGATTTTGACCCACTCAAAGGATCCTACGCCAAAATCCTTGCTATGTTGGTGGAGAATGCGACCATCTCTCTACCCCCACTTCGACCTTATGACCCGTCTAAGCCCCGACCTGTGGATTATGATGAGTCTAAAATCTGCGCCTATCACCGCACACCTGGACATGATGTAGAAGGATGCAAAGCTCTAAAAACCATCCTTCGCCAGTCACCTCTTCCGGATCGAAAGATTAAGAAAAACAACTTACGCAGGAGAGACCTCTAGCGTCAATTCCCTCTACTATACCATCGTCCCCGCCTCACCAAGATCGATCATTATTACAACCCCACCTCAAGACCATGAATTATCCCAACCATCTTCTTCATCTCAGGTCTACGAGATTAATATGATTAGTGTCGCTACTCGAGGACAGAAAAACAATGGGAAGGCGAAAGAAAACACACCTGCGGCATCTCTTTCTCCTTCAACCATCCCGATTACACCACCACCTAAAGTGGTTATTCGCGGACCCGCCTATCCCGTCTCTAATGGAGTTGCCCACCGAACCATGATCAAACAGCTTCATCAATCACCCGTAAAAATGACACTATATGATCTCATTCAGACTTCTGAATCTCATCGACAAGCTCTCGTTGAGATCCTTCAAGGGATAGAGGTTTTTCCCAATGAAACCCTGCCCGTGGCCTCCATTCTAACACCCAATCACGTTTCCTCTCTCACCAAACAATCCATCTCCCCCACCACTTCTGTCTCAAAACAACAAGCCGCTGCGGTTAGTTTCTCGGAAGATGAAATTATCGACTTTGGTACAGAAGACCCTGACCCTGCCCTTTTCATTTCCGCTTACGTCCGAGACATTCGAGTACGTCGGGTTATGATTGACGGGGGCGCTAGCCTAAACATCATCTCTTCAAAAGCCTTCCAACAAATGAACATCCCTTCTAGTTGCATGTGTGCCAACCCCATCATGTTGCGGTCATTCAATGATGCTATTACTTCTACCTTAGGCACCGTGATCCTCAACATTCGCGTAGGCCCACGTACTTTGCCCGAACTCTTCTATGTCCTTGAAGGAGAGTTCCAATATAATATATTGCTAGGTCGTCCTTGGATCCGGGCCATGGGATGCGTTCCCTCAACATTACATCGATGTATAAAATTTGAGTACGAGGGGAAGTCCTACACTGTAAAAGCTGATCCTCCCCCCTTCAAAACTTGCAATATGTTATACCGCCCAAACGATGTGCTTATACCAATTAAGACACCCATACATTCAACCCAACCATCCTCTTCCAATATACCTCAACCGTCCACCTCAACTGCACCTACAACTGATGAAACCACCGTTGCACAAACCACTTCTCTTCCCGCAGCTAACATCCCAACCTCCGACCCCTTAGTAGACATTTTTCATCGCCTTACGCTGGGGGAGTATCGCCTATATAACGTTAGTTCTTTCCCTACCCCGCAGGAGTACGGACAATTACATGCACACCCCACCTACGACCGTCGCGTGGGGGAGATAATCTCTTACGGACCACCCCATTGTCGCACTAACCTAACATATGGGGGTGTTGACGCATCCTCCATTACCCCTGAACCTCCTCTTGGTGTGGTTCCCTTCCAATCTGATTTTCAATACTTGACAAATCGTCGTTTCGCCCTCACCTTCTTGACTCGCTGTGCGTGGAAAGGCTTTGGTTTTGGCCTTTACGAACAAGGCCGACATACTCTCATCCCCATCACCACACGCAAACATAATGATCGCAGTGGTCTTGGTTTTTCCGAAACACCTACGCAAGAGACACCTCCTGTCAGCTGTATCCTGGAAGAAGAGGACGTCGCCCCTACCGAACCATCATCACCCACTTTGCCATCATCTCCCACAGAATCGATGGACCCTGAATCTATCCCTCCTAACTTTTTTTTTTCATAAATGCTATCTTCATAGGTCCTCTCACTTATCAACGCGATAATGAGGACCCATCTTCTCTTCCCCTTCTGTATCCAGACATGATCGAAGAGGATTCACCTTTGATTAATGTTGTTGAATGCCAGGATGACGACTCCATCCTCACTTACCTAGGCGCGGATGATTCTTATATTCAACGTGCCTTACCATCTGAAACTCAAACCATGCTGAACGAATCTACTATAGAAATCAACATCCACACGGAGGAAGATCCTCACATAGTGAAGATCGGACAATCACTTGACACATCAGAACGAGCCGCCTTTACCACCTTTCTCCGTGCTCGCAACCAAGCTTTCGCATGGTCTTACGCTGACATGCCAGGAATTGATCCTACCATTGCCGTCCATAACATCACTCTAAACCCCGATTCCAAACCAGTCAAGCAGAAATTGAGAAAAATGCATCCACGCATTGCTCTCTTGGTCAAAGAGGAGCTCCAACGACTCCTTTCTGTTTCCTTCATTCTGCCTATTGACTATCCTCAATGGATTTCTAACATCGTACCTGTCACGAAAGCGACGGGGGGACTTCGGATATGCACGGATTTCCGGGATCTTAACCTCGCTTGCCCTAAGGATGACTTCCCCCTCCCAAGTATTGATCAACTTGTTGATCTCACTGCGGGTCATGAAATGCTTTCTCTCATGGATGGCTTTTCAGGTTACAACCAAATTTTGGTTGCCCCTGCCGATCAACACAAAACTGCCTTCATAACTCCTTGGGGAACTTTCTGTTACCGTGTAATGCCGTTTGGCCTTAAGAATGCTGGTGCGACCTATCAGCGGGCTATGACCTACATTTTCCATGACATTATGCACACTATCCTCGAAGATTACGTTGATGATCTTCTGGGCAAGTCTAAACATCGCAGTGAACATCTCGATGTTTTAACCATTATTTTTGATCGCCTGTTACAATATTCTGTCCGTCTTCAACCAAAGAAATGTGTCTTTGGTGTCCTTTCGGGGAAACTTCTGGGCTTTATCGTCTCTTTACGTGGCATTGAGGTCGATCCATCTAAAGTAAAAGCTATCCTAGAAATGCCCCCACCCAAAAACCTTAAACAATTGCGTAGTTTGCAGGGTAAACTTCAATCCATCCGGCGTTTCATTTCCCAACTCGGATCGATGTCACCCTTTTCATCACCTTCTAAAAAGGACGTTGCCTTTCAATGGAGTGAGGAGTGTCACCAAGCCTTCAAGCTCTCAAAACATATCTCTTGCAGCCCCCGTGCTTATCCCACCCCAGACGACCGTCCTTTCTACCTTTATCTTTCCGCCATCGACCATGCTATAGGAGCTATGCTCGCCCATCGAGACCTGCACGCCGAGAGCAAAGCCATTTACTATATAAGTCGTACCCTCGTGGATTACGAGACTAGGTATACACACGTAGAAAAATTGTGCTCGGCCCTATCATTCGCCGCCACCAAACTCCGACATTACCTCACTGAATCACAAAACTTTCGTCATCACCAACACTGGACCCCATTCATTATATGTACGCCAAACCACACCTAAACCAACGCATCGCTCGATGGCTCATGCTCCTCGCCGACCTCGACCTTGAATTTATACAACTGAAATCAATCAAAGGACAAACTCTTGCAGATCAACTTGAGGCCCTCTACCTGGGGAACAATTTACCAATTTTACCTTCCCCGACGAACTCATCGCCACTCTTTCGCTCGGAGAAGTGTCGTATCAAATGACCCTCTTCTTCGATGGATCTAAGTGCCAGCGCGGCGGAGGAGCCGGCATTGTTCTCATCCCTCTTGACGCTGAACCTATGCCTCTTTCATTCCGACTTGATTTCCCTTGCACTAATAATACAGCGGAATACGAGGCCCTTGTTCTAGGTCTCCAAGTTGCGTTACACTTAGGTATCAAATCTATCAACATTTTCGGCGACTCTCAATTGGTAGTCAATCAAGTTATGGGCGTCTACCAATGCAAAAACGAGGAACTTCAGAAGTACAAACACCACGTGGAGTCACTTCTAGCCTTATTTACCCACTATTCTATACAAACCATTCCCCGCTCCACTAACAAATTTGCGGATACTATGGCTTGCTTAGCCTCGCAAATTCCCCGCCGCGCCTAATCGACGAATTATTCGTCGTGGTCCAACAACTTTTTGCACCATCCTATTTAACCCCGGTAGTTTGCATGATAAATACTGTGTCTACTAATTCACAGGATACCTGGTACCACCAATTTCATGACTACCTTACAATCTCTGTCCTCCCACCTGATCTTACTAGTAACGGCAAACGTGCTTTTCTTAAAAGTGTTTCGCGTTATGTTGTCATGGGGGGACTCCTCTATAAACGTGGCTTTGATGGTATCCTCCTTCGCTGTCTAACTAGCACGGAGGCCACTCATACCATCCAACAAGTACACGATGGGATTTGTGGTGGACACTTTAGTGGCCTTGCCGTGGCTAAACGAATCCTTCGCCTAGGTTATTATTGGCCTACTCTCAATAACGACTGCTACGAATATGTTAAGCGTTGTGTCATGTGTCAACAACATGCCAATCTTCAACATACTCCTAGCCACCCGCTACAGGTCGCACGAGATCTTTGGCCTTTCTCACAATGGGGTTTAGACCTTATTGGTGAGATTCACCCGACCTCTTCACAACGTCACCGTTGGATAATCACAGCGACCGAATATTACACAAAATGGGTGGAGGCCGTTCCACTCATTTCAATCAAAAAGAAAAATTGTCGAATTCATTAACCATCACATTATCTGTCGTTTTGGTATTCCTCATCGCCTAATAACAGATAATGGTAAATCTTTCAAAAATAAGTTGTTACAAGACCTTTGTGACAACTTTGGTATCAAACTTAGTTTCTCGTCACCTTACTATCCACAAGCCAATGGGCAAGCCGAGTCTTCTAATAAAACTCTAACCAAAATCCTCATGAAAGTCGTCAATGAATCTGGAAGAAATTGGCACGATCACATTCCCTTTGCCCTTTGGGCTTATCGTACTAGCATTCGTACCTCCACTAATGCCACACCTTTTTCATTGGTATATGGCACCGAGGCTGTTTTGCCTCTCGAAATACAAATACCCTCCCTTAGAATATCTCTTCAGGATATTCTCACCAACGATGATTTCCGCCAAGAGCGGTTAGCCCAATTGGAGCTTCTTGACGAACGCCGTCTTGACTCTTGATCACCTTCAAATCTATCAAAAACGCATTAAACGTGCTTATGATAAGCGACTTCATGAGCGTACCTTTAAGGTTGGTGATCTTGTCCTCAAAGAGAATCAACATGTAACCAAACTAGAAAAGAGCAAACGTGGAAAATTTGCTCCCAATTGGATTGGGCCTTATATAATCACTCACACCTATGGATCAGGCACTTATCGTTTAGCTTCGCTTAATGGTAAACCTGAGCCTGAACCCCTTAATGCCTTGCATCTTCGACCATTCTACTGTTGAATCTAGTGTTATATCACTCCTTATCTACCTACTGCTCGTCCCTTGAGCTCATTTACCGCTACATACACTTTGTTTTCTATATCTCCGAATAAACTCAAAATCACTTCGCACCTCCCCTTGATAATGCCTTCCCCTTTTTTAGTCTAGTCCATGACTTTAAAGTATTAAAATAAGCCGTATTCTTATGGGATTTTCTTGAGTCAAACTTCCTACTAAACTAGATGCTTCACGCCAAAAGAACATCTAGTCATCTAAATTTAAATATAGACTGCTCCCTCGAAGGACAGCTATATGCCAAACTATTGCTGCTACTATAAATAGACTGCTCCCCTGAAGGACAGCTATGCACTAAAATCATCTCTGCTACTATAAATAGATGCTCCCCGAAGGACAGCAAATTATATACACAGCCTTTATTATCGAAGCTTTCGCATTGATCAGCTTCGTGAAGACCTCAAGAATAAAACAATCAATATCCCTTGTAGACTTCCCGCATCGATCAGTCTACATTCAATAAAATAAAAGCCTCATTCAAAAGAACTTTTTGGGTCATGGACTTGTCTATTTAGGGTAGGTTCTCTTTCGTTGTAACAAGTTCTTTGTACCTCAGCTATATCATCCACCTCATCTCACCATTTGTTTCAATTCAAGGGACGTAACGTACACCTGATATATTGTGATCATACAACTCTTTTCAACTATGGACTTCTCGTCTATGCACGGCATTTAGGGCTTCAGGCTCGTTCTACGTTGTGTGGTTTGTTTAGCTCTTCTCACCTACGGAGCACTCTTTCCACTTTGCCTCGCATCTAGAATTGTGTGTTGATCTTAATCAGGACACTATTCCCTACTACTTGGGTATGCTAACCCTTGCTTTACCTATACCTACACCAACAACATTATCCTACCAGCACCAACAACATTACCCTACCAACATTAAATTTTTACCAAACGACAAATTGCCTAAACCATACCAAATTGCCTAAATTCACCCCTCCCTGATCCTAAGGGAGAACTACATCGGTCTGAGGCCCCTCCTTGCTTTGTGCAATGGGCTATGTAGGCAGCACTTCGGAGACATGGGGTCTCCCAAGGTTAGCTCGACCATCCCCTACCATAATCTATCATGTTTGGTATAATAAATGTTTCTGTGTATTTCTATTTAATCACATTCCTCTTTATCCTTTTTCAAAACACCAAAAGTCACAACGCAAACATTCTTATTATTATCATAACTCAAATCACCATACATATTCAGTTTTATTTAGAT
Source organism: Taxus wallichiana var. yunnanensis (assembly GCA_018340775.1). NCBI lineage: Eukaryota > Viridiplantae > Streptophyta > Pinopsida > Cupressales > Taxaceae > Taxus > Taxus wallichiana. Next base: position 156,058,969 of record CM031235.1, on the reverse strand, counting down.
GTTAAACAAATACATCTTCTCTATCATCGGTCATGCAGAATCGACATCGGTTCTCTACCCAACTTTCACCCCATTCTTTGCCCTTACTTACTCCTTGCCTCTTTTTCACCAATATCGCCTCTGTCCACCTTTGCTGCACAACATTTGTTCACTTGTCCGGCCTGACCTACGGCCTCAACTTACCTATTCGGCCCGACCTAAGGCCTCAACCTACCTATTCGGCCCGACCTAAGGCCTCAACCTACCTATTCGGCCCGACCTAAGGCCTCAACCTACCTATTCGGCCCGACCCAAGGCCTCGCCCTATCAATTGGCCCGACCCAAGGCCTCAACCTACCTATTTGGCCCAACCCAAGGCCTCGCCCTACCAATTGGCCCGACCCAAGGCCTCAACCTACCTATTTGGCCCGACCCAAGGCCTCGCCCTACCAATTGGCCCGACCCAAGGCCTCAACCTACCTATTTGGCCCGACCCAAGGCCTCGCCCTACCAATTGGCCCGACCCAAGGCCTCAACCTACCTATTTGGCCCGACCCAAGGCCTCGCCCCACTTATTTGGCCCGACCCAAGGCCTCGCCCTACCAATTGGCCCGACCCAAGGCCTCAACCTACCTATTTGGCCCGACCCAAGGCCTCGCCCCACTTATTTGGCCCGACCCAAGGCCTCGCCCTATCAATTGGCCCGACCCAAGGCCTCAACCTACCTATTGGCCCGACCCAAGGCCTCGCCCTACCAATTGGCCCGACCCAAGGCCTCAACCTACCTATTTGGCCCGACCCAAGGCCTCGCCCTACCAATTGGCCCGACCCAAGGCCTCAACCCACTTATTTGGGCTGACCCATGGCCACCACCCAACAACTTGGCCCGACCCAAGGCCGCATCACTTCCATACTATACCCACAATCAACGTTTTATTTTATCCATCCATCCTGTACCTTGTGTTCCATCGAGCTCACTTGTTCGTGTTTTAGCATGATTAGGGTCCTTGACTTGATCTGTCGACCAACTTTGCCTAGACCTAGACCGTGACGTTTATCTCAACCAAACCAACCATTTGGTACGCCGAACATGCCTAAACGCTCTCGTACCTTTACCCGTTATATACCCCGGAGCTACTTCCTATGCCTTGGATACCTGGATTATATCACCCTTGTTTGGATAAACTATCGACCTTTGCCTATACATTGTTGGTTTGCTCACAAATCATGTACCCTAGTCGCATTTATTACATTTCAACATGCGTCGCTTCCTCGACCTACACCATCACCTTACCATCCTCTCTACCACATATACTCTTTATCAACCCTATCCCTGATTTCCCGTTCACTCAATCTGTGATAGATTTGAGGGGGATTACCTATATCTTTAACATGAGAAACCACTTCATATTATTGTCCGCGCAGCTTTACAGAACAAGCTACACGACAATAAGGGGCTAATGTAGACACAAAATTCGTGTCTCACGACCCCTTGTGACCCGCATCCCATTTCGCAACCTAACCTCATTACCTAAACTTCACACAATTATTTATTAATTACCTTGTAATTGATAAATCCACATCACCTTATCCGCCACCTCACTTTGCCACCTCATCATGACCTAGCCCTAACCCTAAACTAACCTAATTAAGACCCGTGACTTGGTCTAGACTCACATCCATAACTAATGCCTCCTTACTCGCACCCAAAGCCGACCTTCTAGCCACCTGACCAAGCCCGCAACTGATCTCTCGGGAGAAAAGCAGGGAAGGTGGGCTATTTTACTAAAAATAGCCTACTTTTTCCTAACCGATGCCGGTTCCTACTCGACCGCCGTCGGTTACGCAACCGCCATCGGTTCCCTGTAAATGGGCTTCCCAAACTAAAACAACGGATCGGAATTTCATTTTTGGAGATCAGTCGAAGGATTTTTAATCAAAGGAGAGTCCAAAGCGATCAGCAGAGTCCAGAACTTCACTTGACCAAGCAGAGACGAGTAAAGAAACCAGAAGAGTTGGCAGCAAAGGAGATCAACTTGCACCTTCATCAAAAAAACCAGTAAGTTATATCTTGCATGTCCTCCATTATAACATTTCTTGTGCTTTTGGAATTGTAATCTTCCCAAATCCGTTCCTGAACCCATTATCTAACGTACCATTGCCTCTAACCATCATTCCTTAGCTTCTAACCATCCCATTTCTCAATACTATCCAAAACCAGCCATTACAAACACCACAACCAGCCCGAGAAGATCCTAGAACCAACCGGTATTTCGGTTATCAGTGACCGCCATCGGTTATAGATAACCGGCATCGGTTCCTTTGATCAAAACCAAGAAAAACAGCCTTTTCCCTACCCAGTTCCACGAAACAATTTAATTAGTACTCTACAGTATTTTGTGTTAATTCATATTAGCAGGGGAACTGACCACCTTCGAAAGGAAGTTTCATACTTCCTGGGCCCAAGGCAGTTCCCTCATTTATTATCTAATCAAAATCTTGTGGTCTTGTGTTCTTATTTGCAGGTAGTCCTTCCAAGACAAAAAGGAGTTCTTCGCAGTCAGCCTGATCTTTCTCTACGGTACGCGCACATCATCTCGACATTCTACAGGTATTCCTCCTAACCCTAACCTTATCTGTTTCTATAAGGAACGAAGCATTTCCGAGTGAAACACGAGGAGAAGAGTGTGCATGAGATCCATGCAATTTTCAACTCCCAACCCTGTGGCTTCCATTGAGGAAATTCTGAATCAAGCTTCTTCACCAACGCAGGATTTTCACCCCCTTCTCCTTCATCGGGATGAGAGGGACGGTCCCACTATCCCTTTACCTATAAAGGAATTAACCACCCAGAGTTCTCTTCTCACAAATGAACCTTCTTACACCACATCCCCGCAAGATTGTGATTGGATGTTATCTAACTTATCTATTTCCCAAACATCTCCTTCCACCACTCCCCGCTGCAATAGAAGAAAGCTTGCCACTTTTTCTGTCACCCTTCGAGGAGAAACCCTTGAGCCTACATCACCAAACTCCTCAATCATAATGGATCCCCTCGAACATGCCCTCCTACCTATTAGTTCTTCATTCCCTAAATCTTTCCAAATGACCGGTCAACCTCTTAGTACCCATTGATACGATTGCCTCATTTAACCCCTCGTATCACACCCACAAGTGGACCGAAATCACAACCCATCTCTCTTCCATACCAAAGTTCCTGTTCACACATGAAGAGTGTCATCCCTCGAAGATAGACGAGCCTTATGGGAGCACTTGAGTACACCCTTCTCTACTCAAATACGGATGACTAATCCAAACACCTCTACCATATACCCGAGGTGTTTACAAAAGATAAAAATGCCTATGTCCTCACATTCACCCCCTCATATCTATCAAAACCCTCGGCCATCTCTATCAACCTAACCAATCCTTCCCTTTACACTTGGGACTTCACCAATTCCTAGCCCGACACACCCACCTAAACGTTTAGATTTATCCAAAAATCGCCATCAATCCTCCTAGAGACGGACTCCAATCTCCTCGAGTCCAATCTATACCTCTTCCACAACTAAAACCCTCACCCCATATCACACCGATACAACAGCTTGGCTTCACCTTCACCATCACACCTACCTTCTATATTAGGACCTCACCCCTCCACCTTGCCTCAATACACCTTGCCTCCCACATCTTCTTTAACATGACCTATACCTTTTGCACCCCTACAGACACTCATGGGTGTATCAACACCATCGCCCCAAGTATCTCACCTACCTGCCAACCCTAAGCAAACTTGATCATTGAAGGACTTGTTTGTTGTCACTCCTCTTTCCCCATGGTTGTTTCCTGCCACCACGTTAGTTGGGGCCTCATCATCTAACCAGCTAAACATAACTTCTATGCAGAAGAAACCACACCTAGTTAAAACCACTCATCAAAATCCCTTGCCTAAATCACCACCTGTATGAACCACTCACACCCAACCCTTACCAAAACAATCAAAAATCTCACCCACTCAATCAACAGGCTCATCCTCATCTAAATTTTACCCACTCAAAGGATCTTACTCCAAGATCCTTGATATGTTGGTAGGGGATGCAACCATTTCCCTACCCCCGCTCAGACTCTATGATCCATCTAAACCTTGACCTATAGGTTATGATGAATCTAAAATCTGTGCTTACCATCACACACTAGGACATGATGTAGAAGGATGTAAAGCTTTGAAAGCCATCCTTCGCCAATCACCTATCTCGGATAGACATAGCCTAAGAAAGAAAATTTACGGAGAGAGAAGCCCTTAGCTTCGATTCCTTCTCCTATACCACTTGTCCCCACCTCACCAAAATATATCATCATTGCAACCCCGCCTCTTGAGAACAATGACTTATCCCCACCATCATCCTCCTCTCATATTCATGAGATCAACATGATTAACATTGCTACTCGAGGTCAGAAAAACAATGGAAAAGTTAAAGAACTCACACTGTGGCCTCTTTCTCCTTCTGCCATCCCGATCGCACCACCACCAAAAGTGGTCATTCATGGACCTACCTATCCCATCTCTGATGGAGTTTCCCACCGCACCATGATCAAACAACTTCACCAATCTCCTGTCAAAATGACACTCTATGATCTCATTCAAACATCTGAATCACATCGACAAGATTTAATTGAGATCCTTCAAGGGATAGAGGTCTTACCTAACGAAACCTTTCCCGTCACTTCCATTTTAACACCCAACCACGTCGCTTCTCTCACCAAACAACCTACCTCCACAACCACTTTTATCCTCAGACAAAGAGCCATGCTGTCAATTTTTCTCAAGAAGAAATTTCCATCTTTGGTGCGTAAGGTCTTGATCCCACTCTTTTCATCTCGCTTATGTCCGGGACATCTGTATGCGTCGTGTTATAATCGATGGGGGCGCTAGCCTAAACATTGTATCTTCCAAATCCTTCCAACAGATGAATATCCCTCCTAGCTACATGTGTGCCAACCCCACCATGTTGTATTCATTCAACAATGCTATTAATTCTACCTTAGGCACCGTGATCCTTAACATTAGTGTAGGGCCACGTACCTTACCCGAACTCTTCTATGTCCTTGAGGGAGAATTCCAATACAACATATTGTTAGGCCGCCCTTGGATCTAGGCTATGGGATGCGTTCCCTCCACCTTACATAGATGCATCAAATTCAAGTATGAGGGGAAGTCATACACCGTCAAAGCTGATGCTTCCCCTTCAAAACCTACAATATGTTATATCGCCCTAATGATGTGCTTGTACCAGTCAAGGCACCCATTGATCCAACCCAACCATCTACTTCAACCATGCCTCCACCATCCACCTTAACCACACTCACACCTTCAACCAATGAACCCACCGCCGCATGAATACCACTTCCTTCCCCGGACAACATCCCAACTTCAGACCCCTTGGTAGATGTTTTTCAATGCCTTACGCTAGGGAATACCGCCTATACAATGTTAGAACCTTTCATACCCCACAGGAGTATGGACAGTTACATGCACATCCTACCTACAACCGTCATGTGGGGGAGGTGATCTCCTACGGACCACCTAATTGCCGCACCAACCTAACATATGGGGGTGTTGACACATCCTCTATCACCCCTGAACCTCCCCTTGGTGTGGTTCCCTTCCAATCTGATTTTTGATATCTAACCAACCGTCATTTTTCCCTCACCTTCCTGACGCGTTGTGCTTGGAAGGGTTTTGGTTTTGGTCTTTATGAACAAGGCCAACACATGATCATTCCCGTAACTACCCGCAAACACAAAGATCATCGTGGTCTTGGATTTTTTGAACCACCTACACCGAAGAAACCTCATGTCAATTGTATCCAGGAAAACAATGAAGTCACCCCTTCCGAACCATCATCGCCCATTTTTCCATCTTCACCCACAGAGTCGATAGACCCGGAATCTATCCCTCCTAACTTTTTTTTTTGTGAATGCTATCTTCCTGGGTCCTCTCACTTATCAACGCGATAGTGAAGACCCATCTTCTCTCCCCCTTTTGTATCCAGATATGATTGAAGAAGATTCACCTTCAATTAATGTTGTGGAGTGCCAGGATGATGACTCCATCCTCACCTACCTTGGTGCGAGATGACTCTTATATTCAACGTGCCTTACCATCTGACACCCAAACTATGTTGAATGAATCGACTATAGAAATCAACATCCACACGGAGGATGATCCTCACATTGTAAAGATCAGACAATCTCTTGACGCATTAGAACAAGCTGCCTTCACTACCTTCCTCCGTGCCTCGCAATCAAGCTTTTGCTTGGTCCTACATCGACATGCCAGGAATTGATCCCGACATTATTGTCCATAACATCACTCGAAACTAGACTCTAAACCAGTTAAATAACCGAGAAAATGCATCCACGCATTGCCCTCTTGGTTAAAGAAGAGCTTCAACGCCTTCTTTCTGCTTTCTTTCATCTTACCTATTGACTATCGCAATGGATTTCTAATGTCATACCTATCACTAAAGTGACGGGGACTTCGGATATGCATGATTTTTAGGACCTTAACCTCACTTGCCCAAAGGATGACTTCCCCTTACCTAGCATTGATCAACTTGTTGATCTCACTACAGTCATGAGATGCTTTCTCTCATGGATGGCTTCTGATTACAATCAAATTTTGGTAGCCCCGGCTGATCAACATAAAACCACCTTCATTACCCCCTGGGGGACCTTCTACTATCGTGTCATGTCATTAGGCCTTAAGAATGCTGGTGCGACCTATCAGCAAGCTATGACTTATATTTTCCATGACATTATGCACACTATCCTCGAGGATTATGTCGATGATCTTCTTGAAAAATCCAAACATCGCAGTGAACATCTCGATGTTTTAACCATTATTTTCAATCACCTGTTACAATACTGTGTTCGCCTTCAACCAAAGAAATGTGTCTTTGGCGTCCTTTTGGGAAAACTCCTTGGATTTATCGTCTCTTTGCGTGGCATTGAGGTCGACCCAGCTAAAGTCAAAGAAATCCTAGAAATGCCCCCACCCACTAACCTCAAACAATTACGTAGTTTGCAAGGAAAACTCCAATCTATCTGTCATTTCATTTCACAACTCTCGAACCGATGTCAACCTTTCCATCATCTCCTTAAAAAAGACATTGTCTTTCAATGGAGCGAGGACTGCCACCAAGCCTTTGAGGCTCTTAAAGCTTATCTCTTGCAGCCACCCGTGTTTATCCCACCTCAAGACAATTTCCTTTTCTACCTTTACCTTTCTGCCACCGACCATCTTTGTAGGAGCCATGCTTGCACATCATGACTCTGAGCATTGAGAATAAGAAGTTTATTACATAATCCGTAATCTTGTGGATTACGAGACTAGGTATACACACGTAGAAAAGTTGTGCCTAGCCCTATCATTTGTGGCCACCAAACTCCGACATTACCTCCTGAATCACAAAAAAAATTTCATCACCAACACTGACCCCATACATTATATGTACGCCAAACCTCATCTAAAAATGCATCACCCGATGGCTTATGCTACTTTCTCGACCTCGACCTTGAGTTTGTACACCAAAAATCAGTCAAAGGACAAACTATCGCAGACCAACTCGCAGAAGCCCCTTTACCTGGGGAACAATTTACCAATTTTACTTTCCCTGATGAACTCATCGCAACTCTTTTGCTCAATGATGTGTTTTATCCGATGACTCTCTTCTTCGATGGATCTAAATGCCAACGTGGCAGAGGGGCGGGCATTGTTCTCATTCCTCTTGAAGGTGAACCTATGCCTCTTTCATTTAGGCTCGATTTCCCCTACAATAGAACACAGGTGGAATATGAGGCCCTTGTTTTGGGTCTCCATGTTGCGTTACACTTAGGTGTGAAGTCTATTAATATTTTCGGTGACTCTCAGTTGGTAGTAAATCAAGTTGCTAGCATCTACCAATGTAAAAATGAGGAACTTCAAAAGTACAAACATTACGTAGATTCACTTTTGACCTTATTTTCTCATTATTCTATTCAAACCATTCCCCGCTCAACTAATAAATTTGTAGATACTATGGCTTTCTTGGCCTTGTAAATTCCGGCCGCACTAACCTGACTCGGACATATTTGTCTTGGTCTAACAACTATTTGCCCCATATTACTTAGTCCGGATGTTTGTATGGTAAATAATGTATCTATCGATTCATAGGATACATGGTATCACCAATTTCATGACTACCTTACAACCTCTCGTTCTACCACCCGACCTTACTAATAATGGTAAATGTGCTTTTATTAAAAGTGTTTCTCATTATTTCGTCATGGGGGCTCCTCCATAAACGTGGCTTCAATGGTATCCTCTCTTCATTGCCTAACCGGCAGCCGCTGAAGTCGCTCATACCACCCAACAAATCCATGACAGACTTTGTGGTGGGCACTTTAGTGGCCTCGCCATGGCCAAGTGGATCCTTCGCCTAGGATATTATTGGCCTACTCTCAATAAAGACTGCTGCGAATATGTTAAGCGTTGTGTTATGTGTCAACAACATGCCAACCTTCAACATACTCCTAGCCACCCGTTACAGGTCACACGAGATCTTTGGCCTTTCTCACAATGGGGTTTAGACCTTATTGGCGAGATTCACCCACCTTCTTCGCAGCATCACCATTGGATCATCACGGCAACCGAATATTACACTAAATGGGTGGAAGCTGTTCCACTCATTTCAACCAAAAAATAAAAAATCGTTGAGTTCATCAATCATCACATTATCTATCGTTTTGGTGTTCCTCATCACCTGATAACAGATAATGGAAAATATTTCAAAAATAAGTTGTTACAAGACCTTTGTGATAAATTTGGTATCAAACTTAGCTTCTCGTCACCCTACTATCCACAAGCAAATGGAAAAGCTGAATCTTCTAACAAAACCTTAATCAAAATTCTCATGAAAGTCGTTAACAATTCTGGAAAAAACTGGCATGATCACATCCCCTTTTCCCTTTGGGCTTATCGTACCAGCATTCGTACTTCTACTAATGCCACACCATTCTCTCTAGTGTATGGTACCGAGGCTGTCTTGCCTCTCAAAATACAAATCCCTTCTCTCAGAATATCTCTTCAGGATATTCTCGCCAATGATGACTTCCGCCAAGAGCGGTTAGCCCAATTAGAGCTTCTTGACGAGCGTCGTCTTACAGCTCTTGACCACCTACAAATTTATCAAAAGCGCATTAAGCGTGCTTATGATAAGTGAATTCATGAGCGTACCTTTAAGATTGGCGATCTTGTCCTCAAAGAGAATCAACATGTAACCAAACTAGAAAAGAGCAAACGTGGAAAATTTGCTCCTAATTGGATTGGGCCTTACATTATCACTCACACTTATAGATCAGGTACTTATCGCTTAGCTTCGCTAATGGTAAACCCGAGCTCGAACCCTTAATGCCTTGCATCTCCGACCATTCTACTATTGAATTTAGTGTTACATCACTTCTTATCTAATGTGCACTCGTCCCTTGAGCTCATTTACCACCTCATACACCTTGTTTCGCGCATCTCAAAATGGAATCAAGCTCACATGGTCTCGATCATCACCTCTTCTTAAAGATTCCTTCTCCTTTTAGTCCGGTCCATGACTTAAAAGAATAAAAATAACAAGTTCTCAATTATATGATTCTGGGATATTCTTGAGTCAAACTTCCTACAAAACTCAATGCTTCATATGGACATCTACACCACTACGCTCTAAACTAGACTGCTCCCTCGAAGGACAGCTATGTGCAAAGCCGCATCATGCTACTATAAGTAGACTGCTCCCTTGAAGGACAACTATACAAAGTTAGCCTCTATCAGAAGCTTCTCGCATTGATTAGCTTCGTGAAGACCTCAAGAAACAACAAAATGCATATCCCATATAGACTTCCCGCATCGATCAGTCTATATCCAGAAAAATAAAAGTAGTATTCAAAAGTACTTTTGAGTCATGGACTTGTCTATTTTGGTTTGGTTCTCTTCCGTCAGAATAATCACCTTATAACAAGTTCTCTACACCCAGCCATACCATCCACCTCACCTCACCATTCTTCACAATAAAAAAACTCAAGGGACGTGCGTATATCCGATATATTGTGATTATACAACTCTTTTCACCTATTGACTTCTCACCTATGCAAGGTACCTAAAGATTCAAGCTCATCCTATGATAATACATGATTTTATTAGATTTTTCCAACTATGGGACATTTTTGCCTCTTTTACCCGAATCTGGGATTATATGTTGACCTTAATCAGACACGGTTCCTTTATGCTTGGGTAAGCTAACCTCGCTTCACCCATACCTTACAACCTCCAACAACCTTACCCTACCAATATCAAAAATTTTAAACACCACCAAATTGCCTAAATTCATCTCTCCCCTGGGTCCTAAGAGAGAACTACATCGGTCTGAGGCCCCTCCTTGCTTTATGCAATGGGCTATGTAGGTAGCACTTAGGATACAGGGGGTCTCCCAAGGTTAGCTCGACCATCCCTTACCATAACCTATCATGTGTTGTGTCTTGTTTAAAAATATAAATGTTTTTGCATATTTATATTGATAACACTCACTTTTTGTCCTTTATTAATCCAAACATTCAAAACACAACCATTTCCTATTATAATCATCAACTCAAAAACAACATACATATTTAGTTTTATTTAGATGTTAAACAAATACATGTTCTCTATCATCGACGTGCAGGTCGGTTTCCTCATTTATTCTTCTACCCCTATAAAATTCACGTAGGCCCCCACACCTCATCCCGAACTAGGTAGTGATGGTGATCGTCGATGCCGCTCGCATGGACTCTCCACCCTCAAAGGGGCCACTACTATTGGATCCCCCCATTGATCCGCCAATCTCTTCTGTAACATACGAATACGCCCTCTCGCGTGGAGGAATCTTGCCTCTAGTCTCTCCACTCGTGACTGCAAAACCTCTAACAATCCCATTATCTCATTCACCTGTGTTTGAAGTCAGTGAACTACACCCGCAGTGGTCTCTCTCTGCTATAATCATAGCTATGTCAGGATGATCGACCCTCTCACGTGTACCTCGCAGCTCTGCTACCCACCATAATCTATAAGACTCTGTCACTCCTGAATCCATTACCCTGCGATCGGATGCTATCTCCTCTGGTCCTTCTGGAAGTGTTGGTCATGGCGGTGAGAGGGGTGCCTCGGCGTCGATCCTCCTGTATGGTCTATGATCCATGGGTATATCTTGAACAAATCCAAATTGTCACCACACGTAATCTAGAGGAATCCTTTCATACTCACCGGCTTTGTGTCCCGTAATCCACCTTAATCGCTCTACACCCCTCAAATCCTCGGCTATGTTTGTCGTCACCATGTAGTTCCCGTACGGTCTCCAACGAATATCCGCAATCATCACCATCTCCCACATCTGCCTATAATACTCGGCGTCATCTATCACGGTTTCGGCTCTTGCCTCTTGCTCTGTCTAGACCCATCATCTGAATCCCAACCTCTACATTCTTGTCTCTTCTCCCTGGATTGGTCAGCCTATTGGTCACACACACACAATGTGCTCATAGGCCCAACAATGTAATAAGTATGCACAATCCAGTGTAGTCCTATGATTTCACCTGCATGCCCATAAACCCCTGTATAGCTCCGTAAGATATGCAGGTGCCCATGCAAAAGTAACGCTACCTTCTATCATCTCATGAATAATACACATCAATGATTTCAGAAATCTTCCCCCATCCACTCTAGGTAATGCATAATACCCCACCACTATCATTAATACCACTACCAACCTTGTTGCCTCAGGGTGTGCCACAAACATTATACCATAAGTGAATGTCAAACCTCACTATGTCAAATCTCATGTGGCTGGACCAAATAATGTCGTTATCACTTCCTACGCCACGTTAGGCCTTGCCTGATACACTAGTCTTCCAGCGTAAATGGGAGTCTCGAATCTGTAACATGTAACACCCCGAACTATTGTTACTTCCTCCCGAGCATTCAAGTGTTGATATATGATTTCTTCGAAAAAGGATGTGTTCCTTTGATTATGAAGTCATGCTTGATATGGATTGTATCTTCTTTGCATTTGAAGATCTTTGACTGAGCCAAGATATGCTTGGACTCTTTTATTTCTTGCATTTTTAGCACCTGAGCTTAATCTGATTTCGGAATGAATTGTGGATTTACCCGTCTATATGACTCAGCCTTGGATCAGTGGAATTGATCCAAGAGATGTTTTAAGTTTATTCTGGATAAACAAAAATTATAGACCTTACGAAGGTTACAAGGTCTGAATGTGTGGAATGAGCAATTCAGGAGTTAACTCAGGCTGATCTTGTTAAATGAATTAGTTCCCGATATCGTAATATCAGGAAGGTCTAGACCTTGAGCCAGGTAATAAATTTTGATATATATATTGCTAGCTTATTATCAATGTTGGATTGAATCCATTTCGGGAATGTATCTGTTGGTTCTTATACTGAACGATTCTATTTGTTAGACCTAGACTGGATTTATTAAGGTTAATAACCTAAACCTAAACTATAACCTATGGGTTGGATTAGTGCTAATCTAACCTAGCCCTAAACTATAAGCTAAATGTTTCTAAGGTTAGTGACCTAGCGCTAAGGAGGTTAGACTAAGTATCACCTTAAGATCTAACCTATGTTTCTAACCAAACTAATGATCATGGATGAAAGGGACCTATGAAGGGGTGCGAGCCATGGGCGGTAGTTTCTATGGCATTAAATGAGATGGATAAGTATGAAGGACAAGGGATTTGGTGGAAGTTTCAAATGGCTAATGAAATCCGACGTGGCAGAGTCGCCAAATCTGGAAATGGTCTTTGGTTTGTTTTTGTCCATCGCCAACTATGGCGGTTGGTGGCAATGGAGATTGAGCGGGAATTTTGGAGTTAATGCAATTAATGAACTCGGTTTCCGAGCACGGATTGCTCGGGAAGGCATGCAAAATGGAAAACTAGTTGGTTGTTTGGTTTTCCATACACTCCAATTTTCTCTCTGTTTGATCACTGGTTCTTCAAACCAGTCTACTTGGTGTTGCATGGCAACTATGAGAATAACTAGCTCTTTTCTCTATCAAGGAAAGTTTATAAGGCATGGAAATAACAAATTATTGTTGTTGAATCTAACGTGGAAAAAGAGGAGAAGGCTCGAGCTCTTTCAGAGGTCTTCTTCGGATTTTTAAGCGACATTACCAGGCATGTTAGGCCCTAACTTTTAAAAATCTTGCTTTCCTTCAAATGATTTCATTAGAACAACTCTGTTCAGATGATTTTTGGTCCAGTTGGTTTTTATGGTAGCATTGTATGAATTAGTTTGTTGTATCTTCATGCTGGCTCGATTATTCAGTTGAACCCTTGCTGGGTGTACATTTTGTTTCGTACGGTTGAATTATCTTGCTGTGTTTTGCATTTCGGTTAGATTTCGTAGAAATGCTTGCAAGGATAATGTATGAATTCGACTCTGTTGGAGTCCATAAAATGTTTTCTTGTTTGGTATCGACTTTGTTGAAGCCTTGCTGTTAACACTTGTTGAGATTGATACAGTTGGAATTCTAGGAAATAGATAGTATCTTTCTACTTCTGTAGAAGTTTATTTGAGAATACTAAATGGGTTCGACTCCTTTTGAATCCTTGAAGCATATATTATGTTTTTCTCTTCTGTATAAGCTCAGTCATGAATACTGTTGTTATGGACTCAGTTGGAGTCCTTGATATGTAACCAGTGTTTCGGCTTCTGTATAAGCTTGGTTGTGAATACTTATTGATATTGGCTCTGTTGGAGTCCTTAATATGTATCTTGTATTTTGACTTCTGTAGAAGTTTAGTTGTGAAGACTGTTGGTGTTGAATTAGTTGGAGACCTTGAATGTTTTCGTATGAATTCAACTTCAATCCTAACCCTGGCTATGAGTCCTTGTTGTATTCGTATTATCTCGGCTTGGATGAAACTTTGTTGAAAATAATGATATGATGATGACTTCTATGAAGATCTTGTTGTGGTTATTATTTTTTGATTTCGGCTTCTGATTTAAGACCTTGCTGTATTTAGTAGGGATTAGATTCAGCTGTTTGTTGCTGAGTATTTCGACTCAGTGGGAGTGTTCGCTGGGTTGCACATGGTTACGTCTTCTGTTATTGTGTTATTTAGTCTTGAGCTTGACTGAGATAAAAAGTTACTAGCTGTGCCATGACAGGCGATGGCGTTGGATATTTTGCATGTTGTTGAATAATATGGAAAGATTTGTTGAGCCTTTTGGGGTTAGATTATTTTATTATTGCTTGTCACGTGAACTCTTGTATTGCTTAATAATCTACAGGTGAATTTTATATTGGAATTCGGGTGAAGCTGTAGTATCTTCTTGTGGTCTTGGCTGATTTAGTCACATGTGTATAGTGTAAATGCATTACTCTTGAGAGGACGGTATAGTCATGAACATGATTGGAATGGAATATGAATGTCTCTATTTCTTTCTCCTCTGCTGTTAAGTTATGTTGATATCTATAACTGTATGAATAATAAGTTATTCTCTCCTTGTCTAGAAACTATGAATGTTTTCTTCTCTTGTATCCTTATGTGATCTCAACGGTAAGGGTAAAACAAGAATAGACAGTGGTATGGTATGGAGAGACTGGCATAAAATGTGTGTTGCTGTATAGGTGGTTATACTTGTCTGTACCATTAACATAGTGTATGATTAAAAAGGAATTATGTCAGTGAGCTTGCCGGTTATTATAAACTGCCTTGTGGACTTGTTTGAATCATACTTGTTGAAATACGAACTGATAGGATATTCTTTTTAGAATGGAATAAATTGTTGGATTGTTGTTGTCTTGGAGATATAGATGGATGGATGTTTTGGAATTATTTTGTTCTTCTTAGTCTCTAATATGTACGTTGAGTCATCTGAAAATATTTAGGACTATTTGACAGCTATAATAGAGGTTATGCATTATAGTCATGTTAAAATTGTAGAAAGATATTTAGCCTGATTTCATTTAAATAGGTTGTTCAATGAGAGAAATTGGTAGAATGTAATTTTTTTAAGATTTAGTGCTTATCATGCTCAGTTCACAGAACTAACCCGTGTTGGAAATTTTGCAGATGGTTGTTGTAAGTGGTAAAGGCACGCAGATCTGATATGATGCTCAGATTATTTAATTTGGTTTTATGTTGAATTTCAATTTGACTTCTCTAATTGTATTATATGAAGGAAGTTGTTCTCTTGCTATTGAGTATTGTATCTCATATGCTGAATGCATAAGTTGTAATTGATTAGCTTGTAATGAATGAAATAAAGGGATTGTTACTTGTATATGGTTGCAACTGTATCTTGATGGATTGAACTTCTTCGGTTCGAATGTTTTAAAGTACATTTATATTATTGTATACCTTGGAGATATTTGGGAATTCTCTAGGTAAGCCTTGCAAAGATTATGTGACTAAATACTTGTAAATGTTTAATAGTTCTGCTATGTTCCATTTAAAGCCTATTGTAATTTAGATCACTGATTTTTGAGAAGCTAAGGTTAAAATAAACCCTTTCAAGAAGCTGAACGGGAAGAGTAATCTGTTACTCTCTAACCTTGATCTAAGTCAAGACAACGTACTGAATGTTTTTAAAATCACTATATCTTAACACTAATAAGTAAGATATATTTCAGTTTTAAAGATCTGGAATAAACCCAAAAGGGATAAGTTAGCAATCTTATGAGAAGACTTGGGGTTACTACCCAATTTCGTAGATTAGATTATTGTGAAACAATGATCTCCTTGTTGAGACCTCAATCTTATTAAACTTCTCTTTGTGGAATGGGTCTTAATAAGAAAGGCAATTTTAAGATGAGGAACCGGGGGATGGGAAAAGACTACCCTAATAAGAAGCGTCTTAAAGTATAACTTTAACTCAACGTATGTAACACTTATAAATAAGTAGATCTTTTCGAGGTAGATTTGAAGGTTGATGGCACAAGTCAACTGTAGGGTTGTACCTTTGAGAAGATTAGGATCTTCTCGAAGATACAACAATACAGGTGACTTATGGCGACACCCTTTGCATTGATCGTTAAGATTTACACCTTAAACTCAAACAAGTTTTACTCTGGGACTGATTAGGAACATGGTCATGTTATAAGGCTGCCCCAGGAGACTCGGGGTATCTTGACACACTGGGTTAACTAGGGTTGACCCAGTATGTCAGCGTATCCCTAGTCCTCGGGAGCATCCCTATAACGTTGTCATATTACTAATCCGTTCCTAAGTGAATAACTTGGGGCAGGAGAGACTGACAGAAGTCAGTATAAGACATTCTACATAACATAGGAATGGGGTGAAGGACGTATTCCAGATTGACGAGTATGCCGTCAAGGGATACGAGACATAAGTAGTATGTTTCAAATCTTTGGCCAAAGTATCGCAAGCTACTGATTGCATTGTCCTATGTCACCTAGTCTAAGGGATGAGATGCCGATGAATAATGGTAACAATTATTTAGATAGGTTCCTTAGACAAAGCATTCTGAATCCCAGATTAGGGAAGAGAACCGCAAGAGTGATGTGTTAGATTAAAAATGCCAACTCTTTATACTCATGAATAGATCGGTAGATTACCGAGTCATGGAATGAATAGATCAGAGGTACTCCGAGTCATTACATCTGCATATGGTTATCTGTTATAAGAATGGTTGTTTTGATTTGTGAGTTCTAAATTATGTATTTAGAACCAGGAAGCATTTATCAAAAAAAAAATTACTTGTTCTAAAGTACAAAAATGAGGATGTTATAGAACACATATTCTAACGTCACTGTCATCTCCCTGTTGGCAAATTAAAGGTATTCTTTTTAGGATTCCATCTCTCAATCTGTACCTGTAACATAGCATGATTGTGTGTGATCCGTGAATAATAGCGGATTCTCGCTTAACCCCACATGGTTTATTAATGCCCACTCAGCTGGTGTTACATCCACTCGGACCCGTGACAACAAAGCTGGCACCCTATCATTCATCCTCAACCCTGCCTGTGCCTACACACATTAAACCAACAAACAACAAATCAACAAATAGCTTCCAACGTGTTTTTTATCGCAATCTGCAACTTTACACAGTAACCGATATCGGTTATAGATAACCGATAAATTGGTTACCTAACTGATACCAGTTATTCCTAAATGATATCGGTCACTGTCAATTCCAATCACCCCGCTCAAAAACACCACCTATGATAACTTCTGCACTCGTTTTCCCCTCTCTGTACCTACGCACATATCTCCAACACCTGATTACTTACCCTACAACACTCACCCCATCCCAAACCTTTTTCCTATCACCTTTATTTTTTATCTCTACCCACTTACCTTCCCACATCCTATTCACATGCATGCAAAAATTTAACTCCAACCAAAAATCATATATACCTCCTGGGATGCAGCAGTTTGAGGTGGAACCTGTCTTCCCTCTCCTCTCTGCCCGCTGGATGCTTCTCCTTGTTCAGCCATGTTCACCACCCTCTTCACTATTACTTTCCTTTATGCCTTCTTACTCCAAGCTCATGATCACTTTACCTGTCTCTTTCCTCCTTATCACTCAATTCTCCCATGCAACTACCCTGTATGGATGACAACAACCTCGCATCTTCCTATTTAACATGTTGCATGACTCTAAAAATAAGAATCTAAAATTGCCTCCCTAGCTTTTCTATTTTTAGAAAAGCTTGTTTTAACATAACCGATGTTGGTTCTGTAACCGACATCATTCAAATGTAACCAGCATCGGTTATCTAACCGATATCGGTCAACCAATACCTATTTTGATTATATCCAGGCATTCTATTTATTTTTTAAAAAAATTGGTGGCGCCCGCCTCTTTTCCCTACATAATGACATCACTATCAACATCCATCATCATACTAAACATCAATATTTCAAAACATATGCATCATTTATATATACATCACAAACATTCCAATACCATCAACACAAAAACATAAAGCATTATAATATATGCACCAAATCCACAATTACACACACCATATGGATCAACCTCATCATCTATATATATCATCAAAACAATGTTACCATATACAAATTGGCCTAGATGGGGCCTCTATCGTACAAACCAAAAATACAAAGTTGGCACGCAGCCCCCCTATCTTTGTCAAAATATTGACTCGGCTCACAGGCTGGCCTCTCATGTCAAAAATATACTCGGCTCGTAGGTTGGTATCAACTATACAACATGTACTCGGCTCACAGGCTGGTATATATAACAAACATGAATACATCAAATGAGGGCAGGCAGGCCTCTATATACACACTCGGTTCACAGACCGGTGTCTCTATCAAATCAGAAAAACCCAGCTCTGCTCTTGGGGTGACTCAGCTCTCTCCCCCTCCCTCGGCTCGTCTCTCAGCTGGCCCCTGTGCCGGATCTCACCTCCTACCCGTCATTGACCCACCAGCTGTGGCTGCGGCCCCCTGTGACTGTGACTCCAGGATGTCTCGGCTCGTGAGTGTATATGGCTAATAGTCGGCCCCGGTACCATCTAGTACATCCTGATAATATCGGGCCTCCGCTCTCGCCTCCATGTAGCGGGCCCGTGCTACCATGGCTGGTGGGGCTGGTCCCTCGGCTCCTAATATAACTGGGCCCTGTCCTACCTATACACCCTGACCCTGTGCCTGTACCTATGGTGGTGGTGGAGCTGCCATCGGAGCCTGAACAGGGACTCGTGCTCGTGCTCGAACAAGGATCTCGGCCTCGTGGGCTGTACTGCTCTGCCCTCGTGCTGGGCAACTACCCCTATAGCACTCTAATCGTGCCTATGTAGTAGTAAGCTTCCCCTATAATAGCTACACACTGCCCAAGAGAGTCCCTCTTCGCTATAACGGCCGCTGCCAACTGGGCCGTGCGAACTATGCTCTCATGGCTTCCTCTGCCCTGCCTACCAAACCAAAAATGCACCTATAACACTGGTGTCATCCATTGTCTCATCTGCCAGTCTCTCCGCAACCTAGACTAGGTCCAATGGCTGCGAAGAGGTAGTGGTGCCTCTACATCCTCCCTCGATACTATGGGAAGGGAGGTGGCTCGTCCTGTCGTAGACCCAACTGTCGGCGTACCCTCTCTAGGGGAATCCGCTCATGCTCCCCGGGTCTCCATCCAGCTATCCAGAAGATATACTGGATCCATCGTAGCTGTGCTCGGGCTCCTCCTCGGGGCTGATGGCCTCTGTATGGCCTCCATATAATATCTAGTGCGGTCAGGCCCTCTAACATATGCCGGTAGTACGCGACATCTCACCCTGCAATAACCGCTCGTGGCTGGCCCACGACCCCCAACCACCTCTAGAACCCATACCTATACACTACTGCGGCCCTGGCTACTGGGGTAGCCCTACCGGTCGTAAACACACAATGTGCTCGTAGGCCCAGCAGTGTAGCAAGAATGTCGAGCATATCCCGAATCACCTCATATGGCGATAGCCCCAGAGCTCTCTGTATAGCTGCACCAAATACACCGGTGCCCATGCATAGTAGGTGTGCTCCTCCACCATCTCATGTAATACTCCCATCAGTGCCCATGGGAGCGACCTCCCTCTGAGTCCATGAGGGAGAAGCAGGTGATACCGGATCATCATCAGCACGGCAAGCCGTGTCTCCTGTCAGTGTGAGCGATACATATCGCCATAGCATATGCTAGCGATATGATATGTAATCAATGGGATGCATCCCCGAATACCCGTAGGATGATGTCCATCACTTTCTCGGCATCCACCCGAACACCGCCTCGCCTATGATTGGCAGTCTCAGGATGTGATACACATCCTCTAATGTGACCGTCATCTCTCTAGTAGGGAGATGGAAGACATTGGTTGCCAGATCCCATCTCTCAATGAGGGAAACCATCAGGTTGTGGTCCCTATCCACAGCCCTATATCTCTGGACTCCACCAAGTCCAACCTCCCACATGACTGACCACTATCGCTGTAGTCACATGTGGCCGCATCCACCCCAGTAGAGGTGGCATCCGATCCCGCATCGTCAGCTACTGGCATGCCTGCAAAAACAACCCACTCCATCAGGCCAACTCTTTCCAAAACAAATACCTAATAACCCCAATATCCCTAACCCCACCTAACAAAACACCTACAATATCCCCTTTACCTATCCCATAACCTACCACCTACCCCACTCATACACCACCCGATTACCCCCACCCCAATAACCTTTCCTACCAACTCTACCTTTTCCCCTTTCACCCCAAAAATCTATCCTACTCGCCTACAACAAACCAACACAATAAATTTCACACCCTTTCCTCCTACACATGATAGCCGATATCTCTCACCTCGACCGCCATCGCCCCCACCCCTTATCTCGTGCCCTTTTTTTTTGCACCAATGTCGGTCATCCCATGACCGACGCCGGTCTCTGAACCCCCAAAATCTAAACAACTTGCGTTGTGACCGATGCCGGTCGCTTAGTGACCGACATCGGTCACTGTGGGATTTCGGGGCCGGATCGAAAACGGCCCCCAAATCCCCTTTTTCTATTTTTAACCTATCTACCCAACCCAATTGCCTAAAAACTTACCCACCCTGCCGTGTTGACTTACGTAACATATCTACCCACTCCATTTTACGATTTACCTTCATTTATTCATTATTTTATCTATAACATCCTCATTTTAGACAATAGAACAAGTCAAAAAAATTTTTTTGATAATTGCATACTGGTTCTAAATACATAATTTAGAACTCACAATTCAAATAACCATTTATATAACAGAAAACCATATGCAGCTGTAATGACTCGGAGTACCTCCGATCTATTCATTCCATGACTTGGTAATCTACCAATCTATTCATGAGTAATAAGAGTCGGTGTTTTCATTTAACACATTACTCTTGCGGTTCTCTTCCCTAACTGGGATTGTAATGCTCTGTCAAGGAATCTAATGAATAATTGTTACCATTATTCATCGGCATCTCATCCCTTAGACTAGGTGAATTAGGACAACGCAATCAACAACTTTGCGATACTTTGGCCAAAGATTTAAAACATACTATTCATGTCTCGTATTCTTAACAGCATACTCGTCAATCTGGAATACGTCCTTCACCCCATTCATATGTTATATAGAATGTCTTATACTGACTACTGTCAGTCCTTCCTTTCACAACTGAATCACTCGGAGGCAGATTAACAAGGTGATAATGCTATATGGATGCCCACGAGGATTAGGGATATGATGACATACTGGTTCAACCTTGCAGTTCAACCAGTGTGTCATGATACCCCAAATCTCCTAGGCAGCCTTATATCATGACCACGTTCTTAATCGGTCCTGGGTAACTCGTGTGAAATCAAGTGTAAATCTTAGCGATCAATGCAAAGGGTGTCGCCATAAGTCATCTGCATTATTGTAACTTCGAGAAGATCCTAATCTTCTTCGAGGTACAACTCTGCGATTGACTTATGTCGTCAACCTTTAAATCCACCTCGAAAAGATCTACTCGGATCCAAGCGTTACGCACTAGGGTTTAAATTACTTTTAAAGACTTTTCCCTAAGGTTAGCCTTTCCAAATCCCTGGATTCTTCGTCTTAAGACGACCCTCCTCTATAAAACCCATTACATGGTAGAGGTATTACGGTAGTTCTCATCAAGGAGTCATTAGAATACACTTGTTTCTAAAGCAATAGAATCGGACAATATCTCATAACCTTTGCTTGAGATTGCCTTCTGAACTCCATTTGTTTGCATATCAGTTCTCTTAACTGAATTTATATCATACTTTTTAGTATAAAGATATAAATGATTAAGAATCCAATTTAATATTGCCCTGTCATACTTAGGACTAGGGATTAGTAATTTAATCCAGTTTGTTTATCGTTCACTTTTAGGCTCACTTTTAACCTATCTTCTAGAAAGACAAATATTTAATTCCAATATTGCTTTCACTAGAACTGATTAGAACTTCTAAATACTCATAAGAATTCAATCTCATTTTCTTGCAAGCTTCCATTGTCAATCACAAAAGCATCCATATTATACAATGATAACAATGCCCCTTCGTTACATAAACCGAAGAAGGTCAACTTTCAGAAATAGAATACAACATATATGTATCAAACACTTATTTCCATTCCTTTCAAAACTATACAATTACATTTTATGCAACAGATACTTGATACAATGCTTAACGGAAAAGAAACATCTTTTCTCATATAGTCCATCTATAAAATCAAGATGCAATTTATTATAAATCAAATAAACAATCTGATCAGCCTGTCAGATCTGCATTGCTTTTACCTCTTACGGCAACCATCTGCAAAAATAGTCAACATGAGTCAGTTCAATGAACTGAGCATGATAAGCACTAACTTTTAAAACAATTGCAATCCATCAATTGTTTTCATTAAACACCCTGTTTAAATGAGATCAAATATCCAAATAAGTAAACATATTCAGACTATGTCCTTGTAATACAGAATGATTACAAATATGTAACTCTATCATTGTTACAAATAGTCTTATTCACTTTCTAATATTTCATCAAATATTAAAAGAATCAAGGAACGAATGTACACAACAATCATTGAATCCAAAATCACAACATTGGTCAGATCGTTTCATTCTTCCAAAAGGGAACAACATAACAATTCGGAATTCCACCAATATGTTACAAAACAATTTCCCACTGTTAGATAAATATCAACAAGTATTAAATAAAGGAAGAGAAAGAACCTATCCATTCATACTTCCTTTCACATAAGTTCATCACTGTACCGTCCTTAGATATAAAAACATTCAACCAGCATATAAATGAACAGGTTAAACAAGCCACAAGCAAGATCGCTGTTCTAAATCAAGAAATAGAAACACAGCAAAACTCCTGTACAGCAACTAACACATCAACAATTCATGTATCAACCCTAAGCCCAATGCTAGTTCCTTTTACACAGTAAGGCTTTGACACAAGTTGAAAACAAGAAACTACAAGCGTATCGCTGAAAACAACAACCTTATTGCATCAAGCAATTTAAGGTTTCCAAGGAACTATGCTATGTTGACCACACAGTATTTCCAAATCATGCTCAGTCAAATCGGACTGAATAAATGGAAAGGAACATAGCATACTTATTCTTGCTCAGACAAAATCAGACTGAAGTAAAAGAAATGAATACAACCAATCGATCCTTACCTTGGCGCATGCAAGTCTTAGTGTGATATTCGCGACTTACCCAAACAAGGTCGGAACACGAAACAGTCATCCATACTCAAGGATCTCAACAGTGACAAAGACAGTGTCCAAAGTCAAGTTCAGAAAGAGACAGAAGTACCAGCTACCTTTCCAGAATTCTAAATGATTCAAACGGAGGTAACAATTCAAGCAAATGCATATGAATTCATACTGTAAACTGTTAATGGTTTTGTACTCATAACCACTGAACCCTACAGCAACGTACTATGAAATTGGTTGATAAATCCATCTATGCCATTCATGGCAAACATTCAGAATGAAACAAGTGAAGCAAATCGAATACCCATTTCAAGCAAGGAAATCAACTGAGCCGCCTCGAAACTTTCAAACAGCTTTCACAAAGAAATGCAATACATACCCAGGAAATCTATACTCATTATTTATTACAAATAACCGTGGTCAGAAGGCCTGTTCCTTTCTCTATAAGGCTTCCACGAAATCAAATAACAAAACACAAGGATGAATCTACATCCACAACAGTAGATAGCTATATATAATTCAATCAAGGACTCCACTGTGTCATTATAATAAAGTATAGATGTAACAATATTATACACAGTCAACAATAATCCCGTTTCCACAATAACAAGGAAAACACTTCCATTTACTGGTCAGTAAAGACTACGCTGCAACACAAAAGTTGCCTATTCCAAGCCAAAATTTTGAAAACAAATGAAACCCGAAAGTATCATTAGTCGCTGTCAACAAATCCCATGACAGAGTTCCCAAAGAAGCAATAATACTGATCAATCTTACAGTATTCATCAGAATCATTCCATACAGTTTCCATAACAAGAAACAGTGACCACTAATCAAAAACATATAGTGGTCTTATACTACACACAGGTATATTCTAAGGGCTCACATCAAACAGGCCGAACACTCAAAATTTTATAATTAAATACCTCGCATGTATAAGCCAGAATGAATACTCAAAGCAAATAGAGCCGAAATTCGATTTCAATAAACACCCATCAAGAGGAAATTGAAAAATCAAACCAGAAGAGATACAGTGCCAAAAATCAAACAAGATCTCCATAGAAAATTCATCTAATTTTCACAAAACATTTGAACAGAGTTGTTCTAATGAAAGCACTTGAAAGACAGCAAGATATTTAAAGGTTAGGGCCTAACATGCCTGTATTTTGATAAAATTTCCGAAGCAGACCACAGGAAGAGCTCAAACTTCCTTTTCTTTTCCTCGATAAAGCGACCAACAAAATTTCGCTGTCTCCATCACATATATATCTTCCAAGACAGAGAAAAGAGCCAGAGAAATTCATTCTTGCCATGCAACTCAAGGAGAACTGGTGCGAAGAACCAGTAAACAAGCAGAGAGAGAGAGAGAAGACCGAAAATCGCGACAAACCAAACAAACCTTCAACTTCCCGTTTGCATGCCTTCTCGCGAGTTCCGAGCTCGTCTCCCTAGAACATTGAATGTCATTAAACCAACTTTCCCGCTTAAACTCAACTTCCACCGACGCGCGGGTGGCGGCAGGTACCCAACTACAACTCATGCTCATTTCCAAACTTAGCGACCTGCCACGTCTGCACAGGTTAGCCGTCGCCTAAACCTCCGCCATGACCTGTCCCTCATCCTTATCCCCAGCATTAATTGCCATAGAAAACGCCACCCATGGTTCGCACCCCCTTCCATAGGCCCCTTTTCCATAATCTCCTCATTAGTTAGGTTAGTATCTTAGGTTAGAATTTAGGGTCATACCCATACTAACCAATTTACACATAGATACTAACTTAGGATATTAACACATAGCCTAGGTCTAGGTTAGATTAACACTAATCTAACCCCTAGGTTAGGTTTTAGTTTAAGGTTACTAACCATTAATAATTCTGTTAGGTATAACATTTTATATGCGGAAAAGACCTAAAATCATGCATCTCCGACAGGGTTTACTCTACATCCGTTAGGCTACGAAATATACATGACAGACTATTATTCTGGGTCCACGACCGAGACCTTCCATATATACCTCCATATCGGGAACCAATTCATTTCTCAAGATCAGCCCTGAGTCATACTCCCCAGCTTTAATCAATGCTTCCATACCTTACTGCAACTGTTTAAGGTCCGTGATCTAATTTATCACAAACAGATTTAAAGCATTACTTGGATCAATTCCACTTGATCCAAGTCTAGATATTATAGATGAATATCTCTATAATTCATTCAAGTGATCGATTAATATTCGGACACAAAATGAAATAAATAAAAGAGTCTATTCATATTTTGACTCAGTCAAGATCTGCAATCTGCAAGAAATTCAATACATATCAAGCATGATTTCTGAATCGAGGAACACATCCTTTTACAAGAAATCACATATCAACACTTGTATGCTTAGGAGAAAGTAACAACAGTTCAGGGTGTTACATGCTTCCCTCCTAAAAAGATTCATCGTCCCGATGAATTTCATATTAAATTAACCTTCAGGTCAATCAATTTATTAGTACACAAACAATGTGACTACTTCCATATTAAATAGTTTCAGAAATCAATGTCACAACACATTTATTCAACCTGAATAAAGTCTGCCTTAATCTGGCTTTCATAAATACTTAAAACAATCAGTTCATAAAAGTATATCTTTGTCAACAGTTTTCATTCTGTTGCAAAAAGAGAAGGAAAAGCAATTTTCATCTCTTCCAGGTTTTCCCAAGTTGCACTTTCTTCGTTAAACTGGTCCCACTGGACCTTACATTGCTGAATATCACGATTTCTCAAGTGCAATTGGCGAGTTTCCAGTACTCGTGTGGGTTTAACCACGATTATTCCTGGGTCTTGGACCTGCAAGGAATTCCAATTTAAAACATGTGACAGATCTGAAACGTACTTCTTAAGCAAAGAAATATGGAAAACATCATGCATGCGAGATAAAGCAGGTGGCAATGCTAAACGATACGCTACAGATTGATTATTTCGACAATTTCGAAAGGTCCCACAAATCGTGGTGACAACTTGGCAGCCTTGCCAAAAGTTATAGAACTCTTTTTCGGGTTTAACACGCAGAAAACCTTATCACCAAGCTCAAAATTTCTATCAACCCGCTTAAGGTCAAAAGCATAGCTCTTTCCATCATCCGCGCTTCCTTTAATCGTTCACGAATCAGCTTAACTTGCTGTTCCATTTCGTGAGAATCTCTCTGGTCCAATTACCACTCTATCCTCAACACTTTGTCCCAACTACGGGGGTTCGCACTTTCTTCCATAAAGTGCTTCAAATGGTGCCATCTTTAGAGATGAGTGATAAGTGTTGTTATATGCGAACTCAACTAATGGAAGATATTCTTCCCATTTATATTGTTGATCCATGCAATACATTTGCAACATGTCCTCCAACACTTGATTTACCCTCTCAGTTTGTCCATCCGTTTCTGGATGATATGCAGAACTGAAGTTCAGTTTTGTTCCTAGGGCTGCGTTAAGTGTTTGCCAAAACCTTGACGTCATTCTAGGATCCCTGTCAGATATAATCAATTCTGGCACACCATGCAATCTGAAAATTTCATGTACGAACCTCTTGGCCAGCACTGGTGAATCATCCTTTAGATTTCCAGCGATGAAATGAGCTACCTTAGTCAGTTTGTCTACAACTACCAGGATAACATCATGCTTATTCCTGGACATAGGTAGTCCTTGTACAAAATCCATGGTTATTACTTGCCATTTGTACTGCGGTATGCTATGAGGATATAACAGTCCAGCAGGGTGCATATGCTCTGCCTTCACCCGCTGACATTCCAGGCAATGAGTCACAAAATTTATCACATCCTTTTTCATACCTTTCCAGAAGTATTGCTGTTTCAAATCAGCTAGCATTTTTGTGATACCTGGGTGTCCAGAGAAAGGTGAATTATGAAATTCAACTAACAACTTCTTTCTCAAATCATTCAGCACAGGTACATATACCCTATTTTCATAACGCAAGATTCCTTCATTATCAAAATGAAAACCTTCATACCTTTTATCCTTAGGTTCTGCAGCAAGCGCTGCTTTTACTTGCTGGAAGTATGCATCTGATTCTGAGGCACTTTTTACCTCGTCTTTAAACTGAGTTCTCAATGTTATAAGAGTAGAAATGTGCCTCCTACGACTTAGAGCATCAGCTACTCTATTCTCCTTCCCTTTGATATAGCTAATATCAAAGTCATATTGTGATAAAAATTCTAACCACCTTCTTTGTCTGGCATTCAGATTGGGCTGAGTAAAAATATATTTCAGTCCCAAGTGATCAGTTTTCAACTCAAAAGGTTTTCCAAGTAAATAGTGTCTCCAGACTTGAAGCGCATGAACAATGGCAGCAAGTTCCAAATCATGAGGGGCATAATTCAGCTCATGTAACTTAAGTTTTCTACTTTCATAAGCTATGACCTGATCATTTTGTAACAAAACACCTCCAAGGCCTTCCCCAGAAGCATCCGTTACAACAGTAAAATTCCCATTAGGGTCTGGTACAGCCAATATAGGTGCAGAAGTCAACTGGTCTTTCAGACTTTTGAAAGCCGCTTCGCACTTGTCATTCCACATGAATTTCTTATCCTTCTTCTGCAATGAAGTTATTGGTGCAGCTACCTTAGAAAAATCCTTTACAAATTTTCTATAGTAACCTGCAAGACCCATGAAGCTTCTTACTTCGTGCACATTCTTTGGTGCAGGCCACTCAGTTATTGCCACTATTTTTGAAGGATCTACAGCGATTCCTTCTTTACTTATGACATGACCCAAATAGTGAACTTCTGAATCAAAGAAAGAACATTTGGATAACTTACCATACAACTTTCTCTTTCTCAAAATTCCCAAAACTATCTTCAGATGCTCATTGTGCTCTTCAACACTTTTAGAATAAATGAGAATATCGTCCAAGAATACAAGTACAAACTTGTCCAGGTATTCTTGAAAAATATTGTTCATTAAATTCATAAAGGCTGCGGGTGCATTAGTTAACCCAAAGGGTAGAACTGTAAATTCATAATGTCCGTACCTTGTTCGGAAAGCTGTTTTATGAATATCTTCCTCTTTAATCCTTAACTGATGATAACCAGATCGAAGGTCTATCTTAGAATAAACCGCTGCTCCACGCATCTGATCAAACAGATCATCGATCCTAGGAAGTGGATATCGGTTCTTGATTGTTGCTTTGTTCAACATCCGATAATCAATACACAGCCTTAGTGTTCCATCCTTCTTTTTCACAAATATCACAGGTGCTCCCCAAGGTGAAACACTTGGTCTAATCAATCCTTTAGACAAAAGCTCTTGCAATTGTGCCTTAAGCTCGACTAACTCAGTAGTAGTCATCCGATAAGGCGCCTTGGAAATAGGTTCAGTTCCAGGCTTGATTTCAATGGTAAAATCAAATTCTCTCTTGGGTGGTAACCCTGGTAATTCCTCAGGAAAAACATCCCTGAAACTTTGTAACAGTGGAATTTGCTTCATGTAATCACCATCTTCTTCTGAAGATTCAGATATCTTTACTGCATAAAGAGTACATCCTTTATTCTTAGCCTTTTTAAGCTGCATAGCTGACAGTTTTCTAACTGAAATTTCTCGTTTCACACCTTGAATCTCTGCTGATTCCAGCTGATCATCTAAACATTTTATGTTCTTTTCATAGCAATCTACCTTTGCTTTATGGTCAGCTAACCAATTGACACCAATAATAATGTCATATGATCCCAAAGGTGCAACATAGAGATCAACTTCCGTGGAGAAATTAGGTAAATCAAGGACTACTCCAAAGAGACACATACTCACTGTATGAACATAATTATTACCATACTCTACAGTCCAAGATTTATCCATTTTCCCAACTTTTCTTTTAAGTTTAGAACCAAGTTTATTAGAAATAAAACATTCAGTAGCTCCTGTATCAAAAAGAATAGTGACAGGTATGCCGAATAACTTACCCGGAACTTCTATAGGTGTTGCTTGCTTTTCAGCTTGCTTGTCTGCTACTGCAGCATGTATCTTATGCTGCTGATTACGATCATCCTTCTTTAAAGGACATTGATTTGCGTAATGATCTTTACCACAAGTGTAGCAGCCTCCTACAGGTCCCTTCTTAGGCTCAGCATTACCTCCAGCCTTGTAATTGTCACGCTGTCCTCCATAGGACTTCTGTCCATTATTATAATTTTTAACAAAATTATCCCTTATATTTCCAGCAAGCTTATTTACTGCTGCTTTCTTATTGTTATCTCCTGGAAACTTACCCTTGTTTCCAAAAATTTTCCACGGTCCTTTTCTGGGTGCTAGAGAGGTTGAAGAAGGGTTTGCAGTCTTCTTCCGCACTTCCTCCTTATGAGCAGAAATAGCCTTTAATTTCTGTTCTTGCCTTATGGCCTTTTCAACAACTCCTTCCATAGTGGTTGGACTGTGAACATCGACCTCTCCCCCTATCACAGGATTCAATCCCATGATGAATTTTCGTATCCTGAACTTTTCGTCAGTTTGATACTGCGGTACATACTTGAGGAGTTTTGTAAACCGCTCCCAGAATTCAGTTACCGTTAGCTTCCCTTGAACTAAGTTCTAGAATTCTGTCATTTTCTGATCATAGAAAAGTTGTGGCAGCCACCGTTGCCTAAAATAGCCTTTAAATTGATCCCAAGTAATGTTGGTCTCATCAATGTTTAGCTCAGCTTTTCGGCTATCCCACCACGAAGACGCTTCGTGAGAAAGCTGATAGGCTCCCCAAATAGCTTTGGTTTCCTCTGAGAAGTTCCTTATAGCAAAGTACTTCTCCATTTCGCTGAGCCAGTTCTCAGCTCCATCTCCTAATGTGGTGCCATCATACTTAGGTGGACTTATCCTTTTTATATCATTAGTGAGTTCTGCTGCCAATCTGGCCTTTTTGTTTTCTGGTTGGACAGGTGCATTTCCAGCATTAACATCAACACCCATTTCGGGGTTGTCCTCAGGAGGTTGCTGATTATTATTATCAGCCTCTTCATCCTCCTCATTTCCCGTCACCTGCTGTTCAAGCACAGCTAAGCGATCTCTTGTGTCCAACAGGGCAGCAAGGATCTCATCAAGTTTCTGGGTTGTTGCCGCTCCTCCTTCAGGTGGAGCATTACTCGCAACGTTCCCCCTTGTTCTAACCATTTTCTGTTACAAGAAAAATTCAGGTTTTTATCAGATTATGGACTCAATAGGTCCAAGAGCTGCAACCTTCAGCTCTGATACCAAGATGTAACATCCTCATTTTAGACAATAGAACAAGTCAATTTTTTTGATAATTGCATACTGGTTCTAAATACATAATTTAGAACTCACAATTCAAATAACCATTTATATAACAGACAACCATATGCAGCTGTAATGACTCGGAGTACCTCCGATCTATTCATTCCATGACTCGGTAATCTACCGATCTATTCATGAGTAATAAGAGTCGGTGTTTTTATTTAACACATTACTCTTGCGGTTCTCTTCCCTAATCTGGGATTCAGAATGCTCTGTCCAAGGAATCTAACTGAATAATTGTTACCATTATTCATCGGCATCTCATCCCTTAGACTAGGTGAATTAGGACAACGCAATCAACAGCTTGCGATACTTTGGCCAAAGATTTGAAACATACTGTTCATGTCTCGTATTCCTTAACGGGACATACTCGTCAACTGAATACGTCCTTCACCCCATTCATATGTTATATAGAATGTCTTATACTGACTACTGTCAGTCCTTCCTTTCACAACTGAATCACTCGGAGGCAGATTAACAAGGTGATAATGTTATATGGATGCCCACGAGGATTAGGGATATGATGACATACTGGTTCAACCTTACAGTTCAACCAGTGTGTCATGATACCCCAAATCTCCTAGGCAGCCTTATATCATGACCACGTTCTTAATCGGTCCCAGGGTAACTCGTGTGAAATCAAGTGTAAATCTTAGCGATCAATGCAAAGGGTGTCGCCATAAGTCATCTGCATTATTGTAACTTCGAGAAGATCCTAATCTTCTTGGAGGTACAACTCTGCAGTTGACTTATGTCGTCAACCTTTAAATCCACCTCGAAAAGATCTACTCAGTATCCAGCGTTACGCACTAGGGTTTAAATTACTTTTAAAGACTTTTCCCTAAGGTTAGCCTTTCCAAATCCCTGGATTCTTCGTCTTAAGACGACCCTCCTCTATAAAAACCCATTACATGGTAGAGGTATTACGGTCAGTTCTCATCAAGGAGTCATTAGAATACACTTGTTTCTAAAGCAACAGAATCGGACAATATCTCATAACCTTTGCTTGAGATTGCCTTCTGAACTCCATTTGTTTGCATATCAGTTCTCTTAACTGAATTTATATCATACTTTTTAGTATAAAGATATAAATGATTAAGAATCCAATTTAATATTGCCCTGTCATACTTAGGACTAGGGATTAGTAATTTAATCCAGTTTGTTTATCGTTCACTTTTAGGCTCACTTTTAACCTATCTTCTAGAAAGACAAATATTTAATTCCAATATTGCTTTCGCTAGAACAGATTAGAACTTCTAAATACTCATAAGAATTCAATCTCATTTTCTTGCAAGCTTCCATTGTCAATCACAAAAGCATCCATATTATACAATGATAACAATGCCCCTTCGTTACATAAACCGAAGAAGGTCAACTTTCGAAATAGAATACAACATATGTGTATCAAACACTTATTTCCATTCCTTTCAAAACTATACAATTACATTTTTATGCAATGCATACTTGATACAATGCTTAACGGAAAAGAAACATCTTTTCTCATATAGTCCATCTATAAAATCAAGATGCAATTTATTATAAATCAAATAAACAATCGATCACTGTCGGATCTACATTGCTTTTACCTCTTACGGCAAACCATCTGCAAAAATAGTCAACATGAGTCGATTCGATGAACCGAGCATGATAAGCACTAACTTTTAAAACAATTGCAATCCATCAATTGTTTTCATTAAACACTACTGTTTAAATGAGATCAAATATCCAAATAAGTAAACATATTCGGACTATGTCCTTGTAATACTGAGAATGATTACAAATATGTAACTCTATCATTGTTACAAATAGTCTTATTCACTTTCTAATATTTCATCAAATATTAAAAGAATCAAGGAACGAATGTACACAACAATCATTGAATCCAAAATCACAACATTGGTCAGATCGTTTCATTCTTCCAAAAGGGAACAACATAACAATTCGGAATTCCACCAATATGTTACAAAACAATTTCCCACTGTTAGATAAATATCAACAAGTATTAAATAAAGGAAGAGAAAGAACCTATCCATTCATACTTCCTTTCACATAAGTTCATCACTGTACAGTCCTTAGATATAAAAACATTCAACCAGCATATAAATGAACAGGTTAAACAAGCCACAAGCAAGATCGCTGTTCTAAATCAAGAAATAGAAACACAGAAAACTCCTGTACAGCAACTAACACATCAACAATTCATGTATCAACCCTAAGCCCAATGCTAGTTCCTTTTACACAGTAAGGCTTTGACACAAGTTGAAAACAAGAAACTACAAGCGTATCGCTGAAAACAACAACCTTATTGCATCAAGCAATTTAAGGTTTCCAAGGAACTATGCTATGTTGACCACACAGTATTTCCAAATCATGCTCAGTCAAATCGGACTGAATAAATGGAAAGGAACATAGCATACTTATTCTTGCTCAGTCAAAATCGGACTGAAGTAAAAGAAATGAATACAACCAATCGATCCTTACCTTGGCGCATGCAAGTCTTAGTGTGATATTCGCGACTTACCCAAACAAGGTCGGAACACGAAACAGTCATCCATACTCAAGGATCTCAACAGTGACAAAGACAATGTCCAAAGTCAAGTTCAGAAAGAGACAGAAGTACCAGCTACCTTTCCAGAATTCCAATTGATTCAAACGGAGGTAACAATTCAAGCAAATGCATATGAATTCATACTGTAAACTGTTAATGGTTTTGTACTCATAACCACTGAACCCTACAGCAACGTACTATGAAATTGGTTGATAAATCCATCTATGCCATTCATGGAAAACATTCAGAATGAAACAAGTGAAGCAAATCGAATACCCATTTCAAGCAAGGAAATCAACTGAGCCGCCTCGAAACTTTCAAACAGCTTTCACAAAGAAATGCAATACATACCCAGGAAATCTATACTCATTATTTATTACAAATAACCGTGGTCAGAAGGCCTGTTCCTTTCTCTATAAGGCTTCCACGAAATCAAATAACAAAACACAAGGATGAATCTACATCCACAACAGTAGATAGCTATATATAATTCAATCAAGGACTCCACTGAGTCGTTATAATAAAGTATAGATGTAACAATATTATACACAGTCAACAATAATCCCGTTTCCACAATAACAAGGAAAACACTTCCGCTGGGTCGTAAAGACTATGGTAACACAACAGTTGCCTGTTCCAAGCCAAAAATTTGAAAACAAATGAAACCCGAAAGTATCATTAGTCGCTGTCAACAAATCCCACGACAGAGTTCCCAAAGAAACAATAATACTGATCAATCTTACAAGTATTCATCATAATCATTCCATACGTTTCCATAACAAGAAACAATGACCACTAATCAAAAACATACAGTGGTCTTATACTACACACAGGTATATTCTAAGGGCTCACGCCAAACAGACCAAACACTCAAAATTTTATAATTAAATACCTCGCATGTATAAGCCAGAATGAATACTCAAAGCAAATAGAGCCGAAATTTGATTTCAATAAACACCCATCAAGAGGAAATTGAAAAATCGAACCAGAAGAGATACAGTGCCAAAAATCAAACAAGATCCCCTAGAAAATTCATTTAATTTTCACAAAACATTTGAACAGAGTTGTTCTAATGAAAGCACTTGAAAGACAGCAAGATATTTAAAGGTTAGGGCCTAACATGCCTGTATTTTGATAAAATTTCCGAAGCAGACCACAGGAAGAGCTCAAACTTCCTTTTCTTTTCCTCGATAAAGCGACCAACAAAATTTCATTGTCTCCATCACATATATATCTTCCAAGATAGAGAAAAGAGCGAGAGAAATTCATTCTCGCCCGCTGACTCAAGGAGGCCAGTGCGAAGAACCAAGTAAACAAGCAGAGAGAGAGAGAGAAGACCGAAAATCGTGAAAAACCAAAAAAACCTTCAACTTTTCATTTGCATGCCTTCTCACGAGTTCCGAGCTCGTCTCCCTAGAACATTGAATGTCATTAAACCAACTTTCCCGCTTAAACTCAACTTCCACCGACCGCCAGAATTGGCGACAGTCCAACTACAACTCATGCTCATTTCCAAACTTAGCGACCTGCCACGTCTGCACAGGTTAGCCGTCGCCTAAACCTCCGCCATGACCTGTCCCTCATCCTTATCCCCAGCATTAATTGCCATAGAAAACGCCGCCCATGGTTCGCACCCCCTTCCATAGGCCCCTTTTCCATAATCTCCTCATTAGTTAGGTTAGTA
The DNA here is from genome assembly GCA_018340775.1 of Taxus wallichiana var. yunnanensis. NCBI lineage: Eukaryota > Viridiplantae > Streptophyta > Pinopsida > Cupressales > Taxaceae > Taxus > Taxus wallichiana. The sequence goes on along the minus strand of CM031235.1, from coordinate 156,024,167 downwards.
TCTTAGGTTAGAATTTAGGGTCATACCCATACTAACCAATTTACACATAGATACTAACTTAGGATATTAACACATAGCCTAGGTCTAGGTTAGATTAACAGTAATCTAACCCCTAGGTTAGGTTTTAGTTTAAGGTTACTAACCATTAATAATTCCTGTTAGGTATAACATTTTATATGCCAGGAAAAGACCTAAAATCATGCATCTCCGAACAGGGTTTACTCTACAGCCGTTAGGCTACAGAAATATACATGACAGAATTATTACTGGGTCCACGACCGAGACCTTCCAGATATACCTCCATATCGGGAACCAATTCATTTCTCAAGATCAGCCTGAGTCATACTCCTGACCAGCTTAATCAATGCTTCCATACCTTGCAACCTGTTCAAGGTCTGTGATCTAATTTATCACAAACAGATTTAAAGCATTACTTGGATCAATTCCACTGATCCAAGTCTAGATATTATAGATGAATATCTCTATAATTCATTCCGTGATCAGATTAATATTCAGACACAAAATGAAATAAATAAAAGAGTCTATTCATATTTTGACTCGATCAAGATCTCGCAATCTGCAAGAAATTCAAGATACATATCAAGCATGATTTCAGAATCGAGGAACACATCCTTTACAAGAAATCACATATCAACACTTGTATGCTTAGGAGAAAGTAACAATGATTCGGGGGTGTTACATTATCACATTTTAGATTCCTACCCCAAAACCCACATCCTAGCTAAATTCATCAACTTCACACAAATAGGGATTTAGAACCCACGGCACGACTACACGTTGTCGTGGTGGGATAGTTGGTGGTGGTCCGGCTCCTCCAGCCGTGCCGTAGCTCCAAATATCCTCAGCAGGTCCTCAACCAATCAAACTCTGCCTCCTGATCACTGGGGCCTACCAATAACTCCCTCCTCCACTCAACTAGTGCCAACTCAGCCCACAAACTCAACAAAATCAATTCAAAACTTAGACAAGCAAAAGGTTGGCACTCAAATTGACAATGTGAAAATGACACGCCGTATTTTTCTTTTTATAGGTTTTGACCTATAACCGATATCGGTTATAGCGTGCCCTAAAACACCGATATCGGTCTTCTAACCGATACCGGTCATAACTAACCGATATCGGTTACATGCCTAGTTTTTCCTAATTCCTACCCTTATCCACCAATTTCCATTTCTCATCACATCGCCTACCCCCGGCTTTGCTAAATAGCCTTATTTTGAATTCATGGGCCCAACCCAAGGCCGTAACCACTCAATTGGCTGACCCAAGGCCACAACCAATCACTTGGCCCGACCCAAGGCCGCAACAAACCAATCGGCCCAACCCAAGGCCGCAACAAACCAACCGGCCCGACCCAAGGCCACAACAAACCAATCGGCCCGACCCAAGGCCGCACCCAATCACTTGGCCCGACCCAAGGCCACAACAAACCAACCGGCCCAACCCAAGGCCGCACCCAATCACTTGGCCCGACCCAAGGCCACAACAAACCAATCGGCCCGACCCAAGGCCGCAACAAACCAACGGCCCGACCCAAGGCCGCACCCAATCACTTGGCCCGACCCAAGGCCACAACCAACCAATCGGCCCGACCCATGGCCACACCAATTAAGTACCTCGACCGAAGCCCACAAATTATGATTCTATCCACCCATAATGTAGTTGTTTGTTCAATCGAGCTCACCTGTTCGTGTTTTAGCATGACTAGGATACTTGAATTGATCAGCCAACCAGCTTTGCTTAGACCGAGACCGTGACGTTTATCTCAACCAAACCAACCATTTGGTACTGCCGAACATGCCTAAACATTCTAGTACCTTACCCGTTATATCCCCTGGAGCTACTTCCTATGCCTTGGATACCAGGATTATATCAACCTTGTTTGGATAAACTATTGACCTTTTCCTATGAATTGCTTTTTTTTCTCTTCAATTCATGTACCCTAGTTGTACTATCGTATTTCAACATGCATCTACCTCCTTGAAATTACCCCACCATCTTACCATCATCTCATCATAATTCACCCTTTATCAACCCTATCCACGTCGCCTCAATCTGTGATAGATTTGAGGGGGATTACCTATACCCTTAACTGGGGCAACCACTTTTTATTTTTGTCAGTGCAGCTTTAAAATACAAGCTACATGACAACAAGGGGAAAATGTAGACACCAAATTTGGGTCTTACGACACCCTTTACCCCGTATCTCATCCCGCAACCTAACCCTACCTCACCACCTAAAACCTTACACACCTAATGATTTATTAATTACCTTATAATTAATAAATCCACATCTCCAAACCTGCCACCTCATCTCGCCACCTCACCATGACCTAGCCCTAACCCTAAACCAACCTAATTAAGACCTATGACTTGGTCCAGACCCACACCCATGACTCATCACCCCTCACCCACACCAAAATGAGCCTAATAATGACTTGACCAAGCCCACAACTGATCCCTTGGGAGAAAAGGAGGGAAAGATGGCTGTTTTACTAAAAATAGCCACTTTGACCTAACCGACATCGGTTCCTACTCGACCGCCGTCGGTTACGTAACCGCCATCGGTTCCCTGTTAATGACCTCCCCCAACCAAAAAGAGAGGATCCAGAATTCATTTTTGGGGCGGGGAAAAAGAGAAGTGAAACAAGCAGAAGAGGTTACAGAGAAGAGCATCGAGCCGAAGACTACAACTGAGCAACTGGATCACTGTCACCCTCATTCAAGCATTGGAAAAGACTGAGGATAGCTTCATCAGCTCACTTTCCAATACCGGATCATCCCAACTAAGCCTTACTATCACCACCACATTCCTTGGACCTATATCTTCATCAGGAACTAGTAAGTATTATCTTGTAGTTCTTTGTTATCATTTTGCTTTAATTCATATTAAATGGGGAACTAACCACCTTCGAAAGGAATTCTAATATTTCTTGGGCCTAAGGTAGTTCCCTCACCTATTATCTAACTAAGATCTGGTGGTCTTGTATTCTTACTTACAGGTAGTCCTTCCCAGACAAAAAGGAGTTCTTCACAATCGATCTGATCTCTCTACGGTATGCGCACACCTTCCCAACATTCAACAGGTATTCCTCCTAGCCCTAACCCTTATCTATTTCTCAAGAGAATGAAAGGATAGAAGCAACTCTATTCCGGAAATAAATTATGTGGGAAACAATCGGTTAGTTGGGAAGTAGGGTGGTCGGCTATGGAGGTTGTAGTGGTAGTAGGATTAGTAGGGTTAGGTATGGGAGAGGTGGTGACAACATTGGTGGATGGGCTTGTGGGTGAAGGAAAAGTGGGAGTAGTGGTAGATGCCTTCACTAGTATAAGCACATCATTGGGCCGGTACAAAGCATGTTCTGGTCTTTAATGGCGACAGGTCAATAGGGATGGTGTAGTTATGTCCTTCATGCTTGAATTTTACACAACGGTGTAAAGTTGAAGGGACACAATCCATGACTCAAATCCGTGGTCTTCCAAGCAATAGGTTTTATTAGAACTCCCCTCTAAGACATAAAATATTTTCGGGACAATGCGAGGGCCTACACGAACATGAAGGATAATAGTGCCAAGGGTGGAGGTGATGGCGTCATTGAAAGAGCATAGCATAACTAGGTTATTATGCATACAGTTAGAAGGAATACACATTTGATTATATGTTTGGGATGAGATGATGTTAATGATAGCACCACTATTAATCATGATGTGTCATACGTGTATGTTAATGATATAGATATAAATGAATAGGGCGGGATCAAGGTCATCTGACTGAATAGGTACAATTTCCTCTTTAGAGAAGGTGAGGGTGGCGACTTGAGGAGTGGTCATGGGGGTAGAAGGAGGAGCTGATTTGGTTAGTGAGGAAATATGGTGAGGGTGATAATCAAGGCCACTAGTGTGGGGTCATTGGGTAGAACTTCAATGGATTATAAAACCTCAACAAGGGCTTATCTATGGCATTTGGAAGTCTGGATGAGATCATACAAAGACATCTTTAGAGGAGACTGATGTAATTGTTTTATCATTGTGTGATGGGTGACCCCATCAGAGATAGGGTATGTAGGTCTACGGATGGTGATTTTGGGAGCAGGTGTAGATGGTATATTGGGTACAGGGTTGGTTGATGGGCTAGTTGTTTTTATTTTCCTTTGTCTTTCTGAGTGCGGGTAGCAACATGAACCATGTTAATATGAGGGGAGGTGGATGGAGAGGGTGTGTCATGAAAGGTATAATGACATGAGGGGAAAAACCCTAGTAGTGGATAAGATCCTTATGAAATGAGTAGGGTGCATTGACATTTGGGTGGTGGTTTGGCTAACTCTCTAATACGGACCATGTTGATCTCAAATTTTGGAGGTGGAAAAAATGGTTGTGGGGGTGGAGATATTGATTGCTGAATGGGTAAAGGATGATGATGTATGGTGACAGGTGAAGGTGGAGCATGGTCGTCATCATTGAAATTTTGTTTAGGAGGACAAAGTTGAAGAAGAACGGTCTTTAGAGCCTTACAATTTTCAACATCATGTCTTGGCACACGATGATAGGCACAAATCTTGGTTTCATCAAACCCTTTTGGTTTGGGTTTGAGAGGATCGTAAGGTTGAAGCGGTGGTAATGTGATGATGGAAGTATCAAGAGATTGGTTAAAATGTTGGCATAAGACCCCACTAACGGATCATAATGGGAAGTGAGTGTGGGTTTGGGTATAGGTGTGGCTGATTGTGAGGGAAGAGGATTTATAGGAGGGGGAATGGGTTGGTCTACTAGTTTGGTATGTGGAGTGGTCTTAGGTCTTATTGGCATCTGCTTGGGTAAAGGTGGGGTAGAAGAGCTAGCGATGGAAGGTTTGGTTAGTTTGACTACCTTATTGGAGGGTAGCAGATTCTTAGCTTTTGGTTGCACCTTCTTAGGTAAAGTTTATATGAGAGTACGCGATGTAGAAGGAAAGGCAAGATGATGGAAGAGGATGGGTTACCCATAGAGGAAACTGAGTTGTGGTGGTGGTATTTTTAGAGGTTGGGTAGATGACATTGGTTGAAGTCGTATAGGAAAGGTTGGGGTTATGGTAGCAAGGCGGAGGTATATGTGGTAATAAGTGCATGAGTTAGGGTGAGGGAGTTTGGTTTTTAGGTGAATGAGGTGTAAAAAGGCTCATGATACAATAGTATGTTATTTAGCTTTTACCCGGCCTTGGGTATGATATTTTTGGTCAAGGTTGATGAATGAGGCCCTAGGATGGATAAAAGGTGGGAAGGTTAAAAAGGTGTGGTATACGCGACTAGTGTACATAGCCTACGGGGTTGGGTTTTCTTTTTAGGTAAGAGGATAATGTTGTTACTGATTTTGGAAGATGCAGCTAGGTCTAATCTAATAGGTGGGTGAACAAGGCTTGATGTCGACATAAAACCCAAAGTAGTGATGAGTCTAGATATTGGTGGGGGATAAGTGTGGGTAGGTTTTTAGGTTTGGGAATAGTTGTAGTGATGGGTAGAATTTTGGATGGAGGTAGGGATGATGAATAGGAAGCCATTTCAATTATCATGGTCAGTGTTTTTGGTTGCCAAAAATACCTTTGGGTAGATTGTGGAAGTATCTTTAGGAAACATTTGTATTTGGGTCAAAATGGGGAGCCGAAGACATCCCCAGAGCATGGAATGATCAACGTAATCCAAACAATCGACCAACTATGAAAATGGGACTATTGAAGAAGAGGATGGAATGGGTTGGGTGGAAATCCCTATAAAATATGTCTATGGGACTAGGAATTCACATGCCTCATATTCTATAGGTAAGAGAGTCGAGATCGTGTCAATAGGGTCCTAGGATGCTAGCGGAGAACAGTCCCCAACAGTGGTAGTGACATGTCGAAGAATCTCCCATGGGTAGGAGAGATAATAGGTCGGGTGAGGTAGATTTCTCTCTTGGTGTAGGAGATGGCGATGATGATTCTCTTGTTGATGGGATAATAACAAGTGTTGATGGTTCAAAAGGTTTGGAAGTAGACGATGACATGACATCGATAGAAAGTGTGGGTTACTCTGTGAGAGAAAGGGGAGATGAGGGGACTCCTCCGTGGGTGGAGGAGTAGAAGAGGTATGCTCCTCGGTGGGTGGAGGAGCTCGTGCCAAGATTTATTTAATAGATGAAGTAGGTAGGTTTTGAGGAACAGTTGGCACAATATCAATAAGCTGCGTGAACCTCACGAACATTTTTTTCACTAGATGAAGGTTATCTATTTTGATTAGATGATGGTTTATGATTAGGGAATGGATTTTTGAAGATGTGAAAATTCTGATTTTCTGGCACATTCGGGTTGTCTACGACAAGATCTCCATTTTCTATCATCTCTTAAACAATGTTTTTAAAATTTATGCAATTACCATCACTATGTCCTTTAATGCAATGATAATTACAGTAGTCATGTTCTTTATACCATGCGGGTATAGGATGAGTGGGATTGAAACCTATATGATGTTTTATGGGAGGAAGTGTAATGGCTCCTGCTTTAATAAGTTTTTCCAATACTAAAGAATAGGGCTCTCTCGATCAAAGTTTACTTCCATGCTCCCGCCAGAGCCTGAAAGGCCTAGACAGGAGAGGAAGATTAGAATCAGGTTGGGCTTGATTAGAAGGATGAAGTGTACCCGCCTTGAGGACTACCACGTTGGAAGATTCTTTGGGCTTTGAATAGTTATTTTGAGGTTTTGAAAATGAAGAAGAATTGTTTGATTTTAATGGGGTGTTCTTGTTTCGTAATTGGATTTTCTTTTCTTCAATGGCATGAATTTCTAGTTTTTCAAGCCATGGTGAATGCTTCATCAAAGGTTCGAAGGTTTGGAATTGTATATTTTTTTTGAGATGTGTTTGGCACAAGCTCTAGTGAACAACTCAAAAATTTTAGTCTGAGGTAATTGGAACATTAATTAGTTAATAAGACTCCACCAATGGTAAGAAAAATGTGATAGATTTGTCCTCATACTATCATGTTGAATAGATATCGGTCATGATGAATTTCTTGATAACATTAATTAAAAAAGATCTAGGAAAGCTTGGGCTACTTGATTAAAGGAATAAATAGAATGTCGAGGTAGTCCACTATACCAATCCAATGTTGGTCCTGTCAAGGACATTGGGAAATTTCATAGGAGTAAAGCATCATCGTGGGTGATTAGGTAACACCCATGTTTGAATGACCACAAGTGTTGTTGTGGGTATTATTTACTATTGAAGTGATTGAATTTAGGCATTTCCCAATGCACTGGGTAAGGAAGAATGGGAATAGATGGATGGATAGGCTCATTACAGATTTCATCATATGTTAAAGAATTATGGGAGCCAAAAACAAATGCTTCTAAGGTTTGCATCTTCTCCATCATCATTTTAATGAGTTCGTTAGTAGGTTAGGATGAATGGGTGCCCTTTGTAGAAAAAGGGGTTGATGTTGAATGTACAAGGTAGGTGGTATCTGGTGTATGGTGGCGTTGAGTATGAGAAGCTGCAGGAGAGAAATAGATGTGGGTGGCACATAGCCGGGATAAACGATAGATGAGGTCAAGGGTTATTGGTAGTATGTGTAAGTAGGTGGGGTAGTTATGACAACTCTAGTGGCGATTGGGGGTAACGATGTGGGATAGAAAGGATGAGGTTTTATAAAGGGGTGTAATTTTCCAACATCATAGGTGGTTACGATGCAATGGGTATATGTGAAGTGGCAGTGCGAGATGAAGATATACTCATAGAGGCTATCGAGGGACAATCTATTTCATGAGCATGATTGATGACATCAATGTTGTAGTTATAGTAGTTGTGGGATTTATCTGAGACACCACAGGTGATAAAGTGGATGATGGTAGCACCAAAATAGTGCTAGCTGACGTAGAAGTGGGGGCTAGAGTAGGAGGGATAGATATGGGCATGCCATATATTAACTATCTTGAGGAATCCCAGGTGGAAGAATGAGAAAGGTAGTACTAGAGAGGGCAGGGATTACAGTCGAGGAGTCTTGCAAACTCCTAGTCTTCGGTAGCAAAGGGGATAAGCTGAGTCAGATCCATTGGTGACAGAATGGATGGTGGTGATGGACTAGGTGGGAGTGGCTGACGGATGGCATGAAACATGAGTGTGCTAGTTTTGCTGTGAGTCAACACCATGTGAATCAGAGTATAACAAGTGAATTTTGCTCTTTAAATAACACAGGGAACAACAAAGATGGGAAAAAACAAATTTTGGGAGGAAAATTTGGTAAATGTTTTGATTAAAATCAAAACAAAGTGACCGACACGGTCTAACTAACCAATGATGGTTAAGGGGTGACCAATGTCGATTATGAGGAATTGATCTTGGTTCTTGTGAGAAAATACGGCCAAAGCAAATGAGGTAGAAATTGATGATTGTCAAACAAGAAAGTTGTATTTGATGATTGTTATCAAAGTACAAAGAGTACAATGATACAAAGAGACTCTAAATAGAAGATAAGATGAGATAAGTGTCTTTTGGGTAAATTAACCAAAATAACAAGGAATTGATGTCGGTTTGGTAAAATGATAGTGGTGAGATATAAACCGACAAAAGTCATTGAACCAATGTCGATTACTGTGAAATCTGAAAAATGAGGAAAAGTTAATTTTTGTGAATTTAGATGAGATGAATAATCAACCCAGAAGTCTGGGGATGATAAGATGAGGTCCTGACACACTCTGACAAAGTCATAATAGTCCAATTGTGATGGTAGAGTGTGAAAGGCAAAAATTAAAATGAAGAATTATATCCTCACACCTTGAAACTCAAGTCAAGCACAAAGCTAAGAAAAATACGTAACCCAACAAGTGATTTTAATGTGTTTAGCTTATGCTATTTAAAATATTGAATCATGAATTTAGAGTAGATTTTTTGGTTGGGAAGGCTTCCTACGAAGAAGGAAATTATAAAGGTGAGGTTTTAAGTTATGTTATGGCGGGGTGGGCCATTCTCTGAGGTAATGAATAGACAGAGATAACCAACTGGGTGCCCATTGTTAATCCTCTAATTGTGTGATCATTGATAGCTTCTTCTGGGTGGGATGTTGTTTAAGAAGATGTATATATTTCAATTTGTGTAGTTTGGCAAAGAGAGAGAAGAAAGAATGTGCTTTTCTATGATTTAGTTATGTCAACCATCAGTTGGGCATGAATTCTAGCATATAGGTTTCCCTCATTTTTAATGTGAGCTAAAATGCAACAAATCAGAATGCTATGCAAGTGTTTTAAGCCCAAATCGAAGTGTGATATTTGATGTAGCAAGTAGTGAACAAGAAGAGGGATGTTCTTTCACTAATGCAATACGAATGAAAGAAAAGAAGTATTCTTTTTATAGCACCAAAAACATGATTGATTTTAGAAAATAGAAAGAGAGGAAGATTCCAGAGAGGAAAATTAATGTGTAATCTTTTCAGAAGGGAAAAAAACACACAAATTTTACCTAGGAATGAATAAAATGCAAGGAACCCTGGATGGGTTCCACTAGGCATGCCAACATGTTTCGCCATTTTCTTTAAGTTTTTAGATGAAATAGATAAGGGTGTGGGCAAGGAGGAATAATTTTTGTGAAATTCGGTTTGAACATCATTACGCACACTCGACTTGACTTCTTGATCCAATGCTTGATTGTGAGAGATTTCTATTGGCTAGGAGGAACAACCTAAAATATAGAAGAAGACCCAAAAGAGGATTAAATAATGTATGTCGTGGGATTCTGGCGTTTGCTAGATCCAGGAAGTGTGATACTTCCTCGGTGGCAGTCAACCCATTGTTTAATACAATTTAATGTAAGAAATAACGTAAGTAAATAGAATCCTACTGTAGTTGATATGATTTAGGTATCTCATCCAAATATAATAAGCAAATCTAACATAACAAGCTAGGCTATGATCAGATATGGAAATAAGGTAAATAACTAAGGTGTTGGAACAGGTCAGGGTCAGATTTTGGGTCACTTGAATCACTTAAAAAGGGTTATTGGGATCTGGTATTAGTAGGACTGCCAAATACAGAGACCGACGTTAGTCTGGTATGACTGAAGATGGTTTAGTAAGAACCGAAAACGTTATTATGGGCTGGTAATAACTCAATAGTTCATTATTTTGGGTATTTGTCTGATCTTTGGATCAAAGATGGTGAGGAATTGGTTTAGGTCTGGGGAGATGTTGGGAATATTCTAGAGGTACTCAGGAGTAGAAAAAGGTGATTAAAAGGGTTATGAGTGATGGGAATGGTCAGGTTCACAAGAAGGAAATAGTGGTGGGTTGAAAATATAACTGATGATTAATAAACAAAGGTGAAGAACTATTATAAACTAAATAGAAATGAAGTGGTGCAGGTTAGAGACACACTTACTATTGTGTAGGTTCAATGGCTAGGTGGTGGTGATGGTTGATTGGTGAAATGGTGATCAGTGTCGTGGTAGTGCTTCCCGAGTGCTCTTGTGAATGTAAATACCTTCTGATCAATGGTTATGCTAGCTATGGCTTCCTAGATGTGTGAAAGAGATTTGGTTGTTACTTATGTGTAAATCTCCTTTGCTCCAAAACTCAATAATATATCTAACCTCCCAAACAAGGTTACCAAAATGGTTATATGGTAACCGATGATGGTTTAGGGTTACTGGCATCGGTTTTGGGTTGACTGGCATTGGTTAAGGTAGGATATCCTAGGTTGCCTAAAATAGTAGATCTTGGCTATCCTCTTCTAGATTTTGCTCATTTTTTCCCAAGTCTAAATGGAACGTTGCACTTAGATACACGGGAATGTGGTTAGAGGGAGAATATGCATGTGCTTTTAGGGTTATACTAAGTATTAGTTCATTAATGTAAGTAGGGATAAGTTTTAGTTAGTTATGGAAACATGCTATGAATAGGTATATGGTGATGTGTCTAGGTGAGGTGGAAATTGGTGTTAATTGAGATAATTAAATAATGAATGAAGTGATCTTTGAGTATTAATTTAATTGTAAATAATTAAATTAATATTAATGTGGGGTATAAGGGTCATGGTTAGGTGAATGTGTTTAAGTTGGTTATTTGAAAGGGGAGCAAGGGAGTGTGACCCAATTTTGGTGTCTACAAATAGATTCCATCTTTTGAATTTAAGGAAGGGGTGTCATATGGGTTTATTAATACCCATGAATTGAATAATGTGATATGGGAGAAATGCCAAAATTTTAATTATCAAATGGGTCCACATGGAGCCCATTTGATAATTAATTAAATAAAGGTAAGTAAATAGATGGGATTTATTTAAATTTAATAAAAATAAAAGAGAGAGAGAGAGTTGAATGGATGTGAGATGACATAAGGGGGCTATACCAAAAATTGGTGTCTACATTTTCCCCTTTTTGTTGAGTGGTTTGTGATAGTAATACACAAGACAAAAATAAAAAAGGGTTGGATGAAATATGTGTTTGATGATGGATGAAGACATGACCAAAGGAAAGATGCCCCAAGTAAAAAGGATCACAATAAAAATGAAAAATATGGTGGTGACTGTAATATAACATTGGTACAGGACAATTACGGTCTCAACGGAGATAGATGACAATGTTCTATAGACCAGTTAGTGGGTGAAGACCACTGCAATATGGATGTAAACTGTGATGACCAATGGGTCATAAGAAAACATCAAAATATGTGCAAATAAATGTGAAAGGTATGCGCAATCCTTTGTCTATGAGGAATCATGTGAAAAATCATGCATCCACAAAAGGGACGTGGATGAAGATAATGATGCCCCAACACATGGCACAAGAAGGACAAAAAGTGAGTTATATGCATCAACAAGTACAAGGATGAAAAGGTGCCCCAACATAGGACACGAAAATGACATAGTGGAAGATGGATGTGTAAGTAAAAATGCCCTAGGGGGAATAATCATAAATGTGGACATGATGAATAGATAGGATAAAAGGGTGAGATAGAATTCCCTAAAAGGGTGATAAATATGATGGTAATCATGTTTCATAGGAAAGATGCATAAGTGTTAGAAAATTAGAAGGTGAAAAAGAAAAATTAGTCTTGTTTCTTTGATAAGTAGGAAAAGGAGTCAAGCTACTTTTGTGACAAAACAAAAGCAAAGAAAACATTTATGGAAGAGAACAAGATCATATAGGTGATGGCCATTATGGTATCCTCTAAGACAAAAATTGCAAAGGAAGATGGGAAGAGATTCTTAGAAATGGATATGATGATGCCCCAATGAGAGCACTGACAAAGATAAAAGATGTTACAGGGTTGTCAAAAAGAGAAGAGCTCAATGCTACAAAGAGAAGAAGGAGAATGGTAATGAAATAGATCGATTGTGGTACATAAATGGAGAAACATTGAATTTGATTATGAATTCTAGGTGTGAGGGGTATTGAGAAAGATAAAATAGAATGGACAAGAGGACTGGTTGATTATGAGAATAGTAAGAAAGATTGAATGTGAAGGTGACAGGGGTATGGAATTGAGGAATGGAGATGGAGGAGGATAAAAAACATGGTGAGGAAATCCAAGGAAAATAATATGGAACTAACAGCATGGAAATGCATGTGGATGGTGAGATGATAAAGAAGATGGGACAACACTGAAGAGTCAAGTTATCGATGAGGAAGTAAGGAGGAAGTGCGAGGTAAAATGGGGAAGAAGATGATATAGAGGAAGTGAAATAAGATGAGGATCGAAAGGAGGAGAAGACAACAAAGAAAATTATGCAGAAGGAAGGGAACCAAGAACAAAGATATTCGATAAAGAGTGAGAAGCATAAGGAATGTAAAGAGAAGCTTGAGGGGAGGAATGACATGGATTGGAAAAGATGCGGAGATGCATGAGATGAGGATAAGTTGATGACAAGAAAATAAAGAGAGGGTGTATGATGAAGACAGTGAAGAAATTGACAAGGAAGAATGAAATATGGAGAGGTGGTGAGGAAAAAGAGAGGAAGGGATAGAAGAGGCAATGCCATCGAATGTATGTTAGGAGAAATCCATCTATAATGATCATTAGGGAAGGATGGAATGAAAGGGAGAACCCCAATTAAAGGACACTAGGGAAGTCCCTAATACCGATTAGAGGAACAGAGAAAGGAAGGAATGAAGATAAAATGGGGAAGATCAAAGAGAAGGATCCAGGCTATGCGAGAATGGGGATGAGTGATTTTAGGACAATTCCACTAACAATTACGAACATGGAAATATAATACTATGATGAAATAATGTTGGGGGGATGATCAATGACAATGAATGGTAAGTATGGGGGTAGATATGTGGGAGAAATTTAGAAGATCTAGTGAAAAGAGTAAATAAAGAAGGGATAATGATGTGTAGGAAGATGAAGGTGAGGAGAGGACGTAGTGGATGAGAATGAATGAGAGAAAAATGAAGAAACAAGACACGAAATGAATGGGGAAGCAACGGTTAATTAATATTACCAAGAAAGGGATGATGGAGATGAACAAGGGGCAAGTAAGAAGTGGTGTTTGTGAGAATGGAAGAGGAGGTGAGAGGATGTGATGATGGGGAATGATGAGAAAATGTAGATGGTGAGAATGTGGAGTGGTGGGAAAGTGTAGGATGACAAATCATGCTTAAGAGGGACTCTTAAGTAAGATCACCATGCTGCATGAGGAGTTAAGTAAGATCACCAAACCAAAAGTGATGATATGGAAGGAGAAAGACAATATTTTATTGGATACAGGTGTGGAATGGTTGGTTGGAGTGTACGAGTATGATGAAAGGTGGGAGACAGAAGAAGATGAGGAATATATGATGGGAGGTGAAATGGTCAGATGGAAAACCATTATTAATAGGGCCTCTTAACTAAGATTACCATGCAATAGGGATGGTTAAGTAGGATCACCAAGCCGAAGAAGAAGAAGAATGATGAAAATATTGAGTAGTGTATACCAAAATGGAACAAGAGATGAAAGGAGATGATATCAAAGTGATAACAAGGAAACAAAGGAGTGTGACATGAGTGGATGGAGGAACATATGCAGTGCAAATGGAGAGTGTAAGGAAATCCTTAATCGGGATGCCACGTTGTGGGATTGATGATGTAAGAGTGTCAAGTAAAAAAGGAGGAGCGGAAAGATGTTTGTGGTGGTGATTGTCATCTTTGAAAGAGGAAATGGTGGAGAAGCTTCTACAGTGGGAGGATCCAAGGAAGAAGATATAACTTAACTAATATTCTCTAGTTGTATGGATGGTTAAGTAATATTTTCAAACTAAAATCGGAAGAGTGAAAGGGAAACTCAAGAGGAAAGGAAAGTAAGATATATGACGTGGTGAAAGGGGACAAAAAGGTGAGAAGGATGATGTGGAGATAAATGGTGATGAATGGAAATGGGGAATGAAGTGCAATGGATAAAAGACATTATTGAACATGTAGGGAGATAAGAAGCTACATGATAATGAACTTTCCTTGAGAAGGATCCTCAAGTAGGATTTATAAACTACAACGGTGATCAAGTAGAATTCGCAAACCGAAAAGTGTATTTGTGAGCACATTCATGGATATTATGGATAGATAGTGTGAAATTTGATGTGATTTTGATAAAATATTACCTTGATGAGATGAATGGAACATAGTTGTATTACTAGCATATAGGAAGCTATGTTTCAAATTAGATTGGAGATAAAACAGAAGGTTACCACTCAAGGCATTGCACTTGCAGCCAATAAAGCAGCATGTATCAACACATAACAAATGATAGTTAGTTATACCAAAATACCATGAGGGAAATATGGATGAAATATTCTCATAAACCTAATGTTGACATGACAAAGGATTTGAGATGTAACTTGTATGTAGGGAGAGGGATCTCTAAAGGTCATGTTCCTTAAGTCTATGCCTCAACTCGGGAAAGGGAAAGAACAATAGAGAGAAGCTTTCTAAAAATGTTGATAAAAGGAAGGTTGATCAATGCGGGAAACCTTCCAAATTCCATAATGACATGGTATCCATCCTTCAAGGATATGGTCTACATAATACATAATATGGATGACAATAAAAATATATATGATAGCCATCCTTTAAGGGATCGGTCTATTTATTTCAATTTTTCTTTGATTTTGATTTGTATGATTTTATTTTTCTCTTTCTCTTATTTGCATGAACAAATTTCCTTCAAGGGATCAGTCTATTTTTTTATAACTTTGATTTTTCCTTTTACATACATGAATTTTAGATTTACATGGGGGAGATCTGGGAATAGAAAAGTAGACCACTTAGGAGGGGATAATGAATGTACAAGAGACACCCCTGGACCCTTTTCATGGCTATAATAGGAGAATGAGAGGGTGATGGATGTAATAGTTATGGGGTCATATCATAGCAGTGAAGGAAAAACACATAATCCATATCATTACAATGACAAATGGAAGGGGCTATGGAAGGGCTAAGGATGGAGGAATGATCTAAGGATACAACTAAGGGTTCATTGGTAGATATGCTAATAGTAGACTGGTCACATTGCAATGCATTAAGAGGTTACATCTCTAGTTTACCACCAAGAGAGGGAAAATAGTAAGTTGTAACAAGATGATATGATAGAAAATCATCAAATAAAACTATGTCCTTTAGGTAACAAAAATATGATCACAAATGTGGTCTTGATGAAATATATGGTGCCTCAAAAGAGACAAAAATATGGCCACAATGGTGGAATTCAATAAAAAGGTTCGTCAACTGAAGGAAAAACATGGCCTCAAAGGAGTAATTTGAATGAGATGAGTATTGGGATAGAATTAGTTTAGATTGGATGAATGTGAAGAAGGTAAACAAAATAATGTCAATGAGCAAAGTCACATAGTGACAAGGGAGTTGTATGGATGTTATATTCAAGGGAGAGGGAAGGTTGCTCCCTAAATGAATTAAATGTGAAGGAGTTAAAGGATGTCAAAAGAGTTTAGATGAGATTGTTTTAGATTTGGATGGGATAAATGGTTGGAGACCACAAGTGTGCTTGGAAAGATAAGCAATATTGATGAATAATGGAGGACCTTCCTTAGGAGGAATGTTGTGTATAGGAGGGATGTTAAGGGATGATGTGGATGGAGGAATCATGGTAGACCTAATAGATGGGATATGAATTGGATTCAATGTAGATGGAGAAGGAACTTTCCCCTAAATGAGGAAATCATCTTTCTCAATAAGGTTGTGGAGGATTTTTGAAATTCCTTACGGTGTTGATTCAATGTCATGGTGCAAAGTACGATGATAAGTGAAAATGTAATTAGTATTTAACCATGATGGATTTAGACCATAGGGATTAAAGGATTTAATGGGATGAAGTTTGATGGCATATATTCAAGTTAAATGTCGAAGGATATCTGCATAAGACCCCATTGAAGTGCCACGGGCAAGGAAACTCTTGTGGGTTTTAATAGGATATCTCAGCTTGGAGTTAGGAGAAAAAGTGGATGTAGATTAGATGGGTAAATTATGTGTTTTGGAAGAAAAATCAAATTTGGTTGAAGGATTGTATTGTTTGGATTCAGATTTAGGTGAGGATGTACATTGGATAGGTAGATTATACATCTTAGATGACAAATCAAATTGGATTGGAGGATTGGATTGTTTGGCTATAAATTTATCATTGTGAGATGTTGTAGATGGAGTGACTAATCCTAAAATAGATGTTGTGGCATTGGATTGTTGAGAAGAGGGAAAATCTAAATGTTTTGAGGATGCACAAGGGATTGTTAGGGATGTTTTCCATGAGCCTTAGAATTCAATCGAGAAGATTTACTCCTAGCAGGGATGATAATAATCTCAACTGGAGGATTTGACAGTGGTGGTGTGGTTATTAATGGAGAAAATGTCCTAAAACAAGACGAGGATGTTAATGGAGAAATAGGTGTTTGTATGATGCGATTAATGAGATCTATGTGAGATGTGGATTTTTAGTTTTGGCATGTGTTGGTATCTAGATTTAATCTCCTTCACAACTTGAACAACATCATGAATTTTCACAAGACACTCAAGGATAGATAGATGTTTTGTATGTCATTTGTAATGGGAAGCACACCTATCTGCTTGTTTTCATTCAAGAATTGAGGGAGTGGATAGCACCTTCAAGAGGGTTTTGATCTAACCCTCACTATTTTAGGTTGTGCCTATCAACCAAGGCAAGAGAACCTGTATTGCAGCCCCTATATGGTAAGGAGATGGAGATGTCCTTGTGTTTTGCATATAATATGGAAGAGGCTTTGTGAAAACATGATCAAGTATCCATTATCCAAACTCAAAGGATTTGTCACTACTAAATGATGGAAATGTTCTCAAAACAAAGCTAGAGTTGCTAAAGACATGATAAAACCCTGATCAACTTTGTGCATTTTAGTGAAAGGATTGAATTATTTTGTGGACACACAATGCAAATGCAGGGGTATTGTAGGTAGGATGAGTTATTTTAAAATGAAATTCTGATGAGAGATGTTGGGACAAGAGTAGTTTGGAGTCATCACCTTCTTTGGGAAACTTTGCAAATGAATTACAACACCTAAACAACAAAGATGTTTCAATGAATCTGAAGTGCTCTTTCAACCAGGATGTGTGCACACATGGATGCCCAAATCTGCACTATTCCATACAAACTTTGATAACCTACCACAAAGGCTTGAAGAAAAATACCAATGAAGCATCCAGGAATCCCTATTTAATCATGACCTAAGGTGCACCCAAAGGTTTACAGACAGTCTCATTAATCAAGGACAGTAAGATGATTTTAAATCTGTTTATCTTCTATCAGATGAGAGCTCTTCTGAATGCAAGATTGCAAATTCCATTAAACCATCAACTAGAAATGAGACCCTGTATGATCAGAGAGATCCTAAACACAAGATTGCAACATGAGCATAAAACATAAATTGAAAACATACTGAAACACAAGTGTATGCAAACTTTTCCAAGAGATAAAACCAATTAATCCAAGAATTTGATCAGATATATCAGCAAGGGAATGTTATTTAGACAATCTCAAAGATTTTTGATGGATTTACAACTAAAACCAACTCAACATGATGAACATTTGATGCAAACAAGAATAAAAAATGGCTCTCAGGCAGTTCCTCCAAAAGAAAATGGACCTCTTCCAGTTTTCCTTGTGAAAATTCTTCTCTCCTCCTCCAAAATTCTCAACAGACTTCTAAAATGCCTCCAAATTACATCATATATCCTCTGCCATCTTGGATCCTTGCATCCCAAGAAAAGAATATGCCAAAGGGATCAAATTTGTTACAAAACCCTATCCATTTGATGAAAAATGATATAAAACTGTAAAACAGCTTGCCGAATGCCAGAGATACATAAATATTTTAAAATATTGCATGAACTCAAATCCTTATCCATCCTAGGGTCATGTTTTTTGCATTTAGACGTGCCAGCATGCATTTCCAATCATTTTCTACCCTTTTCCCTCATCATTTTTAACTCTGCAACTTTAATTTTTTACCTTTCACGTGTTTTTCACGGGTTGAGAAAAATATTTCACGAAAAACACTACAGGGCACCAAATTAGCTCAAATAAATGATGCCATTGCATCCAGAAGTTTGAGGGGATGCGATTTCATATAAAATTTCATGTGATTTGGTGCAAAAATAATGATTCCACACTTCTTGGAGCTTCCATGGCACCCAAAAAATGAAAATGCACAACAACCGTTGATTAAAATCAACTTTAAATCTCTACCCTCCACGTGTTAGATCAAATCTTGAATATTCCCTCGAAAATACCCTTTTTCCCTTTGGATGAGGTGGGACACGTGTCCAAATACCATTGGACCGGGCCTTTGCCTCCAAGAATGCATTTCAAACCCTTTTTTGGATTCAGGAAAATTTTGAATATTTTCCCGTGAGCCCCTGGATGTGCCACGTGTCCTCCTGTGGGCCTCCACCAAAACCATGGCCAATTTGATGCATTTTGCCACTTTTTTTGAGAAAAGGAAAATTTTATCAAAATTCTTTGTGCCCCCGAACACCCGTTGCTCCCTCCGCCACGTGTCGCTCTCCCATTGGAGGCGGAGCCGACTCATCAAATTTGCCTTCATTCCCCGTGAGCACAAAAACCTTAGTGGGCCGAGCTCTCCCTCTTTCCTTTTTGAATAATGCCACGTGTCTCCCCTAATTGGCTATGGGGGACACCTCCAATATTTTCCACAGTTCACTGTCTCCTTTGAAAATTTTCACCAAAGTTTGGAGAATTTTCCACTTTCTCTCTTACTCTCAAAATCCTCGCCAAATCTGGGACACGTGTACACTTTTCATTCTCGCGGCATGGGCCTTCAGAAAAAATTAATTTTAGCATTTGGCTCATAAGCCAAAATTTTCTTTTTACCCTGTGAAGTTTAAAACTTCAAATTTCTCCAAACCCCCGCCTCTCCATTTCATCCCTTGCATATGTGTTACTTTCCTATTTGATACGGGCCCCTAGGTCAAAAATTTTCCGTAGGCATTTTGAAGCCAAAATCTTCAAACTCTTCCAAGTCCCCACTTTTCCGATCAACCTCCCTAGACACGTGTCGCCCTTCCATTGGGCACGGGCCTCCAGGTCAAAATTTTCCATGACATTTTGAGCCAAAAAAATTTAAAAAATTTAACTCCACCACCGCCCATTTGATCCTCCCATGCCACATGTCGCCATACCATTGGGCACAGGCCCTAAGTGCAAAATTTAACATTGAGAACTTTTTCAAAAATGAAGAAAATTTTAAGTGACCCCCGCCACCCGCTGGTTCATCTGACCAATCACATCGTGCCACGTAGGCACAACACTATAGCACTACGGGGCCGCGGTCAAGAATTTTCCTTTCACCAAAATTTCAAAAATGACAAGTTAATAATGTTTTCTCACACATCCCCAACCAATAGGAGCCTGCCACGTTAGCATAAAGATTGTAATGATAAATTTGACGGCCCGAGAGCCTGTCAAAATATGAAAAATATAGGGAATGCCCTAGAAAGCAATTTTTTTGATAGGGAAGGTAGAATTCTTAATTTTAAACCAACTGAATCATTTTTTGACATCATTTGCGACCTTGGGATTGGGGAAACACTTGCACAAATTCAGGATTTGATCAATTTTGAGTTTTTGCACGATTTGGCAATGGAAAAGATGGCACACCTGAAAAAATGAAATATTAGGGCACAAATGGGGGAAACTTGGATCTTGTTTCAAAATAGGGTAGAATAACAACATTATGAGCATATCAAAGGCATTCAATTGGAAAATGCAAACTATAGACCACGAGACCAAAAAATGAAATGTTTGTGAGTACATTTGGTCATGAAAAATAAGGCACATTATGCAAACTCAATAATGGGACCAACATTGGCTCCTGCTTGGGGATGGGCACTCCCAGCGAGTGCCACAAGATCACAATGTAGACCAAGTGCCAAAAATCCATTGGGTAAGGAGTCAAAACATGCAGAGCAGCCCAAAAACTAGAATTTCCACCAAAAAGGACCGAGAAAACTAGACCAACCATGGTTTCCAAGGACAAAAGGGAAAACCACAAGCCAACAACAAAGCAAGAACAAGGAAAAGACAAAACAAAAACAAGGGCTATACAAAATGTACAACTTGTGCATACCTCACATGGGGATTCAATCCAAGAAATGTTTTAAATGTCTACCATTAATAGGAAGTTCCAGCAAATCCCCATCCAAATCCTTGAGAAAAAATGTATTTTCTCCAATCCTGATATCAATGGCATAAGGTCCCATCCATAGAGCATCAAACTTTCCAAGCTTTCCCTTGTCTTCATGCCTACTATCCCATAGAAAAACTAGATCTCGAACACTAAAAGCTCTAGGGGTGACCTTCTTATTAAACAACTTCTTAAATTTCTCCGTAAACCCTGACATGCCTTTGATGAGAAGCTCTCCTTTCTTCATCTAACTCAATGATCTGATTGATTCTTGATTCATATGGGCCATGCTCTTGATCTTCTAACTACTGGGAAAACTAAAAAGTGGATAATTACAGGTGTAATGGCAGCAAATCCTGAGTTCCATACACCAGTTCAAATGGAATTTTACCAGTTGCTCTTTTTGGAGTTATTCTATCAGCCCAAACTACAAATTTCAATTGTTCTCCCCACTTCTTCTTGTTGATTTCCAAGGTTCTTCTAATGATCTTGAGCAAGTTCTTGTTACTTGATTCAGCTTGTCCATTACCTTGTGGATTGTAGTTTGAAGAATAAGTCAAATTTATCCCATATTCATTGCACATTGCCATCAAAGGCTTGGCTCTAAAACACATAGCATTATCAGATACAATCTTAACTGGAACTCCAAACCTACATATGATATGATTCAGCAAGAAATCCATTACCACTTGGTGTGTTTCCTTTCTAGATGGAATTGCCTCAACCCATTTTGTAAAATAATCAGTTGCTACAAGGATCCATTTATAACCAGTAATAGAAGAATCTGAAATCTCACCAATAAAATCCATTCCCCGTTGTTTGAAAGGAGCTTAAATTGATATATGCTGCAAAGGAAGGGATCCTGAAGCTTTCAATCTTCCCGAGAAATGTTGGCAACTATCATATCTTCTAACTAGCTAGTTTGCATCTTTGAAAAGAGTTGACCACCAATAACCAGCTCTTAAAATCTTATGTGTTGTTTCTCTCCCAGAAAATTTCCTCCACAAACTCCCCCATGTAAATCAGCAATCAACTCAGCAGCTTCATCTTTAGTTATGCATTTCAAGAGGACACCCTCAGGGTTCTTCCAAGCTAACCCAAGGTCTGTTATGATATATTTTTGAGAAGCCAACTTAAGGGATCCTTTTTATTTTTATTCAAGTGACTAGGACAACACAGGTGCTTGAGGTAGAATATCACATCCTTGTACCATTCAGAATTCATCAATTTGTCAAGAAGGTCTGCCCTTCCTTCCTCTAGTTGATTCACTTCTACGTTTTGCAAATTACTCTCAGCCATGAGCTTGGAAAGACCCAAACCTCTTACCAACTTTGTAGTTTGGATATCCATATCATACTCTTGTAATTTGTTGACCCACCTACATCTCTTGCTTGATATCTCCATGTCAGATAAGATGTCTTTAACCATGGTGTGGGGAACATAAGCAACAACCTTTGAACTCAAAATGTAGGGACTACAAATCTTTTTGCTTTTACCAATGCAAATGCTTGTTTCTCCATAATTGTGTACTTCATTCAAATTAACTTGTAAAGCTCTTGCTAAAGAAAGCAATAGGCCTATCAGATCCATTCTCATCCTTTTGTAACAAAACTAAAGCAATAGTAAATTCAGATGCAAAAGAGAAGATTTGGAAAGGCATCTTGAGTTTGAGAGCTGTCCAAAACAGTGCATGCTTGAGTGCATTCTTTATTCCTTCAAAATATTGCATGAATGACCTCTTCCCACTTAATAACTTGATCCTTTCTTAGCATGCTTGTGATTGGAAGAGTTAACTCAGAAAAATTGGAGACAAACCTTCTAATGAAATTGATTTGGCCAAAGAAATATTGAATACCCTTCTTGGTTCTTGGAATAGGCACTTTTCTCGATTGCTTCAACTCTCTTAGGGTCTATCATAACACCTTCTTTGGACACAATATGCCCCAAAAGCTTGGCCTTTGGCACACCAAAATGAGACTTCTTTGTATTAAATGAAATGACATACTCTTTACATCGATCAGCATCTTCTCTTGGTGTTACAAATGGTCTACTCGCTACCTTGAAAAAATAGTCACATCATCTTGGTAAACTACAATAAACTCATTGATATAACCAACAAAGGAAACATCCATTTCCCTTTGAAAAGTAGCACCAACATTCATCAATCCAAAAGGCATCCTTACAAAAACATAAGTCCCCCAAGGAGTATTGAAGGCTATCCTAAGTCTTTCTGATTCTTTGACAACTACTTGATTGTATCCGGAGAAACCATCCAAAGTAGAAAGCATTTATGACCCTGTTACAAGCTACAACATATTATCCATGTTTGGTAAAGGATATTTGTCCTTCATAGATGCTTTATTTAGATTCCTAAAATCTGCACAAAGTCCGATATCTCCATTCTTCTTTCTAATCGACACAAGGTTGGAAACCCAAGAAGAGTATCTAGTAGGCTGAATAATGCCACCATCTCTCAAATTATTCAACTCTTCTTGCATTTTCATGGAAAGAAGTGGGTTAATAGGCATTTTTTTTGTCTAAATGGCTTGGTTTTGGCCTCAAGAGGGATCTCATGCTGAAATAAATCTTCTCTATATGCCTTCAGCTCTGAATAAGACCAAGCAAGGAAGTCTTGATATTTCTTTAAAAGTTGGGCATAGGACTATTTCTCTTCTTTACTGAGATGGCTTCCCAACCAAATCTTCCTTGGTTTGTCTTTAGTTCCCAATTTGTGCTCTTCCACGTCCCTTGAAGCAAACAATTTTCTATTTATGATGCAATCAACATTGCTAAAATTGGATTTAAGTGCAACAAGACCTTTAGGAATGGTATTTGTTTTCAATTGTATAATATCCTTGTCAAACAAAGTTTATCTACCTTCATTCATGCACACCATTGGTTCCCAATCAATATTTTGACGAGAAAAGTCTCCTTGGCATTGTAAGAATATCAACACTTGTGCATCATCATCAAAAATCTGCCAATGTTTCACATTATCCGAAATAGCTGGCCTTGTTACCACCTCAATATCATATTCAAAAAAAGGTGAAAAAAGGTGCAATTTTCGAATCTAGAACCCAAAACAACTAGCTTATCAAGGTAGTAGAATTAAGACTTCTATCATGGTAAACAATGTTAAAGGATTCAAACATTTCAATCAAGTCCCAAACAACATGCTTATATTGTTTTATATGCTGATTTTTTGTAGCATACAACTTTCTTACTTGCTTGACAACCAGCTCTAAATCCCCCTTGGCAACAATATCCTTCACTCCATATTTCCATGTAATCCTTAATCCCAATAATAATGCCTCATACTTAGCAATGTTGTTAGTGCACTCAAAATTGAGCTAGAAGGAAAAAGGAAACTTTTCTAAACTAGGATAAACCAACACTATACCAGCACCATTGCCAAATTTGGGGTAAGCTCCATCAAATAGTAACGTCCATGGAGAACCTACCATACCAAGGCACTCTGATTTATCCATCTTATTCTCTTTTCGATCAGCAAAATCAATGAAGTTGTCAACATATACATCAGCAAACAACACTTCATAAGAAGCATTGTTGGGATCTTCAATCAAGTGTAACATATTCTTTTCATTGTAGATTTTGACAAGGATGCCCTCAATGAGAATGGTGGTAAAAGACATGTCCATTTGAACACTACCACCAATACTTGAAGCCCATTTTCTTGACAAAATCATACCCCATTTGGCAGGGTAGTCAACAATTACAACATCAAGTTTTAAATTCTTATCCGGATAGGCTGCAAGTTGCACTACTAACCCGTTCACACAACCAACAACCGGCACTTACCTTGAATCCATGGTTGTAAAATTCTCATATGTATTGTCACCTTGATATCCAACTCATTAATAAATTCTAGAGGCATAACATTACATGATGCACCGGAATCAAACATGCAATTGTGAAGCAACCTACCTTTTATGAGAAAAGTTGTGAAGAATGGATCAACATTCAATTGGAAATCAACCAAGGATGTCCCCAAATACACTTTAGGTTCCTCTCCAAGATATTCCATTGGTGGTGGTGTTTCAGGGATGGCAATGCTTTGAAGAGGATTCTCAACAAAATTTACATTTCTACTCGGTATACTCTTTTCTTCCTTCAATTCCAAGTATTCAAAAGCTCTTTTCTTATGTTTAGGAATTCTAAGCAATTCAATAATGGGAACACTCACTTTAATTTGGCTCAATACCTGGGCTATATCATATGGAACATTCTTTGGAAAAACAAAATTGGAAGGGAAACAAGAAGGTTCATCAGATGGAGAAGTATTCTTGGCAGCTTGGGCATGAAGAGGACTGATATTTTTGCATGGGACAGCAGGGTTCTTGGAAATTATTTCTCTTCTAGGATTATCTTTGGGAATACTTGTGAGAAAGGGTGTATTTGGTTTGACTTGAGGACCAGCTCCCCTAACAACTTTACTTCTAGTATTGTACTCCTTTTCTTGACCAACCACAACATTCATTAACAATTGTCTATCTTCCTCCGAAGGAATACCACCATCATACTTCTTGATCATTAAAGCCCTTAGATATTCAAAGTCATTATTAGGAATTTCAAAAGCCTGAACTACATCTACATCATGAACTTGAGGAAGAGAAATAAATGGTACCCTCTTTATGCAATCCCAAAAGGTTACAACAATCCTTGCACTTATCACATCTGTTGAAGTTGCTTTGCTTGTTGTGATCCTGAAGAGCTTCCCATCATACAAATATTATCATCCATTTCATTCTCATTATCATCAACAACATCTTGCTGGTCTATTTCACATGGTGGATGAGGAAGAAAACATCTGTCACACCAATCCATATCAGCAATTTCTTGAACAACAACAAATCTTGTAGTCGAGGGTGAGACACCACTCTATTTTCATGTGCTTTGGGTTGTATACTTGCAGATCTAGTAATCCCTTTACCTCTATCATCTTGTCTTTGATCACCCCTAGGATGATTGCCAAATCTATCATGGTTTTGAGTTATTTTTTGTCCTTGTGAACTTTTCCCAATTCCTTTCTCAGCCCGGGCTAACTTGTAAGAAATTTCTTTAACAACCCCTACCAAAGTCTTGACAACATCTTCTAAATCAGCACCCTTGTTGGCTTGAGGCTTCTCAGGGTTTATCAGCTTCACACCATCCCTCTTAAGTGGTTTACCAACAACCTTGATATTATTTTCAATTTGAAGTGCCATGGTGAAAGCTTGTCTCAAGTTTGTAGGATTTTTGTCTCTCAAGTAATAGGCTGCCTTTTTATCAAATGCATATGCATATTTGATCAAGCAAGACTCATCACAAGGCCTCAAAATGATAGGCATCCTTCTCAATGTTTTATTAAATATTGTATTAAAGTCATGAATGGTCTCATTCGGGTTCTTCTTGATATTCTCAAACTCGGATAGAAGGAACCTTGGATCTGTTTTATCTCCATATTGTAATCTGAATGCATTACTCATCTCAGTCCATGAATCAATAGAGTTATCAGGCAGAGCTTTATACCAATCTCTTGCATCTTCCTCAAGTGTATGGATAAAAAACTTAATATACACATCCTCAAATTCTATTTCAAAATCTTCCATCATGTTAACAAAGAGTTTGAGATGCTAATCTCCAGTTATGGCATTGTTACCTTGGAATTTTGGTAACCTATTTCTCACATCTTGTGGGACAACATTTGGATAACCATCCATTCCTCCAAAATTTATAGGACCAAAGGTGTTAACAACAAATGGAGGTCTAGGCTGAGCCATATTGTTTGGTGGGGGTGATCTTGGAGGTGAAACAAGCTGATGAGGAGTAGTAATGGGTCTGATTGGAATAGATGAATGATCTCTAAAATGACAACCCCCCAAAGGCTCTCTCTCTTGATAAACTTTAGTAAACTTAGAAACCATAGGAGAAAATTTAGGAGCAAGTTTTTTAAATACACAAGAAGGTCCCTCACCTGATGGAGAATGAAAATTAGAAAGAAGATTTCTTGAATCAGATCTACTTGAAAAAGAATTATAATCTTCAATAACAAACTGCTCTCCTTCAAATTCAACTATGGGGATTTCTTTTCTTGCAACCAAATCACCAACCACTTTCCACACTCTTCTTCCCTCTAGTTCTAAGCTTCTTGATTCGGTGAGAAACTTCTTAGAAGAGTCCTTGATGAAGAGGGATCTCCTTCCCTCCGGTTTGTGATTTAAACAACAAGTTTCAAATGAAAAAAATGTGTTAGACAATTGGTATTTCAAGATTCAAACAACATGGAGTCGCCACTAAGGATTTCCACCTTAGTTGTGCAAGAAAGCACTAAAATATTCTGTCAAATGTATGCTATGAAAACTTTGCAAGGGTTTACAAATCAGATCTTCTTCTTCTTAATTCAACCAAGAACAGTGCATCCAAATCATATAAACTGTTGGTAAATGATAAGAGCAGGCTGAGTTTGAAATCCTTTTTACCCAAAACATGCAGATCTGAAGTATGAAATGATGTCTCAAGAATGTAACAGCTCAAATACTTAATCACACAAATGCTCAAACCTTTCAAATACTTTAAAACCACCAAGAAATTCCAAGAAGTCCCAGAAATGGTGCCACTCAGGTGTTGGTATCCAAATTTAATCTCCTTCACAACTTGAACATCATGAATTTTCACAAGACACTCAAGGATAGATAGATGTTTTGTATGTCATTTGTAGCTAGGGAAGCACACATATCTACTTGTTTGCATTCAATAATTGAAGGAGTGGACAGCACATTCAAAAGGGTTTTGATCTAACCTCACTATTTTAGGTTGTGCCTCTCAACTAAGGCAAGAAAACTTTGTATTGCAGCCCCTATATGTTAAGGAGATGGAGATGTCCTTGTGTTTTGCATATAATATGGAAGAGGCTTTTTGAAAACATGATCAAGTATCCATTATCCAAAATCAAAGGAGTTGTCACTACTAAATTATGGAAATGTTATCAAAACAAAGCTAGAGCTGCTAAAGACATGATAAAACCTTGATCAACTTTGTGCATTTTAGTGAAAGGATTGAATTCTTTTGTTGAAACACAATACAAATGCAGGGGTATTATAGGTAGGATGAGTTAATTTAAAATGAAATGTTGATGAGAGATGTTGGGACAAGAGTAGTTTGGAGTCATCACCTTCTTTGGGAAACTTTGTAAATGAATTACAACACCTAAACAACAGAGATGTTTCAATGAATCTGAAGTGCTCTTTCAACTAGGATGTGTGCACACATGGATGCCCAAATCTGCACTATTCCATACAAAATTTGACAAGCTACCACAAAGGCTTGAAGAAAAATACCAATGAAGCATCCAGGAATCCCTATTTAATCATGACCTAAGGTGCACCCAAAGGTTTACAGATAGTCTCATTAATCAAGGACAGTAAGATGATTTTAAATCTATTTATCTTCTATCAGATGAGAGCTCTTCTGAATGCAATATTGCAAATGCCATTAAACCATCAACTAGAAATGAAACCATGTATGATCAGAGAGATCCTAAACACAAGATTGCAACATGAGCATAAAACATAAATTGAAAACATACTGAAACACAAGTGTATGCAAACTTTTCCAAGAGATAAAACCAATTAATCTAAGAATTTGATCAGATATATTAGCAAGGGAATGTTATTTATACAATAAATATCCTTTGAGTTTAAGTGCATCTTGTTGTCCACTCAAAATTCCCTACTCTTAAGAAAGTGAAAATTTAATTTGAAAAGCCAAAGAAATTGAGAAAATCTACTTTTTGGGTCATTTTGTGTGTTTTTCGGGCCTGTCGCGTATTTTTGTCCCACGTGTCCCAATTTCAATTGGACCCTCGTTCCCGATCGGACGGTTTTTACCAAGTCTGTCTTTTCAGCCCGCTTCGGAACTTTTTGTCCCAAATGTCCCAAGTTCGTCCAGACCAATTGTTCCATTTTCGTCCGATTTTCAACCAAGTCACGTACTTCACGTATTTTTTTCCCACATGTCCCAAAATAATTTGTGCGTCTTTTCCCGTTTCACCGAATCGGTGAGTCGCATACTTCACGCTTTTACGTCCCACATGTCCTGTGTTCATTTGTGCGTCTTTTCCCCGCTTCACCCGAATCGGCTGAACCCGTGCTGACTTCAGGCGTTTTCATGTCCCTCATGTCCCAAATGAACCAAGTGCCATTCGTGCTAATTTTTCCCACTCTACCCAAATATCTTGCTTATTCAAATTGGTAAGTATGTATTAAATGCGCATTCATTACCTTTCTCTCTCCTAAACGGCTATATAACGAGCGAACCCCCTATGCATTTTTCACACTGCTTCCATGCTATCTATTGCTCGAACCCTTGCAATCTAAATTCCTACGCGCATATCCATTCCCTCTGTAATTCCTTCCCAAGTCTAGCTTGCAGCTCTGCCCTCCAAATTACTATCAACATGAAGATCAAATTTCAGGGGCAGGAACAAATCTCACCACTAGAGTCCGCTGCTCCCGATATCGGGGACAAAAGTTCGCCATCTTGATTTAGTGATTTTTGGTCGAGGATGATGACAGCAAACCCTACACCAATGGCACAGATGATTCATGACAAGTGGTCTGGCTTTCGCTGGTGGTTTCCCAATCTCGGTGCAATGCGCAGACACAGTGCTTTCATGCGGAGCTCATTTCAACCCTGATTCGAGCGAATTGACAAACATACATGGGGAGCTCATCGCCAAACTTGACGCTGCCGCCATTGGCACTGCACTGAGGATTCCAGAAATGGATAATGCCATAGTTGTTTCCCAGAATCAAGCACAGGCTCTGTTCAATCAAGACAGTGACAACTATAAGGCACGGGTGGCGAAGTCTTGGCTTAAAAACCCTAAGAAGGGAGCATCTCGCCTATCCAAGACTCTTTTTCGAGTAGATTTCAATGAAGAATTATCAGATTTCATAATCTTACTAGCTCGGGTTATGGGCTTACCCTCCACTAACGAGTTCCATTTCTGGATGTGCCCGCTCATCAACATGGTGTGTGAAGGAACTCAAAATATCAATTGGGCAGAAATCATCAGCATGAACCTAGCGGAGCAGCTGTCCAATGTGCAACAAACGAAGAAATTCTACATGACTTCATACCTGATGTATACTCTGGCGGCATCAAGGCAATGGTTTGGTTTTTCTTACATTGATGCCCACAAGGATGATCCTGTGTATGCCTACTGCCCGCAGTTCACCCTAGAGACCAGCAATCACAATTTCCGAAGGGTGAATGATGCTTTCACCATGTACATGGTCAGACTTCTTGAGGGTGACACTGCTAGAAGATTTTCTGATGAAGCCATGAGCCTGATATCGCACTACGGTGCCTATTTTATCCAATTCAGAAAATTCTCCTATATCAGGCTTGCTGGCTATGAGAGCACCCCTCTGAGGCTTCCTATGTTCTGCAGTGACAAGATGGCTCTGATAGAAGTATGTAGGAAATTAGAAAATTTCATAGAACCTGCAGAGACAAGAAGATTACTAGTTTGCATTTCCCCATCTCTTTGGGAAACTACACTTGTAAAATAGCCCTGGATGCGCAGAATATAGAAAGAGCCCTGGCTCCCATCACTGTTCATTTCTTCAAGCCAAGAACTTGCTTCGACTTGAAGAAGTTCATTGAGCAGAACATTAAGATAACATATCATCATAGGGAAGATATAGAAGACTATTGGGCTGACTATGCCGATGATTTTGAGGCTAGAAGGAGGCATTATGGTAGATTCTCTCTACAATTGATCCAAGAACTCGGCTTGTACCAAGTTCCTGAAGGACTCAAGGATGACAACTCTGATCTATACTCATATGAGTATGACAATGTGGTTAAGCACACTCCCTTGGAGGACTTGGATTGGTTCAAGAAAGAGAAAGATGATTTGGCCGAGATCCTGGCTCCAGTCTTAGTCAGACTAAGATCTGGTTTGATAAGAAAGTTCGAGAGCTTAGGAGGCACTCAGGAGAATCCTCCTCCAAGGATGTTTCAACACCAAGGAGGGAAGCATCGACTCCAAGATCAGACACACCTGTGCAAACCCCTCCTGCCTCATCAACACAAGGACCTGCAGCTTCTACTCCTTCTTCATCCACCCAAGTATACCAGAAGAAACTCAAAGAGGTTAAGAAGGAGCCTGTGGAAGAAGATCCTCAGAGAAAGTAGGTAGAATTACCTTTGGGATCAGAGAACATCATTGTTCTCAGTGAAAGTGAAGAGAGTGAAGTGCCAGCTCCTTCAAGCGCTCCTGAAGCTCCAATGATAAAGATAAGGAAGTCCAGAGCACCGAACTTCCAAGTGCTATTGATCTCCTCTCGCACCAGCTTGTCTCTCAAGTCTCGCCCACTCATGTCTCAACTCGAGACAACAGCCATGCAAACCTTGAGCACCATGAGTTCTCTGTCTCTTGGTCCTCTTGCCCCACCTACTGCTTCCTCCTCCTCTTTGCATGGGTGCAACCTTTGTCGAAAGAGGAAGAGGAAATCTTCCTCTCTGAGCTCAGTGGCCAAATTTTGATGTTATGGCAGCCTTGTTAGGCACTACTCCTCCTTCTCGTGCCAAAAAAGCTAGAATCACCTCCAGGATAGTGTCTGATGCTCAGGGTCAGCAATTCCTGGAGATTGCTAAGCCTACAGTAGATAAATCAGAGCAGGACTTACAGGCATCTGACCTAGAATTCTCAAGGATTCCAATGGGAGAGTCTACCCCTGAAGGTGAGATCCACAACCTCCAGGAAACGGTCACAAGAGTCATTGGGAGGGTAGAAAAAGGGCAGCAAACTATTGAACAGTTGGAGGAACAAGCCCAGATTCTCACAGGTTTTATCAAATCTCTTTTGTCTAAGGACAAAGTTTTGGACCCTACCCCATTGACTACCCTTCCGCCACCTGTAATTTTGAGCCAAGATGAAGTACAGAGTATCAAAGACATGCACAAGTATTCCGTCTATGGCAGAGCTATGGAGGCCATGGTGGAAGATATGCTTGTTGCAGGATTGAACTTCATCGATGAAGCTTTCAAACTCCACGGAAAGGTGAACAACTTGCAACAGAAGCTCTCCTCCACTATTGGGATCATAGATAAAGAGCTCAAACTTAGGAGCAGATAGTAGACCTCCGCCTCATGGGACAGACAGATGAGAACATTTTATTGGCGAGTAAGGTTTTTGATGATGCAAAGGATAATCTGTCAAAGTCCTGGGTTTACAGCATGGAGTGGAAGATCAAAGTCTTGGAGGAGGCTTTGGGAGAACTGAAGAATAGCTGGCAGAAGGGTGAGGCTTTCAAGACACTGGTTGTATCTGCTTTCAAAGATATACATTGTCATCTTCAGGATGAAACTTCTGGTGTGCCTCTTTCCTTGCAAGAAATCAAAGCTCAATTCAGAGCTTTTGTTAAAGATAATCTATTCAAGGAAAGCTCCATTTCCAAAGAGAAAATGAAGGAGATCTGCTCTCTTCAATCTGCTATTGAAGAAGAAAATAAAGACTATCATACTCATGTCGAGTTTGATAAGGAAATGGAGAAGTGCCTCGGATTTTTTGGACCAGCCTACAGCCAACACGTCGGTCCCACGTGGTAGAGACATAGCCGAGGCATCAAGAGATTCGTAGTGGATTTTGAAGTCAAGTGGGTCCCTCCTACCATAAGCACTGCCTTCTTCTCCTTATTCTTCTCTTCTCTTCCAATTCTTTCTCTCGGATTTATTGTAATAAGTTGAGGTATTGCGATTGGCAATCCTTAACTAATCTTTAGTTAAAAGAAGTAGTTACCAAGAGTAACTGATTTGTAAACTATATAATGGCCTCTCCTCGCCATTTTGAAAAGGAGGAAGAACTTGGCTTATTTTCTGAAAGTGTAAATAAATCATAAAGAAATCAATACAGAAGGGCTTTTCATTCTTCATCTATCTGATCTCTTTTATCCCTAAGCTTTTCATTTAATCTTGTTAAGATCATTTGTCTGTGTTATGATAAGAAGCTTTGTATTCTTGCAGATGTTATTTATAGAACTTTGTGTCTTTTAAATTTCATCTTACTAGTATGATACAAATGATCTTGTTTCAATTCACTGTACCTTCGCATGCATAAAGAATTACTCTGTCATCTATAATTCTGAATGGTGCCTTTCTGCTCATTCTCGTATTCTCATTCCTCAAATCCTTTTGTAATTGATGATCCTTATAGAAAACACTTCTCATAATATCCAAGTTCCACAAGAAAATCATGTTTTGTATATGTGTAAATAGGTTTGTTTCTGAATAAGGGAACCTCTCCCATTAAAGAGGAGGGACTTCTTGTCCCCTGACTGTTGCTCTTCGTAAAGTCCTATTTGATGACCAACAGTTTTTGGCGACTCCACTGGGAAATCATATTCCAGTTTATTTATTGATCATCCTTTGATCCGCGACTCCACGTTTTACTCGAGGGAGAAGGGCCCTTAGTATTGAAGATTCTCGCCAGCTTTTGGAGCAGCAGGGTTTTCCTTTCCCTTCAACAAGAAATAGAAAGACTCGTTCGACAAGTACTCCACCTGTTCAAGATAGAATCCCTACGGGTGGTATTCCTTCAGAGTCAATCAGTCCTAATCTTCGAGCTTTGATTCTTGCTGGTGTTGTAGTTCCTCTTCAAGCCATTTTTCCAAGAATGGCGGTACCATTGCCCTGGGGTCATCGTGTCGGGCCCCTTGCCCTTCCTCAGCCTTTGCATGAGTTACCCAGAGGTAACCGTAAGAACTTCCCTAAATTCAAAGGTGATGGTAAAGCGCATCCTGATGAACACATCGCAGCCTTCATAGTTGCATGTGGAGTTCTGGGAGTTGAACACGAAGATGTCTCCGTAAGACTTTTTGTTGAGACTTTACAAGATAATGTTGTTGATTGGTTCTATCACCTTCCGGCTGGTGCTATCACTAGCTGGGACACAATGAGAACTAGGTTTGAAAACCATTTCAAACCAGCAGAAGATGTGCATGCCTTGCTAGCCCAAATCTCTCAAATAAAGAAGGATTCACCAGAGCCCATGAGAGAATTTGTGGCCCGATTCAACAGGTTGATTAACAAAATTTTGCCAAATACTCGACCTGTAGATCAAATTCAAAAATGTTTTTTCCTAAATGCCCAATCGCCTGAAGTTAGTTATGCACTGAGAAGGGCTAATCTCGCAACATTGGCCGAGGATCAAACTCTTGTTGTTAGTGTCGAAGATGATTTAATCATGTCAGGGAAGTTGAGGAGAGACCCTTCTAAATCTAAATCTGCTTCTTCCTCCTCTTCCACTCCTAGACCTAATACTGATCCATTGGTACAAAAACTTGCAAATGATCTCATTGCCATTAAGAAACAATTGGCTCAGCATGCTCCCTATGCAGACGTTCCAAGGAGGAATTTTCAGCCTAGAAATCATTTGCCTGCTGCTCAAACAAGGCTAGCGCTTGAAGGACCTCCTATTAAAGTTCCCGTCAATGCAACCTGTGAAGTTGAGGAACCAGAGGATGAGGAGGTTAATGAAGATTGCGAGGAATTATTGAAGAGGTTGATGATGAAGCAGATGAATTTGAGGGATCTCGAGTTAATTTCTTCACCACTGAAGGCATTGATGATGGAGATGATTATGATGAAATAGTAGCAGACATGAATAGTGAATCATACGCTGTCATGACTCGAGAGCAGAAAAATCAGAGGGAGAAAGTGATGCAGCCCACCAAGAAATCTAAGGAGCAGCCGACAACTATCCCCGTAATTGCAAAAAGAGGATCTCCTATTCCCATTTCATCTACACCAAAGGTGAGTCCTGTCAATTCTGCTACTAAAGTTACTTCTTTTTCCCCTAAAATTGATAAACCTAAGATTTCAAATGATGATAGCCCATCCACTTCTGGGTCTTTTGATATTATTGATCACCTGAAAAAGACTAAGGTTCAAATCTCAGAGGTGAATATTATCAAACCCATCCCAAGGCTTTTGCTAAAATGATTCACTTTGTCAATTCCCATTCTAAAACTACCTCTAAAGGCCTTTTACCCACTCCTTCTTCTGCACCACAACCTAATCTGATAGCCGCTGTCACCTCACCCAAGTGACAAAATCAAACCATTCTATGTGACACTTCTTATAGCTGGTCATAGGCTCAGCAATTACGTCATAGACTCAGGAGCATCAGACAATGTGATGCCTGCTAAAGTAGCTCATGCCTTAGGTTTGACTCTCACACGCACTTATGGATCTTGTTATTCTATGGAGAGTAAGGAAGTGCCCTTGGTCGGAAGGATTAAAGATGCACAAGTGGCTTTTGTTGCTTTGCCTGAGAAGAAAGTTTTGGCTACCATCTTAGTAGCAGATATTCCTCCTTCATACGGGATGTTGCTAAGCAGAAACTTCTGTAAGGATGTGGGTGGAGAAATTCAAATGGATTGGTCACATGCACTCATACCTGTTAATGGGAAAATGAAGAAGTTGTTGCCTGAGAAGCAATCTGAGTATATTGTACAAAAAACGGATGATCCCAAAGCACAAATACTCTATGAGGATATGGGGCATGACAACTACATGATTATGTCTCCTGAAGAAATCCAACTCCCCAAAGTGTCACCTAAAGATCCTAATGGTGTTTGGATTTTAGAGTTTGATGGAAGTTGTTCCTCAGCTGGTTCTGGAGCTGGTGTCATACTGGTGTCACCTGAAGGAAGCCTTCATCCTTTTTCATTCAAGTTGTAGTTTGAAAATACCAATAATACAACAGAGTATGAGGCTCTCATTCTTGGACTACAAGTGGCAAAAGAACAAGGTGTGAAGAATCTTCTAGCTCGTGGTGATGTGGAATTGATTTTCAAAGCAAGTTTAAAACCTCTTCCAGTGAAAATGGAAGGTCAAAACATTACAGAATCAGGTTTGGGATTCCATTGAATTTCTTGATGCTTTCTCCATCGAAGCAATACCTAGGGAGAAGAACACTAGGGCTGATTCACTAGTAGTCTCAGGGTCACTGCTCATACCTCATCCTGACTTCTCTCAAGATAAGTTCACCATTGAGATGATCCATCGACCTAGTGTACCTGATAATACAAATAACTGGCAAGTTTTCAATGATGATCAACACTTGCTTTCTTTCTTAGAACTCAAGGATAATTTTGAACAACTATACTTTGAAGGAAGTGATAACTTGCCTCGTGAAAGTGTGCCCTTTGACAAAGCAGCCACCCAAGGAGAAGAAACGGATCAGGATGGATGCATCAAACTCAAGGGAAACAAGATTCCTAAAGGATTGGTGAGTTTAGAGGAACTATTTGATAAACACGACAGGTATGTAAAGTCTAGAGCTTCTACTGGACCTCAACAATCAGCTGAGTATGACAAAATTAATATTGGGAGTTCTACTGATCCTAAGCTCGTGAACATTGGAAAATGTTGCACAGCAGATGAGAGGAAGAAAGCAATTGATCTTTTAAAGAGGTATAAGGATGTTCTTGCCTACTCTTATGAAGATTTAAAAGCTTTCCAACCAAAAGATATGCAACATTTTATTCCTCTCAAACCTGGAATTAAGCCTTTTAAAAAGCAGAGGCAATACAATCCTAAAATAGCTGACACCATTTTTCAAGAAATACAGAAGTTGTTGAAAGCCAAAATCATTTTTCCTATCCATCATTCAACATGGATTGCCAATATTGTACCTGTTAGAAAGAAAAATGGTGAGATTCGCATTTGTGTTGACTTCAGAATCAATCAAAGCTTCCTTGAAAGATAATTATCCTTTACCTATGATGGATCAGGTCTTGCAAGCAAAGAACATGATCTCGAAATGTTGTCTATGCTTGATGGATTCTCGTGATATAACTGTAGAAGTTAATACTACAGATCAACACAAAACGGCTTTCACTACCCCTTGGGGTACCTTTGCTTACAGAAGAATGCCTTTTGGGCTCATTAATGCTGGTGCCACTTTTCAGAGGGCTATGGATCTAGCTTTTGGAAGTTTGAAAGGGAAGTGTATTGTTGTATACCTTGATGACTTGACTGTGTATTCTAAAACAAGGGCGGATCATTTTCAGCACCTGGAGACAGTTCTGCTAAGATGTAGAGAACATGGGATCTCTTTGAATCCTAAAAAATCTGTCTTTTGTGTCACAGAGGGAAATTATTAGGGCACATCATCTCCAAAGATGGTATTAAGATTGATCCCGAGCAAGTTCAAGCTATTCAGAAAATTCCTCTCCCAACAAGCAAAAAGGGCGTGCACTCTTTCTTTGGTAAGATCAATTTTTTGAGAAGATTCATCCCTGATTTTGCAGAACTAACTCTGAATATCTCCCAAATGATGAAAGGCAAACAAACGTTTGGTTGGTCTTCTGAAGGGAAAGAAGCCTTTGAAGATATTAAAAGAGCCATTGCTAAAACTCCTGTTTTAGCATGTCCAGATTTCAGCAAAGATTTTATTATCTATTGCTACGCCACAGATAACACCTTGGCTGTTGTTTTGACTCAGGAAGATTCTAATGAGCATGAACTCCCAATTGCATTTATGAGCTATATTCTGAAAGATCATGAGTTAAAATACACCATGATGGAAAAACATGCTTTTGCAGTGGTTAAAGCTGTTAAGCAGTTTCGTTTTTACATTCTTAACTCTCACTCCATGGTGTTGGTACCAGATACAACTGTTAAGTCAATTCTCACACAAAGCAGAATTTGGATCCAAGAGAGGGAACTGGGTGGCCAAGGTCCAAGAATATGATATTGACATCAAACCGACCAAGCTCGTCCGTGGAAAAGGCCTTTGTGAGCTCATCGCTGAAGGAGCTAGACATGAGTTACTGGAGGATAAAGTTGGTCTTCCTACCGTTCTGTTTCTTAGCTCAGTTGATGAATGGTATGCTGATATCGCCATTTTCTCACCTATGGAGAATGCCCCTCTCATTTGACTGCCAAAGAAAAGAGGACTGTTAAACTAAGGTCAGTGCAATATGTGTTGTGGGAAAATGCCTTGTTTAAACGTGGGTTAGATGGAAGGTTTTTGAAATGTGTGGACAAGGAACAAGCAGAAAAAGCTACTCTCAGCTTTTCATGATCAAGCATGTGGAGGGCACTACTCATCAACCGTCACTGCTCATAAGATACTTCGTGGAGGATATTACTGGCCTACCTTGTTCAGAGATGCATCCAAGTGGGTTGATAAATGTGAGGCTTGTCAGACTTTCGTGGGTAGACCCAAATTGGCCTCTTTGCCTCTTAAGCCAGTTGTAATTGAAGAACCTTTTCAACAGTGGGGTTTGGACTTCATTGGAACACTTAATCCCTCTTCTAGTGCTGGTCATACTCATGTATTAACTGTCACAGATTATTTCACCAAATGGGTAGAAGCCATTCCAATAAAGAGTACTACTTCAAGTGGTGTGTAGTTTCATCAAAGAAAACATCTTGTAAGGTATGGTGTGCCAAACAAGATTGTGATGATAATGCTTCAAATTTTTCTTCAACCGAGATAATGGATTTTTGTTATGGATATGGCATCTCTCTCGCTCACTCCTCGATTACTATCCTTAGGAAATGGACAAGCAGAATCCACTAATAAAAATATGGTGACCATAATAAGGAAATTAGTCAATGAGTCTCAACGAAACTGGCACAAGAAACTCTATGATGCTCTTTGGGTAGACAGATCACACCTAAGAGAGCCATTGGAATGTCTCCTTTTCAAGTGGTATATGGAGTAGAAGCT
Source organism: Taxus wallichiana var. yunnanensis (assembly GCA_018340775.1). Classification (NCBI taxonomy): domain Eukaryota; kingdom Viridiplantae; phylum Streptophyta; class Pinopsida; order Cupressales; family Taxaceae; genus Taxus; species Taxus wallichiana. The sequence continues at coordinate 155,985,736 of CM031235.1, read as the reverse complement.
CAATGCCAAGAATAAAGTGGAGCCGCCACCTTGCATCTAATGAAGGCCATCAAGATACCAGCTTTAATGATGCTTGATAAGAGAATAATGTACCTTCACAAATTGAATGAGGATAGATTGGAAGTTGCTGATAAGATATCTGCTCATCAACAAAAGTTAAGGTCCTGTTTGATAAGAAAGCCAGGTTCAGAGATTTCCAAGTTGGAGACACTGTTTTGTTATGGGATAAAAGGCATGAACCTCGTGGCAGCCATGGCAAGTTTGATTCCCTTTGGCTCGGACCTTTCAAGATCAGGCACTTTGCTGGTAAGAATTCTTTTTACCTTGATTATATGGATGGTTCTTCTCTCCCACTTCCTTATAGTGGGCAGTACCTGAAATTGTTCAAGTCATAGGTGATTAGGGAGTCCTTTGTATATTTTGTACAGCTTTTTTGTTTTTCTTTCCCTTTGTTTTGGTGTGTTGTCCTCTGTATTGGTTTGATTTTATGACTCCATTGCCCAATGGATAAGGTACTGGTCTACTTCCCGAGTTTGTCTAAGTTCTTACCTTGTCTCATTCCTTGAATTTATGCCAAGTCATCCCCAGAAGGAGCCAGCTGTTGTCCACTCAAAATTCCCCTGCTCTTAAGAAAGTGAAAATTTAAAATTTTGAGTTTAAGTGTCTTTTCTACTGTGCTGATAATGTGAAAAGCCAAAGAAATTGAGAAAATCTACATTTTTGGGTCATTTTGTGTGTTTTCGGGCCTGTCGGATATTTTTGTCCCGCGTGTCCCAAGTTCAATTGGGACCCTTTGCTCCCTCGATCGGCCGGTTTACCCAAGTCCTGTTTCTTTTCGGCCCGTCGAACTTTTGTCCCAAATGTCCCAAGTTCTCCGGACCAATTGTTCCATTTTCGTCCGATTTTCGCCGAGTCACGTACTTCGCGTATTTTTGTCCCGCGTGTCCCAAAAGCATTTGTGCGTCTTTTCCCCATTTCACCCGAATCGGCCGAGTCACGTACTTCACGCTTTCGCGTCCCGCATGTCCCAGGTTCATTTGTGCATCTTTTCCCGCTTCGCCCGAATCGGCCGAAGCATGCCTCGCGCTTTCACATCCCACATGTCCCAAATGAACCAAGTGCCATTCGTGCTAATTTTTCCCGCTCTACCCGAATATCTTGCTTATTCAAATTGGTAAGTATGTATTAAATGTGCATTCATTACCTTTCTCTCTCCTAAATGGCTATATAACGAGCGAACCCCCTATGCATTTTTCACACTGCTTCCATGCTATCTATTGCTCGAACCCTTGCAATCTAAATTCCGTACGCGCGTATCCATTCCCTCTGTAATTCCTTCCCGAGTCTAGCTTGCACCTCTCGCCTCCGAATTACTATCAACATGAAGATCAAGTTTTAGGGACAGGAACAAATCTCACCACTAGAGTCCGCCGTTCCCGATATCGGGGACAAAGTGAAGTTCGCCATCTTGACTTTAGTGATTTTTGGTCGAGGATGACAGACGCAAACCCTACACCAATGGCACAGATGATTCATGACAGTGGTCTGGCTTTCGCTGGTGGTTTCCCAATCTTGGTGCAATGCGCAGACACAGTGCTCTCATGCGGAGCTCATTTCAACCCTGATTCGAGCGAATTAACAAACATACATGGGGAGCTCATCGCCAAACTTGACGCTGCCACCATTGGCACTGCACTGAGGATTCCAGAAATGGATAATGCCATAGTTGTTTCCCAGAATCAAGCACAGGCCCTGTTCAATCAAGACAGTGACAACTATAAGGCGCGGGTGGTGAAGTCTTGGCTTAAAAACCCTAAGAAGGGAGCATCTCGCCTATCCAAGACTCTTTTCCGAGCAGATTTCAATGAAGAATTGTCATATTTCATAATCTTACTGGCTCGGGTTATGGGCTTACCCTCCACTAACGAGTTCCATTTCTGGATGTGCCCGCTCATCAACATGGTGTGCGAAGGAACTCAAAATATCAATCCGGGCAGTAGAAATTATCAAGATGAACCTAAGCAGAGCACTGTCCAATATGCAACAAACGAAGAAATTCTACATGACTTCGTATCTGATGTATACTCTGGTAGCATCAAGGCAATGGTTTGGTTTTTCTTACATTGATGCCCACAAGGATGATCCCGTATATGCCTACTGCCCGCAGTTCACCCTAGAGACAAGCAATCACAATTTTTGAAGGGTGAATGATGCTTTCACCATGTACATGGTCGACTTCGAGGGTGACACCGCTAGAAGATTTTCGATGAAGCCATGAGCTGATATCGCACACTACGGTGCCTATTTTATCCAATTTAAAATTCTCCTATATCAAAGCTTGTTGATACGAGAGCACCCTCTCCGAGGCTTCCTATGTTCTGCAGTGACAAGATGGCTCGATAGAAGTATGCAGCAATTAGAAAAATTACATAGAACCTGCAGAGACAAGAAGATTACTGGTTTGCATTTCCCCATCTCTTTGGGAAACTACACTTGTAAAACAGCCCCTGATGCACAGTAATATGAAAGAGCCCGGCTCCCATCATCGCTCATTTTTCTTCAAGCCAAGAACTTGCTTCGACTTGAAGAAGTTCATTGAGTAGAACATTAAGATAACATATCATCATAAGGCAGATACAGAAGACTATTGGGCTGACTGTGCCGATGATTTTGAGGCTAGAAGGAGGCATTATGGCAGGTTCTCTCTACAATTGATCCAAGAACTCGGCTTATACCAAGTTCCTGAAGGACTCAAGGATGAAAACTCTGATCTATACTCATATGAGTATGACAATGTGGTTAAGCACACTCCCTTGGAGGACTTGGATTGGTTCAAGAAAGAGAAAGATGATTTGGCCGAGATCCTGGCTCTAGTCTTAGTCAGGACTAAGATCTGGTTTGATAAGAAAGTTCGAGAGCTTAGGAGGCACTCAGGAGAATCCTCCTCCAAGGATGTTTCAACACCAAGGAGGGAAGCATCGACTCCAAGATCAGACACACCTATGCAAACCCCTCCTGCCTCATCAACTCAAGGACCTGCAGCTTCTACTCCTTCATCCACCCAAGTATACCAGAAGAAACTCAAAGAGGTTAAGAAGGAGCCTGTGGAAGAAGATCCTCAGAGAAAGCAGGTAGAATTACCTTTGGGATCAGAGAACATTATTGTTCTCAGTGAAAGTGAAGAGAGTGAAGTGCCAGCTCCTTCAAGCACTCCTGAAGCTCCAACGGATAAAGACAAAGAAGTCCAGAGCACCGAACTTCCAAGTGCTATTGTTTCCTCTGCACCAGTTGTCTCAAGCGCCCCACTCATGTCTCAACTCGAGACAACAGCCATGCAAACCTTGAGTGCCATGAGTTCTCTGTCTCTTGGTCCTCTTGCCCCACCTGCTGCTTCCTCCTCCTCTTTTGCATGGGTGCAGCCTTTTGTCGACAACAGGAAGAGGAAATCTTCCTCTCTGAGCTCGTGGCCAAATTTTGATGTTGTGGCAGCCTTCATGGGCACTACTCCTCCTTCACGTGCCAAAAAGCCATAATCACCTCCAGATAGTGTCTCGATGCTGTGGCCAGCAATTCTTGGAGATTGCTAAGCCTGCAGTAGATAAATCAGAGTAGGATTTGTAGGCATCTGACCTAGAATTCTCAAGGATTCCAATGGGAGAGTCTACCCCTGAAGGTGAGATCCACAACCTCCAGGAAACGGTCACAAGAGTCATTGGGAGGGTAGAAAAGGGCAAAAACTATTGAACACTGGAGGAACAAGCCCGATTCTCATAGGTTTTATCAAATCTCTTTTGTCTAAGGACAAAGTTTTGGACCCTACCCCATTGACTACCCTTCCACCACCTATAATTTTGAGCCAAGATGAAGTACAGAGTATCAAAGACATGCACAAGTATTCCATCTATGGCAGAGCTATGGAGGCCATGGTGGAAGATATGCTTGTTGCAGGATTGAACTTCATCGATGAAGCTTTCAAACTCCATGGAAAGGTGAACAATTTGCAACAATGTAAGCTCTCCTCCACTATTGGGATCATAGATAAAGAGCTTAAACTCTGGAGTAGCCAGATAGTAGACCTCCGCCTCATGGGACAGATAGATGAGAACATTTTATTGGAGAGTAAGGTTTTTGATGATGCAAAGGATAATCTGTCAAAGTCCTGGGTTTACAGTGTGGATTGGAAGATCAAAGTATTGGAGGAGGCTTTGGGAGAATGAAGAATAGCCGCAGGAAGGGTGAGGCTTTCAAGACACTGGTTATATCTGCTTTCAAAGATATACATTGTCATCTTTAGGATGAAACTTCTGGTGTGCCTCTTTCCTTGCAAGAAATCAAAGCTCAATTCAGAGCTTTTGTTAAAGATAATCTATTCAAGGAAAGCTCCATTTCCAAAGAGAAAATGAAGGAGATCTACTCTCTTCAATCTGCTATTGAAGAAGCAAATAAAGACTATCATACTCATGTCGAGTTTGATAAGGAAATGGAGAAGTGCCTCGGATTTTGGACCCAGTCTACAGCCAACACGTCAGTCCCACGTGGCAGAGACATAGCCGAGGCGTTGAAGAGATTCAGGTAGTGGATTTTGAAGTCAGTGGGTCCCTCCCAGTCATAAGCACCTGTCTTCTTCTTCTTTTTCCTCTCTTCTCTTCTAATTCTTTCTCTTGGATTTATTGTAATAAGTCGAGGTATTGCGAATGGCAATCCTTAACTAATATTTAGTTAAAAGAAGTAGTTACTAGGGGTAACTGATTTGTAAACTATAAATGGCCTCTCTCTCGCCATTTTGAAAAGGAGGAAGAACTTGGCTTATTTTTTGAGAGTGTAAATAAATCATAAAGAAATCAATACATAAGGGCTTTTCATTCTTCGTCTATCTGATCTCTTTTATCCCTAAGCTTTTAATTTAATCTTGTTAAGATCATTTGTCTCGTGTTATATTAAGAAGATTTGTATTTGCAGATGTTATTTATAGAACTTTGTGTCTTTAAATGTCATCTTACCTAGTATGATATAAATGATCTTGTTTCAATTCACTATACCTTCGCATGCATAAAGAATTACTCTCACATCTATAATTACGAATGGTGCCTTTCTTCTCGTTCTCATTTTCTCATTCCTCGGTCCTTTTGTAATGATGATCCTTCTAGAAAAAACTCTCGTAATATCCAAGTTCCACAAGGAAATCATGTTTTGTATATTTGTAAATAGGTTTGTTTCGAATAAGGGAACCTCTCCCATTAAAGAGGAGGGAATTCTTGTCCCCCGATTGTTGTCTTCGTAAAGTCCTGATTTGACGACCAACACATCGAAGAATATGCCAAAGGGATCAAATTTGTTACAAAACCCTATCCATTTGATGAAAAATGATATAAAACTATAAAACAGCTCGCCAAATGCTAGAGATGCACAAATATTTTAAAATATTGCATGAACTCAGATCCTTATCCATCCCAAGGTCACATTTTTGGTATTCAGACATGCCAGCATGCATTTGCAATCATTTTCTACCCTTTTCCCTCATCATTTTTAACTCTGCAACTTTAAATTTTTTTACCTTTCACGTATTTTTCATGGGTTGAGAAAAATATTTCACAAAAACACTACACGCCACCGAATTAGCTCAAATAAATGATTCCATTGCATCCATAAGGTCGAGGGGATGTGATTTCATATAAAATTTCATGTGATTTGGTGCAAAAATAACGATTCCACACTTCTTGGAGCTTCCATGGCACCCAAAAAAAGAAAATGCACAGCAACCATTGATTAAAATCAACTTTAAATCTCTGCCCTCCACGTGTCAGATAAAATCTTGAATATTCCCTTGAAAATACCCTTTTTCCCTTTGGATGAGGTGGGACACATGTCCAAATACCATTGGACCGGGCCTTTGCCTCCAAGAATGCATTTCAAACCCTTTTTGGATTTGGGAAAACTTTGAATATTTTCCCCGTGAGCCCCTGGATGCGCCACATGTCCTATTGTGGGCCTCCACCAAAACCATGGGCCAATTTGATGCATTTTTCCACTTTTTCGAGAAAAGGAAAATTTTATCAAAATTCTCTGTGCCCCCGAACACCCACTGCTCCCTCCACCACGTGTCGCTCTCCCATTGGAGGTAGAGCCGACTCATCAAATTTGCCTTCATTCCCCGTGAGCACAAAAACCTTAGTGGGCCGAGCTCTCCCTCTTGCCTTTTTTAATAATGCCACGTGTCTCCCCCTGATTGGCTATGGGGGACACCTCCAATATTTTCCACGGGTTCATTGTCTCCTTTGAAAATTTTCACCAAAGTTTGGAGAATTTTCCACTTTCTCTCCACACTCAAAATCCCCACCAAATCTGGGACACGTGTCTACTTTTCATTCGTCGTGGGCTCATAAGACAAACTTTTCTTTTTTACCCGTGAATTTTAACACTTCAAATTTTTCCAAACCCCGCCCTCCATTTCATCCCCGCATACGAGTTACTTTCCGATTCGATACGGGCCCCTAGGTCACAAATTTTTTCCTTAAGCATTTCAAGCCAAAATTTTCAAACTCTTCCAAGTCCCCACTTTTCCGGTTGACCTCCCTGGACACGTGTCACCCTTCCATTGGGCATAGGCCTCCATGTCAAAATTTTCCATGACGTTTTGAGCCAAAAATTGAAAAAAATTTAACTCCACCACCGCCCATTTGATCCTCCCATGCCACGTGTCGCCATACCATTGGGCGCGGGCCCTCGGAGCAAAATTTAACATTGAGAACTTTTTCAAAAATGAAGAAAAGTTTAAGTGACCCCCGCCACCCACCGGTTCATCGACCTAATCACATCGTGCCACGTAGGCACATCACTGTAGCACTGCGGGGCCACGGTCAAGAATTTTCCTTTCACCAAAATTTCAAAAATGACAAGTTAATAATGTTTTCCCACACATCCCCGACCAATAGGAGCCTGCCACATTAGCATAAAGATTGCAATGATAAATTTGATGGCCCGAGAGCCCGTCAAAATGTGAAAAATATAGGGAATGCCCTAGAAACCAAATTTTTTGACAGGGAAGGTAGAATTCTTCATTTTAAACCAACTGAATCATTTTTTGACATCATTTGCGACCTTGGGATTGGGGAAACACTTGCACGAATTCAGGATTTGATCAATTTTGAGTTTTTACATGATTTGGCAATGGAAAAGGCACATGACCCAAAAAAATGAAATATTAGGGCACAAATGGGGGAAACTTGGATCTTGTTTCAAAATAGGGCAGAATAACAACATTATGAGCATATCAAAGGCATTCAATTGGAAAATGTGAACTACAGACCACGAGACCAAAAATGAAACATTTGTGAGTACATTTGGTCATGAAAAATAAGGCACATTATGCAAACTCAATAATGGGACCAAAGCATGGAAATATTTGATTTTGTAGAGGGAGGATGTAAACCATCTTTATTTGATTTAGGTGGAGATGTTTGGTCATTATATATTCCAAAGGGTATCTTTGATAGTTTTGTAGATCGAGAGGATTTGGTTGGTGTGATAGAAGGATTAGGTAAAGAACATTGGGATAAAATTGGTGATGTGGCCATGGGCGAGGATATAGGTAAAGATGTCAAGGTAGGGATAGGTGGATTTGTTGATATGATAGATATAGGGGTAGTTGGCATAAATAGAGATGTAGGAATATTAGGTATATTTAGAGATGTGGGTGATGTTATAACCGAGGGAGTAGACATTATAGGTAATGCAAAAATGTAGGAGTATTTTTAGGTGTAGAAGTAGGTGGGACTATTTGTTTCATAAATGTTTCGAGGGGTAAGAATGATATTTTTTTAATGGGGTTTATGTCAAAGTTAGGGCTGTAAAGGTGTATGTAGTAAACTGAGTTTATTTGGAATGGTTTTATATAGGAGTGATGTAGATGTAGGAATGGGTGTGTTTGAGGTAGATGTGGATGAAGGAATAGATGTGAGAGATGTAGGGATATGTGTGGATATCAGTGGGGCTGAAATAGGTGTTAAGGATGAATCGAATGTGGTAGATTGGGGCATGATCGAAGTGGATAGTATAATAAAATTTGATGTAAATGTGGTTAGGGTAGAAGAAGGTGTAGGGTCATGACAGGTAGTAAAATTTGATGTAGGTGTGACAGATTCCACATAAGGAATGGGAATAATTTCCACTGTAGGAACATGTAGAGTTGGTAATAAGATAAGATCTTGAGTGATAGTGTCAATCATATAAGCATTTTATAGTAGGGATGTAAAGGGGGTGACATGATTTCTTGGTGGTTGAGTGGAAAACATTTTTGTAATTTGGTTGAAAGGTTGGCTAGATGAACTGGTGGGGCTGTCGACTTGGATACCCCCTTGATTTATGAGTTGTTGGACATGATCTTTGAAGGAACGAAATTTCTCAATGTCATGACCTTTGACTCAATGATATTTACAATAGTGGGCTTTGTGATACCAAATAGGCTTGGATTGCGAGTTGTCCACGGGTCATATGGGAGGAAATTAGATGGAGTTTACGGTCATCAATTTATCAAATATAGAACTATATGATTCTCCTAAAGGGGTATAGATGACTGTCAAAATATGGACTTGTTGTTGAGGCCATGTGTCGGATATAGATGTGGATGAGGGTTTAATGACCATAGTGTTGGCCGCACCCTTAAAATTTTTATGTGTGAATGGTTTAGTAGATTCAACTTTAGGTTTGGCCAATCTGAGTTTGAGATGACCCTACTCAATGGCATGGGTTTCAAGTTTACGAGCCATCGTGAAAGATTCATCAAAGGTTTAGAATGATTGGATCTGTAAATTATATGATATATGTTTTGCACATGAACGTGAGAATAATGTAATGAGTTTGGTTTGTGCAAGAGAGAAGGACAGTTGGTTTATAACACCATGCCATCATGCATAAAGTTGGTGATGGGCTCGTCTTCAAACTTTCAAATGGTGTATAGGTCAACATAAGTGGTTTTCCATGTGATATTGATAGAAATGTGTTCTAGGAATAACTATGCAAGTTGGGTGAAGGAGATATGGAATGTTGCAGGATACTATTGTACTAGTCCATTACGGGACTAGACAAAGACAAAGTAGATCTTGATCGTGTGCAATAAGACAACATGTGTGTTTAAATGTGAGGATATGTTGTTGGTGATCTTACTTGTTGTTGAAATTAATAAAATATTGAATTTTCTAATGAGGAGGGTAGGGTTTGATTGGGAACTCGAAGGATGAATTGGGTTGGTACATATTTTTCATAGGATAAGGTGTTCTTTGGTGCCGAGGTAACATTTTCTAAATTAGCCAACCAATTTATTAAGGTGTGAATAGGATCATTTGACACAATGTTAGGTTGAGATTGAATTGGTTGTGTGGTTTGAAAAGTAGTTTGATGAGCACTAATTTATGGATAAGGTTTTGGATATGTAAGCATTGGGTGAATCATTTGATAAGGTGGTTGATAAACTTGCAGGTGTGTAGGTGTGTGGGGAACTACTTGGTAAGGATTAACATGTGTCATGGGTTGATATTGGTGCATAGGCTAACTTTGAACAATATAAGTGGGGATATGGGTGTTAAGAGGTTGAGATGGTTGGAGCATACGATGGGAAAGAATGTAAGTGTGAAGAGGTTGAGATGGTTGGACATGCATATTAGTAACAGATGAAATAGAATTGTCAAAATGAGATGTGGGTGGAATGTAATCCACCAATTTAGGAGATTGGGAGGATTGAGAGATTGTGGGGGATTTTTGAAATATGAAATCATATATGGGGTTAGGAGGAGGCCTGAGTGTCTCTAGAGAAGTAGGAGATGAAGACATTGTTGGTTTAGGAAGCGGCTTGATGAGGGATATGAGGATTAGTTTTAAGATAGGGATAATTGTGCATGACATGGTTCTCAGGAAGTGAGGTCATGGAGACTAGAGGTTGGATAACTAAAGGCGTGGTTTTCTTTTAGAATCTTTTGGGTGAGATCATTAGGAGAAGTAATGTCATTGGGTGGAGTAAATTGCTGAATTTTTCAATTTGAGAGAGAGCGAAAATAGATGTGAAATAGAGAAACATATGTTTATGTATTTTGTTGACAAAAAAATCAAGCAATAACTTTCTTATCATCATGATTAATTTATAGGGTGTGAAAAGAAAATTGGATATCAAGGTGCCTAATTACTAGTCGTTTAAGGGTGGTTTTAGGTAGTTTTAACTGGGAGATGTCTTAGGCGGTTCTTGTTGGGTGTTCAAGTCCCAATCAATGAACCAATTCAAAGGAATTTTTTGATGTGTTGATTTTGTTCGTGAAGTTTTAGGTTGTGTGTGATAATGTGAAATGCAAAAGTTTAAACCCGATTTATGTTATGTGAGCAAATAGGATGCAAGAAAGAAAGGTTATTTTTAAACCAAAATGAAATGTGACGTTTGATGCAGAAAATCACTTAGGAAAAGGGAAAGTTCAATGCAAAAAGAGAAAATAAAGAAAAATGAGAAAAACTTGGAGAACAATTTCCCTATTATCGATTGCATGTGATAGTGACATATTTTGAAAATGCCAATCAATGGTCTGGAACATCCAGTACCCTAAAATTGACACCATTTATATTCATGGATGAGATCGATGAAAGTGTTTTATGTGGTGTGTTTGATTTAAATATTGGTCTTTGACAACGTTATTTTTTTGGTTGCAACGTTGTAGACGTTACCCTGCAAAAAGAAAAGAAATGTAATTAGTTGATGTGATTAGTGACGTAAATATTTTGTTTACAAATAATGTTGTCCTAAAAAATAAAAAATAAAAAAATTTAATCTAATTAATTCACAAAATCGTAGTAATTAAGATACAAAAACTAGTAAACTATAAATTAGAAAATAAACTAGGGAATAATAACTTCATAAATAAAAAATCACAAAATACTTGAAGTGATTGGAAATGAAAATAATGATACAATAAATGATGATTGATATGAAATTCAACACTATGAACGATACTTGTGTTTTTTTGTTTTTTATTATTATTTGATCTATAAATAAAACAAACTATAAATAACAAAAGCCAAACAAGTTGTTAAATGGGTCGGTGGGTTAGGTCGGTTGGTTGAAGTATAATGAAAATGGAGTGGTTGGTCGATGAGAGGAGGAATGGATCAGTGGGTCATACTACACATGGCCATGTCTTTTCATGTGTAAGATATCCTAATGAGAATCACGGAAAATATAAAGGAGAAATATTTAATTTGATATGGTGTCAGAAACATATAAATAATTGTAAGCTAGTCATTATAAAAAGACTTTACAATCACTAATTACAAATCTTGCATGATTTTGAAACCGGTTGGAAACAGTTGGAAGGATCATGGATCGGGAGCTTGGGAGACTATTGGTAGTGTCAAGCATCAGAATCATGTGAGTCAACATGGATATTCACTTTCTCCACATGAAAAACATCGTAATCCTACCTAGGTGGTCAATAGAAGTGGCCCACCAACATAGGAGACAAAATCTTGAGTGGGGGTCATTGGAAATGGCTTGGCTGAGGCTGGGACTATGGGAGTGGGGTGAAGGAGCCGTGGGGGAAGGAGACGATGAGGTGGAAGTAATTATAGAGATTGGCATGGGGATAAGTTTATGTGGGAGATGGGTGGATGGAAGATAGCTCGGGAAGAGGAGAGTTGGGAATTGTGGGAAATGAGCAAAGGAGGTGTGGTGGTAGAGTCATGGGGAGAAAGGAAATAGCTTATGTGGGATAGGATATGGGAGAGCTCATGAGAAGAATATGTGGTGTTGGAGTTGGGAATGGTGGGTTGGAGGGTGATCTCGAGTAGATTGAGTCAAAGGAATGGAGGGAGAAGACGCGTGGTCAAGTTAGGTGGAATGTTGCATATTCTTAAGTGGCAGTATGACATATTTCTTTTAGAGGGCGTAGGACCTCAGTTACACCTATGATTGTTAGGGAGTTAACATGTGGAGGAGGAAGTAGCCAAGATGGGTCTGTGGGAGTAGGGTGAATAACTCGGGAGCAGAGAGTGATGGAGGTTGGGAGAAATGGTGAAGTGAGAGAAGTGGGAAAGTGGAATAGGTGAAGGAGCATGGGATTTTCGGAGTAAAAACTCGGTGGATATGGGAATAGGTGGGTAAGGAGCTCGGTATGGGTGTGATTTGGAAAGATGACGGTGGCTCGGAAGGTAGATAGGTAAGGAAGTGAGGTAGAATGGATGTGGGTAGTGAGTTCAATGAGGGCCGAGCTGTCCCATGGAATTTAGGAGTTTCGGGGGTTAGCCGAATGGCTTGGTTGAAAGGGAAGAGAGATGGTGAGGTGAGTGAGGATGAAAGGTGGGAGGTTGGGTGGAGAGGTAGATAGGAGTTTGGGTAGGGAACAAAATTTAGATGGGGAGATGGCTAGTTTAGGGGTACTAAAAAAAATTATTATTTTTATTTTATTCATATATTAAATTCATTTATATATATATATATATATATATATATATACATATATTTAAAAGTGTTTTTAGAGCAATAACAATAAAATTGTATATCGATTATAAAAATGTAATAACAACTTTCTTTTGAAAGAAACTTAAACCACCTACCTTGAGGTGAAGAAAGACTTCAAAATGTAAGAAACACACCTAAGCGATGAAGATAATATGTAATGCCCGCTTCAACTACCACTTGAGACCAAGAAACAAACTAGGAAAATTATGGAATAATTTTTTTTTATAAGAAGGGTCTACAAACAAGTAGCAAGATACTAGTTTGAAACTAAATAGGTTCGGAATAGATTCTGATTAACCAAACACAATATTTCCATTTTTATCTTATAACAAGTTTACAAGGTTCCAATTTGGAGGTTACAAGTTTTACTAAGGTTCAGGGAGAAATTTATCCCAAGGCCTGCTCTCTAACAAGCCCTGAACTTCAACTGGATTTTTCACACATTTAGATTTATCAAATTTTTTATAAACTAGGTTCATTGGATAGGAAATTTCCTCACCTTTCCAACCATATAAAGAAGTCCTCCTAACTCCTTGTAAAACTCAAGTTATGGCCGGGCGGAGTTTTAGGGGAAAATTTTCCATTAAAAGTATGTGGGGTTAGAAAGAAAAAGTCTCCACGCCCCCGCCGATGCCCAAGTTGCCACATGTCATCACATGATTGGACTAGGCCAGCAGGTTGCGGAGAAAAATATGAAATTTTTCCCAAAACCAAAGTATCAATTTTTGAAGGAAAATTTTCCTTCGTGCCTCCGCGCTTGCTCAAATGGCCACGTGGCGCCTTGTGATTGGCCGCGGGCTGGCGGAGAAAATTTTGATTTTTCACCCAAGGGGTTAAAAGGTTAAAAGAATTGCATGGACCCGTGCACCCATGGGGACACATGTCAACACCCTATTGGCTGGGGATGCGGGTTGGCGGAGGAAAAAGTGAAATTTTTCCAAAAGTGCAAAAAGTTAAGTTTTCATTTCTAAATCCGCGGGCCCTCCCTGCCACGTGTCAACACGTGATTGGTGCGGGGCCACAGGGTTGCGGGGAGAAAAGTGAAAATTTTCCAAAGGAAAAAATGGTTAAGTTTTCTGTTTTGATCCGTGCACCCCCGCCATGTGTCAACACGTGATTGGTTGGGGGCCGCGGGGTTCCGGGAAAATTGGGAAAATTTTCCCAAGGAATTTTTTTCAAAATGTTAAGTTTTACTAAGGGTCCACCCCTCCAAGGTGCCATGTGGTGACTTCTAATAGGATGAGAGGGTGGCGGGGGCCGCGGAACTTTAAGAAATTTTTCTAAAGTTCAAAATTTAAATTTTTCTAAGGTGAATTATTTCATTTTTGGTTTGGGATGGCCATTTTGAAGTAAAACTTCAAATGGCCATAACTTTTGATAGGAAGCTCCATTTTAGGAAAACAAGGACTTTCCGGAAATCTCTCAGAGTCCTCTTTGCATAGAAATCATCAATTTTGATTTTTGATAGAGTTTTAAAGGTCAATTTTGAATAAACGATCTGTAGGGTTTTTAATTGCATAACTGGCAGTTTCAAACTTGCAAATTTGATAAAATTTGAACTCTTCTTCCACTCAACATGTCAAACAGACATGGAGGATCAACTTAGGGAAGAATTAGAATGTTTTAAAGGTGTCAATTTGATCAATTTATTCAAGTTGTGTTTTTATCCAACAAGGGACAGAAAAATGACCTAGGAAGGGGATTGATTCAAAATTGGATTAATTGAATTGTTTTCTCGAACTTTCCTTGTCAAGCTGGGTTCAGAATAGTCTTAGCATGTTAATTCATAGTATTTTTAAATTGATTGGGAAGTATAAAAGTGGACTGTTCTTTTAATTAAAAAAATACATTACCAGATTTAGATTTTGTACAGTGAGTTGTGCCTTTAAAATTGATTTGGTGATTTGTCTTTTGGATGAGCAATAAGATTCTGACTTAACCCATTACATTGCTTCATCAATCAAACATTCAACTCTAACAAAAATGCATCTCTGAATTTTCACTTCAATATACAATTTTGCAAGAAGGAATAACATTTAATTTCATTTCATATGCATCTTCTCAACAAAAAAAAATAGAGATTCTTATTCTTTTCAAAATGGAAATTTATCCTTTGACAACAATACAATTTTACAAGAACCAATGCCATTCTTCTATTGAAAATCAAATAACATTACAACTGATCTCTTTTCCAATTTGATCTGATTTCAAATTTCAAATACAAGTATGAAATGTTCTTCCCATTTTCTTTTCAAACTAAACAGAAAGATACAATTCATTTCTACATTTGAATTTCAATGTTAAATATACATTTTCCAATACAGAGAATAGAATGTTTCATCTTTACATTTCAATTAAATTTCAGACTTCCATTTACCATACAATGGCTTCACATTACAAAATTATACAACTCATCCATGCGAAGTGGGAAGGGATTACAAGAGTTTTCTCAAAAGAGATGACTGTCAAACTGTATTCTTCTTTCTCCAAACAGCAGCATGTTGTTTTCTTCTTCTTTCATCTTTTGATCACAACAAGGAAGGGGGAAAGGCAATGCTCTCCACCCAACCAAGACATCCAATGGGAAAAGAGAAGCCATCTTTCCCATTGGCCCCGAGCCCCAACCATATTGGAATGGAACATGATAAAACAACACATGGCAACATAGCTTCTTCCACATAGAACATACATTCACATGCACAAGAAAATGCACAAAAAAAAGGATGTAGTTCTCAACTACAACAAATAATTTCAATCAAAACAAAGGCTCCTTCTCCAAGCAAGCAAGCCAAGCAAGAGCAATAACTATGGAGGTCTCCTTATGCCTCCCATGTTGGAATTGGGCATCCACCTAAAACAAACCGCCAAAACATAACCATCCCATAAACCTTATCCCTCCTCAACCCCTCCTTATCCCTCCTCCAAATTCATCCCTTATACCTCCCAAAGTAATAAATGCAAGCATATTCTTTTCCCTAGGTGGATCCCAACCAACACTCCCTCCACAAGACAAGTGCCAATGGAAAATCCCTTATCCCTCCTCTGATAAACCTCATAGTATTCTCTCCACACCATGCCCTAAGCATTCTACCCATCCCTATAAGAATTACAAACACAAACACATTCAAAATTCATGCTAAAAGAGGGAAAAACAACAATTTTAAAAGAGTGAGAGCCTACCTCTCCATAATGGAGACTTGTTTCCAAAACAACAGATTCTTTGTTGCACAAAAACCAGTCCCAAATCAGCAAGAGGAATGCATGCACAAGTAAATCCACTTCTTCCACCAAGAAAGCTCCAAAAATGCAAGAGAAATTCAACCCAAGAGTGAAATCTCCAACTTTCAACAACCTCAAAATGAGGAGGAATTCAAATTTTAAGGGAGAAGGTGGAAGAGGATGATGTGGATTCCAAGTGGGATGCCACATCATTTTTCCTCATCCCAAAAAGCACTCAACATCAAACAAATAAATCACCATAAATGAAATATGACAAAATTACTTATATACACAATGTAGCCCATACCCCAAAAGGAATGCATTTAAAATTTGTAAGACAAGTGCAATCCATACTTACACAAATTTATGTCAAAATACAATAAAATAGATTGATTTTGACTCCAAAATAATAATCATGGTTGGTGGAGGATTTTGAGAGGTGTGGGACAAGTTTAACTTGTCCCACAAGCCTCCAATTTAGGCTCCCAAGACCAAATCCGAGTTTCAAAGAGGATGGAGTGTTCTACACTCCAAAATCTACCTTACACAATCTATCATTTTACTTACACAACTCTTACATCCTCTTACAATTTCTTACACATGCATTTATATTTATGACATTTATTTATTACAATCTTTTATAAAGATTTATTTATTTACCACATGGTTATATATATATATATATATATATATATAAGTCAATTTTCATTTTCAACCAAGACAATAACATTTAATTTATATTCCACATCCCAATTAATTTAATTGAAATTTAACTATAAGACTCTCACATTATACTATCACATTAAAATAATTAAAATAAAGAGCACATTACAAATAAAATACATACAACAATAATTAAAAAGGGAATACATAATAAAACACATATATGCCCCAAGGTCACACTAATGGAAATCCTAACACAACACAACACACCGATCAAACATAGTTGCCATGGTGACCCTTGTTGATTTCACACTGAATTCCAATATGGTTAGTCTCTAGTCCCCCGACATTGTTGTGATTTTTAACCTATAAAATGACAATACCTCCTTCGGCCTCATGGCCATATCAGAACATCCAAGAAGATATAGAATCAACATATAATTATTAAATCCAAATCACAACAATATCAAGAGTTTATCATTATTATTAAATTCAATTGCAACTATATCATCATCCAATAGATCCCTATGCTTAGACCTATTCATAATATCAATGTCACATGTCTAAAATCAACATCAATAACTGTCCATGTCAACCAGTATATCATCATCCACATAATAATAATAATGTCTCACTGATCATCAAGCAAAATATCTGAATCTAGATCAATACTAATCTAGGATCTAACATCTAACCATCATACTAATCAAAACATAATAATGTCCATAATAATCCCTGATACATCATACTACATCAAAACATAATAATATCCAAAATGTGATCAATAGTGTCAAGATTAGTATCTGAATAGTGTCCAAGGAAAGTGGGCACTACATAATACTAAAACCTACAAACAAGTGATCCGAAAAACAAAAAATTCACAAAATATATCTAAATTGACAAGAACTATGAAACCACACACCCATTATACTCACAATACAAGTACAAGTTGAGAGAAGGAAAAAAACAAACAAAACGACCAGATCTTGGATATGGTCCTACTACGCATGCCAAAATTTGATACGTAAAACCGGTTTCATGCGTAGGTGAATGTCGATACTAGAAGCCACTAGAAACTTTGAATGATGGAGGGCTTAGGACCTCAGATGCAAATGTGGATCTATGGGCGCAGTGAAGATAGATACGTGATAAAATAAGGTAGATTTGTAAAACTGAAACAGATAAGATTAGATAACAATATGCAAGGGTTACCCAGATAATATTGGTTCTAAGAGGATATTAACTCCCTTGGAGGATGTCAACCCCCGTGTCTAGAAAGATAGCAATAAATGATGAACAATAGATATCATGCAGAAATAATGGAATACAAAATGAAAAGTAATTGAAATGACGAGGGGACTTAGCTTGTGCTTTGATATGGAGATGAACTAGGCATCAGGATGGAAAGATGATGAACAATGGAAAATATTTCTCCCTCAAACTTGCAAAACTTAATTAAGCTCTTTCTTCTCTTCTCCTAAAAATTTAGTGAGGGAGATATTCATATAGATTCTTCCTCCTCCTTTCTGGTTCTAGGTCTAGGTCCTAGTCTTTTCTCTCCTTCCCGGTCCTTTTGAAATTGGGGAAAACCCATATTTATAACTTGGAGGTGAGGTTAGATTGAGGTTAATGAGTAACTAGGGTTTGATAAATTAACCCGGGTTAAGAGACATGATGTGATCACGTGGGGCCCACGATTTGACTTATTAGATGGAGTGGGGAGCATGATTGACATGGTAGGTGAGATAATAGATTCCATCTTTTGAATTTAAGAAAGGGATTTCGAATGGGTATATTAATACCCATGAATTGAATAATGTCATATGGTAAAATGCCAAAATTTTAATTATCAAATGGGTCCACATGGATCCCATTTGATAATTAATTAAATAAAGGTGAGTAAATAGATGGGATTTATTTAAATTTAAGAAAAAGAAAAGCGAGAGAGATATTTGAAAGGATGTGAGATGATGGAAGGGTGATATTCCAAAAATTGGTGTCTACACATATCTCATCCAAAGTCCACATTTATGGCCATGTCTATGCCCTTCTCGGAGCACCATACTTTCACTTTAAATCCCACTTTAGTGGTCATATCTTCATCTCATTAGCTACACATATTTTCTTTGCTTCCTTGAGGATAATGCATAGTTTTTATATTCATCGCATTCCATATTTTGCAAACTGTCACCCTATTATATGGAAACTTTAATGTTGGCAAACTTGTTCTTAAATAAAATCATAATGTTACTACTCTAGAGAGGAACCAACGTGGAAAATTTTCCCCCAATTATATTGGACCATATGTTATCACACACAAGTATGGGTTGGGAGCTTATCGTTGGGCCTCCCTTAATGGTAAACTGGAAGTGGAACCGCTTAACACATTACACTTACACCATTCTATTGTTAGCATGTTTACTAGTGATCACTTAGTCATATCCTTAGATCATTTTTCCATCTTAGCCTCTTTCATTTATCATTGTAATGATTTGAGATTATGTGGTATGTGGTCTACCATCACTTCCATCAATACAACCTTAAATATGGGCACCACGGCTCTTCCCATAACATTTCCCTTATGGATAGGTTCTCCCTTCTTTGTGATCTCTCCAAGATCATTACATCCATCACCCTCTTGTTTACCTATTGGAACCACACTAAGGGTCCATAAGTGTCTCTTGTACATTCATTATCCCCTTCTAAGTGGTCTACCTAGCTATTCCCAGCTCTTCCCCATGTTAAAATCAAGGTTCATGGCTACTTGTATCAAAATTCAAAGTTATAAAAAAACTAATCCCTCGAACGATAGTTGTTCATTAAAAAGAAATAAATTAATCAAATAAATAGATCAACCCCTCGAAAGATGGCTATCATGTATTTCATATATGTATAAAGTAGGCCATACCCTCAAAGGATGGCTACTCTTTTTTTATCATGGCATCAAAGGCTTCCTGCATTGATTAGCCTTCTATTTTATCAGCATCCTAAGAAAGCTTCCCACATTGATCAACTTTCTATATCCCCTTCCTAGAGATGGGAAATATATTTAGGCAACACCACTTATGGAGAACCCTCTTCCTGTGTAGAAGTTACATCACAAACCTCTTTTTCATTTCAACATTAGATTTTGAGTTCCTTCCATCCATGTTTTCTTCATTATCTTTGGTATAACTAACTATCATTGGCTATATACTAACATTTTTTTGTCGCATGTGCCTTACATTACTGGATCCCCTTCTTTTTACCTCTAATGTGGTTAGAGGCATCATTTCCTCATGCATTCCTTGATATGGCATAGCATCGTTTATACCCTTTACTCACATCTACTTTGATCAATATCTATTATCTCATCTCATCTCATATATTATATTATATATCATCCAATTACACATTATTTATCTCATCAAATCGTATCTAATCTACTGCATCTTAAGTCCACTCTTGTGGCCATCTTTGTGTTCCCTCTTGGGGCACCATACCTCATATTTTTATATTTCACCTCCTTGGCCATTATCATGCCCTTTATTGGGGTACCATTATTTCTTTCCTCATTTGTTTTGTGTTCTTTTGCTAGGGTGCCATTTCTTCATCTCATCTTATCTAAAGTCCACCTTTGTGGCCATGTGTATTTCACCATGGGGCATTTATAGTTTTGGCCTTTTTCATGTCCTTTGCTAAGGCACATTTATTTCTGTTCTCATCCTCCATAGATGCATACCTTTCCATATGTTTCATCATGTATGAAGGATTTGGCATTATTTTCACATTCGGTTGTGCATAGTTTGATGTATTCCTATGACCTGTTGGTCCCCATGGATTACATCCATTTAAGTGGTTTCCCATTAGATTCCCTCCATTTCGTAGTGATTTTTTCCCACTCATTTATCCATAGGACATTGTCACCATCTCCATTGAGACCATCCTTTGTTTCCTACCGAAGTGATATTAGAATCACCACCATATTTTAATTGTTTTTGCTTGAATCCTTCTAGCTTGCATCATCTTACCTCACCTTATCATTTCCCCCTTCATTCTTTTCCCACCCACCTTCTTCATATACCTTTTTCAAACTCGTCATTGATTCCCTCGGTGTTATCGAATCCTATTTGAGGGGGAGCTCATCATAAATCTTTCGTTAACCTTCATCCTACTATTTATCTCTCATCATTTTTATCTCATGGCTTACTAACGTAAACCGCTCAACAAAAAGGGGAAAAGGTAGACACCAAAATTTTTGTATCGCTACCCTAGATTTCCCTGCATGTGCATCTTTACCCATGGTGCTATCTAGACCCTTTTTAATTCATTTATTTTATTTAAATTACCATCCATTATCGCATCACCCACCCTTAATTATTAATTAATCCTCATTAATTAATCTTAATGATCTAATTACCCTTAATTAGCTTTCCTTTTATGATGCAATTATCCTTAACCACCTAAATTTACATCCCTAAAATGTTTCTATCTTTTAATCAACCCATATTTATCTCCTACTTGCTCAAAGAACTTCCCTAGGAAACCCTTACCCACCTACATGCTTTAAAGAACTTATCCTAATCCCTAAGAGTCTGATATCTTGAACAAATCAATCATTCACTACTATAAGGAATGGTTACCCATAGTCAGTGAAGTCTCGGTCAAGTCACCGTCAACCCTTTCAAATTACATTCCCCCTCTTCTCAATGTATGCATGAAAATATCTGAGGTTTCTTATGACTAGAAAACTTTTTCTTATGCTTGAGAATCCTTGCAATAGTTACAGACCTCTTGGAGCTCCTTTCAACTTGTCTTGCATCACTCATGAACATCCTTTATGAGATTACCATCATTTTGTGTTTTTTATTTAGTTATTATCATATTATTATTTTCTTGTTTGCATCTAACATTTTATAGGACCAAATCATCTCCACAGACCTCATTTCAGCCATTCTTTTCATCCCTTATACTTGCAATTTTCTTTTTCAATCCATCCACTCTCGACTCAACTCGCTCTGTCATCTTAGGTCGTCATTGACCTTGTCAGTCACCATTGATCCTATATCCATATACCTTTGTACCTATTTTTTCTTTCTCCTCGGATCCATGTTATTTTGTTCCAATGTTCACCTAGTTATCTGATCCCCTTGACATCATCATTCTTCTCGAGATCCATCCTATTGGTCCCCCTAGTCGTCATCACCCATACCCAATGGCCATCGTCTAGACCTCATTTTTGGTATCCACCACTTGGATCCTTATCTCCTCACACCATTATGTTTTCACAATATCAAAACTTTTCTACATGATCTTATCGGTCAACATAGAGCCCCAACATCCTTAGGTGTACACTTAGAATATCCAGATCTGCACTTACATTTGTTGTTTCATCCATCTTCCTTTGTTCTTCATTGAATGGACCTCTGTAGCTTTGTTCACCATTGATCCTTCGAGTAAATTTATTTTATGTCAATTTAGATTAGATCTTTATATGTCTTACATTTCTTATTTTTAGTTTCGTGTACCTAAGATTCTACATACTATCATGTTTATTATCATTTTTTATCCTATCTTATCAAACACAGGGGTTAACATCTACCAAGGAAGTTAACGGTTCTTGGATCTGACTTCATCGGGAAACCCCCCATCTATCATCTAATATATTTTCCTCTTAGTTTCTTTTGTTTTGTAGGTTTATCATGTTTGAAGACGGTCATCCACTTTGCGTCTGTCACTTTGCATCCATCATGCATTCAAGGTAATTTAAACCCTCACATTTTGAAGTTATTTTGATTTATTTAGTATATAATTCACTAATCTAAATAGGAACGAGAAAGTTAGATCAACACTTGGTCATATGTAATGAGGTATCATGCATGTATCGAAAGCGTGAAGGTGTTATTGTGGGTCCTTCTTACTATTGAAATTATAAAATTTTGGCATTTCCCAATGAGGAGGATAATATGAACAGGAATGAGAAATTTTTATCAACACTTAGTCATGTGTAATGAGGTAGCATGCATGTATGAAAGTGATAAGGTGTTATTATGGGTCCTCCTTGCTATTGAACTTAGAAAAATTTGGCATTTCCCAATGATGAGGATAGGTATTTACAGGGCGGATGGATTGATACTTTTGTTATAGATTTGTTCATATGATAATTTTTAGAATATTTAGGCACTAAGAGGGTGGGTGAATCGGTGATTATTAAAATTTTGATGCAATTAAAATGATCCAATCAACTAATATTGAATATCTACCATGAAGAACATGAACATCCAACCATAAAAGAGAAAGAGAAACAAATACACATGTACACATGAGGAGACATGATTTAAGGTGGGAAACCTAATAAGGGAGAAAACCCACAAAAAGGAGAAATCAAAGCAATATCAAGGAAAATTTTCCATCAAGAATTACAATGATCTCACCAAGTGGTGAGCATCCACTCACCTTGAAGCTCTAACTTCAGTTTTGAAGCACCCACTTCAATTCTATGCCAAGCACCCACTTGACTATTGTTCTGCAAGCACCTACTTGCTAGGAAGCTCACTCCTAAATTGTTGAGCTACAACTCAAAATTTTATTACAAGAATTTTTTTGATCACCTTCACCACTTTGTTTCTTTCATCAACATGATGTGATCATTGTTTCAGCTCACCTTCTTTCTCTTCTCCTCTCCTAATGTGTCATAGATTAGTACACTAATACTCTCCTTATTTTCTTAATACAATCACAAAATTTTCCTCACTTTCAACAACCATTGCATATTATTAATTGAGATTTAATAAAAAGTATGACTCCTAAATGTGACCTTTGAAATTTTAAATTTAATGACTCTTTAACTAGCCCTTATTCTCTCACGCACAAAGTAAATTAAAATACTTCACATAAGGTTGCCTCAAGTTTTTTATGTTTGTACCTAACATGCAACATTTGTGTCTTCATAATTTGTAGGATTCTTCATGGATTATCTGAAGTGAAATGATGAATAAACAAGTTTTTTTCAAATTCCGACCTTCCGAGTGCCCTAACAAGAACTTATCCTAGTCAAAAACCTGATTTATAACTATAATTTCTAACTTGTCTCAGAATATGGTAAGTAAACTGACTCCTTGACATATTTTTGTTGAATATTATGTGTCACCATCACTTGGGTACATAACCATGGCCCATAATATTCCTTTATAGCTCTTGCAAACTACACACTCTCACCATTTTCCTTCAAGTTTTCACAAGAGCACACAAGGGAGAAAATTTGGTTCAAACTTTCAATTTCAGTCTGAGGCAACATATGAGATTAAACCATGCAAGATATTTATGAGCATCAATGCTACAGAGAGTCTACACATCACATATAACTTGGAGTTCATCATGTCACACCTTGAAGTCTCTTCTTCACCCATTCACAAAATTCTTGCATGCACACAATTTTGAAGAGTTAGCCTTCATGAATATCTTGATCACTAGAAGATAATGGATTTCTAGGCCTTCCAAGAAATTTTATCATGCTAGGAGTAGGTTTTACACCACCTTCAACTAATTAGGAAGTGCAAAGTATTTTCATGGTCTTTGTAGAACATGTATTGAAGTAGGGAGACACAAATTTATATCTTCATAGTTTGTGCAACCACACATAATTTCTTAGTTTTTAATGAACTTAAAGACACATTCCACAGATGGTTGAGATGTTTTTGATTGCCTCAGGCATGTTCCTTTCTTTATTCTATAAATAATGACTCAAACTTGCATGGTTTTCAGGTTACACAAAAACTAGGGTTTTAACCTTCAAGACCTAGTCTTAATGCAACATACCTCCACACATCAAAACCTTTCTTCAATATATTCCATCACTTGGAAAATATTAGGAGAAACAAGATACACCATATCATGCATACACATCTCTAGGTTGTTAGATAAAAACCTTACCTTCACTTCAAGTTCAAACCACCTTCTTGAGAGGCCTACTTAAGCACACTAGGCCACCGGGTTCTAGCCTTATCAACACACTACCATGCTAACAAATAACTCCAACATGATGTTTTAGGAATTTATAGAGTGGTCATTTACTTCATACACCTCTATAATTGGTATTCATATAATGACCCCTTCAACTCATTATGATTGATTCTTGCATTCACATATTACTAACGGTAGGAAGAATAAATTCACTTGTACCTTCAAAAATTTCCACACAACTTGTTCCAATATATTTATGAGTATTTAGTATACATATCAATCTTTCCACAACATCAAGGTTCTCTTCATGAAACATTCATACCATACATGTACCTGCAGTTTTCTTCAAAAACATTGTTTTAATAGACCCTACAACACACATGCAAAGAAAAATACCACTAAAATGTGCTTCAAGGAGTCATCTATGCATCCAAGCATGTTTCATGTATTTTCCAATTGATTATAATATCAAACACTTCATTTTTATCCTATCACTTCAGGATGAGGGTTTGGAGGGTTTCAAACTAGCTCAGAAAAATTGTTAGAACTTTTTAAATACTTAACAAACTAATCTCAGACCTTTTGCATCATTTTTTTAATCCAAATTGTATATAAAAATTATTCTATGATTTATTTTAAAAATTCCTCATAATTTAAAATATATTCTAAGAATTTAGGGTGACTAGTTTGCATTTTCCAAAACCCGGTTTTGGTAAAACTACCATAAGTTTTGAAAAAAACATCCTTAGGTCTTGAAATTTTTACCACACCTTCTCAACTCACCCTCCATGCATTGCAATGAAAAATTTATCATATTTTTCTTTGGAAAATTCTTATCCATATCATTTTTCTACTTTTTTTATCTAGTCTGAAGGGTGTATTATGCTAACTGGGTAATTTCTTAATTTACTTCCTTAGACATTTGTGAAGCCGGAAAACCTCATATACCATCATCGTATACTCCTTAAATTCTTGGTTTGCATCATCATGTCTTGGCTCAACCATCTCACTTGCCTACTGGCCTTATCTTCACTGAAATTCCTCAAAATGGCTACCTTCATGCCCTATAAGCCTGAGTATTGACCTAATACTCCTTCCACACATGTTATTCCAGCTCATATTACTCTAACCATGCTCTTTCTACTTTTCCTTGATCCATTTCTCATGTTTCCATGCCTTCCTGCTTGATCTGGGACTAGGATTAGGCCTAGAGCTACTTGAAACTTCATGAGTTGACCATGGAGACTTGTTACAAAATTGTTAACACCTCACACACACCTAATTGACCATGTTTTACCTTGTTAAGTCTTGCATACAACCTTGGGAGGACTCACCACACAACTCCCTTGCTTGACCATGCACCTGGATCCTACTTTCATACCATGACATCATGATTTGACATGACTTGACACCTCATGGAACCACCTGGACACCTTGGGGACACTTTGACATCAATGTACAACTTGACATCAATGAAAAACTTATGACACATTTCCCAACAATCTCCCCCTTTGTCATTGATGGAAACCACCTAGAAACATTGATGGAAACCAATCAAGACCAACACCTGCAAGCCCTTTTCTCATGTTTCTTAGTTCACTCTCCCCCTTTGACATCTATGACAAATGTTACTTTACCACTTGACATGAAACAATGAAAACCAAGGACAATAGTGCATGAGAAAGATGAACTTGTTCACAAGCTCTCCCTAGGACTATTTTTTCTCTTTTCTTAGCTCCTACTGAAGTATCGAGGTCTATATACCTTGTGTGAAAAATTAAATTCTACCCCTAAAATTTTACTCCTCTTGTCCTCATTTTGTCTATTCATCATGTTCCAAACTTGTTCCTTTCAAGAAATCATGCCAAAAACTACAATTTTTTTGTTCTTTATCTAATTTCTTACTATTTTGATCTTTGTACCTAATGTGAGAAGATGTGTTTTAGCCTCTATCAATCTCCCCTTACCTTAACTCACCTCATTTGGATGGAAACATCATGTTTTTATAGTTATCTTTGTCTAAGCTCTCGTCTTCTTGTGATGTCCAACTTGGCCTCAAAAGAATGAAACTGTCCCTAAGGAACATTTTTAGTATAAAATGCAGCAACTTCATCTTACCAATGAATCCCACACTTATCATGAGCCAACTTATTGTTACTCCCCTATGATGTTACTATCTCCATATATTTCAGAACCCAAGGAATTTGACTCAACACATAATCTTTATGCCAAAATATGAAATGGAAATTATGTCAAGGTCTTAAAACAACTATACAAAGTGGTTTTAGTGACTATAAGAAATCAATTTACAACTTTCACCTTGAATTCACCTATCATGCCTAGAATACTATCTCATTTTTCCATGTTCCTTATGATATTATCATGACTATATGGACATACCATTCATCTTCATTATTGAGAGGTTAGGAATGCATCATCCACACTATGAGAGTGAGCCATTTATCCATCTACATATTTACTGGGTATATGTCACTACTTTGTGTGTAAAATTTCAAACTTTGGATTATAGATGCATTCTTCCATCAAATTCACCACCATCCAAGGGTTCTTAGGACTTTTGGTGAGAAAATTTAATGGGTAGAATTTTTATGGGTTTTTTACCAATGCTCTAGGAATCAAAGTCCCTCTACTTAGACGGTGTAGCTTTTGTGTTTACATGCACATTAAAAGGTGGGTTTTTCCAGTGACCTTGCATCCGGAGATCTAATAGGGGAACTCCACCGACCCGTAGAAAATCTAGCAATCACTTTCTAGAGATTGGGAAAGGGAGTGAGAATAAAATATAGGAGAAATAATGTTACGGGTAAAAACTCAGATTCATACACACACTAGTTAGAAATTTAAACACACGCATTTATGAGATGAAACAACCAAAACTTCCATGTTACTTTATAGAGGAAACCATGCATACAAATATGCACACATTAATATTCCTTGGAAAATAAAGCTTCTTCCTTGATTATAATTTCATTTAACTTTTTACATAGTATGAGAATGGAGGAAAAATAGTGAGGGGGAAAATAAAAGAAAATTTCCCAACTCTTTGTTCTTTCACAAGTAGACAAATGCTCTCTCATGAATTCACAAATTTGCAACTGATAACCCATTGAAAATGGGAAGTCTTTTCCTTTTATAAGAAGCGAGATGAATCTTCCTCTACCCCCATTGACCTTTCATATGTCCGTGCACAACTTAAAAAAATTTAACTTCTTAGGAAAATCTTAAGTCCCTTTTTATAACATAAAGGTGACTTTTACATTATACACAAAGTTTTTTTAATTTCATTAAGGATATATGAAAACTTCACCCCAACAAAGAATTATAGCTTTGAATAGAGAGAAATTTGGGGGTGATAGAAGAGAGAGAGAGAGAGAGAGAGAGAGAGAGAGAGAGAGAGAGAGAGAGAGAGAGAAGAATGAAGAAGAAGGAAGAATTATGTCAATGAAGAAGAATCCTCCAAAAAATTTGGTTGATCCTTCCAAATGAATTGATGGAATTCTTAAATGTGATGAACTATGAATCCCTAAACTCTTTGCATCCAAATAGAACTCCTCCTGGATGGTCCACGGAAACCTTGGGTTCAATTTTTAAAAACACTACTGAATGACTTAAATGATGACCATGAACACTACTCATAAAGATCCTTTTTGAAGAGATAGGAGCTCAAAATAGACCCTGTCGGGACCTTTACAACATGACCACCCTGTTAAACTCAATATAATGTTTTACCAATGATCGCAACCTCCACCTTGCACATGATACACATGCAACCCGAACCATGAAGTGAGTGTCAAAAGACACTGTTGGGATCTCCTGAGATGGATTCTGAATGACCTATGAGAAATGTTTATGATGATCCCTTGTGACACTTCCATGATCCATTGGTGAATATGGTACATTGAAGAGATAGGAAACAAACACTGATGAAGGCACTATTGGTGATAGTGAAAATTCCCATTTTGTAAATGTTAATTTCATGGTCATGTGACACTTATTATATTTGGAGAGTGCAACTTACCATTTTTAGAAAGTGTTAAAATTTGTCTTTCTGGATGCCAAATGGTTATATTGACCTGAATGATTTCCCCTTTGTTTACTCCTTCTATAAAACTACCTTTTGGAACTACTTACTATTTATAGCAAGTGCCTACAAGATAACTTACTATATTTAGTAAGTGGTGATTTTTCCCAAATTGACCGCACCAATGAGATTTGCTTGTATTACTCCCCCTATGCACATTGTTCTTTCTTTGACTGCTCTTTTGGGATGACTTACTAAAAATGGTAGGCACCCATATTATATACTTACTATTTATAGGAAGTGGTGATTTTTGCTATTTTCTAGACCGACCAATCACTCGAGCTTTTATTCCTCCTTAGTGCACACCATCTTCATCAGAACTAATTATAGTACTAACTTAACAAAAATTGCTAGTCCCCATGTAGGAAGGCTTACTATTTTTGGAAAGTGGGTCTCTGGTGATGAGTTCACGATGAAACAATTTTTTTTGAAATTATTTTTCCCAATGGTGCTCCTCTGGAGTTTTAGGTTCCTACAATCGCCAGCTTGAGAGATTTTAAATTTTAGAATTTTCACCGCAGAAACTCGGCATTTCTTCACTACAAAAATCTAGAGTGTGTATACAAAAAAATTATTTTGGATCTTCATTTCCACTTAAAACTAAAATATTGCAAAAATCAGCATGTTGATATGTGCATTTCATTCTAGTGACTTTAAAGTGCTTCGCAAAAATATCAGCTTTTTCTTCATTTTGATCCATTATTTTTATGATTTTTTATTTATTTCAGATCATGGATAATTCCATGGAATCATTCAAGAATGAAAATGGTATATTCAAATGCTAAAAATTTTTTTCTAGCATTCCGACAACATTTGGATGTGTGACAGAGAGAAAAATGGCAAAAATGAATAAGTGCTAGTATTTATAGCATTCACATGAGAGAGGGAGGGGTGGGGAAAATTTTTATAAACCTTTTGTCCTTTTAAAAAATTTGTAAAGGGTATATGAAATTCCCCTTCATCCTGGGTATGACAAGTGTCACGCATGCAGAGGTTGGTGGGTGCACAGTCAAATTGGTCAACGAGGGTTGGAAGGGTAACTACATGGTCATATGGGTTACTGTAAGGCTTAAAAATGGTAGGGAAAATTTTATGTCCCTTTCATCCATTTTAAAAGGGATGAAGGGGAAAATTAATTTCTCCTTCACCATAGGTTGCCACGTGTCTAGCTTCAAATTTGGATAAGTATGGGAAAATGTACCTTAGGCAACTTGTGAAGACCATATCTCGGGCTCCCGGATGAGTTTTTGATGAAAGTTTATATGATTCCACCTAAAAACCCTTTAAATCCAATGGTGATGGTACCAAGATAAAAATTTGACTGAAAAACTTCAAAATTCCTCTTTCTTTCTAGGGATTATTTGTTGTGTGCCGATGAATAAGTTGCCTAGAACAATGTTTGCAGTTTCAAGAGGTACCATTTTATCCACCATGTAGAACATTAAAAATTATTTCCATTGATACTTTGTTAGGATTTAAAATAATCACAGGGCTCCCATAATCTTACTTTTGAGAATAGGTCCTATTTCATGGTGCATGCTCCTTTAAGCCCGAAAACCCACTTCCAAAGTGAATTAGTTCCAACACCTCTAAATTTTACCTGAATCTTTCAAAATCATTTCCCTGATTTTCTTAGCACTTGAATACTCCTCAAAAATGATTTTTTTCTCTAATTCACTCGGGGTGGTACACTAGTCCTAAGAAGGTTGATGGTATACCTTCCCAAAACTACTTGATTAATTGAATGTTCTAGAACACTATTTACTTCCTAAATCACCTAGGGGGATACTTGACATTCACTTTGGGATAATTTGACTAACAAGATAGGACTCGGTGTTGGGGATGTACTAATTGTTAGTGTAGAATCACAACACCCTCGAATGGCCTTGTTGTGAGTGGGGCATTCAGTGTGATTTCACAGCATGGGACCATCTCTCAAGCTGTGGGACTTGCAAAACCTCGATGGACCTCCAGAGAAAGCTAGTTCTTGCTCCTAAACTACCTACCACAAGCTACTCTAATGCAGGAAAAGCTAAACTATCCTAACCTAACCATTCCAAGGAACTAGAGAGAAAGAGAGAGTGAAAGAAATCCTACACTAAAGTGGTGATACACCAGAGAAGGAATGGGTGAGATGCTCTATTGAGGGAGGATGAAACAGAGGGAAAACAGAGATGGGAAGGTCAGAAAGAAATGACATAAACCCATATTCAAATCTCATGATCAAAACTCCATGAAACACAACACCCTGCACCTATAAATGTGAAATACATGCACAGGAACAAATTTGAAAGGGAGAGGCACGGGAAACAAAAAAATAATGCAAAGGGTTGAAGAAACACCAAAAAACACATTTTTATTGATCTTAAATGGTGCACAAACCATTACATTCTTCCTCGTAGGAACAAATCTGCTTTGGGCGTAGGAGAAGGTTTTACACTCAAATGGAGTTGGGAAAAAATGTTGACAGAGTTTCCCTACACCCAGAATGTCTCCCCTCTCAAATGAGAAGTGTTACGATATATAGAATTTTAGAATGATGAAAAAACAGAGAGAAAGGAGGAAAACAAACCTTGTTTTGAGAATTCAACCACTCACCATTAATGCCCTGCAAAGCTACCTATAATCTGTCAAATATTCCTCTCCATGTCTACTTTGGTATGTTGGAGAAGGAAGAATAGCGAATCAAATCAAATTTGGGTTGTTGAAATAATCAGATCCTATATTGATGGATCGAAAGAGGTTTTTCCATTTTTCACCCACCAACACCTGCTAAAAATGATATTTTATGCTTTCATGGCATAGAGGAGGTTGAGATATTTCATATGGTGCCAAATTTGTTGGCTTTCGGGCACTGGGTCAAAAGATATGTCCATTTGAATGTTTTCAGTTGGGTCCATATACAAATGGAAAAAACCGCAAAGCGTAACGCGCTCAAGGGCCGAAATTCACTTTGTGCCTTTTGGCACCAAAATACAAAATGCAAAAATCACCCCGTAGCCCCCGCAATTCACTTTTGGAAAAAATAATCTTCGTGCCCACCGGCCCACATTTTTCATTTAGAAAAAAAATCACCTTGAGACTCACCATCCCGCATCCAATTAAGGCTTGACACATGGCTCCTCTAGGTGTCGACGGAGGTGCGGCTCATTTTTTCACTTTACGCCTTCTCGAGGAAAAAAGTTCAAATTTCCTCCGACGACCCGCCTTCCCACTTTGAATTTTCAATGTGGAAACATGTCCTTTGCGGGCCTTAGGCATTTTTCTTCATTTGGATTTAAGATCCCCATGGGCTTGTGGGCTTGAAATTCACTTTGCGCCCTATTTGCAAAAAGCACAAAGTTACAAAACTCCCATGCACTCCGCCGAACCACTTTTGGCATTTGGGCAAATTTTCCTCTTTGGGCCCGCTAGCCCACATTTTCCATTTGGGTGAAAAGCATCAAAAGCTCCTACCACCCCACCTCTCCGCATTAGAAAAAACCCTTAAAACTCTCGTCGGTCCACTTCTAGGCAAAAATACCTTCTAAGGCCCATTGGCCCGTAACTTGCAAAATATGAGGAGTTAGAAGGACTTCTTTATATTTTTGGAAAGGGGAAGAAATTTCCTATCTGATGGAAATGTTTTCAGGAAACCTTAAGTGCTTAGAATATATAAAAATTAGATTGAAGCACTAAAGGAGGGAAAATGGGTGTAGTTAACCAAAAATAAGCATGAGCTTATTTTGGATAACACTAACTTAGGGGTGTTTTGGGGAGGTATGAATCTAAAAAAATTGACACGTGGTATGGTATTTGTCTTGCTTGATAGTTAATTTTCCCCTAAAAAAATTATAGACAACAGTTCACTCTAGCTTGGGGGCATGTTATGGATTGAGCACAATGAAGACATGACATGAGAAATCCTATAATCTCAATTTACAATACATTGACCAATGCCTTATCCATTGGGATTTATAGGAGTCACATATAACTTGCAAGAGATATCATGAAAGGAAGAACACACACACACACACACAAAAATGAAAAAGGAAACACACAACACACGAAAAGGGAAAACACACACAATAGAAAGGGAAACACACACCTAAAAATCACCTATGGTACAATGTGGGGGATAACCCACTTTCACTGAAGTGCTTCTCTCTCCTCATAGGCTACCTCGTAGAAGAGGTAACTCTAAATGATGAAGATCTACAAATAAATTGAATGGTTCCAGAAAGTAGCCTCCTCTCCTCAACTTCTTATGAAAGCCAAGTGCTCTCACGAATGTCTCTGCACTTTGAAAAAGTGGGAATACATGATATTTTTGATGCTCGGGACTTTGCTTAGAAATTCCATTACTTTTATCATCTTCAAATTCCATTTCAAAATTCTAGTTTCCTTCGATATTCATCCCTACTACTAGTTTCTCTTTTACCATCTCATTGCTACCGCAGGGCTGATTTTTATTTGAATAGCTTGAATATATTGATTTTTCTCATTCCACCCTTTTATGCTCATCGACATATTTTCCACAAGAAAATTCAAATTAATCTTTCTAGATGATATCATTGTGGATTTTGAGCGCCAAATGAAGGACCACAAATGACCTCACATCCCTCTTATAGGGCCATGGCTTGAGTCAAGAATTTGAGACTTAGCTAAGGATCTTTTGTACCTTCTGTTATGTTGGGATGATGAAAATATTTCCTAGGTGTTGAAGGTGCAGATGATAGGGTGTAGAAGTAGGTGGCGTATAAGTAGGTGTGAGGGTTTGAAAAATTTGCACCATGTGGTTTCACACCGTAAGGAGGAAGTTAAGTACTTATCCATTTTGCATGTTGTGGGCTGAAAATAGGATTGAGTGCAAAGAAAAACTTGGAATGAGGTATGAAGACTTGGAGGATATGAAAAATATATTTTAGGAACAAGCGGAAGATCAACATTCATGCAATGTTAGAGATAATAATAGGATTAGATCTGGATTTAATTATAAATAATATATTATAAGGCAAAGCTTGTATGACTCTTGTAGTGGCGCATGATTATTTTGAGCATGAAACCTATTTTGAGAGTGCATGGATGGTGAAGGGTAAGTCCCCGCCCTATATATATATATTTGTGTGTATGTATGTATGTATGTATATGTATTGATTTGCATGGTTTTGGGAGAGATGGTTGAACAAAGTTATGCTGCTAGTATGATTGTGGGCATGATTTTGTGATGATACTTATGGTTTATTCAGCCTTTTTGTTTGATGATGAATTAATATGATGGATCATTATGGATGGATATTGATTGTTGATGTCTCTATTCATGGTTATTGTATGGTAAATTTGATCTTGATCCTTGTTTGGTTCATTATGCACTATGGTTGTGATCTAGTTCTTGTTATGCTTTTCCTTGATTACTTGTCATGGATATGGAATGTATGAACTTACATGCTAACATCTTGATGAAGATTCCATAAAAGAGGAACCCGGTACCTTTACATGCTTCGTGAGCATTCGGCTTCTATGAATGAAGTGCTAGCACTCCTAGGGTTATAAGTAAGAAAATAAAGACAACATTTTATTTCGTTGCAGAGACCTCTTTTTAAACCTGTTTACCATGATGTTGCATAATAACGGTGTATCAATTGACTCTTGTGTCCATTGAATATCGGGTGATTGATGGATAATAATAGTTTATCGAAGATATGGTTCTAGAACTGATTTGAATGTTGTAGTCACTAAATCACACACTTACTATTACATTAATATTGTCGGGTATGTTATTTTATATATGGATCTTGTGTAATAAAAGTATTCACTAGTGACCCATCTCTTTGGTCTTGTTTCTAGTTAGTCATGCGTCATTTTTTTTTTTGGTTCATCATCACTTTTCATTCTAGTTTTGGGTATCTTTTAAGATGTCTCGTGTCGTAATTTTATCAATTATCATCTATAGGTCTATGTTGGGGTGCCTAGGGTTGCATTTGGGGTGCCATGGGTGCCCCGGTCCGTGATTTTAGGTGCCCATGTCATTGTAATTTTTTTCTTAATTTTTTTGTTCGAGGTCGGTCTTAATGGTTACGCAGTTGTATGCCTCTAGGTTGTAGTTGGAAATTTTAGGTCACGAGTGTTGAAATTTGAAGAAGAGATCCCTATATAAACATAGCATACTCACTACATTATGGGAAAACATCTTACTATCAAGGGATCTTACTATCAAGGAAGCTATCTACTAAGGAAAGGGATGGAATTTGGGCATCTTCTACATCTTGCATCACACAATCATAAGGGGAAAGGGTTGTATTCTTTCCATTCCATCCACCATTTACATTTTTACATCTAGTTATTTCCCTTTATTACCGTGTCATTATCTCTAGGGAACCCTAGGCATAAAATTACATGCACACACACATAGAACTACATTGGGTCAAAAATTTAGTGTAGCACTGAGTCGTAAGACCACTAGTTTGGCAATTGAGGTCAATCCGACCTATTCATATGCATTTTTATTTTTTAGGAATTGATTCTTTGGATAGGGTTTTGCAAGTAAATCTTCATACAACATTTACAACAACATAAAGAAAATTTTTCGACACCCGTGTGATAAAATAAAATGTGTTACAAAGATATTATGACACTCGTTAAACTAAATTTTTAGCTTTCTTGCAGCTTACAATGCCTAGAATACAAACCAGGGTTCCTCGAGGTGCCCCAGCACCTCCCAGGTGCCTCATTATAGACAAACACTCAAAATATACCCTTCCCAAGGCCATTTAGTTACAACCTACCCAATCTACTATAGTCCTAAGACACACCGAGGTAAGTTATTTTACATGTTAGTACCATATCCCTCTTAGTTCCATTACTTTGATATATTCAAATATTACAAATAAAATAGGTCTTGCATTCCAATATAGCATTTAGTTTCTATTTAGATTAACTCATAAAATAGCTAGAAAATTCTATTTTTAGTTAATCATTTTGGTGAACCCGACGTTACGAACATTTTACTTTTGATTATCTTTCATACCCTAGTGGTTATCCTTATCTTTTCTTTTTTTTTCTCATCATGTCTCATTTTAGTGTCAACCCTATCTATGATGAGGCTTCCATAGCTGAGCTTAAGGATTTATATAGTGCTCCTATGATCTTACCTGATGATACTCAACAAGCCCTTTTGGAAGGCCAACAACATGTGCTAACTAATCCTGTTGATTCTCCTATAGGCATATGTCTTGTTGGTGACCATATTTATTTCTCTCGTTTTATGCCATGTCATCCACTAGCATATGATTCTTCTTATCCTTCTTCTAATATTCCACCTAATGTTTTAGATCCCTCTATCATTGATTATTTATTAGGCATTGATTCACAATTCAGTTTACCTCCTACTTATCCTCCAGCTACTCCTATAGCTACCACTTCCGATAGTCCTTCCCCCACATCTCCTTTGAGCTTGCATTCTCCTTCCTATTACATTGATGATCCTATTGATTCTTATGATGATCATAGCATTATTTATGGAACCCCACCTTTACTGATCAATGTCATGGATCTCCTTCTTTCCATACTACTGCATGTGACTCTCTCGCTCCATTGTTATCCTCTCCTAAAGTTGTATCTACTATTGCACATGAGTCACCCCTCGTCATTGCTTCTTCTCCTTCTATTCCCACATCCTCTACCCCTCCTATTGTATCTTCACCTATTGATGTTTCTTCCTTTCTCACCACACCTACTAGGGTTTGTGTTGATACTAGTCCTACTACCACTCCTACATCCACATCTACCACCGCACCTTTAGCATCTGATTCCACTATATCACCTCTTGACATTCCCATGATCACCCATAATGGAAAACTTCAACCACTTAATACATTATTGCCATCTCCTACCATTCCCTCATAGGATATTCTCTCTCTCATGCATGTTATAGGACAACTCCAATCACAAGTTCATACTCTTACTTTAGAAAGTAGAGCCTATTATGCCTCTATTGACAACAAATCTTTACATGGAAATCCTATTCCTAAAAAGATTCATAATTCTACCTTTCCAAAATATTTTTTCATGCCTACTTTCACATGCTTCGATGGTACCAGTGATCCTCATGCTCATATCCTACATTACCACACACTTATGGCCAACTACTCTAATGATCAATTGTTTCTTAAGGCCTTCCACTATAGTCTTACTGATGAGGCACTACAATGGTACACCCACTTACCCTTTGGGTCCATTAGCACTTTCTATGACATGGAGGATGCTTTCCTCCGTCACTTTATTCTTAATAATGGCCCTAGGGTTACATATGATCACATTCCTACATTACATCAAGGCTCCTCTAAACCCATCAAGGATTATATTTTATGCTTCAATGCTTGTATACACCAGCTCATTTTTCAGCCTAGTGACTTAGAAAAGAAATTCATCTTTTTTGTGGTCTTAT
The DNA here is from genome assembly GCA_018340775.1 of Taxus wallichiana var. yunnanensis. Classification (NCBI taxonomy): domain Eukaryota; kingdom Viridiplantae; phylum Streptophyta; class Pinopsida; order Cupressales; family Taxaceae; genus Taxus; species Taxus wallichiana. Next base: position 155,948,896 of record CM031235.1, on the reverse strand, counting down.
TCCTCCACTTAAATAGAGGCTCCAATACGATACTTGTGAGTCCTTCATTCTCTTGTGTTATAAGGTTATCGATCTCGAGCAATATATTTCATCCTCACATGACATTACACCCACACTAGTTTCTCCACCAGTTCCACATGTTTCTCCTCTCCCCTCACCATTTGTTGAGCATCCACAGCTACCTCCACCTTTTTCTAAGGTGCCTTATAAGCAAGCTCAATACTCTTCTTCCCCTCCATTACACTCTCATCCCACTCCACAGTCGACTCCCACTTCCACCACTCCACCCCCTTCACATGAGCCTTTGTACTTCTCTCCTCACACTCAGCCACATGATGTGTTTCACACACTAATAAATGAGTGGTTGATTTGGTTACCCTCTAATCATAACCACCATCCACACCGCTTACAATGTCAGCGTGACCAACATTATTGTAATTATCATTGCATTTCTAGCCATAGAGACAATGATTGCCTTGCCTTACATGAAAGGATACAACAACTAGTGGATTCGACATCATCTCCTTTACCTTTCTTGAGAACTTATTATCTCCTTCACCCCATCAACATTGGCGTAACCCACTTCAATATTCTCCATCAAGTGCTCAGTTTTTTTTTCATGCTCCACCACCACATGTTTGTTCTCCACCTCATCCATCATATCCACCACCACATTCATTACATCCACTCCACCCACATTATCCACCACTTTGAGTTGCTCCATCTCATGGTGTTTTTCTAGTCCCTGCATACCTTGTAGTCACTACAAATGACATTTTGTTTGGTTCATACACTCACACTCCATCCATTCCACATGTTTCCACCGCCACTTGTAATCTTGGTCTTTGGTAGGTTATTCTTATCACCTTACCCCCGATGACACACTTGTGTTCTTATGGTTCTTACATGACTATTGAGGGTTTAGTTCTAAGAACCTTTCATCACACGCTCGTCATTCATCTATCACACCTCAATCTTCTCCCAATGATGCAATCTTTCTTACATGGATCATACTTGACTACTAAGGGGTATTATTACATGAGCCTACCCATCCATATGCTGGGGGAATCATTAATATCCCCCCTCTATTTTCATCATCTTTTCATTTTACTATTACATTATGTTCTCATCTATTCATTATGATACATTTATCTATTTCCACATTTATTCTATCATCTTAATTACATTGCCTATGTGCTACATATTTTATTCATCTCATCAATTACATTACATTAGTTATCTACATTATCATTTACCATGCATATTTTATCTACCATTACTCATATCATCATACTAATTTATATTCATCACATACATTATAATACACATGCTCGTAAAACAACCATAAAACTATACCATATCCATTACATTGAAAATACAAAACATCTCAACATAGATATAATATATATCAAAAATAGGTGTCCATACATATATCGGTCATACAACCATCATCCCAAAAACATGTTTCATCATGGGGGCAAGGCCCCTACATCATATATAATCATCACTATCAAACCTCATCATCACTATCACTCTCATGTACTATGAGAGCCCTATAAATGGATGCCTCACCACCGACACGACGCTACATTTCACGGCCCTAAAACTTCTCCACCTACTTGCGCAACATAGCAATCTCCATGTTATACTATGAGAACTAACACTACAAATCTACATATCATGAAAACATGTCCTAGGCCAAGGGACCACCACCTACTACCTCTTGGGCATGTCAAGCATCCTCATATGCCTTATCTCTCTCATCAAGAAGCATTGTGCATGTTTCTCCGCTTATGGCCACTGGCTCAAACAAATGGACATGCTCACCTACAATATTGTCCACACATTCTAGTATCCCTCCACATAGCACATCACTCGGCACATTCCATGTCAATGTGTAAATCGAGGTGTCTACTATCAACGACCAATAAGCATCTCCTACATACACAACATATAACCCCATGTTAGTTACATGCATGAAAAATAACATAAACAATTCATTAGTCACACTAAAAGCATACAAAAATACTTTCGTTCTTCCACGCTTATTTCTATATGGTCGTGACACCTCCCTCACCCACTCCTCCTGGTGGCAACTCCATAACACCCGCAAATACTGGATATAACAATACCCACCGATGTGATGCCCACCATGCTTGATAACTCTCCGTACACCCTACGTCATCATCATCTAAAACTTTTATCGCAGTGGTCTCGCGCTCATCTCGGCCCTGGTGGTGTCAACTTCTCTGTTGTGGGTCCTGGCCTAGCACTTTCCCTCCTAGGGGCCTTGATATCTCATAACCATATGTATGGCTCTAGGGGTACATCCTATGCCATACCAAATTATTGTGATACTCTCTCTACCTGAAACAACTCTACCACACCTAGAAAGTGGTCCTCTAGCCACATGGTCCTCCGAATACATCACAACTCTGTAGAATCCTCATGTCATCCCTCATAGTCATGATATGGCATCCATATAACTCAATCCGCACCCATCCTATCTATCGTGGATCTCGAAACTATCTGTTTCATATTCTTATTGTGGATATCAATCCAAAGATCGATAAAATATCTTTGGCCGAGCCCACTCTCCTCATGGCCCATGTAATTGGGATCAATACGACTATATGCTCATATGACCATACATGTAGCATTATGGTGGTCCCTATAACCCCATCATGCTCATCCTGTGTAAATTGATACAAATCCCTGTATAAATGGGCCAACACACATCACACCCACACATATCTCATCCCATCCTCCTCTATCCACTGACATATGTCATGCATATTATACAATATGTTAACACCTCCTCCCTCCACTGCTATACATGATGCTATCACCAATGTGATGAACTTCCGTAACCATAGAACCCTAGACTGTAATATCACATCCAAACTAATATGGGCCCCTGGTAGGTACTTGGGCCCCTACAAAATATCATCTAGCCGAGTGCATTTGATGCTCCATATCCACTACTGCCATAACTCATACTCACTCTCCAACCACTAGAAATCGTAGTATGTGATATACATCCTCCAGTGTCATTGTCATCTCCCCTGTGGGAAACCAAAATGTGCACATATCGGCACACCACCTATCACATAATGCAATCAACATGGGCATATTATGGGGCACATCCCCATCTATGTTATATGATGTAGGTCAGCATGTTCTATCACATCGCAATCATCATTTAACAAACCTAATCCTAGTAATGTACTCAAGTTCCAACCACTACGGAACTCCCTTGAGTGTATATCCCTCTACAAAAACCAAAAACAATAAACTCCCCATTAGAAAACCTCCCACACCAAATACAACAATTCAACATACTAGAGACACATTCCCTAGAATTATCCATCAAATCAAAAATTTATGGACCAGGGTGCTCAGATGGAGGACTGGGGCACCCTAGAATAGGACACTTGTTAGGGTTAGCATCTTGGTTGTACAACAAATATATCAGATCTAAGCATACATGCAAATAAAAGTGGATATTCTACCAAAATAATTATACAAAACAAGAGACATAAATCAACACTAGATTTAATGTGGTTCACCCAATGTGGGCTACGTCCACCAAGAAACAAGCCAATCTATTATCCAAATATTTGACAAGATATACAATGAATATTTACAATCTTCTACACTTCTCAGATGTTTAGTACTTTCTTCCTTCAAGATTTTTGATTCTTCACCAAGAATTCTCTCTCACATAATTATCTTGTAATTATGATCAATCCTCTCATTCTAAACCCTAGCTTTATGCTTTAAATAGTTGTTTAAGACTTTAGGGCACTTAGCCATGCAATTACATTCATTAAATCTATTCCAATGCTAAAAATAGAAATAAATCCCGAGAGTTAATTAAAAACTCATCGCACAGGTAACCGATGCCGATTTCCTGCCAACCGTCACCGGTTCCAACTTGCCCTGACCAATGCCGGTCAAACTCTAACCGATGCCGGTTACTGTCAACTTCTAACAAGTTCTATTTGCATGCTAAAACATGAGTAATTTAGCTCCATACTCAACAATATCCCACTTGGAGATTAATTACTACACCATACATGTACAACGCCATTCTTGGATCCTCCTAAGCTTTGTTTCTTCCTCTTCAAGTTTCAAACTCAAAGACCAATAGAAGTGGAGTGTAGCTCTAAATTCTCCTTTTTAATGGCTTCGTTAGCATATCCGTAGGGTTATTTCTCATATGAATCTTTTCCAGATTCAACTTTCCATCCTCCAATACCTGCCGTATGAAGTGATATCTTAACTGAATGTGTTTTGTTCTCGAATGAAATGTTGAGTTCTTTGCCAAATGAATTACACTCTGACTGTCACTGAACAGTTTACAATCACCTTGATCCTTTCCCAACTCTTCCATGAACCTACTCATCCATATCATCTCCTTACTAGCCTCTGTAGCTGCAACATACTCTGCCTCTGTAGTAGACAAAGCCACAACCTTTTGCAATCTCGAAATCTAGCTAACTATTGTTCCACCTACTGTGAAAATATATCCAGTAGTGCTCCTCCTACCATCCAGATCTCTAGCCATATCCAAATCAACATAGCCACGTAATGAAATATCCAAACCTCCATAGCATAATTACATGCTAGATGTCCCTTTCAAATACCTAAGTATCCATTGGACTACTTTCCAATGCTCTTTACCTAGATTAGCCATATATCTACTCATAACTCCCACTACCTGTGTAATGTCTGGTCTTGTACAAACCATAGCATACATGAGACTTCCAACTACTAAATCATATGGCACTTGTGTCATGTATTTGACCTCCTCTTGTGATGAAGGAAACTGATCTTTACTCAATTTGAAGTGTCCAACCATAGGTGTGCTAACAGTTTTACACGGTTTGCATGTCAAACCTTTCTAACACCTTATAGATATTATCCTCCCGAGAAAAATACAATTTCTTGTTATTCCCTGTCTCTATGTATTTGCATGCCAAGGATTATTCTTTTTCAGCTCCCAAATCCTTCATTGCAAACATGTGAGCTAGCTTTCTCTTAAGCTCACCAATGTCCCGCATACTAGATCCTGTAATAAGCATATCATCCACATACAATAACAAAATAATATAGCTCCCATTTTCAAGCTTCTTGAAATAAACACAATGGTCAGATTCACATCTCAAGTAACCATGCTCATGCATAAAACTATCAAACCTCATGTACCATTACCTTGGAGCTTGTTTGAGCCCATATAGGCTCTTTTTCAACCTACACACTAATTTCTCCTTACCCTTGAATTCATACCCAAGCGGATTCTTGCATATAAATCTCTTCATCCAAATCACCATGAAGGAAAGTCATTTTCACATCTAGTTTCTCTAAATGTAAATCTTCTACTGCAACTAAACTCAATACAATACAAATATAAGTCATCTAAACAACAGGAGAGAATATTTCACCAAAGTTAATACCTACCTTTTGTGTAAATCCCTTTACTACAAGCCTTGCCTTGTACCTTTTCTATCCACCCTCTTCTTCCTTAATTCTTTAAACCCACATGTTCTGCAATGTTCTCTTTCCTACTGGAAATTTAACCAAATCCCAAGTCTAGTTATGTTCCAAAGAGTTCATCTCCTCATCCATGCCATGCTCCCACTAAATGTGAGTTTTATCCTGCATTGCTTCTTCAAAGCTTTCAGTTCACCACTATCAGTCAATAATAGATAAAATAGAGAAGGTGAAAATCTTTCTGGAAGTTTACTTCCCCTTTGTTACCTTCTCACAGGAGTTTTGGGTACCGGAGGCTCAATCTGGACCTCCTGGACATTAGTATCAACTTCTAACAGGGTCGAAATCTGGTCACCTCTAACCAACGTTGGTTCGGCTAACCAACATCGGTTCTACTCCTCTGTAACCATCGGTGGTTCATCTGACTAATTCGGTCAAGGCCTAACCGACCACGGTTACTGTGTATTTCTGAAGATGTTTCTTTAAAACCCGAGAGTTCATTTTCATCAATAAACTTCTCAATTTTCTCATCCTTGGGTACCAAAATGTGATCCATGTATATTATCTTTTCATTCCATTCAACATCATGACTCCTAACACTTTTAGAATTATCTAAATCCCAAAAACAAAAACCGAAATCACCAGATCCATAACCAATGAAAGTGCACCTCTTGGATTTTGCATCCAACTTTTTCTATTTTCTCTATCAACATGCACAAAAGCTTCTGAACCAAAAATTTAAGAAAAGAAAGATCTACCTCTTTTCCGGTCCATGCTTCCTCTGGTATTCCTCCATCTAGTGAACTTGAAGGGCCATGGTTAATCAAATAAACCACTTGTATCAATTGCTTCTACCCAAAACTGCAAGGGCAATCCAAAATGTATCCTCATACTTCTAGCATGTTCCATGATTGTCCTATTCATTCTCTCTGCAACACCAATCTCTGTGATGTTCTTGGAACTATTCTTTCTCTGTGTATCCCATTCACTGAACAATAATCATTGAAATCCTTGCTATAGTATTCACCACCATTTTCAGATCTAAGGCACTTTAACTTAGAATTTGATTCATTCTCAACAAGGGCTTTCCATATTTTAAAAGTTTCAAAAACATTAGATTTGCATTTAATACAATAAACCCATACCTTTCTTGTAGCATCATCAATGAAAGTAACATAATACTGGGATCCACCATGAGAAGCTACCTGAGCTGGTCCCCACACATCTGAGTGTACAAGATCCAATTTCTACTCCTTCTTAGTTGCCCCAACTTTCAGAAATATCACTCCCTTTTACTTTCTTAAAATATAATCCTCACGTAAATAAAGATCTAAATCTTTCAAATATGATAACTTACCCTTGGAATTTAAGATCTGCATTCCTTTTGACTCATATGACCTAACCGATTATGCCACATGCATGTATCTCGAATCTAAAGTAGATAATACTGAAAAGGAATCATTAATACAGTAGATAAATATAATGTTCCTACCTTCTTACCTCTTTCGACAACACAAGAACCCTTGGTGACTTTCCAAGAGTCTCCTGTAAAATTAACCATGCAAACCAGATTCACTCGCGTTTCCCTCGTAGAAATAATATTCCTCCTAAGTCTTGGCACGTGCCTCACATCTTTCAATACCCATTTATTTCCATTCTACAAATTTTAGATGAACTTCCCTTTACCAAGAATACTACAAGGTTCATCATCACCCAAATAGACATGCCCAAAATTACCACAACATAATTTCTGAAATAACCCTTATTAGGGGTTTCATGGAAAGAAACTCTTGAATCTAAAACCCATGATTTAATTCTACTATCTAAAGAAATAATAAGAGCATCTTGCATTACCTCGATGTAGAGAGATTCACCTCTTTACCTTTTCTCAAGTTGTTAGTTCTCTTTATTCTTTGACCAATAATCTTTCTTTGCATGTCCTTTCTTTCCACATTTCCAACAAGTAATTCCCTTACTTCTGGATTTAGATCTGCTATCCCTTGACTTTGATTTCCCATTACTCTTACTCTTGGATCTCTCCTTCTACCTGCCCCTACTTTCTACATTCAAAGCATTTCTAGATGATGTTTCCTCTGTACTTTTCCTACGAATTTCTTCATTCAAGATTATACTAACCACATCATCAAACTTCAAAATATTATTAGCAGATGATGTATTACTAACAACCATTACCAAGTTGTCCCAACTATCAGGAAAAGAACATAAGAATAAAAGTTCTTTTACTTCATCATCAAATGGTATTGAAACTGATTTTAACTGATTTACAATAGATTGGAAATCATTCAAATGACTAGAGGTAGATTCACCTTCATGCATCTTAGAACTAAAAAGTTTCTTCATCAAATAAACTTTATTTGAAGCACTAGGTTTTTCATATAAATTAGCAAGAGATTTCATTAAGTCTACCGTAGAAGCCGCTTCTGTAATATTGGAAGCCACGAATGCTACCAGGATCAATCTTATAGATCCCAAATCCTTTCTGTCAAGAATCTTCATTCTTCATCAGTCATCTTTGTAGGTCTAGACTTCTCATCCAATAGTAAGTACAAATCTCTTTGATACAGATAATCCTCAATCTACATCTTCCATAATTGATAATTTCAGCCGTCAAACTTCTCTACCTTGTATTTATTATCTTTGTCATTGTTGTAGCTCCCACTTAATCAAAAACCCTCTATGAATAAATTTTTCAACACACAAACCCTCAAACAAAGCTCGATACTAGTTGTTGGAGTTAGAATACCGGCCAGTATACAGCATAATATATCAGATCTAAGCATACATGCAAATAAAAGTGGATATTCTACTAGAAGAATTATACAAAACAAGAGACATAAATCAACACCAGATATAACATCATTCACCCAGTGTGGGCTACGTCCACCAAGAAACAAGCCAATCTATTATCCAAAGCTTTGACAAGATATACAATATTCTATACTTCTAAGATGTTCAATACTTTCTTCCTTCAAGCTTTTTGATTCTTCACCAAGAATTCTCTCTCACATAATTATCTTGTAATTATGATCAATCCTCTCATTCTAAACCCTAGCTTTATGCTTTAAATAGTCATTTAAGACTTTAGGGCACTTAGCCATGTAATTACATTCATTAAATCTATTCCAATGCTAAAAATAGAAATAAATCTTGAGAGTTAATTAAAAACTCATCGAATAGGTAACCAATGCCGGTTCTGCCCAACCATCGCCGGTTCCAACTTTCCTTGATTGATTCCAGTCACACTCTAATTGATGTTGGTTACTGTCAACTTCCAACAAGTTCTATTTGCATGCTAAAACATGAGTAATTTAGCTCCATACTCAACAACACTAGTGCCCAAAGTGTTGGGCACTCTAGTCCCAGGGGTCACTAGTGCCCTCACCGCTCTTGTCTGGGTCCTAAACGCCGAGAAATTCAGAAATGCTAAATTTTCAAAAAATCAACTAAAATTCCTAGCACACCCTACACTTTTGCAAAAATAATCCACTTACCAACTCTGCAGTAGTACGCAATTCCACAACAGTAGTACATGATGCCACAACAGTCATCACTCACTGAGGCATCTAGCTAGGGTATAATGGTCTCACTTGAGGCATATCTATTCATTTTGTATACGCTCTCACACTCACATCAAAGAAAAATGAAGTGATAAGTTACCTTTTAACTTTACTATTTATAATCACTTTACAAATTCCATATTTACTATATTTTGTATTTAGCACTCCTAACCACGACTAATACATACTACATTGTATCGCTCATATCTTGAGTGTTTCTACTCCAATTTACACCCCATTTACGACATTATTTTTAGAATTCTACTTTCCACCATATTGTACACACCTCAAATCCATTATATCCCTTTTGCAATGCTTCTTATCCACTACACACACATTTTAACCTCTTGTTGTTACTTTTATCTTAGAGTTTGTTCTCGTTCATCACTCCCTCTTTCACCGAAAGGGGGGCATATTATTGGGGGTCCCCTTATAATCCCCCCTTATATCACCATGTGTTCCAATATCATGAATTCAACACCTCACAATTTGTACTATGGCATTTCACCATCAATCTCCCCCTAATGACCTAATATGGGGGCAACAATTGTTTAACATTTCTCAAACATGATCAGATGTCACAATCTATCAATTCCCCTAATGACATAACTTGGGGAAAAAATGACTAAAAATCCTTTTACATGATATCTCATTAATTTCCACCGACTTCCCCCTAATGTCCTAACTTGGGCACAATCAGCAAAAAACCTCTCCATGAGTAATCAATCAAAAATCAATCAACCAATCAAAATCAACACGTTCAAATCAATAAATTCAAATCCACAAGTGGTCTCCTAGATGACCTAACTTGGGAGTTACATTCACCACTTCTTTCCTAGATGACCTAACTTGGGATTTTATTCTATATTCTATGTTTTCTTCCAGATGACCCAACTTAGAAGTTGTCTCATTCATTATGTATTTTCTTCCTAATGACCTAACTTGGAAGTTGTCTCATTTTCTATCGTGTTCACTTCTAGATGACCTAACTTGGAATCCTTCACATTGCAATGACACCCATGGAGTGGGGGAAAGAGTGCCTTTCCCCTTATCACTCCTATATGGGTCAATTATTTAATCAAAATTATTTGGATCCAAAAATCACAACATTTTGATCTGAGTCCATCTGTAGCGGCTAGATCTTGAGGATGTAGTTAAAGCTTGGAGAATAACACACTTTTCTCCCTACACTCTTCCTCTGGCGGTAGGATGCCCAAATCCTCCAATTATTCCATTCATATACAAGCGTTCGGGTTAGGAACTGATCACTCCCTACCCACTTATTCTTTATTAAACTACATTCAAAATCATCCTATATCCTAATCATCATTCTCATTTACCACACTTCATCATGAAACTTACAATTTTTTTTACATTACATGGATCAACTTGTTGATCCATGGTTCAACACACTTTTATAGTTATATCAACACGCTTCTACTACACATATGTGCATTCTTCTACAATATGGGTTCTCCAAGATTTTTTCAGTACGTATCTCTATCTACTTTATATTACCAATATTTTCTCTCACCAACATAAAATGGGGGAAAATGTAGTCACAAAATCACACACTTACTATTACATTAGTACCACCAAGTATTCTATTTTATATATGGATCTTGTGTAATAAAAGTATTCACTAGTGACCCATTCTTTGGTCTTGTTGTTAGTTATTCAGCATCATTGTTGTTTTTCTAGTTCAGTCGTCACTTTTCATTCTAGTTTTGGGTATCTTTTAGGGTTTCTCAAGTGTCATAAGTTTCTTAGTTTTCATCTTTAGGTCTATGTTATGGTGCCTAAGGTTGTATTGAGGTGCCCCAAGGCACCCTAGTTTGTGATTTTAGGCACCCATGTCATCATAATTTATGGTCTTAATTTATTTGTTTGAGGTCAGTCTTAATGGTACCCCATGTATTCCCCTAGGTCGTAGTTGGAAGTTTCAGGTCACTAGTGTCAAAATTTGAACAAGAGATCCCTATATAAACATAACATACTCACTACATTATGGATGGACATCTTACTATCAAGGACAACTATTTACTAAGGCAAGGGACTATATTTGGGCATATTTTACATCTACATCACACAATCATGTGGGAAGGGTTGTATTCTTTCCATTCCATCCACTATTTACACTTTTTGCATCTATTTATTGCCCCATATTATTGTGTCATTGGCACTAGTGCACCCTAGGCACAAAATCGCACACACACACATAGAACTGCATTGGGTCTGAAATATAGTGTAGCACTTAGTTGTAAGACCAGTAGTTTGGAAATTGAGTTCATTATGACCTATTCATATGCATTTTTATTTTTAAGGAATTGATGTTTTGGATAGGGTTTTACAGGTAGATCTTCATACAACATTTACAACGACCTAGAGAACATTATTTTGACACCTGTGTGATAGGAGAAAAGGTGTTATAGAGATATTGTGACACTATAAAAATAAAGACCATGGTTCCCCGAGCCGCCCCAATACCCTCCTAGGTGCCTCAGTATAGAAAAACACTCATAATTTTCCCTTCCTTAGCCCATTCATTTACATGCCACCCAATCTACTACAACATTACACGAAAAGGTAATTTATTTTACAAAGTTAGTACCATATCTCTCTTAGAAAATCCTATTTTTAGTTAATCAAATGCACACAAAATGGTTAAGGAACATCATTATCATGAACTTTATGAGACATTGTTGTGTTTTTTTCCAATAGAGTTGTATGGAGTGGTGTTAGTGTATGCATCAAAGAAGTGGTAGAGTTACAGAACAAGGAATTGGAAACAGGAAGAGTATCAAGATTTGTTTGATGGAGATGAATCTTGGACACATGTTGTAGATTATTAGTGGGCTAGTGTTGAGCACATTTATACTCCGGAATATGTTTTTTCTACATATTCTTGTCTTGAAGTTTTTGATTTTGAGTTTTGTGCAAGCTCAGAGGATCTTTTTGCATGTTATTCCTTGAGTGATTAAAATATTGATGGCAGTGTTGATTTTAGAGAACTTGCCTATGGATAACTAAACACATCACCATGCATAGGGGTAGGATTAGGTGTGGTGACAGATGGTGGACCTAGCAAGTAAAAATGTAGAGATAAGAAAGGAGGCTTAAGTATAATGAAGAATAGGAGAGGTAATTATAGAAGTAGAGCAATGTTGAGGAGTCTATGGAGTTGTGGAGGCAGATGTCTCATGAGGGATTTAAAGTGCATGTGGAGGACTTAAATCTAAGGAATCTCATTCTCGCCAACCTTAGGTAAGCATGGTATAGGATCCCCTTTGACTTATGATGATATCACATCTCGAAGAAGAAATATTGAGAACCGCGGGAGTGCATTTGATCCCACCTAGCGACCTAGCCCTTGTGCTTGGTGTTTCAGTTCTAGAAATAATTAGTAATTAGCATGTAAGTGTAGGTGATTCAAGAAGTGACAAGTAGATATCACTTTCCATTGAATACAAAATTTCATAAGATTACTATGGCAACGAAAACATCTTCTTTATTTGGGGTCTAGTTGGAGGACTATTCTCTAACGCATCATCAGAAAAAGTGTGGACATTCAAAACATTTGGAATACATATCGAGTAGAAAAATTCAAAGACTATGGTATTTTGGTCTAGTTCCACTGTTCAAACACAAGGAATCACATCCACCGATCTATTTCCTACTATAGGAGGAGGATCAAAGTTGATCTAGAGGATTGAGAGGGTTGTGATCTAGTGGATCTAGTGGTTCTGGAGGTGGAGGGAATACTGGAGGTAATACAAGTTTTGGATCTAGTAGGCATGATCTGTACCAACCACAAAAATTTTATTACAATATTTCTCTTCACCTACCGTAATACAAAGGCATTGAGGATAAAACGGGGCATGTACACATGTGTGAGATATTATGGTGTGCTAAGGGAATCATGGCTCCTAAGCGTAAGGTGAGTCATTTTTCTACTACTTTGCAAGGGTTTTGCATAGTTGGTATAAGAAATATGACCCAAATCAAACTATTTTGGATTACAATGAATTACATGATGCCTTCTTGGTTGAGTTCCATATACCTGACTTTGAATAGAAAAGAAACAATGTGCTGAAATAAATTAAGCAGGGCATGGATGAGAGCATAAGAGAGTATGACACATGTTTTAAGTCCTTTTTATCAAATTTGTCTTATGATATTCACCGTATCTAGAATGCACAGAGGTTTTTTTTGGATTGATAATACCATTTAGAAGGGTGCTCTCTCATAATACTTTTATGGATATGTGTGAGGATTTATAAGTAGCTCTACTCGTTGAGGTAGTTAGAAGTGTGGAAATTAGAGTTAGCCCATTCTTGGAGGCATGGATAGTATCTATGGTAAGAAGTTAGAGAAGTTATATGCAAATTTATCTCATGAGATGCATAATGGAATATGGTATATAGATTATAAGGTCAAGGACACACTAAGGATAGATTACCTCATAAATAAGTGTGTGCCATGTTACTAGATTGTGAGATTTTTACTTGGATCATGATTTGAGTAGATTCTTGTTGTTGCAATGCACAATTCAAAAGAATGTGTCTAGTTATTGTAAAATTTTTAAGTCTCACACTCATGATATGGAGAATTGTATATGTATTCATCATATTCATGAGGCTATTGAGACTAGTGTGTGCAATACTAGTATAGCCATTCGATCTAAGGAACATGGAGAATAATATAATGAGGGGTGCACTAATGGGGATAATAGGAATAGAGGTTTTTGTGGCGGATATAGAGGCTGAGGTCATAGCGATGGCAGAGGAGGATTTATGAGAGGAACTTGTTATACTTGTGAATCTCCTGATCATTATTAGTATGAGTTCCCTCAAAATATGGTTTTCTCATAGTGTGGAAAATAACAAAAGTTTTAAGAGTTTTATTATTTATATTAGCACATGATCAAGAAGCACAAGCAAGACAAGGGCATGGGAATGATTAAGGTACAACGTGTAGTTCAATATCAATGGATTTTGAAGGTAGAACCTACCCCGAGTTACCTATTTTAGTTACTACATGCATTGAGGCTACGTGCACACGTGAACCTCTTAAGTATAAATTGGCTATAATAAATAAATAAGTGATAAATACCAAGTACCCTAATGCTGAACATTAGAAAGAAGTTTACCTAGAGACTATGGACATTATCAAAAATATACAAGGAGAGATTCAAGGTTTGGAGGAGAAGGAGTGCATGTTAGAACATGCTAAGAATGTTGGAATCCTACAAAAGGATGTAGATGATTTGAAGGAATTTTATCAAATGTTGTTTCAAGAGAACATAATCCCCTTGTTAGGAGAGTGGTTGAGATAGAAAGTACCACGAGCAGGTAATGAGTGCAAGAGGTAGATCCTCCATATAAATCTAGCTCCCCATAATTATGAGTATGATAAAGAGATTATATTGAAGGTGGTCATTGATGGGTGGCTTCTAAGAGACATTTTGATAGATACAGGTGAAGAAGTTAATTTACTCACATTAGATTCTTGGAACTAGATGGGAAATCCACCATTGCAGTATTCTTTGAATGTGTTGTATATAGCAAATAGGACTAGGGCTAATCCAATTGGGGTATTAAAATATACGACTATTATGATTCACGGATCTAAGTTTTCTGGGGAATTTGAAGTATTGGAGCTCATGGAGGTAGATAGTTTCCCAAAGTTACTTTTGCTCCCTTGGTGTTATCTAAACAATGCAGATTTACACTTCAACAAGGGGTACATTAGCTTTGAAAATAAAAAATATCACGTCATTATACCTTTCGATGAGATGTAAAATTTTCCACATGTGTTGTGTCTTTGAGTGATGAGGACTTAAACATGATATACGTGTGTACAATTAGAGACCCTGAGGTAATTGATCCATCTAAGGAGTGATACAGTGGGATGATGCTCATTCAATTAGTGATACTAGAAGTATTTCCTATGACAATGGGCACACAAAACTCATGAAGTAGTTGGGAAATATATCATGAATATTGTTACTCATGTGATCACATCACGCGTCATTCCATGTTTGAGTCATAACCAGGTACCTCAGTACATTGGTGAAGGAAATCCTAATGTATTTTTGTGCACCATGGAAGCCTAGTGGAAGGATGAGTGAGTTAGAAGAAATATGTTGATATATGCTCTATGAGAGATAACAACGCATTGGTGGACTACACATAGAGATAACCTATTGGAATGTTGAGAGGTGAGAATAATGCTTTCTACTAGGTTCTTAAGGATCAATATACCTTCATAGATATGTAAATTCCATTAGAATGATTCTTTTTGCACAACATTTAGAAGTGTGTGAGACTCTAGATGGAGGGGTAGGATGCCTTACCACCATCACTCTAGGTACATAAGTTCTATGCCACCCAAGGTGGATGCATGAATTCATCGTATGTCCACACTACGTTAATGAGAGAAAGAACTAATTAGTAGGAGATGACCTCAGGTATGATTCATAATTTTGATTACTTTTCTACTAAACCTCCTATCAATCAAGCACTACAAATTATGAAGTGCCTTACTTTGGGAGATAGCGTGAAGGCTAAGGAAATTATGCTGGATATGTTTAGAAAGTTAGATTTAGAGGCATGCCTTGACCTAGACAAGATTGAGGAAGAAGAAATAGTCCGCGCTTGGGAAGAAAAGGAAAAGGGTAAATTGGTATGCATGATAAATGATGATAATGACGAAGAAAATAACCTGGATGTTAACCACACTGAAGGTACGTGCGAGGTAATGGATACATCAGATGAGAAGTCACACATGTATCATGATCCTATGAAAATTAAGAAGGTTAACATTGAGACATATGTTGAGCCTAAAGAGGCCATTATTGGTAATTACTGGTTCGGAGTAGGAGGTTGTTAAAATCATTGAACTCTTGCATGAATTTCAAGAATTATTTCCACATGGTTATCATGAGTTAAAAGGAGTACACCCTTCTTTAGGTGATATGTGAGTCAAACTTAAAGAAGGCATGCACCCGATTAGGAATATGCATTACAAGATGAATCCTAATTTGTGTGTTAAGGTGGGGAATAGATTGATAATATGCTCAAGTCTGGTATAATTGAGCCCATTGAGGAGTCTGAGTGGGTTATTCCCATGGTCATTAGTATTAAAAAGGATGGTAGGATAAGGATATGTTTGGACTATAGAGATTTGAATGTTGCATGTGTTATTGATCCTTTTCCCACCCCATTCATGAAGAATATCCTAGAAGGACTTCAGTAGGGCTTGAGATTTACTTATTTGCTAATGGATTTTCAAGTTATCATCAAGTGCGCATAGTGAAAGAAGATTAGGAAAAGACAACTTTCACCATTGAGTGGGGAAATTTTTCATACACAATGATGCCCTTTGGATTGAAGAATGCGTCGACGGTGTTCTCGCACATTTTTCTACATGAATTTTAGGATTTCATTCATAAATTTTTACAAGTGTATCTAGATGACTGGACATTTTATGGTTTGCTTAAAGATCATTGTGTGAATTTGAGGCTTATGTTTGAGAGGTACAGTAGTTGAGAATCTCTCTGAATATTAAGAAGTGCATTTTTGTAGCACCCTTTGGCACATTACTTGGGCATATTATTTGTAAAGAAGGGTTACTGGTATATCCATCCAAGATAGTTGTAATCTTAGGATTGGAAGAACGTAATAATCAAAGTTAAGTGTGAGGATTTATTGGACATACAAGATATTATATGAAATTCATTAAAGGATATGAGCGGATTGTTGCACCTTTGAAATAATTATTAAAGGCTAAGGGAAAATTCTACTATGGTGACGTGTAGTATTAGGCACTCAAAAATTTGAACAAAAATTTGACTACATGTGCCTATTTTACACTTTCCTTCTTTGTATAATCCATTTTATGTTCATTTGGATGATTTTGGGATTGTGATTGGTGTCATGTTAGCACAACTAGATGAAGGAATTATAGACCACCCTATTTGTTTTGCAAGAAGGAAGTTGACTCGATGGAACAAAATTATACAACTACTGAGCATGAGGTCATGTCTATGATCTACATGTTACACAAATTTATACAATACTTATTGGCAACACCATTTATCTTCTTTACATATCATATAACACTTAAGTATTTGGTCAAAAACTGTGTTGCAAGGATGTATTTGTAGGTGGATACTACTATTTCAAGAATTTGAATTTACAAAGTGGTTGTCAAGCCAAGGAAAATCAATTCAGGGCTTGACCATTTGTCAAGAATTAATTCTAGCAAGGACATGTAAAGCATTGTAGACACCATTCCGATGCATAATTGTTCATATTGAACTATGCGCCCATAGATTTAGAGGATATTGCAGTATATTTATGCATTAAATAGGAACTTGAGGGGATGAAGACTTTGGAAAAGAAGAATCTTGCAATACACATGGAACCCTATCAGTTGATAGGTGGAAATTTGTATAAGTTGAATCGTGATGAATTTTTACATTGGTGTGTACTAGAGCATGAGTGCAAGGTAATAATGGAAGAAGCTCATGGTGGAATTATAGGAGGTCATTATGTAGGAGATGCCACTACATGCAAGATTCTAGCAGTTGAACTTTTGTGGGAAACCTTATACAAGGATATTAAAGAATATGTCAAGGCGTGTGATCATTGTTAGCGCCTTGGGAAGCCTAGAACTAGAGATGAGATGCCTTTAAGGCCTATTGCAAGTGCTAAACCTTTTGAGAAATGGGCTATTGAATTTTTGGGTCCCATTTCCCCACCCATGTGTAGGAATGGCATGTACTATATTATTTCTTGTACAAACTATCGAAAAGGTGGGCGTAACAGTGCCTACAAAGGATTACACAATAGCTATAGTAGCAAGATTCCAATGGGAAAACATTATCAGCAAGTATGGATGTCCATTGAGTTTAGCGAGTGATAGGGGATCTCATTTCTTGAATGAGACCATCATAATTCTCTTGGCTAAGTTTATGGTGGCACACCATAGAACAACTCTTTATCACCCATAGGCCAATGGAACTATTGATTCTTTCACTAAGATTCGGGATAGACACTAACGAATATCTATGATGTTGGAAGGAAAGACTAGGATGATAATGTCTCTATTATACTTTGGGCATACAGGACTACTTACAAGAGATTGAATAAGGCCACACCCTTTCGGGTTGGTGTTTATCACAGATGTTTTTTACCCATAAATTTTATGTTTCCATCCCTACACATTGCACACATAGTAGGATTGGATGATGAACAAGTACTAGAGGAGCGCATAAACAAACCGATGCGATTAGATGAGTGGTGCACCATTGCTAGGTGGAGTTAGAAGATAGAAAAAGCAAGAAAGAAGGCCTCGACATTATAGGCACATTCAAAATAAGGAATTTGAGGTTGGAAAGATGGTTCTTCATTATTATTCAAAGTTTGTGCACCACCTAGGGAAGTTAACATTTCATTGGCTAGTACCCTTTGTTGTAACAAATATACTTGATTCAAGTGCTTTTTAGTTATTGGAACTAGATGGCACTTATTTTCTTGGTTACTTCAATATGAGTAGGTTAAAGCCTTATTATAAATAAGTCTTCTTGGTGTTTGTAATAAGGTATTATTTCCACTTGTATTAGATTCCCCTTTAATTCATTTCCCTTTATATGAGTTTCTTTTCATTGTTGTTATGATTCGTCAATTTAGTCATGTGTTGTATTATAATAAGCATGCTTGTACACCAGAATTTTATTATTATCTATTAAATTAATGCACAGGAGGAATGCGCATACTTTTAGGGTGGGGTGGATTGGAAAGAATAAGTTATTTCCTTGATACATATTGGTGTGCATTATGAAATTATAGGTGCTCAAAGTGAAGATGGTTTTGAAGATAATTCCAATGAAATTTTCTCATATTGAAGACCACGCGTAGATGGATGGATGTGTAGTGTCATGAAAAGTGATGAGTGAATTATTTGACTTATTATATCATCTATGTGGATATTGATTTGTTCTTAAACATGTTAATTAGTGCATGGGGGATGTCTTGTATAGCTATATCCTAGTGAGGTTGATGCATTTCTCTTGTTTTTGTTTCATGCAAATTGTTGACCATAGAAATTCCTACTAATCACCTCTATGAGTAAATGTGGTGACATGTGCAAGATAATAATGAGCATTTATTTCCAATTCTAGGATTTTCAATCAAGGAGTGTGAGTCTTTAGCCATCATGTTATCATGGAGGATTCTTCCATAACAAGCCTACAAACATGAATCCTATTTTTAGCTATATCATAGGATTTCATGAGATTTAATGAGGTTGTTATTGGTTGAATTTGTGCCTATAATCTTGGCATGTTTTTGTAACTAAATGTGTCTATAAAGACACCTTCTTGAGAAAAATTTCGTAGTAGTTGATAACAGTAGTTTTACAGTATAGTTTTATATCAATTAGTATTTACTTTCAGTCTCATGTTGAAATATGTCTTGGAACTTATTAATATAGTTGATGTCATTTTGAATATCATCTGGTGTTAAGAGTACCTCCATCCCAAGGAAGAGCAAGGGCCCACTCAACCAAGGCAATTGGAGGATTTATGTTTCATGCATGCTCGTTATCTCTGATAAGTTCAAGTTTAAAATGATTTGATTTGAATGTTTATCTAGATGCAGTTATCTATCTGAATGTAGTTACTTATTTCCTTGCTTCAAGCATATTTCAATTATGTTATTTTGATTTACTATTTGTTACTTCAATTATGTGTGTGAATTTTGAATTCCATTAGAGTATTTATTTACAAAAATGTTGTTTCAGTGATTTCATTAGCTTACCTGTATTTCATTTCAGTAGTTTAGCATTGCATTTTCTTTCCGTAGATTAGAGAAGAAAACAAGGGGAACCGCATCAACCAAAACCCCCAAAATAAACCACCAAAACAACTGAGTTACATAAGACTTCATTGCATACAACCTAGGACACACAACCCTGGTTTTATAATGAGACTGATTATTGAATCTATTGGTTAAATGATTGGAGAATATAATGACCCATCACAAGGTAGGGAAAAACATAAGTGACTACTCGGTATGAGGCACGGTGGTGAAGTAATTCGACACGGTGGAAGCATGTGTAAGGAGGTTTGAGGCCGAGAAGTAGTGGGTGTGCCGAAGGTTATGACTAAGGCATGGAAGAATATAGTGCAACATGGGGAAGATCAAAGGAGAAGAATTAATTCCATGTACGGTGGTGGTTGAGGAGTAACTAATGTGGGGAATTTTGAAAACACAGTAAAATAAGGTGTTTGTAACACTATTCTTACCTTGCATCTTTTGATTTATCGAGCTGATAAGAACAATGGAGTGTGAAGATCAAAGAGTGATCAGTTGAACAAAAAACCAGGTGAATTCACGATGTATCGTTGACATAGATTCACATGAAGGTGTGTTTGATCTTGTTAGGTGGGTGAGGAAGGAAGGCTTACACGGTTAGGGTTTTTAAGGAGGAATGTTTACAACTAGGGCACATTAGGGCAGGAGAAATCTAAAGAATCGAGAGGGATCAAGGAGTGCAAGGATAAGGTAGTGGAAAGATTATAGTTTTCAGAGCACATTATTACTTGAGCAGAGTAAATGGCACCAAGGAGAGCTTCAACTATTGAGAGGGAGACCGAGGAAGTACCACATGAGTGGTTTACAAAGATACAATACCTAGAAGAAGTAATTGAAGGAAGGCCATGGACATCCTAGCTAGCCAAATGCAAGATTAGTGATTTCAATCACCGGACTGAACAAAATGTGAAGGATATAAATGCAGAGACCATATGAATAGGAGGATTGTTGATGGGAAAAGGGTGATGGATAATTCAATATACAAACTATTGGAAAGTGTTGGAGTAATGCAATTGTATGAGCTACTTGTTATTTGGCAAGCCATACTGTTTGTACCAGTGGCTGATGTCATGAGTACATGAGGATTTATTTTACTTCACGGTGATATGAATGAAAATTATAGTGAATTTGGTCAATAAAGTTATAGGTTTACTTGACTCGGGTCACAAATAGTAAGATATTTGTCTAATGATGAGGAATTAGAGGAAAGAATAGCCACGTTTCATTACCATAAGGGATGTCGACTTTCAATGTTGGAAACATAGAAGACCTAGCTACAAGGGTAGCAACATGACTGATCAATTGTAATTTAGATTCCTTGGATATGTGGAAGGAGGTGAACAAGTTTTGGTTATATTTAGCACATAAAATGGTAAATAAAATGTATTATAATATTGCAGGGTACATTGCAAAGAGCCTAGTGGTAAGTGTGCATCCAAGCAGATAAAGGTGAGAAGATAACTTGGGGCGTCATTTTACTTTTGATTGTGTTTTGTGAGATTGGTGTGCTTGATGGGACAAAGGAGAAGGTATGGGAGTACCCCATGGAGAACAAGTCCCCAACGAAAAGTTTCATGAAGTATACGTGCCGCAACTAAATTTATAATACCTACAAATAATGCTAAGAGAAATGGTACAGAACGATGTGCCAACTATTTGAAGGATAATGACACATACCATGAGAGCTGCCTGGTGTATTGGAGGGGTAGGAGGAGTTCACAACTTATCAACATTTTTTCTTGGGCCATTTTTAGATGAAGACAGATGAAAATATCCCTTGGTGTAAGTTACCTTTCACTTTCACAACACGTTATTTTAAATATTTAGTGAACTAGCTACATAACACATGGAAATTGAAGTTTGATGTTGATAAGGTAGATAAAAATATCCATATTTTACACAAAACATATGTCTACCCTAATAAGGAGGCATATGTGGAGACAATGGAGTTGGATAATATTGATATCACTCCAAAGGTCATGGCAAAGAGGGAATATTGAGCTTGTGCGTGGATATATGTAATTAAGGTCGAGGATTAAGGAAGGAAAAGTCATTGTAGGCAAGGACTTGTCACTTTGTGTCCTCCAAAAGGTAAATAGACTATGGGCATGAAGAATCCACTTGAATAGACAACCCCTAGGCAAGTAAAGTGAGAGATAGAGAATTTCTTTGAGCACAAAGAATAAGAACATGAGGATAGTACTATGCTAGATCATGGTAGAAGAAAATTGCGCAAGGGTGTAATAATTAAGATGTGTGCATTGGGATGTCCCATCCTATAAGAATATCACTACACATGAAGAAGAATGAGGAAGAGAGGAAGAAAAGGTGCAAGTACATCCTGGTGAAGGATAGTGATGAGGAGAAGTCATCAGGTGGGGATGCACACAATGAGGTTTCTATACCTAGCCTGAAGTTGGGAGAGATGAAGGGGTCAGCAATGAGCAACCACAGTTTGAGACAGAATTCCCCAGCACAAGCATACATGAGCATGAGGAAGAGATCTATGATGATGGAGATATGGAGATAGAAGACAATGTCCCACACCCAACCGGTGGACCGAGGGGGTAACTAGAGAAGATAGTCAAAAGGGTGCTAGAACACAAGAACATACAGGTGAGCACACTAGTGAGAAAAGAGAAGAAGAGATGGTACAGAAATAGAATCTTGGGTACATCAATGACCCTATGAATATTATATGCACTAGGTTTTATAGAAGTCTTACGAAGGAACATTTATATGGATGGGAGCTAATGGATTCAAAGATAACGAACATGCGCACTAGGAAGAAGTTTTCATGGAGTATGAAAACTCACATGGATGAACATGTATTTTATGTGTGTAAGGAGTCATGTGTGTTAAAAATAATGAAGAATTATTTGCACTCTAGACATGTGACCATCAAGATGATGTAGTTCTCGTAAAAACAAGAAAGTAATGCATTAACAAAGATAGTTACAGAGGTCACGCACCAAAATGTAAATGGTAGATTTCCCTCGGCCCTGTATTATTTACGGACCTTAGTTTACTTAATTAAATAGACAAATGAACCAATGTGCATGGCTCAAGTGTGAAATAAATAACTACATAAAATGATAAAGAGGATAGGGTGGGAAAATATAGAGTAAAGAAGAAGATAGTGCGGAAGATAGTTGAGTATGATGCCATCCTTGATACATTGAGGGATAAGTTGAAAATGGAAAGTTTGGCATTGAAAATGTGTGAGGATCCTGAGAACATTATTAAAACAAGGACATTAGAAGAGGAGGATGTATTCCTTGTAGTAAAGAATAATGAGACTTTGGGGTGTGAGGAGAGGCTGGTGATGTTAGCATAAAATCATGACATGCTCAAAGCATCCCAGGATCCTCATGGCGATAGAATTAAGGAATTGGGGAAGTTGATGGCATGAAGAATGGATGTTATGGATGACATGATCTCAGGTTTAGAAAATGTGTTAAGGGTGTTGAAGCATAAGGGCGAAGACATGAATTTAGATGAAATGGATATTGTGCTTGGAGATGTTCCTACAAGGGTGAAGAAGGGACTCAATGACTAGGAAGATTTAAAAGAAGACATAAAAGAAAGTACTTGGATCTTTTTCTGCATATAGAAGAAGGAGTGCAATGATTATTTTATCACTCTTTCAGTATTGAAATTATTTTATAAGTCATTATTTATTCTTTATGATTTGGAGGTATAAGTTAAAGAAACCTCATTGCCAAGGGTGGAAATGATATTAGTGTGGGGTAATTTTGGGCTGATGAAATATTTCCTAGGTATTAAAGGCACAAATGATAGTGGTGTGGAAGTAGGGGGCGTGTAAGTAGGCAAGAGGGTGTGACATATTTGCACCCTTTGGTTTCGCACCTAGAAGGAGGAATTTCAAGACTTAGCCAATTTGCATGTTGCAAGCTAAAAATAGGAATGAGTGCAAAACACAACTTGATACAAGACATGAAGACTTGGAGTATATGAAAAATCTATTTTGGGAAAAACCAAAAGATTCATGCAATGTTAAAGCTAATTATAGGATTAGATCTAGAGTTAATTATAGATAATCTATTATTAGATGAATCGTTCATGTTTCTTTTGGTACTTTTGTAGTGGTGCATGGCTATTTTGAGTATGAAACCTATTTTTAGAGTGAATGGGAAATGAAGGGAAAGTCCCCACCCCTATATATATGTATTGATTTACATGATTTTGGGAGAGATAGTTGTAATAGAGTTATGTCTTGCTAGTATGATTGTGCACATAATTTTGTGATGATATTTATGGTGTATTCATCATTTTTGTTTGATGATGATTTAATATGATGGATCACTATGGATGGATATTGATTATTTATGTCTCTATTCAAGGTTATTGTTTAGTAAATTTGATCTTGATCCTTGATTAGTTCATTATGCTCTATGGTTGTGATCTAGTCCTTATTATGTTTTTTCTTGAATGCTTGTCATGGATATGGCATGTATGAACTTGCATGCTAACATCTTGATGAATCTTATATAAAAGAGGGACCTGGTAACTTTGCATGATTTAGGTGAGCATTCAATTCTATGAAGTGCCAATGTGCCTAGGGTTATAAGTTAGAAAATAAAGACTACATGTTGCATCCAAAATTTCTTGAATTGAATTCTTCTTTGAAATTACCCAAATCTCACCTTTACCTTCATTTGAAGTATCTTCATTTTTAAATTCAAGGCAACCATTCAAAGGAATGGATTCATTTCCCTAGGCTTGTGACATTTTTCTACTTCTCTATCAATGGAAGCCTCAACTTCAGAGACCTCAATACTTTTCATCTCAACTTGTTCATCCCATAGGGAATCCTCTCCTTCAAATGGAAAGGAGAACACTTCAACTTCATCAACACATCCATCATTCATTGGTTCATGAGGGGCCTCATATTCTTCACATTTCTTTACTTTATCACACTGACCTCCAAATCAATTGAGGATTCCAAACCAGATTCTTGTTTGTCTTGTAAATCCATAGCTGCATTAGGAGTCCAAGACTGAGCTCAAGGTATTATGTTTCTTTTGTATCTTTAAGAAAATATTACACTGATTCTCCTTTCAAATATTTTGAGCTCATCACATATTGGTCTTTTATTCTTGTGGATGACATGATTGATAGAATATTCATCTTCGAAAGGGAATGAGAAAAATTACTCATCATGGAAAGGCTTTTCCGTTGATTCCTCCATTTGAAATTCATCCTAAAATATCTCCTCTTATTCGTGGTCCACATCATCTAAGAATTCAAAGTTACCTTTTTTTTCATTTTAAAGTCTCTCAAATCTTCTTCAAGTTCCATGCCCCTCCGGGAAGGAATGCGTTTCCTTATCAATATGGGAATCTCATCTTCCTCCTCGGTTGTCACAAAGTGATTCATCCACCTACTATCCTGATACAAGATGTTGGTTCCTGGGCTTCCTAAATTTTTTACTATGTACCTCATATTTTTCACAGAATTGTTGGGTTTTGAACTATCACTCTTGATATGCCAGATAAATCTTTCAAACTACTCATGATGAGTCCATAGATATTCAGCTTTTAGAAATATGAACTTTGTTATGTTCACATGTTCTATGAAGTTGATAGGAGAAGATGTGGATAAGGGGGTGAAGGGAATTATTTTGAAGTTAGGATAGTCATGGAAGCAAGGTTTGATGTTTGGGGAATGGAGGGTGTTTTAAAAGGTAAACTAGGAACTTTAGAAGTATTGTATTTTAGAAGAGTAGCTTTAGATTTAGAACTAGAAGAATTAGAAGACATACTTGGGATAATGAGAAGCCTCCCACTAATCATAGGATCAGATTTCTCAAATGTGGACTCCATGCAATGTGGAAGAGGAGGTCCTCAACTGATTATTTTGTTTTACAGAGTCACCATGGGAGGATCTTCAGTATTCCTTTTCTTTTTAGTAGTAGTGGAGGAGGAGGCTCCCTTTTAAGACTCGGGAGCGAGTAAATACAACACACGAGAAACTTGGTGCCTTTTCATCATCATCATCTTCACTTCCTGAGTGATATTCAATGATTCCATTTTTAGTGTCACCACCCACTTCTTCTATCTCTAGGAAATTACCACCTTCACTTTCTTGTTCAAGCTCCCCTCATCTTCTTAAGTTTTGCAATGGTCATTAATAGGTGAGGCTTCCTAGGCAAGCCTTCAAGGTGTTCTGTAATCTAATTTTTTTGTTGCTTCAAGGAGATACTCATTCAAAAATTTCCCTCTTCAATGATTTCATTTCATTTTCCAAATTTTACTGGACTGGATCATTTCTCTCTTCCATAGGATTCTGAGCTTTACCTTTTGAGGGATTCTTGATCTTTCTAGAGAGGATGAGATCTTCATCAAGTTCAATGGCCAATATTTGGGCTTATATAATATTCCTTGATTGGAATATTCATAGGAAAGTCCCTACCTCTGGTGATTGAGCATTAATGAATAATATTTTCACATTATTTTCAAATTGTGAATCCTCTTCTGGTATCCTATGGAGCAACCATTCGAAATGAGCCACGAAGTCTCTCATAGTTTCATTTGATCCTTTTCTTATTTGCGCCAATTTCACCAAGAGTTCTTGATACTCTATGTTTGATTTGAATATTTACTTGAACTTGGACTTGAGAGCATTCCAATGAGTGATTGATCTAGTGAGAGAGACGTAAAGCCATTCTTCTACTTTTCTTGGAGAGATTCCATGAACAATCTTACAACAATGTCTTCATGTTTGAATCCAAGAATCCCACATGATTTGGTGAAAGTGGAGATGTTTTCTTCAAGAATTTGTTCATATTCGACTTTAAACATTGGAAATTTCTTGTAGGAACCTATTGATAGATTGTGAAGAGGGGGTTCAAGAGAAAGCGGGCTTGTATTTCTTCCCCATGAAACAATGGGTTGAGGTATTTTTGCTTCATCCGCCATTGTTGTTTATGTTCCTACTTTGGCTCTTTCTTCTCCAAACTCTTCTTCAAATTATTCTTCCTCTCCAGGAATTCAATGTTCAAAGAGGTTGGACGATAGGATAATTTATGGGGGTATCAATAGGTGTTTAAATGGGATTACCAAGTGAACCACTTGAAGACTCGGATGGGGATGAGGCTTGAGAAAAATAATAAGAGTTATCTCTAATTTTATTTTATTGGTTTTGGAAATCCTTGAAAGTGGAATCAACAACACCTATCAACCTCGTTCAACTAGGTGTATCTCCTTTCAGCCATATTTTAGAGAATTTTGTGATGGGAATAAGAAAGGACACTATGGAATATGAAAGTTCACTTGTAAGAATCAATAGTGTGTCTTTCAGCAAGGGATTTTCATCAACTCCTTTTTTTTTATTTTTTCACTTTTTGATTGTTTTTTTATTTTTTGGATATTTAATTTTTTTGTATTTTCTTGATCTTGTGGTTGTATTAAGGATGCAGATGTTGCCAAGTATACCCTATGGTGGGTGCTAAAAATTTTGGCAAGAAAATTTGTTGATTATATAAGTTTATGGGCTTCTTTCCAATGCTCTAGGAATTGAAGTCCTCTACTTAGATGACGTAGCTTCCGTGTTTGCATGCACATGAAAAGGTGGGTTTTTCCTGGTGACCTTGTGGTCGGGGATCCAATAGGGAAACTTCACCGACTCCTGCGGAAAAACTAGAAATAACTTGCTAGAGAATACTTTGTCTAGAGATCGGGAAAGGGAGTGATAATTAAATATAGGAGAACTAATGTTCTAGATAGAAAATCTTATTCCTACACACACTAAATATAAATTTCAATAGATGCATTTATGAGAAGAAACAACTAAAACTTCCATGCTATTGGCTAGAGGAAACCATGCATACAAAGATGCACACATTCATATGCCTTGGAAAATAGAAACTTCTTCCTTAATTAGAATTTCAATTAAATTTTTACATAGTATGAGAATGGAGGAAAAATAGTGAGGGGAAAATAGAAGAAAATTGGCTAACTCTTTGTTCTTCCACAAGTAGACAAATTCTCTCTCATGAATTCACAAATTTACAACCAACAACCCTTTGAAAATGGGAAGTCTTTTCCTTTTATAAGAAGAGAGATGACTCTTCCTCTACCCCCAATGACCTTTCATATGTCCTCGCATAACTTAAAACTTTTCAACTTCCTAGGAAAATATTAAGTCCCTTTTTATAACATAAAGGTGACTTTTACATTAGAAACATAAATTTGCTTTTTAAATTTCATTAAGGACATATGAAAAATTTCACCCCCAACAAAGAATTATAATATTGAAGAGAGATAAAGTTGGGGGTGAGAGGAGAGAGAGAGAGAGAGAGAGAGAAGAAGAAAGAAGGAGGAATAATTATGTCGATGACAAAGAATATGACTCGACAAAGTCCATTGATCCTTCCAGATGACTTGATGGAATGCTCCAATGTGATGAACTCTGAATCGCTGAAATATTTGCACCCCAAGAAAACTCCTTTGAATGGTCCACTTGACACTTTTGATTAAGTGTTTAAAAATATTACTCAATGGCTTAAGGATGGAGACAGAAATACAAAATTCTTTCATTTGACCATCAAACATAGATCTTGTAAATGAACTTCGAGGTTGCTAAAGGAAATGGAAACATTACTAAGGATCCCGAGGATATCAAAACAGAGGCGCTTAATTTCTACAAAACCTCCTCACCGAAGATACCTCCTATAATGAACAAGCGGCCTCTTTCCTCTTAGACTCCATTCCTAATAATCTTATACCAGCTGAGAGATTTAAAAGTCTTTCAAAAACTGTCACCATTGAGGAATGAAAAAAGGTTGTCTTTGTTTTAGAAGGGGATAAAGCTCCAGGTCCAGATGGATTCTCAGCTAACTTTTACCAAAGGTGTTGGGAAATATTCTCTCGATGATCTTTTGAAAGGTGTTAATGAATTTTATAGAACAGGAAATCTTATTAAAGAACTAAATAATACACACATTGTGCTTGCCCCGAAAAAGTTGGATGTAAAAGACTTCAAAGATTTCAGGCCTATCAGTTTGGTTAATGTCATTTATAGGATCTTCACAAAGATTATCACCACTAGAATGCAACCTATTCTCATGGAGATCATTTCTCAACAGCAGAGTGGATTCATCCAAGGAAGAATTATCCAAGATGGAATTATCATTGTCCATGAAACTATACATTCTATGGATAAAAGTAAAAAGGCAGGGATGGCCATCAAACTTGACATGCATAAATCTTTCGACAGAGTCTCCGGAGATTCATGGATGATGTCCTATCCAAATTTGGATTTCAAAGAAAATTAGAAAAATCATCCACTCTTGTATCTCTACCTCTAGATTCTCTGTGGTTGTTAATGGGGAACCTGTGGGTTTTTTTGCCAAGAATAGAGGTATACGGCAAGGCAACCCAATCTTCCCTCTTTTATTCATTATCATGGTCGACAGCTTTAAGCGAGATCTATTTCCAAAGCTATTGACATTGGCATGATAAAAGGCTTCCCTCCAACTACTGGGTAATCGATCTCCTCTCATCAGCCAGCTTTCTTTTTTGATGACACTTTGCACGCTTCTAATGGCTTCTATTATTGAGGCAAATGCCATTAAAACTATCCTTAGATTTTATGAAGAAGCCTTGGGATATAAAGTTAATTTTGACAAAAGCTCTATTTACTTCTTCAATACTCCTAAGGAGAGGCAAAGAAAGATTGCTAATATTCTAGGATGCAATATTAATTCTCTACAGCTTACTTACTTAGGGTTACCTTTAAGTATCGGCAAGATTTCAAATGGAGGTATGGAATGATCTTATTAAGAGATTTCAAAGAAAGTTGGCTAGGTGGAAAGGAGTCGTTCTTTCAAGTGCAAGTAAGTTCCTTTTGGTTAAAAGCACACTTCAAAATTTGCCTATTTACATATCTTGTCAATGTTCAAAGCATGCCTACTGCTATGATGAACATTATTGAGAAGATTCAAAAACAATTTCTGTGGCACGGTACTGAGGACAGATTTAGATATCATATTGTGGCTTGGGAACAGGTTTGTAAACCTAAGAGACTAGGGGGGTTAGACATCAAAGATATAAAACATATGAGTACCGCCTTATGTAAAATTAGGATGGAGGCTTATAAAAGAGCATGAGATATTGACAGAGCTGATTAAGATCAAATATCTTTCAAAACAAAACAAGATTTCCTTCATATATGATCAGTCCCTTCCGAGTGGTTCTATTTTCTGGAACAACCTTCTACGCAGCAAACACATTCTCTCTCAGGGGTGCAGCTGGAAGCTTGGAGATGGGAAAAACATAAACTTCTGGACTGATAAGTGGATGGATTCTAACTGGATCTCTGCTTATGATCATATTAAAGACAACTTAATTGTTAAGTATGGACACAAAATCCAGGGGTACATTGAGAGGGATGGAAAGAAAAGAAAATGGAAGCAGATAAAAGTGGAGAATGATAACATTCAAAGCTGATATTATATCTCTCCGTAATCAACTTTTCCTAATCCAGATAAGTAATCAAAATCTTAAAGATAAGCTCATCTCGGAACCGCCACCTCACTTCGCCACCTCATCATGACCTAGCCCTAACCCTAAACTAACCTAATTAAGACCCATGACTTGGTCTAGACTCACATCCATAACTAATGCCTCCTTACTCGCACACCAAAAGCCGACCTTCTAGCCACTTGACCAAGCCCGCAACCGATCTCTGGGAGAAAAGTTAGGGAAGGTGGGCTATTTTACTAAAAATAGCCTACTTTTTCCTTACCGATGCCGGTTCCTACTCGACCACCGCTTCTGCTACGCAACCGCCATCGGTTCCTCGTAAATGGGCTCCCAAACCAAAACAACGGATCGGAATTTCATTTTGAGAGATCAAAGGATTTCGGATCAACAGAGAGCATCATGAGCGAGGAACAGAGTCCAGATCTTCACTGACAGAGCAGAGACGAGTAAAGAAACCAAGTGTTTGCAACCAAGGAGATCAACTTGCATCTGGCCAAAACCAAGAAGTCGATCTACATGTCCTTTTGTCATAACATTTCTTATGTTTCTTGAATCTCGCTCCTCCTAAACCGCTTTCAATCCACTACCCAACGTGCTATCAGATCTAACTGTCATTCTTTTTCACTCCTAATCATCCCATTTCCTAATACCATCCAAAAAACCAGCCTATTACAAACACCATCGTACCAAGAAGATCCTATAACCCACCAGTATCGGTTATCAAGAATCGCATCGGTCATCAATAACCGCCATCGGCATCGTTCCTTCCGATCAAAACCAAAACCAGCCTTTCCCCTACCAGCTTTAACAAAATAATTTAATTGATATTTTGCGCTTTTTTGTGTTAATTCATATTATAGGGAACTCGACCACCTTCAAGGGAAGTTTTATATTTCCGGCCCAAGGCGCTTCTCATTTATTTGTTTAATCAAAATCTTGTGGTCTTGTGTTCTTATTTGCAGTAGTCCTTCCAAGACAAAAAGGAGTTCTCCGCAGTCAGCCCGATCTTTTCTACGGTACGCGCACACCATCTCGACATTCAAATGTATTCCTCCTAACCCTAACTCTCATCTCTTTCTAAAAGGAATGAAAGGATAGAAACAACTCTATTCCCGTAAGTTCAAACATTCCGAGCGAAACATTTTGGCACGCCCGGTGGGACCCATTTTGGGTTTCTTTCTCTTGCTTATTTTCATTTTAGGAAGCATATTTGCTGTTGCTGTTTTTGTTATATATTTAGTAAAGAATTTGTCTTGCTTTCCTGGTTTCGCATTAGTGAAAGTCATCTCTCTTGCTTCATCGAATATAATTTTCGATTTGGGTTTAAAACACGTGCATTGCATTCCTGCTTGTTGTTCTCCAATTCTAGTGAACATAGATTAAGTAACAGGTCGTACACGTGGGGGTGATATCCACGGTATTGACAGGAAATTAACCTTAGTTTCACTGCACAACACATACCGAATCACTTCACAATTAACACAACAACTCAAACATCCCCCCTTTTCCGCGGTATTCCTCCGCCCGATTGAGGTAACCTTATAAGCCAAAACAAACTTGACATTTCCCCTAGGTCTTGTTGTTTAGGATTCTGACATCATCTTACGTCTAAAGGCATAAGCCCACGATAACTAAAATTAACCCTAGGGTTAGTCTCTAGATTTGCGTGTGTGCTCTCGCTTGTTTTCAAATCCTCGCTTTTCTCGTCATACTTTGTCTTCTCGTGATCAATAAGTTGATAAACATACTCAACGCTGCTAAAATCAAATTAGCAGCCTTTTATATCTTCTTATCCTAGACTTTTCGACACCGCATCGGTTAAGGGACCGACGCCGCTTGATCTCGCGGACCGACACCGTTACTAAACCGATATCGTTATCGCTCTTCATCAGCCCCCGACAAACCAAAGAACTTGCCAAATTCACCATTCTCGAGGTTGTTTTTGTTGTTCTTGATAGATTGAAACTTTCCCGTGTGTTCGGGTCTATGGTTGTCATCACTCTAAGCAAGCCGCCATGGTTTCACATGCCTCGCTCCGTGTCTTCGCCTCGAATCACCCCCTTCACATTCTATAGGAACCCTACTGACACCAAAGTGAGATCCCCAAATTCCTCGTAGGAGACAAGGACTTTGCCAAATTTCTCGGATGCTAATCCCAGCTACTGCACAATACTATTTGTCTCATACCCGACCGTACGCCCGATGGTCGCCTCCTTATTGGCATGCCTATTAGTATAGCTGCTCATTTAGCTCCCACTCCTCCCGATAACAATACCTTACTTCCCGCATCACTAGCCCCGTCTCCCAATCCGACAGCCTTCGTGAGGTTCATACGACCCCGATTAGCTTTCCTTCGTTAACCTCGACCTCACGTATCGCTACCACCAAACCGCCCTATCTCATCTCTCTTCGCACCACTCCATTCATGACTTACTCGCCACCTATTCACACGAGCTTTCCTTCTCAAGCTCCGCCTACCTTTTCATTCCCATACACGTATCCAAAGAACCTCAACACCTTATATGGGACATCCCTATTCTCGTGGCACCATCACCTCATCCAACCACGATTTCATCAAACAAATGATGGACAAAATGCAAAACCCGGAGGCTTCCGCTTTCAGAAGTCGTAGCGCTGACATACGAGCAAGTTTGTTTCGGGAGCCCATTCACCCTTCGTCGTCCCCTTCATTCATATCCTCCTCAATGGGAGTTGCCAAAGTTTACTCGCTTTTAACAAAGAAAGAGGATCCTCAACAACACTTGCGATCATTTAGACATGCTTGTTATTTGATCGCCCATGATGATGCTCTCATATTCGCACCTTTCCCATGTCCTTATCAGACTCGCGCTTGAGTGGTATGTTGCTTTTAACCCAAAGACTCAATCTTCTCTTTTAACCAACTAGCCCAATCTTTCGATCATTTCTCCATTAACATTGCCAAGAAAGTATCTATCATCGACTCTATGCCATCCGACAATTTGAAGACGAATCTATCGCAGATTTCGCTGACGATGGCGGGCCTTATCAACCAACTTACGTATGCCTTGCCTCAAACCGAACTCATCGAACTATTTACGCGGCCTCGCGCTAAGCACATCTCCCCTACCCTCCAAATTCAAACTTTCCGCACATTCGACGAGGCCTTTACCATGGCTCTAAGCTAGAAATTCGAGCCTTAAGAAGAGAAATCATGCGGTCACAGAACAAAACCCCATTTCCGAACTCCCGATTCTACCAACAAGCCAAACACCACCACTCCTCACGCGTCCACTTCTTCTAAATCAAAAGGAGCTGTCCACGCGGTAATGGTCAAATCTCAAACACCGTCCAATACTCCGCCGAAAACCACTTATAAGTACAAAGCCGAGCCCACCAATTACACTCCTGGGAGAAACTTATGGCGTCATCCCTCGAGAAATTGCTCAAAGTCGGGGCTATCACCTGCCCTCGTTAAACCTCACTGGGTTTGACTCCACCCGCGCAATACCTTCCCGGTACAAAGAAAATGACTTTTGTAACTTTCACCGCGTAAAAGGACATAGTCATGAAAACGCAAGATGTTGAAAAACATAGTGCAGAAATGGTCGACGCAGGGATATAACCTCGATAATCCTAACGCCCGCTAACCGAAATCTGAAAATTTTCAACAAGCCATTCCCGAATCACTGGCCCAACAAGAACGTGAACCAAGATATCTTAGCCGAGGAGAGTGTTCATGAGATCCATGCAGCTTTCGATTCTCACCAAAAGCCTCTATTGAAAAATTTTTTAAATCAAGCCTCTCCACCAACACAGAGTTTGAACCTCCTTCACCACCATCAAGCCAAAGTGAAATCATTCCTTTACCCATAGAAGAGTTAACTCGCCTGACTTCTCTTCTCATCAACGAAGTCTTCTTACACCACATCCCTACAAGACCGTGAGCGGATGCTATCTAATTTATCTACATTTCCCAAACGTCCCTTCTACCACTTCGCTACACAAGAGGAAGGCTCGCCACTCCTTTTGACATCCTTAGACGAGAAATCTCTTACACTAACATCACCACATTCTTTAAACGTGATGATCCCCTCGAACACGCCTCCTACCTATTAGTCCCTCATCGCCTAAATCTTTTCAACGACCGGTTGACCTCTTAACATCTATTGATACAAAGGCCTCATCTACCTCCCGTGTCACACCCGCAATGGACTCGGAATTACAACCCACCTTTCTTCCGTACCAAAATTACAAATCACACTGAGACTGCCATTCCACGTAAGATGACAGCCCTATGGGAACGCTTTGAGTACCCCTTTTCTACTCAAATGCAAATGACTCGATCCCGATGTCTCCACCATATACCCAAGTGCTTTTGTGTGCTTAAAATGCCCCTGTTCTCACCTTCACCCCCTCACCTCTACCAAATGCCCCGTCCACTTCTATCAACTTAACCAGATCTTCCCTACGCTGGGACCTCACCAATGCCTGGGCCTAACGCACCCGCCTAAGCGACTCGATCTATCCAAAATAAATCCGCTCCGCCACCTAGAGACAAACTCAATCCGTGCCCCTATCACAATCAAAACCATCATCGTCATACCTACCTTCCATATTGGGACCCCATCCCTCTACCTTACATCAATATATCATACCTCCCGCGCTTTCTTTAGAACAACCTACGCCTTCCGCACCTATACAGTAAATTGTGGTATAAGAACACCGTCACTCCGCGTATCCCGTCCACCTATCAACCCTAAACAAATACCATCATCAAAAGATTTGTTTTCGCCATTCCTATTTCCCATGGTTGTTTTTTCGATACCACGCCATCTCGCGCCTCATCATCCAACATAGCTTCGCGCCAAAGAAATCACGTTTAGTAAAAACCATGTATCAACACCCCTCGGCTAAACCGCCACCCATACGAACTAACCACGCCCAAACATTACCAAAACCCACACAATCAATACCCTCATCCTCTTCCGATTTTGACCCACTCAAAGGATCTTACGCCAAAATCCTTGCTATGTTGGTGGAGAATGCGACCATTTCCCTACCTCCACTTAGACCTTATGACCCGTCTAAGCCCCGACCTATGGATTACGATGAGTCTAAAATCTGCGCTTATCACCGCACACCAGGACATGATGTGGAGGGATGCAAAGCTCTAAAAACCATCCTTCGCCAGCCACCTCTCCCGGATAGAAAGATTAAGAAAGACAACTTACGAAGGGAGAGACCTTTAGTTTCCATTCCCTCTCCTATACCATCTGTCCCCGCCTCACCAAGATCTATCATTATTACAACCCCACCTCGTGAAGACCATGAGTTATCCCCACCATCTTCCTCATCTCAGTCTACGAGATTAATATGATTAGTGTCGCTACTCGAGGGCGTAAAAACAATGGGAAAGCAAAAGAAAACACACCGCATGCATCTCTTTCTCCGTCAAACATCCCGATTGCACCACCACCTAAAGTGGTCATTCATGACCCGCCTATCCCGCCTCTAATGGCATTGCCCACCGAAATATGATTAAACAGCCTTCACCAATCGCCCGTAAAATGACATCGTATGATCTCATTCGACTTCAATCTCATCGACAAGCTCTCGTTGAGATCCTTCAAGGGATAGAGGTTTTACCTAATGAAACCCCCCTGCTACCTCCATTCTAACACCCAATCACGTTGCTTCTCTCACCAAACAACCCACCGCCCCAACCACTTCGCCTCTCGTACAACAAGTGCGCAGCTGGGCTCAAGATGAAATTGTCGACTTTTGCATGTAAGATCCCGACTCGCCTCTTTTCATCTCCGCTTACGTCCGGGACATTCGAGTACGCCGGGTTATGATTGACGGGGCGCTAGCCTAAACATCATCTCTTCAAAAGCCTTCCAATGATGAACATCCTTCTAGTTGCATGCAAAGCAACCCCATCATGTCATGCGGTCATTCAATGACGCTATTACTTCTACTCTTAGGCACCGTGATCCTCAACATTCGCGTAGACCACGTACTTTACCCGAACTCTTCTATGTCCTCGAGGGAGAGTTCCAATATAATATATTGCTGGTCGCCCTCGATCCGAGCCATGGGATGCGTTCCTCAACATTACATATGATGCATAAAATTTGAGTACGAGGGAAGTCTTACACCGTAAAAGCCGACCCTCCCCTTTAAAACCTGCAATAT
Source organism: Taxus wallichiana var. yunnanensis (assembly GCA_018340775.1). Lineage (NCBI taxonomy): Eukaryota > Viridiplantae > Streptophyta > Pinopsida > Cupressales > Taxaceae > Taxus > Taxus wallichiana. The sequence goes on along the minus strand of CM031235.1, from coordinate 155,912,257 downwards.
GTTATACCGCCCTAACGATGTGCTTATACCAATCAAGACACCCATACATTCAACTCAACCGTCCTCCTCAAATGTACCTCAACCATCCACCCCAACCGCGCCTACGCCTTCAATTGATGAAACCACCATCGCAAAAACCACTTCCCTTCCCGCAGCTAACATTCCAACCTCCGACCCCTTAGTAGATGTTTTTCAGCGCCTTACGCTGGGGGAGTACCGCCTATATAACGTTAGTTCTTTCCCTACCCCGCAGGAGTACGGACAATTACATGCACATCCCACCTACGACCGTCGCGTGGGGGAGATAATCTCTTACGACCACCCTATCGCCGCACTAACCTAACGTATGGGGTGTTGACGCATCCTCCATTACCCCTGAACCTCCTCTTGGTGTGGTTCCTTTCCAATCCGATTTTCAATACTTGACAAATCGTCGTTTCGCCCTCACCTTCTTGACTCGCTGTGCGTGGAAAGGCTTTGGTTTTGGCCTTTACGAACAAGGCCGACATACACTCATTCCCGTGACTACCCGTAAACATAATGATCGCAGTGGTCTCGGTTTTCCGAAACACCTACACAGAGACACCTCCGTCACCGTATCTCCGAAGAAGAAGACGCCGCCCTACCAAACCATCATCACCCACTTTGCCATCATCACCCACGTAATCTATAGACTCGAATCCATCCCCCTACTTTTTTTTTTTTTTTTTTTTCATAAATGCTATCTTCATAGGTCCTCTCACTTATCAACGCGATAATGAGGACCCATCTTCTCTTCCCCTTCGTATCCGCACATGATCAAGAGGATTCGCCTTTGATTAATGTTGTTGAATGCCGTGATGACGACTCCATCCTCACTTACCTCGCGCGGATGATTCTTATATTCAACGAGCCTTACCATCTCAAACCCAAACTATGCCGAACGAATCTACCATAGAAATCAATATCCACACGGAGGAGGATCTCACATTGTGAAGATTGACAATCCCTTAACACATCGTAACAAGCCGCCTTTACTACCTTTCTCCGTGCTCGTAACCAAGCTTTGCATGGTCTTACGCCGACATGCCAGAATTGATCCTACTATCGCCGTCCATAACATCACCCTAAACCCCGATTCCAAACCAACCAAAATGTAAATTGAGAAAATGCATCCACGCATTGCTTCTTGGTCAAAGAGGAGCTCCAACGACTCCTTTCTCGTTTCCTTCATCTTGCCTATGACTATCCTCAATGGATTTCTAACATCGCACTCGCACTAAAGCGACAGGGGACTTGATATGCATGATTTCGGATCTTAACCTCGCTTGCCCCAAGGATGACTTCCTCCCAAGTATTGATCAACTTGTTGATCTCACATCGGGCCATGAAATGCTTTCTCATGGATGGTTTTTCAGATACAACCAAATTTTGGTCGCCTCGCCGATCAACACAAAATCGCCTTCATAACTCCGTGGGGAACCTTCGTTATCGTGTCATGCCATTTGGCCTTAAGAATGCCTGGGCTAAGCTATCTATCGGCTATGACCTACATTTTTCATGACATTATGCACACTATCCTCAAGACTATGTCGACGATCTTCTCGGCAAGTCTAAACATCGTAGTGAACATCTCGATGTTTTAACCATTATTTTTGATCGCCTGTTACAATATTCTGTCCGCCTTCAACCGAAGAAATGTGTCTTTGGTGTTCTTTCGGGAAAACTTCTTGGCTTTATCGTCTCTTTGCGTGGCATTGAGGTCGATCCATCTAAAGTCAAAGCTATCCTAGAAATGCCCCCACCCAAAAATCTCAAACAATTGCGTAGTTTACAAGGTAAGCTCCAATCTATCCGACGCTTCATCTCCCAACTCTCGGATCGGTGTCAACCTTTCCATCACCTCCTTAAAAAGGATATTGCATTCCAATGGAGCGAAGAATGTCACCAAGCCTTCGAAGCTCTCAAATCCTATCTCTTGCAGCCACCCGTGCTTATCCCACCCCAAGACAACCGCCCTTTCTACCTTTACCTTTCCGCCACCGACCACGCTGTAGGAGCCATGCTTGCACATCGTGACTCTGAGAATCACGAACAAGCCGTTTATTATATAAGTCGTACTTTGGTGGACTATGAGACTAGGTACACACATGTAGAAAAATTGTGCCTTGCCCTATCATTCGTGGCCACCAAACTCCGACACTACCTTCTAAATCACAAGACTTTCGTCATCACCAATACATGCACTCCCATCCATTACATGTACGCCAAACCTCATCTCGAACCAACGCATTGCTAGATGGCTCATGCTTTCGCCGACCCGACCTTGAGTTTATCCACCGTAAATCAATCAAAGGACAAACCATCGCACCAACTTCATGGACGCTCCTTTACCGGGGAACAATTTACCAATTTCACATTTCCCGACGAACTCATCGCTACTCTTTCCTCACAGAGGAGTCGCACTCCAATGACCTCTTCTTCGATGGATCTAAATGCGCCACATGGCGGAGGAGCCGGCGTTGTTCTCATTCCTCTCAACGCTGAACCTATGCCTCTTTCATTCCGACTTGATTTCCTCGCACTAATAATACAATGGAATACGAGGCCCTTGCTCGGGTCTCCAAGTCACGTTACACTTAGGTATCAAATCTATCAACATTTTTGCGACTCTCAATCGGGTAGTCAATCAAGTTATGGGCGTCTACCAATGCAAAAACGAGGAACTTCAAAATACAAACACTACGTGGATTCACTTCTAGCTTTATTTACCCACTATTCTATACAAACCATTCCCCGCTCCACTAACAAATTTATGGATACTATGGCTTGCTGCTTAGCCTCGCAAATTCCCGCCGCGCCAATCGACTCAATTATTCGCCGTGGTCCAACAACTTTTGCCCCATCCTATTCAACCCCGGTAGTTTGTATGATAAATACTGTGTCCACTAATTCACAGGATACCTGGTACCACCAATTCCACGACTACCTTACAATCTCTGTCCTCCCACCTGACCTTACTAGTAACGGCAAACGTGCTTTTCTTAAAAGTGTTTCGCGTTATGTTGTCATGGGGGACTCTCTATAAACGTGGCTTTGATGGTATCCTCCTTCGCCTGCCTAATCGGCGCGGAGGCCACTCATACCATCCAACAGTCCATGACGGTATTTGTGGTGGACATTTTAATGCCTTGCCGTGGCCAAACGAATCCTTCGCCTTGGTTATTATTGGCCTACTCAATAACGATCGCTATTTAATATGTTAAGCGTTGTGTTATGTGTCAAAGAACATGCCAACCTTCAACATACTCCTAGCCACCCGCTCCGCCTCCAGATCGCTCGAGATCTTTCGCCCTTCTCACAATGGGGTTTAGACCTTATTGGTGAGATTCACCCAACCTCTTCACAACGTCACCGTTGGATACTCACAGTGACCGAATATTACACAAAATGGGTGGAGGCTATTCCACTCATTTCAATCAAAAAAAGAAAAATTGTCGAGTTCATTAACCACCACATTATCGCTCGCTTTGGTGTTCCTCATCGCCCGATAATGATAATGGAAAATCTTTCAAAACAAGTCATTGCTGTAAGACCTTTGTGACAACTTTGGTATCAAACTTAGTTTCTCATCACCTTACTATCCACAAGCCAATGGGCAAGCCGAGTCCTCTAATAAAACACTAACCAAAATCCTCATGAAAGTTGTCAATGAATCTGGAAGAAATTGGCACGATCACATTCCCTTTGCCCTTTGGGCTTATCGTACTCAAAGCATTCGCATTTCTACTAATGCCACACCTTTTCTTTCGTATACTGCACCGAGGCTGTTTTGCCTCTAAAATACAAATACCCTCCCTTAGAATATCTCTTCAGATATTCTCACCAACGATGATTTCCGCCAAGAGCGGTTAGCCCAATTCGAGCTTCTTGACGAACGCCGCCTTACACTCTTGATCACCTTCAAATCTATCAAAAACGCATTAAACGTGCTTATGATAAGCGACTTCATGAGCGTATCTTTAAGGTTGGTGATCTTGTTCTCAAAGAGAATCAACATGTAACCAAACTAGAAAAGAGCAAACGTGGAAAATTTGCTCCCAATCGATTGGGCCTTATATAATCACTCATACCTATGGATCTGGTACTTATCGCTTAGCTTCGCTTAATGGTAAACCCGAGCTCGAACCCTTAATGCCTCGCATCTTCGACCATTCTACCGTTGAAATTAGTATTATATCACTTATCTACCCGCCGCTCGTCCCGAGCTCACTTACCACTACATACACTCGCTTCCTACACTTCATAATAACAATCAAGCTCACATAGTTTGATCCTCACCTCCTCGATGATGCCTTCCCTTTTAGTCTAGTCCATGACTTCAAAGTATTAAAATAAGCCGTATTCTTATGGGATTTTCTTGAGTCAAACTTCCTACTAACTAGATGCTTCACGCCAAATGAACATCTAGTCATTTAAATTAAATATAGATCGCTCCTCGAAGGACAATTTATATGCCGAACTATTGCTGCTATTATATATAGATCGCTTCCTCAAGGACAGCTATGCATTACAATCATATTCGCTACTATAAATAGATCGCTCCTCGAAGGACAATATACATGGGCCAAATTTTTTTATCAAGCTTCTCGCATTGATCGCCTTCGTGAAGACCTCAAGAATAATACAATCAATATCCCCTCGTAGACTTCCCGCATCGATCGCTTCTACATTCAATAAAAGAAAAGCCTCATTCAAAAGGACTTTTGAGTCATGGACTTGTCTATTTAGGGTAGGTTCTCTTCGCCGAGCACTCACTTTGTAATAAGTTCACAGATCGCTTATATCATCCACCTCACCTCACCACTTGTTTCAACTCAAGGGATGTGACGATATCCGATATATTGTGATTATACAACTCTTTTCACCTATCGACTTCTCGCCTATGCAAGGTACCTAGGGATTCAAGCTCATCCTATGTTAATATGTGGTTTGTTTAGCTCTTCTCAACTACGGGACACTCTTTCCTCTTTGCCTCGCATCTAGGATTGTGTGTTGATCTTAATCAGAACATGGTTCCCTTCTATTTGGGTAAGCTAACTTTCGCTTTACCTATACCTACATCAACATCGCCCATACCTTACCAACACCAACAACATTACCCTATCAACATCAAAATCTTATCAACCAACAAATTGCCTAACCATACCCAAATTGCCTGAATTCACCTTTCCCTGGTCCTAAGGGAGAACTACATCGGTCTGAGGCCCCTCCTTGCTTTGAGCAATGGGCTATGTAGGCAAAGACTTTGAGACATGGGGTCTCCCAAGGTTAGCTCGACCATCCCCCTACCATAACCTATCCTGTGTGGTGAATATAAATATTTTTGTGTATTTCTATTTAATCACAGTCCTCTTTATCCTTTTTCAAAACACCGAAAATCAAAACACAAACAATCTTATTATTATCGTAACTCAAATCAACATACATATTCAGCTTTTATTTAGATGTTAAACAAATACATCTTTCTATCATCGACACGCAGTGTCGGCATCCTTATTTATTCTTATACCTTGCTAACATTTACTGCACTCATCACGCCTCATCCCGAACTAGGTGATGATCGTGATCGCCGACCCTCTCGCCGGCTCTCTCGTCCTCAAAGGTACCACGGCTATGGTACCCCCACCGATCCGCCAATCTCTCCTCGTAACATATGAATACGCCGCTCGCATGGAGGACTTCAGCCTCTAGTCTCCCGCCCGTGACTCCGCAACCACTAACAATCCTCTTGTCTCATTCACTCGCGCTTGAGCTGCTGAACCAAACGCTGCAGACGATCCTCTCTCGCCGTAATCACCGCTATGTCGTGGGCTCACGCACACCTCGCAGCTTCGCTACCCACCATAATCTATAGGCTCTCTCGCTGCTCCCGCATCCATTACCCCCGCGATCGGGCGCTACCTCTTCGTGCCCTTCTCGAGGTGTTGGCCGGGAGGTGAGAATGCCGCCTCAAGCGCCGATCCTCATATATGGTCTATAAGCCAGGGGTATATCCTGCACAAATCCAAATTGTCGCCGCACGCGATCTATAGGAATCCTCTCATACTCACCCGGCCTGTGCCCTGCGATCCACCTCAATCGCTCAACACCCCTCAACTCCTCAGCTATGTTCTCTGTTACCATATAGTTTCCGTATGGCCTCCAACAGATATCCGCAACCGTCACTCTCTCCCATACCTGCCTGTAATACTCAATATCACCTGTCACGGCCTGGGATCTGGCCTCTTGTTCTGTCTGGACCCATCGTCTGAATCCCAACCTCTGTACTCCGGCCTCTCCCGCTCGATGGATCGGGCCTATTGGTCGCACACAAACAATGTGCTCATAGGCCCAACAAAGTTGTAATAAGTATGAACTATCCAAAGTGTCGCCCCGTGATTTCGCCTACAAGCCCATAAACCCCTCGTATAGCTCCGCCAAATATGCAGTGCCCATGCAAACGTAACGTTCCTTTCTACCATCTCCCAATATAACACACATCAATGCCTTTGGAAATCTTTCCTTCCGCCCTGTAATGCATAATACCCTACCGCTATCATTAATATCACCGCTAACCTTGTCTCTCGTGGTGTGCCGTATACATTACCCCATATGTAAACGATAAACCTCGCCGTGTCAAATCTCATGCGATGGACCAAATATCGCAGTTATCGCCTCCCGTGCCGCCGCGCTAGGTAGTGCTCGATATACGGTTCTCCTGTAATAGGGAGTCTCAAAATCCAAACACATCTTCCAATGTTACCGCTATTTCACCGCTGCAGATAGAAGGTATTTGTCTCGGGATTCCATCTTTCAATCAACGCCTCGTAATATACCATGGTTACGTGGTGATTCGTGAATAATAACGGATTCCACTTAACCCCAAACGATTTATCAATGTCCATTCACTGGTGTTACATCCGCCGGATTCGTGACAACAAACAGCTACTGCACACTATCATTCATCCTCAATCCCGCCTCGCTCGCATACACCAAAACAACAAACAACCATTCAATCCGCGTGCTTTTTTTTCAAACATTCTCGAAATTCTCCAAGAATCGCAGTATCGTTATACATAACCCGATATCGGTTGAATAACCGATACCGGTTCTCCCTAACCGCTACCGGTCACTGTCAATTATATACACCTTCCCTAAAAACAACCACCTACGACAATAATTTTCTCGTTTATTCCTTTTTATACATACAAACATACCTGCAACCCCTGATTGCCTACCCTGTAACACTTACCTCACCTGCAACCCTTGTTATCATGTTTTCTTTCTCATATCTACCCACCTACTCTCCCCATCTTATTCACAAAACATGCAAAAGAGTTAAATCACAAACAAAATGATACCTCTTGGGGGTCAGCAGCACTGAGGTGGCCCTTGTCTCCCTCATGCCTCCCTGCCTCGCCGGATGCTTCTCCTCGTTCTCGCCATGATCACCACCCTTTTAACTTTGTCTTTCTCGCCTTCTAAATCTCGGATCACATTCACTTTCCTTGTCTCTTTCCTCCTTCTCACCCAAATCTCTCATGCAAATACTGCCTCACTGCCAAAAGCGCGCGCTCGCGTATTTAACCTCTCGCATGGCTCTAAAATTAAAACTGAAGTTGCCACCCTAGCTTTTCTATTTTTAGAAAAGCTCATACCTAAATAACCGGTATCGGTCATATAACCGATATCGGTCATATAACTACCGACATCGGTTACCTAACCGATACCGGTTACACACCTGCCTTTTTGAAACAGGGTTCTTTTCTTCATTTCTCATCTAAATTTTTGTCGCGCCCGCCTCTTTGCCTGCATAAACAACACAATTTACCACATTTGTTCATCCACCACACATAGCATTATAATTTCATTAAACATCATTTATTTTATACAAATACACAACCATCAACTACGAATATCAGGAAACTATCAATCTCTACATCATTTGGATCCAACTCATCAGTTACATATATCACAATGTCACAAAACCAACAATTCATCACATCACATATCATTCATATATACGTACAACAAAAACAAAAACATCAACATCATCCATCTATCAACATATCAACTAAAACTTATCATACATTACATATTACCAACCATTAACAAAATATTTAAACACATTTTGAATACTGCACGAGGATCAAAACATCGCTCTCTATATATATACCAGCTTTTCAAAAATACAATGTGCCCTACATCGGGCCTCTCGTGATCTCATAATATACCAAAGCCGCACGCAGCCGCAATACCTACAAAAATCTCGACTCGCTCGCAGCCGGTCTCTCATATCAAAATATACTCGCTCGCAGCCGTATCAAATGTACAACCCGTATTTCGCTCGCAGCCGGTATATAATAAATAAATGAATCAATGCAATGAATAAGTGTCGCACGCAGCCTCTATCAATACAACTGGTCTCGCAGACGGTGCCCGTGTCCCTATACAAAACCATGTCGGGATCTATCGCCTCTCCCACCGCCCCTCGCAGCACTCTCCCCGCTGGTCCCTCGTGGTGCCTCTCGCTCCCGCCCGCCACGGACACGCCACCGTGGCTGCCCCTCCCCGAGATCTCTCGGGCCGCCAGGCGAGGTCTCTCGCCCTGCGCGCCGCATACGCCGATACTACTCGACCAGATTATCAAGAATATCCCGATAATATCGGGCCTCGCTCTAACCTCCATATAGCGATCTCGCGCCATCAAGGAGCTGGGCCTGGTCTCGCACCCAACACCAATACCCCCGAGCTCGCACTCGCACTCGTGGCCGCGGTGGTGCGTGCCGCCGCCGCCGCTCGTACTCGCACTCGTGGTGTGGTGTGTGGTGGTGGTGCGCTCGCTGCACTCGCACTCGCACTCGTGGCCGTGGCAGGTGGTGGTGGTGTGGCGCCGCCGTGCTCGCACTCGCACTCGTGGCCGTGGTGCCGGTGGTGGTGCTACTCGTGCTCGTGCTCGAGCTCAAGCTAGCCGCCTCGTAAGGCCCCTATTCGTGCTCGCGCAGCAGCAGCCTAGCCGCCTCGTAAGAGCCGCACTCGACCTCTCGAGCCGATCCTCTCTCTATAATCGCAGCCTAAGTCCGGGGCGCAGCGGTACTATCTCGCGCTCTCTCGCCAGCCTCACCACACCTCGTATGCTCCCCTGCACCCGCATCATCCACACCTCACCGCCGGTCTCTCCGCTACCTGGGCCCGGGATCAAAGGTCGTGGGGCGCCGGCAAAGTGGGGCTCTACATCATCCCTCCGTATCGAGGGAGGGAGGTGGCTCGCCCCTGCCGTAGCCCCATCTCGCCTCGCGTGCACTCTCTAGGGGTATCCGCCGCATTTTCCCGCCTCCGCCCCGCTATCCGTAATGTATACTCGGATCAAAGCGCACTGCACGCGGCTCCTCTCGCCAGCCGGTGACCTCTCGTAGGGTCTCCATACAATCTACCGCTGTAAGGCCCTCTAGCAAGTGTCTATAATAGACCACATCCCGACTCGCAACAATCGCCGTGGCGGCCCACGACCCCAACCACCTCTCAAAGCCATATCAGATACGACCCGTGGCCCCGCTCGCCGAGGTAGCCCTATCGGGCCTCGATGCATACGATGTGCTCGTATGCCCAACAAAGGCAACAAAAATGTAGAACAAATACCAAATCGCTCCTCCTAAGCGATAGCCCCATAACTCCTCAGATAATCGCACTGTATATACCGGTGCCTGTGCATAATGTGTGCTCCTCCACCATCAAAGCAGCATTCCCCATCAATGCTCGTGGGAAGCGGCCTCCTCTCGAGTCCGGGAGGGCGAAGCAGTGTGATCCCAACCATCATCAACACCGGGCCGTGTTCGTGACGATGCGCACGGTACATGTCACTGCATCCGATACTCGCGCTATGGTAGGCAAGCAGCTGCGGCCGCATCCCCAAAACTCAGCAGATGGCTGTCCATCGCAGCTTCGACCTACTCGAAGATCGCTCTCCTCGATCGCAGAAGCCGCAGGATGCGATACACATCCTCTAATGTGACGGTCATCTCTCCTGGCCGGGCAGATGGAACACATTGCCGCCGGATCCCATCTCTCGATGAGGGCGACCATCAGCCGTGATCCTCTCTATCGCTCTCGTACCTACTGACCCCGCCGAGTCCCACTCGCGCATGATGGCCCAATGCGCCGCATATACGTGTGGCCTCATCCGACTCAATAGTGGAGGCATCCTATCACGCATCGTCAACTGCTGACGTGCCTGCAAAACCAACCCACATTCTTAGACCTACTCTTTATTATAACATCTACTTTACCATCTAAACCCCCTTTTGTAACACCCAAAACCTAACCCCACACCTAACCCTTCTCCACCCCTAAACCAACCCCCACACCGACCCGCAACCCAACCCAAAAAACCCAAAACCCAACCCAACCCAAAAAACCCAAAATCTAACCCCACACCTAACCCTTCTCCACCCCTAAACCTAACCCCCACACCTAACCCACTCCACCACCCCAAACCAACCCCCACACCGACCCCAACCCAACCCAAAAAAAACCCAACCCAACCACCACCCACAACCCAACCCACCTACCCCTTCTCCCCTAAACCCAAAACCCAACCCCCACACCCAACCCAACAACCAACACCCCAAACCCATTCAACACCCAACCCAACCCCACACCCAACCTAAACCCAACCCCCCCAACAACCCAAAACAACCCCACCCAAACCAAAACCTCCAACCCCCAACCTAAACCCCCCCACCCAAACCCAACCACCCCACCACAACCCCCAACAAGCCACCCAACCCACCTTCAAACCTAAACCATAAACCCTAAATCCCATCCCAACTCCACCTCAACCCATCCCTTCCCCACCGACGCGGCCTGACACGCGACCGATGCCGGTCCCCCATTTCAACCTCCTCCCCTATGCTTTTGCGACCGATGCCGGCCGCTTAGTGACCGACATCGGCCATCGCCTCTCCGCCCGAGCCGAACCTCGCGCGGCCCCCAAAACCCATTTTTTCCTATTTTTACCCATCTACCCACCCAAACACCCCCAATTTTACACACCTAGCCGCATTACCCTATCTTACTCTCTACCCTCTCTCTTTTTCAAATTACTCCATTTACTCCTTATTTCCTAAAAAACTAAATTCCTACCCAAACCCCCAATTTCACTTAATACAACCAAATGCATAAATAAAGAGTTTAGAACCTACGGCAGATTTGACGACACGTCGTCGTGGTGGGATGGGTGGTGGCGGTCCACCTGGGTCCAGCCTCCAGCCCTCCTCGCCGTGTGCATGGCTCCAATCCCGATCTCGCTGGGTCCCCGCCAATCACCGCCGCTCCTCTCAATCGGGCCCACTATCAACTCTCTCCGCCAATCAAATAGCTCCACCTCACTCAATAACCCTCCAAATCAACTCTCCACGCCGACAAGTCAATTTGGATTGCAAATAAACAAAAGTGACAATGACAGCCGTATTTTTCTTTTTTATAGGTTTTTCGACCTTAACCGATGTCGGTTTCATTTTTGCCCTAAGAAAGAAAGATCGGCCCCTTAACCGATATCGGTCATGCAGTAATCGACATCGGTTCGATACCCAACTTTCACCCCATTCTTTGCCCTTATTTACTCCTCGCCTCTTTTTCACCAATATCGCTCCGTCCACCTTTCCGCACAACATTTGTTCACTTGTCTCACTTATTCGCCCGACCTACGGCCTCAACCTACCATTCGGCCCGACCTAAGGCCTCAACCTACCTATTTGGCCCGACCTAAGGCCTCAACCTACCAATTGGCCCGACCAAGGCCTCAACCTACCTATTTGGCCCGACCTAAGGCCTCAACCTACCTATTTGGCCCGACCCAAGGCCTCAACCTACCATTCGCCCGACCAAGGCTACCTATTGGCCCGACCCAAGGCCTCAACCTACCTATTGGCCCGACCAAGGCCTCAACCTACCTATTTGGCCCGACCAAGGCCTCAACCTACCATTGGCCCGACCTAAGGCCTCAACCTACCTATTTGGCCCGACCCAAGGCCTCAACCTACCATTCGGCCCGACCTAAGGCCTCAACCTACCAATTGGCCCGACCCAAGGCCTCAACCTACCTATTTGGCCCGACCCAAGGCCTCAACCTACCTATTTGGCCCGACCCAAGGCCTCAACCTACCATTTGGCCCGACCCAAGGCCTCGCCCTACCTATTTGGCCCGACCCAAGGCCTCAACCTACCTATTTGGCCCGACCCAAGGCCTCAACCTACCTATTTGGCCCGACCCAAGGCCTCGCCCTAACAATTTGACCCGACCCAAGGCCTCAACCTACCCACCTAACCTGACCCAGGGCCACCGCCCAACCACTTGGCCTGACCCAAGGCCGTATCACTTCCATACCATACCCACAATCAACGTTTTATTTTATACATCCATCATGTACCTTGTGTTCAATCGAGCTCACCTGTTCGTGTTTTAGCATGATTAGGGTCCTTGACTTGATCTGCTGACGACCAACTTTGCCTGCACTCAGACCGTGACATTTATCTCAACCAAACCAACCTTTTTGGTACCGCCAACATGCCTAAACGCTCGCATACCTTCACCGTTATATACCCCGAGCTACTTCCTATGCCTCGATACCGTGATTATATCACCCTTGTTTGGATAAACTATCGACCTTTGCCTATACATTGCTGGTTCATAGTCAAATCATGTACCCTAGTCATACTATTGCATTTCAACATGCGTCTCGCTTCCTCGACCTACCCCACCACCTTACCATCCTCTCTACCACATATACCCTTTATCAACCCTATCCCCGATTTCCCGCTCACTCAATCTCGTGATAGATTTGAGGGGGATTACCTATATCCTTAACATGAGAAACCACTTCATATTATTGTCCGCGCAGCTTTACATAACAAGCTACACGACAATAAGGGGCTAATGTAGACACCAAATTCGTGTCTCACGACCCCCTGTGACCCGCATCCCATTTCGCAACCTAACCTCATTATCTAAACTTTACACAATTATTTATTAATTACCTTGTAATTGATAAATCCACATCACCTTACCCGCCACCTCACTTTGCCACCTCATCATGACCTAGCCCTAACCCTAAACTAACCTAATTAAGACCCATGACTTGGTCTAGACTCACATCCATAACTAATGCCTCCTTACTCGCACCAAAAGCCGACCTTCTAGCCACTGACCAAGCCCGCAATCGATCTCTCGGGAGAAAAGTAGGAAGGTGGGCTATTTTACTAAAAATAGCCTACTTTTTCCTTACCGATGCCGGTTCCTACTCGACCGCCGCTTGCTACGCAACCGCCATCGGTCCCTCGTAAATGGGCTCCCAAACCAAAACAACGGATCGGAATTTCATTTTGAGAGATCACCAAAGGATTTTCGGATCAACAGAGAGCATCATGAGCGAGGAACAGAGTCCAGATCTTCACTGACAGAGCAGTAGACGAGTAAAGAAACCAAGTGTTTGCAACCAAGGAGATCAACTTGCATCTCTGGCCAAAACCAAGTAAGTCGATCTACATGTCCTTTTTGTCATAACATTTCTTATGTTTTTGAATCTCACTCCTCCTAAATCCGCTTTTCAATCCACTACCCAACGTGCTATCAGATCTAACTATCATTCTTTCACTCCTAATCATCCCATTTCCTAATACCATCCAAAAAGCCAGCTATTACAAACACCATATGTACCAAGAAGATCCTATAACCCACCAAGATCGGTTATCAAGAATCGCATCGGCCATCAATAACCGCCATCGCTCCTCCGATCAAAACCAAAACCAAGCCTTTCCCTACCCAGCTTTAACAAAATAATTTAATTGATATTTTGCAGTCTTTTGTGTTAATTCATATTATAGGGAACTCACCACCTTCAAGGGAAGTTTTATATTTCCCGCCCAAGGCAGCTTCTCATTTATTTCGATAGAAACTCAGTCCGATAGATTAAACCCCCACGATCGGGCACAAGTTAAATTTTGATGGAGCCTCTAAGGGAAATCCAGGAGACTCTGGAGGTGGGGGAATCATCAGGGATCAAAGAGGCTGTTATGTTGCTTATTTTTCTAGGAGAATGGGAAGACAGACTAATCATTATTCCGAAGCCATGGCGGCTCTTTGGGGTATTAGACTTGCCAGAGATTGTAATATTCCTAATATCATAATTGAAGGTGATTCTCTAAATATTATCAATCTTCTGAATAAAAAGCAACACCCCAGCTGGTCTATCAGGGATTATATTGAGGAAGCTATTGATATATGCAAAAGCTTTGAAAATGTCCAAATCACCCACACCTATTGGGAAGGAAATAGGGTCACTGACAGTTTGGCTAACTTCGGTGTTAATAATTCCTTTCAAACTTGGATTGGGGGGGACGTTCTGCCCGCTCATGTCAATAAAGCCATTATCATTGATCTACATGGCAGTGAAAATCATAACTAACGGCTGTATTTTAGATGCTAATGTGCGGATCCCCAAGTACATGATGATGACATCACAAAAGATTTGGATGATTGTTGCGATCTGTGTGGGCTGGACTGTCATCATTTCTTGGCATAGGAGGAAAGCCGAGGAGCGGGGCAATAATAACAAGTGTAGCATAATAATTAAACCGGCTTTCACGGATTCAAATACCAAAATCAAAGTTCGGCCTGTCCCGCACATTGGTAGCTATTTTACCGTTGAGAACAAGAAAAGGAGCAGAGGAAACATGGGGGGGCCGCCATGCAAAACCGAACCGACCCACAATCCTGAGTGGAAAGAGAACACGGAGCTTTGGGATTACCTGCAAATTGGGGACTATCAAATTTCATTGAAAGGATTCAAGGCTTCGACCAAGACATCTCCATCAAATTCGCCAAGGGTTGGAAGAACAGAATAGTCAAATATAGTAACATGAAAATGGAAATCATGGAAGAGCTCATAGCTCAGATCACGGGCCTCAGCCTGGAAGGCACAAAATTTTTCAATAAGAAGGTTGATAGGGAGGTGGAAACTAAGAAATTTCTGGAAGAGGGGGAGAATCTTGAGTTCATGACTCGGCCTCAAGGTGGCGCGATCCTCGAACCTTTTGATGAACTCGCCAAAATGGTGGTAAGGTATGTTACCCTCAAGGAAGATATGTGACTATACCTCATAAGCATCTGATTTTTCTGAATCATTTTCGTAGAAATAACATTATCGCCTTCCTCACTATCTGATTAACTCTCTAGAGAAATCTATAAGGGAAGTTCAAAGCCACTCTAGGGCTGTCCCTTTGCACTGTGGCCTTATCCTCTTGATTCACCACCATTTCTCCAGCCTGCCCCCATAAATCCTTGCCACCTCCTCCTCCATACCTCCACCTACCCACACCGCTCCCACTCCCCGCTAAAAAGAAAGATTGAAGATGTTGTCTCCAAAGAAGAAAAGCAAGAGCCTCAAAGCTAAAATCCCGCTTCTCAACGAGTCCTAAGGAGTCACAAAGACTTAGAACTAGCTGAAAACCTCCCGCATATTAGCAAGTGGTGGAGGAGCCCAAAGAGAAGGAATTTTTGGATAGGGTGGACAGATTAGAGAAGGAGATACAAGAGCTCAAAGGGGCTATAAAAACATGGAAAGAGAAAAGGGTAAAAGGATCCTTCAAAGTGAGGAGGAAGAGGGGGTTACCGTGAAGTCTTCAAGAAACTTCAGTCCTTAGATGGCAGATTGGGGAATGCTAAAAGCCGCAATGACTGCATTTTTTCTGCCCTCAAAAGCATTTATAATTTCATTGAACAACATGTCCATAGTGTTTGCAATTTAAGTGGGATTAATGAGGACATATGGGGCCCTAAAGAGAAAAGGGACATTGCAATTTCCCAAGCAGATTTGCAAGACTCCTCTCAGGCCACTGCCATTGCATTCTTCATGTCACTGTAGGCTATCAAGACCAAAATTGACAAAGCCATCAAGTAATGAGCTGTTGTGATGTTGTTTTTTGGCTATGATGTGGTTGTACATCTAAGTGTTCTCGAGCTGTTTTTTTGGCGGAGCTCTTTTTGTTGTCTCTCTTTTCGTTTCTTTTTGAACTTTCCTTCTTTTCTCTGGATCTTTGTACATTTTGATCCTTTTTTCACTTATATTGTAATATCTGGTTGTTGAGCCTCCTTGGTTAACTGTTTTGCCCTTGTCTGGGCTACTTTTCTCATCTTTACTATCTGGATTTTGAGCCCTTTTGTATACAGTGGTATAGTCCCTTCAAAAATATTTGCCCTTAATAAAAAAATGACTTCATCGGTGACCACAAACACCACTCATGAAGATCCTTTCCAAAGAGATAAGAGCTCAAAATTGACCCTATCAAGACCTTTACAATATGACCACCCTGTTAAACTGAATGGAACATTTCTTTGATGATTGCAACCTCCACCTTGCACATGATACACATGTAACCCAAACCATGAAGTGAGTGTTGAAAGACACTGTTGGGATCTCCTGAGATGGATTCTGAATGACCTGTGAGAAATTCTTACGACAATCCCTTATGACATTGTTATGATCCACTAGTGAAGATGGTACATTGAAGAGATAGACAAAAATACTGATGAAGGCACCATTGGTGATAGTGAAAATTCCCATTCTATAAACTTTAATTTCATGGTCCCTTGACACTTACTATATTTGAAGAGTGCAACTTACCATTTTTGGTAAGTGTGAGAATTTACCTTTCTAGACCCCAAATGGTGATATTGACTTGAATGATTTCCACTTTGTTCACTCGCTCTTTGAAAACTACCTTTGGAACAACTTACTATTTATAGAAATTTCCTACAATACAACTTACTATATTTAGAAGTGGTGATTTTTCCTAGATTGATTTGCACCAATGAGATTTGCTTGTATTACTCTCCCTATACACATTGTTCTTTCTTTAACTCGCTTTTCGGGATGAATTACTAAAAATGGTAAGAACCCATATGGGATACTTACTATTTTTAGTAATTGGTGATTTCTACTATTTTCTGGATTGACCAATCAATATGAGCTTCCATTCCTCCTCGTGCACACCGTCTTCACCGCAATCGCTTCAGTATTAACTTACCAAAAATAGCTAGTCCTCATGTAAGAAGGCTTACTATTTTTGTATAGTGGGTCTCTAGTGATCATTTTGTGAAAAATGAATGTTTTTGAAATGGTTTGTTTCCCAATAGTGTTCTTCTAGAGTTTTAGCTTCCCCGATCATCTGGTTTGAGAGATTTTAAATTTTAAAATTTTTATCGTAGGAAATTGGGATTGTCTTCACTGTAAAAAATATGTAGCTTGTACACAAAAAAATTATTGTGGATATTCATGGACACTGAAAAACTAAAATAATACAAAAATGGCATATTAATCATGCATCGGTTTGTAAGATACGAAGATTTTTTGTTCTAGTGACTTGAAGTTCTTTCGCGAAAATATCATTTTTTCTTCGTTTTGATCCATTCTTTTTGTGATTTTTCTTACTTTCAGATATTGTAAAATTTCATGGAATCATTAAATCATGAAAATGGTGGATTCAAATGCTGGAAAAAATTTTCCAGCATTCTAACATCTAGAGGTGTGAGGGAGAAAAAATGGCAAAAAATGACTAAGTGTTGGTATTTATAGCATGCAAATGAGAGAGGGAGGAGTGGGGCAAATTTTTTTGTCCCTTTCATCCCTTTTCGAAAGGTGAAAATGGGACATGAAATTCCCCTTCATCCTGGGCATGAAAAGTGTGACGTATGCAGAGTTTGGTGGTGGGTACATAGGTCAAATTGGTCAACTGGAAGGGTAAGTACACAGTCATATGCATGACCAAAAGGCTTAAAAAGGGTAGGGAACATTTTTTATTTCCCTATCATCCCTTTTCAAAGGGATGAAGGGGAAAATTAATTTATCCTTCACCACAAGCTGCCACATGTCCAACTTCAAATTTGGCTAAGTATGCTAAAGCGTACCTTGGGACCAACTTGTGAAGACCATAACTTGGGATCTCGGATGAATATTTTGATGAAATTTTATATGATTCAACCTGAAAAAAACACTTTGAATCCAATGGTGATGGTCCGAAGATAAATTTTTTATTTAAAACCTCGCAATGGATCCTTCTTTCTCAGGATTGTTTATTTTGTGCCGGAAGAATAAGGTGCATAGAACGGTGTTTGCGGTTTCATGAGGTCCTATTTTTTCTACCATATAGAACATTAAAAATTATTTTCATGGATACTTTGTTATGATTTAAAATCATCAAGGGGATCCCAGAATATTTATTTGGATAATAGGTCCTCTTTTGTGGTGCATGTTCCTTCAGGCCCGAAAACCCACATCTAGTGAATTGGTTCCAACACCTCCGAATTTTCCTGAATCTTTCAAAATCATTTCCATGATGTTTTTATCACTTGAATACTCCTCCAAAATGATTTTAGTTCCTATGATCCGCTTTGGGGTGGTGCACTAGTCCTAAGAAGGTGATGGTAGCCCTTCCCAAAACTACTTGATTACTTGAATGTTCCGGAAGTTCCTCTCACACTGTTTTCTTCCTAAATCACCAAGGGGGATATTTGACATTCATGTGGGTATCATTTTACTGAAAGGATAGGACTGGTGTTGGGGATGGAATGACTTAGGGGTGTCTCTGGAAGGTATGACTTTGAAAAGTTTCGACACCGTGGTATGGTTGTCATGTTTGATAGTGAATTTTCCCCCTACAAAATTACGGGACAACAGGACTAATATATACTCATTTAGCATCAGTAGGAGTCATAATTGGATCATAGTAACATTACATTGATGATTTTCCTATATAGAGGTAAAGAGCACAATTTATTATTTTCCCTTTTTCATTGGTCAAGAATGTAGTCAACATCCCAATTCATTATAAATTTAGAGGCACATCACCTATCAACCACACATCTACATGAGGCATATTCACTTTTTCTTATTGATTTTCATTTCCAAGCCATGTTCACCTCTTATTAATCCTTCCTCATTCTGTCATATCCTCTTTGTCAAGTTGTATATTATCCCATTACTCATTTTAAAATAAATATGTGTATGATTAAAGACAATTGAAATCATATCTAGGATTGATTTAGGATTTCCTGGATTTATATAAAAGGTCTTGATCTAAAACCTTAGGTAAATCTTCATTTCTCTATTTTCTTATTTTGACAAGTCATCCTTATATCCTTATCTCGAGTCAATAACTAGTAAAAATATTGATACAATGCTTCAAAATAAAAAAGTCATCAATTTGGATACCCATTAGAGCCTATTTTCTATAAGAAAATTTTCATTTATCCTTCCATTGTAACACATTCTTCAAAAATATTATTTAAGCCCCAAAATAGGTCTCTACATGAATGTACATTGCCACTTACAAACTGATTGAAACTACTCACATGTGTGAAGACATTGAACTTTCTAGCCACCAAAATATTTGCAAGTTTTTTTCAAAGGTCATTTGTATAAAGTTTCAACCATTTTCTCCATCATTTAGGCCTTTAATCATCAAACCATTTCCAAACCCTAAGAGGGTTTCTCGCAAGCTAAACCTAAGAGAAGAAATTTTGCAATCAAAACCTTAATACATATCTTCATTGACTTAAATTGGTTTTAAAAGGTTTTTACTATGTTTATTGATGATTATACCTTACCAATAATCACTATACATTCTATGCCACACTTTTTTGGATCAATAAATTCCTTGTTTTTCCTCTTATCCTTGGAGTTCTTAACCATTTTCCATATGCCTCAACTGTGTAAAAATTTTCTTCACATCATCTTAATGAAGAATTTCAGAATTTGAATCATCTATCTCATGTTTATAGAGCTATGACTTCATTCCGCAATTGTATATCTTCACATCATTGTAGACACGTAACCTTGAGATCGATAGATCCTCCACAGAGACCTCCTTCATTATAAGATCTAAATTATTTCTTAGAAAACTTTCTGAAGTCAAAGACTGACTTCACAAGTTTTGACAAGACTATAACTTTAACCTTTTCTCTAGGAATGTTTATTTTACCCTTTAGGTGGCACTTTGACTGATTTAGGATTTCTTACACAATCTTGAGTAGCTTATGACACACTTTTCAAGAATTAATGTTATGTCAAAAATGTGGCACTCGTATTTTGATCAAAGCACTATTATTCCTAATATTGCACTAACTATTCTCCTTCTCACAAATTGATGATACCTCGTCAATAAGGCCTCCTCTAACTCATCGTTTACGACATTCTTTTAGTCATATTTCTCCTATGAACCAATTAATGGGGTTAATATAGTCCATTATTAGCTAAACCGTCTTCTCACCCTCTTCTATACCACTTTTACTAACTTCCTAGTCTATCAATCCATTTCATTGGATTGATTAGACCTCTCAAAACCCTCTTGAAACCCTAATTCTTCTCTAAATAGGATTAACTAGTCTAACCTAGTTTAATTAACCCTAAACCATGATTAACCTCTTCTAAACCTAGTCAAATATTATTTTGACTCTCTAAAGTGCCTTTTGGTTTATCCTTTTGTCCCACATGCACCAAAAGTCTCCCATTTCTGAAATTGGAAAACTATAAATAACCCACTACCCCTAGACCATTTCTAAGAACTCTCCTTCTTCCTAACATAAACTATAGCATTTTTCTTAGGGTTTAGAGCTTATTTCATTTTTTTTATTGAGTTATTTCTTTTCCATTGCACTACACACACAAGCATTGAGTAAATGGGAAGAACCATTGGCCTTGAAGCCATTAATGGTGAGCTCCCATTCTCATAATCACATAACTAATTGCTTAGAATCTACCTAGGTTCATTTTAAATCTTTCAAGAGTAGAGGATTACTAAATATACTAGATTTGCTTGTTTCTTTCAAGATTAATGTATGCAAAGTGATGAATCCTTGTTTATCTCTTATCTGATGGTCCATTAACTAGTTTGTTAAAAGCCTTTAGGGTTTCTTTAGAGATTCTTACCCCATGTCCATGGATTTTGCAAATTTTCATTGAACACATTTGGCACACTTGGTGGGACACTCACCATTGTCCTCTAGGAGCCTTTTTCAAGCTATTAAAGTCCACTTTCATGTTTCCTAGGAGAAACAAATTGTTTTTTAACTTGTTTCATTTTTAAGTGAGCTAAATCATCCTTGTTCATACATATTTTGTGGGTTTAAGTTGGAAATAGGATTCTTTGACTAATGTTTAACTTGTTTGACTATTGAAAATTTTCATTTTCATGACTTTTACAGTTTTTCAGGGGGTACACGTAGGTTTTCTAGAGGGGAGCATCTCAGTCAAAACTCTAGCGTAGGCGATGAGATGGCCACGCACCCATTTTGTCATATTTTTCATAAGAAATTCTTTTACAAAGGAAGCATATTCATTTAACCATCAGCATTTCCATCAACCGTCGGGTGTATCCGTGCCTCTAGATACATTGGTGTGTTTTGTCTGCTTGTGTAAATTTGTCATTTTGGCTCGCAGTGTACTGTCAAACCATCGGCATATCCGTTGATGTTAGGCATTCTGTCTCTCTGGACACGCTGGTGTATATTAACATAATTTGTTGATTTCTATTTTTTATTACAGATGTCTCCATTGAATTGTAGGCATCTCCACTAAAACCCTAGCATACCTATCCGATGCAGGACTGCATAAGTGTTGATCCCCAATGTCAAAAATTTCTGCCACTCATTCACATTAGTTGGGGAATGTATCTCGTTGGCTAGACGCACATGTTTCATTCTAGATATGGAAGTGTCTATGCTAAAATTTGATTTTTCTTATGTTTTCAAGGTTTAACAAGTGATTATAGGTTTCCATTTGGTTATTTAACTAATGTAGCTTAAAGTGTTTGAGTTTCTTAGTTAGAGAAAGGTTTGTGAAGTGTGTATGCTCTCTCCTTGCACCTTCTAGGTGATCTTGGAGATCAAAAACACTTCTAAGAACCTTTTGTCACATTCAAAGATGCTTATTTTATGCTTCTTAATTAGATTAGCCTTTAAAAATTTGGTTAAAACAAAATTCTATCCTTTGCAAGAACATTTAAAAGTACTTTCCACAAAAAAATTGTTTTAGTGGAGTTTTCATGTTGTGTATGCTCTTCCTTCGCACCTTTTGGTGATCTTAGGAATAAAAACAATGCATAAACTCTCTTTCTTGATATCAGTATTTGATGGAAAATTACTAACTCTATGCGTATAGGGCCTAAACGCTTGCCAAAGAAAGAATTTGAGACAAAAAAAAAAACTTCTAATACACGTGTTTTCATGCAGGTTACCAAATAGTGTGCTACTTAAAACCACATTAAGTTAAGAAAGATAAAAACACACCATTTCACTTCACACTATATTGTAGATTTTGGAAAAGGGTACGTCCCTATCCACTCAACTGGAACATAACCCCTTTGGCATAACTCCTTAAGATATAACAATGGGGGTGGTTCTAGGAACCCTAAAGTAATCCACCATTGAGTAACCTCATGGATGAAACAGGAAGCGCCGCTTACCCACTTGACTAGATTTTACATTGTAAGTTAGAGTCAAAGTTGTCTGTATCATGACCCTAGTGAGAATATGCATGAATGCACTAGTTTCTCATCATATTTGAAGGGGGTAAAGTAAATCCAAGATACTCCCAAATTAGTCATTGCGAATTTTTGGGTAAATCAAGCTCGCATTTAGACAACTTGTGACACCTAGTTGAGAGATTTTATTAGGGAAGCCATTATGTCTTAGAGCCCACTTTTCTAGTCTATTATCACATCAAGCCATCATGAAGTGATGACTCACTTGGAGTCTGAACCTTGTTTCTTGAATAAGGAAAATATCCCATATAAGTTAGAGCTAAGTGTCTTTCATCACGGAATTAAACAACATCTCACTTAGCTTGGTTTCATTCTCACCTTTAGATGAGGTGAAACTCTACCCAAGTGACGACTAGTTTATTTTCACCTTTTGATCTATACCCTTGCATTCTTGCCACCCATTTTTTAGGGTGAGAAGGAAGCATCTTGCACAAGTCTTATCAAAGATAGTATTTGCCACTTTTTTTTTCTGTTTACACCCATCCATGTTTGCAGCTAGGTTGTTAAACATCTAAAGTGCGCAAGTATGTTTTCATGTCTTTGATAGTTCTTTGATCTTGATTTCAAGATCATCTTCACTACTATGATTTGGTTCATCATTTATCTCTCCTTAGGTTGATAGTTTTTTTCTCACATTCTAGTCACACAATTTTGGTACTTACATCATGTTTTTAATTTCTTGAGAACTTGATATAAGTCCCTTTATTATGTAGTTACGCTACTCACGCAACTAAAAACTTTATTTCTATACTCATACTTAGTTTCAGTTTTGACGTCATCTAAGTATTTTTGAGAGTGTCGATATTGCCTTATATATACCAAAATAATTTCATCTTGATACTAAAACCTTTCTTACTTGGTTAATGTATCAGGATAGTGTTGTTACACTATACATACTCACAACTTCCATTTTCAGAAAACTTAACTTTCATCGGCATTTGAACTAGTTTTAGTATACCTCGTCGAGAGATTGCATCAGTGCCACTTTAATATTTAGGCCTTGTTATAATTATAATTTGACCTACGTATTGATATGATATTGTCACTATCCACTTTGAAACCTTCACCAGAATCATAGTTAGTGTATAAGCTTTGTAGAATGACAGTTCAAGTGATCATTACATTTGAGTGTTCTTTGAATCATTAAAAACTGCATAACATTGCTTCTAGAGAACACTAGTTTATTTCAACATCAAATTGAGTGACTTACACAAACATATGCCTAGGTTTCATGCAAAATTTGAATCAAATTTAGACAGAACCTCGTATAAATTTGACTAGTGATGCCTGGAGTCATGAAGATGGCATCCAAACCAAACGATCACAACTTAGGAGAAAACCATTTTGAGCCCTTCCCATTTAGTGGCAATAACTTAGCACCTCTCTTTTCACAGGTCAAGGACATAGAGCCATTGATTGATCATGGTGGAGAAGAATCTTATTCTTCCAAAGAACAACATTAATTAGACCTAAGTTGGTTTGACAAGCTCCTTTATTCTAACAGAGATCAAGTACTCGCAAGATTCTTAGAATTAGGGGCTAAGCTTCCACAGGAATGTGAAGTAGAAACCAAGGTCATTAATCATAAAATAGAAGAACGAAGGTCCCTCTTAGACATGGATAACCCCTTTAATGTATGGTATGCTTCTAATTCAAGGAAACATCACAACACTGCTAAGGGAGACCCATCTAAGCCACTTAGTGATCCATGATGACCTTATTACAAAGATTCATGTAAAGTGAATATTGAGCATAAAGCCTCACTACCTCCTAAGTTTGATGAGTAATAGGATCCTCTAATTGAAGAAGAGATCCTTAAAAAATCCTGAAACTGAGCCAAAAATGAGAAAACTTAGGCTCTTCAAGTAGGAATGTATACAAAGATAAACTCAAAATGAAATCTAGCGAGTTCCACTTTGATCCATATAATGACAGATGTAGCCTAGATTTTACAAGATAACACCCTAGACGTGCTTGGTACATCACTCATCCTAGACTCGAGTGCTCACTCAAAGTGTGAAAAGTTACTTGTGTCCTCTTTATGGTTGTTGTAGCAGGATGTTAGCATGATGAAGGAAGAAACATATAGATCCATAACTAATCCATCATTCTACAATGCATGCCATATTCAGATTTATGAAAGAACAAGCTTAAAAAATAATCATGATTGAATCAAGAACATGCACTACTCAATTACACACAAGAATGACACTTAGGTTTAGCCAATATCTTCCATCTATTAATAAACATAGAAGCTCCTTACAATAATGAAAATCTATACCGATGCATGCATGGATCTGATATAGTAATCCAATCATATGTGCATATCTCTATACCTCCATACATCCATCTCTCCACCACACTCTACTACTATGTGATTCACATCATATATATAGGGTGGGGACTTTCCCTTCACTGCTTATCTATTCCAGAAATAGGTCGCATGCTATTAATAGCCACGCATTGTTTACATGCATAGCCACACATGCAAGTGTGCTATCTATAGACCTCTTACAGTTAATTGGAGTGATAATCCTATTCTTAGCTTGTCTCCATGAAAAATGCTTCGATCCAATCCTCCAAAGATAGAAAATGCATGGCATGCACGTCTCTGCATCGTTGGTGTGTTCCGCATGCCATCTTCTAAAAATAAGTCTTTATACTCAAAATCAGCTAAGTCTTGAATGTTAAACTTTCCCTCCATGCGCGGGTTCTTCCTATTCCTATGTGCCCTTAAACCTCGGCATGTTTCTCCACGTGGATTTCTTGTGTGAATTCTGTCAAGTGTTCTTTGATCAATAATGACGTAACTTTTAAAGTGGTTCAGAACAAAGACCAATGTTTTTTTACCAAAGAACAACTTATTAAACAGAATCAAAATCAATGAAAGACACGCTTACTACGTTACAAAAGGGAAATGTAGGGCATAGTAGGAAATATTTGTACGAAGAACTATGCTCTTACCCCTTTGATAAGGACAAGTTATGACAACCCTTCCCAAATCATTTTACCATTCCTAGATTTGATAAAAATAGAATCTAAGGTGATCCTCATGACCACATCAAAGAATTTTATATCACTTTCCAGGAAGTCACGTACAACAAAAATTTATTAATACAACTCTTCCTCGCAGCCTAGGGGCACCTTTGGGATTGGAATGGCTCTTTAGCATACCCAAATGCTCCATTACAATGTGGCCCACATTAGCAGAAAAATTTTGTAATACATTATTCCTACAACATGGAAAATGATATAACAATGAATGACCTCTACAATGCAAAATAGAGGCCCAATGAGATATTTGCAAGCTTTTTACAACAATGGCGAGGGTTGGCATGTATTTTCCTTGCGCCTTTCAAAAAAAAAAACAACTAGTAAGCATATTTGTGTCTAACATAAACCCAAAGATAGCCTTCCATTTTAAAATTCACTATGGCTCTACCTTGAAGAATTTATAGAGAAGATAAGTAAAATTGAAAAGGATCTCGTCACAAAGGGAACACTTAAATCAGTTTCCAAAGATAAACATGAATCAAAATCCTTAGATAAACCAAAGTTCTTCAACAAAAGAAACATGTTGTTGGCGATGGCATTATGGAATCCAAAATTCCAAACCATGTGGACTGGTTTGCTTTTAAATATATCACAAGGACCTCATCTAAAATCACCTACCAAATGTATGTTCACGCCATTAATAGAATCCCTATTTGTCATACTAAAATAGTTAGATAATGTAAACATGGTAGAATACCCAACCGCAATAGTACCATACCTAGAAGATACTCCAAAACTTGGTTGGTTGAAGAGCATGAGTACTATGACTTCTAGCGTGTTAAAGGGCATAAGACAAATAGGTTCTTGAGACTATGTCATTACATACAAGACCTCATTAAAGAGGGAAAAATTGTCATAGATTCTCCCCTAACTCAGGAAAAATTCCAAATCAGAAATGGGTATCTTCAAAGAGCCCTTTCCTAACCATGTAGATAAAAACAAAAGGAAGCCAGATCACAGAAAAACTTCCAATGACTATAGGACTACTACTATGTTTATCCCACTAATGATAGCCCCTTTGATTCCATAATATGATGTATTCATTCATCGATGAATAGTTCAATACTATTAGGATATTAGAAAAGAGTTATCCGGTAGGGACATGACACGCTTGTTTGATCATACTGAAGATCCCATACCTATCCCTCAAGAAGGTCAAGTACAATCTAATAGAACATTTTGAGAAGAGACACGCTAGGATATCAATCTTATATCTCCTCAAAATATCTACTGCACATAAAAACATATTGTATAAAACATTGTAGAGTTTGGGAGTCTCTACCAATGTAGATCCCACACACCTCCAAGCCATGATTACACACCTTGACTCCAATGATCATATCACTTTTGATCATGTTGCAATCGTGTAATGACCCAGAGCACAACCTACCCTTATATATAGAAGTAGTTGTTACCCACCACAAGATCAAGATAGTACTTGTGGATGGTAGATCTTAAAAATTTGTAATTTAAATCTAGTTAAGTAGCTAGGCCACTCATAAATGGATTTAGGTGCCAAAACTATTACAATCATGGCCTATGATAATGAGGAGCGAGATTCAAGCAGCACTATACTAGTTCTAATGGAAGTAGAGACAACTTGTCATGATATAATGTTCCATGTCCTTGACTTGGATCTACCATACAAAATGCTCTTAGGATTCCCACAGATCCATGTCATGCAGGTCATTCCTTCAACTTTCCATCAATGTATCAAAATGTGCCATAAAGGATAGATAATCACCATTCAAGGTGATCCAGAACCATTTACACATTGTAGAGCCTTGCATAATTTTTCTCATGCAGCTTATGAATGCCCTTTTATAGACATTATTGTTCCTTTGTAAATAAAGGCTATCAAGGGATGTATAGATCCAAATTCACTCACTTCTTGTAATCAAGACTTTCCTCATTTTTAACCCATTTGCATAATGGGAAGCAATGTCAGAAAAACATGGCCTAAGTGAGCCATTCACTCTTGAAAAAGCTTTATTAATATCATATTTATTAGTGTCACCCAGGACATGTGGTAAACCCTACTTTCAGTTCAAAAGAACTTAGGAACAATTCCCTAAACCATTGGAGAAGTTCATTCCTAGTGGTTTCTTATCCAAGGAAAAGATGGTAGAAGATCCCACCAAAAGAGTACCTAAAGCTACCATGGATTCATGCCATCAGGCCTCGTTATATGTCAAAGGCTCTTTGTATTATGTATGTCATGGGTTACAATAGGTTTGGATGTGGTATTAATGCACAAGGTTGATTAGAACCCATTCCTATCCCTCACTTCAAATCAAATAAGCATGGTCTTGGAATAAGACCTCATGATGATGCACCCTTTGAGATTGATGTCACCTCTTCGAATGTGAGGACAACTCATCTCATTCAGATAGTGACACATGATTCCCAATATAGCCTCTACAAGGATCTTTCCTCCACTAACCTATTCCCTGATTCGGCTATCCTTACCTTATCCAAGCCTCAAACCAATTACCAAGTAACCCTTGTATATCCCGAACTTGTAGATTGGGATCAAAAATTTCACATGCCAATCAATTTCTTTGAGAATGATGAGGCATTCAGATAATTCATGGGACTCAAGGATTATATTCCAGATGGGGATCACAAGAAAGGATTTGCATTCTAACTAGACACCTACACATACTTTAGAGAAGAAGTAGAGATGTGTGGGTGCTTAAGTAAGAAGCTCAAAAGAAAGAGTAAGGACAATTCAGAGAAACCTTGTGCAAGGAATAAACGTAAGTCTCATGGTGACAAAATCTTTGAAGTACTCATAGACAAACAGAATGAAGAACCTACAGACAAAATGATCTATCCATTCAAGGATGATGATGAGCTACCTAGGAAGTTTGACCTTACTCTTCCCCCTGATCCTACATGGATGGAAGATGCCTCTAAGATTCTTTTGGAGGAAACCATCGATGTCAACATTGGCTCGGAAGAGGAACCTAGAATGATAAAGTTGGGAGCTTCACTCTCAGCTCAAGAAAAAAAGGTTTTTTAGAGTTGTTAAGAGAATATGGAGATATATTTGCATGGTCATACATTGATATGCCTAGTTTGGACCTATAATTGGTCATGCACAACCTCGTTGTGCACCTAGATGCCAAACCCATCAAGCAGAAGTTGAGAAAGATGCACCCTAAAATTGCACTCCTTGTCAAAGAAGAACTTGAAAAGTTATTAATTGCTGATTTTATTAAGCCCATTGACTATTTAGACTGGATATCTAACATAGTCCATGTTTAGAAGAAACCTATTGGCATAAGGATCTGCATCAACTTCCATGAAATCAATAAGGCATGTCCCAAAGATGACTTCCCCTTACCTAATATTGACATTATGAAATTTTGTCCTTAATGGATGGTTTTTCAAGTTATAACCAAATCAGGATTGTAGAGGAGGATCAACATAAAATAACTTTCATCACCCCTTGGGGAATGTTTTATTACAAGGTCATGCCTTTCAGACTCAAGAATGTTGGGGCTACCTATCAACGTGCAATGACTATCATCTTCCATGACATGATGAATGACATCATGGAGGATTACGTCGATGATATCTTGGCAAAGTCCAAAAGTAGAGGAGAGCAACCTGAAGTGTTGAGACATATTTTCCAACATCTTCAGGATTACAAGGTATGCTTGAACCCCAAGAAGTGTGTCTTTGGCATTTTGTCGGAAAATCCTAGGTTTCATTATTTCACAAAGAGGCATAGAGGTGGATCTAGAAAAGGTTTAAGCTATCACAGAAATGCCTCCACCTACAAATCTTCAACAACTACAAAATTTACAAGAAAAAATTCAATTAATCATCCATTTTATTTCACAACTTACAGATAAGTGCCACCCATTTACACATCTCCTCAAGAAGGATGTTGCATTCAACTGGGGACTAGACTATCAAAAGGCATTTGCAATACTTAAATAGTACCTTGTCAACCCACCTGTACTCATGCCACCTACCCCAAGAAAACCTCTCCTCTTATACATCTCAGCTACCTAATTTGTTATTGGTGCATTTCTTTCCCAATATGACCTAGGCCATAGAGAAAGGGTAGTTTATTATCTTAATCACACTTTAATTTCCTACGAGATGAGTTACCCATAGATCAAAAAGACTGTTTGGCGGTCATCTTCACCTTTCAAAAAATTTGTCATTATCTCCTTAACAAAAAAACCAAGCTAATATCCAAAGTTGATCCTCTCAAATACCTTCTATCCAAGCCCACTCTTATAGGATGAATGGCTAATTAGATCATTCTCCTAAGTGAATTTTACATTGAGTTTGTAAATCAAAATCATTGAAAGGACAAGTATTGGTTGATTAGTTGGCAGAAGCTCCTCTACCAGGAATGGAACCTTTATGTCTAGACCTTCCACACTCCCACAGGTTAGGTTATTCAAAGAGAATTTCGTTTGGGATTCCCTTGCACTAATAACATTGCAGAGTATGAGGCACTCATTTCTAGTCTCAAGTTATCTATCACTTGGAATATTAGATAGCTATGAGTCATTGGGGACTCCCAACTTATCATTAAACAAGTTAATGATGAGTATAAGGTCAAAGATGAGAAACTTGTTCCATACAAGAAGTTGGTTGAAACCTTGAAGGAGTATTTTATACATATTGTATTTGAGAAAAAACCAAGGTCACATAATAGATCAATAGATGTTATGGCTATAATTGGATCTCTCTTACGCATTCCACCTTAGGAGAGAAAAATTCCTTTCTTTGTAGAGAATTTACAAATACCGCATATGACATGCCGAATATTGTTTGGCATGTGAGATTGTTGGTCCATCCTCCCCTTGGTATGACCCTATATTTAGATACCTATAAGATGACACATTTCCCCAAGACATTACCCATTCTAAGAAGAAATCCCTTATCTACTGTATAGCCCATTATACCCTCCTAGGAGGAACCCTTTATCATTGTGGCTACGACGGGAATCTACTTCATTTTTTGGATGTTACTGACTCAGTCCATGCTATTAAGGAAGTACACAGTGGTATTTGTGGAGCACACACTAGTGGTATGGTCTTGGCTAAGAATCTCTTAAGGGTAGGTTATTATTGGCCCACCATGGAAGCATACTGTTGTAATTTCATCAAGAAATGTGAGTTATGCCAAAATTATGGGAACTTGATACATGCACTAGCACAAGCTTTGTAGCCTATTACAACACCTTGGCCATTTTCCAAATGGGGCTTGGATCTCATAGGGAAGCTCCATCCTTCTTTAGATGGCCACACCCACATTATCACTGCCACCGAGTATTTTACTAAATGGGTAGAGGTTTTACCTCTTACTTATGTCACTAGTGTGTAAATTTCCAAATTCATCATGAACCATCTCATCTGCCATTATGGTATCCCTTTTGCCATTATCACTGATAATGGTAAATCCTTAAAAAACAAAATGGTTAAGACATTGTGTCAATGCTTCCATATTCAACTCAAGTGGTCTACCCTCTATTACCCCCAAGGTAATGGGAAAACCAAAGCTACCAATAAAACCATTATATGAATCATGGAGAAAATGTTAAGTAAGACTGGTCATAATTGGCACTTACATATACATCCACCCTCTTGGGCCTATCGAACCTCCATCCACACTCCTATTTGTGTGATCCCATATTCCCTAGTTTATGGCATTGAATCCATCATACCCTTGGAATTGGAGCTTCCCTCTCAAAGAATATATCTCTAGGGTTATCTTGATAAAGATGAATACTATAGAGTAGCTTGGCTAGCACAACTAGAGCTATTGGATGAAAAGTGTATAAGGGAACTTAATCACCTCAAGGTGCATCAGAATAGAGTATTAAGAGGATATAACAAATGGATCATTCAATGTGAATTTTATGTAGGTGATCTAGTGCTGAAACAAAATCAAAAGAATACCGTCAAAGATAGAGAAAAGAAAGGTAAGTTTGAAGCTAACTGGCTAGGGCCTTATGTGGTGATTGCTAAGTATGGGTCAGGAGCTTATAAACTGGCATATTCATATGGTGAGGAGCTTCTAGAACCTATGAATGCATACATCTCAAAAAATTATATGCTTAACTATGGCATGAATATTAGATAAGAACTAAAAAGTGTAGAAAAAAAAGAAAAAACAAGTAAAACATGGAAAATTTGAGAAAACAGTAAAAAAAAAAACAGGTCATCCACGTGTGAAAACCATGCAATTTTGGTGCAGTGGGTAGGTCTTTGGGTGAAAAATCAGTTTCCAGCACTCAAGGAGGATTCATTGGTCAAAATTTACTCTTGCATCAAGATGTGCAACCCTGACCACTTTCTAGAAATAACTTCCTTTTCTAGGCGTAGGAACCCTACCAAATTTATCTTCGTGGGGCCATGATTTGGCTTATTTTCTCTCATATCTGCATGAAGGGTGTGCCTTTGAATATTTTCATCTAACACTGGGGGCACCTTCATGTTCCACTTTCTCGTACATATGCATGTGGCATTCTGCCCTTTGTATATTCCCAAATCATCTTTGGGAGCATCCACGCTTCTTTGTCTTTGTACATTTCTTTCAGAACATGACCTTAGAAAATACAAAAACATTCGAAAAAGATGCACAAAAAAAAATTCAAAATCTCCTTCTAGAGACAAAGCTACACCAACTTTGTAACATGGTCTTAGGAAAACCTTGGAAAAAATGTGAACAGTAGCCTTGAGAAGTTGTCTTTCAAAGATAACCCAAACACATTAAAAAATATATTAATGTTGTCCCACAAAAACAAAGTAGTGGTTAATTTCTTTTTGTATAGTTTTGATTGTGGGTGTATTTTTGTGTTGTGTGATTTACAAAATGGTCTAGTTTCTTACCTTAGATTGCATCTTGTTTGATTTAATTGTGTATTGCATTGAGTTCACTTGTAAAAAAATTGTTTCTTTTTTATCATCTGTTATGTGCATCTTTTAGGATTCATTTTACTTAGATTGAATGTCAATTTAATCTATTGTTAAAATTTTCATGAGTTCATTATTAGTTACATATTGTTGTGTTGTTTTGTATGTATATGCTTGTTTAATTTTTTATTTACTTTTTCTTGAATGTTTGTTGATCCATAGGGATCCAAAAACACACCACTTCATCAGTTCCATCAGCACCAAGAAGGAGAAATGAGAAAAGTGAAAAGAAATGAGGTAAACAGAGGTTCTAGACTGAACCACCGCTCTATGTAGAGTGGAATTTTTAGAATCACCACCCTACAAGGTAGAGATCCTAAAACCGCCGCCTAGCCATGGCAAAGTGGTCCTGAGACCTCTAGTCTACATAGGGTGGTGGTCCTAATACATTCAAATAGAAAAGAAGAATGGAACGCGAATGGACACGAATTTGAAGTGTCCATCCACGTCTCTTCCCTTCCATGCCCTTTCACATTCTCCAGTGCATGGGAGGACATGTGAAGGCCTATAAATACATGGAAGGAGCAAGAGAATAGACATTCGAAGGTGAATCAAAATTTAATGAGAGCAGTGAGCAAGATCTTCAGTGTTGGAATGGAATTGTAGGAGCAAGGTGTAGAAACAGAGCAAGAAAGTAATTAGAGAGAAGGTTTACACTGTTGCTTCTTTTCATACTTATTATAATCTATAATTGTCTATGTTAGACCAATAAAAGTGGGAAGAAAGAGCAGTTTCCCTTCCCGACTGGTTTTCCTCCTTGGAGGTTTCCAGGATAAAAATTGTTGGTGTTGAAGTTTGAATTATTTTCCTTCTCTACAATTTCCTTTCTATAGCACTAGATAATCAGTCACAAAGCTCTAATATTTAAGAAAATCTGTCATTTTCCAAAGTTGAAAGTAGAACAACATAGTTGTGTGATTCGTAGAGTTCCAAAGTAGAAGTTTACGGATCATTTTGGTATCAAAGCTGATTATATATCTAGGACTATGGTATTCAAATATTTCTTATGATTTTGTATGATAGTGACAAGGTCTAAAGGTGAATAATTTTTACCTTGCGAGCTAGATATTTCTACGAAGAAGTGGAAACAGAGAATTTGAGCTCAAATGGAGGAAGAGAACTTGGTCCGTAGAGTCGAGATGCTAGAGACCATGATGGATAGATTGCATAGGAAACAAGAAGAGCTTTCAGATCTGTAAAAGAAGGCTTTAATTAAGCAAGATTCCATGGACTCGGTGGTTTGAGAACTAGCCAAAAAATTGGTATCGGAAAGATCCACAAAGAGGAAGAATGGGAAGAGTGTGAAGAGATGCCAATTGTAAGCAAGAAGGTAAAATCTGCACATACACCTTTTAAAGTTGAAACAAAAGTGGAAATAAATAATTTTGAAGGACAAGTAGATGTAAAATTATTGGATAAATGGATAAAATAGTTGGAATTATACTTTAGTGTGCATAATGTCACTAAGGCACAAAGGGTCACCTTTGCATGTCTCAAAATGGAAGGTCATGCTCTGGTTTGGTGGGAAACCCATCTAGCCACTTGTGAGAAGAAGAAACATCCTATTGTCAGTACTTGGAAAAGTTTTAAAGAGTTGATAAGAGCTAAATTCTATATTATTTTCCATAAGACTGACATGATGAATAAGTGGCAGTACTTTAGATAGGGCAGCGTTCAAAGCATGTAAGACTACACTACGGAATTTCAAAGACAAGCCATGTTTCTTAATATGGACTTGGAGGATGAGAACATTCTGACCAAATATTTGGGAGGAATTCACACTCACCTTTAGAGGAAGGTAATCTCCATGAATCCCAAGGATCTTAATGAAGCTTGTGTACAAGCATACTACATTGATGATGAGAAGAAGCAAGGAGAAATAGAGCCAAGGGAGACCAGTCAACAGAACAACAAGACAAAGAACATGGGAAGACAAGTAGCAGAGGTAAATGGAAAGGTAAACATGCCACTACTGCTTTGCATACTTGTAAATATCCTAAGAATTTTTGTAATAATTGTGATGTAAATGGACATATTGACGCCACATGTTGGAAGTTGCATCCGGAATTGCACCCAAAGCACCGAACCAAGGATTCCAAGAAATCCATGGCCACTATGAAGATAGAAAGAGAGGTGGAGATTGAGGATGATTCGGATGTAGATGAGAGGTTAGGATGCATGGCCACTAACATGTATAGTGAAAAGAAGAAGAAGAGATGAGTAAGCTATTTCAAATCAGAATCCAAATCAAGAAGACTAAGGTAAACACTTTAGTAGATTCTGGTTCTCAGTCAAATTTGATTTCTGATGCGGTTGTAGAACAGCTTGGCCTAGAGACTTACGTGCATCCACATCCATACCCACTAGGATGGGTGAAGAAGGGTGTAGAAATATAAGTTACAAGGAAGTGTAAGTTTCAGTTTGGGATAAATACCTAATACATAAATGTATTAGGCAGCGATATTATTCCACTTGATGCATTTTACGTTTTCTTCAGAAGTCCTTACTTGTATACCAGGGATGTTGCGTTCACAAGGAGGTAGAACTAGTACAGATGGATCAAGGATGGAGTCAGTTTTAACACATGGGAACACTAAAGCAAATCAAAGAAGGCTATGTTAATTGCCAACCAAGCACCAAGACTTATCCGGGTAAATCATCGGTTTTGTTTGCTTTCATCGGAAGAAAATAAAAATAGACGTAAGAGCATGGATATTTATAATAAAAGGATGGAGAATTAAGCCACCACAGGAACCACTCATTCAAGGAGCAAAACAAACTTCCACTATGCAGTCACCATATCTACCTACGGATTCACTAGACTTGACCGTGGGGTAGCAAGAAGAAGAGGAGATACAAGAAACAATGGTGACTATAGAAACAACATACTTGGAGAGGATTCAGCCAATCCATCTCAAGGGAAAAATACAAGAAAGGACTAAACCACTATAGTATGGGACCTTCGCCATACTTGAGTAGGTTGGAGAAGAAACCTTTAGGCCATACTTCATGCAGATGCACGTGATAGTAAGTTGCAAGAGCTCACATCCACTAACACCATATATACATGACAAAGAAGGAAAGATATAGAAGTTACCTTCCAAAGAGGATTTTACTCGAGGAACCTTAGAGGAGGATGCAACACTGGAACAACAAACCAGAGATCCATAGGAGTCTTGGTAGGTTGGACAAGAGAAGACACCAAGGTAGACCCAATAGTACTCGAATGAGCACGAGAGGGAATTGATTCCTCTACCACTCCCCCAATAAGATTTTGTTTGACCAAAAGCCTCCTAAGTAGGGGAGGTATGATCTATAGGGATCTAGAAAAACACACCACTTCATCAGTTTCATCAACACCAAGAAGGAGAAATAAGAAAAGTGAAAAGAAATGAGGTAAATGAAGGTTATGGATAGAACTGCCACTCTATGCAGATCAGATATTTCAGAACCACCACCCTATAGGGTGGTGGTCTTGAAATTGCTGCCTATCTAGGGTGGCGAGTCTTGAGACCACCGGTCTTCACAGGGCGACGGTCTGAAACTTTCGAATAGAAAATAAGAATGGAACATGAATGGACGTGAATTTGAAGTGCCTAGCCGTGTCTCTTCCCTTCCATGCCCTTTCACATTCTCCAGTGCATAGGAGGACATGTGAAGGCCTATAAATACATGGAAGGAGCAAGAGAATAGACATTCGAAGGCGAATCAGAATTTAATGAGAGCAGTGAGAAAGATCTTCAGTGCTGGAATGGAATTGTAAGAGCAAGGTGTAGATACAAAGGAAGCATGTAATTAGAGAGAAGGTTTACACTGTTGCTTATTTTCATACTTATTGCAATCTGTAATTTTCTATGTTAGACCAATAAAAGTTGGAAGAAAGAGCAGTTTCCCTTCCTGACTAGTTTTCCTCCTTGGAGGTTTCCAGGATAAAAATTGTTGGTGTTGAAGTTTGAATTATTTTCCTTCACTGCAATTTCCTTTCTATAGCACTAGATAATTAGTAAAAAAGCTCTAATATTTAAGAAAATCTATCATTTTTTAGAGTTGAAAGTAGAATAGCATAGTTGTGTGATTCGTAGAGTTCCAAAGTAGAAGTTTATAGATCATTTTTTCTGCACATCTGTTGTTATCACATCTATCATCTACCATTCATCACATCTA
Organism: Taxus wallichiana var. yunnanensis; assembly: GCA_018340775.1. NCBI lineage: Eukaryota > Viridiplantae > Streptophyta > Pinopsida > Cupressales > Taxaceae > Taxus > Taxus wallichiana. Next base: position 155,875,478 of record CM031235.1, on the reverse strand, counting down.
ACATCATCAAATACATCATATATACAAAAGTGATAAGTTTTACATCATGTATGTATGCTAAGCTAATCATCACATATCATATCATCAATGGGTGTAAAAGGGGTTGCACATAATCACTAATCTATCCCCCACACCAATATCATCTAGTATCATCCCAAGTGCTAGAATAAAAATTAGAAATTCCCACAATCAAAACATATGATATTATCTATGATATATCATCAGTATGAAACATAAAATACAACATCTCTATCTAACATATACATGGGAAATGAGAAAATCATACATCATGATACACTCATACATCTATGAAACATGAATCATCATCATAAGGGCATATCAAAACATGACAAGTATAAACCATCAAATGTCCATATAAAACATGTATAAATGTCTGTCTCAAAAAGGGATATACATCATCGATACAATCTGCCATCTAAAGGGCATGAATCAAAATTGAGCCTTCATCAAGAGGCATAATCACAATAATGATACATTGAATACATACATCAATCAAAATCAGCCTTCATAAGAGGCCTGAATACATACATACATACATACATACATACATATATATATATATATATATATTTATTTGTACAAAGAGGGGAAGATAAACCATAGCTCTCGCCCTCTCCGGGGCTTCCTGGTCTATGTCCTGGGGGATGAAATAGTGGTGGCTATGATGGGATAGCTCTAGGAGTGCCACCTTTACGTGTAGCAAGAAATTGTATTGACTGGTGATCGGCTTGACCTCCATGATCTAGAGCTTGTCCTGTTCACGTCTAAATGATCAAAGGGAGCCACTCGTTGCTCTGCTAGAACTACTCTATAATAGGCGGTCTTGTAATACAAGGCCTCACCACTATAAATCAAAAAATCTTGGATCATATCTATGTCCCCAAAGTCACTAGCTTCCTATACAGTGGCATCCCACTCACCTATCAATCTTCCCCTATTGGCATGGGCATGTCTCACAAGCATTGGGCTCCTTATCCCTATCTACAACAATAGTCTAGACCTGGGCTCTCACCTGGTCTCTCTAAATAGTAAAACCTTGTGCCTATGCCTGGTCTTGATCCTCCGTGAAGTGACACTCTACACTTGATTATGTGATTGATGTAAAAGGCTCAATATTTGTGCCCCCCCTTTGTGCTACTAACTATTTGACTCGTGCTTTGCCCTCTTTGCACCATCCCCACCTTGAGTGGCATGTTCTCGGCCTAATCTCTCTCAGCTATGAAGGCATGTACCTATATTATGGCATGATCCCTCTCATTTTTCAAGGCATGTACCTGTTCCCTGGCCTAGTCTCTCTCTCACCGCAACCTATAATCGAACATTTATCATTGCATGTATTTGCCTCATGAAGTGTATCCAGATGTCCATCATCGCCACCACCTCCTGGAGCATGAGGTGGCAGACCCTACTATGGAAATACCTGCTGTAAAGGGGCATATATCCCTATTGGAATACCTACTAGAGGAAACTCTATATCTGGTGCACAGGGTACCAGCCTCTATCTAAGCCTAACCCCTGTCCCGTGGTTGAGTGTTAATGAAAATTTGTAAAATCCATAGACATGGGGTAAGAATATCTAAATAAACCACAAAGGATTTTAACAAACTAGCCAATGGACCATAAAATAAGAGATAAAAAGGATTCATCACTTTGCATACATTAATCTTGAAAGAAACATGAAAATCTAGCATATTTAGTAATCTTCTACTCTTGAAAGATTTAAAATGAACCGAGGTAGATTCTAAGAAATCATTACGTGATTATGAGAATGGGATCACACCATTAATGGCTTCAAGGCCAATGGTTCTCATTTTCTCAATGCTTGTGTGTGTGTAGTGAAATGGAAAATCAATAGCTCAATAAAAAATTAAATAAGCTCTAAACCCTAAGCAAAATGTTATAGTTTATGTTAGGAAGAAGGAGAGTTCTTAGAAATGGTCTAGGGGTAGTGGGTTATTTATAGTTTTCCAATTTCAAAAATGGGATACTTTTGGTGCATGTGGGACAATAGGATAAGCGAAAAGGCACTTTAGAGATTCAAAATAAGATTTGACTAGGTTTAGAAGAGGTTAATCATGGCTTAGGGTTAATTAAACTAGGTTAGACTAGCTAATCCTTTTTAGAGAAGAATTAGGGTGTCAAAAGGTTTTTGAGAGGTCTAATCAATCCAATGAAATGAATTGATAGACTAGGAAGTTAGTAAAAGTGGTATAAAAGAGGGTGAGAAGATGATTTAGCTAACAATGGACTATATTAACCCCATTAATTGGTTCATAGGTCGACGTGATGCCCCGGGGCATGTTTTCTCCGTCATGGTCACTCTAACACTTCTTCTGCTCACCAAAATGATTATTTTTATATTTAAATAATTTTTTTTGCTAATTTTCACATGCTAGAGCACTCACTGTCACCGAGCAATCACTTATTTTCCCTAGAATGATTTACAAATATTCCAGGCACTATTTTCTATCATTTTTCTTTTATTTTCTCCTCTATTCTACCCGTCATGATGATTATTTTTATTAAATAATTATTTTTGGCTCGTTCTTCTCCTCACCAAGGCATTTTACTACCACCCCGTACCTGTTTTCTTTACCTCAGGGCATTTTTGCATACTTTAGGAGATATTTTATCTCTTAAATTCTTCTGACCAATCAAAAACAAATTTTTTTATTAAATCATCCAAAAACCCAAAAACATCATGAAAACTTTGAAAATGGACTAAAATTGGTAATCAACTCATTTATAGCTGAAATCTGTGTCTTTCACATGGCATTCATCTCATATCTTGTTGGAATTTCCATGCATTTTGAAACAATGACTCGTGGATCATCTGAATCTCCAACCCATTTAAAAAATATACACCGCTTACTTTGTCGATACTTTGGGGCACGAGTTGCACGATATTATAGCAATGTGCACACTACTTTTTCATTGGACCTAAGTGTCCTCCATCATTTCCCTTGCATATACCAATTGCTTGGGGCATCATTTTCAACCCTTTTCATTTACCGAGCATTTGGGATTTCAACTTGATAACAAAATATTTGTGCAACCATCTTGAACGTTGTTGGTTTGAGTGTGTGTGATTGTACTTATTTCCTTGTTAGGTGAGTTTGTTTACTTCTCGTATTACATTAAATGTTTGTATGCTACATAGATTTTATGTTTTAGCAAGGGAAAATTATTTGTATCTTGGATTTTCATGTCATTTTACGCTTCCATCATATGCTCACATTTTAATAAGGACCGATGATGAGGATTCTAAACAAAATGATGATTACAAATTGTTTCTGTAAGCATTAGTTTGTGGATAGCTCAATATCCCCTTTTCTTGTTGTTTTCTCATCTTCTCTTCACATTTTATTTCTTATGTTATCTTTTCGATCATTGATCGAGTTCCTCCATCACCCCATCAACACTCGAGGGGGCATCCTTCGTCCTATTAATTTTTCTTCTCCCCCTTCAAAACTTTTTCATTATGTTTGTCTACTTTCTTTGAAGTGACATAGCTTACGTCACCCCAAAGAGGGGAAAATGTAGACACCTGTAGTTTGATCAAAGCACTATTATTCCTAATATTGCACTAACTATTCTCCTTCTCATAAATTGATGATACCTCATCAATAAGACCTCCCCAACTCATCGTTTATGACATTATTTTAGTTGTATTTCTCCTATGAACCAATTAATGGGGTTAATATAGTCCATTATTAGCTAAACCATCTTCTCACCCTCTTATATACCACTTTTACTAACTTCCTAGTCTATCAATCCATTTCATTGGATTGATTAGACCTCTCAAAACCCTTTTGAAACCCTAATTCTTCTCTAAATAGGATTAGCTAGTCTAACCTAGTTTAATTAACCCTAAACCATGATTAACCTCTTCTAAACCTAGTCAAATCTTATTTTGACTCTCTAAAGTGCCTTTTGGCTTATCCTTTTATCCCACATGCACCAAAAGTCTCCCATTTCTGAAATTGGAAAACTATAAATAACCCACTACCCCTAGACCATTTTTAAGAACTCTCCTTCTTCCTAACATAAACTATAGAATTTTTCTTAGGGTTTAGAGCTTATTTCATTTGTTTTATTGAGATATTTCTTTGCCATTGCACTACACACACAAGCATTGAGTAAATGGGAAGAACCATTGGCCTTAAATCCATTAATGGTGAGCTCTCATTCTCATAATCACATAATTGATTGCTTAGAATCTACCTAGGTTCATTTTAAATCTTTCAAGAGTAGATGATTACTACATATGTTATATTTTCTTGTTTCTTTCAAGATTAACGTATGAAAAGTGATGAATCCTTGTTTATATCTTATCTAATGGTCTATTTACTAGTTTTTAAAATACTTTGGGGTTTCTTTAGATATTTTTACCCCATGTCCATGGATTTTCAAATTTTCATTGAGCAACGCAACACCCTAGGATTTACAAATTACAGATCCATACTTTTGGCTAACATGGGATTATCTCAAGATGTGGGACCCTTAAAATGAGAAAAACCTCTAAAGAAGGTTGGTTCCTTTACCTATGCCTAATGCTAAACTATACCTAGAAAGAAAAATGTAACTACGTAATCACTATCCTAAGATTCCTATGAACCGGGAAGAGAGAGATGAATAGAATGAAATCCTACTCTAAGGGAGGTGATATCACATAGAACAAGGGTTGTAGATATTCCAAGTGAGTGAAAATAGAGAGATAAAAAGGTAGAAGATGGCAGAAAAAAGTGCCACAATTCAAGGAACACATTCAAACCTCTATTTTCATGGAGCATAACGGATTTGAATTAAGAAAAGAATAAGACATACACATATATCTGCAAATGTAATAGAAGGAAAAAATGTAATATAACTCAAGCTAGGGCAGGAAAAGACAAAAAACACCAATTTTATTTCCTAAAATGATGCACAATCCATTACAATATAGGCACAAGGAAAGAATCCTTTACAAAACTCCTAAAGTTGAGGCCTACAACTCACAAAAGCTCTAGAATTTTTTTGATATATTTCCTTTACATTCCATAATGTATCCCCAAAAATGAGGGGAATTTATAATATATAGAGAGAAAGCCTCAAATTTTATTCACTAACGTGACAGTCATCATTAATTATTTGAAAAGAGGTATGGGAGGCCATGCAAATTCACTTCCCAAGGGTACTTTTCTTACACGGGCATCCATGCATGCCATACCTCATTAAACTAGTTGTTGAGTTACTTCTGTACCATTTCATTATTTCCTATCTCATCATTGATCCACTTGTACACAAACCGCATGTATTTGTACCCCTAGATGGTAGCATTCTCTTTCCAAATTGTGCGGTTACATAATTCCTCCGATGTTGACATGGGGAGGGTATTATCCTGTCACCAGTTGCATATTTTGAATTACTTTTATTTCTATTGACCGGTTTTGTATTATGCAACCGGCCAAGAAGCAAACTTCCCTATAATCGACACCTTTCTCCAATGTGACCCGAGCTACCTTCTCTACTACCGGTTGATAGTGTATGATTTTATATCATCTGATAGCATGCATTATGCTACATGTTTCACTACTGCTACCAACTGGGTGTCCCTCGCTTCTATTGCTATAACCATTCAATAGCACCAAATATGCTATCAGTTGGTAACATACATACATGCTACTAGTCGATAGCATTTAAGGATGTTACCGTAAGACTGTACCATTTATTACTTGTGACCGATCACTTTGTTTCATCAACCCGCTACATCCTTATTACCACCTAATAGCATTATATATGCTACCGGTTGGTAGCATTTGTACTCGCTACCATCTAATAGCATAAAAATTCTCTTTGGTAGGTTTAAAACACGCCACTTGTATAGCTCAATCTATTCTTTTCTCGTAGCTCTCCATCATCCCTACTTTCCCAACATGATGCATCGCAACCCGCCAAGCTCTCCAAAAGTAGCTCACCCATAGAATCATCTTAGTTATAACTTGCCCAAGCCACCCACGAGCTATCCTTTTCTCTGTAATACATGCACCTCATTTGATTACCAACGCTAGGTCCATAAGCTAGTACATTTTATATGAGGTGTAAAAATAGATAACAATTTGGTGACTTGTAGGGAGATCTAGTTACTATATGATGAATATCACTAACCTTGAGGAATCCATTGGGCATGGAGTCATCATGAAACTAAATTGGTCCGATATATGAAGAAATCACCCCTAAATCCATCTGAAATGTTGTTGGGATCTGATTATCACTTAAAATTACTGGGCTAGTGAGTGGTTTTTCTCATCAAAAGGCCCTACCTAAAACTAGGAAGTGCAATAGTAACAAAGGCACAACTATATACAAACATAAAATCATACGCATCCCAAATGGAATGTGAAGAGAGTGCAAAAGCACTTATTACAAAAGCAACCTTATACTACCAATAGAACAATGTGCTGAAAGCACTCAGAGGAAATATAAATCTAATATAATATGTACATTGGAGATGTTTTAGTTCAGTAAAAATGCTTGAGATGGATTCCATTGGATAGAATCTACAAGTCTTCTCCTTCCAACTTTGACAATGGAAAACATTGTTTGCCTTGCATCTTGAAATTATGTAAGGGCCACTCCATATTTCATCAAACTTGGAGTGTATTCTTGGTTTGGCTCCATCGTATCCCATTTCATGATCATGTCTCCTTCTTGGAAGGTTCTATTTTCTTCCTTTCTTTCAAATATTGTCTTGAATTGAGTTTGTTCTTTCTCCATTTATTTCATATCTTGGTTTCCCATCTCCTCTAGTTCCATGAGCTCTGCATAACTGACTTCCATGGCTTAAAAATCAAACAAATTCAGCCACTTGATAAGCTCCAATGCTGGTAGTTCAAGGGATATTGGTAGCTTTGCTTCCTTTTCATAAACCATCCCGAAAGGAGAATAACCATTGAATTCTTGGGAGTGATTCTATAATCCCATAAGGCTGATTTCACATTTGTATGTCGGGTCCTCGGTTCGCATCTAGAGTTCTCCTTATAATCTTTAGTAGATTCTTGTTGGTGGACTCAACCCAACCATTACCCTGAGGGTAATAATTAGAGGATGTGCTTAAGTATACACCATTTTTTACATCCCAATCATATATTTTTGTTCTAATAAAAGCTAAGGCATTATCTAATATTATAGTTGAAGGGACACCAAATCTAGTCACAATACCTTCATAAAAATATAGAATTTTGGCTTCATTTTCTTCTTTGAGTGTAACTTCCTATGTCAACTTGGTGAAATACTATGTGGCTATAAGGACCCATTTATGGCCTTAGATAGAATTTGGGTTGATCACCGTGATAAAATATAACCCCCATTACATGAATGAGTCATTTATAGAGATGGGGTGTAATGGTAGGGATGTCGAGTCTCTCTTTTCCTATGAAGAAGGCACACTTCTTACATTTCTTGATCCATGAATAGAAATCATTAAAAATATTAGGCCATTCATAACCATCTCTCATGATTATGAGAGTTGTTACTCTTGGGAAAAAGTGACCACCTGTTACTCCATCATGAAACCCATGTAATACCCTCTCTTTTTATCTATTCGGATACATATTAAGAGGACACCATTCACATCCCTTTTGAACAAAACATTATCTACAAGAAAATATGGGATAGCTTATAGCCTGAATTGCCTTCTCTTGGCCTTACTCAATCCTTGAGGGAATTTCCTTGTTTGAGGGAAGTGCACTATTTCCGAGTCTAGAGAGGTTTGGGTAAGGCATCGATTGTTGTTCTTGATAATTTTGGAGCACTAAACATGCTTTGTCTCCATCTTTTGAGTCAGCATGTTGATTTGAATCCATCTCCTCATAAAGACCTTTACCTCTTACTAGCTTAGTCACCTTGATTTCTACGTCATATTCCATAACCTTGGTTATCTAACCAGCCCTTTTCTCATTAAGGTCCTTATTTAAAAGAAAATATTTCACACCACTATTCATACATCAAGAAACTAGTAGGTGAATTTTATTATTTGATACTAGATTCCTAAATTTTGTTAAAATTCTTATCAAAACAAGGACATGTTTCTCGATGAATGAATACCTTACCTCATAATATTCAAGGCCTTGGCTAAATAATTAAATAGGCTACTCTAGTGCTTCTTGGTTTGGTTTTACTAGCACAATTGAGATTGTTTCTTTTCCTCCAAATACATACAAGGTAAAATAATTTGAGAAATATGGATTTATAAGGGTAGGGGTCTATGCAATGGCCTACTTATATCTTTAAAAGTTTCATTTCCTTCAGACTCCATTTAAAGGCCATGTTATTCTTCAACATCATTGTCAAATATTTGAAAATATCAGAAAAAATAGGCATAAAACTTCTTACAAAATTTATCCTCCCCAAGAAACGCGTTGGAGACACCTTTTATGACTAGGAAAGAGCAATGAAAGAATTGAATTAGCCATTTCTAGATCAATACTTAATCCTTTCTCATAAACAATATAGCCTAGAAGTTTACCTTTATGGGAAAGGAAGATTAAATTTATCGGATTGAGAGAGACTCTCGAATTTCTGTACCTTTCAAATACTTTCCTAAGATGAAGGAGGTGATCAGTTGCATTCTTGGAGAATATTGTGATGTCATCAAGGTACATATGAAATTTTTTTTTTTATTAGTCCTTGGAATTCCATATACATGGCCTTTTTAAATGTTGATCTACCATTTGACAAAGTTGAATGAAATTTTCCTATAAGTTTACATTCCCCACTTTGTGGTGAAATTTGTCTTGCATTGATCCTCCTCTTTCACCATGATTTGGTTGTATCTTGAATATGTTGGTGTAGGTTATTTTCCATGTATTTATTTTTAATACATGCAATACCTCCACATAGGTGATTCACCATGCTTAGGTGCCCGAGGGTGTTATTATGGATCTTACACATGTCATAGAGCATCATTGGAGTTACATTTGACCAGCTATTCTGGGAATATAACTCCCACTTCTCGACGACTACATTTGTGGGGGAGTTACACACCCCACTACTATTTGTACACCCTTTCATCTTGAGAAACACATGGGGAATGGAATAGAGTTTGGTTTTTTCATATTTTGTTTCCTCAATGCATGCACATTGCTTCCATGAATGATTTCTTTCTTTGATCTTGAAGCTACATTGTTTTACGGTTGAGTGCAATGTTTTAGTGCTCATGGATTCCCTCCAGATATTTGTCATTCCTCCGACATGGTATCAGAGCTCAAGGATTGGAATCATGTTGCTCGTAATAGTTGCTTACTACTCTCTGTCTCATAGTTTCTTGTGCAAGCTATCATTTGCATGTGCTCTACTTACATTTTTCAAGGGATCTTGGTTTTGTGCTAGTTTGTTTCCTTGTAGAGTTTGAAGGTTTAAGGTGCTAGTTTCGATTTTTTTTACGGTTGGAAGAGCCTCTCAAGACCATCTCTATCCTATCTCTCCATGTTGTCCAAATAGCTCGTTGCCTTATTGATAAACTCATTTTTTTGTGGCTTGCATTGTTGAGAACATGTTTTTCTTGCAACCTGCTTCAGCTTCAACTCAGATTTCTTGTGGTTAGCTGTTTCTTCTACATGGTTATATCTGCTCGTGGTTTTCTCGGATCATATTTCACTATTTGGAAGCTCTTCTACACACCCCAAACATGGCCCAACCATTTCTTCTAGCAGTCTCTCAAACCTGTGCATTTTTCAACTCTTTGGTTCACTGCTCACTCTCCAATCTGCATTCGTGGTTGCTCAATGTTCGTGGTTGAGTGGAGAAGCTGCTGGGAATCTCCCATGACCATTTCCAACCTACACAAGCTCGTGGTTGTTTCTACTTCCTTGGGTTTCACTCATCATTGTCAGAAGCTACACGTGGACCTAGTTTTTTGATGGTTTCAACCATCCAGACCTGCATTTTTATTTGCATTGAAAAACATTTTTGACCTTTCGCACGCTCCACGTAGCATCTCCCAGTGACCACACTAGGCATTGTTCATGCAGTGCCCACTATTTATTCCCTGTCCTTAATATTTTTGCATGGGATTGGAACATTTTTGGCGTGGGTTCTTGTTCTATGTGTATTTTTGCGTAGGTTCTTTTTTTTTTTTTTACATGAGTTATTGTCATGTAGATTGGAAAACGTTCATGTATTCTTACGCCATGCTTCTTCTATAATCTCGGCAATATCCTTCATCCATGCACCCATGTGGCCTTAGATCCAAGCACCTATGAGATCCGTTATTCTATGTAACCATTGCACACACATCAACTTGCATTTTGTTTTGCATGGAAAAACATTTTGTTTTGCATTGGAAACACGTGGCTCAACCCGCTCTTTGGATCATTACATTCTTCATGTTTAGGTTTGCAGTCCCTTGATAACCTCCCACATGCTGTAGCACCTCCAGCTCCTTGTGTAACTTTGCAACACCCAACCAACTTGACTTCTGCCACCACATTTCAACATCCACACTGACCCACCTCTCGTGACATGTGGCATTGACCACTCCCAAATGTGGGCCCCCTCCTTCCACCTCCTTTTTAATGTTTTAAGGTGATTAAAAAAATTCAACATGGCATTGTATTAATTCTTGGGACCTATTTTTTCTTGCATTACTCACCTTCATTCACGTGTCGAAGACGAAGGGCGAGGTCCGGGGTTGGCAGGAGGCTAATCCCCCTCACAAGCAAAACAAACTATACCTAAAATTTGATGCCATTTCCAATGAGTACCCACATGATACCCTTTGCACCCATCTTGTGTACTTTTTTAATGCATTTGCAGTGTTTAGTGGCATTTTCCATCAGTTGTGGGAATCGTTTTAATGCCATAAATTTTGACTCGCAGCTCATTTTTGAGCACTTCCTTGGTCAAAGTTGCATGATTTCTCACACTTTACATGATGAAATTGTCATTTTTGTAAATGCACTACTTTATAAAGTTCCACATTCTAGGGGGTTGATTATACTCTTGGGCCTTCACACGCAGATGCATTATCGGCCGAGTCTGACGTCTTGCTTTTGTGCACCTTGCACTTTTTGATTCCACATCATGGAGAGTGCTCTTTCCAGACTTGAGCATTGTAGGATCTCCTTATAGCCTCCACCACTTCTCACCGGGAGAGGGAACTATTCAGCTTGGCATGCTTCCATGGAACGTTACTTCACTCACAAGGGTCTTTCACCCTTCTTACTTGGGCCAGTTCCTGCACCCACTGATCATCGTCATCTAGAGGACTTCCTTGACACTTATGACCATGTCTTTGGTCACATGATGATGCATGTTTATCGTTCTCTCTAGTTTCACATGGCGAGACTCGAGATCCACCTCACCGTGTTTGGAGCATTCTTCAGTCCCTCTATGGAAACCCTTCACATACTACACTCGTTGTTCGATACTAATTCAGTTGTCTCCTCTTCTTCATGTGATGACAGTTCCACTGACATAGATTCACTTGGTTCTACTTTTGATGACGAGGATTGTGCACCTAGTTCTGATGTTGAGAGTATTACAGAGGACTCTTCTCCTCTTTCTCTCACTATTCCAGAGAGTGTTGAAAAATCCCACATCTCATCAGATATCGAGCAGTCTCATACTCATTCTCACACCATCATTACACCAGCCTCCTTACCACTTCAAGTGTTAGAGGCCCCTTTCACTCCTTTACCTTCATTAGATGACTCATACCTATCTAACATCACTCTTCTGTTTGTTGAGCCCCCTCATTGGGACAAGTATCTACTTTACCTTAGTCATCTTTTTTCAGAGTCTACTTGTGATGCATTACAGGTCCCTCATCCATCTATAGGTGTTTCAGAGGATTTCATCATCTCTGTTGTTGGGAGTTCCCCTTTCGGGAATCATGTCGCTTCCACATTTCCAGAGACCTTCATTGATCCACCCTTAGCTGTGGATCCATTTTCTATTATGGAGGATGTTTTGTTCCCTTCACATCACTTAGACATCCTTTCTACATGTGTTCACTCTTCACACTCTGACAGTTCTATGCACATGGCATTACCTTTGGTTCCTTGGCACTCACTCACTAGACCTATGTCACACTTCAGTGCACCAGACTCAGAGTTCTTCATGTTGCTACCTTCAATTTCCTTTGTGGAGTGGGAAGACTTCCAACACATCATTTCTATCCTTCCTAAGGGCAGGCACACAATTTGGTGTGGGTGGCTCTTCTTCAGTCTAGAGGTAGAGGATCTCGTCATCGACATTCTTTTGGGAGACCTCCTAGAGTTGTAGAGTTTAGATCCATCCATGGCATCTTCTACATTCCTCTCATCTCCCTCTTCTTCTCTCTTCTTCTTCTTTCCAAGAGATTTCCTCTTTATACATGGGTACCTTTTCAGGATCATCTGTGGCCGGGACCCATCCTTGGCATCTTTCTTATATTAGAGAGTGGACTTGTCTCTCTTTGGGGGAGATTTTTTTCCCATTGGGTTTTCTCCTTTTACTCCACTTTTAAGAGCTTCTTGTACATGGGTACCTCATTAGGCTTCTTGCCGAGACCCACTTCTCTCCTTGTTTTCATCTATGTCTCCATCTAAGATATTCTTTAGGGGGGGTGTTGGTGTAGGTTATTTTCCATGTATTTATTTTTAATACATGGAATACCTCCACATAGGTGATTCACCATGCTTAGGTGTCCTAGGGTGTTATTATGGCTCTTACACACATCATAGAGCATCATTGGAGTTAGATTTGAACGGATATTCCTGGGAATGTAAATCCCACTTCTTGACAAAGCCTACATTTGTGGGGGAGTTACACACCCCACTACTATTTGCACACCCTTTCATCTTGAGCAACACATGGGGAATGGAATAGAGTTTGGTTTTTTCATCTTTTATTTCCTTAATGCATGCACATTGCTTCCATGAATGATTTCTTTCTTTTATCTTGAAGCTACATCATTTTTCGGTTGAGTGCAATGTTTTGGTTCTCAAAAATTACCTCAGGATCTTCGTCATTCCTCCAAAATAATATCCATCTAGTAAGAGAGAACCATCCTAAACTTGCCAAAGCATTTGTAGAATTTTCTCCATGGAGGGTAGTGGGTTATGATCCTTCAAGGAATCCCTATTCATATCTTTGAAGTCCACACATAACATGATCTCCCATTATTCTTCCGTAATCAAACTAGATTAGCCACCCATGATGAATGATTGATGGGGAAAATTATTTTTGCTTCAATAAGCTTATTCAAATATTTATTCATCAAGGGCTTAATATGTGGGTTGATGGGCCTTTGTGTTTGTTTGTGGCTTGGTTTTAGGGTCCAAGTGAATGGTATTTGTGTTTGTTTGTGGATTTGTTTAATGTGCTTGGTTTTGGGCCTTTTTGTTTGTTTGACAAAGCTTGCTATGTTTGTTTGATGAGCTTCCATGAATGATTTCTTTCTTTTATCTTGAAGCTACATCATTTTTCGGTTGAGTGCAATGTTTTGGTGCTCACAGATTACCTCCAGATCTTCGTCATTCCTCCGAAATAATATCCATCTAGAAGAGAACCTTCCTAAACTTTCCAGCGTTTGTAGAATTTTCTCCATGGAGGGTAGTGGGTTATGGTCCTTCAAGGAATCCCTATTCATATCTTTGAAGTCCACACATAACATGATCTCCCCATTATTCTTCCGTAATCAAACTAGATTAGCCACCCATGATGAATGATTGACGGGGAAAATTATTTTTGCTTCAATAAGCTTATTCAAATATTTATTCATCAAGGGCTTAATAAGTGGGTTGATGGGCCTTTGTGTTTGTTTGACAGGCTTGGTTTTAGGGTCCAAGTGAATGGTATGTTGGGATAAGTTAAGGTCAAAACCTCTAAGGTTGTCATAGCTCTAAGAAAAAACTCAACAAACTCTTTAAAATGTTTCAAAAATCTTGCTTCTCTTGAGATGTACTTACCTTGTCAATCTGCAGAGATTTACATTGACCCACCGATATTGGTTATGGAATCATCACCTTTTACCACTATGTTTTATTTCTCTCTCCTAAATTCATCATTTGGGTTGAAGATGGACTCTATGGTTACTATAACCTTATGTAGTTTGTTTGTTCTAAGATGTGCAATCTGGTGTCCATATCGCTCTTCCATCTTTCTCTAATTCTTTCAAGAGAATTCAGATTCTTCTTGGAGAAATTTGATGAATTGTTGATTGTTCTCAAACAATTTCCAACTTTTAACAATATCGTGTATGGCAAGCCTAACTTCCATCTTGATATGTGGCTAGAATTTATCTCTCCTAATATCTTCAAGATCATCAAATCTTGCTCCAATTGTAGTAAGTCTATCAACAACCTCATTCTCTTTTCTAAAATGGCCTCGGCTATCAAGGCTTCAAAATATTCTATGATATCTCATACCCTATGCTTGTATGATTTGAGTAGATAATTCTTGGCAGCATTGGACCCTCAAACTTGATTCACTATCAATTAACTCTCCAAAATATACAAATTTTTAATGTTCCTTCTCCTAGCCCATTGTATTCTATGGACAAGTGAATCATACTCTATTGTATTATTTGAGAAACCGAACTTGATCTGAAAATTAGAATGCCATTTAACTTGAACCGATTTATAAAATTCTTTGTGTGCATCTAACTTCAAAACAATACATTTTTCAATTAAGTCATTTTAAAAATCCATTAAATATCTCATTTAATACCGTAATTGTGAGTTTGAACCGATTTGTCTTGACGAGATCATACTCCAAAAATGAAAATGGATTAATTCTTAGCTTAATAATAAATTAGAAAACTTAATTAAATCTGACCCAAGCTGGTTCATCAACTGAATCACAATGCAATACACATCTGTTAAAAGCTTGCATTTAAAAGGATTCAATTAACTATTAAATGATCAAAATCACTTCTTCTTGTGATTATAAAAATGATCAATATTTGCATAAAGAACTGAAACTGCAAGAAAAATAGAGAATAAACGACACCGATGTGTTTACAAGGTTCAATGAAAAAATCCTCGAGTCCCTCGGGTCATTATTACGACCATTCCATTATTTAAAATAGTTGAAAAAACACTTGATCAAATGAAAATTACAACAATAATGAAACTTTAAACCTTTCTTAGTGCTTTTCCTACTCTGTTATGCAAAATCAAACCTCCATTGGCCTCTAATTTCTAATGGTAATTCTCAAAATTTATTTGTTGCCTTGCACAGTCCTACACATTTCATTTTCTCTCCTTTTTAAATAGAACCGATCTCATTTGTTTACCAAGTGAGTGGCTTGGGCCTAATGGTTGAGGCGATTTATATGGGAGTGGGGTAGTCACCGTTTGAGCTCACCCACATTATCCCTTTACGTTGGAGTTAGGAAATTTACCTTTACATGTGGGTGAAATCCCACACCGATCCCGTAGAAAGAGGGATTGGGTTTTAAATGGGAAAGGACAAAAGGAGTGTTCGTGGAAACAACCACACTTGCAATGTTTTGTTACCCCAAACAATAATTGGTTGAGCTATCGAGTTGTGGAAGCCGAGATATATGGTTGATGTGGCTGCATGAATTCATTGAATGATAAACATATAATGTTGAATTGACCAATCCATTTTGTTATACACCGAGTTATTTTCAATTGCGTGCAAGTCGTGTATAAGGTTATACAACAGTTTGGTTGGAATATTTTACCTGTTGAGTATTGTTGGTGCCAAGATAGAATATATAGATATACATTGTTGTTTGGTTAATTCACCAAATTTTTAAGTTGTTTGATCCTCTCAAGACATATGGTAAGCCAAATGCCAAATAAATAAGCCTCGGGCAATGTGGAATATGCTTGAGCTCTTCGAGTTGGAAAATAAGAATCCGAACATAGAAAATAATGTGGCTTGGAAAATAACATGGAAGTTAATATATCAAAGAATTAAAAGGGAATAAAATAAAATTTTAACCATGATAAAATGATATTCTAATGATAAATATGGTGGCAAGCCATGTGGTGGCTTGAGGACCCACCATGTCAAAGATAATAATATATTCCTCATGATGGTAGGGTCCCCCTCCGATATAAAAATGGATCCCACCGACTACGAAATCCGTAGGCCTTTTACCATATGACAAGTAAAAACCATAGGTACCCAAACATGAATTTTTCACCTTTTTAACTTTTCCATTGTTGACTGAGCCACTTGGCCAATTGTGCACATGTACATGTCACCATGGACCTATTGACCCACATTGACCTTTTGGTTGACCGAACTTTGACTGGACCCATCTTGAGCTTAGAGTGTCCATTTTCCACATTCTTATAGTCATCAGAAAGCTCTTTGAAGGATATACTATACTATCATGGTTTAGGGAAGTTTAGGGAACATTTGACACTAAAATTGATCCCTTGATCACTCCTCCCTATTGAGAAGGATTTTTGTCCACAAAAAGTTGTTTATCAACCCACAAATCATGTTATCTCTTCCTGCATTACACAAACACATACAAGAACCTAAAATAGCATTATAGGTTAATAAAATGAAAATAGTTGATTAGCTAATTACATAATTGATCAGATAATAACACCCAATTAAGATAGTGTTCAATTGAAACATCTGTAACCCTATGAACTTTGCACACAACTGTGAACTATCAAACCCACTATAATGCCATCACAAATAACTGACCAGATAATAACACCCATCCTATTATGGAGAGATAGTGTAAAATGTAACTTTTGATACAAATGATTACAAAAATTATAATTCCATAAACACATATTAGTATACCAGACATCTAAACTACCCATAATTAGGTCAGTGCACATTGTCCATCCGAAATCAGAATAACCGCAAATATTCACTATCCAAAATACATTAGACAATTAATGTCAAAAATATCTATAGTCAACAAATGAATCCATGTGAATATGCCAATTCTATCCATACATAATCAACTATAAAGGATAGATCAAATTGTATGCTTACCCAAATCGGTGAACTGCCATAATCTGTAAAAATGATCACCTGGTGCAACTTTGCAAACTAGTTTGTTAGTGTAATAAATTTACACCCTAATTGCAACCATATATAATAGTTATAAAAATTAAATTTCCCGATAATGAGGGTCTTAAAATTTAGTGCAAATAATCATATGTGGATACAAAATTTTTTTCTATTTATTACAATATCAAACAGGTGCCCGAATGGGTCTTATAAAAATATCCATAAATTTGCACAAATGAAAACATTATAAAACAAGTTTCAAAAATTAGGCATTTTGATGATGCCCATATCCATGATAAAATAACTTGAGTATTTTAAACTTGTCACTCAATTTCTCTACAAATGACTTCCATAAAAATTTAAAGCTGAATATCAACATATGGGAAAATTTTCCTTTCTTCAATATACATCAGGAATTCCCAAAAATTAGCTATGAAAAGGTTTACATACTATCTATAGTTACTACAATGCAAACATAAAATTGAGGAATGTTTTACCCATCCAATTAATTGGTTTTTTCCGTTTAGGTGGTTTTTCCTCAATACCAAAATGAGCATCTACATGAGTTAGATCAACAACTGTTGGCTTGACATTATTTTCTTTTTAACAACTTTCCAATGTCAGAATGAAGGAACAAACCAACACATCATGACCATTCCTTTTATAATGGGAACAAAATTTAATTTCCTATTTTTAGGAGTCTTACCCATTTTTCCATTTCCTAATCCATGTCTAGGAGAATGATTCCTCTATTTAGGAGAGGTAACCTTTTTCCATTTCTCACCGATCGGGGTGAGATTGTTCTTTAAAGCACATACCTTATCATTCACAAAAGGCATTAAATTCTTTAACATAGTTTTCCTCTTCCAACAATATGCTGCAGAATGATTAGTACCTCCACAAAACATGCAAGGAAAAGCATATTTCTATCTACCAAAGCTATATTGTTCAAACTGAAAGAGTTTTTATAATTTTTAGGATTCAATTTCCCCTTAGTGTTATTTTTAGTGTAAGTGGGAGGAGGTGGAATTTGATTACCTCATTTACCTATTTTCTTACACCTTTCATTATTCCTCTTGATGGCGGAATCCTAAAATTATAGTGGCATAGAATATTTGTTGTTAGAAGTTTTTCTTCCTTCAGTTGCTTTGGAACTTTCTCCAATTTCCATTTTCCCACTAGAATAACCAAGAATCGCCAAACCAAGGTTGTTCCTCTACCTATATTGGGTTAGCATCACCTTGTCCATTTTTACCAAGGTCTCTTCCATTAAATCCCATTTTACACATTATCTTAGACCCAATTCCCTTAGTATGTTTTTCAAATTCACCCAAAGGAATGTCTGAAACTAAATGAGAGGAAGAATTAAAATGTGAAAACTTATAATGCATTCTGTCATAGTTCCTGCATCTGATTTGGAAGGAATTTCCTTCTTTCGTTCACCTAAATTGCAACTTTTCCAAGAGGGTATCCTTGGTTTTTATTTCTTCTTGCAACTCTTTAACAAAAACCATCAAATTTTTTCTCTGTGTAAGCATCTCGTTGACATACTCCTCTTTCTTGGTTGTAGAGGATTGTGGTTCAGATTTTAACCGCTCAATCTCCTCTTCCAAGGAGTAAAATTTATCTCTGGAAAGAATTTTCTTCCTAGAGTTGATGGTTAATGGCTTCAAGATCATCAAGCTTCTCTTGCTTAGATAGATTTCCCATGTTTTCCTTGTTCCTGCAAACACAACTTTACTTCCACACAATTGCACTGCACAATAGAAGTAAGCCCCAAAATGTCTGCAAATTCTAAAAACTGAAACCAAAATGAAAACTGAAATCAAGAATTTCCACACACAATCAAAATCTATTCCAGCTATCTAACGCTTCGATACCAATGATCAAAAACTTAGAATGTAACTTAACTTGAACCAACTTAAAAATTCTTTGTGTGCATCTAACTTTAAAAATATGGATTTCAATTAAGTCGTTTTAAAATCCATTTTATATCTCATTTAATATCGTATTTTTGAGTTTGAGCCGATTTGTCTTCAACCGATCGTACTCTAAAAATGAAAATGGATTAATTCTCAGCTTAATAATAAATCAAAAAACTTAATTAAATATGACCCAAGTTGGTTCATCAACTAAATCACAATGCAATACACATCCTATTAAAATCTTGCATTTAAAAGGATTCAATTAACTATTAAATGATAAAAAAATCACTTCTTCACGTGATTATAAAAATTACCATCATTTGTATAAATAATCAAGCTGCAAAAAATAGAGAATAGGTGACCCCAATGTGTTTACGAGGTTTGACAAACAAAAGCCTACGTCCCTAGGTCATATTATGACCATTCCATTATTTAAAATAGTTGCAAAAACATGTGATCAAATGCAAATTACAACAATAATGAAACTTTAAACCTTTCTCAGTGTTTTCCTACTCTATTCTGTGAAATCAGACCTCCATTGGCCTCCAATTTGGCATGGTAATGCTCAAAATTCCTTCGCTTCCTTGCACAATCCTACATAGTTGATTTTCTCTCCCTGTTTAAATAGAACCGTGCTAATTTGTTTACTGCAGCGAGTGGCTCAGGCCGATGGTTGAGGTGATGTGTTTGGGAGTGGGGTGGTCTTTGATTCGAGATCACCCGCATTATCCCTTTTGTGGTTGAGTTAGGTGTTTTTCCTTATCCTGTGGGTGAAATCCCACACTAATCCTATAGGAAGCAAAATTGGGTTTTAAATGGGTAAGGGCTAAAAGGAGTTGTTCATGGAAACAACCACACTTGCAAACATTTTGTTTCCCAAACAATAGTGGACCAAGTCAAGTTATTATCGCTTTTTTAACGTAGAGGTTATATGGTCGTTGTGGTTGCGTGCATCATAAAATGTTGAAAACAAAATGTTAAATGACCCAATCCATTGTGTGATACACTAAGTTTTTTCCAATTATGTCCAGTTGCCACGTATAAGGTAATACAATGGTTTGGTTAGCAAATTTGACTCGTCGAGTATTGTTGGTGCCATGTGGGAATATTTAGATATATGTTGTTCTTAGTTAATCCACCAAATTGTTAAGTGGTTTGATTCTCCCAAGACATATGGTAAGCCAACAACCAAATAAATAAGCCCCAGGCAATGTGGAATATACTTGAGCTCTCAGAGTTAGAAAATAAGAAGCCCGAACATAGCAAATAATGTGGCTTGGAAAATAACATGGAAGTTAATATATCAAAGAATTACAAAGGTAATAAAATGAAATTTCGACCATGATAATATGATATTCCAATGATGAAATATGGTGGCAAGCCACTTGGTGGCTTGAGAACCCACCACATCAAACACAATAATCTAGTTTTCACGGTGGTAGGGTCCCCTCGTCGATACAAAAGCGGATCCCACCAACTAAAGACTATGTAACCGGCATTTTACCATACGACCGTTGAAGACCGGAGGTGCCTAAACATGAAATTTTCACCTTTTACCACTTTTCCATTGTTGACTAAGCCACTTGGCCAATTATGTACACGTACACGTCTCCACGGACTGTTGACTGTGTTGTCCTTCCGGTTGACCAAATTTTGACTGGACCCATTTTGAGCTTAGAGTGTCAGTTTTCCACATTCTTATAGTCATCAGAAAGATTTTTAAAGGATCTATTGCACTGTCATAGTTAAGGAAAATTTAATGAAAATTTTACAATGAAATTGATCCCCTGATCAAAACTGAAATCTGAAAGTAGATTAGTATTTTATACCTTTGGGAGACACGAGCACTACTCCTCCTCTTGCACATTGTCTACTCCTTGAACCATCAAATAAAAATTTCCATCCTTCATTTTCATCTTCATCATGCTACTTCGTGACACTAAGGAGGAGTGAATTCTCTTCATGTAGGTAGTAGATACCCAATTTAACCTCTTCCATTTCTTTGTAAAGATCATAGCCATGCCATTTTTGTGCCCATTCATCAAGTGTCAAATCTGGAATACCTTTAATTTTAATCTTTTCCTCATGAGTGCTTGGGCAATCTTCCTGATTACAAATTATAATATTTTCATTGATCGGGATTGACACATAACACTCAATGTGATAGGCAGTAATTTGTTCTGACTTGATGGTGCCCTTGGCTCCATATCTGGTTCTAAATAACACATGGAACCAATCATCTGACAAATATCCCCCAATTTTGGAAGTGAAATCCCGAGACAAGTATATGGAAAAGAGTGGAGGTAGGTCAATCACATATATATCTTTAGGAATTTTGACATTGGGACATGCATGTACTATAAAGTTTAGGCCTTTGATGACTCCAACACTTCCTACTATTGTCCCATCCAATTGCACCACTTCCTTAGAAATAAGCTCATACTTGAGACCCAATTGATCTGTTATCTTCTTTGGCATCACCAAGCTACTTGCTCGTAATTCAATCATGTAGTTATGTACTAGACTATCCCCGATGATTAAGGACACATAGAATGGTGGAGGTTTCATATTTCTATTTAGTCAACCCTCCTTCTGTTGTAATGCATTTTTGAGGACTCTCTATTGATCCTTAGACAAGTCATTTGAGATGAATAAGCTAGCCATGGCTTCTCGAAATAAATCCCTATCTCTAGGAATTTCCAATGACTCCCACATAGAGATACTCATGTTTTTTTCTTCATTTGGTCAATGATATTGAATGGAGATGGAATGTCTTTTTATACCCTTTCTTCACCACCACTTTCTCTTGTACATGACCTATCATGGAAGATCACTTGGGATGATTTTGTGGATTTGGGACTGGATTTGAGCTACTAACTCCTTGAAGTGTGAGAGAAAGTTGAGAAGGACTTTCATTTGATGATTTCCCCTCTTTTATAGCTCTCTTCTTGGATCTTGTGTTTATTGCTACACCTTAGGGAAGAGATTTATTTATCCCACATAAATCCTCTATTTTCCAATTCACGAGTGAAGTGTCACTCGAGGTGCCTATTCAATGCTTGTTTGTTGTTTATTTTCTTCTTCACTTGTTTCTTGAGAAGCATAAGCACTTTCTAACATTAAAGTTTGGTTTTGGTTATGTGGATGACCATAAGGAAAACACCACTCGTAATCCTATACAAGGTTGTTTTGGATAGGTACAAGATCTTTATATGAAGAGTTTGCATTCAGATTATAAGGTTGGAATGGCCTAGTAGGAGGAAAGCTGGTTTTGGTTTGCATCTTGAGAAGGAGGTCTATTTAGTTGATATGGGGGCTTGTTTGGTTGGTTTTGAGGTTGATAAGGTTTGAAACTCTAGGATTATTAGCTATTTATTTTCACCAACTCATTCCCTAGATTTTGCAATTGTTTCATGACCTCCTACAATTCAGTTGAAGTACTAGAGGAGGTGGATGCTTCACTAGAGTTATGATTTCTTAGGGTTGGTATGGGTGTTAATTCAGGTGTTTGACAAGAAATAGGATTTTCTATCTCTCCGAGTAAATTGGAATATGTGGTCTAGGAAAATTTTACCAGCTTGAATTAAAAAAATTCATCTCTAATGGCTAGAGCACAGGCTCTTGGAAAAGTTATACCTCCCATGATTGTACCAAAACAACAATATTAGAATTAAGGGATTTTAATAAATAGAAAAATGCACCTTCAACAACTAGTCTCACGAGGGATAAAATTTTATTCCACATCCTCTGCAACCTAAATTTGAATTCTTCCATTACTTTGGTTGGATCCCTATTGATGGTTGTCAACTACTCTAATAGAGATAGATTGTCTTCCCTCTCTCTGAATTGATTACAAAGGGTTATGCACGGTGCGTTCTAATTTTGAAAAGATCCTACTATTAGACTCCTAAACCCATAAATCCTTTCCTTTGAAAAAGGAAGCTAAAATATTGATAGCCACATCCATGTCAATAATTTTGTGGATAGCACCGACATTTGTAATGCCTTGAATGTGGTCACAGAGTAGTGTGATTCTCACCAAGTAAATAATAGAATGCTTTTTAGAGATGTTACTTTGGAATAGGATTTTATGCATTAAGGGAAAGTGGAATACTACCCGTGAAGTTAATAAATGGATTCTATTGTTGTTTTGCCATTATAATGGGTCTAATAACTCTAGCAGATTGTAAGAATGGCCTACCGGTGGAGGTGTTAAAAGATTTTTTTTGTGGAGATGGCAATCTCTAAACTTGTCTTGCCCTCCTTCCTCTTCCTGATGATAGCTGTAATTATTAAAATTGTTGAGCCAATGAAATGCATCTTACGTATGAAATTTCATGAGGATTGGGTGCACAGACATAGGGTGTTCAAGATCACGCAAAGGTATAGCAGGACAGGGCATGCCCAGGAACAATTTGAAATCAAGACTTAACCATCTGTAGATTGGGACTAATTTTGGACATAGAGTGTGGAGAATGTTTTTAGAAGACTTGCAGAACATGTAAGGCTATTTTGGGGACTAAGCGAGAAGATCAATCACCATGTAGATTTTTGGAGCTAATAATAGGATTATATTATAGTTGTAAATTTAGATAATCTATTATTAACAAGCTTGCATGCTTTTGTATTCTCATTTAAGGGTGCATGGTTTCTATTAGCATGTAGATTATTTTTGAAGGTGCATGGGAAGTGAAGTAAATTCCCAACCCTTATAAATATGTATTTATTTACATAGTTTAGACAGGTTTAATCTTATTATAGGGGTTTTCTATGAGTTTGTTAGCGCGCATGAATATGGACATTGTATTATGTATGTATGAAACTTATGTGTTTTACATTGATTAATATAATGGATCTTGTTGGCTATATATTGGTGTTGGATGTAACTAAACATGGATCTTGTATGGTAAATTTGATTATAGTTATTTTTTATTTAATATTTCATATGGTTAAGATCTAGATCTTGTTTATGCATTGTGGTTTAATTGATTATATGTTATGGATCTGAAATATACATTCATTCATGCTAACATCTTGGAAAATATTCTCTAAAGAGGGACCTAGTACCCTTGCGTGCTTTGGGTGAGCACTCAGTTTAGGTTGATTGATGTGTCAGCACTCCTTGGGCTTTTGTGGGTATATTCTAGGCTACATCATTGGTTTCATTGTCTCGACCTCTTTCTCAGTTGTTTTTAGGATGTTGCATGATGAAGACATATTGGTTAACCTTGGCCAATAATGAAGAGTGGTTAGATGATTTAGAAGAAGAGTATGCCCACATATTTAGTATTGGAATTGAGTTTAATGCACATGCATGGGTTGAAATGAATCTGTATGATGCATTATATGAGACATTATTTGCTATCTTTCCTATAGATCTAATTGAGTGGCTAGTTGTTTTTTCATCTAACGAGAATTAGAGGTTTCACACGCTTTTTGGATGTAGAAAGAATTCCAAGACTTGTATGATGTAGATCTTATTAGGATGCACTCGTGGATGTTTAGTTATGTGGTGTTTTTAATAGCTATATTCTTAAGTACGTAGTTTCTACTTACTCTTGCCCAAAAGTTGTTGATTTCCAGTCCTTGTACGAGCCTAGAGAATCATACTTTCCTAGTATTCCTTTAGCAATTAAGATCTTGATTGTGACCACGGCTTTATAAGTTAATCTTATGGCTAGCTAAACCCCACAATGGGTGGGGATAGGAGCAAGTTTGGTAAATATGGTGGACCTAGTGGTAGAGAGACAGAGAGAAGAAAGGTGGCTTAAGTTTAATGAAGAGCCGAGAGGGATCTGATGAAGTAGCAAGAGATTGCGAAAGAATGGTGTTGCGGAGGGAGATGGATTATGAAGGATTTGGAGCTCACGTAGAGGACATGGAGCTAGAGAATCTAGAACTTCCCCATTTAGGAAATCATGGCAGAAAACCCTCCTTGGCTTTAGATGAAGGCATGTCGGAAGAACAATTGTGGATCATGGGTGTGTATCGAACCTACCTATCGACCTAGCCTTTGTGTTTGGTTTTACATATTCTACAATGATTAATAGTAAGAAAGTTAGTGTAGGAAGTAGAGTTACAGTAGATAAAATAGATTTTCAATCAATTCCATGAGTTAATCGGGTAGGTTATTCATCTATGGTGGCGTAATTTTCATCTATGTTATTTAGAGGTCCAACTAGAGGTATCTTTTGTGGCATGTCATCGGCACTGAACGCAGTGCATAGAATGTTAGTATAACATCCGGAAGTAGAAAAACTTGACATTGCAGCGGGAGTCAATTTTAGCATGACCATTGGAACATAAGGTAGTACATCCTATGGTTTGTTTCCTACTCCAGAGGGAGGATCTGATCATGAGGGTCAGGTGGCTCGGGCGCTAGTGGATGTTGTGGCTCAGAGGTACAAGAAACATAGGAGGAAACACAGTCTTGAATCGGTGGGCACGGCCCACACCAGCCTGAAACAAACTTATATGGGTATGTCTCTTCATCTTCCATAATATAGAGGAATTGAATATGTTGTTGAATGCGTGCATATGTTTGAGATACTATATCGCACAAAGGGGATTATTTCTCCAAAGTGCAAGGCAAGTCAGTTTACAACTACATTACAGGAGCATGCGCATAGGTGGTACAAAATTTTTGACCTTGACCAGAATTGTGTAGATTATACCATGTTGTGGGATGCTTTCTTGAAATAATTTTATATCCCTTAGTTTGAGCAAGAAAATCATCAACACGTTAAAGGACATAAAGAAAGGCACTACTAAGAGTGTTTAGGAGTATGATGCTCAGTTCAATATCATTTAGTCTAATTTATCATATGACATACATGGTAGCTAGCATGCTCAGTGGTTCATTAGAGGAATGATCATGATTTTTAGATGGGTGCTTTTGCATAAGACTTATACAGATTTGTGTGATGCACTTGAAGCAGATCTGTGCACTGAGGCAGTAGGGAGTGTAGACAAAGGAGTGACCCCATTTTTGGAAGATCATATTTCATTAATGAATAAAATGTTAGATAAATTATTAGCTAATTTGGTGTATGAGACATGCAGTGGGATTTGGTGCACAGATTGTGAAGTAGAAGGGAACACTAAGGATAGTTGTCCTCATAAATCTAGTGTGCTCCTTGTTGTTGGACTATGAGATCTGTCACTTGGACCACAGTTCAAGTCAGTTCCCATTGTTGCAACACACGATAAGAAATAATGTGTCATGTTACTTGCAAGATCTGTAGGTCTACTACTCATGATACTAAGGATTACAAGTTGATTGATCAAATTCATGATGCCATTGATATTGGTGTATGACATACCGTGTTACAAATAATTCTTATGAGAAAATTGAGCCTTGTGATCATGACCATAATGAAGGGTGCTCTAATGGAGGTCATGGTAGAGGTTAAGAGAACCGAAGATGATTCAAAGGCTGAGGTCATGGTGGTGGAAGAAGTAATTTCCCTCATGGAACTTTTTATACATGCGGATCCTTATATCATTACAGGTGCAAGTGTCCTCAGAACATTTTTTTTTCTTTTTGCGGAAAGAATCAAAACTATGAATAATTCCCAGACTTGTATGAACATTTGAGAAAGAAACACAAAGAGGAGAAAAAGGGACTGAGAATGGTTAGAGTGCAATGCACCTTGTAAAATCAATGGATTCTAAAGTTAGCATTGGATCCTAAGTTAGTACCTGTGAATATTACTACAAGTGATGACACTTCGCATGCCGGGAAGTTCCATAACATAATCTTGTCATTACTAAGGAGGAGGTTCTACATGCAAAGTATCCAGACCCTATGCATCAGAAGGAGGTTTATCAAGAAACCATGGAGGTGATTCAAAATTTATAGGGTGAGATATAGTGTTTGAAAGAGCAGTCACAGAAGTTAGAACAAAAGAAGGCAACTAAGCTCCATCAGACAGATGTTGATGATCTAAAGGAGGTTTGCAAGATGTTGTGCCAAGAAAACATCATTCCTTTACTAGGAAACTAGTTAAAGGAAACAATCCGTGCATTGGGATTGAGCATGAAAGGAAAATTTTGCATGCTAACCTTCCCCCTCATAGCCTAGATTATGACAAGGAGATCACTTTGAATGTTGTTGTGGATGGTTGGATTTTGAGTAATATTCTAATTGATATAGGCATGGAAGTAAATGTACTCACTTTGGACATGTGGGTTCAGATGGGAAGACCACCATTACAGCCATCTTCAAATGTTTTGTTTATGTAAAACAGACTAAAGCCACGCCTATTGGAGTTTTAAAGGATGCATCAATTACTATACATGGAGCCAAGTTTACTGGGGACTTTGAGGTCTTAGCACTTACGAAGCCGAAAATTTTCCAACTTTACTTAGGTGCCCTTGGTGTTATGTAAAAAATGTTGATCTGTGCTTCAAAAAAGGGTATATAAGTTTTTAGAACAAAGAGGAGTGTGTCATTATCCCCTTGACATATGGGAAATCTGCACCTTATGTAGAGCCCTTAAGTGAAGAATATTTGAATATAATTTATGTGCACACTATTTGAGATCCAAAAGTTCTTGAGCCATCAAAAGAAGGAGTTCTCCAATGGGATGATGCAGTCTATGAGTGATACTACAAGTGTTGGATATGATAACTGGGCACATGGTACTTATGAAATGGTTGGGCACAAAGTGAGAAGTGTAACTACATGCATAAGTAAGCCACCCAGTATCATGTGTTTGGGTAGCAGCCAAGTGTCAAGGTACATTGGTGAAGAGAATCTGAGGTAATCCTTCTTGCTATGGAAGTTCAATGGGAATGTTAGGTGGAAATAAGGAATATGCTAGTTTATACTTTTTGCGAGATGGCAGCATCTTTGGTGGATGGTTCATAGAGATAATCTTTTTGAATGGATAGAAGTGAGGATTGCTTTATCTACTAGATTTCTAAGGAACAATGTGCCTACTTAGATCTTTACATTTCATGGTAATGATCATGTTTACATTTAGTAGTGTGAGGGACTCTAGAAAGAGGGGAAGGAAGATTTACCACCTTCGTTGTGGGTACACAAGATTTATTTTACTTTACAAGGTTTCGTGTGTGCATGGTATGTATATGTGGAATTGAATAGAGTGACTAGAAATTGGAAAGAATTGACTACATGTATGATTCAGACCTTTAACTATTTTTCCACTAAACCTCTGGTGAATGAGGCGTTACACATTATGAATCACCTAACTATGGGGATTGTGTAAATATTTATGAGATCCTTTAGGATTTTTAAGTGAGTCATACCTAGAGGCATGCTTTAAAGAGGGAGAGATAGCTATTTAACAACTTGGGCATGCTTTCCTAGAAAGAGAAAAGGGTAAGATGGTCTATATAATTGATGATGAAGAAGTGGAGAACCTAGATATTGAGCATATAGAGGGTACACATGAGGTCTTGGATAGTGTAGATGAGAAGGTGCACGCCTACCACAAACCTATGAAGACTAAGAAAGTAAACATTGGAATGGATGTTGAACCAAAGGAGGCCATCATTGGAGATTATTAGTCTAACTCTAAATTTTCTAAGATAATTGAGTTGTTGCGTGACTTCAGGATCTGTTCCTTAGAGGCTATCATGAATTGAAAGGGGTACATGAATCTTTGGGAGAAATGAGAATCAAGCTGAAGGAAGGTGCACACCTAGTTTGGAAGAGGCCTTATAGGATGAATCCAAACCTACGTGTCAAGGTGAAAGAATAAATTGACAAAATGTTGAATTCTAGAATCATTGAGCCCATCGAGGAGTCGGAATAGGTGAGCCCTATGGTGATCAATATCAAGAAGGATGGAAGAATAAGAATTTTTGTGGATTACAGGATTTAAATGTTGCATGTGTAATTGATCCCTTTCCCACACTGTTTACTAAGGAAATATTGGAAGGCATTATAGGGCATGAGATCTACTCCTTCACTAATGGATTATCTGGATATCATCAGGTAAGGATAGCTAAAGAGGATCAAGAGAATGCAAATTTCACTCCGAGTGGGGAATTTTTTCTTACATAGTTATTCCCTTTGGATTAAAGAATGTGCCTGCAGTAATTTCATGCATTATTGTAGAGGCATTCCAGGATTTTATTCATAAGTTCTTACAGGTGTATCTAGATTGAATTGGACGAGTCTATGGGCTTGTGAAGGATCACTATGATAACTTAAGGCTCATGTTTGAGAGATGTCGGTAGTTGAGCATCTCATTAAACATCAAGAAGTGCATTTTTGCCACACCCTTTGGAATTTTTCTAGGACATATCATCTATAAGGAAGTTTTTAGTGGATCCTGCTAAGGTTGTTGTTATTTTGGGCTTAGAGGAACCAACTAGCCAAAGCAAGGTGTGTAGATTCTTTGGGCACACATGATACTATAGAAATTTTATCAAGGGTTATGCCAAGATTGTTGCACCCTGAGAAGACTTATTAAAAGGAAGAGGAAAGTTTTATTGGGGTGAGGAAAAATAGCTTTCATTTGAGACACTAAAGGAAATGCTTACTAAAACACCTATTTTGCACTCTCCTTCATGGGCCAAGGCTTTTATGTTCATGTAGACACGTCTAGCAAGGCCATTGGCATGGTCTTAGCCTAACATGGAGAGGGGATTGTTGATCATCCTATTTTATTTTTGAGTAAGAAGTTAACTCCATTCAAACGGAATTACACCACTATAGAGAGGTGATGCCTTGTCTATGATTTATGCACTCCATAAGTTTCAATGGTATTTTTGGCTACCCCATTCATCTTTTATATAGACCACATGGCACTGAAGTACTTGGTGAACAAGCATGTTTTATAGGGAAAATATGTCATTGGGTTTTTTTATTCCAGGAGTTTAAATACTCTTTGTGATATGACTTATTAGTATATGGGGATGTTTTGTGTAGTCATGTCTTAGTAGGTTGATGCATTTTCCTTGCTATTATTTATGAAAACCATTTATCCCATGAACTTCCTACTAACTGCCTTTATGAGATCAAATGTGATGATGTGTGTAGGGAATAATGGAAGTTACTGGTGGATAAGAAGCCCGAGTTCGAAGCATGCGGCTGAAGACTATTTCCATCGAATTGACCTATTAGCTTGGGCTTGATCTCTAACGGCCCGTAGGAATCTATGAGTTTTAATTGATATTTGATGGACAAGTGTTTTATGCCACCTGATATGGTGGATCTTGTAACCAACATTATCTATATGAAGACTTTGTCTTCAGAACTTGAGTACCACTTTTTGATTATCGAAGAAGATTATCTGCATATTGTTCTGGATTTTTTTTGATATGTTATGAACTCATTTCAAAGTTAATGAAAGCTACATGACATTTTGAGAATCAGAAGTTGTTGATACTCTATCCCGAGGAAGAGCAAGGGCCCACTCGACCGAGGAGATACGAGGTTACTTTGAGTTTTTCATGCATACAGTCCTTCGATTAGTTTTACTGCAATTATCATTTGATGAGTTTTTGCATGCATGCTTTGATTAACTATCTCTACTTTCTCCATTATCACTTTCACTTAGAGTAGATGCTTTTGTTATGCAAATCTAGTTCATGAATAGTCTTGCTTTCTGCTAAAAATTCCAGTTATTCAGTTATGGTTTAATTTGTTAAGAATAAGTGTGTGCGTATTTTATTCTATAGAAGATTAGTTGCTAAAATTCCTTTCATTACACATAGTTGAATTCCGTAGATTTGTATTTAATTTCCATAGATTTTAACTACACTTCCGTAGAATAGTCATTAAAACTAAGCAACCCCCCAACAAACTCAACGTATAACTGGTTCTCCTAGACTCCATTGCATATTGCCTAGGACACAACCCTAGTTTAGAATGACACTGACAAAGATTATGTTAGTTAAATGATTGGAAGAATACAATGACCCATCATTTTTGGTGCGTTTTTGGGGATACATAACCATAAGCTCCATTATTTTATTCCATATGTTATGGGTGTTAATGGAGTTCATATAGGAAACTAGTAGTTCTCTCGGACCTCGATTTAAACCAACCAACCTGGATGCATAGGTCACGAGATAACCAAGGGAGATTTATAGCACAATATTCAACAAATCTCTTTAGACACTTCACAAGAGAGAAACACTGAGAGTGATACAGATTCCAATTCAATGCCTAGAACCTTTTCTGAGCATTATGTATCCTCTTCACATCATTCTGCAATGGGGGATCTTGGGAATGCTGAAGAACAACCTTTAGGATGAACATTTACATACCCCATTGTCCTCGATGTAGATGAGGATGCACCCATGAAAAACATCTCACCATCCATCCTCCCCCTCTTTGAGGAATGACCAAAGAAGACCCTGATCATTTTCTATTTGAATTTAAAATCTTGTGCCAGACATATGATTACCGAACTGACAATCAAAAACTCAAATTATTTCCCTCCACTCTCAAAGATTCTTGCTATGAGATGGTTTATGGGGTTACCATCTAACTCCATTAATTCTGGGAAGCCATGGAAACAACCTTCCTAGATAAATACCAAGACTATTGTAGAGGAAGGGATAGGAAGGAGGAGTTCTTCCAAATATGGAAAAAGGAAGATGAGAATCTAGAGGATTATCTGGATAGATTCCTCTTTCTCCATAAACGCAGTGGGTATGAGTTACATGCAGACATCACTAAAATAGTCTTTCTGAAAGGACTGGATGAGGAAACCAAGGATTCTCTCCATCTCATGGGAGGTGGAGACGTGCATAAGCTTACCATGGAACAAATTACTGAGCTATGTAGAAGATATTCTAGAACACGTGGAGGAATAAGAAGGAAACAAACATCCAAGTCTTTGGGTACCTCTGAACTTCTAGAAGAAATGGCCAACATGAAAATAGACATTTTGCTGCAATTAACATCCACCATAGATGGACTCAAGGCAAAAGCCACCCCTGCTAAAGAACCATTGGACATGTATTGCCCTAAATGTGGAAGAGACACCCCTTGAGAGAATGTCCTTTGGATGTCATAGATATGTGCTTAATCTGTGAAGTTACTGACCATGACACTAAACATTGCACACTTCTACCACAATTGAAGGGAGGTTTGAATGCCATCTCTCAAACAAGTGCTGAATTAAATTTTGTCCAAAGACCAAACAATCAGGGTGGGTTCCCATCTAGACCAACTCAGAATCCCTGGAGAATGCCATGGCCAAATCAGGCCTCTCAGTCTTCTTGGGGACAACTT
Source organism: Taxus wallichiana var. yunnanensis (assembly GCA_018340775.1). Lineage (NCBI taxonomy): Eukaryota > Viridiplantae > Streptophyta > Pinopsida > Cupressales > Taxaceae > Taxus > Taxus wallichiana. Next base: position 155,843,336 of record CM031235.1, on the reverse strand, counting down.
GAGTGGGAAAACTCAAACTGGATGACTTATCCATATCCACCACCTTGGAAAAATCCCTACACTCAGCCGGGTTGGGCTCCACCACCCCACAAGCCAATCCTTGGCACAATCAGTAGTGGGGTCCTCAACAAAATTTTAGCCAAAATCAGTCCTGGGCACCACCACAAAATGGTAATCAACAACGCAGGTTCCAGCAGCCACAACAAGCTTTAATGCCTCCACCTCAAGCCTACCAAAATCAAGGACAAGCAACACAAACACAACTTCCAGCTCAGCTAGTATCCAATCCTAAAAATCAACAGACAACTTGATTGATGACACAGACGTAGGTAACACCATGCAGGTTAACACTATTGGTAATTTACGATTACGATCTGGAAAAATATTGAACCCTCTGTTGTTATCACAGAACTACTGATGATGCCGATAAGGAAAACTTGAAGGTAACATTGGTTCTTCACCAATGCTAGATAAACAGGATGATCAAATACCCAAACCGACTACAACCCCTTTTCTGAGTGATTACAGGACACTCGGATTGCAGATGAAACAAAACTAGTTCAGGAATTGAAAAAAGTACATATTGAGGTTCCACTGCTACGTGTAATAAGGGACATCCCTGAACTAAACCAAACCATTAGAAATGAATGTATAAAGACACCAGGAAGAAAAAATAAATACCCAAAGACTTGTCGAGTCGAAGGGAATTTGGCTGATTTAGTTGCTGGCACCCTCATCTCACCAAAATATGGGGATCTGGGAGCCCTGTCATTACTATTTGTATAAACAACCAGTCAATATCTAATGTTTTGGTGGATCTTGGTGCTGCTATTAATGTCATCACAATAGAAATGTTTAACCTACTATCCTTGATAGGACTTCAACCAACCAACATTGTTCTATAGTTAGCAGATCAATCCATTGTTGTACCTGATGGTGTGGTTGAAGATATAATGGTCATTGTTGAATCATGGGAGTACCCAGTTGATTTCATGGTTTTGTAGCCTAAAGCTCGGAAGTTGGGATATCCAGTCATCTTAGGAAGACCTTGGCTAGCTACGGTTGCTACTTACATTGATTGTAGGTCAGGCAACATGACAATTCTAAATGGGTAGAAATCCAAACACATTTCATTATATCCTCCTACCTAGCCTTATACGAACAATTGTGACTAGGTATGGGTGGATTCTTTGGATGCTAACTCTTTGAATTCTTCTTTTCTAGCCACTATTGTAGTACACAATCATATGATGGAAGCTACAGAGTCATATGTGCTGCTGATTCTAAGGACTCTGCAACTACGGAAATCAGCACTACTACTACTATGGAATTTAGAATATCGGCATTAGACATTACCTCTGTTGAGTCTAGTAGGAAACTCTATGCTTATAATTTCGAACATTTAGTTCTGATTTCTATTGTCCTTTAACTAAGGTTCTGTCTTTTGATAACATATCCATCCTACACATGCTTCAGCCCCATGTTTTCCCATTGAATTCTTTTATCACTAGTATAGAGCTTGCTCTTGTGAATGATACTAAGTAGGTGCTTGTCAGTATGGGTAGAGAGCTGACTATAGGAAGTGACTTGGAGGTCAATCAAGAAGCTAGGGTGCTTGAGGTTCTGAAGAAACATTCTCATGCTTTTTCTTGGGATTACATTGATATGAAAGGAATTCATCCTAGCATCTGTACACATCATATTTACACCGATGACGTCAAACCTATAAGGCAGCCGCAATGAAGAATCAATCCAAGCATTGAGAGACATAGTCAAAACTGAGATCAAAAAGCTCCTAAAGGTAGGTTTCATCTATCCTATATCTGATAGTCAGTGGGTTTCCCCATTAGTTATTGTTCCCAAGAAGAATGGTAAGTGGTGAATATGTGTTGATTATAGGGAACTTAACAAAGCCACCAAGAAAGATTATTTTCCCCTGCCTTTCATTGACCAAGTCCTGGACAATTTGGCTGGTAAGAAATATTTCTCTTTCTTGGATGGGTTTAGTGGGTATAATCAAATTAGTATTGCCCCTGCTGATCAGGATAAGACTACTTTTACGTGCCCTTGGGGTACATTCACTTACAGAGTCTTACCTTTTGGGCTTTGTAATGCCCCTGCCACATTTCAGTGGGTAGTCTTGGCCATTTTTAGATCTTGCTAATGATTGTGTTGAGGTTTACATGGATGATTTCACTATCCATGGATCCACTTTTGAAGAATCTTTGAATAATCTTGAGAAAGTACTCAGTCGATGTGAACAACACCAACTATCTCTGAGTCATGAAAAATGTCTAATGATGGTTGATCAAGGAATTGTCTTAGGTCACCATGTTTCAGCCCAAGGTATAAAGGTGGATCCCAAAAAGATATCAGTCATCACCCAATTACCTATACCAGCTAATCAGACTGACATCAAAAGTTTCCTTGGCCATGCAGGTTATTACCGCCGATTCATAAAATATTTTAGCAAAATTTCCACCCCAATGTTTTCATTGCTAACCAAAGATTGTGTTTTTGAATGGTCTTCTCAGTGTCAACAGGCATTTGATTCTATCAAAGAAAAGATGACAACAACCCCCTGTCTTACGTGGCCTTGACTGGGGACAACCTTTCCATATCCACATTGATGCTTCTAATACAGCCATGGGCATTGTCCTTGGACAAAAAGACTCAGAAGATCATATGTATGCAATTTATTTTATCAAGCAAAAAAATTGACTCCTACGGAAAAGAATTACACTACTACGGAAAAAGAGTTTTTGGTTGTGGTATATGCTTTGAATAAATTTCATCATTACATCACTGGATATAAAATTTTTGTTTACACTGACCACTCTGCCATTCGATATTTGATGAACAAACCAGTGGTTGGTGGAAGGCTCATTCGCTGGTTACTCTTGTTGCAAGAATTCAATCTCACTATTATAGATAAGCCTGGGAAATCTAACGTTGTTGCTGACTTTCTTTCTAGAATAAATGTTTCAGGTGATGATGAAGTAGTCCAAGATCAATTTCCTGATGAACACTTGTTTGCTATCTCCACTAAGACTCCCTGGTTGCTGATCTCACAAATTATTTAACAACAGGGAAGTTTCCTGCTTATTTTACTCATAAGGAAAGAAGGTGATTGGTTAGAAATAGTGCAACATATAAATGGTGTAACGGATTCTTATTTAAATGTTGTCCTGACATGGTTCTTCGTAGGTGTGTTTGAGAGGATGAGGTACATGACATACTGTGAGCATGTCATGATGAGCCAGGAGGTGGACATTATTCAGTGAAATGAACAATTCACAAGATCCTTGGAGCAGGGTACTATTGGCCTTCCCTCCATAAGACTATCAAAAAGTATGTGTGGTAGTGTGATGCATGCCAACGAATGGGAAAACCTACACTTTCTATGGAAATGCCTCTGAACCCTCAGTTGGTTCTAGGACCATTTGAGAAATGGGGTATTGATTTTGTTGGACCATTTGATCCTCCATCTTTCGGGAAGGAGTATCTCTTGGTATGCATGGACTATGTCACCAAATGGGCTGAAGTTCAAGCATTGGCATCTACCAATGAAGATGTTGTTGCTGATTTTCTCTACAACCGGATATTGCTGCGATTTGGAGCACCAAGGGCCATTGTATCTGATCAAGGTCCTCAATTTGTTTCAAATATGATTGAAGCTTTCTTAGGAATCTATAGAATCAGGCACCGGAAATCATCACCATATCACCCCCAATCCAATGGGCAAGTGGAGGTAACCAATCGAGAGCTCGAGAATATTCTAACTAAGGTGGTCAATGCTGATAGAAAGAATTGGGTACCAAAGCTTCCTGAGGCCATCTGGGCCTACAACACGACCTGGAAAACAACTATTGGTTTCTCTCCCTATGAGCTGGTCTTTGGGAAGAAGCCACTTTATTACTGTTGAGTTGAGTTGCACACCTGGTGAACAACGTTGGAAGTTGGGATCGATTTGGATGAAGCACAACGTGAATGAGTGTTGTAGTTGAATGAATTAGATGAAATGCGGATGGAGGCACAACAGCAGACCAAAATTCTACAACATCAGTGGAAAACTTGGCATGATGCTCACATAAAAAAATGGATATTTCATGAAGGACAAGTGGGTTTTACTCTTTGATTCCCACTATCAGTAGTTTAAAGGAAAGTTGTGTACACGTTGGTTAGGTCCCTATCAGGTAAATCAAGTGTTTGATAATGGCTCTGTTCGATTGATACCGATTGATGGAGACAAACAGACTCTTCTGGTAAATGGGCACAGGCTCCGAGTTTATCACCAACCAGCTGGATAAGAAGACTTTCACCGATGACATTCTATTATGAAATAGACATGCATGCATGTTGAGGAGGCTCTTTGCCTCTCACGCATGGAGTAATTAATATTTTGCAAATTCAATAAAGGAAGATGATCCTTCATTCGATCTTCTTCCCTTAGTTAGTAGTTTTTATTGTAATTTCCAATAAATGTAGGAATTTTCATTATTTCTACTGCCGCTAATCATGTTTCATCCCAAATTGTAGGGCGTAGGAATCTATGGATATCGGCTGACTAAATGTGGCATGGGTAAGTGCATTTAACTTGCTAATGATATTTCTATGTGAAACATTTCCCCATGTAGTCATTTGTCATTATGATGCCATCATGAAATGATTGTTATGATCATTCTGGATCTCTTCCAAATCGGCTCTATGAATGATGGACATAAAAGGAGTAATGGCTCATAAATCTCCACATGCTTTGATGTGTCACACTCTCCAATGTCAGGATAGATGGTGCTTGCTCCTCAACCATGGGATATGTGCTGCCGCAAAAATCTTAATCTCACATGGGTGGTCGGTCTCATCACTATTTTTTCACCGTCACCTTCACTTGATGTTGCGCTACCCAAGGAATATGGTGTCATTTGAAATTTAATGCTCTGCAACCACTTCTTCCCATTGTGGTATGCACATCAATCATGACTGGTTTTATCAAACACTCGATGGGAAGTGGAAGAAATGCTCTGCTCTGGTTTTTCCACTACCATGTATTTCTTACTTTTTGGCTCAGCATGGGACCACGTGAAAGACATCAGAACCTGCTTCACTGACGCCTTGCTCGGAATGCCACCCTTTCAGGTATTTCATGATTTTGGATGGTTAGATTTCATTCGGAAATTTGAAGGTTTTGATGAGAGCATTGTGGAAGAGTTCTTGAACAATTTTGAGTCCACATGCTCGCAAGTTGGTGGATGAAGAGTTGAAATTACTAGTCAGGTCATTTCTGACCTATCTAGCCTACCAAATTTTGGTTTAAAGGTTATGATGAATGCCCCTTTGCAAATTCTGATTGCTCAGTTCCATGATGAAGGAGAGGCACTCCTAGAGGTCATCCTGACTCCATTGGGTGTCCAAAAGGGTGTTAAGTGGAAAAGTTTTCCTGGAATCTGGGGTGAGATTGCTAAATGGGTCAACAGGTATTTTATATGTGATGGCCAGGCCTCTATTCTAGGTGGTGATGCTCAAAATGCTCATTCACCTTAAAAAGGGACATGTCAACTAGGCCCTTGGGTAAATTTTCTAGAGTACCTCATAGACTCCATCATTAAGGTATGCCAGAAACACCGGTCCAGTGGGGGCAAGTCTATGCTTAAGCACCCGGGGTTGATTCATCTGTTGTGTTCACACCAAGTTTTCTTTCACCCAAAGTGGAGGCTCGAGGGATGTGTTGGTGGTGAAGGGTCCAGGCCTAAGCAATTAAAATCTGGTCTCTCTTCTGCACCTCGGTCTACCCTTGCATCGGGCCCTTCACATAGTCAAGCAGAGGCAGCTGATGTTCCTGAGCATGCCGACACGGTTGGTACTCTGAGGGACCATCCCCATCCATTTCTGATTCAAAAGGCAAGTGTCCCATGGCCCCATCTTCCTCCATGCAACTACGGTCCTGGTGGCTTAGCTCATTTTTAGATAGGTGGTTTCCAATCGGAGTCCTTGCCTGATGACACCACCCACATTCGGGAGGAGCTGCATACGGAGGATGTCCCGGCCGCTCCATCATCTGTTGTTCCGTCATCTATGGAAATTCACACTGTAACTCTGGAAATGCTTGACACCCAAGTGGCACCTTCTCACAACTATCTGGAGGAGATAGCACTGCTAAAATCTCAGTTACAAGGTATGGAAGAATCCACCCTTTTATTACAAGCTGAATTTACACAAAAGATAGTAGAAAAAGTTTGGGAGATTGCTGCCTGCTGAGCTTGAAGTGAGTTGTCTAAAGTGACAACGTGATAAGGGTCTTACCCTCTTGAATAATTTCCAACAGTTGTCCCTTCAGGAAAGGGAATTGTGGAAAGAAAATCAAAAATTAAAAAAAGAAAAAGAATCTCTGGAAGAGGAAAAACAAAAAGTAACATCTATCTTAGACTTTGTTTGTCCTTTAGCCATCAAACTATTGTCCTGTAGGAAACCCTCCTCAGTCTACAACATGTATGTCCAAGAACAATTTTATTCTTGGTAGTTATTTCAATTGTGTTCTCAAGCCCCTCACGAAATTCCCGATGGACCTAGTTTTTTATCAGTCTACAAGAACAACACTCGGAAATTCAAAATTTTCTCTGTGAATTTTATCTACATAACATGATAGTGACCAATGTCCCTGATTTCTTGATCAACCTATTTGTGGGGGATTTTCAAATTAAAGCCTTTCAGTCTGTATTGTGGAATTAGATAATTTGGAGGCAAACAGATAGTTTCAATAACACTGCTCAGTCCATCGGATTTTACATTCACCCAACTCATCATACAGATGTCAGCCCTGTGGAAAAACTTTAGATCATTGTACTATCAGGTAGGGGTTGGGGTGAATACTTCTCAGATTTTGCTTCAGTGTATTATTGATTTTGAAAATTATAGTCAGGAGAATTTTGGGGCTGCTTGGCAAGCTTGTGATAGGAGATGGGATACTTTAAGCCTACCTTTGAAACGTAGGGAGGTCCTCTCTCCCTAGAATTTGAGCTGGAGCATGCGAAGGGGTGATGCCCTCATCACCATTATCAAACAAACTATAGAGAAAACCAGCCAGCAATACACTGATGAATGGGTAGGCCTCCAAGTGTGGCCACCACTCCTCTTAAGCCCTCTCACGACTTGGCAGAACAATGCAACACAGTCCCATGATAGTTTCACTACTGGGTGGAAATGACCTCCAATACTCAGGGCTGCAAGAATACCACAAAGCAATACACTGATCAATTCGAGGAGTATGACATGGCTGACCAACTTGGCAGGAGAGTAGGGCATAGATGAGTTGCATTGGGACATGCAATAGGTAAAGTTAGGGGGAAAATGATGAGTGCATTGTTTGGCTCATTTATATCATTTCTTCAGACCGGAAATACTCTTTGTGATATGACTTATTAGTATATGGGGATGTTTTGTGTAGTCATGTCTTAGTAGGTTGATGCATTTTCCTTGCTATTATTTATGAAAACCATTTATCCCATGAACTTCCTACTAACTACCTTTATGAGATCAAATGTGATGATGTGTGTAGGGAATAATGGAAGTTACTGGTGGATAAGAAGCCCGAGTTGAAGCATGCGGCTGAAGACTGTTTCCATCGAATTGACCTATTAGCTTGGGCTTGACTCTAATGGCCCATAGGAATCTATGAGTTTTAATTGATATTTGATGGACAGTGTTTTATGCCCTGATATGGTGGATCTTGTAACCAACATTATCTATATGAAGACTTTGTCTTCAGAACTTGAGTACCACTTTTTGATTATCGAAGAAGATTATCTGCATACTATTTTGGATTTTTTTTGATATGTTATGAACTCATTTGAAGTTAATGAAAGCTACATTTTGAGAATCAGAAGTTGTTGATACTCTATCCCGAGGAAGAGCAAGGGCCCACTCGACCGAGGAGATACGAGGTTACTTTGAGTTTTTCATGCATACAGTCCTTCGATTAGTTTTACTGCAATTATCATTTGATGAGTTTTTACATGCATGCTTTGATTAACTATCTCTGCTTTCTCCATTATCACTTTCACTTAGAGTAGATGCTTTTGTTATGCAAATCTAGTTCATGAATAGTCTTGCTTTCTGCTAAAAATTCTAGTTATTCAGTTATGGTTTAATTTGTTAAGAATAAGTGTGTGCGTATTTTACTTTATAGTAGAAGATTAGTTGTTGAAATCCATTTCATTGCAAATAGTTGAATTCCATAGATTTGTATTTAATTTTTGTAGATTTTAACTGCACTTCCATAGAATAGTCATTAAAACTAAGCAACCCCCAACAAACTCAACGTATAATTGGTTCTCTAGACTCCTGTATGGGGAGGCATTATATAAGGACGTTGTAAATAATATAGTGTAGAACCTTTTGAGAAGTGAGGAAATTGACCTTTTGAGAAGTGGGAAATTGTGGGTCTATTTCTCCACCCTCTCGTAGGAGTGGATTGCACTATATTATAACTTGTACATATTATCTTACAAAGTGGTCATAAGCAACACCTATAAAGGATTGCACAACAGCTATGGTAGTAAGGTTTCTATGCAAAAATATTAGTAGCAGGTATGGATGCCCTTTAAGTTTAACAAGTGATAGGGGTACTCATTTTCTTAATGAGACCATCAGAATACTATTTGATGAATTTATGGTTTCACACCATAAAATAACACCCTACCATCCTCGGGAAATAGAAGCTGTCACAGGGCGTTGATAAGATATTGAGCCATACCTTGACTAAAATTTTTATGTTGGAAGGAAAGATTGGGATGATAAAGTCTTTGTTATACTTTGGGCATATAGGACAACCTACAAGAGGTTGAATAAAGTGACACCCTTTCAGTTGGTGTTTGGTGTAGAGGCTGTTCTACCCATGGAATTCATGTTACCTTCTTGATGTATTACATGCGTAGTTGGTTTGGGTAATGAACGCATACTTAAAGAACATATTGACAAACCGATACAATTTGGATGAAAGGTGTGGCATAGTAAGATGGATTCGAAGCAAGAAAAGGCTAGGTAAAAGGCATGACATGATAGACATATTAAGGATAAGAAACTTGAGGTTAGACATATGGTTCTTCTTTATGACTCAAAGTTTTTGTGCCACCTTGGAAAACTTAAGGTGCATTGGTTGGGACTGTATGTTATAACTTATATACTTGATTTAGGCACTTTCTAGTTAGAGGCGCTAGATGGAACACAGTTTCCCGAGTTACTTCAATGGGAGTAGGTTGAAGCCCTACTATAAATAAGTCTTCTTGGTGTTTGTAATAAGGTAGTATTGCCATTTATCTTAGATTTCCTTAATGCATTTTCTTTATATGTGTTTCCTTTATAGTTTCTATGCTTTTTCAATTTAGTTCATTTTTTACGTAATAAGCATGCTTACGTTCCAGGAGAAGATAATTACTATCAAAGTGTTTTCATGCACAAAGGACCACACATACCCTTAGTGTGGGGTGGAGTATATATAGGGTTCATTTCCAAGTTTTAATATTATCTAAATATGGTGGAAGGGTATGCATAGGAGAGATTTATTGTGTAGGTGCTTGAAGGAAAGGTGTGGATAGGAAAATTTACTCATGAATAAATACCATGTATGGGCGCATAGTGTCACATAATGTAGGCTGAAAAAATGGAAAATACTTATTGAAATTTGCGGTCGTGAAGTACTTTGGCATATGAGGGCACACAAAAGGAGGTTTGTGGCTGAGAAGTAGAAGGCGCACTAGAAGATTATAAATACGGTGCAAAAATAAGCAGCGTGAAAATATGATGAAATGATGAATCGATGTTGGGTACTATGGTAGGTGGAGAGCAATAAATGTAGATTTTTAAAAAAATCTATATAAGGTGGTGTTGTGAAATAATTTTCACCTTTGTAAACAAGATTATTCAAGAAATTTGTTGATGAGTGAGCTAGTGAACAAGTTGTGAAGTGCGAGAGAACCACGAACCGAGTTGGATTTTTCAAGATTTATGCACCAAGGGGATAACCACTCCATTTGGAGAAGTGTTTGAGAAAATTAAAGGCGTTCATGGAAGAAAATTGACAGCTAGGGTTTGGGTTTGGAGCTAGGGCACGCGAGGGTGGAGTTTTAGATCTCGAAGAAGGAAAAAAAATCACACCTAAAAAGTATTATGGCACCGAAACAATAAATTAGATCGGCCATAAGGGAGAAGAAGTGGAAGGAATTAGAAATCAAGGCAAAGGATGCCCCAAAAATCTATTTATCGAGATGCATTACCCTGAAGGGGTTTTACATGGGTCACGATTTGCACTCACACATTTGTTGGAGTAAATTAAGTGATTAAAACCACTGGACGACATGATGAGGATCACCGTGCACCCTTGACAAGATTAGGGAGTTAAGGTACATAGGTTAGCTATGACCTTACGTAAAAGGCATGGATCATTACGACAAGAAAACCATTGGGTTACCTAAAGGGAGTGCATGGAATGGAAATTGATAAGATGACGAAATACCTAGTTATCCAAGCAGTAGCACACCTCCTAACAAAGTTGAATAACCAAGAGCAATGGTTGCAGGTGAACACATTATGGTTACATATAGTGAAGAAAATGACTAAAGGGGTGACTTACAACTTGGTGGGTTTCATTGCTAAAACCATCATTGAGGAAGCACATGGAGGTGAGAAGATTAGTTTTGGTGTGATCCTGTTATCCCTTATTTTTGTAGAAATTGGAGTGCCCGATGGGCCAAAGGATAAAATTTGGGAATACCTAGAGAGAAGAAATCTCTTGCAGGAGAGATTTGAGAAGTATACATATGATGGGACCATGAGTGACCCCTTTAAACAAAGGGAAAATATGTGGTATGAGCGACTCCACACTACGTTTGAGGAGGAATGGAGAATACCCAAGGAGTTACCTTCAGTATTAGGAAAGTAGGTACAATTTTTCATGTATCAACACTTCTATATTATGCTCTTTCAGAATGAAGGATGAGAAGTGGAGCCCAATGTGTAAGATTTTAGATGCCTTCACCATGCGTTATTTCTAGGAATCTTTACATATATTTTTAGACATACGTTGTATGTTTTTTAATGCAGACAAGGTAGACTGTGACTACCACACATTAAGGAAGACTTACATGTATCCAAGTAAGTTTACATACATTGAGAGATTAATTTCAAATGATATTAATATGAAGGAAATGAGTATGGAAATTGGTGAGATTGGGGCAGCCCTTGTGTATATCCAACTCAAGCCCAAGTTGGAGAATGGGAGGTATGTAGAAAATGAGTTCAAACTTCCTGGCCCACCCAAGGGGAAGCATACATTGGCACTTTGGTAGATGAGGAACTGGATTTGCCCCTTGTGGAAAAAGAAGAACTACAAGAAGATAGTGGTGGTTTGGAGCACAGGGGTAGGAAACAACCCACTGTTAGAGAGGAGAGTGAGTGCGAGGTGACCCCTCCACTACAACAAGAAGATGAAGCTTGGAGATAGGAACATTGGAGGTGGATCTGGAAAATACTCCTAAGGAACCTCGGTATAAGAGGGTAATCTAAAGAACAAAGACAAAGTGCGGGACCTTCCTAGCCCCCCAGGAGATCACCCAAGAATTCACATGTGAAGGTGGAACTTGAGAAGAATAAAAGGCACATGTACATCCCTCAGAAGGAGGAGGAAGAAGAAAAGTCTAAAGACAACATGCCTAACACTCTAGTGTAAAACGAGAATATAGAGGAGCCTCAGGAAGAGGAGGTGAAGAATGATGAAGAAGCGTTGAAGGAACAAATTATAGAAAGTGGGTACATTGGCTTGGAGATAGGGGAAGATAAGGAGATCCATCCAAAGTGTGTGCTCTACCACAGACAGGTGAAGGTCCAGTATTGGATTCAGGTGCCAAGGTTCCCAAGGGTAAGCGCTCTGGTAAAAATAAAGAGGAAGCAACATATGAGACTCTATCTATTGGATATATAGATGACCCAAGAAAAATCATACGTGCACGGTTCCAAGGTACTTTAGAACCCAAGGATTTATATGGGTGGGAGCTCATGGATGTGGATATGGTGAATACCCACACAAGGAAACAACTATCATGGATGATGTAGACTCACATGGATGAGCCTAACTTTGATGTGTGTGAGGAAGCCTATGTGTCACAGAGGTTGAAGAAGGAACCCCATTCACGCCATATGATTGTTAAGCCTCGGTGATGTCTAATGAATAGGTGAGCAATGCCCTCACTAAGGTATCTCCTAAATTTGTGAACAAAAATATTGATAAAGTGGAAACTATTAGAGCATTATTGGAAGACAAGAAAGATACAACTACTGAGATCAAGCACCTCACAGAAGAGAAGGAGAAAGTTGAGGCAGAAATGCATAAAATCCTTTAGATGGCCAAAAAAATTGGGGATGATATCATAGAGAAGAGGCCACATTTATAGGACAAGGTTACAATAGAGTGTAATTCTACCCTACATTATCTACGTGCAAAAGTTTAATTATTACTAGAGGAAGGACCTATGCGCCTACCAATACATAAGGATGCTGCAGAGGAGGTAGAGAGCCAAATTTGTTATTGTATGAAATATTTCAAGTTTTAAAGGATGAATTGAAGAAGTTATATCAAGGATTGACTATGTGTGAGGCACCAGATGTAATTATAAAGACAAGGACCATTGAAGAAGAAATGAGGTCCTTAAGGCAATGAAGAATGAGACGTTTAGGCACATGGAGAGGCTTACGTTGATTGAGAAAAAACATGATTCCCTTGCGGTAGCCTAGGATCGGCATAAGGAGAAACTAAAATATGTTAATAAACTCCTTGCATAGAAAATGGATCTCATGGAGGGGATGGTCTCTAGCATGGCTAACATTGTTAGAATATTGTAGAATGAGAAGGAAAACATGACTCATGATGAGATGGAAGCCATAGTTACAGATGTTCCTGATAAAACTAGCCAAGCACTAAGTGACTGGAATGACTTGGAGGTAGAGATTAAGAACGAATATCCGAGTTAATCCTTCCTATAGAAGAGAAAGTCTCCTAGTAGTGTGTCATTCTTTATACAAGAACTTAATTTTTTTCTTTCATTATTTATTCATTATTCTTAGAGAGATAAGTTGGGATTACCCATTTCCATGGATGGTAATGAAATTAGTGTGAGGTATTATGGAGTTGATGAAATTCGGTTTAAGTATGAAAGTGTGGGAATATTGGGCACGTAGACACAAGGTGTGTAGGATCATGTGAAGGTATAGTAAGGCAGGCGTGCCTAAGAACACATAGAAATCATGACTTAGGCATATACTGATTGGGGCTAATTTTGGACATAGAGTGTGGAGCACATTTTACAAAAGACTTGTAGACCATGCAAGGCTATTTTGGGACTAGCAGAAGATCGAGCACCATGCAGAGTTTTGGAGCTAATAATAGGATTATACTATAGTTGTATTATTAGATAATCTATTATTAGCAAGCTTGCATGCTTTTGTATTCTCATGTAAGGGCACATGGATATTATTAGCATGTAGCCTATTTTTGAAGGTGCATGGGTGGTGAAGGGAAAGTCCCCACCCCTATAAATATGTATTTATTTGAATGGTTTAGACAATTCAATGTTATTGTAGCGTTACACTAAGATTTTGTTAGCTATGAAATGACTATGGAGATTGTATTATGTATGTATGAAGCTTTTATGTTTTATAGTGATTAATATAATGGATCTTATTGGTTGGATATTGGTGTTAGATGTAACTGAACATGGATCTTGTATGGTAAATCTAATTATAGTTATTGTTTAGTTAATCTTTCATATGGTTAAGATCTAGATCTGGTTTATGCACTTGTGGTTTAATTGATTATATGTTATAGATATGAAATATACATTAATTCATGCTAACATCTTGGGAAAACTTCTCTAAAGAGGGACTCAACACCCTTGCATGCTTTGGGTGAGTGGTCGATTCAGGAGTGAGTGATGTGTCGCGCACCTTGGGATTTTGTGGGTATGTTCTAGGCTACATGTTGATCAGAGAAAATACTTAGTTGAACTTGCACACAGAGTCCATGTGGAAGAACATCATAGGAGAAAAAAATGAAGGTATAGGAAGGTGTCACACGCGGAGGTGTAGAGTCAGACTCTTAAGGACTTAGCTGATTTTGGAGATTAGGTCTATTCTTAGATATTGGCATGCGGAGCACACAAAGTGATGCCGAGATTTGTGTGCCACTCTTCATGGAGATTATTTGAGGAGCATGAAAACTCACTCTTACATGGGCATAAGCTAAGAATAGATCCACCACTGTAGTTAACTATCAGCGATCTATAGATAGCATACTTACATGTATGGCTATAGTTGTAAAAAGGCACGTGGTTATTATTAGCATGTGACCTATTTCTGGTAGAGTTAAGTGGTGAAGGGCTAGTTCCCCACCCTATATATACATATGTAATGAATTACTTAGGACAGAGAGAGATACGTAGATAGATAGATAGAGACACATGCTTTGAAGAATGAGAAAAACATGAGTACATGCGACTGGATAGTTGTAACAGATCCATGCGTGCATGCCTGGTATTGTATGAAGCTTTTGTACTATTGGTACGATGAATAGATAAAGAAAATTGACCAAACAAATAGTGTTTGATGTGTTTTATCAATGCATATTATTACTTTCATGATGATTTACCTTTAAGTGCTTATAGATTTGGTTAAGTGTAATGATGAATAGATGGATTAGTTACTAAAAATATATGTTTACTACTTTTTCATGCCACCATTCTATTTGCAACCTTTAAAGAGGGACCAGTACCTTTGCACACTTTGGGTGAGTGCTTAGCCTAGGCTGAGTGATGTGCCAATGCGACTAGGTGTTACTAACAATTCTAGGCTGCATCATTGGTTCCATTGCGGGACCTCTTTTTCAGTTGTTTCAGAATGGTTCATGATGAAGACATACTGGCTAACTTTGGTGAGTGTTGAAGAATGGATTCATGATCTGGAGGAAGAATACGCATAGAGGTTTGACACTGGATCCAGATTTAGTGCACGCACTTGGGTAGAGCAGAATCTGTATGATAGTTTGTATGAAAGCTTCTTTGCTATCTTTCCAGTAGAATTATATGAATGGTTGATTGCATATGCATCTAAGTGGAATTGGAGGTATCGCACACTTGTTTGGACACAGGAGGAATTTCAAACACTATATGATGTTGACCTGAGCTGGACTCACATGGTAGATACCTGGTTTTGTGGTGTCCTAAATAGCTATATTTTGGAGTATTCAATTTTGACTTATTCATGCCCGGAGGTAGCAGAGTTCCAGTTCCTACAATATCCTAGAGGGATGTATTTGCAAGGTATTCCACTGGAAATCAAAATACTAATGGTAACGTTGAACTTGGAAGCTAAACCCATGGAAAGCTAAAAAAATCTCCACACGTGGGGGTAGGAATAGGATTGGTGAAAGATGGCAGACCTAGTGGCAGCACGGTAGAGGGAAGAGAGGTGGCTGAAGTATGATGAGGCACGTGAGAGGGAATTATGCAAGAAACAAGAAATTACAAAACAGATGGTGTTGTGGAGAGAGATGGCTCGTGAAGGATTTGAGGCTCATGGGGAGGAAGAAGAGCAAGAGCATCAGGAACTCCCCCATCTAGGAAAGCATGACAGAGAACCCTCTTTGGCCTCACATGGAAGCACACCAGTAGATATGACCTGGGCCGCGGGCGCACATCTAAGCCAACCTGTTGACCTAGCCCTTGCACTTGGTTTTCTAGTATCTAGTACAGTAGGTAAAAACAATTTTAATTTAGGAAGTGAAAGCACAGAAATAGGTCAGACAACAAGTACATCAATGGCAGCATAGATAGCTTCATTATTCTTTGGGGGTACATTTTAGGCTCATCATCTACACAAAATATGAGTGTCATTGAGTGTGGGATTCACCTCTGGAGCAGGGACTACTTCCCAGACTGTAGGGGTCTAGTATAGTACCACTGTTGGGGCATAGGGGAGTGCATCCATGGGCCCTATTCCAAATCCTAGAGGAGGATTGGGTGGTATGGGTAGTTCTAGTTTTGATAAATGTATCCCTGGTTCTAAATACATAATTTAGAACTCACAAATCAAATAACCATTCATTTAATAGATAACCATATGCAGTTTGTAATGACTCGGAGTACCTCCGATCTATTCATTTCATGACTCGGTAATCTACCGATCTATTCATGAGTAATAAGAGTTGGCGTTATTATTTAACACTTCAATCTTGTGGTTCTCTTCCCTATTGCGGGATTCGAGAATGCTCTGTCTAAGGAACCTAAGCTGAATAAATGTTACCATTATTCATCGGCATCTCATCCCTTAGACTAGGTGAATTAGGACAACACAATCAACGACTTGCGATACTTTGGCCAAAGATTTGAAACATATTGTTTATGTCTCGTATTCCTTAACGGCATACTCGTCAACTGAATACGCCCTTCACCCCATTCTTATGTTATATAGAATGTCTTACACCGACTCTATCGGTCCTTCCTTTCACAACTTAATCACTCGAGACAGATTAACAAGGTGATAATGTTATATGGATGCCCATGAGTATTAGGGATACGATGACATCTTTGGTTTAACCCTGCGAGTTAGACCGGTGTGTGAAGATACCCGAACCTCCTAGGCAGCCTTATAACATGGCCACATTCCTAATTGGTCCCTGAGTAATTCATCGAGATCAAAGTGTAAATCTTAGCGATCAATGCAAAGGGTGTCGTCATAAGTCACCTGCATTGTTGTAACTTTGAGAAGATCCTAATCTTCTCGGAGGTACAACCCTACAGTTGTCTTGTGTCGTCAACCTTTAAATCCACCTCGAAAAGATCTACTTACTAATATGCGTTACGCACGTTGAGTTTTAAATTACTTTAAAGACTTTCCCCATAGGTTAGCCTTTCCCAATCCCTGGATTCTTCGTCTTAAGATGACCTTCCTCAATAAAACCCATTACATGGTAGAGGTATTAAGGTCAAGCTCTCATCAAGGAGTCATTAGAATACACATGATTCTAAAACAACAGAATTGGACATTATCTCATTACCTTCATATGAGATTTCCATCTAAACCCCATTAGATTTATTTCAGTTCTCTTAACTGAATTTATATCATACTTATTAGTATAAAGATATATTTGGTTAAGAATCCAATTTAATGTTGTCCTGCCATACTAGGACTAGGGATTAGTAATTTACCTCAGCTTGATTAGTGTTCGCTTAGGTTCGTTTTAACCCTATCTTTTAAAAAGACAATGATTTAAATTTCAATTTAGCTTTCGATAGAACGAATTATAACTACTAAACACTCATAAGAATTCAATCACATTTTCTTTAAGCTTTCATTGTCAATCATAAAAGCATCCAATTACACAAAGATAACATTGCCACTCTGGTATATAAACCGAAGAAGGTCAACTATCAGAATTAAGAATACAACACATAAGTATCAATACTTATTTTTATTCCTTTCATAACTATACAAATACATTTTATGCAAGCAGCATACTTGATACAATGCTTAACGGAAAAGAAACATCTTTCCACATATAGTACATTTAGGAAAATCAAGCTGTAATTCATTATAAATCAAATTAAACAATCTGATCATCCTGTCAGATCTGCATTGCTTTTACCACTTACGGAAACCATCTGCAAAAATAGTCAACATGAGTCAGTTCGATGAACTGAGCATGATAAGCACTAACTTTTAAAACAATTGCAATCCGTCAATTGTTTTCATTAAACACCCTGTTTAAATGAGTTCCATTATCCAAACAAGTAAACATATTCAGACTATGCCCTTGTAATACAAAAATGACTACAAACGTGTAACTCTATCATCGTTACAGAATAGTCCTAAACACTTCTCAATTATTTCATCAATATTAAGAATCAAAGAACGAAAGTATCCAAAACAATTATCTTAAATCCAAGATCAGCAACATTGAATGAGATCGTTAATTTCATCGGGGAAATGGAAATATCATAACAACTCTTGAGTATATCAATATGTTAAAAACAACTCCTACTGTTACAGATATCAACATGTATTATAATAATAGAAAAGAAAGGAACAAATCATTCACACTTCCTTTCACACAAGTTCACTACTGTACCGTCTCCTCATATGGAAAGCATTCATCCGGTAAGTATACGAACAAGTCCGACAAGCCACAAGAAGAATTGTTGTTTAAATAAAGAAATAAAACACAGCAAATAAATCAGTCGAGTCCATCAACAGCACACTGTTACAATAAGGCAACTACAGTACAGTAGCCCCCATGCCGAACAACATGGTCTTTCTACCAGACAGACTCAGAATGACCTCACGCAAGAAGCGACAGGCAAGAAGACAACTACTGCCGTTACCTATTTAGGTACAGTTAGCTCCTAAATTCATTCATACTCAAAAATGGATATCAAAGTAAGGAAGGCGTAACACGCCTACAATCCCAATAACAATCTACAGCCTCTTCAATCCTTTTCAACACTGTATGGCTTTTGTTCCCAAGGTCGAATTCAAAGGAACTCAATTGTTGCCACAGTCAATAAGAAACTCGAACTCCTTTTGAACAATGACATCTCCCTACGACTTAAGCAAAGAGACATTTAAATGAAACCCACGCATCACACACAGCCACATCAACTGGCATGAAATCTAAAGAAAACACAACATAGAATATCGTAGCTACATCTGAATGAAATCAGAGTAGAAAGTATGGTATCCACGACCTACTTCATAAAGCCGTTATACAAGATGTCAAGCTATTCACGAAATCCATCAAGGCCAAATAAACATCACATGTTCAATCTCAGGGCTTATACAGAAGCCAAAAGAAACAAGATACCCTCTA
Source organism: Taxus wallichiana var. yunnanensis (assembly GCA_018340775.1). Classification (NCBI taxonomy): domain Eukaryota; kingdom Viridiplantae; phylum Streptophyta; class Pinopsida; order Cupressales; family Taxaceae; genus Taxus; species Taxus wallichiana. The sequence continues at coordinate 155,824,432 of CM031235.1, read as the reverse complement.
CAGGGTCAAACAACAGATTAAACCCAACAGTCCCAATTTGAAGCGATCACACTGGTTGTTTATCAAGAATCAAACCAAGTCTATACAACGGTATTCAAGATAATAAAGAAGAATAATTAATGATTCATCTACTCCAGTAATGATAAACATAAAAGAAACAGGCTTCAATAATTACTGTTTTCGTAAAGAAAATACCAACTGAACCTTCTTCAACATTTTGAACAAGTTACACAGAAGGAAATGAAACAGTACAACCGGGGAATCTATACCCAAAAATTACTGTAGTTAACAGAGGTCGAAAGACCTGTTACTTCTCAAGATTTCAAACAAATCAATATCCAACATCAAAATATATAAATGTATAGCTTCCACAGTGGTCCATTTATACAAGTCATTCAATGGACTCTACAGAGCCGTTCCAATATATAATATACATATATCCATAATGCATACTGTAACGGTTAAATCTTGTTACCCCAACGAAAAAGGAAAACAATTCCAAAAGAGTTGCAATAAGATACTGTCACACCGAAAGATGTTTATTCTCAAACAACCTTCAAGACAAAACGAAACCCAACAGTATCAATAACTACCTTCATCAAAACCCACGACAGAGCTTACAAAGATTCAATAAAACTGAACAATCATACGCTATCCATCAGTATCCCTTCTAACAATTTCCACAACAAGTATTAACAAAATATTTATATACATTTATATATACCAACATGCATCAATAGCCTGCACCCATCGGGAGGACAATTCATGGACTCACACAGAGCAGGCCTAGCACAAAATCTTGCCATATTTTCGCATATAAAAGCTAGAATGCAAAACACTCGAAAATATATAAGAACCGTTCGATTATATCAACACCCATCAAGGATAAAGCGAAAAATCGAACTGAAGAGATACTGATACCAAAAATCACACAAGACCACCAAGGAAAAATCATCTATTTCCATAAATCATTTGAAACAGAGTTGTTCTAATGAAATCACTTGAAAGACTGAAGATATTTAAAGGTTAGGGCCTAACATGCCCGGATTTTTACTCAAAATTCAGAAGCGAGACTACACTTTGGAAGAGCTCGGACTTCCTTTTCCTTTTCCAAGTTAGAGCGACCAACAAAAATTTTCTATCTCCATAACATATATATTTCCCTTGCCGGAGAAAAGAGTTAGATATTCTCATGTTCGCATGCACACACAAAGAAAGCTGAGTGCGAAGAACCGGTGAGCGAAGTGAAGGAAAACCAAAATTTGCGACAAGCCAAACAAACCAACAACTTCCCGGTTTGCATGCCTTCACGCGAGTTCCGAGCTCGACTACCGAGCACATTGAATGCATTTACACCAACTTTCCCGCTCAAACTCCACTGCCACCGACCGCCAAAATTGGCGACAGTCAAATAGAATTTCCAGTCCATTTTTAGTTTTGGCGACCTGCCACGTCGACACAAGTTAGCCGTTCCTAAAACCTCCGCCAAGACCTGTCCCTCATACTTATCCTTAGCATTTAATGACATAGAAAACGCCGCCCATGGTTCGCACCCCTCCATAGGCCCCCATACATCTTGTTCAATAGTTAGGTTAGTATCTTAGGTTAGAATTTAGGATAATACTTATTCTAACCACATTACACATAGATACTAACTTAGGACATTAGCACTTAGCCTAGGTCTAGGTTAGATTAACACTAATCTAACCCCTAGGTTAGGTTTAGTTTTAGGTTACTAACCATTAATAATTCCATTAGGTCTACATTCCGTACACTCCAGAAAAAGACCTACATCATACCTTCTTGAACAGGGTTAGCTCACATTACGCCTCAGTGCGTAGAATCGTATGTAACCGAATTATTACCTGGTCCACGATCGAGACCTTCCAGATATACTTCCATATCGGGAACCAATCCATTTCACATGATCAGCCTGAGTCATACTCCGGACCAGCTTATTCAATGCTTCTAGACCTTGCAACCTGTTCAAGGTCTGTGATTTTAATTCATCACGAACAGACTTAGAGCAATACTTGGATCAATTCCACTGATCCAAGATTAGATCTTATAGATGGATAACTCTATAATTCATTCCGAGATCAGATTAAACTCAGATGCAAAATGAAATAAATAAAAGAGTCTAATCATATTCTGACTCAGTCAAGGATCTGCAAAGAAATTACAGTACATATCAAGCATGATTTCTAAATCGAGGAACACATCCTTTTATAAGAAATCACATATCAACACTTGTATGCTCAGGAGGAAGTAACAACAGTTCAGGGTGTTACATGCTTCCCTCCTAAAAAGATTCATCGTCCCGATGAATTACATATTAAATTAACCTTCAGGTCAATCAAATTATCAGTACACAAATAATGTGACTATTTCATATTTGAATAGTTCCAGAAATCAATGTCACAACACATTTTATTCAACCTGAATAATGTTTGCCTTCATCTGGCTTCCATAAATATTTTTATAAAAATAAGTTCATAAAAGAATGTTTTGTCAACAGATTTCATTCTGTTGAAAAAGAGAAGGAAAAGCCATTTTCATCTCTTCCAGATTTTCCCAAGTTGCACTTTCTTTGTTAAACTGGTCCACTGGACCTTACATTGCTGTATTTCATGATTTCTTAAATGCAATTGGTGAGTTTCCAGCACTCGTGTGGGTTTAACCACGATTATTCCTGGGTCTTGGACCTGCAAGGAATTCCAATTTAAAACATGTGACAGATCTGAAACGTATTTCTTAAGCAAAGAAATATGAAAAACATCATGCATGCGAGATAAAGCAGGTGGCAATGCTAAACGATAAGCTACAGGATTGATTATTTCGACAATTTTGAAAGGTCCCACGAATCGAGGTGACAACTTGGCAGCCTTGCCAAAAGTTATAGAACTCTTTCTAGGTTTAACACGAAGAAAAACCTTATCACCAAGCTCAAACCTTCTATCAACTCACTTAAGGTCAGCATAGCTCTTCTGTCTATCCGCTGCTTCCTTTAGTCATTCACGAATCAGCTTAACTTGCTGTTCCATTTCTATGAGAATCTCTGGTCCAATTACCACCCTATCCTCAACACTGTCCCAACTTACAGGGGTTCTGCACTTTCTTCCATAAAGCGCTTCAAATGGTGCCATTTTGAGAGATGAGTGATAAGTATTGTTGTATGCGAACTCAACTAATGGAAGATACTCTTCCCATTTATACTGTTGATCCATGCAATACATTCGCAACATGTCCTCCAACACTTGGTTTACCCTCTCAGTTTGTCCATCTGTTTCCGGATGATATGTAGAACTGAAGTTTAGTTTCGTTCCAAGAGCTGCGTTAAGCGTTTGCCAAAACCTTGACGTCATTCTAGGATCCCTGTCAGATATAATCAATTCTGGTACACCATGCAATCTGAAAATTTCGTGTACGAATCTTTTGGCTAGCACTGGTGAATCATCCTTTAGATTTCCAGCGATGAAATGAGCTACCTTGGTCAGTTTATCAACAACTACCAGGATAACATCATGTTTATTCCTGGACATAGGTAGTCCTTGTACAAAATCCATGGTTATTACTTGCCATTTGTACTGCGGTATGCTATGAGGATATAACAATCCAGTAGGGTGCATATGTTCTGCCTTCACCCGCTGACATTCCAGACAATGAGTCACAAAATTAATTACATCCTTTTTCATACCTTTCCAAAAGTATTGTTGTTTCAAATCAGCAAGCATTTTTGTGATGCCTGGGTGTCCAGAGAAAGGTGAATTATGAAATTCAACTAACAACTTCTTTCTCAAATCGTTCAGCATAGGTACATATACCCTGTTTTCATAACGCAAGATTCCTTCATTATCAAAATGAAAACCTTTATACCTTATATCCTTAGGTTCTGCAGCAAGCGCTGCTTTTACTTGCTGAAAGTATGCATCTGATTCTGAGGCACTTTTTACCTCATCTTTAAACTGAGTTCTTAATGTTATAAGAGCAGAAATGTGCCTCCTACGACTTAGAGCATCAGCTACTCTATTCTCCTTCCCTTTGATATAGCTAATATCAAAGTCATATTGTGATAAAAATTCTAACCACCTTCTCTATCTAGCATTGATTGGTGAGTAAAAATATATTTCAGTCCTAAGTGGTCGGGTCTTCAACTCAAAAGGTTTCCCAAGTAAATAGTGTCTCCAGGACTTGAAGTGCATGAACAATGGCAGCAAGTTCCAAATCATGAGGGCATAGTTCAGCTCATGTAACTTAAGTTTTCTACTTTCATATGCTATGACCTGATCATTTTGTAGCAAAACACCTCAAGGCCTTCCCGAGGAAGCATCATTGTTACAACAGTAAAACTCCCATTAGGGTTTGCAGTACATGACTAGTATAGGTGCGAGAAGTCATTTGGTCTTTCAAAATTTTGAAAGCCGCTTCACACTTATCATTCCATATGAATTTCTTATCCTTCTTACGCAAAGAAGTTATTGGTGCGACTACTTTAGAAAAATCCTTTACAAATTTTCTATAGTAACTAGCAAGACCCATGAAGCTTCTTACTTCATGCACATTCTTTAGTGCGAGCCACTCGATTATTGCCACTATTTTTGAAGGATCCACAATTCCTTCTTTACTTATAACATGACCCAAATAGTGAACTTCTGAATCAAAGAAAGAACATTTGGATAACTTACCATACAACTTTATCTTTCTCAAAATTCCCAAAACTATCTTCAAATGCTCATTGTGCTCCTCAACGAGCACTTTTAGAATAAATGAGAATATTGTCCAAGAATACAAGTACAAACTTGTCCAAGTATTCTTGAAAAATATTGTTCATTAAATTCATAAAAAGGTGTGGGTGCATTAGTTAATCAAAGGGTAGAAGCGTGAATTCATAATGTCCGTACCTTGTTCGGAAAGCTGTTTTATGAATATCTTCCTCTCTAATCCTTAACTAATGATAACCAGATCAAAGGTCTATCTTAGAATAAACCGCTGCTCCATGCATCTGATCAAATAGATCATCGATCCTAGGAAGTGGATATCGGTTCTTGACTGTTGCTTTGTTCAACATCCGATAATCAATACACAACCTTAGTGTTCCATCCTTCTTTTTCACAAATATTACAGGCGCTCCCCAAGGTGAAACACTTGGTCTGATCAAACCTTTAGACAAAAGCTCTTGCAACTGTGCCTTAAGCTCAACTAACTCTGTAGTAGTCATCCGATAAGGCACTTTGGATATAGGTTCTGTTCCTGGCTTGATTTCAATGGTGAAGTCAAATTCTCTCTTGGGTGGTAACCCTGGTAATTCCTCAGGAAAAACATCCCTGAAACCTTGTAAAAGAGGGAATCGTTTCATGAAATCATCATCTTCTTCTGAAGATTCAGATATCTTTACCGCATAAAGGGTACATCCTTTATTTTTAGCCTTTTTAAGCTGCATAGCTGACAGTTTTCTAACTGAAATTTCTCTTTTCACACCTTGAATCTCTCGATTCCAGTGATCATCTAAACATTTTATGTTCTTTTCATAACGATCTTACTTTTGCTTTATGGTCAGCTAACCAATTGACACCGATGACAATGTCATACGATCCCAATGGTGCAACATAGAGATCAACTTCCGTGGAAAAGTTAGGTAAGTTAAGGACTGCCCCAAAAAGACACATACTCACTGTATGACAGAATTATTACCATCTTTGTATAGTCCAAGATTTATCCATTTTTCTAGCTTTTCTTTTAAGTTTAGAAGCAATTTTATTAGATATAAAACATTGATAGCTCTGTATCAAAAAGAATAGTGGCAGGTATGCCGAATAACTTACCGAAACTTCTATAGGTGTCACTTACTTTTCAAACTTGCTTGTCGCTACTACGGCATGTATCTTATGCTTTGATGATTACGGTCATCCTTCTTTAAAGGGCATTGATTAGCATAGTGGTCTTTGCCACAATTATAGCAGACCTCCTACGGGTCCCTTTTAGGCTCGAAATTGCCTCCACCTTGTAATTGTCAAGTTGTCCTCCATAGGGCTTACGCCCATTGTTATAATTTTTAGCAAAATTATCCTTACATTTCAGAGCTTATTCTCACTGCTGCTTTCTTATTGTTATCTCCGGAAACTTACTCTTGTTTCCAAAATTTTTCCATGGTCCTTTTCTAGGTGAAAGAGAGGTTGAAGAAGGGTTTGCGGTCTTCTTTCGCACTTCCTCCTTATGAGCAGAAATAGCCTTTAATTTCTGTTCTTGCCTTATGGCCTTTTCAACAACTCCTTCCATAGTGGTTGGGTGTGAACATCGACCTCTCCCCTATCACGGGATTGATCCCATGATGAATTTCCGTATTCGAACTTTTCGTCGGTTTGATACTGCGGTACATACTTAAGGAGTTTTGTAAACCGCTCCCGAGAATTCGATTACCGTTAGCTTCCTTGAGCTAAGTTCTGAAATTTTGTCATTTTCGATCATAGAAAAGTTGTGGCAGCCCAACGTTGCCTAAAATAGCCTTTAAATTGATCCCAAGTAATATTGGTCTCATCAATGTTTAGTTCACTTTACGGCTATCCCACCACAAAGATGCTTCATGGGAAGGCTGATAGGCTCCCCAAATAGCTTTGGTTTCCTCACGAGAAGTTCCTTATTGCAAAGTACTTCTCCATTTCATTTGAGCGTTCTCAGCTCCATCTCCCAATGTGGTGCCATCATACTTAGGTGGACTTATCCTTTTTATATCATTAGTGAGTTCTCTTGCGCTACCCTTTGGCCTTTTTATTTTCTGGTTGGGACGGGTGCATTCCCAGCATTAACATCAACACCCATGTCGGGGTTGTCCTCGGAGGTTGCTGATTATTATTATCGGCTTCTTCATCCTCCTCATTTCCCATCACCTCTTGTTCGATGCAGCTAAGCAATCTCTTGTGTCCAGCAGGCAGCGAGGATCTCATCAAGTTTACGGGTTGTTGCCACTCCTCCTTCGGGTGGAGCATTATTCGCAACGTTCCCCTTGTTCTAACCATTTTACATTACAAGAAAATTCAGGTTTTTATCAGATTATGGACCTGATAGGTAGGAGAAGCTGCAACCTTCACTCGATACCAAGATGTAACATTCTCATTTTAGACAATAGAACAAGTCAATTTTTTTTTTTATAAATGCATCCTGGTTCTAAATACATAATTTAGAACTCACAAATCAAATAACCATTCATTTAACAGATAACCATATGCATTGTAATGACTCGGAGTACCTCCGATCTATTCATTTCATGACTCGGTAATCTACCGATCTATTCATGAGTAATAAGAGTTGGCGTTATTATTTAACACTTCACTCTGTGGTTCTCTTCCCTATGCGGGATTAATGCTCTGTCTAAGGAACCTAACTTGAATAAATGTTACCATTATTCATCGGCATCTCATCCCTTAGACTAGGTGAATTAGGACAACGCAATTAACACTTGCGATACTTTTGCCAAAGATTTGAAACATCTTGTTTATATCTCGTATTCCTTAACGGCATACTCGTCAATCTCGATCGGAATACTCCCTTCACCCCATTCTTATGCTATATAGAATGTCTTACACTAACTCATGTCAGGTCCTTCCTTTCACAACTTAATCACTCGGAGATAGATTAACAAGGTGATAATGTTATATGGATGCCCACGAGTATTAGGGATACGACGACATCTTGGTTTAACCTGCGGTTAGACCGGTGTGTGAAGATACCCGAACCTCCTAGGCAGCCTTATAACATGGCCACATTCCTAATTGGTCCCTGAGTAATTCGTCGAGATCAAAGTGTAAATCTTAGCGATCAATGCAAAGGGTGTCGTCATAAGTCACCTGCATTGTTGTAACTTCGAGAAGATCCTATTCTTCTGGAGGTACAACCCTACGATTTTCTTATGCCGTCAACCTTTAAATCCACCTCAAAAATATCTACTTACTAATATGCGTTACGCACATTGAGTTTTAAATTACTTTAAATACTTTTCCCCGTAGGTTAGCCTTTCCCAATCCCTGGATTCTTCGTCTTAAGACGACCTTCCTCAATAAAACCCATTACATGGTAGAGCTATTAAGGTCAAGCTCTCATCAAGGAGTCATTAGAATACACATGATTCTAAAACAATGGAATTGGACATTATCTCATTACCTTCATATGAGATTTCCATCGAACCCCATTAGATTTATTTCGAGTTCTCTTAACTGAATTTATATCATACTTATTAGTATAAAGATATATTTGGTTAAGAATCCAATTTAAAGTTGTCTGCCATACTAGGACTAGGGATTAGTAATTTACCTCAGCTTGATTAGTGTTCTGCTTAGGTTCGTTTTAACCCTATCTTTTAAAAAGACAATGATTTAAATTTCAATTTAGCTTTCGATAGAACAAATTAGAACTACTAAACACTCATAAGAATTCAATCACATTTTCTTTAAGCTTTCATTGTCAATCACAAAAGCATCCAATTACACAAAGATAACATTGCCACTCTGGTATATAAACCGAAGAAGGTCAACTATCAGAATTAAGAATACAACACATAAGTATCAAATACTTATTTTTATTCCTTTCATAACTATACAAATACATTTTATGCAATGACATACTTGATACAATGCTTAATAGAAAAGAAACATCTTTCCACATATAGTACATTTAGGAAAATCAATTTGTAATTCATTATAAATCAAATTAAACAATCGATCATCTGTCGGATCTGCATTGCTTTTACCACTTACGGCAACCATCTGCGCAAAAATAGTCAACATGAGTCGGTTCGATGAATGAGCATGATAAGCACTAACTTTTAAAACAATTGCAATCCGTCGATTGTTTTCATTAAACACTACTGTTTAAATGAATTCCATTATCAAACAAGTAAACATATTCGGACTATGCCCTTGTAATACAAAAATGACTACAAAGCGTGTAACTCTATCATCGTTACTGAGAATAGTCCCAAACACTTCTCAATTATTTCATCAATATTAAGAATCAAAGAAGCGAAAGTATCCAAAACAATTATCTTAAATCCAAGATCGGTAACATTGGATGGATCGTTAATTTCATCAGGAAATGGAAATATCATAACAACTCTTGAGTATATCAATATGTTAAAAACAGCTCCTACTGTTACAGATATCAACATGTATTATAATAATAGAAAAGAAAGGAACAAATCATTCACACTTCCTTTCACACAAGTTCACTACTGTACCGTCTCCTCATATGGAAAGCATTCATCCGGTAAGTATACGAACAAGTCCGACAAGCCACAAGAAGAATTGTTGTTTAAATAAAGAAATAAAACACAACAAATAAATCAGTCGAGTCCATCAACAGCACACTGTTACAATAAGGAAACTACAGTACAGTAGCCCCCATGCCGAACAACATGGTCTTTCTACCAGACAGACTCAGAATGACCTCACGCAAGAAGCGACAGGCAAGAAGACAACTACTGCCGTTACCTATTTAGGTACAGTTAGCTCCTAAATTCATTCATACTCAAAAATGGATATCAAAGTAAGGAAGGCGTAACACACCTACAATCCCAATAACAATCTACAGCCTCTTCAATCCTTTTCAACATTGTATGGCTTTTGTTCCCAAGGTCGAATTCAAAGGAACTCAATTGTTGCCACAGTCAATAAGAAACTCGAACTCCTTTTGAACAATGACATCTCCCTACGACTTAAGCAGAGAGACGTTTAAATGAAACCCACGCATCACACACAGCCACATCAACTGGCATGAAATCTAAAGAAAACACAACATAGAATATCGTAGCTACATCTGAATGAAATCAGAGTAGAAAGTATGGTATCCATGACCTACTTCATAAAGCCGTTATACAAGATGTCAAGCTATTCATAGAAATCCATCAAGGCCAAATAAACATCACATGTTCAATCTCAGGCTTATACAGAAGCCAAAAGAAACAAGATATCCTCCACGAGGGGTCAAACAATAGAATAAACCCAACAGTCCTAATTTGAAGCGATCACCTTTGGTTATCTAACAAGAATTCAACCGAGTCTATACTGAGTATTCAAGATAATAAAGAAGAATAATTAATGATTCCATCTACTCCAGTAATGATAAACATAAAAGAAAAGGCTTCAATAATTACTGATTTCGTAAAAAGAACCAACTGAACCTTCTTCAATATTTTTTTGAACAAACTTACTGAAGGAAAGCGAAAGCAGATAAACGGGAGTCTATACCCAAAATTTACTATAGTTAACAGAGGTCGAAATACCTATTACTTCTCAAGACTTCAAACAAATCAATATCCAACATCCAAATATATAAATGTATAGCTTCCACAGTGGTCCATTTATACAAGTCATTCAATGGACTCTACAGAGCCGTTCCAATATATAATATACATATATCCATAATGCATACTGTAATGGTTAAATCTTGTTACCCCAACGAAAAAGGAAAACAATTCCAAAAGAGTTGCAATAAGATCTTTGTCACACCGAAAGATGTTTATTCTCAAACAACCTTCAAGACAAAACGAAACCCAACGAGTATCAATAGCCACTATCACCAATAACCACGACAGAGCTTACAAAGGTTCAATATAACTGAACAATCATACGCTATCCATCAGTATCCCTTCTAACAATTTCCACAACAAGTATTAACAAAATATTTATATACATTTATATATACCAACATGCATCAATAGCCTGCACCCATCGGGAGGACAATTCATGGACTCACACAGGCGAGAGCCTAGCACAAAATCTTGCCATATTTTCGCATATAAAAGCCAGAATGCAAAACACTCGAAATATATAGCAACCGTTCGATTATATCAACACCCATCAAGGGATAAACGAAAAATCGAACCTGAAGAGATACAGTACCAAAAATCACACAAGACCACCAAGGAAAAATCATCTATTTCCATAAATCATTTGAACAGAGTTGTTCTAATGAAATCACTTGAAAGACAACAAGATATTTAAAGGTTAGGGCCTAACATGCCTGGATTTTTACTCAAAATTCGAAGCGGACCACTTTGGAAGAGCTCAAACTTCCTTTTCCTTTTCAAGTTAGAGCGACCAACAAAATTTTGCTATCTCCATAACATATATATTTCCCTTGCCAGAGAAAAGAGTTAGATATTCTCATGTTCGCCATGCAACACAAAGAAAGCTGGTGCGAAGAACCAGTGAACAGGCAGAAGGAAAACCAAAATTCGCGACAAGCCAAACAAACCAACAACTTCCCAGTTTGCATGCCTTCACGCGAGTTCCGAGCTCGACTACCGAGCACATTGAATGCATTTACACCAACTTTCCCGCTCAAACTCCACTGCCACCGACCACCAAAATTGGCGACAGTCAAATAAAATTTCCAGTTCATTTTCAGTTTTGGCGACCTGCCACGTCGACACAAGTTAGCCGTTCCTAAAACCTCCGCCAAGACCTGTCCCTCATACTTATCCTTAGCATTTAATGACATAGAAAATGCCGCCCATGGTTCGCACCCCTCCATAGGCCCCCATACATTTTGTTCAATAGTTAGGTTAGTATCTTAGGTTAGAATTTAGGATAATACTTATTCTAACCACATTACACATAGATACTAACTTAGGACATTAGCACTTAGCCTAGGTCTAGGTTAGATTAACACTAATCTAACCCCTAGGTTAGGTTTAGTTTTAGGTTACTAACCATTAATAATTCCAGTTAGGTCTACATTCTGTACACTCAGAAAAAGACCTACATCATACCTTCTTGAGCGAGGGGTTAGCTCACATTACGCCTCAGCTGAGAATCGTATGTAACCGAATTATTACTTGGTCCACGATCGAGACCTTCCAGATATACTTCCATATCGGGAACCAATCCATTTCACATGATCAGCCTGAGTCATACTCCGGACCAGCTTATTCAATGCTTCTAGACCTGCTTTGTTCAAGTGCGTGATTTTAATTCATCACGAGCAGACTTAGAGCAATACTTGGATCAATTCCAGCGATCCAAGATTAGATCTTATAGATGGATAACTCTATAATTCATTCCAAGATCAGATTAAACTCGGACACAAAATGAAATAAATAAAAGAGTCTAATCATATTCGACTCGGTCAAGGATCTGCAAAGAAATTACGGTATATATCAAGCATGATTTCTAAATCGAGGAACACATCCTTTTATATGAAATCACATATCAACAATTGTATGTTCGGGAGGAAGTAACAACAGTTCGGGTGTTACATGATGGTTGAGGTGGTGTTAGAGTAAGAGGAAACCAAGGAGGTTCGGGGTCGAGTGATCCGGGCTCGCAGCAACCCTGAGAACATTTATATGGAGATGTCCCTTTGTCTCCCAGAATACATAGGTATCAAGGATGCTTGAGCATGTTCATATGTGTGAAATATTGTGGTGCACAAAAGGTATTATGGCCTCTAAGTGCAAGGCAAGTCAATTTGTGACTACATTTTAGGTTTGTGCGCACAGCTGGTATAGGAAGTTTGATCCCAATAAAACTTGTATTGACTATGTAGCATTGAAATATGCTTTCTTAAAAGAGTTCCACATCCCAGAGTTTGAGTAGAAGAGTATAAGCGCACTCAAGGATATAAAGCAAGGCACTACTGAAAGTGTACGTGAGTATGATGCACATTTTAAAACACTTCTATCCAAACTCTCTTATGACATTCATGCAATTCTGCGCATGTACAATGATTTTTTAGAGGATGGATTACCCCATTTCGAAGAGCACTATCACATAAGAGTTAAACTGATCCACGCGAAGCATTGTAAGCCATTTACATGCTAAAGTAGTTGGGAGTATTGAAACTAGAGTTATTCCATTTTTGGAAGCTCAGATAGCAGCTATGGCAAAACAATTAGAGAAATTATCAGCAAACACAGCTCATGAAATGCACTCAGGGATCTAGTGTATAGATTGTGAAGTGGAAGGGCACACTGAGGATAGTTTCCCTCACAAGATTGTACATTTTTTGTTATTAGATTGTGATATTTTCCATTTGAATCATGATGCTAGTCAATGCCCCCTACTACAGTGCGCAATCAGGAAGAATGTATCCTCCTTTTGTAAAAATTTTAGGTCCATGACCCATGATACTGAGGATTGTAGATTGATTGGCCAAATCCATGATTCCATTGATATTGGGGTAAGACAGGTGAGTGTGGCTGATAATTATAAAGGGAAGAATGAGCATCAGGATAGGGATTATAATAAAACACGCTATGACGGGAATGACGAAGGTTTGAAGGGGTTCGTGAAAGGGGACGAGGATATCGAGGCGGATATGGAGGACGAGGCCGAGGTGGAGGAAGGAGTGAATTCCCTTGAGGAACTTGCTATACATGTGGTTCACCTGACCATTATAGGCGCAAATGCCCACAGAATATTTCCTGTTCATTTTGTGGAAAGGGGCATAGTTATGAAGAGTGTCCGGACTTGTATGAGCATCTCAGTAAGCAGCACAAGCAAGAAAACAAGGGCATGGGGATGGTTAGAATCTAGTGCATGATAGAGAATTAGTGGATGCCCAAGTTAACACCAGAACCTGAGGTAGTAACAGTCAAGATAACCACACGAGCTGAGGTGGCACGCGCAAGAGAGGTGTTGCAATAGAAGCCGACAATCACTAGGGAGGAGGTTTTACATGCTAGATATCCAGATCCAGCTCATCAAAAAGAAGTCTATCAGGAAATAATGGAGGTCCTTAGGAGCCTTCAAGGTGAGATACAAGGTTTAAAAGAGTAGTCTCAAAAATTGGAGCACAAGGATACATAACAAGCCCCATCGGATATTGACGACATCAGAGAGGTATGTAGAACATTGCGCCAGGAGAATATTATTCCTTTATTAGGAAATTGGTTGAAAGGGAATACTCCGCACATGGGAACTAAAACTAAGAGACAAATACTTCATGTGAATCTTCCCCCGATAGCATTGACTATGACAAGGAGATCACTTTGAATGTTGTTGTGGATGGGTGGTTATTGAGCAATATCTTGATTGACACAGGTGTAGAAGTAAATGTACTTACATTAGATGTGTGGGAACAAATGGGGAGACCCCCATTGCAGCCATCATCTAATGTATTTTTCATGGCAAATAGAACGAAAGCTACTCCCATAGGAGTTTTGAAGGATGCATCTATCACTATACAAGGGGCCAAGTTCATAGGAGACTTTGAAGTACTAGTGCTTGCAGAAGCCGATAGCTTCCCAGCTCTGCTTGGGCGCCCTTGGTGTTATGCGAACAATGTTGATTTGAGGTTTAACAAGGGGTATATCAGCTTCAAGAACAAGGAGGAAAGGGTCATAATACCATTGACAGATGGGAAATCCATGCCATATGTGGAACCTTTAAGCAAAGAGGACTTGAACAGAATCTATATACGCGCTATTCAGGACCCAGAGGTCAATGATCCGTCTAAGGAAGGAATCCTTCATTGGGAAGATTCTCATTCAATCAGCGATACTACTAGTATTTCTTGTGATAATTGGGCTCATGGAACTTATGAACTGGTGGGGTGCGAATTTAAGTACGCGGTTACTTGCAAAATGGGTTTTCACTCTATTCGATGTATAGGTCGAACAGTACCCTGCAACACTGGATCGAAGATTTGGATAGATTTTTATAGGTCATGGAAACAAACTGGGTTGACCAGCTTAAACAATGAGATATGCTATCATATACTTTGGGTGGGATGGCCACGTGCTGGTGGGTAGTCCACAGGGATAATCTCTTAGAATGGGGAATGATTGGGACCACCTTATCAACCAGGTTTTCAAGAAGTAATGCACCTACAAAAATAAGCCCTTATCATGGTGATCAACTTGCTCAACATCATATCCAGCAGTGTGAGAAACTCTGGATAGTAGGACAAGAAGTATTACCACCCTCACTTTGGGTGCATCGGTTTTATTCTACTCTACAAGGTTGCGCGCGTGCTTGGTATGTCTATGCTGAATTACATCGTGACTATGTCTATGATGTTCATCTAAGCCACCAATGAACACAACTTTAATATTTATCACGCTCTTAACCATGGGAGATAGTGGGAAAGTGGAAGAACTTGTTTAGGAATTATTTGGTGAGACAGAGACAGGGGCGCATTTTGTGGATGAAGAAGATGATATCATATTACTTGAGCGTGCTTCTCTAGAAAAAGATAAGGGGAAGATGGTTTACATAATTGATGAGGAGGAAGTTGATCAATTGGATGTGAATCATTCACTCAGAACACATGAAGTATTATCTAGTGCAGATGTCGATGCGTGCGCATATCACGAACCTATGAAGACAACAAAGGTCAATATAGGCACATAAGCTGAACCTAAGGAGGTGCTAATTGGGGATTACTGGTCAGAATCAGAGGTAGCAAAGATCATATAGTTACTTTGAGACTATGAGGACTTATTCCCAAGACGATACCATGAACTTAAAGGCGTTCATATATCACTCAGAGAAATGAAGATCAAGCTCAAGGAAGGTGCGTGCCCTGTTAGGAAGCGACCATATTGGATGAATCCTAATTTGTGTGAGAAAGTAAAGGAGGAGGTTGACAAGATGTTGAAATCCAGGATCATTTGACCATTAGATGAATCAGAATGGGTCATTCCCATGGTGATAAGCATCAAAAAGGATTGGTAGGATTCAAATTTTTGTTGATTATAGGGAGTTAAATGCAACATGTGTTATAGATCCCTTTCCTACACCATTCACGAGTAAGTATTAAAAGGAGTGGTTGGGTGTGAAATATATTCATTTACAGATGGGTTTTCAGGGTATCATCAGGTTAGGATTTCTCTGAAAGATCAAGAGAAGACCACCTTCACTACTGAATGGGGAAGCTT
The DNA here is from genome assembly GCA_018340775.1 of Taxus wallichiana var. yunnanensis. Lineage (NCBI taxonomy): Eukaryota > Viridiplantae > Streptophyta > Pinopsida > Cupressales > Taxaceae > Taxus > Taxus wallichiana. The sequence continues at coordinate 155,808,561 of CM031235.1, read as the reverse complement.
TGCCTATACTGTGATGCCCTTTGGATTGAAGAATGCACCTGCTGTATTTTCAAGGATAGTGGTACAAGCCTTCAAGGATTTTATTCATAAATTCTTACTGGTCTATCTTGATGAAATGACCATTTATGGGCTGATTAAGGATCATTGTGACAAGTGCGCTTAATATTTGAAAGATGTCGATAGTTGAGTATCTCCTTAAACATCAAGAAGTGCATCTTTGTTACTCCCTTTGGCACACTTTTAGGACATATTATCTGCAAGGAAGGGTTGTTGGTTGATCCAGCTAAAGTTGCAGTCATCATTGGCTTGAAAGCACCGGCTAGTCAGTGCGAGGTGCATGGATTTTTGGGTCATACAGGGTATTACAGGAAGTTTATAAAAGGGTATGCAAAAGTTGCCACACCCTTGGAAGAATTTCTCTAGGGAAAAGGTACATTCTACTGGGGGAGTCACAGCAACAGCGTTTGAGATATTGAAGAAGAAACTTACTACCACACCTATCTTGTGTTTTCCTTCATGGGATAAACCTTTTCATGTTCATGTGGATGCCTCTGGCACAGCCATTGGTGCTGTCTTAGCTCAACCAGGAGAAGGTATTGTTGATCATCCCATTTGCTTTGCTAGTAGGAAGTTGACCCCTGTAGAACAGAATTATACCACTACAGAGCACGAGGCCTTGTCCATGATCTATGCCTTGCACAAATTTCATCAGTATTTGTTGGCTACACCATTTGTGTTTTATACAGATCACATGGAATCACAACATTTGGTGAACAATCTCGTTTCTACGGGGTGTATTTGTCGATGGATACTCTTATTTCAAGAGTTTGACTTTACGGTTGTGGTAAAACTAGGCAAAAGCAATTATGGACCAGATCACTTGTCTAGAATTCAATTAGGAGAAGAGACACAAGCAATAGAAGAGACCATACCTGATGCACAGCTGTATAGGTTACAACACGTGCCATCATAATTAGAGGACATTGTTATCTTTCTAAGTACTGGTATGACACCAGAAGGCATGAAGGATTTTGAGAAGAAACAACTTGCTATTCATGCGGCACCATTCATGTTAATTAGTGGTGATTTATACAAGTTAGGTAGAGATGAGGTGTTACGTCATTGTGTCTTGGAGCATGAACAAAAGGAAATAATGGAAGAAGCACATGGTGGTATTACAAGTGGCCACTATGCAGGTGATGCAACATAGTGCACAAGATCCTACTTGTTGGTTTGTGGTGGGAAACATTGTACAAGGATTGTAAAGAGTATTGTAAGACATGTGATCATTTTCAACGTCTCGGTTGACCAGGAAAAAGGGATGAAATGCCCTACGACCAATAACAAGTGCAGAACCCTTTGAGAAATGGGAAATTGACTTTGTCGAGGCCTATTTCACTAGCTGCGTGTAGGATTGGATCATGTTATATCATCACTTGTATAGATTATCTTACCTGATGGGTAGAAGCAACACCTACAAAGGATCAGATAAAGGGCTACAACAACACGGTTCTTATGGGAGAATGTTCTTACAAGGTATGGTTGTCCTTTAAGTTTAACAAGTGATAGGGGCACACATTTTTTAAATGAGACAATATGAATTCTTTTAGACGAGTTTATGGTTGCCCACCATAAAACTACACCCTATCACCCTCAGGAAAATGGGACTACTGAGGATTTTAACAAGATTTTGAGCCACACATTGACCAAGATTTGTGATGTTGGAAGGAAATATTGGGATGATAAAGTATCTGTTGTTCTTTGGGCTTATAGAACAACATATAAAAGATTGAACAAAGCCACACCTTTTCAATTGGTGTTTGGCATGGAAGTTATTATTCCTATAGAATTTATGTTACCTTCTTTGTGCATTGCATGCACTGGAGGTCTAGCTGATGAGAAATCCTTGGAAGAACGGATTGCGAAGATGGTTCAACTAGATGAGTGTCAAGCCATCACACGCTGGAGTCAGAAATAGGAGAAAGCATGCCAAAAGGCATGGCATGATTGACACATCAGGGATAAGAAACTTGTGGTGGGACAAATGGTACTTCTATATGACTCCAAGTTTCTATGCCATCTAGGAAAGCTCAAGGTGCATTGGTTGGGGCCATATGTTATCACTCATATACTTGAGTCAGGTGCTTGCTAGTTGGAAACAATTGATGGCACAAGGTTTCTGGTTACTTTAACGGGAGTAGGTTGAAGCCCTACTATAAATAAGTCTTCTTGGTGTTTGTAATAAGGTAGTATTTCCAGATAAATTAGGTTTCCCTTTATGCATTTCCTTAATGTATTTATTTCCTCGTCAGCTATGCTTTGTCAATTTTCACTCTTGTTTGTGTAATAAGCACGCTTGCACACATGAAACTAACTACAATATGAAGCATGTTGATGCGCAGAGGACTGCACATCCTTTTCATGTGGGGTGGATTGTTGGTGACTCTTAGGTATATGCTACAAAGATTTCATGTTGTGGGTGTTGAGAAAGAAGGTTGCTAAGGGTAACTGATGAAAGATTGCTTCTCAAGATAAGAAAGGATGAAGATGGATGACGAGAATGTATAATGTGAGGTAAGTAGTGGCCATGGTAATTACCAGGAGATCATGTAGTGACAAGGTACTCGAGCACTAGGGTGCGCGAAGAGAAGTCTGTGAAAAGGGTTAAAGAGGTGTGCTAGAAGGTTATAGCTTTTGGCGCGAAGATATACCATACATAAAATGATAAAAATGGGTAATAAATGAGGAGAATTTGGTAGGTGGAGGAGCAATTAATGCAACAAAAAGTAGAAATCTATATAAGGATGGGATGCGATTTCATTTTTACCCTTGCGAATATGAGAATTCGATAAAGAGCCTACATGCGAAGAGCATAAAGCTAACCGATTCAAGGTATGAAGCAAGTGAACCAGTGCGAGAGAAGAGATTTGTTTATTAGAAGGGCTTGAATCCCCTAGGAAAAGGGTTTGACGAAGTAGAGTAACAAAACAGAGCTAGGGTGCGCAAGTTCATGATTGTAAATTAGGGCACGGTTGGATCAAGTAGGGTTTGAAGCAAACCACGAAAAACTTACAGCATACAAATCTAGAAAACAAAACCCTGAAAGAAGAATGGCACCAAAGAAGAAAGTAAGCGGTAAAGGAAAAGAAGAAGGTGGTGGTGGAAGAAGAGGAGGAGATGGCCCCGGAGAGCAATTTTTCTGAAATGTAGTACCCTGAGGAAGTTATTGTGGGGCAGGAATGGAATACCCACATAAGACAGAGTAAGATAAGTGAATACAATCACTGGACCAATGAAAACCAGAAGAAATTAGACGACCTGCTCACTTCTCGAATGAACAGGCACACTGAGGACGACATGCCGATATATGATGATGCTGGGGAAAAGCTACTAAAAGGAAATGGTGTCTACCAACTTTATGAGCTTCCATACTTTGGAAAGTATGCACCCTTGTATAGATGGCTGATGAGCCGAGTCCATGAGGACTTCTTCTACTTTGCAGGATGGAGGGTAAGATTGACACCCATCCTTATTGCCATAGTTACTAGATTACAGGCATCGGGTGAAGATATTAAGACCGACTTAGCTGACAAAAGTGCCATCTTGGAGACACAGAAGGCACTGGGCTATCAGAAAGGACCGCGTGGGATGGACATTGACAAATTGAAAAATTGTCTAGTAGTACAGGCAACAACACATCTAACCACAAAATTGAATGACCAAGAACACTTTGGTCACAAGTTAACTCTATGTGGCTACATGTGGCAAAGCGCATGTCAGAAGGAGCCACTTATAACATTGTCGATTCATTGCAGAGTGGATAGTAGAGGAAGCACGCAAAGGGAATAAGATAAGTTTTGGCTACGTCCTACTAAGTTTGGTCTTCATGGAGATTGGGGTACCAGATGGCCCAAAAGAGAATATATGGGAATACCCCATAAATAACAAGTCTCCAGCTGAGTGATTCAACAAGTATCTCTACAAGGGATCGATGACGGAAGAGGTGAAGGAGCGAGCAGAGATGTGGTATGATAGGCTCCACATGGTGTTTGGAGAAGAATGGCGTATACCCAAGGACTTGCCTTTGGTCCTAGGGAAACAGGTACAATTTGCAGTCTACTAGCACTTCTGTATTGCGTGCTTTCCAAGTGTAGTTCATCAGTTCACCAACACACGGAGGTTGGTGTTTAATGCAGACAAGGTGGACTGTGAATATCACACCCTACGGAAGACATATGGATATCCAGGGAGGAATGCATACAACGAGAATAACATCTCGGAGATCTTGAGCATTAAGCCAGAAACATTGGCCATTGCAGATATCAGGGCCACACTAATATACCTCCAACTGAAGCCTAAAATGGAGAATAACAAGTATGTGGAGAATGAATTCATGCTTCCAAGGCCACCGAAGGGAAAGCATACTATGGAGAACATTTTGGCACCTAGGCCCTCTCTGTACCCAAGCAAGATGATGAGGAAGAGGATGAAGAACATGAAGATAGTGGTGGCCTGGTGTGAAGGAGGAAGCAACCATCTGGCCAGGAGGGGGAGTGCGTGACAACTCCCAAGGAGGAGTTACGAGGGAGGAGTAGGGTGCACAAATATTTAAGAAGGTGTTTAAGTGCACAAGGGCACAAGGAGAAACCCCACAGGTGAAGGAGCTAGAGGAGAAGAAACGAAGAAAACTCAAGCTGAGTGAGGAGACAGAAGAGTCTGAGGAGAAGGTGCCTTCCTCTCTAACTGAAGAAGAGCCTCAACATAAGGAGGAGAAGATGGAAGGAGAAGAAGGGGATCAATCAAAGGCTACATAGGACAAGGGTGGGGATACATCTGGTATTCCTAACCTTGATGCAGCCATTCCAAGAGGGCCTATATCCCGTCGAACAGGGGAGGACACCAAGGCACATACCATGGGGTACACAGAAGACCCAAAGCTAATTATTTGCACTCAGTTCCAAAGCACCATCAAGTAGAAGGATTTATTTAGATGGGCACTCATGGACGAGGACAAGGTGACTTTGCACACAAGAAAATTTCATGGTCTATGCACACACATATGGACGAGCCCGACTTTGATATCGGTGAAGAATCGTGTGTGTCAAGGTGTTGAAGAAGGCACCTGAAATGCGCCACATGACAATCAAACCAATGGTGATGTCAGACGAGCAGGTGAGCAATGCTCTGGTCAAGGTATCCTCTCGAAGTAGCAAGAAGAAACATAGATAAATCTGCTACCATCAAGGCGCTGACGGAGAAATTGAAAGCCAGGGATGTGGAGATAGCGCACCTTGTACAGGAAAAGGATTTGATTAAGAGGAAATACGACACTTTTGTTAGTATGGCAGAGGAAATTGGGGATGATGTCCTCAAAGTACACCCGCATTTGGAATCCCAAGTGCCAAAAGAATTTCCTTCTGCAATGCATTATGTAAAGACAATAATAACATTAGTGTTGGAAGATGAAAAGGTGCGCGTATCCTCACAGCCCAAGGACTCGGGAAAAGATAGAAAAGGTGTAGGCTGCAGTAGCCAGGAAGATTGCTACTTATGAAGGCCTACTACAAGCCACCCATGATGAGCTCAAGAAAGCTGATCATGCGCTAACAATATGCATAGCCCCAGATGCGCTAATCACGATAAAAACCTTGGAGGAAGAAAATGAAGTACACAAGGTGATGAAGGATGCTTCCCTAGGCTGCGTTGAACGCTTAGTCCTAGTAAAGAAAAAGTACAAGGCACTAGCTGCAGCAGCATAGGCACCACATAAGGAGAGGTTGGAGGAGCTAGGAAAGCTCATTTCTCAGAAGATGGATGTATTGGAAGGGGTGCAAACCTCTATGTCAAGCGTAATGCTTGTGATACAAAATGAGCAAGGGAAACTCACCATGGAAGAGTTGTAGTCCATCATTGTAGACATGCTTGTGTTGGTTTGAAAATCTATCGCTTGGGTAGATTTATGGATAGACGAGCCAACAGTGTGCAGGGCATAGCCCCTCTTTGAGTCAGCAAAGTGAAACTGGTTTATTGCTATTCTACCAGTAGGAATCTATGCAAGTCTCACAATATTCTACCTTCGGGGGTTTGGGATCTCATCCCAGTAGGGGTGTTTCCAACTACGAAAAGAAAGGAATGAAAGAGAGGATGAAGAAAGATCAGGTCCGAAGGGAGAAAAGAAATGAATTCCAAAGCAGAAAGGTCAGAAGGTTTATGTTTTGGGATTGGTAGTAAACAGAGCCAAACCTACTTGCATAAACGAATAAAGCAATACTGATGAATAAATGACAAAAAGTAGAGATAGATTCAACAGAATAAATGCATAGATCTGACATAAGAAAGATTAGATGCCCATAACACATATTCAGCACAAATTCTTAATATTTGCATTAATATCTTCTTCTGTTATAAAAAGTACAAAGCCTTTTCTTCTCACTTCTATTTTTCATCTAAAACATATCCACTCTCGAATACAACAAGTATTCAAGTATATATAGAAGGAGAGAAGAAAAGAAGACAAAAGCAAACCAACCACTTAATTACAAAAATATCTTACAATAGATTACAAAGTCATTTGTTGACTTATGACAGCTTAAATGGATGATGTCATTGCTTGTGTCAACACACTTTGGATATTCACAAGGAGAAAGATGGGAAGAAGGAAACTATTCGTCATCATCCCGTGACTGAAAGGGGGTATCTTTCTTTTGCTGCTCGGGTGACGAGATGTGGAACTGGGCACAGTACTCCATGAACTTGCTAATCATGGGTTGAATTTGATCCTGGGAAAGATCCTTGTGTCGATCGCTGATAGCTTCGCAGGTCTCCCGCTCGTCTCTGAGCTTTTCTAGGAGTTTTGAATAATCATTCTCTGCCTCTATCAGGTACCCAATGAAGTTGAGACAAGCTAAAAATTTATTCATGGATTCGGCGTCGAACGTGACCTATGGCCCCAACCCCGTGAAACGATCTCCTTGAAGATCTGAATAGTTTCCTCAACCTTTCTTAAGGTGAAAGAAGAAGTGAGAAATCCTGGAGACATTCTTAGGACAATCTGTTCCATTTGATGCATTGCATCTAGGGCTTCCTCCTTTACTTTGTCGATCTTCTCCAGGATGAACTCCAGCTGATCCACCCGATAATCCAGAGTAGAAAGGATTTTGTTGAGGGCTCTGGGGTGTCCAAAGACGCGAAATTGACTGAGATCTTTGGTCAAGCAGTCGAGCATTTTCCTCAGAAAGTTCTCGTGTTGCATCTGGCATGATCCGGCTCTTGAGAGATGGGTCCTACTATCGCTTGGAGTTCTCTATTTGTTTGATTGATGTTCGATATAACTGGTGAACTTAGTGATCACTCCTCGCTTTCTTTGAGGATTTGGATCCTCCGGTGGAAACCTGCCATGCCCTCGCTCACCAATTTTGGCATATTCATTAATTTTATCGACTCAGAGGCTCAAGAGTTTTGGAGGTAGTTGTAGGAGGTGCACCTTGCCCATTTTTGAAAGGCATGGAGAAAATATTTATTTTGCTCTTTTAGCAGCCTTTTCTCTTCCTTTGCTTCTTGGAGATTTTTGCAAAGGGCGTCAACTGTAGATAGGGCCTCTCCTTGTAGGCTTTCGAAGATGTCCCCATTGTGACTTGAGTCACCTGTATAATCATTGAAGACAGATCCTTTTTATCATTCAAAGGATTGGGGTATGCGATCTCCATTACTCTCTCCCCGAAGCACTCGAGAGAAGTGGGTTATAGGCTTTTGCTTCTTGACCCCTTTTGATGGGATGACAGAGAATTCCATCGGTGTGATGGGAACTTTCCTCTTCTGTTGACTCAGGTGCAGGGAGATCCAGTGGACTTATGGGAGAAGGACCAGAAATAGAGAAAGGGACAGTGTAGTAGTAGAAGGCAAATACGTGGAGACACTTGGAGGCGGCATTGAGAGGAAGGCGAGGAAGTTCTCATGGGAGGAAGACATAGGAATGGAAGGAGCTCGAGAGATGAGGGAAGAAATGGTGGGGATAGCTCCATGAGAGAAGAGAAGATGGATGATGAAGAAGGGGAGCAGTAGAAGAAAGGGGAGAGGACACAACCAAATGAATGGTCACTTGGGTCACTCGAGGAGGAGAAGGAGGAGAAGGAGAAGGGACGAAGGGACCTCAATAATTCTGATCGTGGCAACATCCGAGCGGATGTGCCTATCGGAACATCTTCCACTGCTTCTTCTTCTAAGCTTTCCAGGATTTCAACCCATTCTTGTGAAGCGGAAGGAGGAATTTCAGGAGCTTCCTCTTGGGTGGAGCTGGATTCACCCTCTTTGCCTTTCCCCTTGCCCTTTGGTAGCTGTTTTGCCCGAGGAGGTGTGTTGCCCAACGGAGATGTAGTGAAATCAACTCCGAGGGAAATGAGACCATTCATTCTGCACCAATGCTCTGTTCTTTGCAGAGTTTCCTTGACCCTTTCCTCTATTTTCTGAGGAGCTTTGTTTCTATCAATCATGGAGAAAGGCCAATCGTCCCCACCCGTGTCAAGGTACACTTGATCAACTTCTTGCTCAATGGTTTGATATCCTTTTGGGACGATGGCCACACCGTACTGGATGATTTCAGCCAAGGCCAAGAGGGAATGATCCTTCCTCCTGAGCTCGACCTCATGATATATGTCGATATAAATGTCTTCGATTTGAGGGACGTGGATTGGGTTGAGTTTAGCCCTAGGGAGATAATTTCTTGTGTCAAAATTGGGCCTTGCTGGGAAGTTATGTTTTAGATTTAGCAGCTCTAGTTCTGCAAACATATCCTTCACCTTGTGGTGAGAGAGACAAGTATACCTGCCCACTGTGAGGGGGAAAGGAGTTCCACCCTTCTTTCTCTTTAAACACTTTTCGTGGTAGGTGATAAGTTGTCTCGACAGCTCCAATAGGATCAACTTGGGGCCGGCATATCTCGGCAGTTTTGTTGGTTCCCCCAAGAATTTAGCTTCCCTTAGATAAGTAAAGGTAGGGAATTGAGTGAACAAGGCACCCCATTTCTCTGTGGCTGCGACGATACTCTTGATCGTATGACCGTGAGTCATATTTGGCCTCAAAAGGTAGATGATGCCATAGAAGAAGGCATCGTTGATCTTTGTGAACTGCGGGGATGCTATTTTCCGGCTTGATTGTAGATAGTATTCATATATTTTAACTTGGGGCCAAACCCCAGACCACATTAAAGCTGGATAGTCTCTTTCTGAAGCTGTAGTATATACTACGTAGGAGTTCATATAGAACCTCCCCGTTGTGGTAAGTTGTTGGAGCTGCTCAGATATTGTGCTGCTTATGATCTCCGCCCACTCAAAGCGTTGATCGGGCACATTTTTGTTCATCGTTTCTAAGTATTGCAGCATCCACTTGTGAAAGTAATGGGCATCAAGAAGCCCAAATACTCTACTCAAGAACTTGATTGTATCACTGAGTTCCTTTGAAAAGTCACTGTGATGAATGACTTGTGGCCATCGGGTCACCACCTTTTTGTTCTTCAGGTATACTTTGTTCATCAGCTGCATACACTGATCCTCATTGTCATCCCAAGCCTTGATGCAATCTTCCTGGCTTACGGCCACAAAGTTCCGGTGGTGGGGAATGTCGAGCATTAATTCAAAATGTCAGGCAGTGAGGTTGATTATGACCTCACCCTTCTCATTATGGACACATCTTGTGTCTTTGTTGTAGCAGTGGGCTACTACCATCATGAACTCATTGTTTACGGCACTAACTGGGATCCCTCCAGTGAAATGCAACCCACTGCCCATCAGTTTGTCCATCCATGGACTTCTTGTGACCCTCTGGGTTCTGGCCCAGAAATCCTCCATATCAATGTGACCAAGTTCTGAGTCTCTGATGTCTAGGTCACACTCTGCTTGGGATTTGGGCATCCTGACCCTCTGATATTTGTACTTCATTTCTTCTTCTGTGAGCTTGGCCTTGCCCTTAGATTTGGTAGGTCTCTTGCTTGATGTTGACATATGTAACTCTGAACTCAGTTGCTGATCTGCAAGAAGAAGAAGTGAAACCCAACGCAAGAAAGTCATATCAGTTGTTTGATCTTCCATTAAAGTGTTGACTGAAGGAAGAGTTAGTGATTTTAAGGCTTCAGGGTGCATGGCGCATGAATACTGCAGGCTACAGGGTTAAACAATATGGCACACAGAAAAGGGCTGCTGCAAGGGATAAATCAGCGCCAAAGGGCACATGGCGCATAGATATTGCAGGTTGCATTTTTGTTGTTGTAAGTGAAGTGCATCTGTGCCATATGTATGCATTTTATAAAGGGCGCTGATATTTTTCATGTTACACGGGTACAGGATGCGCCAAAGGGCACAGGTTTAATGCGTGTAACATCATTTTTTCATGTGCCACAGGAGAACTTGGCACGGCACATGGAAGGTCTGCATAACATAATGTTGTTGTAACAATGGATGTGCCTGCGCCTTTTTAACATTTTGTACTTGGCGCATATAAAGTTGGTGTTACATGGATGCAGGGTGTGCCAATGGCATGAGTTTTAATAATGCAACACATGAGTTTGGTGTGCCAAGAGGGCGCAGGAAAAGCGGTTGCAACAAGCAAGGGAAGTGCGCCTTGAGGGCGCAGCTGTTCTTTATGTAACAGGCATGGTATATGCACCATTGGCGCGACTGTATATCATGTTGCAGGGGTGGCAGATGTGCCAAAAGAGGAAATGACAGTGTCTTATTTTCAAGCCTTGATTCTTTCTCCTGAGGGGTTACATGCATTTAAACTTCTTTTGCAGGATGTCTTTGGGTGATGAAGAAGCTTAATCAAAGAGTTTCAAGCAATCTTTTCAAGACAGAGTCCCCTTTACCAGCAGATCTAGAAAGAGGGGGAAATGCATGTGGAAGAATAGAAGAAACAACAAGGGGGAAGTTCATGGTTTCACAGCCTTATTTAACCCAATCCACACCAAGCAACCAAAAACCAAAACACAAAGCACAAGAGCAATAGGGACCTCTTACCCAGATTATATAATGGAGAAATGTGAAACCGGGTCCACGAAGTGATTCAAAAATGACAGGGCAGGTGAAATGACAGGTACAAAGGGAAGAGAAAATCACATGATTCGAGTGATGAAAAGCAGCAGTGTAGATGCGCCTATATATAGGCGAGGTTGTAATAAATGCGCCAACCACTTTTTCAAGTGGCGCGCCAAAAGTGTTGTCAACAATGGAAAGCATGCACCCTTTGGCGCATCAAAACACATGCCAACACAAAGTTATGTGCGCCTTTGGCACACCGAAAGTGCTGTCGACACAAGAATATATGCGCCCTTTATGCACCAAAACTCGGCGCAACAAAAGTATTGCTGACATGAAGGCGCATGCAAGAAAGGAACAACATAGTGAGGCACACCAAACTCTTGTTTCACACTTCAAACCATGCACTAAAGGATTTAAAGGGGGCACACCAAAACTTGATGTTGCATAGAAATTATGTGCGCCTGACCAAAAATGGCTAAGTTTGGAAAACTAGATTTCTCGGGAAGGGATTTTGCAACATTCGAACGCAAGGAGTCCCTGACGAGGGACCGGAACAAAATTTTGGTAGGGTTATCTGTAAAATTTCCCTTGCCAATTTTACGGGATAACAGCTGGCTCTTTCTAGGGACTATCTCTGAGTGAACCTCAGGGGTAGAGAATCCCAGATCTCACGTGCCTATCCATTGGGTAAAAGAGTCAAAAACAAGGGGAAGGCTGGAAAGGAAACACACAACCAAAAAAAGCAAACACATGATAAAAGCAAAGCTGTACATGCAAAGAGAGAGCAAGCTCCACTTCACGAAGTTTTCGATGCTTTGCCCGCTATAGGGAAGCAGGAGATCAGTTCCATCCAGATACGAGAGATAGAAACTATTCTCTCCGTTGAGCTGCTTGATCTTGAAAGGTCCTCTCCACAGGGAATCAAATTTTCCATGCATGCCCTTTGGCTCTCTTCGTTTGTCCCACAAAAGGATGAGGTCTCCCACCTGGAAATTTCTTTGCTTAGATTTTTATCAAACAATCTTTTGACCTGATTCTAATGTTGGGTGATCTTGTCGACCACCCTTACTCTCTTTTCTTCAAGCTCTGCTAGATACATGATCCTCTTTTCAAGGGAATTTTGAAAAGTTTCATCTTCGATTTCCCGTGCCAAGCACAGAGCAGGGAGTTTAGCGGAAATGGGAAGCTCGGCATCGATGCCATATAACACTTGAAAAGGTGACATACCAGAGAGATCTCTTGGGAGTAATGTGGTCTACCCACAAAGCATCGTATAAGGACTTGTGCCACATTCATTGGTTCTCATCCACTAGCTTTTGTATGATGGTCACCAAGTTTTTGTTACTAGATTCTGCCTGACCATTTCCCTGAGGGTAATAATCCGAGGCATGAGCTAAAGTTATTCCGTATTCATAGCAAAAACTAATAACTTCCCATGAAGAAAAGTTAGAAGCATTATCAGCAACAATCTTGTTTGGAACGCCAAACCTGACAATGATATTTTCTTTGACAAAATTGCAAACAACCTCAGAAGTGGCATGTTTGACAGGTATGGCTTCCACCCACTTGGTGAAGTAATTTGTTGCTGTTAGGACATAACTATGTCTGGAACTTGATTGGGGATTGAGTGCACCGATAAAATCAATTCCCCTCTGCTTGAATGGTTCGTCGATGATGACCGGTCTGAGGGGAAAAGTAGCTAACTTGGGCTTGTGACGAACTACTGGCAAGGCTCACACTTTGCTACCCAGGTAGCTGTATCTTGGAAAAGCGTCAGCCAATAGTACCTGGCCGGATGATCTTGTGTGCTATCACAGAAGAGGAGAAATGGCCTCCACAGGCTAAATTATGAAAATTTTTAAGTAACTTCACCTGTTGTGGCTTGTCGACACATCGCAAGAAGATGCCATCTATCCCGCGTTTGTATAAACCGTCATCCCAGATGACATATTTGGCTGCTCTGAGCTTTATAGCGCTTCTCCTTTGCAGTTAGGTGAGCTGGGCATTCACCGTAGGTGAGGAAGAAAGCAATATCGGAATACCACTCATCGCTGGTTGCGAAAAATAGGACCATAGGTAGTGAATAGGGTTTCTGCAGCTGGCTTTGTGCTTCATTGGTACAATCATCTTTTTCTCTGGAAACTTCTGACCCTTGGTTTTCGGCCATAAGTTGACATAGGCCTTTTCCTCTTACCAACTTGGTTGGTTTTATATCCAAATCGTACTCCTAGACCTTTGCAATCCAATTTCCTCGCAAGCTTCCTAACTCCTGTTGAGTTAAAATTGACTTGACTGCCGTGTCAGGGACCAGCACCACTGTATGAGAATTTAAAATGTAATACCTAAAGTTTTTGACTACTTTGACAACGGTGAAGGCATGCTTTTCCAATTGAGACATTTTTAATTCATGAGGCTTGAGGGGAGAGCTCATGAACACAATTGGGGATTCAACATTCTCAGAATTCTTTTGCATCAAGATGGCAGATACAGTATGTTCAGATGCATAGCTATACATGATAAAATCCTTGGAGAAATCGGGACACACCAGGACTGGCGCGTGAGCGATGCAAGCTTTTATTTCATCAAATGATCTCTTCCCTTCTTCACTCCATCGGAAAGTTGGTGACCCTTTCATCATGTCTAATATATGACGAGTCTTTTCAGCAAAGTCGGGAACAAAGCGCCTGAGAAAGTTCACCTTTCCGAAGAAAGAATGGGCCTTGATCTTGCTTGTAGGAAAAGTAAGGCTCTGAATAGCCTTAAATCTTTCGGTATCTATCTTCGTTCCTTCTTTGCTAACAACATGTCCTAGCAAATTTCCTTCTGTGACTCCAAAAATAGACTTTTTTGGGTTTAGGGAAATCCCATGCTCTCGGCATCTGGCCAATACTTGCTCCAGATGATCACAATGATCATTTCATTGTTTAGAGAACATAGTTAAGTCATCCAGATAAACACAATGACCTTCCCTATCACACCTTTGAATGCAAGGTCCATGGCCTTGAAAAGTGGCACCGGCATTAGTCGAGGCCAAAAGGTATCTGATGTAAGCAAATGTGCCCTAGGAGTAGTGAATGTTGTTTTAAATTGGTCTTCAGTGAAACTTCAATTTGATTGTAGCTTGAAAAACCATTAAGCATGGACAACATTTCGATCCATTTTATCGCTTGTAGAACTTGATCCATTAAAGGAAGTGGGTAGTTGTCCTTTAAGGAAGCTGATTGAGTTTGAAAATCTACGCATATGCGTATTTCACCATTTTTCTTGCACACTGGCACAATGTTTGCCACCCAAGTACTGTGATGGATAGGAAAAATGATTCTCGCATCCAGCATTTTCTGAATTTCAGCCTGGATAGTACCTGAGATCTTAGGGTTATAATGCCTCTACTTCTGGTGAAAGGGTTTGACATCCTCTTTCAATGGAATGTCATGCTGGACGTCCTTTGGCTTAAAATACTTTAGATTGGCATAGGACCATGCCAATACATCCATGTATTTCTTTAGCAGTTTGACAAACTTCGCTTCTCTTCAGGTGTGCAACATTTTTCGATGTTCACAAACTACGGATGTTCTACCGATCCTAAATTAACTAGTTCGGTTTCTGGGGAGGAGCCAAGTATCATCTCGCCTTTTATTTTTTACAAAATGATCATGCCTGTCGAACAACCACTCTAAAGAAACCAGGCCCTTCAGAATTTTATTTCCTTTGAGCTGACATATGCCATCGTTCCCTTTGGATTCCTCCTTTTGACCGGTGACTGATTCACGACACGTAGAAGTGGATCCTTCAAAGTGAAGTTCCTTAAAATTTTTTGCCTTTTCTAGAAAGGTAATGAGTTGATTGTCATCATTGAATACTTTCCAATGCTTGAGAATTGTCTGGCACGCTTGGGCGGAAAACCACCTCAATGGTGTATTTGTCTATTTTCAAACCTGGGTGAGGGAGCATGAGGGATGCTGAAACAACCAATGAATCAGCCATGTCATTTTGAGCTCTTGGAATGGATTCTATTGAAAAAGTATCAAATTCTTTGATGTCATCCCACACCGCATTGCGGTAATGCCTGAGCCTCTCATTCTTTACTTGATATATCCTCTTAACTTGATTCATGACTAGCTCTGCATCACCTTGTACTTTCAGATTTTTGATCCCTCTTTCCTTTGCGGCTTGCATGCCAAGTAGCAGAGATTCATACTCAGCAGTATTATTTGTGTTGAAAAACTACAACTTGAAAGAGAGAGGAATAATCTCCCCTTCGGGAGATATTAGCACGGCTCCGGCGCCACATCCACTAGTCGCGCAACTACCATCAAACTACAAAGTCTAGATCTTGTTAAGATCTTCTTCTTGGACGAGAACAACCATTTTGTCAGACTCGGTAGATAAGAAATAGTTCCCCATTCCTGATGATTCAAAAATAATTTGGGCTTTGGGGTCCTCAGAGTTAGTAACCAAGTACTTCTTTTGTGATTTTGGCTCCAATGTTTGCATTACACCTTTGACGGGGATTCTAGCCTTAGACCAGTCCATATGAATCTCCCCACCAACTTCACTACAAAAACTTCTTCCCAGAAAAATTCCATAGGCTGCTGGAATATCGGCAACGAGCATAGTCATCTTTACTCTTTTCTCTGGGAACGCCGCAAATGTGAACTGTGTGTCTTTGATTTGACCAATCAACGGAACCTGCTTGGTTTCTAAGGAATAACATCTGCCAAAAGGCTTGGTAAGGGTGAGGCCCAAAGCATGGGTGAATTTTGCTAGCATGACATTATCAGAAGCTCTAGAATCAATTATGCAGTTACTTAATTTGTGGCCATTGATTAGGAGGGAGAGATAGAAAGGTTCTATCTTTCCTGATGCAGATGTTGAGGCAACATTTATGCGGGACGTAGGAGGAGTGGAGAGGATTCCTTTTAGGGAGATCTGGGGAGATATGATAGCTTGACTTTGAATATACTTGGTCAACCTTACAAGTTGTTTGGGGTTTGACTGAAGATATTCAGCTTCAGACATTTGGATCTTAGTCTTCTTAGCATGATCTATGATGTCAAACGTGGCTAAGGGTTGCGCTGGTGAAGGAATGAGTCCCTCACTTCGTGATGGTAGAGTAGGATTACTGGTCTTTATGGAAATAGAAGAAGGCTGATTTGGAGGAGAGATGGGGGGAAAAGATTTCTTTGTAAAAGACTTAACAGGGGGTTGAGTAGGAAGAGGATTACCTCTTTTAGCAATGGTTGGAGGTGTGTTTGACACGGCCTTCTCTTTTTGCACATGGGCAGCGACCTCTGCTTCTTTTCCTTGTGAGCGGGTAAAAACAGCATATGATTGTCCACTTGCATACCCCTGTGTACCCTCTTCTTCATCAGACTCTTCCTCATCAAATTCCATATACCCGATAGTAGAGTCACCAGTCGGTTCACCGACGTCTTGATCATCTTCACCTTGAGATGAAGGTTCTTTGTAATTTTGTTCCTCTTCTTCGATTTCGACTAAAGCGTTGACCGGAGGAGCCTCAAGTGCCAACCGTGGAGCAGTTGTAGGTAAGTGCGGCCTTTGTGGAACATTGTTGGGAATGAAATTCCTCCGTGGAATATCCCGAGTATGAGGAACTGGGGGAAGCTTGAGCTAACTGCTTCTTTAATGCAAGTAAGTCATTTGCCATCTTTTGAAATGCCGGATCAGACGAAGTAGCGGGAGAAGGGCCCGAAGATTTAGGCTTGGATGATTCCCTTTTTAATTCGCCAGATATTAGCAAATTATCTTCAATTCGGATGGCAGCGGCCTGGGTGAGAATCAAGGTAGCTACTTGTTCTTGCAGGAGTAAGAAACTTACTTTTGAGCTCATAGCGTTCACGAAGAAACACTTCTGATTTTCCAGTGTTGGAAGCATGGCAACAGGGACATGGTTGATTAATGCATTGAACCTGGCGATAAAATCACACATGGTCTCATTGGCCTCCTTCTTTAGGTGAGTGATCTGAGATAGCAATGCAAATGCATCTTCCGAAGGCTTGTACATGTCTTCAAAAGCATCCCGCAAGGTGGCCCAACTGGTAATAGATCCGGCCGGTAAATGCTGAAACCATTCTGCTGCGGGCCCTTGTAGAGTTTCTAGAAAAAGGTGAACCAACACATCTTCATGTGTCACATCTAGGATACTGCATGACATGATGAATAAAAATATGTGTGAATCAATGCTTTGGTTTCCACTCCCATCAAATTTGGGAAAATTCTTTCGGTTTCCATGTGGGAGCACGTGAACAAGATGCGGCAAAGCCAGGGGACCCATAGCATTTCCCCATGGTACCGCCATCTAGACGGGTGGAAAAAGAATGTGGGATGGAAGTACAGTTCCACTGAGCAGCAAGGCACTACAAAGGGATGTGGAGGCTCCTTGTGAAAATTGGTTCTTTCGTGGAGGTGAGCCACTTCTGGCTGACCACTCAGCTGAACTTAGTGATGAAAAGCATGTTGGTGTTATACTAAAGTTGTGCCTTTGAAGCAGATCAAAAGTAGGATCGACTTCTCCATGAGCTCTCCTACTACGAGTAAATGGTTCACCTGCCAGTGTACCTTCCTAATCTGCAATATTGGGGAGTAGATTTAAAAACTCTTTTTGGTTGTACTTGCTGATTTTCTGATTTTTCTAACAAAAATCAGCAGCATGTACTTTTCTGAATATTTAATTTTATCCTTTTCTGAAAACCGATTGTGGTTTAATGACAAAGAACAATGAGGATAAAATGATGGTGAAGCTTAGTAAGCTAATTTTCAGATCTAGAGTTGACTTTTCAAAGAGTTTGAAAATTTTGGTAAACTGTCAAAAACTCAGATCTACGGAAAAATACAGATTTTTATAAAAAGTCAGTGAACTAAAGATCTTCAACTAGGCCAGATCTATGGATCTCAGAAGAAAATTTTCAATTTGGGTCACTTTTGCAAAAAAATTTGGATTTTGAAAAAAGTTAAAATTTGCAAACAGGTAGTGATTTTTCTGATTTTTACTGATTTTCTATCATACCACCATCATAGATCCGATAGATCTATTCGTTCCCCAGCGGAGTCGCCAAAAACTGTTGGTTTGAAAATCTATCACTTGGGTAGATTTATGGATAGATGAGCCAATAGTGTGCAGGGCATAGCCCCTCTTTGAGTCAGCAAAACGAAATTGGTTTATTGCTATTCTACCAGCAGGAATCTGTGCAAGTCTCACAATATTCTGCCTTCAGGGGTTTGGGATCTCATCCCGATAGGGGTGTTTCCAATTGCAAAAAGAAAGGAACGAAAGAGAGGATGAAGAAAGATCAGGTTCGAAGGGAGAAAAGAAATGAATTCCAAAGCAAAAAGGTCAAAGGGTTTATGTTTTGGGATTGGTAGTAAACAGAGCCAAACCTACTTGCATAAATGAATAAAGCAATACTAATGAATAAATGACAAAAAAGTAGAGATAGATTCAACAGAATAAATGCATAGATCTGACATAAGAAATATTAGATGCCCATAACACATATTCAACACAAAGTCTTAATATTTACATTAATATCTTCTTCTGTTACAAAAAGTACAAATCCTTTTCTTCTCACTTCTATTTTTCATCTAAAAGATATCCACTCTCTGAATACAACAAGTATTCAAGTATATATAGAAGGAGAGAAGAAAAGAAGACAAAAGAAAACCAACCACTTAATTACAAAAATATCTTACAATAGATTACAAAGTCATTTGTTGACTTTTGACAACTTTAGTGGATGACATCATCCCATGGTGCAACATGGATGATGTCATCATTTGTGTCAACACACTTTGGATATTTACAAGGAGAAAGATGGGAAGAAGGAAACTATTCGTCGTCATCCCGTGGCTGAAAGGGGGTATCTTGCTTTTGCTGCTCGGGTGACGAGATGTGGAACTGGGCACGGTACTCCATGAACTTGCTAATCATGGGTTGAAGTTGATCCTGGGAAGGATCCTTGTGTCGATCGCTGATAGCTTTGCAGGTCTCCCACTCGTCTGTGAGCTTTTCTAGGAGTTTTGAATAATCATTCTCTGCCTCTATCAGGTACCCAATGAAGTCGCGACAAGCCAATAGGTTATTGATGGATTCGGCGTCGAACGTGACCTCTGGCCCCAGCCCCTGTGAAACGATCTCCTTGAAGATCTGAATAGTTTCCTCAACCTTTCTTAAGGCGAAAGAAGAAGTGAGCAAGCCTAGAGACATTCTTAGGACAATCTGTTCCATTTGATGCATTACATCCAGGGCTTCCTCCTTTACTTTGTTGATCTTCTCCAGGACGAACTCCAGCTGATCCACCCGATAATCCAGAGTAGAAAGGATTTTTTTGAGGGCTCTAGGGTGTCCAAAGATGCCGAACTTGACCAGATCTTCAATGAATAGTTGAGCATTTTTTGAAAGGTCTCGTGTTGCATCCTGACATGATCCAACTCTTCGGAGATGGGTCCTGCTATCGCCTGGAGTTCTCTGTTCATCCGATTGATGTTCTGATATAACCCAGTGAACTTAGCGATCACTCCTTTTCTTTCTTTGAGGATTTGGCTCCTCCAGGAGGAAACTGCCATGCCCTACTCACCGATTTTGGCATATTCATTGATTTTATCCTGACTCAGAGGCTCAGGAGTTTTAGCGGCAGTTGTAGGAGGCGCACTGCCCATTTTTTGAAAGGCGTGGAGAAGATATTTATTTTTCTCCTTTAGCAGCCTTTTCTCTTCCTTTGCTTCCTGGAGATTTTTGCAAAGGGCGTCAACTGTAGATAGGGCCTCTCCTTGTAGGCTTTCTGAAGATGTCCCCATTGTGACTTGAGTCACTGTATAATCTGTTGAAAACATATCCTTTTTGTCCTTCAAAGGATTGGGGTATGTGATCTCCATTACTCTCTCCCCTGAAGCACTATGAGAGAAGCGGGTTATAGGATTTTTCTTCTTGACCCCTTTTGATGGGATGACGGAGAAGTCCATCGGTGTGATGGGAACTTTCCTCTTCTGTTGACTCAGGTGCTGGGAGATCCAGGCTGGACTTTTAGGAGAAGGACCAGAAATAGAGAAGGGGGCAGCTGCAGTAGTAGAAGGGAAATACGTGGAGACACTTGGAGGTGGAATTGAGAGGGAAGCCGAGGAAGTGCTCGCGGGAGGAAGAGATACTGCAGGGGAGGAAGACATAGGAATGGAAGGGAGCTCAGAGATGAGGGAAGAAATGGTGGGGGACAGCTCCGCGAGAGAAGAGAAGATGGATGATGAAGAAGGGGAATAATAGAAGATGGGGGAGAGGACATGACCAAAGGAATGGTCACTTGGGTCACTCGAGGAGGGGAAGGAGGAGAAGGAGAAGGGACAGAAGGGACCTCAATAGTTACAGTCATGGCCACATCCTGAGTGGATGTGCCTATCGGAACATCTTCCACTGCTTCTTCTTCTAAGCTTTCCGGGATTTCAACCCATTGTTGTGAAGTGGAAGGAGGACTTTCAGGAGCTTCCTTTTGGGTGGAGTTGGATTCACCCTCTTTGCCTTTCCCCTTACCCTTTGGTAGCTATTTTGCCCGAGGAGGTACGTTGCCCAATGGAGATGTAGTGAAATCAACTCCGAGGTAAATGAGACCATTCATTCTGCACCAATGCTCTGTTCTTTGCAGATTTTACTTAACCCTTTCCTCTATTGTTTGAGGAGCTTTGTTTCTGTCAATCACAGTGAAAGGCCAATCATCCCCACCCGTGTCAAGGTACACTTGATCAACTTCTTGCTCATTGGTTTGATAGCCTTTTGGGACGATGGCCACATCGTACTGGATGATTTCAGCCAAGGCCAAGTGGGAATGATCCTTCCTCCTGAGCTCGACCTCATGATATATGTTGATATAAATGTCTTCGATCTGAGGGATGTGGATCAGATCGAGTTTAGCCCTGGGGAGACAATTTCTTGGGTCAAAATTGGGCCTTGCTGGGAAGTTATGTTTTAGATTTAGCAGCTCCAGTTCTGCAAACATGTCCTTCACCTTGTGGTGAGAGAGACAAGTATACCTGCCCACTGTGAAGGGGAAAGGAGTTCCACCCTTCTTTCTCTTTAAACACTTTTTGTGGTAGGTGATAAGCTGTCTCGACAGCTCCAATAGGATCAACTTGGGGCCGGCATATCTCGGTAGTTTGGTTGGTTCCCCCAAGAAGTTAGCTGCCCTTAGATAAGTAAAGGTAGGGAATTGAGTGAACAAGGCCCCCCATTTCTCTGTGGCTGCGACGATACTCTTGGTCATACGACCGTGAGTCATATTTGGCCTTAGAAGGTAGATGATGCCATAGAAGAAGGCATCATTGATCTTTGTGAACTGGGGGATGCTATTTTCCAGCTTCAGTTCCAGATAGTATTCATATATTTTAACTTGGGGCCAAACCCCGCACCGCATTAAAGCTGGATAGTCTCTTTCTGAAGCTGCAACATAGACTACGTAGGAGTTCATATAGAACCTCCCCATTGTGGTAAGTTGTTGGAGCTGCTCAGATATTGTGCTACTTATGATCTCCGCCCACTCAAAGCATTGATTGGGCACATTTTTGTTCATCATTTCTAAGTATCGCAACATCCACTTGTGAAAGTAATGGGCATCAGGAAGCCCAAATACTCTACTCAGGAACGTGATTGTATCACTGAGTTCCTCTGAAAAGTCACTGCGATGAATGACTTGTGGCCATCGGGTCACCACCTTTTTGTTCTTCAGGTATACTTCATTCATCACTGCATACACTGATCCTCATTGTCATCCCAAGCCTTGATGCAATCTTCCTGGCTTATGGCCACAAAGTGCCGGTGGTGAGGAATGCCGAGCATTATTTCAAAGTGTCGGGTAGTGAGGTTGATTATGACCTCGCCCTTCTCATTATGGACACATCTTGTGTCTTTGTTGTAGCAATGGCTACTACCATCATGAACTCATTATTTACGGCACTAACTAGGATCCCTGCAGTGAAATACAACCCACTGCCCATCAGTTTATCCATCCATGGACTTCTTGTGACCCTCTGGGTTCTGGCCCAGAAATCCTCCATATCAATGTGACCAAGTTCTGAGTCTCTGATGTCTAGGTCACACTCTGCTTGGGATTTGGGCATCCTGACCCTCTGATATTTGTACTTCATTTCTTCCTCTGTGAGCTTGGCCTTGCCCTTAGATTTGGTAGGTCTCTTGCTTGATGTTGACATATGTAACTCTGAACTCAGTTGCTGATCTGCAAGAAGAAGAAGTGAAACCCAACGCAAGAAAGTCATATCAGCTGTTTGATCTTCCATTAAAGTGTTGACAGAAGGAAGAGTTAGTGATTTTAAGGCTTCAGGGCGCATGGCGCATGAATACTGCAGGCTACAGGGTTAAACAATATGGCGCACAGAAAAGGGCTGCTGCAAGGGATAAATCAGTGCCAAAGGGCGCATGGTGCATAGATATTGTAGGTTGCATTTTTTGTTGTTGTAAGCAGAAGTGTGCCTGTGCCATATGTATGCATTTTATAAAGGGCGCTGATATTTTTCATGTTACACGGGTACAGGATGCGCCAAAGGGTGCAGGTTTAATGCGTGTAACATCATTTTTTCATGCGCCACAGGAGAACTTGGCATGGTGCATGGAAGGTCTACATAACATAATGTTGTTGTAACAATGGATGCACTGTGCCTTTTTAACAGTTTTGTACTTGGCGCATATAAAGTTGGTGTTACATGGATGCAGGGTGCGCCAATGGCGCAAGTTTTAATAATGTAACACATGAGTTTGGCATGCCAAGAGGGCGCAAGAAAAGAAATTGCAACATATAAGGGAAGTGCACCTTGAGGGCATAACTGTTCTTTATATAACATGCATGATATATGTGCCATTGGCACGACTGTATATCATGTTGCAGGGGTGGCAGATGCGCCAAAAGAGGAAATGACAGTGTCTTATTTTCAAGCCTTGATTCTTTCTCCTGAGGGGTTACATGCATTTAAACTTCTTTTGCAGGATGTCTTTGGGTGATGAAGAAGCTTAATCAAAGAGTTTCAAGAAATCTTTTCAAGACAGAGTCCCCTTTACCAGCAGATCTGGAAAGAGGGGGAAATGCATGTGGAAGAATAAGAAAGAAAAGCAAGGGGGAAGTTCATGGTTTCACAGCCTTATTTAACCCAATCCACACCAACAAGCAGCCAAAAACCAAAACACAAAGCACAAGAGCAATAGGGACCTCTTACCGGATTATATAATGGAGAAGTGTGAAACCGGGTCCACGAAGTGATTCGAAAATGACAGGGCAGGTGCGCTGACAGGTACAGAGGGAAGAGAAAATCACGTGATTCTGACTGATGAAAATGACAGTGCAGATGTGCCTATATATAGGCGAGGTGGTAATAAATGTGCCAACCACTTTTTCAAGTGGCGCGCCAAAAGTGCTGTCGACAATGGAAAGCATGCGCCCTTTGGCGCATCAAAACACCTGCCAACATGAAGTTATGTGTGCCTTTGGCACACCGAAAGTCTTTCAACACAAGAATATACGTGCCCTTGGCGCACCAAAACTTAGGCGCAACAAAAGTATTGCTGACATGAAGGCGCATGTGCCTTGGCACATGCAAGAAAGGCACAACATAGTGAGGCGCACCAAAACACCTGTTTGACACTTCAAACTATGCGCTAAAGGATTTAAAGGGGGCGCACCAAAACTTGATGTTGCATAGACATTATGTGTGCCCAACCAAAAAAGACCAAAAATGGCTAAGTTCGGAAAACTAGATTTCCCGGGAAGGGATTTTGCAACGTTCCGAACGCAAGGAGTCCCTGACGAGGGACCGGAATTTTTTTGGTAGGGTTATCTGTAATATTTCCCTTGCCAATTTTACAAGATAAAAGCCTAAGAAAGCAGGAATGGTACTAACGGTGTGGGAGAACCTGGAAGCATATATTAAAGAATAATATCTAGTGTTGCTACTTCAGGATGAGACTAAGGGACCTGAGGCTTAAACAATTTTGTTAGCTGTGTATACCTTCTTCAAAATTCCTTATTCAGCCATTCTTTATTTATCCATTCTTTGTATAAGTTTTGGACATCACCATTGTTAGGGTGATAATGAGATTAGTATGAGGTAATGTTGATCAGAGAAAACACTTAGTTAAACTTGCACGTAGTCTGCGAGAAGAACATCACAGGAGAAAAAGCACAAAGGTATAGGAAGGCGTCACGAGACAGAGGTGTAGAGTCAGAATCTCAAGGACTTAGCTGATTTTGGAGATCAGGTCTATTCTTAGAGATTGGCATGCGGAGCACACAAAGTGATGCCAAGATTTGTGTGCCACTCTTTGTGGAGATTCTTTGAGGAGCATGACAACTCACTCTTGCATGGGCATAAGCTAAGAATAGATCCACCACTGTAGTTAACTATCAGCGATCTATAGATAACATACTTGCATGTATGGCTATAGTTGTAAAAAGGTGTGTGGCTATTATTAGCATGCAATCTATTTCGGTAGAGTTAAGTGGTGAAGGGCTAGTTCCCCACCCTATATATACATATGTAGTGAATTACTTAGGAAAGAGAGAGATATATAGATAGATAGATAGAGACACATGCTTTGAAGAATGAGAAAAACATGAGTACATGTGACTGGATAATTGTAACAGATCCATGCGTGCATGCCTGGTATTGTATGAAGCTTCTATACTATTGGTACGATGAATAGATAAAGAAAATTGACCGAACAAACAGTGTTTGATGTGTTTTATCAATGCATATTATTACTTTCATGATGATTTACCTTTAAGTGCTTATAGATCTGGTTAAGTGTAATGATGAATAGATGGATTAGTTACTAAAAATATATGTTTACTGCTTTTTCATGCCACCATTCTATTTGCAACCTTTAAAGAGGGACCCGATACCTTTGCGCACTTTGGGTGAGCGCTCAGCCTAGGATGAGTGATGTGCCAAAGTGTGACTAGGTGTTACTAAAAATTTTAGGTTGTACCACTACATCACAAATACTCCTTATGCTATCCTAGACCTTGTTTGGATCCTTCTCATGAATCTAGGACACACTGGGCTGCTAAAACAAATGAATTTTGTTTCTTGGAGTCACCATATGTGTTAATTTAGAGCCTTTAAAGGCTATAATTTTACCAAGACACACATCCACACTTGATAAAACTATAAATATCAAATTTTGACCCACAGAGTGTGCCAAAATTGTTATGTCAAAAAGGTCCCACCCTAGGATTTGTACATTACACATCCCTACTTTTGAATAACATGGGATTGTCTCAAGGTGTGGGACCCTTGTAAATGAGACAAAACTCTAATGATAAACTACACCTAGAAAGAAAAAATACATCTACTTAATCACTAACCTAAGACTCCAAGGAACTGGAAGAGAGATGCATAGAATGAAATCCTACACTAAGGGAGGTGATATCACCAAGAATAAGGGTTGGATCTATTCCAAGTGAGTGAAAATAGAGAGATAATGAGGTAGAAGAGGGAAAATAGAAGTTCCACAATTCAAAGAACACATTCAAACCTCCATTTTCATGGAGCACAATGCATTTGAATTCTTCAAAAGAATGAGACATGCACATATACTGTGAATGTAATAGAAGGAAAAAATACAATATAATTTGAGATAGGGTAGGAAAATCCACAAAACACCAATTTTGTTTCTTAAAATGATGCATAATCCATTACAATATAGGCATAAGGAAAAAATCCTTTACTAAACACCCAAAATCAAGGCCTACAACTCACAAAAGCTTTGGAGTAATTTTGAAAGAGTTTATTTACATTCTAGAATGTCTCCCCAAATTGAGGTGAATTTATGATATATAGAGAAAACCTCAAATTTTCTTCACTAACTCGACATTCAAAGTATTAATTCTTTGAAAAGAGGTATGGGTAGCCATGAAAATTTTCTTCCCAAGGGTACCTTGCTTGCACGGGCAGCCATGGATGTCATACCTCATTAAACTATTTGTTGA
Organism: Taxus wallichiana var. yunnanensis; assembly: GCA_018340775.1. NCBI lineage: Eukaryota > Viridiplantae > Streptophyta > Pinopsida > Cupressales > Taxaceae > Taxus > Taxus wallichiana. The sequence continues at coordinate 155,782,538 of CM031235.1, read as the reverse complement.
TATGCTTCTCGTATCATTTCATTATTTCTGGCCCATCGTTGATGCTCTGTGCACATAGCCAAATCACATGCATTTTCCCAGGATGATAGAATTCTCTTTTCAAAATGATTGGTTGCATAATTCCTCGATGTCGGTTAAGAGCAATTCTTCTCCGTCGTTCGGTTGCATATTTTAAATTAATTTTCTTTTTCATGTCAATCGATTGTGTATTATTCAACATGTTGGTAACATGCATCCCTATAACCAACACCTTGTGCCAATGTGACTCGAATAACCTTCTCTGCTACTTGCCGGTAGTGCATGATTTTTTTCAATTGGAAGCACACATTATACTACCAATGTCACTACTACTACTAACTGGGTGTCCTCGCTACCATTGTTGCAATCGGTTATTAGCACCAAACATGCTACTGGGATGGTAACATTTGTACATGCTATCTCTGGTAGCATGTAAAATGATACCATCTAATAACATCTAAGTATGTTACTAGTGCTCTACACCATTTCTTACATGTGACCTAACAATTTTTTCCACCGAACTATCACATTCGTGTTACCAACCGGTAGCGTTACATATGCTACTTGGTTAGTAGAATTTGTTCTGCTACTATCTAGTAGCATGAAAATGCTACCAGTTGGTATCATTTATTGATGTTACCGGCATGTTCAAAATCCACCTCTTACACATCTTGATTCACTCTTTTCTCATAGCTCACCATCATCCCTACTTTCCCAAAGACAATGCTTTTTGCAACCCACCGATCTCTCCAAACATAGCTCACCCATAGAATCAACTCAATCATAACTTGGCTAAGCCACCCGTGAGGTACCCTTTTCCTCTTAAATATATACACCTCATTTTATCACCACTGCCAAGTCCATGAAGCTAGTCCATTTTACACGTGTGTAAAAATGGATAATAATTACTTTGTTCATGGTCTTATTTTTACAATTTGATGAATATACAAAGTGTCATTGGATCACAACCAACTATTTAGGGACTTGACTTTGAGATGCTTCCACAATCTATATGCAACCTACTTAGACATTATTTGTACATGGTTCATGACCCTTCCTCTAATATTTAGACGAATTTCATACACCATAGTATAATATTTTATTAAAACTTGATGTCCTAGGATTGAGAAATTATTCAAATACATGAGAGCACTAATTGAGAATTTTATCATGGACAAAGGAGATAGTGATCTAGGAATGATTGGTGAAATGATTAGTAGTATTGCATTTATGACAATTTTTAAGTTTAAATCATTATATCATGATCATAGTTCTTGTAAGGTCCTGTAATTCACTTCTCTGCAAGTGATCAAGATATTCATGAAGGTCATCTCTTTAAAACTCTATACATGTAAGAATTTTATGAATGGGTTGAGAAGAGACTTCAAGGTGTGGCATGATGAACTCTAAGTTCTCTGTGATGTGTAGACTCTCTACAACATTGATCAATCATGCCTAGATGGTGATAGTGAGTTAGGCATTATTAAGGAATATGGTTTTTTTTTTTTGTTTCGATTTTGATTGGTGGAGACTAAGATGGTGTGGATTCGATTTGAAAATTGCGGTGGCGGTGGTTTTAATGAGGAAGCTAATTTAGAAGAAGGGTTGAGTTTTTTTATTTGTTAATAATGGGGGACTTGGATGAAGGGAATTTCCCTAAGATGGATGGTAATGCTCATAAGAGTGATGATGTGGAACTAGATTACTTAGTATGGTTAGTCTTGAGACAAGGAGCTCCAACTTTTAATGTGGGTGCATGAGGGACTTTTGGATGGGTATGCCAAGATTCTTAGACTTTGATTGGAAGGATTTACCTTTGGAAATAATGGTGACAATTTTGACTAAGGAATCTATGGTAGTAGAAATTGGTAATGTGAATTGGGTTATAGATATCGAAGGTTGGAAGTGTATTTTGTATGATTTTCTTGACAAGATCTAAAGGGGTCGTAGATTGTGTATGTGTAGGATTGTTTTGTGTGGGTGTGATTAGAGTTGCATATGTTATGAGAGTTTCATTTGTAGATGTATTTGGTATGGGTTTTGTACAGTGGAGGATTCAAGAGGTGGTAGTGTGGATGTGGTCGTAGATTCAAATGTTGATGTAGGCATATTCATAGTAGTAGATGTAATTGACATGGGAGTAGTGTAGATATGTGAGATGAAGGCATTAAGGTAGCAATAAATGAAGGACTATATATGATAGATGAGGATGTAAATAATATAGATGGAGAAGTGGATGTGATTAAATTTTGTGGGGATGTAGTGGTTGTGGTTACGAGTTGATGTTGATATGATGGGTGTGTAAATTGATGAAGTTGTGATCATAGGGGAAGAGTCTGAAATAGGGTTGGATGCAATAGGTAATGAGGTAATGGGTATAGGTGATGGTGTTGGATTTTAATCTATAGTATTAATTGTATGGGCATTAGGTGGTCATGATGTAGAGGGTGGAGTTTTATTGTTGGGTGGATGATTAGGAAAGGGTTGTTTGAAGATGTCAAGGGGTTAATTAGGTGGCACATTATGATTATCCACTTAGAGGTCACCAGATTCTATAAGTTTTTGGAAAACATATTTAATTCTCAATTTCATGGTTGTGAACTTGATGGTATTTTCAGTAATGTTCCTCACAATACCATGTGGGTTTGTGTCGTGATTTTTCAAATGGCCGGATGGGAGGAAGATGGATGAGATGGACCACCATTAACTTGTCAAATATTGTGTTATAGGATTCCCCAAGATGGGTGTAGTTAGGAGGTGGTATAGAAGCACATTGTGGAGGCTCCATGTGAGAAATGGATGTGGAAGAAGATTTAACCATGATGGTATTAGCGGCATTCTTATATTTTTCACCATGTATGGAGGATTTAGTGATTTCGGTATTGGGTTTGTTTGATCGAGTTTAAGATGGTGTTTCTCAAGTGTGCAGAGTTCAATTTTGTGATTCATAGTAAATGCCTCTTTAAAGGTTTGAAATTATTGAATTTGAAGAGTGGAGGATATATACTTTGCACAAGACCATGAGAAAAATTCAGTTCATTCGAGTTAGTGGAAAGGAAAATGATAGTTGGTTGATGATGCCATGAAATTGTGCAACGAAATTTATGATAGATTTTTATCATCATTGTTTAATGGCATAAGAGGTCTGTGATAGTGATCTTATGCGTAATATTGATCAATAAATTTTCTAAGAATAATTGTACAATTTTGGTGAAGGAAAATAATGAATGTTGTGGGATGTCATTGTACCATTCCAATGCGATTCGACTAACACCATGGGGAATGTGTAAAGCATAAGGTCTTGGTCATGTGCAATTAGGTAGCATACATATATCAAAGCCTGAAGGCATTGTTTTGGATTTTCCTTGCTATTTAACTTGGAACATTTTGGCATTTCTCAATGAGGATGATATGGTTTTACGAGGATGGATGGATTGATAGGTTCATTATAGATTTGTTCATATGAGAATTGTTAGAAATTATAGGCACCGAGAGGAGGTTAAATCAGTTCTTATTAAAATTTTGATGTAATTTACAATGATTCAATCAACCAAGCTTGACTATGTTAACCATGAAGAACATGAGCATCCAACCATGAAATAGAAAGAGCAAAAAACACACATATATACATGAGGAGACGTGATTTAAGGTGGGAAACCTAATAAGGAAGAAAACCCATAGAAATGAGAAATCAAAATAATGTCAAAGATAATTGTCCATCAAGAATTACAATTATCTCACCAAGTGGTTAGCATCCACTAGATCTGAAGCTCTAACTTTAGTTTTGAAGCACCCACTTTAATTATATGTGAAGCACCCACTTAACTATTGTTACCGTAAGAACCCACTTTCTAGGAAGTTCATGTTGTCTTTGAATCACCGCACCCTTTGATTTTTCACAAGTGTGTGTGCTTAAGCTCATGGTGTCACTGGGTAACATGGGTACTATCTCCAAGTTATGGGACTTTCTACCTAAGATAGACCTCTAGAGAAATCTGGTTCTTCTTTCTAATCCTAGTGCAAACTAACTCTACTAAGATAAATCTACTAACTATCTTTATCCTATAATTTCCAAGGGACCAGGGAGAGATAAATAACATGTAAATGAAGGAAAACTACACTATAAAGGTGATGCACCAAAATAATGGAATGAAAAAAATCTCCAATGTGTGAAAATGGAAGCAAAATGTAGATTAGAGAGGGTGATGACAGCTCTCCATAGTCTAATAATAGCATTCACAACACATTTTCATGCATACATAATAATAATAGATCCTTGCAAGAGCACATAGTAGACACAAACATCTGTAATAAGATTAGAGAGGCAAGGAGAATGTAAATAAGCACAAGGAAGATACATCCACAAATTCGTATCTATTGCTTCATTAATATGCATAGTCCAAACTATTACAAAGGGAAGGCCTGGATCACCATGCAAGGATTCCATTATAAATTCCAGCAACACATTGGCTTCATAAAACCAAAATGACAGAGTTTTTTCTACTCAAAACTCTCCTCCTTTTACAATGAGCCCAACACTTCAATTTATAGAATTTTGGAAGAGAGAGAGAGAGAGGAGATGCAATTCCTGAAATATACTTTCCAACCACTTGAAAGATGTCATAATTGTTCCCAAATGGTGATATATGACCTACATAAGGCACCCCATACTATCCCATGACTTGTAATAGTGAAAAATGTCTGCCCATGCCTCATTAAATGCTTCTCCAACCACTTTTCAACAACCAAATAGAACTGGGATCATTTTCCTTAAAAATATCCATCAAAATTCATTAATTTGTGCATTTCTTTATTTTTGTGTCATTTTATGGAACCATGATTCTAACGAGACAAATTTTGTGAAAATTCGTTAAAAATTTCTCAAGTTATGACCCTCTGAGTGTGAGCAGCTATTTTGAGTTTGCTAGGGATTTCTTACATTTTACGAGACTAAACATTTAAATTTTTGGAGCTGGAGATGTTTATTTTATTTTCACCCACCTACCCTTACTAAAAATAAGGAAGGTGTAGAGTATGTCGAGAGCTTTCGAAAAGTCCAATTTTGTCAAAATCAGAGCTCCGGTCAAAATTTATGCCTGTTTGAAGTTTAGGGTTGGGGTGTTCCACGCGGGCTCCCATAATCCACATTAAGCCACTTTCCCTTTGCATCACGGGTATTGTGGGTTTTCAGGGAACTCATGGCCTTTGGGTTACAAGGGCCACTTCAGCCTCCAAACTCTGATTTATCGATGATGAATTGTCTCCTTGATGTGTAACAGTTTTGCCTCGACAGGGAACTCATGTCCCCGCAATACTTGGACCACCCGGGCCGCAAAATTATACCTTTCGCAATACATTGAATCTTCTTCCATTCATTTTCAAATTAGGTAAATTGGCTTTTTGAGGAACTTGTGGTCCGATGGAACCTAGACCGTTTGGGCTGTCGAGACCCGATTTACCCACAAATCATTATTTCCTTAGCATTTCGGACCCAAGTCAAGGACAAGGAACCCTAGTTCAATCCGTAGTCATTCCATCTACAACCCCTAGACCCACAATACATTAAAATATGTCCCTTTTTAGTTTTTTCAAATTTTTAGCAAATTTTCACTAACTCCTTAGATTTTCCTTGAAAAGGGGAGTTATAGAAAATCAAAGGCATGCCCCCAAAATCCATATTTCTTGTTTTCACCATTTCTATCTATTCGAGTCTAAAGAAATTATGCAAGTTATCAAAATCACCTTGGGATAAATTTGGATAACATCTAACTCCTAAATTATTGAGCCACAACTCAAAATTTTATTATAATATTTTATTTTGATAACCTTCACCACTTTGTTGCTTTCATCAACATGATGTGATCATTTTTTCATCTCACCTTCTTTATCTTCTCCTCTCTTAATGTGTCATGGCTTCAACACACTAATACTCTCCTTATTTTCTTGATACAATCACACAACTCTACTCAATTTTAACATCCATTACATCCTATTAATTTATATTTTAAACAAGTATGACTCCCAAAGATGACCTTTGTCCTTTCAGATGTAATGACTCTTCAACTAACCCTTATTCTCTCATGTACAAAGTAAATGAAAAGACTTCACATAAGGCTACCTCAAATTTTGACTTTTTGTACGACATACAAAAATTGTGTCTTCATAATCTGTAGGATTCTTCACTGATTCTCTAAAGTGAAATTATTAATAAACAAGTCTTTTGAGATCCCTAACCTTCGAGTGCTTTGACAACAACTTCTCCTACCAAACAACCCGATTTATAACTTTCATTTCTTAATTGTCTCATAATATGGTGAGTAAACTAACTCATTGACATATTTTTGTTGAATATTAGGTTGCACCATCAATTGGGTACATTACCATGGCCCATAATATTTCTTTATATTTCTTACACAATCCACATTCTCGTCATTTTCGTTCATTTTCACAAGAGCACGTAAGGGAGAAAAGTTGGTTCAAACTTGAAATTTTAGTACGAGGCAACATATGAGATTAAACCATATAGGATACTTATGAGTGTCAATGTTTTAGAGAGTCTACACATCATATAGAGCTTGGAGTTCATCATGCCACACCTTGAATTCTCTTCTTCACCCATTAAAAAAATTCTTGCATGCACATAGTTTTGAAGAGTTGGCCTTCATGAATATCTTGATCACTTGTAAATAATGAAGTTCCGGACCTTCCAAGAAATTTTATCATGATACAATGCTTCAAACTTAAAAATATTCATAATTGGATCATAGTAGAATTAAATTTTTGACTATTTTTAAGTTTGAAGCATTGTATCAAGATTTTTACTTGTTATTGACTCAAAAGCATTATATCAAGAGTTATGTTAGCCTTTATGCAGTAGCGGTCATAAATGCAATGCTACCGTGATCCAATTATGACTCCTAATAATTCTAAATGAGGATATATTATTCGTAAGAACCCTTGGATGGTGGTGAATTTGATGGAAGAAGGCATCTATAATCCAAAATGTGAAATCTTACACACAAAATAGTGACATATACCCTATAGATGGATAAATGGATCAGTCTCATAGTGTGGATGATGCATTCCTAACCTCTCAACAATGAATATGATTAGGATTTCCATATATTCATGATCATATCAAAAGGAAACATGGAAAAAGTAGATAGTGATCTATTCATGATAGAACTCCCAATCAGTGCTCTCATGTTTTTGAATAATATCTCAAGCACGGGAGCCACATCTCAAAATTTTATTACAATATTTTATTTTGATAACCTTCACCACTTTGTTGCTTTCATCAACATGATGTGATCATTTTTTCATCTCACCTTCTTTATCTTCTCCTCTCTTAATGTGTCATGGCTTTAACACACTAATACTCTCCTTATTTTCTTGATACAATCACACAACTCTACTCAATTTTAACATCCATTACATCCTATTAATTTATATTTTAAACAAGTATGACTCCCAAAGATGACCTTTGTCCTTTCAGATGTAATGACTCTTCAACTAACCCTTATTCTCTCATGTACAAAGTAAATGAAAAGACTTCACATAAGGCTACCTCAAATTTTGACTTTTTGTACCGACATACAAAAATTGTGTCTTCATAATGTGTAGGATTCTTCACTGATTCTCTAAAGTGAAATTATTAATAAACAAGTCTTTTGAGATCCCTAACCTCTGAGTGCTTTGACAACAACTTCTCCTACCAAACAACCTGATTTATAACTTTCATTTCTTAATTGTCTCATAATATGGTGAGTAAACTAACTCATTGACATATTTTTGTTGAATATTAGGTTTCACCATCAATTGGGTACATTACCATGGCCCATAATATTTCTTTATATTTCTTACACAATCCACATTCTCGTCATTTTCGTTCATTTTCACAAGAGCACGTAAGGGAGAAAAGTTGGTTCAAACTTGAAATTTTAGTACGAGGCAACATATGAGATTAAACCATATAGGATACTTATGAGTGTCAATGTTGTAGAGAGTCTACACATCATATAGAGCTTGGAGTTCATCATGCCACACCTTGAATTCTCTTCTTCACCCATTCAAAAAATTCTTCCATGCACATAGTTTTGAAGAGTTGGCCTTCATGAATATCTTGATCACTTGTAAATAATGAAGTTCCAGCCCTTCCAAGAAATTTTATCATGATACAATGCTTCAAACTTAAAAATAGTCATAATTGGATCATAGTAGAATTAAATTTTTGACTATTTTTAAGTTTGAAGCATTGTATCAAGATTTTTACTTGTTATTGACTCAAAAGCATTATATCAAGAGTTATGTTAGCCTTTATGCAAGCAGGTCATAAATGGGATGCTACTGTGATCCAATTATGACTCCTAATAATTCTAAATGAGGATATATTATTCGTAAGAACCCTTGGATGGTGGTGAATTTGATGGAAGAAGGCATCTATAATCCAAAATGTGAAATCTTACACACAAAATAGTGACATATACCCTATAGATGGATAAATGGATCAGTCTCATAGTGTGGATGATGCATTCCTAACCTCTCAACAATGAATATGATTAGGATTTCCATATATTCATGATCATATCAGAAGGAAACATGGAAAAAGTAGATAGTGATCTATTCATGATAGAACTCCCAATCGGTGCTCTCATGTTTTTGAATAATATCTCAAGCACAGGAGCCACAACTCAAAATTTTATTACAATATTTTATTTTGATAACCTTCACCACTTTGTTGCTTTCATCAACATGATGTGATCATTTTTTCATCTCACCTTCTTTATCTTCTCCTCTCTTAATTTGTCATGGCTTCAACACACTAATACTCTCCTTATTTTCTTGATACAATCACACAACTCTACTCAATTTTAACATCCATTACATCCTATTAATTTATATTTTAAACAAGTATGACTCCCAAAGATGACCTTTGTCCTTTCAGATGTAATGACTCTTCAACTAACCCTTATTCTCTCATGTACAAAGTAAATGAAAAGACTTCACATAAGGCTACCTCAAATTTTGACTTTTTGTACGACATACAAAAATTGTGTCTTTATAATCTGTAGGATTCTTCACCGATTCTCTAAAGTGAAATTATTAATAAACAAGTCTTTTGAGATCCCTAACCTTCTGAGTGCTTTGACAACAACTTCTCCTACCAAACAACCTTGATTTATAACTTTCATTTCTTAATTGTCTCATAATATGGTGAGTAAACTAACTCATTGACATATTTTTGTTGAATATTAGGTTGCACCATCAATTGGGTACATTACCATGGCCCATAATATTTCTTTATATTTCTTACACAATCCACATTCTCGTCATTTTCGTTCATTTTCACAAGAGCACGTAAGGGAGAAAAGTTGGTTCAAACTTGAAATTTTAGTCCGAGGCAACATATGAGATTAAACCATATAGGATACTTATGAGTGTCAATGTTGTAGAGAGTCTACACATCATATAGAGCTTGGAGTTCATCATGCCACACCTTGAATTCTCTTCTTCACCCATTCAAAAAATTCTTGCATGCACATAGTTTTGAAGAGTTGGCCTTCATGAATATCTTGATCACTTGTAAATAATGAAGTTCCAGACCTTCCAAGAAATTTTATCATGATACAATGCTTCAAACTTAAAAAATAGTCATAATTGGATCATAGTAGAATTAAATTTTTGACTATTTTTAAGTTTGAAGCATTGTATCAAGATTTTTACTTGTTATTGACTCAAAAGCATTATATCAAGAGTTATGTTAGCCTTTGTACAGAACAGTCATAAATGCAATGCTACTGTGATCCAATTATGACTCCTAATAATTCTAAATGAGGATATATTATTCGTAAGAACCCTTGGATGGTGGTGAATTTGATGGAAGAAGGCATCTATAATCCAAAATGTGAAATCTTACACACAAAATAGTGACATATACCCTATAGATGGATAAATGGATCAGTCTCATAGTGTGGATGATGCATTCCTAACCTCTCAACAATGAATATGATTAGGATTTCCATATATTCATGATCATATCAGAAGGAAACATGGAAAAAGTAGATAGTGATCTATTCATGATAGAACTCCCAATCAGTGCTCTCATGTTTTTGAATAATATCTCAAGCACGGGACATCAAGTTTCAATCAAATATCATATTATGGTGTATGGCATTCATATAAATCTTAAAGAAAGGGTCATGATACATTTATAGATCATGTATGAGTAGGTTTCATATAGAATGTGGAAGCATCTCAAATTCAAGCCCCCTGAATAGTTTGTTGTGTGCCAATGACACTATACATTCATCAAGTTGTCAAAAATAGGACCATGAACAAAGTAATTCTTAAAAAGTGTGTCATAAGCTACTCAAGAATGTGTAAGAAATCCTAAATCAGTAAAATTTCCACCTAAAGGGTAAAGTCAACATGCCTAGAGAAAATTTCAAACTTATAGTCTTGTCAAAAATTTTGAAGTCAATCCACGAGTTCATCGAAATGTTTTGAGAAAAAAATTAGGTCTTAAAGTGAATGAGGTATTAGGTGGAGGATCTATCAATTTCAAGGTTCTATTTCTACAAATATGTGACAATATATAGTGCAAGGAGTGAATTCATAGCTCTAGAAAAATGAGATAGATGCTTCAAAGTTTAAAAGTCTCCATTAATATTATGTGAAAAAAATTGTACACAGTTGAGGCATATGGAAAATGGCTAATAACTCCAAGGATAAGAGGTAGAATAGGGAATTTATTGATCCAAATAGGTGTGCATGGAATGGATAGTGATTAATGGTAAGGTATAATGATCAATAAACATAGCACAAACCTTGTGAAACTGGTTTAAGGTAGTGAAGAAATGTATTAAGGTTTTGATTGCAAAACTTCTTCTCTCGGGCTTGCACAGAAACCCTCTTATGGTTTGGAAAGGTTTTGATTATTGAATGCATAAATAATGGATTAAATTTTTTACACTTCATATAAATGACCTTTGAAAAGCACTTACAAATATTTTTGTGGCTATAACATTCAATTTCTTCACATGTGTGAACACTTTCAATCATTTTATAAGTGGCAATGTACACGATCCTGTAGAGACCTATTTTGGGGCTTAAATCATAGTTTTTGAAGAATGTTTTACAAAAGAAGGATAAATGAAATTTGGCATACAGAAAATATGCTCTAATAGGTAACAAAATTGATGAATATTTTTAATTTTTAATAATTGTATCAAGATTTGTATTGGTTATTGAATCAAAGAAGGCTACAAGGAAGGATGACTTGTCAAAAGAAGAAAATAGAGAAATGAAGAGTTACCTAAGGTTTCAGCTTAAGACCTTTTATATACACTAGTAAATCCTAAATGAAACCTAGATATGGTTTAAATTGGCTCTAATCATGCACATATTTCTTTCAACATGAGTAAGGGGATATTATAGAACTTGAGAAAGAGGATATGGCAAACCGAGGAAGGATTAGAAAGAGGTGAACATGGCTTGGCAATGAAAAGAAATAAGAAAAAGGTGAATATACCTCATGTAGATATGTGGTTTATAGGTGATGTGCCTCTCAAGTTGGAATGAATTGGGATGTTGACTACATTCTTGACCAGTGAAGAAAGAAAGAGAATAAATTGTGCTCTCGCCTCTATACATGACAACCATAAATGTAATGTTATTGTGATCCAACTATGATTCCTACTGATGATAAATGAGGATATATTAGTCCTAATAACCCTTAGATGGTGGTGAAGTTGATGTAATAATTCATCCATAATCCAAAGTGTGAAATTTTACACACATAACATTGATATATACCCTACAAATCTGTAGATGGATAAATGGCTCTCTCATAGTGTGGATGATACATTCCTAACCTCTCCACAAATAAGATGTCTGGGATGTCCATATAGTCATGATCATCTTAGAAGGAAACATGGATAAAGGAGATAGTGGTATAGGTATGATTAGTGAATTCAAGGTGAAATTTGTAAATTGATTTCTTATACTCACTAAAACCATTGTACAGATTATTTTAGGACCTTGACACAATTTGCATTTCATCTTTTGGCCGAAGATTATGTGTCTAGTCTAATTCCTTATGTTATCAAGTAGAGGGAGACAATACCATCATAAGAGGAGTCACAATAATTTGGCTCATGATGAGTGTGGGATTCCATAGCAAGATGAATTTGGTCCATTTTAAGGTGAAAAGGTTCCTTATGGATAATTTCATTCTTTTGAGGCCAAGTTGGACATCACAAGAAGATGAGAGCTTAGAAAAAGATAACTATAAAAACATGATGTTTACATCCAAATGAGGTTATTCAATCTAGGTTATCTTGATATAGGATAAAATACATCTTCTCACATCAGGTACAGAGCCCAAAATAGTAAGGAATTAGAGAAAGAAGGAAAAATTTGTATTTTGGAAAGAAGGCACAAGTTTGGAACAGGATGATTGGCCAAAATGAGGACAAGTAAGAGGAGTGTAGTCTTAGGGGGAGAATTTAATTTTTCATACTAGGTATATAGACCTCATATGCTACTGGCAGGAGCCAAGAAAAGAGAAAACCCAGTCGGGGGAGATTGTGAACAAGTAAGTTTGTCTTTTGCATGCATTATTGTCCTTGGTTGTCATTGTTTCATGTTAAGTGGTCAAGTAACATTTTCATATATTTCAAAGGGGGAGTGAACTAAGAAACATGATAAAATGGCTTGCAGGTATTGGTCATGATTGGTTGTCATCAATATTTCTAGGTGGTCACCATCAATGAAAAGGGAGATATTGTTGGGAAATGTTTCATAAGGTTTTCATTGATGGGAACCACCTAGAAACATTGATGGCAAGCAATCAAGACCAACACCTGGAATCCATTTTCTCATATTTCTTGGTTCAAGAATGTGGTTTTGGATCCCAAGGTACTAGCTACAAGGTTAGCCATTTTTCTCAATAACAATTGTAAGGGATTGTACGTACCTGAAATTTTAGGGTAATGTACCACCAAAACAATGTTACACATGCCCCAATGATGGTACAGGTCTCCTTGCAAGGTGTTCGAGAATCTAGAAAGGCTCGTCAAGTATACACGTGTATCTCGTATGCCCCGCTCAGCCTCCGCATGATTTATTTTTCCCTTTTCCCCCTGTTTTATTGCATTTTAGGCTTCAAAGGACGAAACCTCCGCCTGCCTGGTGGTAATCCCGTGACCTCCACCTAGGATAGGCCAGCTGTCCCGTAACCGCCGCCCTCCATAGGGCAGCTTGATCTTGTGCGCATTTTCTAGATTCTTCGACGACGCGTCAAATGTAAATCTTCAATTTTACATGCTTTCTTCAACCACTTTGGCTTGCATTGATGTTTTTTGTTCCATGTGAATAGTTTTTTTCCATTTTTATAGTAAAAGAGTTCAAATGGGAGTTACCCTCTGGTAAATGCATTGGTTATAAATAGCTATCTTGTTTTCAAGAAAATGGCCCCTCACCTTCTCAATTCTATTATTCAGTATTTGAATTTCTTGCTTAGAATTCTATCAGTTTCATGTTTTGCCTCCATTTTTGGTCTTTTAGAAGTCATTTCAATCTTCTTGTTTCAGTCTTATTCCATTATTGCTCCATACAATCAATTTAGCTTAGAATAGCTTCATTTCTAGACTAGAATCCATTAAAGTTGCAGGTTTTGTTTTGTCACAAGGATACATTCTTAAGCTCTCAATACACTTGGTTATATTCCCACAATAAATCCTGCTAGGAATTACATAGTCAAGCTCTGTTCACTTGTGCTATCCCTCTCCTAGTTGCATTGTATTCAGTCTATATCCAAAGTTGCCATTGTCCGAATACCATCTTCTTTTGATACTATCATATACATACTTTCTGGATTCACGAGGACACGAAGGAATAAGGAGATCACAATGAGGGGATGAAATCACACATAACTAGATTTACCATTGTTTTGTAAACACCAGGTTTGAGCTATCAAAGTTCTAGTTACAACATATCAAATAGAGTAGTGAATTATTTCAATTCAGTTAAAATTTCACTCTCGATATCACCGGGGAAGCTATGGGGATTGATATTTTCTGAGAAACTGTGATTCATTCCTCACTTCTAAAGTAGGATCGAGAGTTTTCGATTAAGTTAATTATTTTTCTTTTATCTAGATTTAAAAATCTACAAAAGCGAATAACCACACTGGGTTATCTCACTTGTTTAGTTTTAGTATAAAAGTAGTTTCATTTTTGTTCATAATTATAACATTTAAATCATATATTTTGTTTAGAGTAGTTTCCTTTTTAGCAGTAGTATAAATTGTTATTTTCAGTTTAAGATAATTTAGAGACTTCAAAACTAGATTACCACTTAAATTCTAGTTAGGAGAATAAACCATAGGAATTTATGCTACCCGTTCATAGCCTCTAAATCTTCCCTTTCTCATTCTAGCTATCGGGAGATCACACTACGGATATTAGTCACCGATCCTCCCATAGTTAGCTTTAGGAAAGTTTTCTTGCTGATTCTCATCCTCACCTGTAGCTTTTCTATCATAGAAAATTGACCATAATCCCAGCTGTGACTTCATCTAAATTCACCCGCATCTCAAACCACTAGTTGTCTCTAAAGCACGACCTCGGGAGGTCGGGTATGGGAAGGTCACTTTTCAATTATCATCCTCGCATGTCACTTTTCTATCGTACAAGGATCATTAGATGGATTGGTTTGTGACATTTAAGGATGATATTATGATGCATAAGAGGTGGATGGGTTATGTTGTTGATAAGTTTGATATGTTTTCGGATGTGTTGGTGTTAGTGGAAGTGGTTGATAAGGGGGATATAATTAAAGGGTGTGGATTTGGATGGGTTACGATAAAGGTTGTTGTTAAAAAATGGGGATTTGGTAAGATTGGTTAGATTGAGTTTGTTTTTAAGAGATGGGGACATTAGACTGGTTTTCTATGAGATGAGTTTGGATATAGGTAATAGGTGGTTGTGATACTTTTTTGGTTGAGTGGAAAGTATGTCGTGATAAGCACCTTGAGGAGGAGATTGATGTGTTTGTATTGATTTAGATGGATGGACCTACAAAGTGATCACATTTACATTGACATGGGAAGTGGAAATAATTGGTATAGTTGTCTTATATTGTTTGGATATAGTAGGAAGCAATTGAGATTCTTAAGGTGATTGGATGGGAGTGCAATTGACTGTAGTGGATGATGAGGTGATGAGGATAGAAGAAGTGATAGTAGTATTGACATGAGGCAAATTAGAGGGGATGGGGAGCACAAATTTATTGGTTTGGTCATTTTTAGGAATAAAAGAAGAGGATTGATTAGTATCAAGCTCATATTGGGCCATGGAAAGTGAAAGGAATGATAACCGAGATCATGCCAAGACAAGAACACAAATGCTAATCAAACATCATGATTAATAACATGAAATTAATTCACCGGAATAACTTTACATAAAACCTTTGCAAACAAATGAGCAACAATATCATATATTATTATGTAACTCAATGTAATACATTGAGAATGGGCCTTGCTTAAATAGGCAAGGAATAACAATATAAGAACCAGTCAAGGTCATAGATCAAGCCATAAATCAAGGAAATAAATAGTCATCAAAGAACAGGTCAAGACCATAGATTTAGGAGAGAACTAGACATCAAGGATCTAATCAATACCATAGGTCAAGGAAAGAGCTATACCTAACAACTAAATAATATCTCCTAATATCTAAATAAGATAAAAGAAATATCCACACACATAAGTGGGTGAGGATAAATACAATAAAGGTAAATAAAGTACCTAGGTGAACATGAGCTAAGGTAAATACCTACTCTATGTAACACCCCGAACTATTACTTCCTCCCGGGCATTCAAGTGTTGATATATGATTTCTTCGTAAAAGTATGCATTCCTTTGATTGTGAAGTCATGCTTGATTTAGATTGTATCTTATTTACATTTGAAGATATTTGACTGAGCGAGATATGCTTGGACTTTTTTATTTCTTTCATTTTTACACCTGAGTTTAATCTGATTTCGGAATGTGTGGAATGAGCAATTCAGGAGTTACCTCAGGCTAATCTTGTTAAATGAATTGGTTCCCAATATCGTAATATCAGGAAGGTCTTGATCTTGAGCTAGGTAATAAATTCAGATACATTTATACTACTAGCTTATTATCAGTGCTGAAATGAATCCTTTTCATGAATGTATATTTTTGGTTCTTATCTGAACGATTCTAATTGTTAGACCTAGACTGGATTTATTAAGGTTAATAACCTATGGGTTAGATTAGTGTTAATCTAACCTAGCCCTAAGCTATAAGCTAAATATTCCTAAGGTTAGCAACCTAGCACTAAGGAAGTTAGACTAAGTATCACCTTATGATCTAACCTATGTTTCTAACCTAACTAATGTTAGTGGAGGAAAAGGGACCTATGAAGGGGTGCGAGCCATGGGTGGTAGTTTCTATGGCATTAAATGAGATGGATAAGTATGAAGGACAAAGGATTTAGCGGAGATTTCAAATGGCTAGTGAAATCTGACGTGGCAGAGTCACCAAATATGGAAATGGTCTTCGGTTTGCATTTGTCCATCGCCAACTATGGCGGTCGGTGGCAATGGAGATTGAGCGGGAACTTCAGAGTTAATGCAATTAAGGAACTCGATTTCCGAGCACGGATCGCTCGGGAAGGCATGCAAAATGGAAAACTGGTTGTTTGTTTGGTTTTCCATGCGCTCCGGTTTTCCCTCTGTTTGATCACTGGTTCTTCGAACCAGTCTACTTGGTGTTGCATGGCAACTATGAGAATAACTAGCTCTTTTCTCTGTCGAGGAAAGTTTATAAGGCATGGAAATAACAAATTATTGTTGTTGAAACTAACGTGGAAGAAGAGGAGAAGGCTCGAGCTCTTTCAGAGGTCTTCTTCAGATTTTTAAGCGGCATTACCAGGCATGTTAGGCCCTAACTTTTAAAAATCTTGCTTTCCTTCAAATGATTTCATTAGAACAACTCTGTTCAGGTGATTTCAATTCAGTTGGTTGGAAGCATTGTTTTGGTTCTTCTTTTCCTGTGAAATTAGGAATCTCAGATTTTTAGAAGACCTTGAAGGAATAGTTTCTGTATTTAATCTTCCTTGTGGTTTCACTTCGTTTGAGACCGGTTGTACTTTTATGGTTGCTGAATCTTGTTGGATCTTGCTATAATACTTTAAGTTACTTCTGGTTGGATAACTTGCTGTGTTTATACTACTTGAATGCGACTTTTGTAGAAGTCCTCCCTGTGTTGCAATTTTTGGGATATAATCCGTTGAAAGTTTGCAAGGAATATCTACGAAAATGACTCTGTGGAGTCCTTGGAATGTTTCGTATATTTTGGACTTCTGTAGAAGTCATGATTGTGAATACTTATTAGTTAGACTCAGTTGGAGTCCTTGAAAAGTAACTGGTATTACGACTTCTGTTGCTTTGTTATGAATATTGTTGCTTAGCAGTGAATATCGTTGGTACAGACTCAGTTGGAGTTCTTTTTATGTTTCGTATGTTTCATCTTCTGCTTAAGCTTAGTTTCGAATGCTGATGTTTAGTTGAGATTACTTAAGATATTGATTCAGTTGGAGTCCTTGATATGTATCTTGAATTACGACTTCTGTAGAAGTTTTGCTGTGAATACTATTGGGATTCTTGAATTGTTGTCGCATGAAATCAACTTCAATCTAAGCCTTGTTTATGAGCATTAGTTGTATGTGATACTGTTGGAGATCTCGATATGTTGCGAGTTGGCTCGATTCTCAATTTAAACCCTCACTGTGCATGCATATCATTTTGACTCCTTAACATTCTTGTGTTCCTTTCTGTTTGCTTATGTGGAAATTAAAGGAAGGGTTTTCTTTACAAACTTTACTCGGTTTGAGACCCTGTTGTATTCCGTAGTAGCTTGGCTTAGGATGAAACTTTGAGGAAAATACTGATATGGAATTTTGGCTTCTGTGAAGACCTTGTTGTGATTATTTTTCTTGAAAACGGCTTCCAATATAAGTCATGGCTGTATTATCGTAAGGATTTGTTTCAGTTGAATGAAGCTGTGCATGTTTGTGTTAGATTCAGTGTGAATGTCACTATATATGCATATGGAAACATCATTTGTTTTAATGTTATCTAGCCTCTTGTTTGACTGTGATAAAGAGGTTATTCTTTTTATTTCGGCTTTTGATTTAAGTCCTTGCTGTGTTATAGTAGGGATTAGATTGAGCTGTATGTTGCTGAGTGTTTCGACTCAGTGGGATTGTTGTTGTGTTTGTGCATGGTTACATCTTCTGTTATTGTGATTATCTAGTCTTGTGCTTGACTGAGATAAAGAGTTATTAGTTGTGCCTTGACAAGTGATGGCGTTGGATATTTTCTCGTTTGTTGAATAATATGGAAAGCTATGTTGAGTCTATTTGTTGGATTATTTATTACTGCCTTGCCATGAGGGCTATTGTATTGCTCAGTAAGCTACAGGTAGTTTTTATATTTGAATTTTGACGAACTGTAGTTCTTCCTGTGGTCTCGATTGGCTTAGTCGCATGCGTATAATGTGAATGCATTACTCTTGAGAGGACGGTATAGTCATGAGCATGATTGGAAGGGAAATCTGAATGTCTCGGTTTCTTTCTCTTCTGCTGTAAAGTATATGTTGATATATTTATATTTAACTGTTGGAATTGATTAAACATACTGATGGATTCATGAATTGTTAGGATATTCATTTCTTTTGTTGAAAGTAATGGTCTGTCGGATGTTTGCTGTCCTTGGGATTCAGATGGATAGTTGTTTGGATACATTTGTTCTTCTTGGTCACTAATATTTATGAAGAAATATCTGAAAAGTATCTAGGACTATTTAGTAACTATAATATGAGTTATGCGTTTATAGTCATGTTTGAATTACAAAAGAGCATAGTCTGAAATATGTTTACATGTTTGGTGAAATGATTTCATTTAAACAGGTTGTTCAATGAGAGCAATTGGTGGATTGCATTTGTTTTAAGAGTTAGTGCTTATCATGCTCAGTTCACCGAACTGACCCGTGTTGACAATTTTTGCAGATGGTTGCCGTAAGTGGTAAAGGCACGCAGATCTGATATGATGTTCAGATTGTTTAATTTGGTTTTACGATGAACTTCAATTTGATTATCTAAATGTACTACTTAAAGAAAGATGTTCTTTTTCTTTGTTGAGTATTGTATCAAATATGTTGAATGCATAAAATGTATTTGATAGCTTTGAAAGGAATGAAATGAGGTATTTGTCACTTATGTGTATGCATTCGTATCTTGATGGTTTGATCTTCTTTGGTTCGAATGACTTTAAGGGAAATGTTATTATTGTATAACTTGGAGACATTTGTGATTATCTAAGTAAGCTTGCAAGATTATGTGACTGAATACTTATGATTTTTTAGTAGTTCTATTATGATCTATCTAAAGCTAAATTGGAATTTAGATCACTGTCTTTCGGGAAGCTAAGGTTAAAATAAACCTGAGCAGGAAGCTAAATGAGCTGAATAAATTATTACTTCATAGTCTTGATCTAAGTCAAGACAACGTTTTGAATGTCTTTAAAATCATTATATCTCGACACTAATATGTAAGATATAATTTCAGTTATGAGAACTGATATAAACCTAAAAAGGGTTTGGTTAGCAATCTCATGTGAGGATTAAGGGTTATTGTCCAGTTTTGTTGATTTCGAATTATATTTTTCTACGAACTCCTTGATGGGACCTCTAGTCTTAATAAATTCTCTTGTGTAATGGGTTTTATTAAGAAATATAATTCTAAGGTGAGGAACCCAAGGATTGGGAAAGACTACCCTTAAGGGAGCGTCGATAGTATAATTTTAACTCAACGTATCTAACACTTATAATTAAGTAGATATTTGAGGCATATTTGAAGGTTGATGGCACAAGTCAAGCTGCGCAGGGTTGTACCTTCGATAATATTAGGATATTCTCAAATATACAACAATACGGGTGACTTATGAAGACACCCTTTGCATTGATCGTTAAGATTTACACCTTTAACTCGAACAAGTTTTACTCTGGGACTGATTAGGAATGTGGTCATGTTATAAGGCTTCCCCGGAGACTCGGGGTATCTTGACACACCGGGTTAACTAAGGTTGGCCTAGTATGTCGGCGTATCCCTAGTCCCGGGAGCATCCCTATAACGTTGTCATATTACTAATTCGTTCTGAGTGAATAACTTGGGGTAGAGAGAGGCGAGCGAGAAGTCAAGTATAGGACATTCTACATAACATAGGAATGGGGTGAAGGACATATTCTAGATTGACGAGTATGCCGTCAAGGGATACGAGACATAAGCGATATGTTCAAATCTTTGGCCAAAGTATCGCAAGCTGCTTGATTGCGTTGTCGTGTCACCTAGTCTAAGGGACGAGATGTCGATGAATAAGGGTAACAATTATTCGAGATAGGTTCCTTGGACAGAGCATTCGAATCCTATATTAGGGAAGAGAACCACAAGAGTGATGTGTTAAAATAAAAACACCAACTCTTGATACTCATGAATAGATCGGTAGATTCCCGAGTCATGGAATGAATAGATCGGAGTGCTACTGCGAGTCATTACAGTGCATATGGTTATCTCTGTTATAAGAATGGTTGTTTTGATTTGTGAGTTCTAAATTCTGTATTTAGAACTAGGATGCATTTCTTAAAAAAAAAAATTTACTTGTTCTAATGTATAAAAATGAGGATGTTACACTCTAACTGAAAGTTCATTCATAGCTCTAGGAAAGAATATGGAAAGTTGTTATGTGAGGACTTTCATAGATTTAATATTAGAATGGTAGGCGTAAGTTTTTGTAAATGAGATCTATCTATGGGGATATTGGTGATCTTGTGAAGGAGATAATCATGAATGGAAACCATACTAGCATCGAGAAGCTCCTAAAATTATGCACACCCATAAGGTATGAGAGGAGGCCCTGAAGAGTTGATAGAGGTGAAAGAAGGGGGTGTTATTGATCAATATGGAATGGATTGATGATAAAGAAAAGGATTGGTTTTGACACGAGTGATAATTTGGATCAATTGAATTTCTTGAAGAGGGGGAATGGAAATGATGGGTTGTGTAACCATGAAAGAGGTGATCAAAGGAATGGAGGTAAGAATGGAAAGTGTAGAATTTTTTTGAAAGGAAGTGATAGTGGAAATATGAATGTTGTTTGATGACAGGTTGACCTCCTTACAGGAATAGGTTCACCATAAGGAGACATGTTCTCTTCCCCCGGGATGCTCGTTTAACCACAGGGATTACCTTATGTCCCTACAAATGCATATGCTATGCCATATCAACAACCCATTCTACCTCCACCCCCTCAACAAGTGCCATCAATGGTCGAGGCCTATGCGGTAGGGACTTATTTAGAATACTTAAAAGAGCCCCTAGACTTCACCATACGAAGTGTTATGCTTCCAATACCTCTTCTCGATTTACCCAAATATAAAGGGGAAGGGGATCCAAATGCACACATTAAGGCCTATACCACAGCCATATGGGAGCTACTCCCTTGGGACGGGGTTGTTGCTAAGATATTCCCTAATACCTTAGAGGGTATTGCCCTTGATTGTTATTACAAAATACCTGAAGCCTCGATACACTCATTTAAACAACTCGTGTCAGAATTCATCAAAGCTTTTGACATGAACAAATTGTTAAGAATTAGAATCAGGGAGTTCTTGCATATTAAACAAGAACATAATGAATCCGCTGCTCATTTTATTCAAAGATGGCGTACGGTTTGTTTCACTCGGAATGTCTTGTTCCTATAGAAACAGATAAGAGTTAGGGGCTAGGAGGAATACCTGTAGAATGTCGAGATGGTGTACGCGTACCGTAGAGAAAGATCAGGCTGATTGCGAAGAACTCCTTTTTGTCTTGGAAGGACTACCTACAAATAAGAACACAAGACCACAAGATTTGATTAAACAATAAATGAGGAAACTGCCTTGGGCCCAGGAAATATAAAACTTCCTTTCGAAGGTGGTCAGTTTCCCTGCTAATATGAATTAACGCAAAAGACTATAAAGTATCAATTAAATTGTTTCGTTGAAGAACCGGGTAGGGAAAGGATGGTTTTGGTTTTGATCAGAGGAACCGATGGCGGTTACTGATAGCCGATGCCGGTTACTGATAACCGATACCGGTGGGTTCTAGGATCTTCTTGGTAGCTATGGTGTTTTGTAAGGCTGGTTTATGGATGATATTAGGAAATGAGATGATTTAGAAGCAAAAGAATAAGAGTTAGATGCAATGGCACATTGGGTAGTAGCTTCAGAGACGAATTTAGGAGGACTGAGATTCACAGAGCATAAGAAATGTTATACCAGAGGACATGCAAGATGTGACTTACTGGTTTTGACAAAGATGCAAGTTGATCTCCTTGGTTGTAAACACTTCTGGTATTTCCACTCGTCTCTGCTCTGTCAAGTGAAGATCTGGGCTCTGTTCCTCGCTCGCAATGCTCTGTTGATCCAGAAATACTTTGAGTGATCTCCAAAATGAAATTCCGATCCGTTGTTTTGGTTTGGGGAGTCCATTTACGAGGAACCGATGGCGGTTTCTTAACCGACGGCGGTCGAGTAGGAACCGGCATCGGTAAGGAAAAAGTAGGCTATTTTTAGTAAAATAGCCCACCTTCCCTGCTTTTCTCCCAAGAGATCAATTACGGGCTTGGTCAAGTGGCTAGAAGGTCGGCTTTGGGTGCGAGTAAGGAGGCATTAGTTATGGATGTGAGTCTAGACCAAGTCATGGGTCCTACTTAGGTTGGTTTAGGGTTAGGGCTGGAGTCATGATGAGGTGCCAAAGTGAGGTGGTGGGTAAGGTGATGTGGATTTATCAATTATAAGGTAATTAATAAATAATTGTGTAAGGTTTAGGTGATGAGGTTAGATTGCGAGATGAGATGCGGGTCACAAGGGGTCGTAAGACACAAATTTGGTGTCTACATTAGCCCCTTATTGTCGTGTAGCTTGTTCTGTAAAGCTGCGCGGACAATAATATGAAGTGGTTTCTCATGTTAAGGATATAGGTAATCCCCCTCAAATCTATCATAGATTGAGTGAACGGGAAATCAGGGATAGGGTTGATAAAGGGTACATGTTGTAGAGAGGATGGTAAGGTGGTGGGGTAGGTCCAAGGAAGCAGACGCATGTTGAAATGCAATAAACGACTAGTAATGCGTGAGTTGGCGAGCAAACCGAAGCGGTGCGAGAGGCAAAGGTCGATAGTTTATCCAAACAAGGGTGATATAATCCACGGTATCAAGGCAGAGGAAGTAGCCCGGGGTATATAACGGTAAGGTACAGGAGCGTTTAGGCATGTTCGCCAGTACCAAAAGGTTGGTTTGGTTGAGATAAACGTCACGGTCTAGGTCTAGGCAAAGTTGGTCGACAGATCAAGTCAAGGACCCTAATCATGCTAAAACACGAACAGGTGAGCTCGATTGAACAAAAAACTACCGGATGGGTGGATAAAAGTGTATGGTGTTGATTTTGGGTAAGTGATGGAAGTGATGCGGTGTGAGTCGGGCCAAGTTGTTGGGTTGCGGCCTTGGGTCGGGCCAGAAGGGTAAAGGGAGGCCTTGGGTCGGGCCAAATAGTGAGGGCGAGGCCTTGGGTCGGGCCAATTGGTAGGTTGAGGCCTTGGGTCGGGCCAAATTGGTAGGGCGAGGCCTTGGGTCGGGCCAAATGGGTAGGGCGAGGCCTTGGGTCGGGCCAAATGGGTAGGGCGAGGCCTTGGGTCGGGCCAAATTGGTAGGGCGAGGCCTTGGGTCGGGCCAAATGGGTAGGGCGAGGCCTTAGGTCGGGCCGAATAGGTAGGTTGAGGCCTTGGGTCGGGCCAAATGGGTAGGGCGAGGCCTTGGGTTGGGCCGAATAGGTAGGTTGAGGCCTTAGGTCGGGCCGAATAGGTAGGTTGAGGCCTTAGGTCAGGCCAAATAGGTAGGTTGAGGCCTTAGGTCGGGCCGAATAGGTAGGTTGAGGCCTTAGGTCGGGCCAAATAGGTAGGTTGAGGCCTTAGGTTGGGCTGAATAGGTAGGTTGAGGCCTTAGGTCAGCCAAATAGGTAGGTTGAGGCCTTAGGTCGGGCCGAATAGGTAGGTTGAGGCCTTAGGTCAGGCCGGACAAGTGAACAAATGGTGTGCAGCAAAGGTGGATAGAGGCGATATTGGTGAAAAAGAGGGATTGGTGAATAAAGGCGAGAAGTTGGGGAAGGTAGGAATTTAAACCGATATCGGCTAGAGATGACCGGTGTCGGTGAGGTGACCGATGCCGGTTTCTTAGGGCAGAATAAAACATTTATATTTACCACACATGATAGGTTACGGTAGGGGATGGTCGAGCTAACCTTGGGAGACCCCATGTCTCCGAAGTGCTGCCTACATAGCCCATTGCACAAAGCAAGGAGGGGCCTCAGACCGATGTAGTTCTCCCTTAGGATCAGGGAGAGGTGAATTCAGGCAATTTGGTACGGTTTAGGCAATTGGTTGGTTGGTAAAAATATTAAGATTAGTAAAGGTAAGGTTGATGGTGTTGGTAATGAATTGGTGATGTTGTAAAAGGTATAAGGGAAGCGAAAGTTAGCCTACCCAAGTAGAAGGGAATCATGTCCTGATTAAGATCAACACACAATCCTAGATGCGAGGCAAAGCGGAAAGAGTGCTTCGTAGGTGAAAAGAGCTAAACAAACCACACAACGTAGAACGAGCTTGGAGCCCTAGGTACCGTGCATAGACGAGAAGTCAATAGGTGAAAAGAGTTGTGTGATCACAATATATCGAGCGTACATTACGTCCCTTGAGTTGAAACAAATGGTGAGGTGAGGTGGATGGTATAGCTGAGGTGCAGAGAACTTATTACAAAGTGAGTGTTCTGACGAAAGAGAACCTACCCTAAATAGACAAGTCCATGACTCAAAAGTCCTTTTGAATGAGGCTTTTATTTTATTGAATGTAGACTGATCGATGCGGGAAGTCTACAAGGGATATTGATTGTATTATTCTTGAGGTCTTCACGAAGCTGATCGATGCGAGAAGCTTCTGCTAGAGGCTGACTGTGTATAGCTGTCCTTCGAGGGAGCAGTCTATTTATAGTAGCAGATATGATTTTAGTGCATAGCTGTCCTTCAGGGGAGCAGTCTATAGAGAATAGCAGCAATAATTTGGCATATAGCTGTCCTTCGAGGGAGCAGTCTATATTTAATTTAGATGACTAGATGTTCTTTTTAGCGTGAAGCATCTAGTTTAGTAGGAAGTTTGACTCAAGAAAATCCCATAAGAATACGGCTTATCTTAATTCTTTGAAGTCATGGACTAGACTAAAAAGGGAAAGGCGTCGTCAAGGGGAGGTGAGAATCAAACTATGTGAGCTTGATTGTTATTATGAGGTGTAGGAAACAGAGTGTATGTAGTGGTAAGTGAGCTCAAGGGACGAGCGGCAGGTAGATAAGAAGTGATATAACACTAATTTCAACAGTAGAATGGTCGAAGATGCAAGGCATTAAGGGTTGAGCTCGGAGTTTACCATTAAGCGAAGCTAAGCGATAAGTGCCTGATCCATAGGTGTGAGTGATTATATAAGGCCCAATCCAATTGGGAGCAAATTTTCCACGTTTGCTCTTTTCTAGTTTGGTGACATGTTGATTCTCTTTGAGGACAAGATCACCAACCTTAAAAGTACGCTCATGAAGTCACTTATCATAAGCACGTTTAATGCGTTTTTGATAGATTTGAAGGTGATCAAGAGCTGTAAGACGGCGTTCATCAAGAAGCTCCAATTGGGCTAACCGCTCTTGACGGAAATCATCGTTGGTGAGAATATCTTGAAGAGATATTCTAAGGAGAAGTATTTGTATTTCGAGAGGCAAAACAGCCTTGGTACCGTATACCAAAGAAAAAGGTGTGGCATTAGTAGAGTACGAATGCTAGTACGATAAGCCCAAAGGGCAAAGGGAATGTGATCGTGCCAATTTTTGCCGGAGTCATTGACAACTTTCATGAGGATTTTGGTTAGGGTTTTATTAGAAGATTCAGCCTGACCATTGGCCTGTGGATAGTAAGGTGATGAGAAACTAAGTTTGATACCAAAGTTGTCACAAAGGTCTTGTAACAACTTGTTTTTAAAAGATTTACCATTATCTGTTATTAGGCGATGAGGAATACCAAAACGACAGATAATGTGATGGTTAATGAATTCGACAATTTTTTCTTTTTTGATTGAAATGAGTGGAATAGCCTCCACCCATTTTGTGTAATATTCGGTCAGCTGTGATTATCCAACGGTGACGTTGTGAAGAGGTCGGGTGAATCTCACCAATAAGGTCTAAACCCCATTGTGAGAAGGGCCAAAGATCTCGAGCGACCTGGAGCGGGTGGCTAGGAGTATGTTGAAGGTTGGCATGTTGTTGACACATAACACAACGCTTAACATATTCGTAGCAGTCGTTATTGAGAGTAGGCCAATAATAACCAAGGTGAAGGATTCGTTTGGCCACAAAGAAGGCCGCTAAAATGTCCACCACAAATACCGTCATGGACCTGTTGGATGGTATGAGTGGCCTCCGCGCCAGTTAGATAGCGAAGGAGGATGCCATCAAAGCCACGTTTATAGAGGAGTCCCCCCATGACAACATAACGCGAAACACTTTTAAGAAAAGCACGTTTGCCGTTACTAGTAAGGTCAGGTGGGAGGACAGAGATTGTAAGGTAGTCGTGAAAGTGGTGGTACCAGGTATCCTGCGAACTAGTAGACACAGTATTTATCGTAAAAACTACCGGGGTTGAATAGGATGGGATAAAAAGTTGTTGGACCACGGACGAATAATTGATTCGGTTGGTGCGGCGGGAATTTGTGAGGCTAAGCAAGCCATAGTGTCCGCAAATTTGTTAGTGGAGCATGGAATGGTTTGTATAGAATAGTGAGCAAATAAGGCTAGAAGTGAATCCACGTAGTGTTTGTATTTTTGAAGTTCCTCATTTTTGCATTGGTAGACCCCCATAACTTGATTGATTACCAATTGAGAGTCGCCAAAAATGTTGATAGATTTGATGCCTAAGTGTAACGCAACTTGGAGACCGAACAAGGGCCTCGTATTCCATTTGTATTATTAGTGCAAAGGAAATCAAGTTGGAATGAAAGAGTCATAGGTTCAGCGTCAAGAGGAATGAGAAAACGCCGGCTCCTCCACCGCTACCGGCATTTAGATCCATCGAAGAAGAGGGTCATTTGATACAACTCTTCCCAGTGAAAGAGTGGCGATGAGTTCGTCGGGAAGGTAAAATTGGTAAATTGTTCCCGAGTAAAGGGGCCTCCGCAAGTTGGTCTGCAAGAGTTTGTCCTTTGATTGACACGTTTATGCGAATTCAAGGTCAAGGTCGGTGAGGAGCATAAGCCATCGAGCGATACATTGGTTTAGATGCGGTTTGGCGTACATGTAATGAATGGGGTCTGTGTTGGTGATGAAAAAAGTTTTGTGATTCGGAGGTAATGTCGGAGTTTGGTGGCTACAAATGATAGGGCAAGGCATAATTTTTCTACATGTGTATACCTAGTCTCATAATCCACGAGGGTACGACTTATATAATAAACGGCCTGTTCTCATCGTGCCGATTCCCGATGTGCGAGCATAGCACCTATAGCATGGTCGATGGCGGAAAGATAAAGGTAGAAAGGGCGATCGTCCGGGGTGGGATAAGCACGGGTGGCTGCAAGAGATAGGATTTGAGAGCTTCGAAGGCTTGGTGACACTCCTCACTCCATTGAAAGGCAATGTCCTTTTTAAGAAGGTGATGAAAAGGTTGACACCGATCCGAGAGTTGGGAGATGAAACGTCGGATAGATTGGAGCTTACCTTGTAAACTACGCAATTGTTTGAGATTTTTGGGTGGGGGCATTTCTAGGATAGCTTTGACTTTAGATGGATCGACCTCAATGCCACGCAAAGAGACGATAAAGCCAAGAAGTTTTCCGAAAGAACACCAAAGACACATTTCTTTGGTTGAAGGCGACGAGAATATTATAAGCAGGTGATCAAAAATAATGGTTAAAACATCGAGATGTTCACTACGATGTTTAGACTTGCGAGAAGATCGTCGACATAATCTTCAAGGATAGTGTGCATAATGTCATGAAAAATGTAGGTCATAGCCCGCTGATAGGTAGCACTAGCATTCTTAAGGCCAAATGGCATGAAAGCGATAATGAAGGTTCCCAAGGAGTTATGAAGGCGATTTTGTGTTGATCGGCGAGGGCAACTAAAATTTGGTTGTATCTGAAAAGCCATCCATGAGAGAGCATCTCATGTCCTGCAGATTAAATCAACAAGTTGGTCAATGCTAGGTAAGGGAAGTCATCCTTAGGGCAAGCGAGGTTAAGATCCAGGAAATCATGTGCATATCCGAAGTCCCCCCTGTCGCTTTAGTAGGACAGTGCGATGTTAGAAATCCATTGAGGATAGTCGATAGGCAAGATGAAGGAAAGCAGAAAGGAGTCGTTGGAGCTCCTCTTTGACCAAGAGGGCAATGCGTGGATGCATTTTCTCAATTTACGCTTGTTGGTTTGGAATTGGGGTTTAGGGTGATGTTATGGGACGGCAATGGTAGGATCAATTCTGGCATGTCGGCGATAAGACCATGCGAAGCTTGGTTGCGAGCACGGAGAAAGGTAGTAAAGGCGGCTCGTTACGATGTGTTAAGGATTGTCCAATCTTCACAATGTGAGGATCTTCCTCCGTGTGGATGTTGATTTCTATAGTAGATTCGTTCAGCATGGTTTGGGTTTCAGATGGTAAGGCTCGTTGAATATAAGAATCATCCGCGCCAAGGTAAGTGAGGATGGAGTCGTCATCCTGGCATTCAACAACATTAATCAAAGGTGAATCCTCTTCGATCATGTCTGGATACAGAAGGGGAAGAGAAGATGGGTCCTCATTATCATGTTGATAAGTGAGAGGACATATGAAGATAGCATTTATGAAAAAAAAAAAAAAAAGTTAGGAGGGATGGATTTGTGGTCTATAGATTCTATGGGTGATGATGGCAAAGTGGGTGATGATGGTTTGGTAGGGCGACGTCTTCTTCTTCCGGATACGGTGACGGGAGGTGTCTCTGTGTAGGTGTTTCAGAAAACCGAGACCACTGCGATCATTATGTTTACTGGTAGTCACGGGAATGAGTGTATGTCGGATTTGTTCGTAAAGGCCAAAACCAAAGCCTTTTCACTCACAATGAGTCAAGAAGGTGAGGGCGAAGCGACGATTTGTCAAGTATTGAAAATCGGATTGGAAGGGAACCACACCAAAAGGAGGTTCGGGGTAATGGAGGATGCGTCAACACCCCATACGTTAGGTTAGTGCGGTGATGGGGTGGTGCAGAAGATATTACCTCCCCACGTGACGGTCATAGGTAGGATGTGCATGTAATTGTCCGTACTCCTGCGGGGTAGGGAAAGAACTAACGTTATATAGGCGGTACTCCCCCAGCGTAAGGCGCTGAAAAACATCTACTAAGGGGTCGAGAGGTTGGAATGTTAGCTGCGGGAAGGGAAGTGGTTTTTGCGATGGTGGTTTCATCAGTTGAAGGCGTAGGCGCGGTTGAGGTGGATGGTTGAGGTACATTTGAAGAGGATGGTTGGGTTGAATGTATGGGTGTCTTGATTGGTATAAGCACATTGTTAGGGCGGTATAACAAATTAGAGGTTTTAAAGGGGGAGGGTCAACTTTTATGGTGTAGGACTTCCCTCGTACTGAAATTTTATGCATCTATGTAATGTTGAGGAACGCATCCCATGGCTCGGATCAAGGCGACCCAAGTAATATATTATATTGGAACTCTCCCTCCAAGACATAGAAGAGTTCGGGTAAAGTACGTGGTCCTACCCGAATGTTGAGGATCATGGTGCCTAAGGTAGAATTAATAGCGTCATTGAATGACCGCAACATGATGGGGTTGGCACACATGCAACTAGAAGGGATATTCATTTGTTGGAAGGCTTTTGAAGAGATGATGTTTAGGCTAGCACCCCCCGTCAATCATAACACGACGTACCGAATGTCCCGGATGTAAGCTGAGATGAAAAGAGCAGGGTCAGGATCTTCTGTACCAAAGTCAACAATTTCGTCTTTGGAGAAACTGACTGCAGCAGCTTGTTGTATGAGAGGCAGAAGTGGTTGGGGCAGTGGGTTGTTTGGTGAGAGAAGCAACGTGATTGGGTGTTAGAATGGAGGCGACAGGTAGGGTTTCATTAGGTAAAACCTCTATCCCTTGAAGGATCTCAACGAGAGCTTGTCGATGAGATTCAGAAGTCTGAATGAGATCATATAGTGTCATTTTTACGAGCGATTGGTGAAGTTGTTTAATCATATTTCGGTGGGCAATGCCATTAGAGACGGGATAGGCGGGTCGCGAATGACCACTTTAGGTGGTGGTGCAATCAGTATGTTTGACGGAGAAAGAGATGCCGCAGTGTGTTTTCTTCGCTTTCCCATTGTTTTTACGCCCTCAAGTAGCGACACTAATCATATTAATCTCGTAGACTGAGATGAGGAAGATGGTTAGGATAACTCATGGTCTTCAAGAGGTGGGGTTGTAATAATGATAGATCTTGGTGAGGCGGGGACAGATGGTATAGGAGAGGGAATGGAAACTAAAGGTCTCTCCCTTCGTAAGTTGTCTTTCTTAATCTTTCTAAGGGAGAGGTGGTGATGAAGGATGGTTTTAGAGTTTGCATCCCTCCACATCATGTCTGGTGTGCGGTGATAAGCACGCAGATTTTAGACTCATCATAACCCATAGGTCGGGGTTTAGATGGGTCATAAGGTCTAAGTGGAGGTAGGGAAATGGTCGCATTCTCCACCAACATAGCAAGGATTTTGGCGTAAGATCCTTTGAGTGGGTCAAAATCGGAAGAGGATGAGGGTATTGGTTGTGCGGGTTTCGGTAATTTTGGGCGTGGTTGGTTCGCACGGGTGGTGGTTTAGCCGAGGGGTGTTGATACATGGTTTTCACTAAACGTGAATTCTTTGCACGAAGCTATGTTGGATGCGAGGCCGTAGGATGTGGTATCGAGAAAACCACGGGAAATAGGAGTGACCGAAAACAAATCTTTTGATGATGGAATTTGTTTAGGGTCGATAGTGGACGGAGATACGCGGAGTGACGGTGTTTATACCTGGAATTTCGTATGGGTGTGGAAGGCGTAGGTTGTTTTGAAGAAAACGCGGGAGGTATGATATATTGATGTAAGGTAGAGGGATGTGGTCCCAATATGGAAGGTAGGTATGACGATGATGGTTTTGATTGTGATAAGGGCACGGATTGAGTTTGTCTCCTAGGTGGCGGGACGGATTTATTTTTGGATAGATCGAGTCGCTTAGGCGGGTGCGTTAGACTAGGCATTGGTGAGGTCCCAAGCGTAGGGGAAGATCTGGTTAAGTTGATAGAAGCGGACGGGGCATTTGGTAGAGGTGAGGGGGGTGAAGGTGAGAACAGGGGCATTTTAAGCTTCTGTAAACACTTCGGGTATATGGTGGAGACATCAGGATCAGTCATTTGCATTTGGGTAGAAAAAGGGATACTCAAACGTTCCCATAGGATTCGTCTATCTTCTGAAGAATGACAGTCTCCAGGTGTGATTTGTAATTGTTGTACGGAAGAAAGGTGGGTTGTGATTCCAGTCCACTGTGGGTGTGATACAAGGGGTAGATGAGGCACTGTATCAATAGGCGTTAAGAGGTCCACCGGTCGTTGAAAAGATTTAGGCGATGAGGGACTAATAGGTAGGAGGGCGTGTTTGAGGGGATCTGTCATGTTTAAAGAATGTGGTGATGTCAGTGTAAGAGATTTCTCATCTAAGGATGTCAAAAGGAGTGGCGATCCTTCCTCTTGTGTGGCAAGAGTGGTAGAAGGGGACGTTTGGGAAATAGATAAATTAGATAACATCCGCTCACAGTCTTGTAGGGATGTGGTGTAAGAAGACTCATCGATGAGAAGAGAAGTCAGGCGATTAACTCTTTTATGGGCAAAGGAATGATTTCACTTTGGCTTGATGGTGGTGAAGGAGGTTCGAGACTCTGTGTTGGTGGAGAGGCTTGATTCAAAAAAAAATTCAATAGAGGCTTTTGGCCGAGAATCGAAGCTGCATGGATCTCATGAACACTCTCCTCGGCTAAGATATCTTGGTTTACGTTCTTGTTGGACGAGTGATTCAGAATGGCTTGTTGAAAATTTTCAGATTTCGGTTTAGCAGGGCGTTAGGATTATCGAGGGCTATATCCCCTACATCAACCATTTCCTACACTATGTTTTTCAACATCTTGCAGTTCTCATGTGTGTCCCTTCATGCGGTGGAATTCTGAAGTCATTTTCTTTGTACCGGGGAAGGTATGGCGCGAGTGGAATCAAACCCGGAATGAGGTTTAACAGGAGGTAAGGTAATGGCTCCTGCTTTGAGCAATTTTTCCAATATCACACCATATGTTTCTCCCAAGGGAGTGTAGTTGATGGGTTCTGCTTTATACTTATAAGTGGTTTTTGGCGGGGTATTAGACGGTGGTTGGGATTTGACCATCACCGCGTGGACAGCTCCTTTTGATTTAGAAGAAGTGGATGTGTGAGGAGTGGCGGTATTTGGTTTATTGATAGAATCAGGAGTTCGGAAATTGGGGTTTTTGTTACGCAACCGCAATTTCTCCTCTTCTAAGGCTCGAATTTCTAATTTTCGGGCCATAGTAAAGGCCTCGTCGAATGTACGGAAAGTTTGAATTTGGAGGGTGGGGGAGATGTGCTTAGCGCAGGCCCGCGTAAACAGTTCGATAAGTTCGGTTTGAGGTAAGGCATACGTAAGTTGGTTGATAAGGCCCCGCCATCGTCCAACGAAATCTGCGATAGATTCGTCCTCAAATTGTCGGATGGCATAGAGGTCGGTGATAGATACTTTCTTGGCAATGTTAATGGAGAAATGATCCAAGAAAGATTGGGCTAGCTGGTTAAAAGAAAAGATCGAGTGCTGGGTTAAAGCACTGTACCATTCCAAGGCGGGTCCTGATAAGGACATGGGAAAGGTGCGGAGTAACAAGGCATCATCATGGGCGATCAAATAACAAGCATGTCTAAATGATCGCAAGTGTTGTTGAGGATCCTCTTTACTGTTAAAATGAGTAAATTTTGGCAACTCCCATTGAGGAGGATATGAATGAAGGGGACGAGAAGGGTGAATGGGCTCCGACAAACTTGCTCGTATGTCAAGGCGCTACGACTTCCCGAAACAGAAGCCTCCAGGTTTTGCATTTTGTCCATCATTTGTTTAATTAGATCAGTAGTTGGATGAGATGATGGTGGGATTGTGGTAAACGGAGGCAAATTGGGCCAAGGACCACCGCTAGACACTGGTGGGGTTAAGTGTTGGTAAGGTGTGGAGGATGAATATGTTGAGGCAACTGAATAGGGATGTCCCATATAGGATGTTGAGGTCACTGGATACGTGTATGGGAGTGAGAAGGTAGGCGGAGCTTGAGAAGGAAAGCTCGTGTGGATAGGTGGCAGAGAGCAAGTCATGAACGGAGCAGTCTGCAAGAGAGATGAGGTAGGGGCATTCGGTGGTAGTGATATGTGGGGTCCAAGATTAACCAAAGGAAAGCTAATCGGAGTCGTATGAACCTCTGAAGCAGTCGGATTGGGAGACGGGGCTAAAGGTGCAGGAAGTAAGGCGGTGTTATCAGGAGGAGTGGGAGCTAAATGAGCAGCTATACTAATAGGCATGCAACAAGGAGGCTGACCATCGGGCATACGGTCGGGGCATGAGACAAATAGTATTATGCAGTCTTTGGGATTAGCATCCGAGAAATTTGGCAAAGTCCTTGTCTCCTACGAGAATTTGGGGACCTCACTTTGGTGTCCGTAGGGTTCCCTATAGAATGTGAAGGGGGTGATTGAGGCAAAGACACGAGCGAGGCATGTGAAACCATGGCGCGGCTTGCTTCCAAGTGATGACAACCATGGACAAGAACACACAGAAAGTTTCAATCTATCAAGAACAAAAACAACCTCGAGAATGATGAATTTGGCGAGTTCTTTGGTTTGTCGAGAAGCGTAGCAAAAAAGCGAACCGATATCGGTAGGATAACCGATGTCGGTCAGACTGGAGCCGACGTCGGTAATATAACCGGTGTTGGTATAATAGAACTAGTGTAAGAAGAAGTAAGAAGTTGTTGATTTGGTGTTAACAGTGATTAGTAAGCCTACCAAATTGTTCTGTAGTGATCACAGAAAACAGTGGATGACAGAGAAACAGAACTGAAAACAAGCAAGAATGCACAAACAAATTAACAGACTAACCCTAGGGTTAGTTTTAATAAGTTTGGGCTTATGCCTTTAGACGCAGAATGATGTCAAAATCCTAAACAACAAGACCTAGGGGAAATGTCAAGTTTGTTTTGGCTTATAAGGTTACCTCAATCGGGCGGAGGAATCTTTGCGGAAAAGGGGGATGTTTGAGCTGTTGTGTTAATTGTGAAGTGATTCGGTATGTGTTGTGCAGTGAAACTAGGGTTAATTTCCTGTCAATACCATGGATATCACCCCCACGTGTATGACCTGTTACTTAATATATGTTCACTAGAATTGAAGAACAACAAGCGGGAATGCAATGCATGTGTTTTAAACCCAAATCAAAAAATATGTTCGATGAAGCAAGAGAGATGACTTTCACTAATATGAAACTAGGAAAGCAAGAAAAATTCTTTACGAAATATATAACAAAAGCAGCAACAACAAGTATGCTTCCTAAAATGAAAATAAGCAAGAGAAACAGAAACCCGAAATGGGTCCCACCGGGCGTGCCAAAATGTTTCACTCGGAATGTCTCATTCCTATAGAAACAAATAAGAGTTAGGGGCTAGGAGGAATACATGTAGAATGTCGAGATGGTGTGTGCGTATCGTAGAGAAAGATCAGGTGATTGCGAAGAACTCCTTTTTTTCTTGGAAGGACTACTGCAAATAAGAACACAAGACCACAAGATTTGATTAAACAATAAATGAGGAAGCGCCTTGGGCTGGGAAATATAAAACTTCCTTTCGAAGGTGGTGGTTTCCTGCTAATATGAATTAACGCAAAAGACTATGAAGTATCAATTAAATTGTTTCGTTGAACCGGGTAGGGAAAAAATTTGGTTTTTGGTTTTGATCGGAGAGGAACCGATGGCGATTCTCGATAGCCGATGCGATTCATGCGATAACCGATACCGGTGGGTTCTAGGATCTTCTTGGTAGCTATGGTGTTTTGTAAGGCTGGTTTATGGATGATATTAGGAAATGAGATGATTTAGAAGCAAAAGAATAACAGTTAGATGCAATGGCACGTTGGGTAGTAGCTTCAGAGACGGATTTAGGAGGACTGAGATTCACAGAGCATAAGAAATGTTATAACAGAGGACATGCAAGATGTGACTTACTGGTTTTGACAAAGATGCAAGTTGATCTCCTTGGTTGTAAACACTTCTGGTATTTCCACTCGTCTCTGCTCTGTCAAGTGAAGATCTGGACTCTGTTCCTCGCTCGCAATGCTCTCTATTGATCCAGAAATCCTTTGACTGATCTCCAAAATGAAATTCCGATCCGTTGTTTTGGTTTGGGGAGCCCATTTACAGGGAACCGATGGCGGTTGCGTAACCGACGGCGGTCGAGTAGGAACCGGCATCGGTAAGGAAAAAGTAGGCTATTTTTAGTAAAATAGCCCACCTTCCCTGCTTTTCTCCTGAGAGATCAGTTGCAGGCTTGGTTAAGTGGCTAGAAGGTCGGCTTTGGGTGCGAGTAAGGAGGCATTAGTTATGGATGTGAGTCTAGACCAAGTCATGGGTCCTACTTAGGTTGGTTTAGGGTTAGGGCTAGGTCATGATGAGGTGGAAAAGTGAGGTGGCGGGTAAGGTGATGTGGATTTATCAATTATAAGGTAATTAATAAATAATTGTGTAAGGTTTAGGTGATGAGGTTAGATTGCGAGATGAGATGCGGGTCACAAGGGGTCGTAAGACACAAATTTGGTGTCTACACGGTTCTCTACTCATCAGAAAGTGCTCTAAACACGAATCAAATGGAATTATGTGATTTATTCCTTGATTCTCTCAATAGAGAGATAAAGGAAGAATTCCAAAAGTTCCCACTAAGAACTTACGATGAAGTACTCGAGAGTGCTCTCTTAATCGACCAAGTAGAGATAGATAGTGGTCGTAAGACATATAAGACAAATAGGAAATTAACCACTCCCAATCAAAACACTACATCCTATCCCAATGTCGGGAATGCTAATCAAGGACCTAAGATCCTTAACAAGAACTGGAGTCACAACAGATGGAGTAAGCTGACCAAGTTAAAAGGAAAACGTTGTAAACATTTCACCACCTGCTAATAATCAGTGGAATAACAATTTTACTCTAATAATCAACACAAAGTGGATTTTAATCATCCACCATGACAACAACAACAACGCAGCATTTACGGCGACGAAAAATCCAAACACAAAGTCCAAATCGAAACCTAGCTAGATATCAGAGTCAAAACCAAAGGCAACAACCTCAAAAATTTAACTCTAACAACCAAAGAACCTTATCATAATTTTGGGCTACAACATGATTATAAATCAATGACCTCGAAATTTCCCAATTTATATTGTGGCTTCCACAAGATTCAAGGCCACGATACTAGGACTTGTTGTGAATACAATAAATTCATGCAGCATTTTCCAGAAGATCAAAAGCAACTCTTTATAGATATGTTTTTAGCAAATTCTGTAGTACCCACGAACACTTATGCAGGGGTAGTTTCCCCTCAAAATGCACCCCTCAAGATCTTTAATGATCCGCTCCCAAACCATTCTAAAAATAATAGGCTAGATCCTAATGGAACAAACAAGGGTGTCATAACAGGAAACAATGATCATGAAGCTTCAACTTCATTAAATCCACCAGTCGCACCCCAACTAGGAACTTGACCCCAAACCAAGATAGTTGGTTTGGTAGAGTTAGACACCGAGCTACCCATGGAAACCATAATAAGAACATGGGATTATTCTTCTCAACCTGCTCCAAGTTATCCATTGGAACCAGACAACAGTTAACAAATGTTGGTAAAACCCATAGGCACCTACAATTTAATTAACGATTTAACTAAAACCTTCTCTCACATATCTTTTTTGGATTTGTTAAAGAACTCTCCTACCCACAGAGCTGCCCTCTTAGAAGCATTAGGTCTTGGTCATTTAATCAACATAACTCCTCTAGAAATGAAAGTAAACCATGTGGACTTTGACATTTATCCTTTGGGGCATTCAGATAGGGATACAAAATTTATATTCGATATAAGAAAAATGCCAACAGATGCTGAAATTGCACGAAGAGGTGACCTAGCTTTACATTTACAAGTATGGGTCTACAATAATTATGTTAAACATGCAATGGTTGACGATGGGGCAGTAATTAATATAGTCCCCTTCAATTTTCTTCAAAATTTAGGATATGGAGAGACAAATTATTCCACGACGTAAAATACGCTAAGAGGATATGATAGCCTCAAGGCCACTTTGATTGGAACCATAGTTTTACCAGTCACTTTAGGACCCAAGATGGTCCTCATCGAGTTTTATATTATAGATCGGGAAAACAACTATAATATGATCCTTGGTCAGCCATGGATACATCGCATAAAGGCAATCCCTTCCACACTATTCCAAGAAATAAGATTTCTACACTTAGGGAAAATATTCATGGCGCAAGGTGACCGAAAACCCTTTGATATACACCTAGCTGATTTGAATAAAAGACCAGGTGTTTACTCCAAGTTTGAACTCCCAACAAATCATCTTATCAAACCAACTAATTCAAAACCAAAAGAGAATTTGATACCCACCACGAGTTGGAAATTACAAATCTAGCCAAGGACATTCCAAAGACTCAAAAGTGAGACCAATGTTATAAAAGCAGTGTCACTAGGGACTACCACAAAAATTGTTGAATTTCTAGAGAAATACTCACCAATTCTCCTACCATTCTATTCTATGGGTATGGGACACACCTTGTAAATTTCTTCTCTTCCATTAGACGAAGTCTTTATGGTAGAAGTAACCGAAGCAAAATAAATAGATATGACAGATATCCCAACATCCATTTTTCCAAGCAAGTATTGGACTCTCCACTTCGATGGAGCTAGATGTCACTTTGGAGCTAGGGCAGGAGTGATATTTACTTCACCCAAGGGAAATATCCTGTCTTTCACCTTTAAATTAAAATTTGAATGTACAAACAACGGGGCTGAGTACGAAGCTCTCCTCCTTGGCCTCATCCTAGCCAAGATAATGGGTGTCGATAACATTAGAGTGCTAGGAGACTCGCAATTGGTTATGAACCAAGTCTCTGAGGTATATGAAACTAGAGTTGAGCATTTACAACTCTATAAAATAGCTAGTATTAGATCTAAGCAAGGGATTTAACTTCATATCAATTGAAGCAATCCCATGAGAGCATAACCTTCTCGCGGCAGATGAATAGCAACCTTAGCTTCTTGTTTCACTCTAAACAATGAGTTAGAAGATAAAAATTTCATAGTATCACTTCGTACCGAACCATTAGTGCGTAAAATACCAATAAACTCACTCCTAACTCATGGAGAAGTAGAGGATGATATTTCTATCGTAGATCACTTTAACGATGATAGAGTCACTCTCAAATATCTAAACGCCTATGTGGGGCTACACCTTGCTCAACGCATAGTAGATCTTTCCCTAATACCACAATCCTCTTCCTACTTTTTAAATCCCATGGTAGAGTATCCTCCACGAGAAGGATCTCAATATCTACAAGATAGAAAACAGAGAAAGCCAGGAACTACCTCTAGCCCCACCTGAATTTGAAGAAGGTAACACTTCTTTAATAGAAGAAACCATTGACATAAACATTGGAATGGAGGAAGAACCAAAAATTTTGAAGTTGGGATCCTCATTAACTCCAGAGGAGATAGAAATACATACCCAAATCCTCAAAGAACATCAAAAGGCTTTCACATTTAATTATAAAGAAATGACGGGCATTGCACCACAAGTTGTGGTACATAATCTTGTCACTAAACTAGATGCGAAACCAATTAAACAGAAGTCAAGACCAATGAAGCCAAAAGTGGCTCTCATGGTAAAAGAGGAAGTAATAAAACTTCTCCAAGTGGGATTCATCAAGCCTGTTGACTATTCACAATGGGTATCTAATATCATCCATGTCCTAAAAAAGAATGGGAAGATATGCATTTGCATAGATTTTGGGATATTAACAAAGCTTGTCCCAAGGATGACTTCCCATTACCATCCATTGACGTTATCATTGATGCAACAACTAGATTTGAACTGTTATCCCTCATGGATGGGTTCTCAAGGTATAATCAGATTAAAATATCTGAACAGGATCAAGCCAAAACTACATTCATAACCCCACGGGAACATATTACTACGTTGTCATGCCATTTGGCCTTAAGAATTGCGGCACTACGTATCAGTGGGAAATGACATATATGTTCCATGATCTTATCCATAAAATTGTGGAATCCTATGTGGATGACTTGTTGGCCAAGGCTAAGAAACGTTGTGATCATCCGGAAGTGCTTCGTATCATCCTCTCATGACTAATTGAATATGGCGTCACATTAAACCCAGAGAAGTGTGTGTTTGGTGTGATAGGAGGAAAACTTTTGGGCTACATTATATCTTCACGAGGGATTGATGTTGATCCGAAAAAATATGGGCTGTTCTCAAAATGATCCCACCATCAGATGAGTCTGGAATCAGGTCATTTCTTGGGAAACTCAGTGCAATCCGAAGGTTCATCCCGGATTTAAGTTTTTCCATTCATCCAATCAACAATCTATTAAAGAAATATTATAACATTAATTGGATTGAAGAATGCAATGAATCCTTTGAAGCAGTTAAATGCTTATTTTTGTCTCCACCCACGCTAATGCCTCCCAAACCAGACCGCCCTTTGATCTTATACTCACGAGCCACTCATGTCTTGCTAGCCTGCATGCTAGCTCAAGAAGACAATGATAAATGGGAACGTGCGGTCTATTTCATTAGCCAAACGTTGCTTGATTATGAAATGAATTACATGCAGTAAAAGAGAGAATGCCTTGCCATAATCTTTATAACAAAACATTTAATACATTACATGTTAAACCAAGAAACAAGGGTCATTGTAAAAATAGATCATTTAGCGACATTTCTCATGCAAGGATCTTTATCTAAAAAATTTGGGTGTTTCATAACCTTAATGGGATAATTTGAGTTGACATTCATAAACCAAAAATCTGTTAAGGGAAAAATCATTGCAGATTGGTTAGCTAATAATCCATTAGATGGAGGCAATCTGGTAAATCTGGACTTTCCTGATGAGTGTGTATACTTCGTCGAAACCAGGCCCCCATCTATACATGTCCCTGGTACACTGATATCATCAATTTTATCATGGACCATACATACCCAGAAGGTGCCACATCACAACAAAGAAGGCGGTTACACATTATTACCACTAAATATGTTGTTTTAGAATAGGTACTCTATCGTAAGGCCTTTGACGGCATGCTTCTAAGATGCATCGACACAGAAGAATCCAAAAATATTCTTCATGAATCCCACAGTGGGATATGTGGAGGCCACTTCGGTGGTCACGCCACCACTTGCAAAATACATCAGATGGGCTATTTTTGGCCCACTCTCGAGCATGACATAGTGGAATTTGTACGTAAGTGCCACAAATGCCAAAAATTCTCTCATGAGATTCACATGCCAAAGCATAATCCTTGCGCAGCCAATAGCGACCCCGTGGCCCTTCTCCACGTAGGGTATAGACTTGATAGGGAAGTTCTCTCCTCATCAATCAATGGCCATAATTTTATAATTATAGCCACGAGAATATTTTACCAAATGGGAGGGACGCTATGCCTCTCACCATGGTACAGAATACAGTAATTGCTAAATTCATTCTAAACCAAATTATCTATAGGTATGGTGTCCCACAAGTCATTATCTTAGATAATGCCACATCCTTTAAAAATGATGAAGTCCATGAGTTATGCAACAAGTTCAAGATAAACCATCACATGGCCTCTCTTTACTACCCTCAAGAAAATGGGCGGGCCAAGTGAAAAACAAAACGTTAAAAGCTATTCTCCTCAAAATGGTCAAGGAGAAAAAGTGAGATTGGCATTTGAAACTATATCTAGCCTTGTGGGCCCATCGAACCTCAATAAGAACACCAACAGGAGCAACCCCTTTCTCACTGGTGTTCGGGATAGAAGCAGTTCACCCGCTTGGGGTTGAAATACCTAGTCTCTGCATCTCATTATAAGGGATTCGGATGAAGAATATTATAGCGAGGCATGCCTCTCTCAACTAGAAAGCCTTGATGCGGTCAAAGCTAAACGCTGAAAAAGGGCAGAGCCTATGCCAACCGACCGGATGTGCCAAAGCAATACAACAAAAAGTCTATGAGTGAGAAATATACGAGGGAGATCTAGTTCTAAGACTAGATAGCCGGATCGATAAGAAAACCGGCGAAGGAAGAAATTTCCAACCCAAATGGTTGGGCCCGTCTTGAGTTGTGAAGGACTATGGAAATGGTGCGTATCTTTTGTGCACACTAGAAGGTGAGGAATTTAGTGGCTGTCAATTCCTTACATCTTAAACGGATTTATGCATAAAACATCAAAATCATTACTTATACATTATAGCTACCCACATTACATTAGTCATTTAGCTATTTCATTCTATCCACTCATTTTGTAAAAATTGTAGTCCAGGAGCTTACTCTTAAGCAAGTTATTTTAAATCTCTCAAAGTATTGGCAAAAGCATTCAAATCACATCTCTCCAAACATCATCAACTATTTTCAAATCTTCTCATCAAGTTCGATTCTGTAGTGCCCACTTCCCTTCGACACTATTTTTATGATCGTCGACTACAAATTATGTATTAGACACTATTTTGGCTTGGTTTAGTATGATGTTGAATTATGGACTTCATTACTGACTAGACTTATACAGGATGCATGATAATTATTATAAACATTATATATATAGATGTTGATGCTTTATTTGACGTAGTTATATCATTGATGCTATCCGGATATGTGATGTTTAATCATTTGATTATATATAGAAAATGAAAATTTTAAATGATGATAGAATGGTTGATTTAATTTATAAAATGATATAGTCACTATTTTGATGTTGTGTTATGTAGTTATACTTACGATGCTTAGATTTATATTATATTATTTTTAGCGTTCTGATATGGCCACGAGGCCGAAGGAGGTATTTGTATTTTGTAGGCTATTTTATATCACAACAGACATCGGGGGGATTGGAGACTAACCACAATGGAATTTTGGATGGATTCAACACGGTCACCATGGCAACTAGTCGTTTGCATGTGTTTGTTGTTGGGGGGTTCCCATGGGGGGATCACCTTTATATGTGACCATGGGGGTTTGTATGTGGTCCTTATTTTATTGTTGTCTTGCATGTGTTTTATTTGTGAATGTGTCCATTCCTTTATTTAAATAGAATGTGAAAGATAAATTTAAATAAGATTTTCTTAAATATAATTATTGATGTGTTGATCCTTGCATTTAATGTGTGTAAGAGAGTTGATATTTGGAGTATAAAACACTTCACCATCTTGAAACTCAGATTTGTACTTGGAGGGTATTTTTGGAAGCTTGTGGGACAAGCTAAACTTGTCCCACACCCATTAAAAGCTTCATACCAACTTTATCTTGATTGGAGTGTTTTCTTTTTCCTCTTAAATGCATTTTTACTTGTCAATCTTACTTGTGTAAGTGTACTTTCTTACAAAAATTTAATTGGCTGTCCTTGAGGTG
Source organism: Taxus wallichiana var. yunnanensis (assembly GCA_018340775.1). Taxonomy (NCBI): domain Eukaryota; kingdom Viridiplantae; phylum Streptophyta; class Pinopsida; order Cupressales; family Taxaceae; genus Taxus; species Taxus wallichiana. Next base: position 155,739,540 of record CM031235.1, on the reverse strand, counting down.
TAAGTGGATGCATGCAAGTAAATTCGATTTGATGGGCATGAAGACTTTACATTCCCTTTTGGGGTTTTCATTTTTTTGGGGGATGATTATTTTCCACTTGAATTTTGGAGAGGCTCGGGAAAGAGTCACATTTTTTTCTCTTCTTCATCTTTTTGTTATTTTGAAGTTGCAAGTTTTTTAGGAGCCATGGGAGTTCCTCTCTTGCTAGAATGTTGTTTTTAGATTATCTCCACGGGATTAGAGAGAGCTTGTTGTTTTAGATCTGTCATTTCACCTACATTCAAATGACTGTTGGGACTACATTCTTGGCATTTGAAGTTGTTGTTTTTGAACTGTGATTTGGGCATTCTTGTTGCTATTTTGAGGACTGTTTTGGTGGACATTCAAGTGACTTTTGGGGCTGCATTTGAAGCTGTTGTTTTTGAAATATGATTTGGGAATTCTTTTTGCTGTTTTGAGGACTATTTTAATGGACATTCAAGTGACTGTTGGGGCTGAATTCTTGGCATTTGAAGCTGTTATTTTTGAACTGTGATATGGGCATTCTTGCTGTTGTTTTGAGTATTGTTTTGGTGGACATTCAAGTGACTGTTGGGGCTGCATTCTTGGCATTTGAAGCTGCTGTTTTTGAACTGTGATTTGGGCATTCTTGTTGTTGTTTTGAGGACTATTTTGGTGGACATTCAAGTGACTGTTGGGGCTGCATTCTTGGCATTTGAAGCTGTTGTTTTTGAACTGTGATTTGGGCATTCTTGTTGTTGTTTTGAAGACTGTTTTAGTGGACATTCAAGTGACTATTGGGGCTGCATTCTTGGCATTTGAAGTTGTTGTTTTTGAATTGTGATTTGGGCATTCTTGTTGTTGTTTTGAGGACTGTTTTGGTGGACATTCAAGTGACTTTTGGGGCTGCATTCTTGGCATTTGAAGCTATTGTTTTTGAACTGTGATTTGGGCATTCTTGTTGCTGTTTTGAGGACTGTTTTGGTGGACATTCAAGTGACTGTTGGGGCTGCATTCTTTGCATTTGAAGCTACTATTTTTGAACTGTGATTTGGGCATTCTTGTTGCTATTTTGAGGACTGTTTTGGTGGACATTCAAGTGACCGTTGGGGCTGCATTCTTGTATTTGAATCTTTGTTGTTTCTAAACTGTGAGTTGGGCATTCCTGTTGCTGTTTTGAAGACTATTTTTGGACATTCAAATTAATATTTGGGGCTGTCTTTTCTTTCTTGCAAAGGTGTTGTCATTGCTATGGCAAGGTAAGAGCTTGTTCATCTTTATATTGTTGTTTTCTTGCATGTTATTATGGAATGTAAATGTGTGTCTCTTCTCCATTTGTCTGGTTGGGTAGACTACCTAGGGATGGTGTAGGAGAAGGCTATGGGGAATCATTATGGGGGCATAAGGGAATGCCATGGGCATCATTTTTTATGGAGGGAGTTTTGGGTTTGGGATCCACCATGGAAAAGAAATAGCTTGCATTTCTTACTTGTGGGGGCATAATGGAAAATTTGTGGGCGGGCATAAGGAGGGGTTGGGAGGCATAAGGTTTCTTGGATATGATATGTTATATTGGCGGTATGATATTAGGTGGATGCCCAATTCCAAATTGGGAGGCATAAGTAGCTTCCCCCATAGTCCTTACTCCTTTGGTTTGATTAAATATAGCCTATGTGTTGTTTGATTGTGAAATATAGTGGAAATCTATATGTGTGTCTTGGTTGTTTTGTTGTTAAAAATCTTCCTGTGTGTGTTGTGGAAGCCTATGGATGTTGCCATGCATTGAACCCTATCTTTAGTTGTGTTGTGGTTGGGGCTTAGGGTCCAATGACGAGAGAGGCTTCATCTCTTCATTGGATATCTTGGTTGGGCGGAGAGCGTTGCCTTTCCCCCTCTCTTCTTGTTGTGATCAATCGAAGGAAACATCTAAAGTATGTTGTTGTTTTGGAATCAGTCATGGTGTAGAGTTAACATCCATCATTGTTAGTTTACTTCTTACTGTAATTTTCTTTCCCCACTCTATGTGGATGGTGTAAGTTTCATTATATTGTATTTGAGAAAGGGAAACAATCTTGTCTTCTTGTTGTTGAGAGAATTGTTATGGTATTGTATTTGTGCATTCATGGCATAATGAACAAAAGAGATATGTTGTTTCCTCCATTGGATTGCATTTGTCCAAGTTGATTGCTCAATCGTAATGTGACTTCATGCTTGAAAGAATGTAAAGGGATCGAGTTGTGTCTTGCATATTACATTTGAAATGATTAAAGGAATTAATTTGTTGCATCCATTGGTATGAGTTGCTGTAAGAAAGAATCATTCAAATTCATGTAATTATCTTTTTGGAATATTGTAAGCAAATCTTTCCTAAGGGAATTATGTTATTCGTGTTACTTGTCTTGCTAGGAAACATTCAATCTATAAAGAAAAAGAAGAACTTCGTTTAGATCTTGTTATCAATCATTGAAGAAAAAGTTGGTTTTAAGCTAGCATTAAATGAATTTAAATGATGTTCTTACATACTTAAGATTTGTTGTTTCAATCAGTTAGAACGTAGTAATATGATCTTCCCCTGCTTCACCTTGCATGTACACTTAATCAACCAATGAATGAACCAACCAACCCCCCAAACTGTTAAGTAATGAATGAATTGAACCAACTAAGACTTGCAAGACCAAAGAATACCCAAGACAGACATGCAAACTCAAGGAATTTACCTTAGAAGCTTTCAAGTAAACAAATTTAACAAAAGAACTCACTCAGAAAATTGCCAATCTTGATAGTGGGAGATTGTAGGAATGTTTTACAAAAATGACTATCTAAAACTCATCTAATCCTAAGTTTTATGATTTTTGTACAAAGTAGACGTCATCACCTTTCCAAAAAGTCCAATTTTATCAAAAACCGAGTTCCTAGTCAAACGTTATGAGTTTTGAAGTTCTTGTTGTAGGTAATTGCGGAGGTTGCTACGGGCGGCCACGGAAGTTGCTACGGGAAGGTTTACAATTACTACGGGAAGGTTTATAGTAGCTATGGGTAGGCCTAGAAATTGCTACGTGTAGGTTTGTAGTTGCTACGAGAAAGCCTTGAGTTACTACGGGTAGGTTAGCTTGATTGCTCTGGTGGCATGTAGGTACAAACTGACAGTTTCTATGGGAAGGCTTGCGGTTGCTACGGGCTACTATAGGAGGACAACTTGTAACACCTCGAATCTGTTGTTACTTTCTCCTGGACATACAAGTGTTGATATGTGATTTCTTGTATAAGGATGTGTTCCTCGATTTAGAAATCATGCTTGATATGTATTGTAATTTCCTTGCAGATTGCAGATCTTGACTGAGTCAGAATATGATTAGACTCTTTTATTTATTTCATTTTGTGTCTGAATATTAATCTGATCACGGAATGAATTATAGAGATATTCATCTATAATATCTAGTCTTGGATCAGTGGAATTGATCCAAGTAATGCTTTAAATTTGTTTGTGATGAATTAGATCACAGACCTTGAACAGGTTGCAAGGTATGGAAGCATTGATTAAGCTGGTCAGGAGTATGACTCAGGCTGATCTTGGGAAATGAATTGGTTCCCGATATCGAAGTATATCTGGAAGGTCTCGGACGTGGACCAAGTAATAATTCTGTCATGTATATTCCTGTAGCCTAACGGCTGTATAGGAGTGAATCCTGTTCGGAGATGCATGATTTTAGGTCTTTTCTTGGCATATAAAATGTTATACCTAACTGGAATTATTAATGGTTAGTAACCTAAAACTAAAACCTAACCTAGGGGTTAGATTAGTGTTAATCTAACCTAGACCTAGGCTATGTGTTAATATCCTAAGTCAGTAACTACATGTGATGTGGTTAGAATAAGTGTTATCCTAAATTCTAACCTAAGTTACTAACCTAACTATTGAGGAGGATGTAAAGGGGCCTATGGAGGGGTGCGAACCATGGGCGGCGTTTTCTATGGCAATTAATGCATGGATAAGGATGAGGGACAGGTCATGGCGGAGGCTTAAGCGACGGCTAACCTGTGCAGACGTGGCAATTCGCTAAGTTTGGAAATGGACTTGAATTTTCATTGGACTGTCGCCAATTCTGGCGGTCGGTGGAAGTTGAGTTTAAGCGGGAAAGTTGGTTTAATGGCATTCAATATTCTCGGTAAACGAGCCCGGAACTCGCGAGAAGGCATGCAAACGGGAAGTTTGAGGGTTTGTTTGGTTTGTCGCGATTTTCGGTTTTCTCTCTGCTTGTTTACTGGTTCTTCGCACCAGTCCTCTTTGAGTTGCATGGCAAGTATGAACTGCTCTAGCTCTTTTCTCTGTCATGGAGGATATATATGTGATGGAGATAGCAAAATTTTGTTGGTCGCTTTATCTTGGAAAAAGAAAAGGAAGTTTGAGCTCTTCCTGTGGTCTGCTTCGGAAATTTGATCAAAAATCCAGGCATGTTAGGCCCTAACCTTTAAATATCTTGCTGTCTTTCAAGTGATTTCATTAGAACAACTCTGTTCAAATGTTTTGAGAAAATAGAGGATTTTCTATGGAGATCTTGTTTGATTTTTGGTACTGAATCTCTTCTGGTTCGAATCTTCATTATCCTTGTTGGGTGTTTATTAAATTCGAACTGTGTCACTGTTTCCTTGTGTTTGCATTTCGGTTTGATTATGCGAAACTTGTGATATGTATGATTGCTCGGCCTGTTCGGCGTGAGCCCATGAATCGATCCTGTGATGGGTATAGGCCATTGATTGTTATGTTGTCGATTTTTGGTCGTCGATTCTTGTTTTGGAAACAGTCGGATTAAATATTAATGGGACTGTTTGTTTGATCAGTTTGTTGAACCTTTGAAAACCCTGTTGTGGTTTTTAGTGACAGTGACTAATGATACTATTTGGGTTCGTTCTGTCTGTTAAAATGGTTTGGAATCAGGTAACTAGTGTTACAGTTTTTCCTTTCGACTCATTAGTAGTTGTTTTTCCATGTTATTTGTGTAACGGGATCTAAACCGTTGACAGTGTACAGTATGGATATATGTATTCGGTCGACTATGTGGAGTCCTTTAAATGAATCGTATTGTGAACCATTGTTGAACTTCGTTTGAATATCTATTGGGATACTGGTAATTTGATTTTGTACTCGAAGAGTAACGAGTAGCACGACCTCTGTTATTTTACATTCGTGTTGCAAGAACTTGTGGTTTATACTCTTTGGATGAGATTCCACGTTTCTTTCCTGTGCCATCTTGTGTGAAAATGATGGTAAGGGTACCGTTGGACTTCTTGTTTTGGAAATTCGGTATTCCGGTTTGTTTTTGCCTGATCTTAATGTTGCCATTGTTGGCACCGATGATTTATCATCTGGCATTATTTGGTTACTGTTGTTAGGACTCAGTTGAACTTATGATAGATGGACAGTGTAACTGTTTCAATTAGGACTGTTGGGTTATCCTGTTGTTTGACCCTGCGGAAGATGTCTTGCTTCTTTGGCTTCTGTACAAGCCTGATATTGAACTCGTGATGTTTATTTTGGCCTTGATGGATTTCTGTGAACAGTTTGACATCTTGTATATCGGCCTTATGAGCTAGGTCATGGTTATTAAACCCGTATCAGTATGCAATATAAATACAGAATTGTATTCTTTTTTTTTTTAGAATGACTCAGTGGAGTCGATTGAATGATTTACATGTTTAAGTCACTGTTCATGGTTGAATATAGATGAATTTTGGGAAATCGTTGTTTCAGCGACTTAAGGAAATAATTTGTATTTTGATCTCTGATATTCGTAAGAATACCATTGTGTCGCATTGACAAGGGTTCAGTTGGGTTCTTGGTTTGAAATCAGAGATTAATTTGTTTGCCTGATTTTCATAATGCTTCGTTGATGAATACAGTATGAATTCATATGCAATTGTTTGAATTGTTACCTCTGTTTGAATCATTAGAATTCTGGAAAGGTAACTTGTACTTCTGTCTCTTTCTGAACTTGACATTTGGACACTGCCTTTGTCACTGTTTGAGATCCTTGAGCATGAATCTTTATCTCGTGTTCTAGCTCTGCTGAAGTGAACCGTGAATATCATACCTTAGCCTTGCATGCGCCAAGGTAAGAATAGATTTGCTATATTCTTTTCCATTCACTCCTGTCTGATTGAGACTGAGCATGTTCGAGAGATTTTGAGTGATTGTCTTGGCATAATCTTGGGAAACATCCAATTGCCTAAGGCAATGTAGTCTATTGCTGACCGCAATACTGGGTTTCTTGATTTCGAATTCGGGCCGTAAAGCCTTGTTGTGTTCGATTTTTATTATGACAGTGATTCTTCCTGTTGTTTGACTGACTTGTTTGTATGCTTACTGGATGAATGTATTTCATTTGTGTAGACAGTACAGTAACGAACTTATGTGAAAGGGAGTATGAATGATTTGGTTCTTTCCCTTCTTTTGCTTATTTGATGATATCTGTCTAACAGTGGGAATTGTGTTGTAAACATATTGGTGGAACCCGATTTGTTATGATATTTTCCTTATTGGATGAATGAAACGATCTGACCAATGTTGTGATTTTGGATTCAATGATTGTTTGTGTACATTCGTTCCTTGATTTTTAATATTTGATGAAATATTAGAAAGTGATTAAGACTATTTTGTAACCATGTTAGAGTTACATATTTGTAATCATTTTGTATTACAAGGGCATAGTCTGAATATGTTTACTAATGTGAATATCTGATCTCATTTAAACAGGGTGTTTAATGAAAACAATTGATGGATTGCAATTGTTTTAAAAGTTAGTGCTTATCATGCTCAGTTCATTGAACTGACTCATGTTGACTATTTTTGCAGATGGTTACCGTAAGAGGTAAAAGCAATGCAGATCTGACAGGCTGATCAGATTGTTTATTTGATTTATAATGAATTACAGCTTGATTTTACAGATGTACTATATGTGAAAAGATGTTTCTTTTCCGTTGAGCATTGTATCAAGTATGTTGTTGCATAAAATGTAATTGTATAGTTTTGAAAGGAATGGAAATAAGTGTTTGAAACTTATGTGTTGTATTCTATTTCTGATAGTTGACCTTCTTCGGTTTATGTAACGAAGGGGCATTGTTATCATTGTATAATATGAATGCTTTTGTGATTGACAATGAAAGCTTGCAAGAAAATGAGATTGAATTCTTATGAGTGTTTAGTAGTTCTAATTTGTGTTAGCGAAAGCAATATTGGATTTAAATAATTGTCTTTCTAGAAGATAGGTTAAAAATGAGCCTAAAGAGAACGCTAAACAAGCTGGATTAAATTACTAATCCCTAGTCCTAAGTATAACAGGACAATATTAAATTGGATTCTTAATCATTTATATCTTTATACTAAAAAGTATGATATAAATTCAATTAAGAGAACTGATATTCAATCAAATGGAGTTCAGATGGCAATCTCAAGCAAAGGTTATGAGGTATTGTCCGATTCTGTTGCTTTAGAATCAGGTGTATTCTAATGACTCCTTGATGAAGAACTTGACCTTAATATCTCTACCAAGTAATGGGTTTTATAGAGGAGGGTCGTCTTAAGGCGAAGAATCCAGGGATCGGAAAGGCTAACCTTAGGGAAAAGTCTTTAAAGTAATTTAAACTCAAGTGCGTAACGCTTGTTACTGAGTAGATCTTTTCGAGGCGGATTTAAAGGTTGACGACATAAGTCAACTGCAGGGTTGTACCTCCGAGAAGATTAGGATCTTCTCAAAGTTACAACAATGCAGATGACTTATGGCGACACCCTTTGCATTGATCACTAAGATTTACACTTGATTTCGCATGAGTTACCCTGGGACCGATTAAGAACGTGGTCATGTTATAAGGCTGCCTAGGAGATTCGGGGTATCATGACACACTGGTTGAACTGCAAGGTTGAACCAGTATGTCACTATATCCCTAATCCTCGTGGGCATCCATATAACATTATCACCTTGTTAATCTGCCTCCGAGTGATTCAGTTGTGAAAGGAAGGACTGACAGTAGTCAGTGTAAGACATTCTATATAACATATGAATGGGGTGAAGGACGTATTCCAGATTGACGAGTATGCCGTTAAGGAATACGAGACATAAACAGTATGTTTCAAATCTTTGGCCAAAGTATCGCAAGCTGCTGATTGCGTTGTCCTAATTCACCTAGTCTAAGGGATGAGATGCCGATGAATAATAGTAACAATTATTCGGTTAGATTCCTTGGACGAGCATTACGAATCCCAGTTAGGGAAGTAAGGTTAGGGTTAGGAGGAATACCCGTAGAATGTCGAGATGATGTGCGCGTACCGTAGAGAAAGATCAGCCGATCGCGAAGAACTCCTTTTGTCTTGGAAGGACTACTCGCAAATAAGAACACAAGACCACAAGATTTTGATTAGATAATAAATGAGGGAATCGCCTTGGGCCTGTGAAGTATGAAACTTCCTTTCGAAGGTGGTCGGCCTCCTCGCTAATATGAATTAACACAAAATACTGTAGAGTACCAATTAAATTGTTTCGTGGAACTGGGTAGGGAAAAGGCTGTTTTTCTTGGTTTTGATCAAAGGAACCGATGCCGGTTACCTATAACCGATGGCGGTCACTGATAACCGATACCGGTTGGTTCTAGGATCTTCTGGGCTGGTTGTGGTGTTTGTAATGGCTGGTTTTTGGATAGTATTGAGAAATGGGATGGTTAGAAGCTAAGGAATGATAGTTAGAGGCAATGGTACGTTAGATAATGGGTTCAGGAACGGATTTGGGAAGATTACAATTCCAAAAGCACAAGAAATGTTATAATGGAGGACATGCAAGATATAACTTACTGGTTTTTTTTTTTTGATGAAGGTGCAAGTTGATCTCCACGCCAACTCTTCTCGGTTTCTTTACTCGCCTCGCTTGGTCAAGTGAAGTTCTGGACTCGCCGATCGCTTTGGACTCTCCTTTGATTAAAAATCCTTCGACTGATCTCCAAAAATGAAATTCCGATCCGTTGTTTTGGTTTGGGAAGCCCATTTACAGGGAACCGATGGCGGTTGCGTAACCGACGGCGGTCGAGTAGAACCGCATCGGTTAGGAAAAAGTAGGCTATTTTTAGTAAAATAGCCCACCTTCCCCGCTTTTCTCCCGAGAGATCACTGGGCCATGGGCTTGGTCAAGTGGCTAGAAGGTCGGCTTTGGGTGCGAGTAAGGAGGCATTAGTTATGGATGTGAGTCTAGACCAAGTCATGGGTCCTAATTAGGTTAGTTTAGGGTTAGGGCTAGGTCATGGTGAGGTGGCCAAGTGAGGTGGTAGGTAAGGCGATGTGGATTTATCAATTACAAGGTAATTAATAAATAATTGTGTAAGGTTTAGGTAATGAGGTTAGGTTGCGAAATGGGATGCGGGTCACAAGGGGTCGTGAGACACGAATTTGGTGTCTACATTAGCCCCTTATTGTCGTGGTAGCTTGTTTCGTAAAAGCGCGCGGACAATAATATGAAGTGGTTTCTCATGTTAAAGATATAGGTAATCCCCTCAAATCTATCACAGATTGAGTGAACGGGAAATCAGGGATAGGGTTGATAAAGGGTATATGTGGTAGAGAGGATGGTAAAGTGGTGGGGTAGGTCCAAGGAAGCAGACGCATGTTGAAATGCAATAAGACGACTAGGGTACATGATTTGACGAGCAAACCAAAGCAATGTATAGGCAAAGGTCGATAGTTTATCCAAACAAGGGTGATATAATCCCTCGGTATCCAAGGCATAGGAAGTAGCTCCGTGGTATATAATGTAAGGTACAGAACGTTTAGGCATGTTCGGCAAGCACTCAAATGGTTGGTTTGGTTGAGATAAACGTCACGGTCTAGGTCAGGCAAAGTTGGTCGATAGATCAAGTCAAGGACCCTAATCATGCTAAAACACGAACAAGTGAGCTCGATGGAACACAAGGTATGATGGATGGATGGATAAAATAAAACGTTGATGTGGGTATAGTATGGAAGTGATGCGGCCTCTGGGTCGGGCCAAGTTATGGGGTGGTGGCCATGGGTCAGCCCAAATAAGTGGGTCGAGGCCTGGCCTGGGCCGGGCCGGGTGGTAGGGCGAGGCCTGGGTCGGGCCAATTAGGTAGGGCGAGGCCTTGGGTCGGGCCAAATAGGTAGGCGAGGCCTGGGTCGGGCCAACAGGTAGGGCGAGGCCTGGGTCGGGCCAAGGGCGAGGGTGGTAGGGCGAGGCCCTGAGGCCGGGTCGGGCCAATGGTAGGGCGAGGCCTGGGTCGGGCCAACAGGTAGGGCGAGGCCTGGGTCGGGCCAATTGGTAGGCCGAGGCCTTGGGTCGGGCCAAATGGTAGGGCGAGGCCTTGGGTCGGGCCAACAGGTAGGGGCGAGGCCTGGGTCGGGCCAACAGTAGGGCGAGGCCTTGGGTCGGGCCAAACAGGTAGGCCGAGGCCTGGGTCGGGCCAATGGTAGGCGAGGCCTGGGTCGGGCCAAATAGGTAGGGCGAGGCCTGGGTCGGGCCAAATAGGTAGGGCGAGGCCTGGGTCGGGCCAACAGGTAGGGCGAGGCCTTGGGTCGGGCCAACAGGTAGGGGCGAGGCCTGGGTCGGGCCAACAGGTGGGGCGAGGCCTGGGTCAAAGGTGGCCAGAGGCCTGGGATATTGGTGAAAAAGAGGCCTGGGCGGGCCAAAAGGTAGGCGAAAGAGGTCAAAGAGGGTCAAACCGGCGAGGCCGAGGCATTCATCATGACCGATATCAGTGGTAAGGGACCGATACCGGCCTCTAGGGCAAAAGGAAACCGACATCGGTTTAAGTCGAAAAACCTATAAAAAGAAATATACGGCCATGGGTCATTGTCACTTTTGTTTTTGTAATCCAAATTTTGACTTGTCTCGACGTGGGAGTTGTTGGAGGGGTATGAGGAGGATTCGGAGTGAGGTGGAGGCTATTTGATTCGAGGCTTGGGTCAAAGGAGAGTTGATAGTGGGCCCGAGGCCTGGGTATGAGGAGGGTGAGAGGGATCGAGGAGCGATCGAGGTGGATCGCGGGCCAAATGTGAATATGAGAGGATTCCTATAGATCGCGTGCGGCGACAATTTGGATTTGTGCAGGACATACCACAGGCTTATAGACCATATATGAGGATCGATGCCGAGGCAGCATTCTCACCACCCCGGCCAACACCTCCAGAAGGGCCCGAGGAGATAGCAGCCGATCGCAGGGTAATGGATGCAGGAATGACAGAGGCCTATAGATTATGGTGGGTAGCAGAACTGCGAGGTGTACGTGAGCGCCCTGACACAGCGGTGATTACAGCAGAGAGGGATCGTCTGCAGCGTTTGGTTCAAGAACTCCAAACGCAGTGAATGAGACAAGAGGATTGTTAGTGGTTGCGGAGTCACGGGCGGCGAGACTAGAGGCTGGAGTTCTCCATGCGAGAGGGCGTATTCATATGTTACAGGAGAGATTGGCAGATCAGTGGGCGGTACCAATAGCCGCGGTACCTTTGAGGACAGAGAGGCCCGGCGAGAGGGGTCGACGATCACGATCATCACCTAGTTCGGGATGAGTTGTGATGGTCTGAGTATATGTTAGCGAGGTATAAGAATAAGGATGCCGACCTGCGTGTCGATGATAGAGAAGATGTATTTGTTTAACATCTAAATAAAACTGAATATGTATGTTGATTTGAGTTATGATAATAATAAGATTGTCGGTGTTTTGATTTTCGGTGTTTCGAAAAAAGGATAAAGAGAAATGTGATTAAAATAAAAATACACAAAAATATTTATATTCACCACACAAGATAGGTTATGGTAGGGGATGGTCGAGCTAACCTTGGGAGACCCCATGTCTCCGAAGTGCGCCTACATAGCCCATCGCACAAAGCAAGGAAGGGCCTCAGACCGATGTAGTTCTCCCTTAGGATCAGGGAGGGGTGAATTTAGGCAATTTGGTATGGTTTAGGCAATTTGTCGTTTGGTAAAAAAATTTGATGTTGGTAGGGTAATGGTGTTGGTGTTGGTAGGATAATGTTGTTGGTGTAGGTATAGGTAAAGAAAAGGTTAGCGATACCCAAGTAGTAGGGAATAGTGTCCTGATTAAGATCAACACACAATTCTAGATGCGAGGCAAAGCGGAAAGAGTGCTCCGTAGGTGAAAAGAGCTAAACAAACCACACAACGTAGAACGAGCCTGAAGCCCTAAGTGCCGTGTATAGACGAGAAGTCCATAGTTGAAAAGAGTTGTATGATCACAATATATCAGGTGTACGTTACGTCCCTTGAGTTGAAACAAATGGTGAGGTGATGTGGATGATATAGCTGAGGTACAAAGAACTTGTTACAACGAAAGAGAACCTACCCTAAATAGACAAGTCCATGACCCAAAGAGTTCTTTTGAATGAGGCTTTTATTTTATTAAATGTAGACTGATCGATGCGGGAAGTCTATAAGGGATATTGATTGTATTATTCTTGAGGTCTTCACGAAGCTGATCAATGCGAGAAGCTTCGGATAAAGGCTGACTGTGTATAGCTGTCCTTCGGGGGAGCAGTCTATTTATAGTAGCAGAGATGATTTTAGTGCATAGCTGTCCTTCAGGGGAGCAGTCTATTTATAGTAGCAGCAATAGTTTGGCATATAGCTGTCCTTCGAGGGAGCAGTCTATATTTAATTTTAGATAACTAGATGTTCTTTTGGCGTGAAGCATCTAGTTTAGTAGGAAGTTTGACTCAAGAAAATCCCATAAGAATACGGCTTATTTTAATACTTTAAAGTCATGGACTAGACTAAAAAAGGGGAAGGCATTATCAAGGGGAGGTGCGAAGTGATTTTGATTTTATTCGGAGATATAGAAAACAAAGTGTATGTAGCGGTAAATGAGCTCAAGGGACGAGCAAAGAGGTAGATAAGGAGTGATATAACACTAGATTCAACAAAGAGAATGGTCGAAGATGCAAGGCATTAGGGGTTCTGTGCTCAGTTTACCATTAAGCGAAGCTAAACGATAAGTGCCTGATCCATAGGTGTGAGTGATTATATAAGGCCCAATCCAATTGGGAGCAAATTTTCCACGTTTGCTCTTTTCTAGTTTGGTTACATGTTGATTCTCTTTGAGGACAAGATCACCAACCTTAAATGTACGCTCATGAAGTCGCTTATCATAAGCACGCTTGATGCGTTTTTGATAGATTTGGAGGTGATCGAGAGCTGTAAGACGTCGTTCGTCAAGAAGCTCTAATTGGGCTAACCGCCTTGGCGGAAATCATCGTTGGTGAGAATATCTTGAAGAGATATTCTAAGGGAGGGTATTTGTATTTCGAGAGGCAAAACAGCCTCGGTACCATATACCAATGAAAAAGGTGTGGCATTAGTGGAGGTACGAATGCTAGTACGATAAGCCCAAAGGGCAAAGGGAATGTGATCGTGCCAATTTCTTCCGATTCATGACGACTTTCATGAGGATTTTGGTTAGAGTTTTATTAGAAGATTCGGCTTGCACCATTGGCTTGTGGATAGTAAGGTGATGAGAAGCTAAGTTTGATACCAAAGTTGTCACAAAGGTCTTCAGAACAACTTATTTTTGAAAGATTTACCATTATCTCGTTATTAAGCGATGAGGAATACCAAAACGATGATAATGTGATGGTTAATGAATTCGACAATTTTTTTTTTTTTTTGATTGAAATGAGTGGAACGGCCTCCACCCATTTTGTGTAATATTCGGTCATTGTGATTATCCAACGGTGACGTTGTGAAGAGGTCGGGTGAATCTCACCAATAAGGTCTAAACCCCATGTGAGAAAGGCCAAAGATCTCGTGGCGACTGTAGCGGGTGGCTAGGAGTATGTTGAAGATTGGCATGTTGTTGACACATGACACAACGCTTAACATATTCAGTAAAATGTTATTGAGAGTAGGCCAATAATAACCTAGGCGAAGGATTCTGTTTAGCCACGGCAAGGCCACTAAAATGTCCACCACAAATCCCATCATGGACTGCTGGATGGTATGAGTGGCCTCCGCGCCTGTTAGACAAACAAGGAGGATGCCATCAAAGCCACGTTTATAGAGGAGTCCCCCCATGACAACATAACGCGAAACACTTTTAAGAAAAGCACGTTTTTCAATTACTACTAGTAAGGTCATGTGGGAGACGAGATTGTAAGGTAGTCGTGAAATTGGTGGTACCTGTATCCCGCGAATTAGTAGACACGATTTATCATGCAAACTACCGGGGTTGAATAGATGGTGCAAAAAGTTGCTGGACCACAACGAATAATTCGAGTCGGGCGCAAGTGGAATTTGCGAGGCTAAGCAAGCCATAGTATCCGCAAATTTGTTAGTGGAGCGGGGAATGGTTTGTATAGAATAGTGGGTAAATAAAGCTAGAAGTGAATCCACATGGTGTTTGTACTTCTGAAGTTCCTCGTTTTTACATTGGTAGATGCCCGTAACTTGATTGACTACCAATTGAGAGTCGCCAAAAATGTTGATAGATTTGATACCTAAGTGTAACGCAACTTGGAGACCTAGAACAAGGGCCTCGTATTCCGCTGTATTATTAGTGCAAGGGAAATCAAGTCGGAATGAAAGAGGCATAGGTTCAGCGTCAAGAGGGATGAGAACAATGCCGGCTCCTCCGCCGCGCTGGCACTTAGATCCATCGAAGAAGAGGGTCATTTGATACGACACTTCTCCGAGCGAAAGAGTGGCGATGAGTTCGTCGGGGAAGGTAAAATTGGTAAATTGTTCCCCAGGTAGAGGGGCCTCCGCAAGTTGATCTGCAAGAGTTTGTCCTTTGATTGATTTCTGTTGTATAAACTCAAGGTCGAGGTCGGCGAGGAGCATGAGCCATCGAGCGATGTGTTGGTTTAGGTGTGGTTTGGCATATATATAATGAATGGGGTCTGTGTGTTGGTGATGACGAAAGTTTTGTGATTCAGAGGTAATGTCGGAGTTTGGTGGCGACGAATGATAAGGCTGTGCACAATTTTTCTACATGTGTATACCTAGTCTCGTAATCCACGAGGGTACGACTTATATAGTAAACGGCCGCGCTCTCGCGTGTCGGGTCTCGATGGGCGAGCATAGCTCCTATAAAGATGGTCGTGGCGGAAAGATAAAGGTAGAAAGGACGGTCGTCCCCGGGGTGGGATAAGCATGTGGTCTGCAAGAGATATGTTTTGAGAGCTTCAAGGCTTGGTGACACTCCTCACCCATCAAAGGCAACGTCCTTTTTTAGAAGGTGATGAAAAGGTGACATCGATCCGAGAGTTGGGAAATGAAACGCCGGATGGATTGAAGTTTACCCTGCAAACTACGCAATTGTTTAAGGTTTTTGGGTGGGGGCATTTCTAGGATAGCTTTTACTTTAGATGGATCGACCTCAATGCCACGTAAAGAGACGATAAAGCCCAGAAGTTTCCCAAAGGACACCAAAGACACATTTCTTTGGTCAAGATGGACAGTAATATTGTAACAAAGCATCAAAAATAATGGTTAAAACATCGAGATGTTCACTGCGATGTTTAGACTTGCCAAGAAGATCATCGACGTAATCTTCGAGGATAGTGTGCATAATGTCATGGAAAATGTAGGTCATAGCCCGCTGATAGGTCGCACCAGCATTCTTAAGGCCAAACGGCATTACACGGTAACAGAAAGTTCCCCAAGGAGTTATGAAGGCGCTTTGTGTTGATCGGGCAGGGCAACCAAAATTTGGTCAGAACTCAAAAGCCATCCATGAGAGAAAGCATTTCATGACCCGCAGTGAGATCAACAAGTTGATCAATACTTGGGAGGGGGAAGTCATCCTTAGGGCAAGCGAGGTTAAGATCCCGGAAATCCGTGCATATCCGAAGTCCCCCCGTCGCTTTCGTGACAGGTACGATGTTAGAAATCCATTGAGGATAGTCAATCGTAGTAATGAAGGAAACAAAGGAGTCGTTGGAGCTCCTCTTTGACCAAGAGAGCAATGCGTGGATGCATTTTTCTCAATTTCTGCTTGACTGGTTTGGAATCGGGGTTTAGAGTGATGTTATGGACGGCAATGGTAGGATCAATTCCTGGCATGTCAGCGTAAGACCATGCGAAAGCTTGTCATGAGCACGGAGAAAGGTGGTAAAGGCGGCTTGTCTCGATGTGTCAAGTGATTGTCCGATCTTCACTATGTGAGGATCTTCCTCCGTGTGGATGTTGATTTCTATAGTAGATTCGTTCAGCATGGTTTGAGTTTCAGATGGTAAGGCACGTTGAATATAAGAATCATCCGCGCCTAGGTAAGTGAGGATGGAGTCGTCATCCTGGCATTCAACAACATTAATCAAAGGCGAATCCTCTTCGATCATGTCTGGATACAGAAGGGGAAGAGAAGATGGGTCCTCATTATCGCGTTGATAAGTGAGAGGACCTATGAAGATAGCATTTATGAAAAAAAAAGTTAGGAGGGATAGATTCAGGGTCCATCGATTCTGTGGGAGATGATGGCAAAGTGGGTGATGATGGTTCGGTAGGGGCAACGTCTTCTTCTTCCAGGATACAGCTGACAGGAGGTGTCTCCTGCGTAGGTGTTTCGGAAAAACCAAGACCACTGCGATCATTATGTTTGCGTGTGGTGATGGGGATGAGAGTATGTCGGCCTTGTTCGTAAAGGCCAAAACCAAAGCCTTCCACGCACAAATGAGTCAAGAAGGTGAGGGATGGAAACGACGATTTGTCAAGTATTGAAAATCGGATCGAAGGGAACCACACCAAGAGGAGGTTCTGTGGGTAATGGAGGATGCGCCAACACCCCCATATGTTAGGTTAGTGCGACAATGGGGTGGTCCGTAAGAGATTATCTCCCCCACGCGACGGTCGTAGGTGGGGTGTGCATGTAATTGTCCGTACTCCTGCGGGGTAGGGAAAGAACTAACGTTATATAGGCGATACTCCCCAAACAGTAAGGCGATGAAAACATCTACTAAGGGGCCTGAGGTTGGGATGTTAGCTGCGGGAAGAGAAGTGGTTTGTGCGACGGTGGTTTCATCAGCCAGAGGTGCGCTTGAGGTGGATGGTTGAGGTATTGAAGAGGATGGTTGGGTTGAATGTATGGGTGTCTTAATTGGTATAAGCACATCGCTTGGGCGGTATAACATATTGCAAGTTTTGAAGGGGGAGGATCAGCTTTTACAGCAGTAGGACTTCCCTCGTACTCAAATTTTATACATCGATGTAATGTTGAGGGAACGCATCCCATGGCCCGGATCCAAGGACGACCTAGCAATATATTATATTGGAACTCTCCTTCAAGGACATAGAAGAGTTCGGGTAAAGTACGTGGTCCTACGCGAATGTTGAGGATCACGGTGCCCAATGTAGAAGTAATAGCATCATTGAATGACCGCAACATGATGGGGTTGGCACACATGCAACTAGAAGGGATGTTCATTTGTTGGAAGGCTTTTGAAGAGATGATGTTTAAGCTAGCGCCCCGCCAATCATAACCCGACGTACTCAATGTCCGGACGTAAGCGGAAATGAAAAGGGCAGGGTCAGGGTCTTCTATACCAAAGTCGATAATTTCATCTTCCGAGAAACTAACCGCAGCGGCTTGTTGTTTTGAGACAGAAGTGGTGGGGGAGATGGATTGTTTGGTGAGAGAGGAAACGTGATTGGGTGTTAGAATGGAGGCCACGGGCAGTGGTTTCATTGGGAAAACCTCTATCCTCAAGGATCTCAACGAGAGCTTGTCGATGAGATTCAAGTCCGAATGAGATCATATAGTGTCATTTTTACTGCGATTGATGAAGTCGTTTGATCATGGTTCGGTGGGCAACTCCATTAGAGACGGATAGGCGGGTCTCGCGAATAACCACTTTAGGTGGTGGTGTAATCGGGATGGTCAAGGAGAAAGAGATGTCGTAGGTGTGTTTTCTTTCGCTTTCCCATTGTTTTTCTGTCCTCGAGTAGCGACACTAATCATATTAATCTCGTAGACCTGAGATGAAGAAGATGGTTGGGATAATTCATGGTCTTCAAGAGGTGGGGTTGTAATAATGATCGATCTTGGTGAGGCGGGGACAGATGGTATAGTAGAGGGAATTGACGCTAGAGGTCTCTCCCTTCGTAAGTTGTCTTTCTTAATCTTTCGATCCGGAAGAGGTGACTGGCGAAGGATGGTTTTTAGAGCTTTGCATCCTTCTACATCATGTCCAGGTGTGCGGTGATAGGCGCAGATTTTAGACTCATCATAATCCACAGGTCGGGGCTTAGACGGGTCATAAGGTCTAAGTGGGGGTAGGGAGATGGTCGCATTCTCCACCAACATAGCAAGGATTTTGGCGTAGGATCCTTTGAGTGGGTCAAAATCAGAAGAAGATGAGGGTATTGATTGTGTGGGTTGTGGTAATGTTTGGGCGTGTTTAGTTCGTGATGGGTGGTGGTTTAGTCGAGGGGGTGACACATGTTTTTCACTAAACGTGGTTTCTCGGACACGTGGTTACGCTCACCTGGTTAGATGATGAGGCTACAGATGGCATGGTAGCGGGAAACAACCACGGAGAAAGGGGAGTGACAGTAAAATAAATCCTTTGATGATGGGATTGGTTTAGGGTTGATAGTGGACCGGATACGCTGGGTAACGATGTTGTGATACCCTTTGATCTCTCGTGATAGGTGTAAAAGGCGAGGTCGCTTTTGCAGTAAAAACAAAGGAGGTATGATATATTGATGTAAGGTGGAGGGATGAGGTCCCAATATGGAAGGTGGGTGTGAAGATGAGGGTTTTGATAGAGAGGCCCGGATTGCGTTTGTCTCCTAGGTGGCGGGGCGGGTTTATTTTGGGATAAATCGAGTCGCTTAGGCGGGTGTGTTAGACTGGGCATTGGTGAGGTCCCAAGCGTAGGGGAAGATCGGTTAAGTTGATAGAAGTGGACGGGGAATTTGGTAGAGGTGAGGGGGTGAAGGCGAGAACAGGGGCATTTTAAGCTTCGTAAGCACTTCGGGTAGATGGTGGAGACATCGGGATCAGCCATTTGCATTTGAGTAGAAACAGAGTACTCAAACGCTCCCATAGGGCCTCGTCTCATCTTCTCGTGGAATGACAGCCTGTGTGTAATTTGTAATTTTGGTACAGAGGAAAAGTGAGTTGTAATTCCAATCCATCATGGGTGTGACACAGAGGCGGATGAGGCACCGTATCAATAGATGCTAAGAGGTCGACGGTTGTTGAAAAGATTTAGGTGATGAGGGACTAACAGGGCGTATGGGCATGTTGAGGGGATCTGTCATGGCTAAAGAATTTAATGATGTCGGTGCGAGAGATTTCTCATCTAAGGATGTCAAAAGGAGTGGCGACTCCTCTCTTGTGCGGCAAGAGTGGTAGAAGGAGACGCCCTGGGAAATGGATAGATTAGACAACATCCGCCGCAGCCTCAGAGGGATGTGGTGTAAGAAGACTCATTAATGGGAAGGGAAGCCCGGGCAGCTAACTCTTCTATGGGTAAAGGAATGATTTCGCTTTGGCTTGATGGTGGTAAAGGAGGTTCGGCCCGTGTTAGTGAAGAGGCTTGATTCAAAATTTTCTCGATAGAGGCTTTTGGCTGGGTATCGAATACTGCATGGATCTCATGAACACTCTCCTCAGCTAAGATATCTTGGTTTACGTTGCTGCTGGACGAGTGATTCGGGAATGGCTTGTTGAAAATTTTCAGATTTCGGTTAGCAGGGCGTTAGGATTATCGAGTGTTATATCCCCGATCAACCATTTCCCGCACTATGTTTTTCAACATCTTCGCTTTTCATGACTATGTCCTTTTACGCGTGAAAGTTACAAAAGTCATTTTCTTTGTACCAGGAAGGTATTGCGCGGGTGGAGTCAAACCCAGAGTGAGGTTTTACAGGGGGCAAGGTGATAGCCCCAGCTTTGAGCAATTTCTCTAGGATGACGCCATAAGTTTCTCCCAAGGGAGTGTAATTGTGTGGCTCACCTTTGTATTTATAGGTGGTTTTTGGTGGAGTATCGACGGTGGTTGGGATTTGACCATCACCGCGTGGACAGCTCCTTTTGATTTAGAAGAGGTGGACGCGTGAGGAGTGGTGGTATTTGGTTTATGGTAGAATCAGAGTTCGGAAAGTGGAGTTCTTCTTGTTGCGCAACCGCGCATTTCTCTTCCTCTAAGGCTCGAATTTCTAATTTTCGAGCCATAGTAAAGGCCTCGCCGAATGTACGGAAAGTTTGAATTTGGAGGGTAGGGGAGATGAAGCTTAGCGCAGCCCGCGTAAAGAGTTCGATAAGTTCGGTTTGAGGCAAGGCATACGTAAGTTGGTTGATAAGGCCCCGCCATCGTCCAACGAAATCGCGATAGATTCGCCTTCGAATTGTTTGATGGCATAGAGGTCGCTGATAGATACTTTCTTGGCAATGTTAATGGAGAAATGATCCAAGAAAGATTGGGCTAGTTGGTTAAAAGAGAAGATTGAGTGTCGGGTTAAAGCACTCGTACCACTCCAAAGGCAGCCCCGATAAGGATGGGAAAGGTGCGGAGTAACAAGGCATCATCATGGGCAATCAAATAACAAGCATGTCTAAATGATCGCAAGTGTTGTTGAGGATCCTCTTTACTGTTAAAACGAGTAAACTTTGGCAACTCCCATTGAGGCGGATAAGAATGAAGGGGGACAGAAGGGTGAATGGGCTCCCGACAAACTTGCTCGTATGTCAAGGCGCTACGACTTCCTGAAACGGAAGCCTCCAGGTTTTGCATTTTGTCCATCATTTGCTTGATGAAATCTGTGGTTGGATGAGATGATGGTGCCACAGAATAGGGGTGTCCCATATAAGGTGTTGAGGTCACTGGATACGTATATGGGAATGAAAAGGTAGGCGGAGCTTGAGAAGGAAAGCTCGTTTGAATAGGTGGCAGAGAGTAAGTCATGAATGGAGTGGTCTGAAAGAGAGATGAGATAGGGGCAGTTGGTGGTAGCGATACGTGGGGTCCAAGATTAACAAAAGGAAAGCTAATCGGGGTCGTATGAACCTCTGCCGCTGTCGGATTGGGAGACGGGGCTAGCGATGCAGGAAGTAAGGTATTGTTATCGTGGAGGAGTAGGAGCTAAATGAGCAGCTATACTAATAGGCATGCCCATAAGGAGCCGACCATCAAAGCGACGGTCGTGGGTATGAGACAAATAGTATCAGACAAATACTGGGATTAGCATCCGTAAATTTGGCAAAGTCCTTGTCTCCACAGAATTTGGGGATCTCACCGGTGTCCGTAGGGTTTCCTATGAATGGAAGGGGGTGATTCAGCAAAGAAACAGAGCAAGCGTGTGAAACCATGGCGGCGGCTTGCTTCCGAGTGATGACAACCATAGACCAGAACACACAGGAAAGTTTCAATCTATCAAGGACAAAAACAACCTCAGAATGGTGAATTTGGCAAGTTGCTGGTTTGTCGTAATGAGAGAGACAAGAATCGATATCGGTTTTGTAACCGTGTCGGTCACAGGGCAAACGACGTCGGTCCCTTAACCGATGCCGGTGTCAAAAATCTAGAATAAGAAGATACAAAGGGGTTGCTAATTTGATTTTTAGCAACGTTGAGTAGTTTAGCAACTTATTGATCACAGAAGACAAAGTATGAGAGAAAACAGGATTTGAAAACAAGCAAGAGGCACACGCAAATGCGTAGATTAACCTTAGGGTTAATTTTAATTATTGTGGGCTTATGCCTTTAGACGTAGAATGATGTCGTAATCCTAAACAAGAGACTTAGGGAAATGTCAAGTTGTTTGGCTTATAAGGTTACCTCAATCGGGTGGAGGAATACCGCATGAAAAAAGGGGGATGTTTGAGTCATGTTGTGTTAATTGTGAAGTGATTCAAGACGTGTTGTGCAGTTGAAACTAAGGTTAATTTCCGTCAATACCGTGGATATCACCCCCCACGTGTACGACTGTTACTTAATCTATGTTCACTAGAATTGAAAACAACAGCAGAATGCAATGCATGTGTTTTAAAACCCAAATCGAAAGTGATATTCGATGAAGCAAAAGAGATGACTTTTACTAATGCAAGATGCAAAAACAAAGCAAGTTCTTTTACCGTAATAATAAAATACCCCGTGAATATCTCTAGAAGAAGAAAAAGCAAGTATGCTCCCTATAATAAAAGCAAGCAAGAAATAAAGAAAACCCAAAATGGGTCCCACCTGGCGTGCCAAAATGTTTCACTGAAATGCTTCGCTCCTTATAGAAACAGATAAGGTTAGGGTTAGGAGGAATACCCGTAGAATGTCGAGATGATGTGCGCATCGTAGAGAAAGATCAGCCGATCGCGAAGAACTCCTTTTTGTCTGGAAGGACTACCGCAAATAAGAACACAAGACCACAAGATTTTGATTAGATAATAAATGAGGGAATCGCTTGGGCCTGTGAAGTATGAAACTTCCTTTCGAAGGTGGTCGGCCTCTCGCTAATATGAATTAACACAAAATACCGAGAGTATCAATTAAATTGTTTCGTGGAACTGGGTAGGGAAAAGGTTGTTTTTCTTGGTTTTGATCAAAGGAACCGATGCCGGTTACCTATAACCGATGGCGGTCACTGATAACCGATACCGGTTGGTTCTAGGATCTTCTGGGCTGGTTGTGGTGTTTGTAATGGCTGGTTTTTGGATAGTATTGAGAAATGGGATGGTTAGAAGCTAAGGAATGATAGTTAGAGGCAATGGTACGTTAGATAATGGGTTCAGAACGGATTTGGGAAGATTACAATTCCAAAAGCACAAGAAATGTTATAATGGAGGACATGCAAGATATAACTTATCGGGTTTTTTTTTTTTTGATGAAGGTGCAAGTTGATCTCCTTTCACGCCAACTCTTCTCGGTTTCTTTACTCGCCTCTCGCTTGGTCAAGTGAAGTTTCGACTCGCCGATCGCTGACTCTCCTTTGATTAAAAATCCTTCGACCGATCTCCAAAATGAAATTCCGATCCGTTGTTTTGGTTTGGGAAGCCCATTTACAGTGGAACCGATGGCGGTTGCGAACCGACGGCGGTCGAGTAGAACTGCATCGTTAGGAAAAAGTAGGCTATTTTTAGTAAAATAGCCCACCTTCCCCGTTTTTCTCCCGAGAGATGGGCCATGGGCTTGGTCAAGTGGCTAGAAGGTCGGCTTTGGGTGCGAGTAAGGAGGCATTAGTTATGGATGTGAGTCTAGACCAAGTCATGGGTCCTAATTAGGTTAGTTTAGGTTAGGGCTAGGTCATGGTGAGGTGGCCAAGTGAGGTGGTAGGTAAGGCGATGTGGATTTATCAATTATGAGGTAATTAATAAATAATTGTGTAAGGTTTAGGTAATGAGGTTAGGTTGGAAATTGCGGGTCACAAGGGGTCGTGAGACACGAATTTGGGTCTACATAATGTGTTAAATAAAAACACCGACTCTTATTACTCATGGTCACAAGGAATGAATAGTCGGAGGTGAGACATCTGTTATATGAATGGTTATTTGATCCCTCGGGAGAAAAGGAGGGAAAGTGGGCTATTTTACTAAAAATAGCCCACTTTGACTTAACCGACATCGGTTCCTACCGAATGCCGCCGGTTACGTGAATCGCCATCGGTTCCTCGTAAATGACCTCCCCAACCAAAAACAAGAGATCCGAATCGAAGTCATTGGAAGGATCCGGAATTCACTTGGCCGAGCAGAGACAAGTGAAGGAAAGAGAGGAGTTTGCAGAGAAGGACATCAAGCCCAAGACTGCAACTGAGTAACCAGAGCCCAGTGACACTCATCCAAGCATTGGGAGAGAAGATAGCTCATCTTGGATTGTCAGATCATCCTACCTGAACCCTGCCTTTGTCATCACAGTCCTTGGATCTGTATCTTCATCAAGAACTATTAAGTAGTGTCTTATATGTTTTTTTAAAGGTATTTCTTGGATTTCTTAATCACAGTAATTATAAGTCTACTCCAGATCCACTACCCGGTAACACCCTACATCTAACTGTCATTCCTCTACCCTTACATTGCCCCAAGAACAACCCCACATATTCTCTGAGTCTTCTCCATCACCCCATTACCTATCCCCAATCATTTACCAGCCTAATAAACACCATAGCCATCTTATAGCCAACCTTCACCAAAGCCCCTAAGTCACTGCCTCTACCGATATCAAGAATCTCCAGATGATCTTGGTGAAAGTGACCGGCATCGGTCACCGTGATTCAAAACCAACACCACCTTTTCTCTATTATTTTAACGAGGCAATTAAGTTGTAATTTGGCAATAACTTATTTTTTAGAATTTGTATTAATTCATATTAGCAGGGGAACTGACCACCTTCGAAAGGAAGTCTAATATTTCCTGGGCCCAAGGCAGTTCCCTCATTTATTGTCTAATTAGAATCTGGTGGTCTTGTATTCTTACTTACAGGTAGTCCTTCCCAGACAAAAAGGAGTTCTTTGCAATCGATCTGATCTCTCTCTACGGTATGCGTGCACACCCTCTCAACATTCAACAGGTATTCCTCCTAGCCCTAACCCTTATCTGTTTCTCAAAGGAATGAAAGGATAGAAGCAAATCTACTCAGAACGGAAGCATTCTGTACAAAACATTTTGGCACGCCATTTTCTTTGGTATATGGTACCGAGGTTGTCTTGCCTCTCGAAATACAAATACCCTCCCTAAGAATATCTCTTCAGGATATTCTCACCAACGATGATTTCCGCCAAGAGCGGTTAGCCCAATTGGAGCTTCTTGACGAGCGTCATCTTACAGCTCTTGACCACCTTCAAATCTATCAAAACGCATCAAGCGTGCTTATGATAAGTGACTTCATGAGCATACCTTTAAGGTTGGTGATCTTGTCCTCAAAGAGAATCAACATGTAACCAAACTAGAAAAGAGCAAACGTGGAAAATTTTCTCCTAATTGGATTGGGCCTTACATTATCACTCATATTTACGGATCAGGCACTTACCGTTTAGCTTCGCTTAATGGTAAACCTGAGCCTGAACCCCTTAATGCCTTGCATCTTCGACCATTCTACTGTTGAATTTAGTGTTATATCACTTCTTATCTACCTTGCGCTCATCCCTTGAGCTCATTTACTACCTCATACACTTTTGTTCCATGCATCTCAAAATAGAATCAAGCTCACGTGGTTTGGTCATTACCTCCTCTTAAAGATGCCTTCCCCTTTTTAGTCTGGTCCATGACTTAAAAGTATCAAAATAACATGTTCTCAATTGTACACTTATGGGATATTCTTGAGTCAAACTTCCTACAAAACTAGATGCTTCATGCCAAACGGACATCTAGACCTCTAAGTTATACATAGACTGCTCCCTCGAAGGATAGCTATGTGCAAAGTCACTTCTACTATTATAAATAGACTGCTCCCCCGAAGGACAGCTATACACAAAAACCGCATCTGCTACTATAAATAGACTGCTCCCTTGAAGGACAACTATACAAAGTCAGCCTTTATCAGAAGCTTCTCGCATTGATCAGCTTCGTGAAGACCTCAAGAACAACAAAATACATATCCCCTATGGACTTCCCACATCGATCAGTCTATATCCAGAAAAATAAAAGCAGTATTCCAAAGCACTTTTGAGTCATGGACTTGTCTATTTAGGTTTGGTTCTCTTTCGCCGAATAATCACCTTATAACAAGTCTCTCTGCACCCTCGCCTATATCAACCACCTCACCTCACCATTCGTCAAAGCAACAAAACTCAAGGGACGTGATGTATATCCGATATATTGTGATTATACAACTCTTTTCACCTATCGACTTCTCGCATATGCAAGGTACCTAGGGATTCAAGCTCATCCTACATTAATATGTGGTTTGTTTAGCTCTTCTCAACTACGGGACACTTTTTTCTTCTTTTTTACTCGAATCTAGAATTATGTGTTGACCTTAATTAGGACACGGTTCCCTACTACTTGGGTAAGCTAACTTCGCTTCGCATATACATACACCAACATCACCAATTCCTTACCAACACCAACAACATTACCCTACCAATATCAATATTTTTACCAACCGACAAATTTCCTAACCACAACCAAAATTACTCCGAATTCACTCTCCCCGGTCCTATGGGAGAACTACATCGGTCTGAGGCCCCTCCTTGCTTTGTGCAATGGGCTATGTAGGTAGCACTTAGGAGACATGGGGTCTCCCAAGGTTAGCTCGACCATCCCCTACCATAACCTATCATGTGTTGTAAATATAAATATTTTTGTGTATTTCTATTTGATAACATTCATCTTTATCCTTTTTCAAAGCAAAACATTCAAAACACAACCATTCTTATTATTATCATAACTCAAATCAACATACATATTTAGTTTTATTTAGATGTTAAACAAATACATCTTCTCTATCATCGACGCACAGGTCGGCATCCTTATTTATTCTTATACTCCTATGAAATTCACTTTTCCCCCATCACCTACCCATGGCTCTCACGACTAGCCTTATTTTGACCTCAATCAGCCCGACCTAATGCCACAACCAACCAATCAGGCCCAACCCATGGCCACAGTCACCCAAGGCCGCAACCAACCATTTGGCTCGACCCACGCCGCGCAACCAACCATCAGGCCCGACCCAAGGCCACAACCACCTAATCAGGCCCGACCCAACACCGCAACCACCCAATCCGGCCCGACCCAAGGCCGCAACCAACCATTAGGCCCGACCCAAGGCCGCAACCACTTAATCAGGCCCGACCCAACGCCGCAACCACCCAATCTGGCCCGACCCAATGCCGCAACCAATCATTAGGCCCGACCCAAGGCCACAACCACCCAATCCGGCCTAACCCAAGGCTGCAACCAACCATTAGGCCTGACCCAAGGCCGCAACCACTTAATCAGGCCCAACCCAAGGCTGTAACCACCCAATCCGGCCTGACCCAAGGCCGCAACCAACCATTAGGCCTGACCTAAGGCCGCACCAATTAAATACCTCGCTCAAAACCCGTAAATTATAATTTTATCCACCCATCATGTATCTTTTTGTTCAATCAAGCTCACATGTTCGTGTTTTAGCATGATTAGGGTACTTGACTTGATCAGTCAACCAAATTTTCCTAGACCAAGACCGTGATGTTTATCTCAACCAAACCAACCAACCAACCCACCGCCGCAACCAACCATTAGGCCCGACCCAAGGCCGCAACCAACCATTAGGCCCGACCCAAGGCCGCAACCACCTAATCAGGCCCGACCCAAGGCCGCACCCCACCAATCAGACCCGACCCAAGGCCCTCACTCATCAATCGGCCCAACCCAAGGCTGCACCAATTAAGTACCTCACCCAAAACCCGCAAATTACAATTTTATCCACCCATCATGTAGCTTTTTGTTCAATCAAGCTCACCTATTCGTGTTTTAGCATGATTAGGGTACTTGACTTGATCAGTCGACCAACTTTTCCTAGACCAAGACCGTGACGTTTATATCAACCAAACCAACCATTTGGTACTTCCGAACATGCCTAAACGTTCCTGTACCTTACCCGTTATATCCCCTGGAGCTACTTCCTATACCTTGGATACCAGGATTATATCACCCTTGTTTGGATAAACTATCACCTTTGCCTATGAATTTCTTGTTTTCTCTTCAAATCATGTACCCTGGTCGCACTATCGCATTTCAACGTGCATCCGATTCCTTGGACCTAACCCACCATCTTACCATCATCTCAACACCATTTACCCTTTATCAACCCTATCCCTGATTTCACTACCTCAATCTGTGATAGATTTGAGGGGGATTACCTATACCCTTAACAGGAGTAACCACTTCTTATTATTGTCAGTGCAACTTTACAAGACAAGCTACATGACAACAAGGGGCTAATGTAGACACCAAATTTGTGTCTTACAACCCCTATGCCCCACATCTCATTTCACAACCTAACCTCATCACCTAAACCTTACACAATTATTTATTAATTACCTTATAATTAATAAATCCACATCTCCAAACCTGCCACCTCATTTCGCCACCTCATCATGACCTAGTCCTAACCCTAAAATAACCTAATAAAGACCTATAACTTGGTCTACATCCACACCCATGACTAATTACTCCTCACCCGCACCAAAACCAACCTCATAATGACTTGACCAAGCCCACAACTAATCCCTCGGGAGAAAAGGAGGGAAAGTGGGCTATTTTACTAAAAATAGCCCACTTTGACTTAACCGACATCGGTTCCTACTCGACCGCCGTCAGTTACGTAACTGCCATCGGTTCCCTATAAATGACCTCCCCCAACCAAAAACAAGAGATCTGAATCAAAAGTCATTGGAAGGATCCGGAACTCACTTGGCCGAGCAGAGACAAGTGAAGGAAAGAGAGGAGTTTGTAGAGAAGGACATCAATCCCAAGATCGCAACGCAACCGAGTAACCGTGAGAGCCAGTGACACTCATCCAAGCATTGGGAGAGAAGATAGCTCATCTTGGATTGTCAGATCATCCTACCTGAACCCTACCTTCGTCATCATAGTCCTTGGATCTGTATCTTCATCAGGAACTAGTAAGTAGTGTCTTATACGTTCTTTTAAAGGTATTTCTTAGATTTCTTAATCACAAGTAATTATAATTCTACTCCCAGATCCACTACCCGGTAACACCCTACATCTAAAGCTGTCATTCTTCTACCCTAACATTGCCCCAAGAACAACCCCACATATTCTCTGAGTCTTCTCCATCACCCCCATTACCTATCCCCAATCATTTACTAGCCTAATAAACACCATAGCCATCTTATAGCCAACCTTCACCAAAGCCCTAAATCACTGCCCCTACCGATATCGGTTATCGCAAGAACCGTGCGGTGATGATGACCGCATCGGTCACTATGATTCAAAACCAACACCAGCCTTTTCTCTATTGTTTTAACGAGGCAATTAAATTGTAATTTGGCAATAACTTCTTTGTTAGAATTTGTGTTAATTCATATTAGCAGGGGAACTGACCACCTTTGAAAGGAAGTCTAATATTTCCTGGGCCCAAGGCAGTTCCCTCATTTATTGTCTAATTAGAATCTGGTGGTCTTGTATTCTTACTTGTAGGTAGTCCTTCCCAGACAAAAAGGAGTTCTTTACAATCGATCTGATCTCTCTCTACGGTACGCGCACACCCTCTCAACATTCAATAGGTATTCCTCCTAGCCCTAACCCTTATCTGTTTCTCAAAGGAATGAAAGGATAGAAGCAACTCTATTCCAGGAATGGAAGCATTCTGTGAAACAATAGGCTATTATAGGAGGGCAGCCGATTGCTACGGAGACTCTTTGTAGAGCACATGACTAGAGTTGTTATGGGTGGGGCCTACTACTTCAAAAGCTTATGGTGCCTTGTATTTTGTACATGGAGACATCAGAAACATCAGTTTGCACAAGAGACAAGATTCACCAAAGTAAATAAGTATATTAGATCTTAATGAACATATAAAACTAAATGTATGCAAAATCATAACTTTGATCTCCTCTTGTGGTAGATTCAAACGTGTGTGTGTCTTAGACTATGCTTGTGATAGTATTTAAACAAAAAAATATTCCTCTTTCAGCTAACTAAGCATAGGTTAATCATAGATCTACAGAGGGTTGTGTTTAAGCGGGTGTTACACTTTGGTATCAGAGCATTGGTTCAAAATCTTGGGCCATTGGGCATACTAGAAAACTTGAGACATGAACTGTAAACCTAACACACTTTTCAATCTAAGAAAAAAAACTTGTTTGAAAATTGAAGAAGAAATAAGTATGAAGGAATATTACATTACTCTATTCATTTGAACTGCGAGAATTAAAATGATAATAAAATAATAATAAGTTGTTCGAGTTGTTGTGCTTGCTTAGTGATATTTTGTCTAAACCCGGGTAACTAAGAATGTCAGATTAAATTGATTTTGTGAACTTCTAGTATAATGGAAACTTGGTTCCCCTTTAAAATGTATTGTTTTACAAGTCCTAAAACTTAATTTAAATTGTATGATGCATTAAGCCCTTTGTTGAGACCCTTCCTTATTGGAGTTGTTGGAATGATGAGTTGTATGATGTGATCCTTGTGATTAGACAGTAGTGGTTGTGTTCTGGGTCAAGAAGAGCTAATTAGAAGTTGTTTACAACTTCCTTCCTTAAGTGGTTATGAAAGGGGGTCTGGTTATCAGTTCCCCATGTTGTTACCCATATGAGAGGGTGGACACTAAGTTTGGGTGTCATCTAGGACCCAATCATGTGTATGTGTTCTTGGAACTAACCTTGAGGCAGAGTACCCCTATTAGTGGCCATGAAAGGTTGCGGAGTGAATGTGGTGTTAAATTTTGTGTTTTACATTCGTAATCTTGTGTATTTTATCAAGGACCAACATCTTATTTTATGATTGGATTGAAGAAGCTATGAGGATATTTTATTTATTTATAATTCTTGCAAGAATTTTCAAACTTTGCAATGCGGCTACTTAGCCACTTTTATTGATTGTCAATGTTTCTTGGACTTTATTTGATTGATGACTCAGAGCTCATGATGTTGTTGGCTACTTGGCTAAATGTTATGTGATTCTCACTTACATGTTGTTGAGCTGGCCCTATGTTGTTTGTCTCATAATATTTTTTCGTATGGGGGTACACCCTAGGTGTCTTGAATGTCCTTTTAGGTGCTTAAAGTCATGCCTTGGTTATGGATGCATGGAACCTTGAGTGTGTCTAAGGTCTTAGAGTGACCCTTTTTGTTGCTTGACCTTGCTAGAAATTTTTTTGTTGTGTGGTGTGGTCTAGAGGGTAGTCTGACAGCGGTAGTGGTGATTCTATTTCAATCTGGTAAGAGCTTGACCCTCATCGGAATAGAAGTGTTTATTTATGGGATTTTAGATTTTGTTAGGATTGGATTGCCTTTGGTTGACTGTAAAAGTTACTAGAAAAGTGTTTGTTTTGATAGTGAATTTTCATTGATGGCATGTTAAATTGTATCTTGGGTTCCTGGTTGCATCATAGAAAGTTTTGACTCATGGAATGTATGCATCTTGGTAATTATGGATAGATTTAAGATTTTCAGGCAGTGTGTTTACATAAGTGTACTTGTTTTACTCTCTTAACTTATGAATAAGTTTACCCTTACCTTAAATTTCCTTTACTATGAATAACATTCTATGACCTATTAATCTTTGGGTTACTTGGAAACACTTATGGATGTTTTGGGTCTTTTGGACCCTTCTCTTAGAGATGTTAGTTTGGTAGATCTTAATAGTTAATCTCGATGGTGCTTATATTGTACTTCCTCTTTTAAAAAAAAAACTGTAACTCTTGGCTGTAAAGTCCATGATTTGGTAAATTATTTGGTTGCCCCATTACATTTGATGCTTTCTAGTGTGGATGTGGTGTCCTTGGAAACCTAAGTTGTTGTAATTTTAAGGCAACATATGTTAAGGATATAAGATAATTTGGGAAGTCTTCTTTTCTTCATATCTTCTTGGGTCACCTTGTTGTTGTAGCCCTTTTTCCCATTAGGATGGAAGTGCAAGATGATGTTATTCACCCTTGGATTTGATTGGACCCCGTGTTACTTTTTCTTCTCCCTAGCAACCTTGAATGGTCCTTGGTGTTTCTTGTGCTCTCTTTATGGTTATTCCGAGCTTGAGTAGGAAATAAGATAAATAAATCTCATTGTGATATAAGGTATGGTACTTGTATTGTTATGTTAGTTGTTAGGGGAGATATAAATGTATATGTATATATTTTCCTTTTGCTAAATGGTTGACTTCTTTAGTTTGGTTGTTTGGTGTGTTCGATTCTTAAAACAAAAGTGTAAAATCAGACTATAGGAAACCTTGTGGTCATGAATTTGCTTAGTATTACCATGAAAAGTTATTTGTACCCTCTCGAGATTATAGAAGTGCCTTCCGAGAATAGTTCCTTTATTTTAAATGCTTGTTGTTTTAGGTGTCCTTGTTGGTTAACCTCATCCTTTGTGACCCTTAAATTGTGGACCTTGAGTAGACTTGTTCATCATGCAAATTTGGTCATAGTTGATTTTGCTAGCCTTGTCTAGACAACGAACCTTGAAATCATGGCTTTAACGTGTAGAAAACTTAACCTTTATTAATGTGGTATGTGTATCAGTGGGAAACTGTGTGGTCATCTCAAGTTATGGAAATTCTCCCTATAATTCCCTTACTTGGTGGTTACTCTTAATAATATTTTGGAACTCTTCATGTTATATTGTTATATGTTGTATCTTGTTTGATAACGTAAAGTTACTCCTTAGATTCTTATGTTTGTATCCTTGCATACTGAAAGTTTAGAACTTGTCCCTTGCAATCTCCCTTCTTCTGCTAAACTATATTGGACCAAACTAGAGTTCTGTAGACCCACACTTGTTGAAGCAAAGAAATTCCAAAATATCATGATCCTTTCTCTATTACATTGTTTCCACATCTATTCCAGTGACTTCCAGGAGGAAGTCAAGTCTAAGGGGAGGGGGATGTAGTGCCCACTTCCCTTCGACACTATTTTTCTAATCGTCAGACTACGGATTATGTATTAGACACTATTTTGGCTTGGTTTAGTATGATGTTGGATTATGGACTTCATTACTGACTGGACTTATACAAGATGCATGATGATTATTATAAACATTATATATATAGATGTTGATGCTTTATTTGACGTAGTTATATCATTGATGCTATCCGGATATGTGATGTTTAATCATTTGATTATATATAGAAAATGAAAATTTTAAATGATGATAGAATGGTTGATTTAATTTATAAAATGATATAGTTGCTATTTCGATGTTGTGTTATGCAGTTATACTTACGATGCTTAGATTTATATTATATTATTTTTTAGCATTTTGATATGGCCACGAGGCCGAAGGAGGTATTTGTATTTTGTAGGCTATTTTATATCACAATGACATCAGGGGGGATTGGAGACTAACCACAATGGAATTTTGGATGGATTCAACATAGTCACCATGGCAACTAGTCGTTTGCATGTGTTTTGTTGTTGGGGGTTCCCATGGGGGATCACCTTTATATGTGACCATGGGGGTTTGTATGTGGTCCTTATTTTATTGTTGTCTTGCATGTGTTTTATTTGTGAATGTGTCCATTCCTTTATTTAAATAGAATGTGAAAGATAAATTTAAATAAGATTTGCTTAAATATAATTATTGATGTGTTGATCCTTGCATTTAATGTGTGTAAGAGAGTTGATCTTTGGAGTATAAAACACTTCACCATCTTGAAACTCGGATTTGTACTTGGAGGGTATTTTGGAAGCTTGTGGGACAAGCTAAACTTGTCCCACACCCATTAAAAGATTCATACCAACTTTATCTTGATTGGAGTGTTTACTTTTGCCTCTTAAATGCATTTTTGCTTGTCAATCTTGCTTGTGTAAGTGTACTTTCTTACAAAAATTTAATTGGTTGTCCTTGAGGTGTAAGTGGAGGCTTGCAAGTAAAGTTGATTTGATTGGCATGAAGACTTTACATTCCCCTTTTTGGGTTTTCATTTTTTGGGGGATGATTATTTTCCACTTGCATTTTTGGAGAGAGCTGGGAAAGAGTCGCATTTTTTCTCTTCTTCATCTTTTTGCTGTTTTGGAGCTGCATGTTTTTTGGAAGCCATGGGAGTTCTTCTCTTGCTGGAATGTTGCTGTTAGATTGTCTCCTTGGCATTAGAGAGAGCTGTTGTTTTAGACTGTCATTTCACCTCCATTCAAGTGATTGTTGGGGCTGCATTCTTGGCATTTGAAGCTGTTGTTTTTGAACTGTGATTTGGGCATTCTTGTTGCTATTTTGAGGACTGTTTTGGTGGACATTCAAGTGACTGTTGGGGCTGCATTCTTGGCATTTGAAGATGCTATT
Organism: Taxus wallichiana var. yunnanensis; assembly: GCA_018340775.1. Lineage (NCBI taxonomy): Eukaryota > Viridiplantae > Streptophyta > Pinopsida > Cupressales > Taxaceae > Taxus > Taxus wallichiana. Next base: position 155,705,662 of record CM031235.1, on the reverse strand, counting down.
TTTGAACTGTTATTTGGGCATTCTTGTTGTTGTTTTGAGGACTATTTTGGTGGACATTCAAGTGACTGTTGGGGCTGCATTCTTGGCATTTGAAGATGTTGTTTTAAATTGTGATTTGGGCATTCTTATTTCTGTTTTAAGGACTGTTTTGGTGGACATTCAAGTGACTATTGGGGCTTCATTCTTGGAATTTGAAGCTCTTGTTTTTGAACTATGATTTGGGCATTCTTGTTGCTGTTTTGAGGACAGTTTTGGTGGACATTCAAGTGACTGTTGGGGCTGCATTCTTGGCATTTGAAGCTCTTGTTTTTGAACTGTGATTTTGGCATTCTTATTGCTGTTTTGAGGACTGTTTTGGTGGACATTCAAGTGACTGTTGGGGCTGCATTCTTGGCATTTGAAGCTGCTATTTTTGAACTATGATTTGGGAATTCTTGTTACTATTTTGAGGACTGTTTTGGTGGATATTCAAGTGACTATTGGGACTGCATTATTGGAATTTGAAGCTTTTGTTTTTGAACTCGATTTGGGCATTCTTGCTACTGTTTTGAGGACTATTTTGGTGGACATTCAAGTGACTATTGGGGCTACATTCTTGTATTTGAAGCTACTATTTTTGAACTGTGATTTGGGAATTCTTATTGTTATTTTGAGGACTATTTTGGTAGACATTCAAGTGACCGTTGGGGCTGCATTCTTGTATTTGAAGACTGTTGTTTCTAAATTGTGAGTTGGGCATTCCTGTTGTTGTTTTGAAGACTATTTTGTGGACATTCAAATTAATATTTGGGGCTGTATTTTCTTGCTTGCAAAGGTGTTGTCATTGCTATGGCAAGGTAAGAGCTTGTTCATCTTTATATTGTTGTTTTCTTTCATGTTATTATGGAATGTAAATGTGTGTCTATTCTCCATTTATCTGGTTGGTTAGACTACCTAGGGATGGTGTAGGAGAAGGATATTGTGAATCATTATGGGGGATAAGGGAATGTCATGGGCATCAGAGTTTTATGGAGGTATTTTTGGGTTTGGGATCCACCATGGAAAAGAAATAGCTTGCATTTCTTACTTGTGGGGGGGCATAAGGGAAAATTTGTGGGGGCATAAGGAGGGTTTGGGAGGCATAAGGTTTATGGGATATGATATGTTATATTGGTGGTATGATATTAGGTGGATGCCCAATTCCCAATTGGGAGGCATAAGTAGCTTCCCCCATAGTCCTTGCTCCTTTGGCTTGATTAAATAGAGCCTATGTGTTGTTTGATTGTGAAATACAGTGGAAATCTATATGTGTGTCTTGGTTGTTTTGTTGTTAAAAATCTACCTATGTGTGTTGTAGAATCCTATGGATGTTTTCATGTATTGAACCCCATCTTTCATTATGTTTTGGTTGGGGCTTGGGGGCCAATGATGAGAGAGGCTTCATATCTTCATTGGATATCTTGGTTGGGCAGAGAGCGTTGCCTTTCCCCCTCTCTTCTTGTTGTGATCAATCGAAGGAAAAATCTAAAGCATGTTGTTGTTTTGGAATCAGTCATGGTGCAGAGTTAACATCCATCATTGTTAGTTTACTTATTGTTGTAATTTCCTTTCCCACTCTATGTGGATGGACTGTAACTTTCATTATATTGTAAAGATGTTGTATTGACCATGCAAGATGTATTTTGATTTGAGAAAGGGAAACAATCTTGTCTTCTTGTTGTTGAGAGAACTGTTATGGTATTGTATTTGTGCATTCATAGCATAATGAAAAAAGAGATATGTTGCTGCCTCCATTGGATTGCATTTGTCCAAGTTGATTGCTCAATCGTAATGTGACTTCATGCTTGAAAGAATGTAAAGGGATCGAGTTGTGTTTTGCATATTACATTTGAAATGATTAAAATAATTACTTTGTTGCATCTGTTGGTATGAGTTGGTGTAAGAAAGAATCATTCAAATGCATGTAATTCTCTATTTTGGAATATTGGAAGAAAATATTGCCTAAGGGAATTATGTTATTCTTGTTACTTGTCTTGTTGGGAAATGTTCAATCTCTAAAGAAAAATAAGAACTTCATTTAGATCTTGTTATCGATCGTTGAAGAAAGAAGTTGGTTTTAATCTAGCATGATGTAACACCCTGAACTATTGTTACTTCCTCCTAAGCATTCAAGTGTTGATATATGATTTCTTCTATATAAGGATGTGTTCCTTTGATTGTGAAGTCATGCTTGATATGGATTGTATCTTCTTTTCTCTTGAAGATCTTTGACTGAGTCAGGATATGCTTGGACTCTTTTATTTCTTTCATTTTTAGCACCTGAGTTCAATTTGATTTCGAAAGGAATTGTGGATTTATCCGTCTTTATGACTCAGCCTTGGATCAGTTGCATTGATCCAAGAGATGTTTTAAGTTTATTCTGGATGAACAAAAATTATAGACCTTACGAAAGTTGCAAGGTCTGAATGTGTTGAATAAGCAATTCCGGAGTCTAACTCAGGCTGATTGTGTTAAATGAATTGGTTCCCGATATCGTAATATCAGGAAGGCCTAGACCTTGAGCCAGGTAATAAATTCTGGTGTATACTACAAGCTTATTATCAATGCCGGATAGAATCCATTTCGGGAATGTTATACCTGTTGGTTCTAATACTGATCGAACCTACTTGTGGGACCTAGAATGGATTCGTTAAGGTTAATAACCTTAACCTAAACTATAACCTATGGGTTGAATTATTGCTAATCTAACCTAGCCCTAAACTATAGGTTTAATGCTCCTAAGGTTAGCTACCTAAGCACTATGGAAGTAAGACTAATGTCTTACCGTAAGATCTAACCTATGTTTCTAACCTAACTTATGATAATGGATGAAGGGGGACCTATGAAGGGGTGTGAGCCATGGGCGGTGGTTTCCATGGCATTAAATGAGGTGGATAAGCATGAAGGACAAGGGATTTGGCAGAGATTGCAAATGGCTATTGAGACCTGACGTGGCAGAGTCGCCAAATTTGGGAATGGTTGTTTGTTTTCATTTGTCAATCGCCAACTTTGGTGGTTGGTGGCAATGGAGATTAGGCGGGAATCTTGGAGTTAATGTCATTGATGAACTTCGGTTCCCGAGTGTGGATTGCTTGGGAAGGCATGCAAATGGAAAACTAGTTGGTTGTTTGGTTTTCCATATGCTCCATTTTTCTCTCTGTTTGATCACTGGTTCTTCGAAGCAGTCTACTTTGTGTTACATGGCAGCTATGAGAATATCTAGCTCTTTTCTCTATCGGGGAAAGTTTATAAGGCATGAGGGTAACAAATTATTGTTGTTGAATCTATCGTGGAAGAAGAGGAGAAGGTACGAGCACATTCAGAGGTCTTCTTCGGATTTTTAAGTGACATTACCAGGCATGATAGGCCCTGACTTTTAAAAATCTTTCTTTACTCCAAATGCTTTCATTAAAACAACTCTGTTCAGGTGATTTCAGTTCAATTGGTTTGAAACAATGTATTGGTTGTTCTTTTCCTGTGGAATTAGGAATCTCGGGTTTTTGAATACTTTGTTGGAATGTTTATTGTATTTATTCTTCCTTTTGGTTTCATTTCGATTGAAGGCCGAGGAAATTTGTGCTTTTATTGTTGTGAATCTGTTGAATCTTGCTAAGAATACTTTAAGTTTCTTTTGATGTTTGGAATGAATGCTTTGTGATTATACTACTTGAATGTGACTATTGTAGAAATCCTTTGTGTTTGCAATTTTGGGTTAGACTCCGTTGAAAGTTTTCAGGGATTATATACGAAAATGACTCAGTTGGAGTCCTTTTAATGTTTTGTATGTTTTCGTCTTCTGTCTAAACTTGGTTGTGATTACTGTTGGAGTCCTTGAAATGTAACATATGTTTTCAACTTCTGTAGAAGTATAGTTGAAAATACTATAAGGTATTGACTCCGTTGGAGTCCTTGAAACGTAACTTATGTTTTTAACTTCTGTAGAAGTTTTGTTGTGCATACTGTTGGAATCCTTGAATTGGATAGTATGTTTTCGACTCCTGTAGAAGCTTTGCTGTGTTTACTTATTGGTTTTGACTCTGTTGGAGTCCTTGAATTGTTGTCGTATGAATTCGACTTCAATCAAAGCCCTGGTTGTGAGTACTAGTTGTATTTGACACTGTTGGAGTCCTTGATATGTTGCGAGTTGGCTCGATTCTCGAATTAAGTCCTCTCATTGTGCATGCATATCGTACAGACTCTTTCTTAACATTGTTGTGTTATATTCAGTTCGCTTCTGTGGAATTAAAGGATGGGTTTTCTTTACAAACTTGACTCTGTTTGAGACCCTGTTGTATTTCGTAGTAGCTCGACTTCGGATGAAACTTTGAGGAAATTATTGTTATGGAATTCGGCTTCTGTGAAGACCTTGTTGTGATTATTTTTCTTGAAATCAGCTTCTAATATAAGTCCTTGCTGTATAATCATAGGGATTTGTTTAAGTTGAATGAAGCTGTGCATGTTTGTGTTTCGACTCAGTGTGAATGTCACTGTATTTGCATATGGAAATGTTATTTGTTTTTAATGTTATCTTGCCTCGAGTTTGACCAAACAAAGAGTCATTTAATACCATGACAGCAATGGCATTGGGTATTTTCATGTTGATGAATGATATGGAAAAGATTTGTTGAGTCTTTCATGGTTGGATTATTTTCTTTTGCTTTGTCGCGAGAGCTCTTGTAATGCTTAATAGCTACAGGTGATTTTTATTAATGAATTTAGATGAAACTGTAGTTTCTTCTTGTGATCTCGACTGTTTTAATCACATGCGTAAAAGTAATTGCATTATTCTAGAGGAGTCGGTACAGTCCAGAACATGATTGAAATGGGAATCTGATTTACTCTGTTTCCTTCTCCTGAGCTGTAAATTATATGTTGATGTGTAATAAGAGGAATAAGAAAATACTCTCTCTCTCCTAGTCTGGAAACTTTATGTGCTTTCTTCTTGTATCCTTATGTGATCTCTATGGTAAGGGCATAACAAGAATAGACTGTGGTATTGTATGGAGAGACTGGTATAAAATGTGTGTTGCTGTATAAGTAGGTATACTCGTCAATACCATTAAAATAATGTATGATTGAAAGGAAATTACGACAGTTGAGCTTGTTGAATGTTATAAACTGCCTTTGAGTAATTGTTAAAATCATTCTTGTAGGAGTTTGGCTATCTTTAGAATGCTTGTATTCATTTTTTCTTAGTCTCTAACATATAGGATGAATAGCCTAGTTTATGTTTGGAATTTGAAGAAATGATTTCTTTTAAACAGGGTGTTTAATGAGAACAATTGGTGGATTGCAATTGTTTTAAGAATTAGTGCTTATCATGCTCAGTTCACCAAACTGACCCATGTTGACAATTTTGCGAGATGGTTGCCATAAGTGGTAAAGGCACGCAGATCTCATATGATGTTCAGATTGTTTAATTTGGTTTTATGATGAAATTCCAACTTGATTCTCTAAATGTACTACTTGAAGAGAGATGTTCTTTTGTTGTTGAGTATTGTATCAAATATGCTTTGAATGCATAAAATGTATTTGATTAGCTTATAAATGAATGAAATGAGGTATTTGTTACTTATGTGTTAGCATTCGTATTTTGAGGGATTGAAATTCTTCGGTTCGAATGATTTTAAGAGCATTTTTATTATTACATACCTTGGAGACATTTGGGATTCTCTAAGTAAACTTTTGCAAAGATTATGTGGTGAATACTTGTCAATGTTTAGTAGTTCGTTATGTTCTATTTAAAGCTAAATTGGAATTTAGATCACTGTCTTTTGAGAAGCTAAGGTTAAAATAAACCTCAACAGGAAGCTGAACGGGAAGAATAAATTATTACTTCCTAATCTTGATCTAAGTCAAGACAACGTTTAATTTGATTTTGAATCACTATATCTTAATACTAATAAGTAAGATATATTTCAGTTTTGAGAACTGATATAAACCTAAAAGGGTATGGTTAGCAACCTTATGAGAAGACTTAGGGCTATTGCCCAATTTCATTGATTTAGATTACTGTGTATCAATGAACTCCTTGATGAGACCTCAAATCTTAATAACTTCTCTTTGTGAAATGGGTTTTAATAAGAAAGGAAATTCTAAGGTGAGGAACCCAGGGGTTGGGAAAAGACTACCCTAAAAGGAGCATCTTAAAGTATAACTTTAACTCAACGTAAGTAACACCTTAAAGTTAAGTAGATCTTTTCGAGGCGGATTTGAAGGTTGATGGCACAAGTCAACTGCAGAGTTATAACTTCGAGAAGATTAGGATCTTCTCAAAGATACAACAAAGTAGGTGACTTATGGTGATACCCTTTGCTTTGATTGTTAAGATTTACACCTTAAACTTGAACAAGTTTTACTCTGGGACTGGTTAGGAATGTGGTCGAGGTTATAAGAGGCGCCCCTAGAGACTCGGGGTATCTTGACATGCAGGGTTAACTGGGGTTGACCCAGTATGTCAGCGTATCCCTAGTCCTCGAGAGCATCCTTATAACGTGGTCATATTATTAATCCGTTCCTGAGTGAATAACTTGGGACAGGGAGGCTGACAGAAGTCAGTGTAAGACATTCTACATAACATAGGAATGGGGTGAAGGACGTATTCTAGATTGATGAGTATGCCGTCAAGGAATACGAGACATAAGCAGTATGTTTCAAATCTTTGGCCAAAGTATCACAAGTTGCTTGATTGCGTTGTCCTATGTCACCTAGTCTAAGGGATGAGATGCCAATGAATAATGGTAACAATTATTTAGATAGGTTCCTTGGATAGAGCATTCTGAAATCCCAGATTAGGGAAGAGAACCGCAAGAGTGAAGAGTTTGTAAAAACGCCAACTTTGTGAAACACATGAATAGATCGGTAGATCACCGAGTCATGGAATGAATAGATCGGTGGTGCACCGAGTCATTACAGTTGCATATGGTTATCTGTTATAAGAATGGTTGTTTTGATTTGTGAGTTCTAAATTATGTATTTAGAACTAGGAAGCATTTATCAAAAAAAAATATATCTTGTTCTAATGTACTAAAATGGGGACGTTACACATGAAATGACTTTAAATGATGTTCTTACATACTTAAGAGTTGTTGTTTGATCGGTTAGAACGTAGTAATATGTTCTTCTCTTGCTTCACCTTGCATGTATAAGCTTAATCAACCAACGAATGAACCAAACAACCCCTCCAACCATTAAGTAATGAATGAAGTGAACCAACTAAGCCTTGCAAGACCAAAACAGACCCAAGAAATACCTACACACTCAAGGAATTTACCTTAGAAGCTTTCAATCAAACATATTTACAAAAAGGACTCACTCGAGAAAATTGTCGGTCTTTACGATGGGAGCTCTGTAGGACTGTTTTGATAAATAGAATATCTAAAACTCATCCAATCCTACGTTTTGTATTTTTGTGCAAAGTATATGTCGTCACCTTTCCAAAAAGTTCAATTTTATAAAAAACTGAGTTCCCAGTCAAAATTTATAGCATTTTTAAGTTCTTACTACGGGTAATTCGGAAGTTGCTACGAGCGAGTGTTTTGCGATTGATATGGGCGAGGCCGGGAAGTTGCTACGTGTAGGTTTGCGGTAGATACGAGTAGGCTGGAGTTGCTCCAAGTAGGTTTGCGATTCTTATGGGCAGGCACAGGAAGTTTCTACGGGTAGGTTTCGATTCTTCTACGAGCAGGCTGGAGTTGCTACTGGCTCAGTTTGCGATTCTTCGGCGAGCAGGCCTAGAGTTCTACTGGTGGTGTAGGTGCATAGCCAAAGTTGCTATGGGTAGGCTTGAAGTTTATATGGACTAATGTAGGAGGAAAACTAGTTCTTTATGAGCTTTTGTATGAGGATAGTCATTTTCTACGGGTTGTTGTAGGAGCACGACTAGAGTTTCTACGAGCCAGTGGTGCCTACTACTTCAAAAGCTTATGGAACCTTATATTTTGTACATGGAGACATTAGAAACATCAGTTACACAAGAGACAAGATTTACAAAAGTAAATAATTATATTATATCTTAATGAACATATAAAACTAAATTTATGCAAAATCATAACTTTGATCTCCTCTTGTGGTAGATTCAAACGTGCGTGTGTCTTAGACTATGCTTATGATAGTATTTAAACAAAAAAATTATTCCTCTTTCAGCTAACTAAGTATAGGTTAATCATAGATCTGAAAATGGTTTTGTTTAAGTGGGTGTTACGTCGACAAACAAGTATTGATGAAAACCATATCAAGGCCTGCATACTTGGTTTTGCTCTTTCTTTCTACTAGGTGAAGTTATCCTTACCTACGGTCTATTCTAGAAGCTTCTTGGTGTTACATCTATCCCTTTTAAAATATCTTTGAAAGAAAGGATATCCCAAAGTCATAGATCAGAAATTTTAAAATCAAATAAAATCAAAAGCACCAAGCAAACAAAATATTTTATTTTACACACTTCTTTTCCCCATCAACCTTCGGTGATAAGCCCACATCTCTTACTGGTGGTGTGAGGTTGGGAAAGGAAAGAAGTGCCCTTACTCACCTATATCTTGCCTTTGGTGACAAACCCGTGCTTCTTACTAGTGGCATGAGGCAGGGTGTGGGGGTCCAATCACACAAATTAACAAATCTTGGTATGCTAAAAACACAAATCAAATTCTATTAAGAGAAAACAAATATCCAAATATCCAAATTCCAAAGAGATCAAATCCTCAAAACTAGATTTTGTCAACCAGGTTGCCATTTATGAATCTAAGTCTAGATAAACTAGAAAGTAAGTGGCCTTCTAAGCCTAGTGGTAGTTCTGAGTAGGGTAGGTGTGTAGGTCTAAATTTGGTTTCTATTACTGGTTTGTCTGTCTCTCATCGTTCCATTCAGTCAAACTCATACAATTTGTGCCCTTCTCAACTCTTGGTGTAGATCCCTTGCATCTTACTGGTTGTGTGGAATTGGGAATGGGGAAAAATCATCTCTTTATCACTATACATTCATCATGTTTTACCAATATAAGAAGAAACAAACATTGCCCAAAGAGTTCAAAATTTCAAGTATTACCATATGTTAGTATCATCTCATATCAGCATTACAAAAAAAACATACAAAGTAAAACATTCTATTTACTATCATTTGTTATCCATTACATACATTCTGAAAAGCATGAAAAAAATATTCTAAAAACATCTAAGTACACATGTGGAAACAAGTCACAAAATTCTAGGCACCAAGAGTCTAGATCCAAAAAGAGATATATATATATATATATATATATATATATATATAAATCAAGTTTCATATACAATGCCATCATGCACTAGGCATGGTCAAAACACTCAATGAGCCTGAAAAGTACAAAAACACTCATATAAATATCTGAAAAAATACTACAAGAGTGGCCTCTCAATCCCTATGGGATCCCTCAGAAGGCACACGACCACATCTAGGACTCCGGCTACACCGGCACTCTGAATGCACTAAGGGCTCGCGGTCATAGCTAGTAGTTGTTGTCTCGCTATGAGAATGACTCCTCCTCATCAAGCGCTCAGCCATCCTATATCCAGCTACCTCGGCGCAGAGAGAATTCATGATCTTCACCGCATGCCAGACAGAGGTGAAAACATCAGTATGCCTACCGGCTGTTGAAGGCTCCCCCACATCTACAGATAGCTCAGCATGAGTCTTCTCCAAGGGGAGCAATAGGGTATCGGTGCATACTCGGCGAATCAAGTCTCGCCACTCATCAGCAGTTACTACAAGTAAAGGAGAAAACAAGTTAGAAAATGATCAAAGATAAAACCAAGAGTAAAAAAACAAAAAGAAATAACAAATAAGGCAATTCTAACTAAAACAAATGTCAAGAGAAGAGTGACAACTCACTCGGATCTCGGGCCTCCAAGAAGGATCTCTAGGATCCGCGCCTACCACTGATGCCACCACTGACTAGTGTCCCTCTCCCATGTCTAGGGCAATGTGACGGCTGCAATGGACTCACCATCTCCACCTAAGTCCTGAGAGAGAAACTCCTCTGAGACCAGAGTCACCCTCTCTATGCTCTGCTCCACCCTCTTAGCCTGTAGGATCTCTTGAGTGTCATGCCACTTGGGATCACTATCATCTCCCCACCCATCTCACTGATCTCCATCTCCTCTGTCTCCTCCTCTGTCTCTCCCCCTGTGAACTCCTCAAACTTGGAGTCCACGTCAATGGGCTCATCATTGCTATGGGCGGGACTAGTGGCAATCCGAAGTAAGGGTGCCTGAGGAGCACCGGCTCTCCCTCGAGCATGTACTACCCTCCTGGCCACAATGGGAATACCAAGAGTAACAATAGTCCAACCTCGGCCTCTAGGACCTCCCCGAGCCTCGCGGATTGATCTATACATTGGCCTTGCCAGAGGAAACATGTCACTATAGGGGAGGTCGAACTATTGTGGTATTCTATCAAAGGGGTGGGTCCAACTTCCCCACCCTGTCCACCAACTAGCTGGTAGTCTGATAAGTGATCAATGTAATAGTCTCCTCTCCCCATACCCCTATCATGGCCTGATAAGGGGTGGCCTCCATGTCTGTGGTAGTCAAGGAGGCCACTGGTTGGTGAGGTGCTCTAAAAACTATCATCCCTGTCCACCTCAATACCCTGACGGCCCTAAGATCCTCTACCTCTACACCTCTCCCATATGGGGTGATATGCTCATACACCCAACTCATGACAAGAGTTGGGTGGCTCAGTGACTATCCTTGTAATCGGAATACCCTATACAAATCATGGTAGGTGGTCTCGAGGATATCTTCTCCCCAAGCATAGACACATCCATGGCCCTCAATCTATGTAATAATGGGGGCCCAACAATATAAGAGAGTGTCTCCTCCCTTGTCCCCAATTATTCTCAAAGCAAGGATTCCCATGATGGCCTTGCAGAGCACGAGAATGTCTAACTCAATGATGGAGTAGATCCTCACTCCCTTCTTTGATCCCATCGATACAACTGCATCTCCCATGTAGGTGGCCCACTGAACCACCTATGATCTTGATACTATTGTCTTAAGAGATAGCCGCCACCCAAGGATCGGAACCCCCAGTATATGGTAAACATCCTCCAGGGTGATGGACCACTCACCCCTAACTCCTGGAAATCGGAAGGTGTTCCGATCCACATCCCAGTATGAAAATAAGTCACACAAGATGTATGTGGTGGTAGGTGCAATGTGAGGGACCTGTGCAATCCTCCAAATACCAACCCTCTAGAGAGTATCCCACTCTGCCTGGGAGAGTGCCTCTAACACTGTTGGGATCCAATCACACTCCCTCTCTTGGCTCCATCTAATATACTCCTCCTTCTTCTACATACACCCAAAAACACAAAAAAGAAGTGAGTTAGTATCAAAATTCAATTGAAAAGACTATTAAAAGCATGTGAAAATGCTAAAAATGCAAAAATAAATAAGGTAAGGCATTGTTTTAGCTTTCTATCATGGACCACTACCCTGTGCAGAGTGGTAGTTCCATAACCGCCGCATTCTAAGGAAGTGGTCTGTAATTACCACCTTGCACAAGGCGGTGGTCCTGTCCCACAAATACAAACGGGTCGTATACCCTAAAAATTTCCAAAAACAAACAAATAAACCATTTTAACTAAAAAAGAAACCTACCCTATGAGCCCCCTAGAGACACATTTAAAACTAATATTTTCAAAAATGACCCCAGAGACAAAGATTTCATCATTTCCACATTTTAGGTTTAAAAACAATAAATCAAGAAGAATTAACCGAGACTTCGCGGGTCACCTGTTCCATTCTCGAAGGCATGATCACTATCTCACCATGAACATTTTGACTATACTCTTGTCAAAAATCATCACTGTGGGTCCCAGAGCTCAAAAACTATCAAATCAATCCACGCAAATGAATAGTAAAATGAGTTCATTTTATATATATAGCTTTCTAAAATTGATTTTGAATGTCTTTCATAGGGTCGGAGCGCCGACGGAGGTAAGTTCTAAACCTCATGTAGATGGTAAGTCCTCATTTCATATCAATTCAGTCTTATTTCTCAATTTGTTTTATCTATCTGCACTTGAGTCCCCTTTTTCATTTTTACAGTAGCGGGATCTTGGATGGCGACTTTCTAGCACACGGGCATGTTAGGTATAACTCCTAACTCCCCATTTCGGGACCACCATACTCGGATCCACTGTTTTACGCCTCTTCATGGCTAAGATGCTTCTCTAAGGGGGAAATATGTATGTACCCAAAATTGTAGGGTACTACACTACCGAACGATGTTACACATGCCCCAATGATGATACAGGTCTCCTTGCAAGGTGTTCGAGAATCTAGAAAGGATCGTTAAGTATACACTTGTATGTCGCATGCCCCAATCAGCCTCTACATGCTTTATTTTTCCCTTTGCCCCCTGTTTTATTACATTTTAGGCTTGGTGACAAAATGACCACCCCTGCCTAGGTGGTAATCCTATGACCACCACCTAGGATAGGGCAGCGGTCCCATAACCACCGCCCTACATAGGGCAGCGGTCCTGTATGCATTTTCCAAATTCTTCCAACGATCACGTCAAATGTAAATATTTAATTTTACATGCTTTCTTCAACCACTTTGGCTTGCATTGATGTTTTTTGTTCCCTGTGAATAGTGTTTTTCCTTTGTTTATAGTAAAAGAGTTCAAATGGGAGTTACCCTCTGGTAAATGCATTGGTTATAAATAGCCAGCTTGTTTTCAAGCAAATGGCCCCTCACCTTCTCAATTCTATTATTCAGTCTTTGAATTTCTTGCTTAGAATTCTATCAGTTTCATGTTTTTCCTCCATTGTTGGTCTTTTAGAGGTCATTTCAATCTTCTTGTTTCAGTCTTATTCCATTGTTGCTCCATACAATCATTTTAGCTTAGAATAGTTTCATTTCTATACTAGAATCCATTAAATTTACAGGTTTGTTTTGTCACAAGGATTGATTCTTAAGCTCTCGGTACACTTGGTTGTATTCCCACAATAAATACTGCTAGGAATTGCATAGTCAAGCTTTGTTCACTTGCACTATCCCTCTCCTACTCGCATTATATTCGGTCTATATCCAAAGCTGCCATTGTTTGAATACCATCTTCTATTGATACTATCATATACACACTTTCTAGATTCATGAGGACATGAAGGAACGAGGAGATCATACTGAGGGGATGAAATCAAACACAATTGGATTTACCACTCTTGTAGTAAATGCCAAGTTTGAGCTATCAAAGTTCTAGTTACAACGTATCAAATAGAGTAGCGAATTATTTTATTTCAGTTAAAATTTCACTCTCGATATCACCAGGAAGCTGTGGGGATTGATAGTTTACGAGAAAATGTGATTCATTCCTCACTCTACGAGGTAGGATCGAGAGTTTTTGATTAAGTTAATTATCTATCTTTTATCTAGATTCACACATCTGCATAGGTGAATAACCACACTTTGGGTTATGTCACTTTTTTAGTTTTAGTATAAAAGTAGTTTCATTATTGTTCATAATTATAATGTTTCAATCATATATTTTGTTTAGAGTAGTTTCCTTTTCAGCAGTAGTATAAATTGTTATTTTCAGTTTAAGATAATTCAGAGACTTCAAAACTAGATTAAACACTTAAATTCTAGTTAGGAGGATAAACCATAGGGAATTTACGCTACCCATTCATAGCCTCTAAATCTCCCCTTTCTCATTCCAGCTATCAGGAGATCACACTACCAGATCTTAGTCACTGATCCTCCCATAGTTAGCTTTAGGAAAGTTTTCTTGCTAGTTCTCATCCTCGCCTGTAGCTTTTCTATCATAGAAAACTGACCATAATCCTAGTTGTGACTTCATCTAAAGTCACCCGCATCTCAAACCACCGGTTGTCTTAGCATGACCTCGGGAGGTTAGGTACGGGGAAGGTCACTTGTCAATTATCATCCTCGCATGTCACTTTTCGTCATACAGGGATCATTAGATGGATTGGTTTGTGACATTAAAGGATGAGATTATGATTCATAAGAGGTGGATGGGTTATGTTGTTGATAAGTTTGATATGTTTTAGGATGTGTTGGTGTTAGTGGAAGTGGTTGATAAGGGGATGTAATTAAAGGGTTGTGATTGGATGGGTTACGATAAAGGTTGTTGTTGAAAAATGGGGATTTGGTAAGATTGGTTAGATTGAGTTGGTTTTTAAGAGATGGGGACATTTGATTGGTTTTCTATGAGATGAGTTTGAATATAAGTAATGGGTGGTTGGGATACTTGATTTGGTTAAGTGGGAAGTATGTAGTGATAAGCACCTCAAGGAGGAGGTTGATGGGTTTGTATTGATTTAGATGGATGGACCTACAAAGTGATCACATTTACATGGACATGGGAAGTGGAAATAATTGGTATAGTTCTTTTATATTGTTTGGATATAAGAGGAAGCAATTGATATTCTTAAGGTTATTGGATGGGAGCGCAATTGACTATAGTGCATGATGAGGTGATGAGGATAGAAGAAGTGATAGTAGTATTGACATGAGGCAAATTAGTGGGGATGGGAGCAAAAATTTATTGGTTTGGTGATTTTTAAGAATAAAAGAAGAGGATTGATTAGTATCAATCTCATATTGGGCCATGGAAAGTGAAAGGAATGATAACCATATCATGCCAAGACAAGAACACAAATTCTAATCAAACATCACGATCAATAAGATGAAAGCAATTCACCGGAATAAATTTACATAAAACCTTTGCAAACAAATGAGCAACAATATCATATATTATTATGGAACTCAATGCAATACATTAAGAATGGGCCTTGCTTAAATAGGAAAGGAATAACAATCTAAGAACTAGTCAAGGTCATAGATCAAGCCATAAATCAAGGAAATAACTAGTCATCAAAGAACTAGTCAAGACCATAGATTTAGGAGAGAACTAGACATCAAGGATCTAGTCAATACCATAGATCAAGGAAAGAACTATACCTAACAACTAGATAATATCTCCTAATATCTAAATAAGATAAAATAAATATCCACACACATAAGTGGGTGAGGATAAATACAATAAAGGTAAATAAAGTACCTAGGTGAACATGAGCTAAGGTAAATACCTACTCTAACTGAAATTTCAT
Organism: Taxus wallichiana var. yunnanensis; assembly: GCA_018340775.1. Classification (NCBI taxonomy): domain Eukaryota; kingdom Viridiplantae; phylum Streptophyta; class Pinopsida; order Cupressales; family Taxaceae; genus Taxus; species Taxus wallichiana. Next base: position 155,690,535 of record CM031235.1, on the reverse strand, counting down.
TCATAGCTCTAGGAAAGAATATGGAAAGTTGTTATGTGAGGACTTTTGTAGATTTAGTATTGGAATGGTAGGTGAAATTTTTGTAAATGAGATCTATCAATGTGGATAATGGTGATCTTGTGAAGGATATAATCATGAATGGAAACCGTATTTAGCATTGAGAAGCTCCTAAAATTATGCACACCCACGAGGGATGAGAGGAGGCCTTGAAGAGTCGATAGAGGTGAAAGAAGGGGGTGTTGTTGGTCTAGATGGAATGGATTGATGATAAATAAAAGGATTGGTTTCGACATGAGTGTTAGGTTGGATCAATTGAATTTTTTGAAGAGGGGGAATGGAAATGATGGGTTGTGTAACCATGAAAGAGGTGATCAAAGGAATGGAGGTAAGAATGGAAAGTGCATAATTTTTTTGAAAGGAAGTGATAGTGGAAATATGAATGTTGTTTGATGACAGGTTTTGTTCCATTTTTTTCTTGAGATATTATAATAAATAGTATGAAACAAACAATAAACAAAACCATGCTCATTTTTAATTAGATAAAATAAGTCACACAGTAGAATTTTTATTATCTTGATTATTAGAGATCTGAAAAAGAAATAAAAAATGGGCTTAAAGGGAACTGTTAGTGCAGAATCACAACACCCCTGAGTGTCTGCAACTCGATGGGTTGAGACTCTCAGTGCGATTGCATAACATGGAGCTTTTCCCAAGTGTGGGACCTTACAAAATCAGAAAAGCTCTCTGGATGAAGGCCGGTTCCTATTCCTCTGTTCAGATGCACACGAGAAAAATGCAGAGGGTTTACTCAAAATCTAATCTAACTTGCCAAGGAGATAGGGTAAGAAGATGCATAAAAATAAACCTAAACTAATAAAGGTGATGCACCGAGGAATGAATAACACTTATCTCACCAATAAACACAAACCACTAAAATGTGATGCAAGATCATGCACATATAACAAAATTTGTAGTGGAAGATCGGGAGGATGTAAATGAACACGAGAGAGGGTTGACAATCATCCACGAGACATGCATTACTTGCTCCAAAGATTTATACAATACACTACAAAATTTGAAGAGGCAAATTTGCATTACAGTTTTAAATGGGAGGTTTGAACTCCACAAATTCACCTGCCAAAGAGAAGAAGGGAGGGGCAAAACAAGAATGTCCAACATTTAGAAAGAAGCCCCTCCTTACAATTTATAGGAAGAATGAGAGAGGGAAGAGAGAGGAAATCCAAATCTACCCCAACCACCTCTAGGTTGCATTTAATTCATCTCATTATGGTGGTAGGTGAGAACCCTAGCAAACTTAAAAGTGGTGAACTGTATTTTGCATTAAAAGCTGGTTGTTGAAACATCATTTCTGGCCATTACCACGTGCCAAAGGCATTTTTCGATTTTCTCTCTCCAAACTGAAAATAAATGCAATATTGACCACAGAATCATGTAGATAATTTCACCATCTTTCCATTGATATAAAGAAACGAAAAACCGAGCTCTGGATCGAAAGTTATGGCCATTTGAAGATTTAGGGCAAAAACAGGCCCAAAACGGATCGGCGGGCAAAAAGTTTGAATTTTTACCCGTTTGGTCTTTGGAATTTTTTTGAATTTTCCCCGCGCTCCACCACCCAAGTGCCATGTGGCATGATTTCATTAGACGCGGGCCCTTCCTGATCATTTCCCTTTGTTTTTTTCCTTTGGAAAATTTTTCAAAATTTTCCTGTCGGGCCGATGAGGTGAAGACACGTGGCGGGCACTGATTAGATGTGGGCCTGTCTTTCCTAAATTTTCCACGGGTCGCTTTGACATTTTGACTTGGACACATGTCAAAACCCCATTGATGCGGGTTTGACCCTCAAAAATTTCCTTGTGGGCTTTTCAATTTCTAGCGCCACCTGGACACGTGGCGAGATTCTATTGGCTCGCAATAAGGGGGGCGGGATAAACACTCCTTTTGGATTTTTGGTGAAACACTTATCCAAATTTCCAACCTTTTTACCCTTCTGACACGTGGCATGTTCTGATTCATCTACGGGCCTCCTTGTCTCTTTTGCGGACTTTTCACCTTTTCGCATCCAACGCATCCCTCGCGTACTTTTGTCCCAAATTTCCGGAGAAAAACTCTGCTTGGCTGATTCGGGCTTCCTTGTTCTTGTTTGCGGATTTTTCACCTTTTCGCGTCCCTCACATCCCTCACGTACTTTTTTCCCAACTGTCCCGTAGACTTCCTAGGACAAATATCTCCGAACCACCCGAAATGGACTGTCTTTTGGCAAACCGGCCGATTCACGTCCCACGCGTACTTTTGTCCCGGCTGTCCCAAACCACGTGAAACAAAAGACTTAGATGATTTTTTCTGCCCGGCAGAGATTGACACCGTGTCCCGCACGCGTCCGAGCGTCCCAACTGTCCCACGGACCACCTGGGACAAAAATGTCCGACTTAGCCGATTTTCTTTGTTTTTTCGGCCCCAAGCTTGGTACGACGAACCTCAGTACGACCCGAACTGGTACGACCCGAACCCTTCAGACCCGAAATGCTTTAAAACAGTCCTGCAACCTTATTTTTTGCATTTTTCACCTTTTTCTAACTCGTTGGGATTTCTTCTTGGATGGGAGAGTTAGAGAGAAGCCGAGGGCCCCAAAACATGATTTTGGCCTTGAATCAATCTAATTTCTCGAGACTAAATAATTTGATGCATGTTATCAAAATTACCTTGAGGGGTGAATTTTGGATAACAATTTGGCAACTTAGCGGGGTCATCTACTGCTTGGATGAAGTTACGGTTGCTGAAGCATCCATTGGGCATGGAGTCATGAGTTGTAGCTGCAAACTAATCCGAACTTTGAAAACCTCCTCTACGAGCCACTTGGAAACCCCTTTGAAATGGGTGTGCAAGAGCAAAACCAACACCACAACAACTATGTACAAAACTATAAATTATACATGATGTAAATGGAACATGCAGAGTGTGCACAAGAACTTATTTTACTGAAAGTAAAACTACCTATCCTACTCTAGCTGGAAGCAAAAGTAGGCTAAACAAACCCCACTAATTTGGTTGTGCAAAATAGATTCCTTTCTTCAAAATGGCAACCATGCAACTGATTTGGCATTGAACATGGCTGATTGGATGAATGGAAAATCAACAAGAAGTTGGTCTTCCACCCAAATCATCAAGGTATCAACTGAAAACAAATCCAATACCTCTTTTAGTTGCTCTCCGCATTTGGATTGAAGAGGTATAATGGTGATCCTTGGTACTTTGTAGCTCACCCTCATGCTTAGAAGCAAGCATGAGTGGTTGTGACTTCTCCTTTGACTCCAATGAAGTCAAATACCTTATTGGGCAAGGTATGATCCATTTGATATGCCCATAGCTCTGATTTTCAACTCCAAAAATGGAGTCTTCTTGTAGACCTTCTTGAATGGATGGTGCAGAAGCAAAGGTAGAACCTTTTTGCCCTTTCTCTTCCTCCAATGAAGAACATGAAAGATTAAAATCTTCCAATCTTGGTTCCAAAGAGCTGGTATAAGATGCAGGCTGCTGCAAATGAATGCTCTCCTTCATGACAGTAGGCTCAAGTATTTGGGACGTGGAAGATGAAAGAGAGAATGGTGGAAACTCAACCGGTTCTTCTTTATCAAAACAATCCTCCAAATCTGACAGATACACTACCTCATGGTTGTCCTGCTACAAATGCTCAACTTCCTCCATGGTGTCCTCTTGATCTATAACTTGATCATCATGGTTTCTTTCATCCTCCAACATTGAGTTTGAGAGATCAAACTCTTCTTCAGCACTAGAACTTGAGAGAAATGAAGTAGAAAGAAGAACTAAAGGTTCTCCCCTGTAGCTTTCTTTATGCTCAAAGCCCTTGGACCTGTAATTTTCTCCTCCACAAATAGAATGTGCTCCTCTTATTTTAGATTTGGAGCAGCTTCTTCCTCCTATACTACTTGAAGGAAATCTTGCTCCTGATAGAACTCTTCATCTAGCACGAAGTTTGTTAAGTCAAACTCTTCGATATGCTGCTCTAGAGGACAAGTTGGGACTACAAGATCTTCTTCTGAGCTTTCTTCCTCTATGGCTGATTGTGTAACTTGAATTGAATCAGCATTCCCTTCAAATAGAGTGCCAACATGGACACTACTTTCTGAGCAAATTGACTCCTGATCCACTTCTTCTTTTTGCTCTTCTTCTACTGCCACAAAATCAGCCTTAACCACCACTTGTTTTCCAACTCCAACCTCTTCTGAAGGCTTAACCATCAAGGGAATATTTTTCATCCCAAATTTAAGAGCCCACATCTACATACTTTGAATTTCTTCATCTTTGTTTGGATACTCTTTTTCTTTGTTGTTTTCCTTGACTAGCGTTCGATTTTTATCCTCCCAACATGGATTTGAGAATGCAAGAGGAGAAGTGGATTGTAACTCAATTGATTTGGAAATTTTTCATGGTGGTGGAGGAGGTAGAAACTCTTGTTTCTTTGGAGGAGAGGGTATTTCTGCTAGCTTTTGTGAAGGGGATGACTGTTTGGAAGGAAAGGGGAAGGAAGAATTGAGATGTGGTGGAAGACTAGGAAATGGAGAAATGGAATTAACTCCTGGGGCAGCATTGACTTGATTTAGAATTTGAAATTCCAAATGAGATGATTTTGCTTGAGTGATGAGGTGATAAAAACCAGATGATGGTGTAGAACTTACCCATTGACAAGGTTGTTCAACACCAAGTTCATAGGCCTCTATTTCTGCTGTCCATCGTGCAAGTTTGGGCAACATCTTCATCATAAAGTCCAGCTTCTCTTGAGGGATGAAGTGTCTTGAAAAGGACCTCCCCCTGGACAAGGAGTCCTACAACCAATTATGAAAGCCTTATTTTGAGCTGCTACTCTTGATTGCACCATTTTTCCTCCATCTTTTGGATTTTTTCCACAAAATCTGCATCTTCCATTTGATTTTTTTCATTGCATGCGTACCCTTGCTCTTGATGTGCTTCACAACCAAACTGACTTTCGTACTGCTGCTTATATGGGTAGACATGCTGATTTTGAATTTGACCAAAATGTTCATTTGGAGGATTTGTAAAACATGTTGGAGGTGTGATATCTTTGCCGTTGTTGAAAATGTGAATTCCATGATGGAAATGAAGTCATGATTGCACAACTTCATGGAATGGAAAATAATGAAAGAGATGAAAAAAGGAATGGATGGAAATGAATGGAAAAGCAGTGCGCAACTCATAGAATGAGTTATTTACCGATGGAGTCACCAGATGTGCTTTTGAAAGTGCCTCCAAAGGTTGAATCTTTAACAGAACACACTAACTCATCAAAGATAAAGTGAAAGACCTCTAAGGTCCCACCGGGTGTGCCAAAACTGTTAGTGCAGAATCATAGCACCCTTGAGTGTCTGCAACTCGATGGGTTGAGACTCTCAGTGTGATTGCATAACATGGAGCTTTTCCCAAGTGTGGGACCTTGCGAAATCAGAAAATCTCTCCGGATGAAGGCCGGTTCCTATTCCTCTATTCAGATGCACACGAGAAAAAAATGCAGAGGGTTTACTCAAAATCTAATCTAACTTGCCAAGGAGACAAGGTAAGAAGATGCATAAAAATAAACCTAAACTAAAAAAAGTGATGCACCGAGGAATGAAAACACTTATCTCGCCAATAAACACAAACCATTAAAATGTGATGCAAGATCATGCACAGATAACAAAATTTACAGTGAAAGATCAGGAGGATGAAAATGAACACAGAGAGGGTTGAGAATCATCCACAGACATGCATTACTTGCTCCAAAGATTGATACAATACACTACAAAATGCCAAGAGGAAAATTTTCATTACAGTTTTAAATGGGAGGTTTGAACTCCACAAATTCACCTGCCAAAGAGAAGAAGGGAGGGGCAAAACAAGAATGTTTAACATTTAGAAAGAAGCCCCTCCTTACAATTTATAGAAAGAATGAGAGAGGGAAGAGAGAGGAAATCCAAATCTACCCCAACCACCTCTAGGTTTCATTTAATTCATCTCATTATGGCGGTAGGTGAGAACCCTAGCAAACTTAAAAGCGGTGAACTATATTTTGCATTAAAGCTGGTTGTTGAAACATCATTTCTGGCCATTACCACGTGCCAGAGGTGTTTTTATATTTTCTCTCTCCAAAATAAAAATAAATGAAATATTGATCCTAGAATCATGTAGATAATTTCACCAGCTTTCCATTGATATAAAGAACGTGAAAAACCGAGCTCTGGATCGAAAGTTATGGCCATTTGAAGATTTAGGGCAAAAACAGGCCCAAAACGGATCGGCGGGCAAAAATTTTGAATTTTTACCCGTTTGGTCTTTAGAAAATATTTTGAATTTTCCCCACACTCTACCACCTAAGTGCCACATGGCATGATTTCATTGGATGTGGGCCCTTCCTGACCATTTCCCTTTTTTTTTTCCTTTGGAAAAAATTTCAAAATTTTCCCGTCGGGCCGATGAGGTGAAGACACGTGGCGGGCGCTGATTAGACGTGGGCCTATCTTTCCTAAATTTTCCATGGGTCGCTTCAACATTTTGACTTGGACACGTGTCAAAACCCCATTGGATGTGGGTTTGACCCTCCAAAATTTCCTTGCGGGCTTTTCCAATTTCTGGCGCCACCTGGACACGTGGCGAGATTCTATTGGCTCGCAATAAGGGGGGCGGGCTAAAACACTCCTTTTGGATTTTTGGTGAAACACTTAGCCAAATTTCCAACATTTTCCCCTTTTGACACATGGCACATTCTGATTCATCCGTGGGCCTCCTTGTCTCTTTTGCGGCCTTTTCACCTTTTCGCGTCCCACGCGTCCCTCGTATACTTTTGTCCCAACTATCCCGAACGAAAAATCCCGCGCCGGTAGGCCGATTCGGGCTTCCTTGTTCCTATTTGTGGCTTTTTCACCTTTTCACGTCCCTCACGTAATTTTTTCCCAACTATCCTGTGGACTTCACGGGACAAATATCTCAAACCACCGAAATGGACTGTCTTTCGGCAAACCGGTCGATTCGCGTCCCACGCGTACTTTTGTCCCGGTTGTCCCAAACCACGCGAAACAAAAGACTTAGGCGATTTTTCTGCTTTCGGCCGATTCGGCTTTGTGCATCCCGCACATCCGATGTCCCAACCTGTCCCACTGAGATCGCTGGGAATAAAATGTCGACTTAGCCAATTTTCTTTGTTTTTTTGGCCCCAAGCTTGGTACGACGAACCTCAGTACGACCCGAACCCTTCAAACCTAAAATGCTTTAAAACATTCCTGCAACCTTATTTTTGCATTTTTCACCTTTTTTCTAACTCGTTGGGATTTCTTCTTGGATGGGAGAGTTAGAGAGAAGCCGAGGGGCCCCCAAAAACATGATTTTGGGCCTTGAATCAATCTACTTGCTCGGGACTGAATAATTTGATGCATGTTATCAAAATTACCTTGAGGGTGAATTTTGGATAACGGGAACCTAGTAAATGGAAATCTATGGATGGTTTCAGATAGTTTTAGTTGGAGTCCTCAATATACCCAAAGGTGCATGAGATAGGAATATGTGATGACTACTAGTATGGGGCTTTGTATTGGGGCACACCCCCTAACTTCACAGTCTCATAGTGAGAAAGGAGTCGGGTGCTTAAACCAATATACCAAGAGACAAAAAAATTGTAATGCAACTTGAGAACACTATGGCATCTTTCCTATTGGGTGATGAAATCCCAATAGTTCCACCTGGTAGGAGATGTTTAGATGTGTAAATCGGTTTCGTGTTCGGATGTGTGTGATTAAGTATATACAACAAGTTAAATCCCCTAGTTAGACTAGATTTCCAAGTAGATATGAGGAGTTATTCTTAGATCTGAAATGAAATGTGATGTTTGATGAAAGAAGAAAATAAAATAAAATAAAATGAAGGATGCAATGTAATAAAATAAAGAGATGGGGAATACCTAGATAATTCTTTTCCTTTTTATCTAGATTTTTAATTTTTAAGAAAGAAAATAAAATCCAATCCAAGAAATGTGATCCAACACAATAAATTAAGCAAGAAGTTCTCCTTCTGTGAGGTTAGTAGAGAATATACCAAATAAAGATGAAAATGAAAGAAAATAACAAGACTCTCTAAGAAAAGGTGTGTCCCATTGGGCATGCTAGAATGTTCAACAAATTCCCTCATTCCTACTCAAATTAGTGAACTAATATTAAAGAAAATAAGTAACTCCAAATATGTGAGGGTTTAAGGTACCTCGAGATGGGATGAACATGTTTATGGGTAAAAAATGAGATATCCTTCTTCGTAGTGAGTTAGATGACTGAAAATTAAGAGAAACTCAACATAAAATGGATTAGTAGATAGATGGGTCGGTATCTTGACAAAGTAAATCCCAATAAGTGAAAACTTCCTAGGATGGATGTCAACCCACATTTTGATAAAGATAAATAAAATCATATATTGATAAATTAGATGTAGCAGAAATGCGAGAATCTAAAATCAAATAAAAGCGAAATGCTAGATATAAGATAGAAATATATATTTAATCTAAATACATGTAAAGTAAATAAAACATGGGTGGTTTGATGGTTACCTAAAGGCTGCAGAGCACGGTCAATGGTAAATATGGCGAATGATGATAAAATGCAAAAAAATAGGTGGCAAGACCTCCTATAGTTGGATTTGAAGCTTATCTAGATACGAAAGTGGATTTGAGTTAAAGGAAAAATAGTGCAGAACAATCTGAATTTGGATTTATTTTAAAGGATGTAATAAAATTATGAGATTTGATGATGAATGCAATAAATACATATCAAATCGATTTACGACTAGGATAAGTTGGTAGGAATTTTGGACTGGAAAAATAAATCTGAGATGACAGAAAAGAAGAATGATAGGATATAAGGGGTAAGAGGTTGTGGAAACAAAAAGATTATGACTAGGGATTTGAATGGAAGTAAAGGCCACAAAATAGATATTGGGTCGACGAGGAAACTAAACGTGGTCGACGGTGACCAAGGCTTATCTAGGCTTGGATGAAAATGGATGGACTAAAATGAAGACCTGCATATAAGAAATGAGGGCACGGGAATGATTGAAGCAGAGAGCTCCTAATGTGAGTTAAACCTACATAATATTTGATGATGATATTTTTAAAGAAATATCCAAACATGCAACGATGAAAAAGACTTCAAATCTCCAAGAGTGGGCACAAGATCCTCAAAGATGACTCTAAGAGAGTGATAATAGTTGGAAGGGAACACAAAAATGAAAGAAAGATTGCAGGAAGGCTTCAAGACTCCAAAATTGCATCTTGAGAAAAGGAGGGTTAGGTGTGGCTTTATAGGGTCGACGATGACCTAGATGGGCTACCTCGATTACTGAGGACCCATCCATTTAGGCGGTGGGAATGTGGTGAGATCAAGAAAAATATCCCATGCGAGATGGGATTAGGGTTTTGAAGGATTAGGATGAATTAGGGTTTCTTAGGATGAGTAAATGGGTAGGTGAAGGGTAGAAATTATTAAATAAAGGCCATGGAGAGGTGAAATCATTAAATGATGGCCTAGAAAGGATAAAATGGAGGATTTAAGAAGAGGAAATAAATTAAATGGGTGTTTAGAATTAACTAAACATGATTAGGGATGATTAATGGATGAATAATGATGGGAAATAATGATAGGTGGGATAAATTAAATTTAGGAGGGAAGAAGGGAATTCAAAATGGAAGAGAGGTATGCATGTAGGAAAGGTGGTGGGGAGAGAACGTGAGGTGAGTTATCTGCGCTCATATAGGATAAGGGGAGGTAATAACTACCTCAACTAACTAATTTCTCTTAATTAAGTGTTAAAAACTTAATTAATTGATTTAAATAAATTAAATTTATATTATAATTTTTCCTTTTTATATAATGGATTCAATTACAAAATAGAACAATTATTGAGACTAAGAACCGAAAGAAGAAGGAATAGAAGGAGCAGTTGATGCATGCACTTTGAGTTTTAGAACATGCATCGGAACTTGGTGACTGCTGAGAAGAGATCTTTGTATCCTTGGGGATAATGGTGTTTGAAATATTTGTCAACCATCTTTCTAGGGAAGACTCTATTTCTTTTTTATCCCATCGTATTGTGAAAGTACCTCAGTTGCTTCAATGATGACATTGTTGAGTTACGAAAACTCTTCCATTCTCTCCTTATTGAAAAATTCTTCCTTTAACATATTTTATTTGATGAGTTCCTTGAAATTAATCTTAATTTGATCAACTAAATTTCTATTCGATGATTTTTCCTTGAATATATGGTATTAAAGGGCTTATAAGTCTACAAAGATCTCAACTTTTAATGATACCCCTTTCTAAACTACATTTCTTAATTTAGTGGCAGTATCTTCAAGGACTTTGATCCTCCATTCCACGTTGAACGTCCAAATTTTAGACAAATTACTCTTAGAATCATCAAAAATAATTTTAGAAAGAAGTATTTTCTCATTCGTGAGAACCATAATCCAGAGGTCTTCGATAACATCTGCCCAAATTTTAAGCTCTTTATCAATACCATCAATCCCTAAATTGATTTTATTTTGGGCTGAGATGATGTTATCATATATTTTACATGCCTCATCAATGAATTCTAATCCTAAAACTAGAATACCTTCAACCCAAGCTTCTAAACATTTTTCAAAAGTGGCATGCTTGTGAATCTCTGTAATTACTTTTAAATCATTACGGCTAGATAGAGGAATTGGATCAACATGAGTCTTCTAAGATGAAAGAAAATACTTGATAAAACTAGCAAGAATCTACACCTGCTCCTCTAGTTGTTCCTAAGTTTTTTTCATTTTTCAACTCTCTCAATGACCTTAGAAATAGTTTCTCTAAGGTTGTGTACTTTTCCCTCTTGATTTGATTCACCCAATGAGATCCTTCTAAGCTCAAGATCTGAAATTGATATATATTTTTAATTCTTGTCCTCCTTTGGTATAGAAACTTCTAAGAATTTTTATCATGTAGAGTCTGAAATAAGACATGAACTAGTATTTTATTTATTTTGAGGAGGAGGAGAAGCACCAAGGAGGGAAATTATTGCATCAAATTTGGGAACTTCAATCCAAGATTGATCTTTCCTCTTTATATTATCAATCATGGGTTCAACCTAAGTGAAATAATCTCTCGAAGATGTTATCAGATGAGGCAATGCAAGAGTAATTTGAGATCTTGGAGGTTAAGAGGCAGGAATCTAAACGCAGTGTAAGTTCTGATGAAATATGAGGAAGGACTTCTAACCTCCAACTTTGTCCTTAAAACACTAGTCTTGCTTAAATTAGGTGCAACTATTTCAACCACATCTTCTTCCTCATAATTTTCTTTATTTTCCTTTTATTCTTCTTCCTCATCTTGTTTCTTCTCACTATGTTACCGTGTTTTCTTAGGAAGCTGTCTCACTTCTCAATTCTTGTATTTTTTCTTTTTTAGTTTCTTTCTTAGATGTTTCTATTTTCTTTTCAACCTCCTTGACCTTTTCTTTATTCATATAGACCTTAGTTCTTAAATCCAAATGAGAGGAGGAAGGAGTGTTTTGAGTTTGGGCATCCTTTTCGAAGAAGAGACTTCTTGAGAGGATTCCTTCTTTTGAGACTCATTGAATTATTTAATCTTCTTGTTCATCCAGTTCCATAACCTCAGGAACACATGAGTGTTTAGATCATCAGGATTATCTTTCTCCTTTTGTGACCAATCAATGGTGGGTAGGGGAGTGTACTGAATGGATTTTATATATTCTACAGTGAAAATATCATAACCATCATCAACCATTCCTTTAGGAACTATATATAATTTGAAATATTTGATTTGCTACAATGATAGCCTACAAATACTCATTTCCGACTTCATACCCATCAATACAGTCCTCCCAGTAATCCTCAAATGCTAGAAATTGGTATTATGTCACCCTAAGATTATTTTTAATGAAACTCTTCCTATCAAAATAACTCATTTTCTAGTATGGGTGAAATTTGAATGCGAGAGATGGTTTTTTCAACATTCTAGCATCCAGGGCTGATTTACAAGTTTAATTCCAATTATAGGAAATTGTATACCAAAGATATTTTTATCTCTACAAGTTATGTGAAAAACATTCATCTACCTACAAATCTTGATGATAATTATCTTATCATTTCAGTAAATTGGAATTTTATATACTGCTCCTTAAAATCTAGTTGTTTAAATATAGAACTTCTGAATTGTATGAATGAACTTCCATGGGTAGAAATCGATTTCCTAGCCTTCGAGATACCCTATTAGCTACATTTCCTTCGAGCAATCTTACCAAGAACATGGTGAAGGCATCATTAACTCTCCTATGATGGATCTTATTATTCTCATAGGTGAGTTGATTATAAAAATCATATATGGATGAACTTTTCTGTTATCTTGGCATGTTAATCCAATCCATATTTTATACCCTACTATAGTATACATCAGGTATGAGGTCATGTAGAATGTTTTAACTGGTGAACCTAGGTGAGTTGAGAAATAATATTTTAAAAATGATCTCTACCCATCTCAAGTGATGTGTGCCTTCACAAATTATGTTTATATAAATGCTCATTAAATTATGAAACTCCTAAGTTGATGGTAGACCCATTACTCTTGTAATCAATATTATTATATCAAAGAGCTCCTCTAAGAATTCAATTATGTAGATGGTCTTAGGTAAATTGGTGCTAGATATCATAAGAACTGAGAGGGAGGGAGAATAAGTGTAGATTAAAAATTTTCACTTAATGCCAATTTTAAACCCTTTAATAATGTGTGGCTTTAAACTATGAGTAGTCAATCACACATATGTCATGCACAATAACATTGAACATAAAGATTACCATGGGAAACCCTTTCAGGAGAAAAACCCACCAAAAACCATTGCTTATATTACACAAAACAAGGACTTGTAATAATATTACACATCCTACAATATTTGTTTAGTGAGATATCAACCCCACAAGGAGCACCAACCCCTTCACATTTGCTGATATTACGCACAATAAAGGACTCAAGTGAATATTACACATCATAAGATATTTCTTTAGTAAGGCACCAACCTCATAAGGAGCACCAACCCTTGAATATGTTAAGCTACAACTTAGACTTAATTTACATATACATTTTGATCATCTAGTTACAACAATTACTTTTACAATAGATTATGATCACCTTTCTGTATTTGTTTGTGTTCTTCTTTTCACTCTCTTCTGCTCATCTGATTTGATCCCTCTTTCTCAATCAATTTGTCACCCTAATGCTCTTTTCATCTGATGAATCTTTGCTTCATCGATCTTCTCTCCTCTTTCCTCTCTCTTTTCTTTTGTCACTCTTTCTTAGCTTGATTGCATCGTATTTTCTCTTTTTAGCTCTTCTTTATCTCAAATCACTCTTTTCTCAATCAAGAAACATTAATGGCTCCAAGTTTGAACTATATTCACATTCGACCCAATTATTTACTTCGAGCTACGTGTCACATGCCTTCTTATTTACTCACTTGAGAATCTGGGCTATTAAATGCATGCAACGGACTCCAGATATTGATACTTATATATTTGGCTTGATTACACCACTTTTCATGCATTTCAGAATATATTTATTAGCCATTTTCTAACAATAGATTTTCCACATTTGCAATGTAACCCAGATGAGTGATCCATTTCCTTCTTCAATATTTTATTCTTCCTTGAAGCTCGGGATCTCATAGAGAATGTAACTACATTTCCACAAATTCAATATGCATTAAATGCTAGCAGCTAGAATAGTGGATTTCTTCATTCTTTGTGGAGTTCAAGTTGTGCATCTAGCCACAATCACCTGAAAATCGTATCACCATCAATTTTAGAGAACCAACTCTCACTTGTAAATGTTTGAATCAATTTGATTTCCTTTGAACCTTTTCCAGTCCATATTCCATCATTTCATAACTTTCCTTTGCTCCTTTGAATTTCTCCTTTATATCATGGCACTTGCCTTTGTTTAGTGGCATTTCTCCTTCCTTGGTAGCTTTTTAATTATCCACGACTCTTTTATGCTTCTCGAGGCTTCCACAATGTCCCGTGGCTATGTTCCATGTCCTTCTCCTTTATGTGGCTTTGTTCTATGTCCTCAACTCTATTTTTTTATTTGTGTCTTTTATAGTCTTCCATGGTTGTGTTCTTTCTTTAGTAACTTCTATAGTTCTTTGCAACTTTTCCTTCAACTTTTGGAATCTTCCTTCAAATCTGCGGCTTCACCTATCTCACTTGTGGCTTGTCCTTTGGCTCCATTTTTCTTCGTAGCTTCATCCCTATACTCACAACAATCACTTACCTTCTGTGGTTTCTTATGGATATCTACGGCTTTCTACAGACTTCGAGGGCTACTCCAAGTCTTTGGTAGATATCTCATCATGTCTACAGCATGAAAAAACATTGACTAACTTCCTTAGCACTTATCCTTATTCATCCTGAGCCTCTTTGAGTTGATACTACTAATCAACCTTCATCTTTTCAGCTTGCTCACTTTACTAATTCACTCCTTTTGACATCAACTGATCCATCTTGACATAAATGAAAACACATGTGACACATGATGAAGGTTCAAGAATCTCCCCCTTTGTCAATAACGACAATATTTCAACCTTTAGAAACACTTTTATGGTAAAATACTTGCATACCTAATTTCTTTTTTCAGCTTTACTCCTCTGTGTATATGACTTGGTTGGTTCCATCATCTCTCCCCTTATATATCATAGAATTTCTCCCCCTTTGAATGTAACAGGTTGGTTTCTCATATCCACTTTTCTCTCCTTTAGCTATATTACTACAACACTTCAATTTCTCTCACCCTTTTGACTTTATTCAGTTGGTTTCGACTTTCATCAGCTTCTCTCCCCTTTGAAAACAATGACAAAGGGCCAACTATGTCACATATAGCTAGATATAACATGTTCTTACCTCAAGAATATCCCCCTAGGCTTATGCTTCTTATCCATTTGTCTTAGTGTTTATGCGGGAATGTTCCCCCTAAGTTGATGCATACTTTGATGAATTTGAGCTAGAAGACTAGCTCCCCCTTTTCTTTCGCACTATTTATTTTTGGTTAACTACACCCATTTTTCTTCTTTTATTGCTTCAATCCAATTTTTCAGATATTCTAAGAACTTAAGGTTTCCCAAAATCATCTTCATTAGGTGGGAAATTTCTTCCCCTTTCTAAAAATTTAAAGAAGTCCTTCTAACTCCTCATATTTCACAATTTACGGGCCGGTGGGCCTTGGAAGTTATTTTTTCCCAAAAGCGGACCGGCGGGAGTTTTTAAGGATTTTTTCCATGTGGGGTGGTGGGAGATTTTGATAATTTTTTCCCAAATGGAAAATACGGTCTGACGGGGAACGAAGAGGAAAAATTTCCCAAATAGTAAATTTCGGATCGCGGATATGCGGGGAGTTTTGTAACTTTGTGCTTTTTACAAATAGGGTAGGGTGCAAAGTAAATTTCTGGCCCGCAAGCCCATGGGGGATATTAAAGCCAAACGAAGAAAAATTCCTAAGGCTTGCAAAGGGACATATGTCCACATTAAAAATTCAAAACGGGATGGTAGGTCGTTGGAGGCAATTTGAACATTTGCCCCGAGAAGGCGTAAAGTGAAAAAATGAGCCGCACCTCCACCGATGCCTATGGGATCCATGTGTCAAGCCTCAGTTGCATGCAGGCTGACAGGCTCGAAGGTGATTTTTTGCCCAAATGGAAAATGTGGGTCGGCGGGACCGAAGATGATTTTTGCCAAAAGTGAATTGCGGGGCTGCAGGGTGATTTTTGCATTTTTACAGGCCCTGTAGACACCAAATTTGTGTCTTACGACCCCTTGTGACCCGCATCTCATTTCACAACCTAACCTCATCACCTAAACCTTACACAATTATTTATTAATTACCTTGTAATTGATAAATCCACATCACCTTACCTACCACCTCATTTTGCCACCTCATCATGACCTAGTCCTAACCCTAAACTAACCTAATTAAGACCTATAACTTGGTCCACACCTACACCCATGACTAATGACCCCTTTCTCGCACCCAAAACCGACCTTCTAGTCACTTGACCAAGCCCGCAACTAATCTCTCGGGAGAAAAGCAGGGAAAGTGGGTGATTTTACTAAAAATAGCCTACTTTTTCCTAACCGATACCGGTTCCTACTCGACCGCCGTCGGTTACGTAACCGCCATCGGTTCCCTGTAAATGGGATCCCCAAACCAAAAAGAAAGGTCGAAGGATTTTTGAATGAAAGGAGAGCATCAGGAGCGATCAAGAGAATCGAATCTTTACTTGGCTGAGCAGAGACAAGTGAAGAGACAAGAAGAGTTTGCAGCAAAGGAGATCAAGCCCAAGACTGCAACTAGATATCCAGAGCCCTATGATACTCAGCTGATCATCGGGAGGGAGATATCTCATCTTCTATGTGTCAGGCCATCCTACCTTAGTTCTTCCTTTATCATCAGAGTTCCTGGACCTGCATCTTTGTCAATAACCAGTAAGTTACATCTTGCATGTCCTCTTTAATAACATTTCTTAGACTTTTTGAATCACAGTCCCCATAAATCCATTCCTAGATCCACTACCCAACGTGTCATTACATCTAACTATCATTCATTTACCTCTCATCATCTCATTACCTAATATCACCCATATACCAGCCTTACCAACAACACCGTTACCCTATAACACAACCACCCCACAACACAACTAACCTACAGATCCTAGACCCAACCGATATCGGTTATCAGTGACCGGCATCGGTTATTGTGGTTCAAAACCAGAAATCAGCCTTTCCCCTACCTATTTCAACAAAGTAACTTAATTGATATTTTACAGTCTTTGGTGTTAATTCATATTAGCAGGGAAACTGACCACCTTCGAAAGGAAGTTTTATATTTCCTGGGCCCAAGGCAGTTTCCTCATTTATTATCTAATCAAAATCTTGTGGTCTTGTGTTCTTATTTGCAGGTAGTCCTTCCAAGACAAAAAGGAGTTCTTCGCAGTCAGCCTGATCTTTCTCTACGGTACGCGCACACCATCTCGACATTCAACAGGTATTCCTCCTAGCCCCAACCCTTATCTGTTTCTCAAAGGAATGATAAGATAGAAGCAACTCTATCACCGAAGCTCAAACATTCGAGTGAAACATTTTGTACGCTGGTGGGACCCATTTCGGGTTTTGTTTCTCTTGCTTATTTTCATTTTAGGAAGCATACTTGTTATTGCTGTTTTGTTATATATTTCATAAAGAATTTGTCTTGCTTTCCTAGTTTTGCATTAGTGAAAGTCATCTCTTTTGCTTCATCGAACATAAATTTTTGATTTGGGTTTAAAACACGTGCATTGCATTCCTGCTTGTTGTTTTTCAATTCTAGTGAACGTAGATTAAGTAACAGGTTCGTACACATGGGGGTGATATCCATGGTATTGACAGGAAATTAATCTTACTTTCACTGCACAACACATACCGAATCACTTCACTATTAACACAACAGCTCAAAACATCCCCCTTTTCCGCGGTATTCCTCCGCCCGATTGAGGTAACCTTATAAGCCAAAACAACTTGACATTTCCCCTAAGTCTTTTGTTTAGGATTGACATCATTTCACGTCTAAAGGCATAAGCCCACAATAATTAAAATTAACCCTAGGGTTAATCTCTGGATTTGCGTGTGCATCTTGTTTGTTTTTAGTTCTGTTTTCTCTGTTATACACTGTCTTCTGTGATTACCTTAGAACAATTTGATAAATATACTGAGCAAATCAGCAGCTTCTTATATTTTCTTATACCAGTCTTATTACACCGACATCGGTTACCTGACCGACGTCGGCTATAGTATAACCGACATCGGTTACTAGACCGACATCGGTTACTGTCTTTTCCAGTTCCTGACAAACCAGCAACCTACCAATTTTACCAGTCTGAGTTTGTTTCTGTTCCTGACAGATTGAAACCCTACTGTGAACTCCTGTCCATGGTTGTTATCACTCGAAAGCAAGCTGCCACCATGGTTTCACATGCTTGCTCTGTTTCCTTGCCTGAATCCCCCTTCACATTCTGTGGGGAATCCTAGGGATACCAGTGAGGTTCCTAAAATTCCTGTGGGAGATAAGGACTTTGCCAAGTTTCTGGATGCTAATCCTAGTCTTTGTCAATACTATTTGTCTCATGCCCCTGACCGTACGCCCAATGGTCAGCTCCTTGTTGGTATGCCTATTAGTATAGCTGCTCATTTAGCTCCCACTCCGCCTGATGACACCGCCTTGCTTCCCACATCTTTAGCCCCGTCTCCCAATCCGATGACTTCAGAGGTTCATACGACACAGATTAGCTTTCCTTTGGTTAATCTTGGACCCCACATATCACTACCACCGACTACCCCTACCTCATCTCTCTTGCAGACCGCTCTGTTCATGACTTGCTCTCTGCCACCTATCCACACGAGCTTTCCTTCTCAAGCTCCGCCTACCTTTTCATTCCCATACACGTATCCAGTGACCTCAACATCCTATATGGGACATCCCTATTCGGTCGCCTCAACATATTCATCCTCCACACCTTATCAACACTTAACCCCACCAGTGTCTAGCGGTGGCCCTTGGCCCAATTTGCCTCTGTTTACCACAACCACACCATCATCTCATCCAACTACTGATTTAATTAAACAAATGATGGACAAAATGCAAAACCTGGAGGCTTCTGTTTCAGGAAGTCGTAGCGCCTTGACATATGAGCAAGTTTGTCGGGAGCCTATTCACCCTTCTGTCCCCCTTCATTCATATCCTCCTCAATGGGAGTTGCCGAAATTTACTCGTTTTAATAGTAAAGAGGATCCTCAACAACACTTGCGATCATTTAGACATGCTTGTTATTTGATTGCTCATGATGATGCCTTATTACTCCGCACCTTTCCCATTTCCTTATCAGGACCCACCTTGGAATGGTATAGTGCTTTAACCCAGCACTCAATCTTCTCTTTTAACCAACTAGCCCAATATTTCTTGGATCATTTCTCCATTAACATTGCCAAGAAAGTATCTATCACCGACCTCTATGCCATCCGACAATTTGAGGATGAATCTATCGCAGATTTCATTGGACGATGGCGGGGCCTTATCAACCAACTTACGTATGCCTTACCCCAAACCGAACTTATTGAACTGTTTACGTGGGCCTGCGCTAAGCACATCTCCCCTACCCTCCAAATTCAAACTTTCCGTACATTTGATGAGGCCTTTACCATGGCGCGGAAATTAGAAATTCGAGCCTTAGAAGAAGAGAAATTGCGGTTGCGTAACAAAAACCCCAATTTCCGAACTCCAGATTCCACCAACAAACCTAACACCACCAATCCTCACCCATCGACCGCTTTGAAATCAAAAGGGGCCGTGCACGCGGTGATGGTCAAATCCCAACCACCGTCTAATACCCCACAAAAACCACCTATAAGTATAAAGCAGAACCCATCAACTACACTCCCTTGGGAGAAACATATGGTGTGATATTGGAAAAATTGCTCAAAGCAGGAGCCATTACCTTACCTCCTGTTAAACCTCATTCGGGTTTGATTCCACTCGCGCCATACCTTCCTGGTACAAATAAAATGACTTCTGTAACTTCCACCGCGTGAAGGGACACAGTCATGAGAACTGCAAGATGTTGAAAAACATAGTGCAG
Organism: Taxus wallichiana var. yunnanensis; assembly: GCA_018340775.1. Lineage (NCBI taxonomy): Eukaryota > Viridiplantae > Streptophyta > Pinopsida > Cupressales > Taxaceae > Taxus > Taxus wallichiana. Next base: position 155,670,771 of record CM031235.1, on the reverse strand, counting down.
GAAATGGTTGATGGGGGATATAGCCCTCGATAATCCTAATGCCCCTGCTAACCGAAATTTGAAAATATTCAACAAACCATTCCCGAATCATTCTTCTAACAGTAATCTAAATCAAGATATCTTAGCCGAGGAGAGTGTTCATGAGATCCATGCAGTCTTCGATTCCCAGCCAAAGACCTCTATCAAACAAATTCTCAATCAAGCCTCTTCACTAACGCAGGAAACCGAACCCCCTTCCTCGCCATCAAGACAAACTGAAATTCTTTTCCGTTCCTTTACCCATCAAGGAATTAGCTACCCAGAGTTCCCTTCTCACAAATGAGCCTTCTTATACCACATCCTTGCAAGACTGTGAGCGGATGTTATCTAATTTATCTATTTCCCAAACGTCTCCTTCTACCATTCTTGCTGTACAAGAGGAAGGCTCGCCACTTCTTTTCTCATCCTTAGACGAGCAACCTCTTGAACCGACATCACCACATTCTTTAAACATGACAGATCCCCTCAAACATGCCCTCCTACCTATTAGTCCTTCATCACCTAAATCTTTTCAACGACCAGTCGACCTCTTAACATCTATTGATACAGTGCCTCATCTACCCCCTGTATCACACCCACAGTGGACTGGAATCACAACCCACCTTTCTTCCATACAAAAGTTCCTATTCACACGTGAGGACTGTCATTCCACAGAAGATAGACAGGTCCTATGGGAACGTTTGAGTACGCCATATTCTACTCAATGCAAATGACCGATCTGATGCCTCCACCATATACTCGAAGTGTTTACAGAAGCTTAAAATGCCCATGTTCTCACCTTCACCCTCCTCATCTCTACCAAATGCCTCGTCCACTTCTATTAACTTAGCCAAATCTTCCCCTACACTTGGGACCTCACCCATACCTAGTCTAACACACCCACCTAAGCGGCTTGATTTATCTAAAAATAAAGCCGTCCACCCCATTAGGAGATAGACTCAATCTCCTCCATCTATGCCGTTATCACAACTAAAACCATCATCGTCACACCTACCTTCCATATTGGGACCCCATCCCTCTACCTTACATCAATATATCATACCTCCTGCGTTTTCTTTAAAGCAACCTACGCCTTCTGCGCCCATACGAAATCCAAGGGTATAGCAACACCGTCACCCCGCGTATCCTATCCACCTATCAACCCTAAACAAATTCCATCATCAAAAGATTTGTTTTCGGTCACTCCTATTTCCCCATGGTTGTTTTCTGATACCACATCATCTGTGGCCTCATCATCCAACATAGCTTCTACGTCAAAGAAACCACGGTTAGGTAAAACCCATTATCAAAACTCCTTGGCTAAACAACCCCCTCTACAAACCAACCACACCACGTCATCACCAGAATCGACCCAGTCAATAGCCTCATTTTCCTCTGACTTTGACCCACTCAAAGGGTCTTACGCCAAAATCCTTGCTATGTTGGTGGAGAATGCGACCATTTCCCTACCCCCACTTAGACCTTATGATCCATCTAAACCTCGACCTATAGGTTACGATGAGTCTAAAATCTGCGCTTACCACCCACACCGGGACATGACGTAGGGGGTGTAAAGCGTTGAAATCCATACTTCATCGTCACCTCTCTCGAGACAGAAAGGTTAAGAAAGTCAACTTACGAAGAGAGAGACCTTTAGCTTCAATTCCCTCTCCTATACCACCTGTCCCCGCCTCACCAAGATCTATCATTATTACAGCCCCACCTCTCGAAGACCATGACCTATCCCTACCGTCTTCCTCCTCTCGTATTCACGAAATCAATATGATTAGTGTTGCTACTCGAGGGCATAAAAACAATGGGAAAGCAAAAGAAAACACACCTGCGGCATCTCTTTCTCCGTCAACCATCCCGATTGCACCACCACCTAAAGTGGTTATTCGTGGACCCGCCTATCCCGTCTCTAATGGCATTGCCCACCGAACTATGATCAAACAACTTCACCAATCGCCCATAAAAATGACACTTTGTATGATCTCATTCAGACTTCTGAATATCATCGACAAGCTCTCGTTGAGATCCTTCAAGGGATAGAGGTTTTACCTAATGAAACCTTGCCTATTACCTCTATTCTAACGCCCAATCATGTTGCTTCGCTCACTAAACAACCTATCTCCCCAACCACTTTTGTCTACTGCTGCAAGCAAGCCGCTTTGTCGGTTTCTCGAAGACGAAATTATCGACTTTGGTGCTGAAGATCTCGACCTGCTCTTTTCATCTCGGTGTACATTTGGGATATCCGGTACGTCGTGTTATGATTGATTGGGGCACCACCTAAACATCATCTCTTCAAAATCCTTCCAACAAATGAATATCCCTTCTAGTTGCATGTGTGCCAATCCCATCATGTTGCGATCATTCAATGATGCTATTACTTCTACTTTAGGCACCGTGATCCTTAACATTCATGTAGGACCACGTACTTTACCTAAACTATTCTATGTCCTTGAGGGAGAGTTCCAATACAATATGTTGTTAGGCCGCCCTTGGATCTAGGCTATGGGATGCGTTCCCTCCACCTTACATAGATGCATAAAATTTGAGTACGAGGGGAAGTCCTACACCGTAAAAGCTGATCCTCCCCCCTTCAAGACTTGCAATATGTTGTATCGCCCTAATGATGTACTTGTACCAGTCAAGACACCCATTCATCCAACCCAGCCATCTACTTCCGACGCACCTACACCTTGACCAATGAAACCGCCGTCTGAATATTACTTCCTTTCCCGAGATAACATCCCAACCTCGACCCCTTAGTAGATGTTTTCAACGCCTTACGCTGGGGAGTACCGCCTATATAACATTATTTCTTTCCATACCCCGGGAGTACGGATAGTTACATACACATCCCACCTACAACCGTCGCGTGGGGAGGTAATCTCTTACGGACCACCCCATTGCCGCACCAACCTGACGTATGGGGGTGTTAACGCATCTTCCATTACCCCTGAACCTCATCTTGGTGTAGTTTCCTTCCAATCCGATTTTCAATATTTGACAAATCGTCATTTCACCCTCACCTTTTGACTCACTTTATGCTTGGAAAGGCTTTGGTTTTGGTCTTTACTGAACAAGGCCGACATACACTCATTCCGTGACTACACGCAAACACAATGATCACGGTGGTCTCGGTTTTCCTGAAACACCTACACAGGAGACACCTCGTGTCAGCTGTATCCTGGAAGAAGACGACGTCACCCCTACCAAACCATCATCACCCACTTTTCCATCATCACCCACAGAATCGATGGACCCTGAATCTATCCCTCCTAACTTTTTTTTTCATAAATGCTATCTTCATAGGTCCTCTCACTTATCAACGTGATAATGAGGACCCATCTTCTCTTCCCCTTCTGTATCCAGACATGATCGAAGAGGATTCACCTTCGATTAATGTTGTTGAGTGCCAGGATGATGACTCCATCCTCACTTACCTTGGGGCGGATGACTCCTATATTCAACGCGCCTTACCATCTGAAACTCAAACCATGTTGAATGAGTTGACTATAGAAATCAACATCCACACGGAGGAGGATCCTCACATTGTGAAGATCGGACAATCCCTTAACACATCAGAACAAGCCGCCTTTACTACCTTTCTCCGTACCCGCAACCAAGCTTTCGCTTGGTCCTACGCTGACATGCCAGGAATTGATCCTACCATTGCCATCCATAACATCACCCTAAACCCCGATTCCAAACCAGTCAAACAAAAACTGAGAAAAATGCATCCACGCATTGCCCTCTTGGTCAAAGAAGAGCTTCAACGACTTCTTTTTGTTTCCTTCATCTTGCCTATTGACTATCCTCAATGGATTTCTAACATCATACCTGTCACTAAAGTGACGGGGGGACTTCGGATATGCAGATTTCGAGACCTTAACCTCGCTTGCCCCAAGGATGACTTCCCCCTCCCAAGTATTGATCAACTTGTTGATCTCACTGTGGGCCATGAAATGCTTTCTCTCATGGATGGCTTTTCGGGATACAATCAAATTTTGGTAGCCCCGGCCGATCAACATAAAACTACTTTCATAACTCCTTGGGAACCTTACATTATTGTGTCATGCCGTTTGGCCTTAAGAATCTTTGGTGCTACCTATCGTGGGCTATGACTTACATTTTCATGACATTATGCACACTATCCTTGAGGATTATGTCGATGATCTTCTTGGCAAATCTAAACATCGCAGTGAACATCTCGATGTTTTAACCATTATTTTCGATCGCCTGTTGCAATATTCAGTCCGGCTTCAACCAAAGAAATGTGTCTTTGGTGTTCTTTCGGGAAAACTTCTTGGCTTTATCGTCTCTTTGCGTGGCATTGAGGTTGATCCATCTAAAGTAAAAGCTATACTAGAAATGCCCCCACCTAAAAACCTCAAACAATTGCGTAGTTTACAGGGTAAGCTCCAATCCATCCGGCGTTTCATCTCCCAACTCTCGGATCGATGTCACCCTTTCCATCACCTTCTTAAAAAAGACATTTCCTTTCAATGGAGTGAAGAGTGTCACCAAGCCTTTGAAGCTCTCAAATCCTATCTCTTGCAGCCACCCGTGCTTATTTCACCTCGGGATGATCGTCCTTTCTACCTTTACCTTTCGCCATGCGACCATGCTATAGGAGCTATGCTCGCACATCGGGACTCGGCACATCGAGAACAGGCCGTTTATTATATAAGTCGTACCCTCGTGGATTACGAGACTAGGTATACACATGTAGAAAAATTGTGCCTAGCCCTATCATTCGTAGCCACCAAACTCCGACATTACCTCTGAATCACAAAACTTTTTCATCACCAACACGGACCCCATTCATTATATGTACGCCAAACCCACATCTAAACCAACGCATCGCTCGATGGATTATGCTCCTCGCCGACCTCGACCTTGAGTTTGTACAACAGAAGTCAATCAAAGGACAAACTCTTGCAGACCAACTTGCGGAGGCCCCTTTACCTAGGGAACAATTCACCAATTTTAATTTCCCTGATGAACTCATCGCCACTCTTTCACTCAGGGAAGAGTCGTATCAAATGACCCTCTTCTTCGATGGATCTAAATGCCAGCGCGGCGGAGGAGCCGGCATTGTTCTCATCCCTCTTGACGCTGAACCTATGCCTCTTTCATTCCGGCTTGATTTCCCCTGCACTAATAATACAGCAGAATACGAGGCCCTTGTTTTGGGTCTCCAGGTTGCGTTACACTTAGGTGTCAAATCCATTAATATTTTTGGCGACTCTCAATTGGTAGTCAATCAAGTTATGGGCATCTACCAATGTAAGAATGAGGAACTTCAAAAGTACAAACATTACGTGGATTCACTTTTGACCTCATTTACTCGTTATTCTATCCAGACCATTCCCCGCTCCACTAACAAATTTGCGGATACTATGGCTTGCTTAGCCTCGCAAATTCCAGCTTCATCAACTGACTCTGACATTTTCATCTTGGTCCAACAACTCTTTGCCCCATCTTATTCAGCCTCGGTTGTTTGTATGATAAATAATGTGTCTGCTAATTCGCAGGATACTTGGTACCACCAATTCCATGACTACCTTACAACCTCTGTTCTCCCACCTAACCTTACTAGTAACAGCAAACGTGCTTTTCTTAAAAGTGTTTCTCGTTATGTTGTCATGGGGGGACTCCTCTATAAACGTGGCTTTGATGGCATCCTCCTTCGCTGCCTAACCGGCGCGGAGGTCACCTATACCATCCAACAAGTCCACGATGGGATTTGTGGTGGACATTTTAGTGGCCTTGCCATGGCTAAACGAATCCTTCGCCTAGGTTATTATTGGCCTACTCTCAATAACGACTACTACGAATATGTTAAGCATTGTGTTATGTGTCAACAACATGCCAACCTTCAACATACTCCTAGCCATCCACTACAAGTCACCCGAGATCTTTGGCCTTTCTCACAATGGGGTTTAGACCTTATTGGTGAGATTCACCCGACCTCTTCACAACGTCACCGTTGGATAATCACAGCGACCGAATATTACACAAAATGGGTGGAGGCCATTCCACTCATTTCAATTAAAAAGAAAAAATTGTCGAATTCATTAACCATCACATTATCTGTCGTTTTGGTATTCCTCATCACCTAATAACAGATAATGGTAAATCTTTTAAAAACAAGTTGTTACAAGACCTTTGTGACAACTTTGGTATCAAACTTAGTTTCTCATCGCCTTACTATCCGCAGGCCAATGGTCAGGCTGAATCTTCTAATAAAACCCTAACCAAAATCCTCATGAAAGTTGTCAATGAATCCGGAAGAAATTGGCACGATCACATTCCCTTTGCCCTTTGGGCTTATCGTACTAGCATTCGTACCTCCACTAATGCCACACCTTTTTCTTTGGTATATGGTACCGAGGTTGTCCTGCCTCTCGAAGTACAAATACCCTCCCTTAGAATATCTCTTCAGGATATTCTCACCAACGATGATTTCCGCCAAGAGCGGTTAGCCCAATTGGAGCTTCTTGACGAGCGTCGTCTTACAGCTCTTGATCACCTTCAAATCTATCAAAAACGTATCAAGCGTGCTTATGATAAGTGACTTCATGAGCATACCTTTAAGGTTGGTGATCTTTTCCTCAAAGAGAATCAACATGTAACCAAACTAGAAAAGAGCAAACGTGGAAAATTTTCTCCTAATTGGATTGGGCCTTATATAATCACTCACACTTATGGATCAGGCACTTATCATTTAGCTTCGCTTAATGGTAAACCTGAGCCTGAACCCCTTAATGCCTTGCATCTTCGACCATTCTACTGTTGAATTTAGTGTTATATCACTTCTTATCTACCTATCGCTCGTCCCTTGAGCTCACTTACCACCACATACACTTTGTTTCCTACACCTCATAATAAAAATCAAGCTCACATAGTTTGATTCTCACTTCACCTCAGCAATGCCTTCCCTTTTTAGTCTAGTCCATGACTTCAAAGTATTAAAATAAGCCGTATTCTTATGGGATTTTCTTGAGTCAAACTTCCTACAAAAACTAGATGCTTCACGTCGAAAGGACATCTAGCTATCTACCTTATATATATTTGCTCCTCGAAGGATAGCTATATGCCAAATTATTTGCAACTATTATATATATTTGATCCCAGAAGGACAGCTATGCACTAAAATCATATCTGCTACTATAAATAGACTTGCTCCCTCGAAGGACAGCTATACATAGTCAGCCTTTATCAGAAGCTTCTCGTATGGATCAGCTTTGTGAAGACCTCAAGAATATTACAATCAATATCCCTTGTAAACTTCCCACATCGATCGGTATATATTCGAGTAAAATAAAAGCCTCATTCAAAAGAACTTTTGGGTCATGGTTTTGTCTATTTAGAGGGTAGGTTCTCTTTCGTCCAAACACTCGCTTTGTAACAAGTTCTCTTTATCTCAGTTATATCATCCACCTCACCTCACCATTTGTTTCCAACTCAAGGGACGTGATGTACACCCGATATATTGTGATCATACAACTCTTTTCACCTATTGACTTCTCATCTATGCACGGTACCTAGGGCTTCAAGCTCATTCTACGTTGTGTGGTTTGTTTAGCTCTTTTCACCTACGGAGCACTCTTTCCACTTTGCCTCGCATCTAGGATTGTGTGTTGATCTTAATCAGGACATGGTTCCCTTCTACTTGGGTAGGCTAACTTTCGCTTCCCTTATACCTTTTACAACATCACCAATTCATTACCAACACCAACAACCTTACCTTACCAATATTAATATCAATATTTTTACCAACCAACCAATTGCCTAAACCGTACCAAATTGCCTAAATTCACCTCTCCCTGGTCCTAAGGGAGAACTACATCGGTCTGAGGCCCCTCCTTGCTTTGTGCAATGGGCTATGTAGGCAGCACTTCGGAGACATGGGGTCTCCCAAGGTTAGCTCGACCATCCCCTACCATAACCTATCATGTGTGGTAAATATAAATATTTTTGTGTATTTCTATTTAATCACATTCCTCTTTATCCTTTTTCAAAACACCAAAAATCACAACGCAAACATTCTTATTATTATCATAACTCAAATCAACATACATATTCAGTCTTATTTAGATGTTAAACAAATACATCTTCTCTATCATCGACACGCAGGTCGGCATCCTTATTTATTCTTATACCTCTATAACATTTACTTAGACCCTCATGATTCATCCCGACCCAGGTGATGATCGTGATCGTCGACGCCTTTCGCCAGGCCTCTCTATCCTCAAGGGTACCACGGCTATTGGTACCGCCCAGCGATCTACCAATCTCTCCTGTAACATATGAATACGCCCTCTCGCATGGAGGAATCCAGCCTCTAGTCTCTCTGCCGTGACTCCGCACCCGCTAACAATCCTCTTGTCTCATTCATCTGCGTTTGGAGCTGATGAACTAAACTCTGCAGACGATCTCTCTCCGTTGTAATCACAGCTATGTCGGGGTGATCACGTACACCTCGCAGCTCTGCTACCCACCATAACCTATAGGCCTCTGTCGTTCCTGCATCCATTACCCTGCGATTTGCTATCTCCTCTGGCCCTTCTGGAGGTGTTGGCCGGGGAGGTGAGAATGTTGCCTCGGCGTCGATCCTCATATATGGTCTATAAGCCAGGGGTATATCCTGCACAAATCCAAATTGTCGCCGCACGCGATCTAGAGGAATCCTCTCATACTCACCTGGCCTGTGCCCTGCGATCCACCTCAATCGCTCTACACCCCTCAACTCCTCAGCTATGTTCTCTGTTACCATATAGTTCCCGTAATTCCTCCAACAGATATCAACAATCGTCACCCTCTCCCATACCTTCCTCTAATACTCAATGTCACCCGTCACGGCCTGAGATCTTGCCTCTTGTTCTATCTGGACCCATCGTCTGAATCCCAACCTTTGTACTCCGGTCTCCCCTGACTGGATGGGTCGGCCTATTGGTCGCACACACACAATGTGCTCATAGGCCCAACAGTGTAATAAGTATGAACAATCCAGTGTCGTCCTGTGATTTCACCTACAAGCCCATAAACCCCTGTATAGCTCCGCCAAATATGCAGGTGCCCATGCAAAAGTCACGTTCCTTTCTATCATCTCCCAAATAACACACATCAATGCCTTTGGAAATCTTCCCCCATCCGCCCTCGGTAATGCATAATACCCTACCGCTATCATTAATATCACTGCTAACCTTGTCTCCTCAGGGTGTGCTGCATACATTATCCCATATGTGAATGTCAAACCTCGCTGTGTCAAATCTCGTGCGTATGGACCAAATACTGTTGTTATCGCTCCCCGCGCCGCGCTAGGTAATGCCTGATATACTGGTTTTCCTGTAATAGGGAGTCTCAAAATACGGAACACATCTTCCAATGTTACTGTCATCTCCCCTGTTGGCAGATAGAAGGTATTCTTCTCTGGATTCCATCTTTCAATCAACGCCTGCAACATAGCATGGTTATGTGTGATTCGTGAATAATAGCGGATTCCACTTAACCCCAAATGATTTATCAATGTCCATTCAGCTGGTGTTACATCCGCTCGGATTCGTGACAACAGCGCTGGTACACTATCATTCATCCTCGGCCCTGCCTCTGCCTGCACACGTCACAACAACAAATAACCATTCAATCCATCGAATCCCTAAAGGTTTTTTTTTTTTTCTCACATTCTGGAAATTCCTCCAGTAACCGGTATCGGTTATAAATAACGATGCCGGTTGATGCGAATCGATACGGTTATCCCTAACCGCTATCGGTCACTGTCAATTACATACACCTTGCCTAAACAACCACCTACGACAATAAATTGATCGTTTATTCCTCTCTGTATACACAGACATACCCGAAACCCCTGATTACCTACCCCATAACACTCACCTCACCTATAACCCTTGCTATCACGTTTTCTTTCTCATATCTACCCACTTAATCTCCCTCCTCCTATTCACAAAACATGCAAACACCAAATTACAACCAAATCGTTTACCTCTTGGGCTGCAGCAGCTTGCGGTGGAACTTGTCTTCCCTCTCGTCCATGCCTGCTGGATGCTTCTCCTCGTTCAGCCATGCTCACCACCCTCTTCAAATATAGCTTGGATTTCTGTCTTCTTGATCTCAGCCCACAATCACGTTACCTGTCTCTTTCCTCCTTATCACTCAAATCTCTCATGCAATTACTTGTCTCAGTCGTTAAAACAGCGTCGCATTCACGTATTTAACATCTTGCATGCCTCTCAAAATAAGAACTTCAGTTGCCACCTTTTTTTTTTTTTATTTTTAGAAAAATATCATTTTTAAATAACCGCTATCGGTTACCTAACCGATATCGGTCTATACTATACCGACATCGGTTAGCTAACCGACGTCGGTCACATTCCCACCTTTTTCAAAACATAGTCCTTTTCTTTATTTTTTATCTAATTTTTGGAGGCGCCCGCCTCTTTTTCCTGCATACCAACACCGATAGCTATAATCTTTTCATCAAATCCACATCTCATTACGATTTCATCCATATCATCTATCTACATTACCAAAACAAACAAATCATCAACAAACGATATCAAACACCATTACTCTATACACCATTTGGATCCAAATCAACAGCTACAACCATTTAATATTCACACACCAGCGACCAAACATACAACATTTCATAAAATAACATGTCAATTAAACTCATCATTTATATCTATATACATCCCATCAACAAAAGACACCAACATCATTCATATATGACACCATGTAAATCCAACTCATCATACATCAAATATCACAAACCATCAACAAAACATTTAACGCATTTTTAAACACAGCATGTGGATCAAAACATCATATATATATATATATATACAAGGTTTCAAATATACAATGTGCCCTGCATCGGGGCCTCTGTGATCTCATAATACAACAAAGCCGGCGCGCAGGCCACAATAACCGTCAAAAACCTCAACACGGCTCGCAGGCCGGTCTCTCATATCAAAAATAGACTCGGCTCGCAGGCCGGTATCAACTGTACAACCCGTACTCGGCTCGCAAGCCGGTATAATAAATAAATGAATGAATCAATGAATAATATGTAGGCACGCAGGCCTCTATCAACACAACCGGTTCGCAGACCGGTGCCCATGTCCAATATACAAAAAGTGCAGGGACCCCTCAGCTCTCTCCACCTCCCTCTGCCTGTCTGCCTGCTGGTCCCTATCCTGCCTCTCGCCTCTTGCCTGTGATGGACCCACTATTTGTGTGGTTTGCCCCTCCCCGAGACCTCGGCTCAGAGGTCTCGCTCTATGTGCCGCATAGGGTGATAATCAGCCCGTACCATCAAGAATATCCTGATAGTATCGGGCCTCCGCTCTAGCCTCCATGTAACACTCTCGAGCCACCATAGGTACTGGGGCTGGTCCCCTGACACCTACTACCAGTGCCCCCGTGCTGTCTGTGCTGGTGCTGTGGGTACTGCACTACCTGTACTGCCATGCTAGGGATGTGGTGTACTCGCTGCACGTGGTGGTGGTACTGCACAATACGTGCTCAATGCAGGGCTATGGCATCTGCATTGGTGGTGGTGGTGCTCGTACTGTGCACGAGCACTGGGCTAGCTGCCCCTGTAAAACACCTATCTCGTGCTTGTGCGTGCCAATTGTTGCCCTGTAATAACTATACCTGGCCCCCGAGCTGATCTCGCTCTGTTGTCACCGCTGCCAAGTCTGGTTGTGCAGGCTGTGCTACCCTCGCTGCTCTCTGACCAGCCCACCAAACCATATATGCTCCCGTACAGCCAGCATCATCTACAGTGTCATCTGCCGGCCTCTCAGCAACCCAATCTGGATCCACGGGCTGTGGTGCAGGTAGTGGGGCCTCTACATCATCCCTCCGGTACTGAGGGAAGCGAGGGGGCTCATCCTGTCGTAGCCCCATCTGCCTGCGTACCCTCTCCAGGGGTATCCTCTCATACTCTCCCGGCCTCCGTCCCGCTATCCAGAATGTGTACTGGATCCACTGCAACTATCCTCGGGCTCCTCCATGGGGGTGATGACCTCTATATGGTCTCCATACAATATCTACCACTGTCAGGCCCTCTAATAAATGCCTGTAGTAAGTAACGTCTCGCCCTGCAAGCACTGCTCGTGGCTGACCCACGACCCCCAACCACCTCTGAAAGCCATATCTATATATGACCTGTGGCCCTGGCTGCTGGGGTAATCCTACTGGTCTAATGCATATGATGTGCTCATATGCCCAACAGTGAAGCAAAAATGTCGAACAAATCCCAAATCGCCTCATCCGGTGATAGCCCCACAACTCTCTATATAACTGCACCAGGTATACTGGTGCCCAAGCATAACATGTGTGCTCCTCCACCATCTCATGTAGCACCCCCATCAGCGCCCGTGGAAAGCGGCCTCCCTCTGAGTCTGGGAGGGCGAAGCAGGTGATCCCGATCATCATCAACACGGCAAGCCGTGTCTCATGTCGGTGCACACGGTACATATCCCCATACCCGATACTCACGCTGTGATATGTGATATGTCAATAGCGGCTGCATCCCCAAAAACCTGTAGGATGTTGTCCATGGCTGTCTCTGCATCCACCTGAAAGACTGCCTCTCCATCGATAGGTAATCGAAGGATGCGATACACATCCTCCAATGTGATGGTCATCTCTCCAGTCGGGAGATGGAACACATTGGTCGCGGATCCCATCTCTCGATGAGGGAAACCATCAAACTATGATCTCTGTCGATCACTCTGTATCGCTGGACTCCGCCGAGTCCCACCTCGCGCATGATAGCCCAGTGTGCTGCAGACACATGTGGTCGCATCCGGCTCAACAGTGGGGGCATCCTGTCCCGCATCGTCAGCTGCTGACGTGCCTGCAAAACCAACCCACTACATTAGCCCTACTCTTTATCACAACATCTACTTTACCCTCTATACCCCCTTTTATCCCCCAACCACACCCCGACTCTCTAACACACCCCTCTACCCACCTATCTTCTATAAATATCCCCCTCCCTCTTCAAACCCAAACAACCAACTCCAATAATCGACACAACTTAAATCATACCAAAACACCCCTACCCCATCCCAAAACCATACTCACTACACCTAAACCACAACCAACAACCCAACACCAAAACATAACCCAAACCAACCACAATAACTACAAATCACTCCAACCACCCAAACCAAACTGTACGGTCACCCATAACCGACCCGGTCTCCTCTCCACCGACGACGGTCAACTCCGACCGATACCGGTCAAACACAAAGCCTCGTGACCTGAAAATTTGTGCCGATGATGGTGGCAAGCGGACCGACATCGATCGCCGCATTATTTACCCGGAGCCGAACCCCCGCGCGGCCCCCAACCTACATTTTTTCATTTTTCTCCCTCTCTACCCACCCAAACACCCTAAAAACCTACCCACCCAGCCGCCTCGGCTTATTTCACCTATCTACCCTCTCCCTTTTTCAAATTATTTCCATTTTCTAATTATTTCCTAAAAACATGTACATTCCTACCCAAACCCCAAATCTAGCTTAATAACATCAAATGAACACAATGCAAGGTTTCGAACTTACCGGTACGATGACACGTCGTCGTGGTGGGATGGGTGGTGGTGGTCCAGCTGGTCCAGCTCCTCCTGCTCCTCCTGGCTGTGCCATGGCTCCAAATGTCCTCTTCTGGGTCCTCAACCAATCAACTACTGCCTCCTCCTCACTCGGGCCCGCCAATCACCTCACTTCTCCACTCAACTAGTGCCACCTCAGCCAACAAATACACCAATATCAATATTCCACCTCAGACAACTTAATTTGGTTTCCAAATTGACAAAGTGACAATGACCGGCCGTATTTTTCTTTTTATAGGTTTTTAACATAGAACCGATACCGGTCAAATCGTGCCCTAAGGAACCGGCGTCGGTTATCTAACCGGTACCGGTCATAGATAACCGATATCAGTTTTGTCCTTTTTACCCAACTTTTTGCCCTTATTCACTACTTTCCCTTTCCCACCACATTGCCTCTTTACCACATCGCCTATATGCTCCATTGCTCTTTAGCCGTTTTTGACTTCACCGGCCCGACCCAAGGCCGCAACCAGGCCCAATCTACCCGGCCCGACCCAAGGCCGCACCCCAACCATTTGGCCCGACCCAGGGCCACCGCCACCCAACAACTTGGCCCTACCCAGGCCTCAATCTACCTATCGGCCCGACCCAAGGCCTCACCCTAACCATTTGGCCCGACCCAAGGCCGCCACCCAACAACTTGGCCCGACCCAAGGCCTCAACCTACCTATCCGGCCCGACCCAAGGCCTCACCTCAACCACTCCGGCCCGACCCAAGGCCACCACCCAACAACTTGGCCCGACCCAAGGCCTCAATATACCTATCCGGCCCGACCCAAGGCCTCAGGCCCAAAACCCTGCCCACCCAACCATCCTATCCCCACCTAAGGCCCAAGGCCTCAACCTACCTATCCGGCCCGACCCAAGGCCTCACCCTACCCATCCGGCCCGACCCAAGGCCGTAACCCAACAACTTGGCCCGACCCACGGCCGTATCACTTCAATACCTTACCCAACATCAACAACATACACTTTTATCCACCCATCATGTAGCTTTTTGTTCCATCGAGCTCACCTGTTCGTGTTTTAGCATGATTAGGGTCCCTGACTTGATCTGTCGACCAACTTTGCCTAGACCTAGACCGTGACGTTTATCTCAACCAAACCAACCATTTGGTACTGCCGAACATGCCTAAACGTTCTGTACCTTACCTGTTATATACCCTGGAGCTACTTCCTATGCCTTGGATACCAGGATTATATCACCCTTGTTTGGATAAACTATCGACCTTTGCCTATGCATTGCTGGTTTGCTCGTCAAATCATGTACCCTAGTCGCACTATTGCATTTCAAACGTCTGCTTCCTTGGACTTACCCCACCTTTTCCCCATCATCTCTACACCATTTACCCTTTATCAACCCTATCCCTGATTTCAAGTTCTCTCAATCTGTGATAGATTTGAGGGGGATTACCTATACCCTTAACAGGGGAAACCACTTCATATTATTGTCCGTGCAGCTTTACAAAACAAGCTACATGACAATAAGGGGCTAATGTAGACACCAAATTTATGTCTTATGACCCCTTGTGACCCGCATCTCATTTCACAACCTAACCTCATCACCTAAACCTTACACAATTATTTATTAATTACCTTGTAATTGATAAATCCACATCACCTTACCTGCCACCTCATTTTGCCACCTCATCATGACCTAGTCCTAACCCTAAACTAACCTAATTAAGACCTATAACTTGGTCCACACCTACACCCATGACTAATGACCCCTTTCTCGCACCCAAAACCGACCTTCTAGTCACTTGACCAAGCCCGCAACTAATCTCTCAGGAGAAAAGTAGGGAAAGTGGGCTATTTTACTAAAAATAGCCTGCTTTTTCCTAACCGATACCGGTTCCTACTCGACCGCCGTCGGTTACGTAACCGCCATCGGTTCCCTGTAAATGGGCTCCCCAAACCAAAAACAAAGGTCGAAGGATTTTGAATGAAAGGAGAGCATCAGGAGTGATCAAGAGAATCCAGATCTTTACTTGGCTGAGCAGAGACAAGTGAAGAGACAAGAAGAGTTTGCAGCAAAGGAGATCAAGCCCAAGACTGCAACTGGATACCAGAGCCCTGTGATACTCAGCTGATCATCGGGAGGGAGATATCTCATCTTCTGTGTGTCAGGCCATCCTACCTCAGTTCTGCCTTTGTCATCAGAGTTCTTGGACCTGCATCTTCGTCAATAACCAGTAAGTTACATCTTGCATGTCCTCTTTAATAACATTTCTTAGACTTTTTGAATCACAGTCCTCATAAATCCATTCCTAGATCCACTACCCAGTGTGCCATTGCATCTAACTATCATTCATTTACCTCTCATCATCTCATTACCTAATATCACCCATATACCAGCCTTACCAACAACACCGTTACCCTACAACAACAACCACCCCACAACACAACTAACCTACAGATCCTAGACCCTACCGATATCGGTTATCGGTGACCAAGCATCGGTTATTGTGGTTCAAAACCAGAAATCAGCCTTTCCCCTACCTGTTTCAACAAAGCAACTTAATTGATATTTTGATCTTTTGGTGTTAATTCATATTAGCAGGGAAATGACCACCTTCAAAAGGAAGTTTTATATTTCACAGGCCCAAGGCGTTTCCTCATTTATTGTCTAATCAAAATCTTGTGGTCTTGTGTTCTTATTTGTAGGTAGTCCTTCCAAGACAAAAAGGAGTTCTTCGCAGTCAGTCTGATCTTTCTCTACGGTATGCGCACACCATCTCGACATTCAACAGGTATTCCTCCTAGCCCCAACCCTTATCTGTTTCTCAAAGGAATGATAAGATAGAAGCAACTCTATCACCAGAAGCTCAAACATTCCGAGTGAAATAGCCCCATCTCAAAACAAGGCCATTCAGGGGTGTTGTGATTCTACACTAATAGTTTTTGCATGCCGGTGGGACACTAAGGTTAGATTTTCTCATCTTTCCAAGGTGTCTCATTATCAACAACGAATCTTAAACCACCGTGTGACCACACTAACAGTTTTGGCACACCCAGTGGGATATGTTTGAAGCACCTTACCACTTCATTTCATCAATTTGATGTGTTCTTGGTGAGATTCAGCCTTTAGAGGCACATGCAAAGCACATTTGGTGACTCCATCTGGTCAACAACCCAATCTCTAAAGTTGTAGACCTTTTTCCATCCATTTTCATTCATTTTCTTCCACATCTTTCATTTTCTTCCATTCCATGAGGTTGTGCAATCATGACTTCATTTCCATCTTGGAATTCACACTTACAAAGAACAGTGTTATTCAAATCCATCTCCAGTTACTTCAATACACCTCCAGAAAGGTTTCACAATGAAAATCAGCACTATGGATATCCAGGTGACCTAGATTCAAATTAGTTTGGTCATTTGCCAAACTATACAGCTATTACAGAGCATGGATATACAAATTTTGGAGGTAGTTCCACACCTAAAGAAGTTAATCTGCTAGAGAAGATTCAAAAATGGAGGCTGGCATGGTTCATTCAAGGGCTACAATACGAATGAATGTGTTGTAATTGGTTATAGTGTACCTTGTCCATGGGGAGGCACTTTTCCAAGACATTACAGTTCTTAGGAGAAGCTTGACTTCATGGTTGAAATGTTGCACCAACTTACACAATGGGATGAGGAGATTGAGGAATATGAGTTGGACACAAGAAAACCTTTTCAATGGGAAATTCAGTCACCAGCTCCTTGTCTTTCATTTTCTCTTTCACAAAATTTACCATTTTAGTAGTTTCAAGAGTCAAGCCCATTGTCTACTTCCCCAAGTGTTGATTTTCCTTATCCATCTCCTAGTCTTCCATCTCATCTTAATTCTTCTACCCTTTTCCCTTCCAAGTTGTTATTCCTTCCAAATAAATAAGAAGTTCCACTTACTTCTCCACCACAAACAAAAAAATCTTGTTAAGCCCCAACCTATCCCTCCTCTATCATCCCCAAACCCATGTTGGGAAGGAACTCAAGAATCCATTCAAGGAGAACAACAAGAAGAAGAGCCCAATGAGTAAAAGAAATGACAAACAATCAAGAGTTGGGATGCCAAATTTGGGTTTACAAAGATCCCTTGATGGTTAAGCGTATAGAGGAGGTCGAGGTTGAAGATCCGGTGGTGGATGAGGCTGATTTTGCAAAGTAGAAGAAGAAAAAGAACAAGAGGAAGAAGATCAACAATCTATTTTCTCTTAATGCAGTGTCCATAATGACACTTTTTCTAAAGAGAATGCTGATCTGATTCAAGATGCACAACCAGCTCCAAGTCCCATTGAAGAGGATTAGTTGAGAGAGATCAAATCAAAGTTGAGTTCACTCAATGAAGAAAGCATCATTAAATATTTTTTCTTTCATTTCAAGGGCCTGATTTGATTGATGAATCCATAATGGAGGATAACCATAAAGTTCAAGAGGCTTCAAGTATAGAGAAGGCCATAGAATAACCTTCAGTTCTTCCTCCCACTTCATCCCCTTTAAACCCTAATGTTGAAGAAGAGTTTGAGCTTTCAAACTTCATGTTTGAAGATGAGGGGAACCATGGTGAGCAATTTTAAAATTAGGAGGACACCATGGAGGAGGTTAAACACATGCAAAGCAAGACAACAAGGAGGTGGATTATCTATCTGACTTGGAGGATTTCTTTGATGGAGAGGAGCCCATGGAGATCACATCATTTTCTCCTCCATCATCCACCTTCCAAGTACATGAGCCTACTGCCATGAAGGAGAGCATTCAAGGACAAAGAACTCCTGCATTTCACAATAGCCCTCTGGAACCAAGGTTGGAAGATAGGAATCTTCCATGTTCTTCACAAGAGGAGGAAAAGAAAGAGCAAGAGGATGTCATCATCTCTTCCACACCATCCATCCAAGAAGATCTGCCAGAAGACTCCATTCTTGGAGTTAAATATCAGAGTAGTGGGAAAATTCAAAGGATCAGACCTTTCCCAATCAGGTACTTGGCTTCATTGGAGCCAAGGGAGAAGCCAAAACCAGTCATGCTTACTTTTGAGCATGAGGATGAGTTTCAAAGTACCAAGGATCAGCTGTAATACCTCTTCAATCCAAATGCAGAGCAACTAAAAGAGGTATTTTTCTTGTTTCTAGTTGACACCTTGATGATTTGGGTGGAGGACCAGCTTATAGTCATTTTTTCACTCATGCAAGCAGCCATATTCAGTGTCAAATCATTTGCATGGCTTCCCCTTTTGAGAAAGGGAAGCTACTTCTCCCTACCAGTTGCAGGATTTGTTTGAGCTCTCTTTCTCTCTGGTTAAAATAGAGTAGGTAGGTTTTATTTCAGCATAAGAAGTTCTTGTGCACACTTTACATATCCCACTTGGGGTGTGTATGATTTCTAATTTTTACATAGTGTGTTGTGGTGTTTTGTTGCTCTTGCACAGTGCATTGAAAATGGCATTTGGAGAGATCGGCTCAATTTCAGTGGTTTCCAAGTGGCTCAGGGATCATATTTTCAAAGTTCATATCATATTTTTGTTTACCAGGTAGACTCCATGCCTAATGGATGCTTTAAGGCCACTAATCTTTTCATCTAGCAGGAAGATGTCCCCTATGAGTCGCAAATTGTTATCCAAAATAAGCTCATGCTTATTTTTGGTTAACTACACCCATTTTTCCTCTTTTAGTGCTTCAATCCAATTTTTTAGATATTCTAATCACTTAAGGTTTCTTGAAAACATCTTCATCAGGTGGGAAATTTCTTCCCCTTTCCAAAAATATAAATAATTCCTTCTAACTCCTCATATTTTACAAGTTACAAGCCGGCGGGCCTTGGAAGGTATTTTTTCCCAAAAGTGGACCGACAGGAGTTTTTAAGGATTTTTGCCATGCAGGTGGTAGGAGATTTTGAGAATTTTTGACCAAATGGAAAATGTGGGCGGTGGGCCCGAAGAGGAAAATTTTCCCAAATAGTAAATTTTGGGTGGCAGCAGATCTCTGGGGAGTTTTATAACCTTGTACTTTTTGCAAATAGGGACGAAAGTGAATTTTGGGCCCACAAGCCCGTGGGGATCTTAAAGCCAAACAAAGAAAATTTCCTAAGGCCACAAAGGGACATGTGTCCATGTTGAAAATTCAAAGTGGGATGGCGAGGTCATTGAAGGTAATTTGAACTTTTTCCCGAGAAGGCGTAAAGTGAAAAAATGAGCCGCATCTCCACCGACGCCTAGGGGAGCCACGTGTCAAGCCTCAATTGCATGCAAGCCGGCGGGCCCGAAGGTGATTTTTTTCCCAAATGGAAAATGTGGTTCGGCAGACCTGAAGGTGATTTTTGCCAAAAAGTGAATTGCGGGGCTGCGGAGTGATTTTTGCATTTTGTATTTTGGTGTCAAAAGGCACAAAGTGAGTTTCGGGCCCATGGACCCATTCTACTAACTAATTTTTGCCATTTTTGTATAGACCGACTCAAAACATTCAAATAGACATATCTTTTGACCCAGTTCGAAACCCAACAAATTTGGTACCGTTGGAAAGATCTCGACCTCCTCTATGCCATGGAAGCATAAAATATCATTTTTAACAGGTGTTGGTGGGTGAAAATGGGAAAACGTATTTCAAGCCATCAATATGGGATCTGATTATTTCAAAAACCTAGATTTGATTTGATTCACTACTCTTCCTTCTCTCACATGCCAAAGTAGACATGGAGAGGCAGATTTGACATATTATAGGTGGATTTGCAGGGTATTAATGGTAGGTGTTTGAATTCTCAAAACAAGGTCTATTTTCCTCCTTTCTCTCTATTTTTTCATCATTCTAAACTTCTATATATTGTAACACTTCTCATTTGAGAAGTGGGGAGAGACATTCTAGGCATAGGGAAAATCTATCAAATTTGTTTCCCGACTCCATTTTGAGTTGCAAGCCTTCTCCTACACCTGGCAAGTGGATTTGTGCCTCTGAGCAAGGATGTAATGGTCTGTGCACCTTTTAGAGCAATAAAATTGTGTTTTGTGGTGTTTCTTCAACCCTTTACATTTTTTGTTGTCTCCTCATGCCTCTCCCTTTAAAATCTATTTTCTATGCATGTATTTCACATTTACAGGAGTAGGGTGTTGTGTTTCATGGAGTTTTGATCATGGATTTGGATCTAGGTTTTTGTCACTTATGTCGACCTTTCCATCTTTCTTTTTATTTTTTTCATCCTCCCTCAAAAAATTATCTCACACTTCTTTTTCTAGTGTATCACCGCTTAGTGTAGGATCTTTCTCCCTCTCTCTCTCTCTATCACCTTGGAATGGTTAGATTAGGATTAATTAGATTCTACCCGCACTGGAGTATCTTGTGCGGAGGTAGAATAGGAAGCAAGAACCAACTTTCTCTAGATTTCCATCTCAATTTTTTCAAGTCCCATAGCTTAAGAAATGGTCCCATGTTGTGCAATCACACTAAATGCCCCATTCACAACAAGTTCATTTAGGGGTGTTGTGATTCCACACTAACACCTTCTTCTTGTGATAATATCACCATCTTTTTTTCAATGATATGATTAGAATAATGGTCCTATTTTACTTTCCTAGAAGGTGCCTTAGTATCTAGCCTTTCTTCTTATTCATTTGCTTCTTCATGCAGACTATCCATTTCATCATCATTTTCTTATTCCTCATGATTTTCTTTATGTTAGGTGCTTACTTTGGTGTATTGTGTTTCATCCACCTTCACATTGGTGCTTTCAAAAATCTTCTACAACCATTTATTGTAGCACCTATAAGTCACGTTGACCATTGAGTAGCCAAGGAATATCCCTTCATCACATCTTGAGTCAAATTTTCCCAAGTTGTCTTCATCTCTTTTGATATAGAATTTTCTTCCAAATACTCTTATGTGTTTTACATTTGTTGGTCTCTTCTTCCATAGTTCATAAGGATTCTTGTCATTGTTTATTCTTAGTTGATCTCTATTCAAAAGATAAATCGCGGTGTACATTGCTTCACTCCAATACATGTCTAAGAGTTTGGATTCATTTAGCATGGTTCTTGCCATCTCCTAAACAATCTTGTTCTTCCTCTCAACAACCCCATTTTTCTGAGGTGTCCTAGCGGCTGAGAATTGTCTTCTAATTCCATGTTCTTCACAAAATTCATTGAACTCATTTGACCAAAATTCTCCACCTCTATCTGATCTTAGGCATTTGATCTTTTTGTTCTTCTCATTTTCTACCAGTGCCTTGAATTTCTTGAATCTATCTAAGGCTTTTGAATTTTTCTTCAAACATGCTACCCATGTGATTCTAGTGTAATCATCTACTATAATAATACAATATACTTCACCATGTATACATTTAGTTCTAGTGGGTCCATGGAGGTTTGTATGAATCAACTCCATTGGTCCGGATATAGAATACTCCAATCTCCTTGTTTTTTTTCCATGTAAATAGGCCTTGTATAGCGTATCCATGGGTTTCACAATGGTTGGAATATGTCTGAAACAACCTTTTGCACTTAGGTTTACAAGATTTTCAAAAATCACATGCCCCAGGTCTTCTCGTGACACAACCAATTGTAATCTATCTTACTTATTAAGTATTTCTCTTTGTTTATTTCATTAAGAACATACATGTTATTCTTTGTCCACTTGGCCTTTGCTAATTTCTTTCCTATTTTTCCATTTATAATGTCATTACCTTTTTCATGGAATGTTACATTATATCCCCTCTTGCACATTTGACTCATACTCAGCAGATTATGTTTGAGACCTTTAACATATTAAAAAAATACAGTTACATTATTTCCATTATCTATACTTAAGGTTCCTTTTCTAACTATGTTTGCTGAGTTTTTATCACCAAATCTCATAGCACCAGATGCATTATTAGATAGAGTAATAAACTAACTTTTGTCACCTGTCATATGGCTAGAGAATCCACTATCCAAGTAAAATATTTTATCTTCATTTTGCACACAAAATGTTGTCTATATGATTGAGCATGACTCTTTTCTCTTGTTCTCATATTTCTTTGCAATATATATCCACTTATTTTTCTCGGCAGCTCTTGTTTTTTGGGTTAAATTGCACTACTCATCGTCGCCAAACCAAAATGTGCCACTTGTCCTCACCAAGTGAGGTTACATTTTCTTGTACCAAATATCCCATCCCCTTGGGATATTTGGGACACAAAATTCCTTTCCATGCATAACTTGGCCCTTTATTCCTCATGTGACCCCAGAAGGTGCTCCCTAGGCCATTTTTAGTCCTCTCTCCTCTCTAATCTCTCGCAAAATAGCAAGAGCCACTAGTCAACACCAAGATGAGATGAATTTTATTACACCTTGGTCCCATCCCCATGGGATAGATGGGACACAAAAATTATCCCAATCCTATCCCTTTTTTTGGTCCCTCATGTGACCCAGTGTTGCCCCTCGGGTGCTTATTTCTCATTCTCTCTCTCCTATGTCGATCAATCTCCATCTGCCACTTGTCAAGATGAGGTTAAGGAAAAACTTTTTGCACAATATGTCCCATACCCTTGGGATATTTGGGACAAAAAAACTTTCCCAAGCCCAAGGGGATTTTGAAAGCCACATTTCATAAAAAATCTAATTGTCATACTATTTTCTCTTCGTGCGTATAAGAAAACCACTTCCAAAAGAAAAGTATTAAAACATTTTCCTCCATTTATCCATTTTTCTTCCATTACTCCACATTTATGGCCAAAAACCTCCATTAAACCTATAATTTCTTTAGACACCATGTTCATTCTTTGCCAGATTGACTTCATGACCAAAAACGTAAAACGCTCATATCTCACAATCCGATGCACGGATCGAAGTGAGATTTTTTTACAGACTTCTCCATTTTTAGAGACCCTCAATAAGTAATTTGATAAATTTAAAGTGATTCCCCATATTTTTAATGGCAACAAAACCCCATTTTGTGCCCTAGATTTCATTCCTTCGATTTCCCATCACTCGGTGGATAGATCAAGCTAAAAATGTGAGCACAAATTCTAGGAGAAAAACCTATCCTAGTGAAGTTAGTTCCATCACAAACTGAGGTGGGAAAGAACATTTTTGAATCTCATTGAATCCATTAATGGTTTTTATAGAAGATTTGGTCCCAAAACTCTCGCCAGAAATTTTTGTTTTTATTTCCAAGCATTCGGTGGGTGAAAAACTATGAAATTGGGAGCACGCGATCGTAACGAAGATTCAAATCTAAAAATAATATTCTGTTGTAAACCTATTGGTTTGAAAATCTGTCAAATGGACAGATCTATGGATAGATGAGCCAATAGTGTGCAGGGCATAGCCCCTCTTTGAGTCAGCAAAGCAAAACTGGTTTATTGCTATTCTACCAGCAGGAATCTTGTGCAAGTCTCACAATATTTTGCCTTCAGGGGTTGGGATCTCATCCCAGTAGAGGTAGTTTCAATAAAGAATAGAAAGGAATGAAGGAAGGAAAGGAAGGAATATGGATCTGAAGGGAGAAAATAAATTAATTCCAAAGTAGAAAGGTCAGAGGGTCTATGTTTTGGGCTAGTAGTAAACAGAGCCGAACCTACTTGCATAGATGAAAAAAGCAATACTGAATAATAAATGACAAAAAAGTAGAGATAGATCCAACAGAATAAACGCATAGATCTGACATAAGAAAGATCAGATGCCCATAACACACATATTCAGCACAAAGTCTCAATATTTGTATTAATATTTTCTTCTATTACAAAAAGTACAAAGCCTTTTCTTCTCACTTCTATTTTTATCTAAAAAATATCCACCCTTGAATACAAGTATTCAAGTATATATAGAAGGAGAGAAGAAAAGAAGACAAAAGAAAACCAACCACTTAATTACAAAAATATCTTACAAGAGATTCCAAAGTCATTTGTTGACTTTTGACAACTTTGTGGATGACATCATCCCATGGTGCAACATGGATGATGTCATCATTTGTGTCAACACACTTTAGATAATTACAAGGAGAAAGTCGGGAAGAAGGAAACTATTCATCATCGTCCCATGCTGAAAGGGGGTATCCTGCTTTTGCTGCTGCTCAGGCGACGAGATGTGGAACTGGGCACGGTATTCCATGAACTTGCTGATCATGGGTTGAAGTTGATCCTGGGAAGGATCCTTGTGTCGATCACTGATAGCCTTGCAAGTCTCTCGCTCATCCATGAGCTTTTCTGGGAGTTTGGAATAATCATTTTCTACCTCTATCAGGTACCCAATGAAGTCATGACAAGCCAACAGGTTGTTGATGGATTCGGCGTCAAAAGTGACCTCTGGTCCCAGCCCCTGTGAAACGATCTCCTTGAAGATCCGAATAGTTTCATCCACCTTTCTTAAGGTGAAAGAAGGAGTGAGAAAACCTTGAGACATTCTCAAGACAATTTGCTCCATCTGATGCATTGCATCGAGGGCTTCCTCCTTGATTTTGTCGATCTTCTCCAGGACAAACTCCAGCTGATCAACACGGTAATCGATAGTAGAAAGGATTTTGTTGAGGGCTCTGGGATGTCCAAAGACTACGCCAAACTTGACCGAGATCTTCGGTGAATAGTCAAGCATTTTCTCAAAGGTCTCATGCTGCATTCTAGCATGGTCCAACTTTTCAGAGATGGGTCCTGCTATCACTGGAGTTCTTTGTTCTTCCGATTGATATTCTGATATAATCCGGTGAACTTGGTGATCACTCCCTCACTTTCTTTGAGGATTTGGTTCCTCCAGGTGGAAACTGCCATGCCCTGCTCACCGATTTTGGCATATTCATTAATCTTATCCTGGCTCAAAGGCTCAGGAGTTTGGTGGCAGAGTTGTAGGAGGCGCACTACCCATTTTCTGCAAGGCATGGAGAAGATGTTTATTTTGCTCCTTTAACAACCTTTTCTCTTCCTTTGCTTCCTGGAGCTTCTTGCAAAGGGCGTCAACTGCAGATAGGGCCTCTCCTTGAAGGCTTTCTAAAGATGTCCCCATTATGACTTGGGTCACTGTGTAATCTGTCGAAGATAGATCCTTTTTATCCTTTAAAGGATTGGGGTATGCTATCTCCATTACTCTCTCTCCTGACGCACTCTGAGAGAAGTGGGTTAAAGGCTTTTGCTTCTTGGTCCCCTTTGATGGGATGACGGAGAAGTCCATCGGTGTGATGGGAACTTTCCTCTTTTGTTGGCTCAGGTGCTGAGAGATCCATGCTAGACTTATGGGAGAGGGGCCGGAAATAGAAAAGGGAGTAGCTGCAGTAGTAGAAGGAAAATGCGTGGAGACACTTGGAGGCGGCATCGAGAGGGAGGCCGAGGAAGTGCTCACGGGGGAAGAGATACTGCAGGGGAGGTAGACATGGGAATGGAAGGGAGCTGAGAGATGAGGGAAGAAATGGTGGGGGACAGCTCCGCGAGAGAAGAGAAGATGGATGATGAGGAAGGGGGAACAACAAAAGATGGGGAGAGGATACGACCAAAGGAATGGTCACTTGGGTCACTCGAGGAGGGGAAGGAGGAGAGGGAGAAGAGATAGAAGGGACTTCAATAGTTATAGTAGTGGCAACATCCTGAGTGGATGTGCCTATCGGAACATCTTCCGCTGCTTCTTTTCTAGGTTTTCCGGGATTACAACCCGTTCTTGTGAAGCGGAAGGAGGACTTTCGGAGCTTCCTCTTGGGTGGAACTTGACTCACCCTCCTTGTCTTTCCCTTTGCTCTTTGGTAGATTTTTTGGCCTGGAAGGTGTGTTACCCAATGGAGATGTGGTGAAATCAACTCGAGGTAGATGAGGCCATTCATTCTGCACCAATGCTCTATTCTCACAAGAGTTTCTTTGACCCTTTCTTCTATTGTCTGAGGTGCTTTGGTTCTATCAATTACAGTGAAAGGCCAGTCGTCCCCACCCGTGTCAAGATATACTTGATCAACCTCTTGATCAGTAGTTTGATAACCTTTTGGGATGATGGCTATGCCGTATTGGATGATTTCAGCCAAGGCTAAGCGGGAATGGTCTTTCCTTCTGAGCTCGACCTCATGATATAGGTCGATATAAATATCCTCGATCTGTGGAACGTGGATCGGATCGAGTTTGGCTCTGGGAAGGCAATTCCTTGGGTCGAAAGTGGGCCTTTACGGGAATTTGTGCTTTAGATTTAGCAACTCTAGTTCTATAAACATATCATGTGATTTGTGGTGAGAGAGACAAGTGTACCTACCCCTTTGTGAGGGGGAAAGGATTTCACCCTTCTTTCTCTTGAGGCACTTTTCATGGTAGGTTATAAGCTATCTTGACAGCTCCAATAGGATCAACTTGGGGCCGGCATATCTTGGCAATTTGGTTGGTTCCCCCAAGAAGTTGCTTGCCTCAGATAAGTGAAGGTGGGGAATTGAGTGAACAAGGCCCCCCATTTCTCTGTAGCTGTGACAATGCTCTTGGTCATATGACCGTGAGTCATGTTTGGCCTCAAAAGGTAGACGATGCCATAGAAGAAGGCATCGTTAATCTTTGTAAACTGGGGGATACTATTTTCCAGCTTCAGCTCTGGATAGTATTCATATATTTTTACCTGGGGCCAAACCCCGCACCACATCAATGTTGGATAATCTCTTTCTGAGGCCGCAACATAAACTACGTAGGAGTTCATATAGAACCTCCCCTGTTGTGGTAAGTTGTTGGAGCTGCTCAGATATAGTGTTGCTTATGATCTCCGCCCACTCGAAGCATTGATCTGGCACATTTTTGTTCATTGTCTCCAAGTATCTCAGCATCCATTTATGAAAGTAGTGGGCGTCAGGAAGCCCAAATACTCTGCTTAGGAATGTGATTGTATCACTTAGTTCCTCTGAGAAATCACTGCGATGAATGACTTGTGGCCATCTGGTCACCACCTTCTTGTTTTTAGGTATACCTCATTCATTAATTACATGCATTGGTCTTCATTATCATCCCAAGCCTTGGTGCAATCTTCCTGGCTTATGGCCACAAAGTGCCGGTGGTGAGGAATGCCGAGCATTATTTTGAAGTGTCGGGTAGTGAGGTTGATCATGACCTCACCTTCTCATTATGGACACATCTTATGTCTTTTTAAAGCAATGCGGGCTACTACCATCATGAACTCATTATTCACAGCACTGACTGGGATCCCCCTAGCAAAATGTAGGCCACTGCCTACCAATTTGTCCATCCAGGGACTTCCTGTGACCCTCCGGGTTCTGGCCCAGAAATCCTCCATATCAATGTGACCAAGTTCTGAGTCTCTTATGTCCAAGTCACACTCTGCCTGGGATTCGGGCATCCTGACCCTCTGATATTTGTACTTCATTTCTTCCTCTGTGAGCTTGGCTTTGCCCTTAGACTTGGTTGGTCTCTTACTTGATGTTGACATATGTAGTTCTGAACTCAGTTGTTGATCTGCAAGAAGAAGAAGTGAAACCCAATGTAGGAAAGTCATATTAGCTATTTGATCTTCCATTAAAGTGTTGGCAGAAAGAAGAGTTAGTAATTTTAAGGCCTCAGGGCGCAGGGCACATGAACACTGCAGGTTGCAGGGTTAAATAGTATGGCACATAGAAAAGAGGTGCTGCAAAGGACAAATCAGTGCCAAAGGGCGTAGGGCACATGGACACTGCAGATGAAATTTTTTTTTGTTGCAAGAGGAAGTGCGCCTGCGCCATATATATGCATTTTATAACGGGCGCTGATATTTTTCATGTTACATGGGTATAGGATGCGCCAAAGGGTGTAGGTTTAATGCGTGTAACATCATTTTTTCATGTGCCATAGGGGAACTTGGTGTGGTGCATGGAAGGTCTGCATGACATGATGTTTATAATAAGGGATGCGCCTGCGCACCGTTAACAATTTTGTACTTGGCGCAAGTAAGGTTGGTGTTGCATGGATGCAAGGTGTGCCAATGGCACATGTTTTGCAATGTTACACATAAGTTTGGTGTGCCAAGAGGTGCGGAGGTTAGCGGGTGTTGCAAGCAAGGAAAGTGCGCTTTGAGGGCACAACTATTTTTTATGCAGCAGGCATGGTGGATGCGCCGTTGGCGTGACTGTACTTCATGTTGCAAAGGTGGCGACTGCGCCAAAGAGGAAAAAAAAGTAGTTTATCAATTTTTAAGTCTTGTTCTTCCTCTGGAGGGGTTACATGTGTTTAAGCCTCTTCTGCAGGGTTCCTTGGATGATGAACGGGCTAAAACAAAGAGATCCAAGCAATTTTTTCAGAGGCAGAGTCCTCTTTACCAGCAGATCTGGAAAGAGGGAGAAGTGCATGGGGAGGACAGCAAAAATAGCAAAGTGAGGTTCCATGGTTTCATAGATATATTTAATCCAACCCCACAAATAAACAGCCAACAACCAAAACACAAAACACAAGAGCAATAAAGACCACTTACCAGGAATATATATAATGTGAGAGGTGAAATTGGGTCCACGGTCCATGATATGATACGAACGACGATAGGCATGCTAACAGGTGTAGAGGGAAAAGAATAATCATGTGTTTTCTGACTGGTGAAAGTGACAGGGCGGATGCACCTATATATAGGCAAAGTTGTAATAAATGTTCCAACCACTTTTTGAAGTGGTGCATCAAAACCTATCGACACTGGAAATCTTACGCCCTTTGGCGCATCAAAACACATGTTAACACGAAGTTATGTGCACCCTTGGTGCACCAAAAGTGTTGTCAACACGAAATACGTGCACCCTTTGGTGCACCAAAATGTGGCACAACAAAATTATTGTTGACATGAATGTGCATGCGCCTTGGCGCATGCATGCAAAAAAGGCATAACATGGTGAGGTGCACCAAAATGTGTGTCGACACTTCAAACCGTGTGCCAAAGGAATTAAAGGGGGCGCATGCTTACCCTATGTTGCATAGACAATAGGTGCGCCCAATCCAAAAAGACCAAAAATGGCTAAGTTTGGAAAACCAGATTTCCTAGGAAAGGGTTTTGCAACGTTCCAACGCAGAGGGGTCCCTGACGAGGGACCAGAACAAAATTTGGGATGGTTACTCGTAAAATTACCCTTGCCAATTTTACGGGATAACAACTGGATCTTTCTGGGGACTATCTCTGAATGGAAATTAGGGGTAGAGAATCCTAGATCTACACATGCTTATCCATTGGGTAACAGAGTCAAAAACAAGGGCGACCAAAAGGAAACACACAACCAACAAAAGCAAACACATGACAAAAACAAACACACAATGAAGCAAACACACAAAGAAGAGAGCAATCTCTACTTAAACGAAGATTTTAGATGTTACCGCTATAGGGAAGCGGGAGTCCAGTTCCATCTAGATACGAGAGATAGAAAGTATTCTCTCCGTTGAGCTGCTTGATCTTGAAAGGCCCTCTCCATAGGGAATCAAATTTTCCGTGCATGCCCTTTGGCTCTCTTCGTTTGTCCCACAAAAGGATGAGGTCTCCCACCTAGAAATTTATTTTCTTAGCTTTTTATCGAACAATATTTTTACCTGATTCTGATGCTCGGTGATCCTGTCGACCACTCTTACTCTCTTTTCTTCGAGCTCTGCTAGATACATGATCCTCTTTTCAAGGGAATTTTGGAAAGTCTCATCTTCGATTGCTTGGGCCAAGCACAGAGTAGGGAGTTCCACAGAAATGGGAAGCTCAGCATCGGTGCCATATAACACTTGAAAAGGTGACATGCCGAGAGACCTCTTGGGAGTGATGCGGTCTGCCCACAAAGCGTCATATAATGATTTGTGCCACATTCGTTGATTCTCATCCACTAGCTTTCGTATGATGGTTACTAAGTTTTTGTTACTGGATTCTGCCTGACCATTTCCCTGAGGGTAATAATCTGAGGCGTGAGCCAAAGTTATTCCGTATTCATAGCAAAAACTAATAACTTCCCATGAAGAGAAGTTGGAAGCATTATTAGCAACAATCTTGTTCGGAACGCCAAACCTGACAATAATATTCTCTTTGATGAAATTACAAATGACCTCGGAAGTGGCGTGTTTAACAGGTATGGCTTCCACCCACTTGGTGAAGTAATCTGTCACTGTTAGGACATAACTATGTCTGGCACTTGATTAGGGATTGAGTGCACCGATAAAATCAATTCCCCACTGCTTGAATGGTTCATTGACAATGACCGGCCTGAGGGGAAAAGTAGCCAATTTGGGCTTGCCGACAAACTGCTGGCAAGGTTCACACTTTGCTACCCAGGTAGCTGTATCTTGGAAAAGCGTCGGCCAATAATACCTGGCCCGGATGATCTTGTGTGCTATCACAGAAGAGGAGAAATGGCCTCCATAGGCTGAATCATGAAAACTCTCAAGTAACTTCACTTGTTGTGGCTTGTCAACACATCGCAAGAAGATGCCATCTATTCCACGTTTGTATAAACTGTCATCCCAGATGATATATCTGGCTGCTCTGAGCTTTATAGCGTGCTTCTCCTTTGTAGTTAGATGGGATGGGCATTCACCATAGGTGAGAAAGAAAGCAATATCGGAATACCACTCACGCTGGTTGCGACAAATAGGACCATCGGTGGTGAATCGGTTTTCTCCAGCTGGCTTTGTGCTCCATTGGTGCAATCATCCTCTTCTTCAGGGTCTTCTGAATCTTTGTTTTCAGCCATAAGCTGACATAGGCCCTTGCCTCTTACCAGCTTGGTTGGTTTTATATCTAGATCATACTCCTGGACTTTGCAATCCAATTCCCCCGCAAGCTTCCTAACTCCTGTTGAGTTAAAATTGACTTGACTGCCGTGTCAGGGACCAGCACCACTGTATGAGAGTTTAAAATGTAATACCTGAAGTTCTTGACTGCTTTGACAATGGCGAAGGCATGCTTTTCCAACTGAGACATCTTTAATTCATGAGGCTTGAGAGGAGAGCTCATAAATGCAATTGGGGATTCAACATTTTGGGAATTCCTTTGCATTAGGATGGCCGATACAGTATGCTCAGATGCATAGCTATACATGATAAAATCCTTGGAGAAATCGGGACACACCAGGACTGGCGTGCGTGAGCAACAGAGGCTTTTATTTCCTCAAATGACTTCTTCCTTCTTCATCCATTGGAAAGTTGGTGAACCTTTCATCATGTCTAATATATGACAAGTCTTTTCAAGAAAATCTAGAACAAAGCACACGAGAAAATTCACTTTTACGAAGAAAGAGTTAACGCCGGTCTTTCTTGTAGGTAAATTAAGGCTGGATAGCCTTAACTATTTTGGTATCTATCTTTGTCCCTTCTTTGCTAACAATATGTCCCAACAATTTTACTTTCGTGACTCGAAAATGGACTTTTTCAGTTCAGGGAGATCCCGTGCTCTCGACATCTAATCAATACTTGTTCCAAATGATCACAATGATCATTTCACTATTTGGAGAACATAGTTAAGTCATCTAAATAGACTACAATGACCTTCCCCATCATACCTTTGAATGCGAAGTGCATGGCCCACTGGAAAGTGGCACCAGCATTGGTCAGGCCAAAAGGCATCCTGTTGTAAGAAAACATACCCCAAGGAGTAGTGAATGCTATTTTAAATTGGTCTTTAGGTGAGACTTCAATCTGATTGTAGCCTAAAAAACCATCAAGCATGGACAACATTTCTGATCTAGTTACTACTTGCAGAACCTGGTCCATTATGGGAAGCGGGTAGTTGTCCTTCAAGGACGCCTGATTCAGGTTACGAAAATCTACACATATGCGTATCTCGCCATTCTTCTTGTGCACTGGCACAATGTTTGCCACCCAAGTACTGTGATGGATAGGAAAAATGATCCATGCATCCAGCATTTTTGAATTTTATCCTGGATAGTACCTGAGATTTTAGGATTATAATGTATCTTCTTCTGGCGAAAAGGTTTGACGTCTTCTTTCAATGGGATATCATGCTGGAAATCCTTCCACTTAAAAGACTTTAGATCAGCGTAGAAACATGCCAATACATCCATGTATTTCTTCAGCAATTTGACAAACTTCCGCTTCTCTTCAGGTGTGCAACATTTTCCAATGTTCACAAACTGTGGATGTTCTACCGAACCTAAATTGACCGGTTCGGTTTTTGGGGAGGAATTAGGATCATCTTGTCTTTTCTTTTTAACAAAGCGATCATGCCTGTTGAACAACCATTCTAGGGAGACTAGGCCTTTTGGGATTTTATTTCCTTTGAGCTGACATATGTCATCTCCTCCTTTTGATTCTTCATTTTGATATGTAACTGATTTGCGGCATGTAGAAGTGGATCCTTCAAAATGAAGTTCACTAAAATTTTCTGCCTTTTCTAGAAAGGCAATGAGTTAATTGTCATTGTTGAATACTTGCCAATGCTGAGAATTGTCTAGCATGCTTGGGTGGAAAACCATCTCAATGGTATATTTGTCTGTTTTCAAACCTAGGTGAGGGAGCATGAGGGATGCTGAAATGGCCAATGAATCGGCCATGTCATTCTGAGCTCTTGGGATGGATTTTATTAAAAAAGCATCAAACTCCTCGATGTTGTCCCACACCGTGTTGCGGTAATGTCTGAGCCTTTCATTCTTCACTTGGTATATCCTCTTAGCTTGATTTATGACCAGCTCGCATCACCTTGTACATTAAGATTTTTGATCCCTCTTTCCTTCGTGGGTTGCATGCCAAGTAGTAGGGATTCATACTCAGTAGTATTATTCATGTTGAAAAACTGCAACTTGAAAGAGAGAGGAATAATCTCTTCTTCGGGAGATATAAGCACGGCACCAGCGCCACACCCACTAGTTGCGCAGCTACCATCAAACTGCAAAGTCCAGATCTTGTTAAGATCCCCTTCTTGGATGAGGACATCCATATTGTCAGACTCGGTAGACAAGAAATAGTTTCCCATCCCTGATGATTCAAAGAGAATTTGGGCTTTGGGGTCATCGGAGTTAGTAACTAGGTACTTCTTTTGCGATTCAGGCTCTAATGTTTACATTACACCTTTGACAGGGATTCTAGCCTTAGACCAGTCCATATGAATCTCCCCACCAACTTCACTGCAAAAACTCCTTCCTAGTAGAATTCCATATGCTGCTGGAATATCGGCAACAAGGACGGTCATCTTTACTCTTTTCTCTGGGAACACCGCAAATGTGAACTGCACATCTTTGATTTGACCAATCAACGAGAACTGCTTGGTTTCCAAGGAATAACATCTGCCAAAAGGCTTGGTAAGGGTGAGGCCCAGAGCATGGGTGACTTTTACCGGCATGACATTATCGGAAGCTCCAAAATCAATTATGCAGTTGCTTAGTTTGTGGCCATTGATTAGGAGGGAGAGGTAGAAAGGTTCTATCTTGCCTGATGTAGAAGTTGAGGCAACATTTATGTGGGATGAAGGAGGGGTGGAAAGGATTCCTTTTGGGGAAACCTGATTAGTTATGACAGCCTGACTTTGGATGTATTCAATCAACCTTACAAGGCTGTTAGGGTTTGGTGAAGTACTACTTGAGACATTTGAATCTTGGTCTTTTTAGCGTGGTCAATTATGTCAAATGTGGCCAAGGGTTGCATTGATGGAGGAATGAGTCCTTCATTTCGCGATGGTAGGGTAAAGTTACTGGTCTTCATGGAAATAGAAGAAGGCTGATTTGGATGAGAGATAAGAGGAAAAGATTTCTTTGTAAAAGACTTAATGAGGGGTTGTAGGAAGAGGATTACCTCTTTTAGCAATAGTTGGGGGTGTGGATAATGCAGCCTTCTCTTTCTGCACATTGGCAGTGACCTTTGCTTCTTTTCCTTGCGAACGGGTAAAAACAACATATGATTGTTTGCTTGCATATCCTTGGGTACCCTCTTCTTCGTCAGATTCTTCCTCATCAAATTCCATATACGATAGTAGAGTCACGGTCGGTTCATCGACATCTTGATCATCTTCATGTTGAGATGAAGGTTCTTCATAATTTTTTTCTTCTTTGGTCAATTTCGGCTAAGCGTTGACCGAAGGAGCCTCAAGCGCAATCGCAGCGGAGCGGTTGCAAGCAAGCGCAACCTTTGTGGAACATTGTTGGAAACAAAATTCCTCCGTGGGATATCCCGGTATGCGGAACTAGGGGAAGCTTGGGCTAACTGCTTCTTTAATGCGAGCAAGTCATTCGCCATCTTTTGAAATGCCGGATCAGATGAAGTAGTGGGAGAAGGGCCCGAAGATTTAAGCTTGGATGATTCCCTTTTTAATTCACTAGATATTAGCAAGTTATCTTCGATTCGGATGGCAGCAGCCTGGGCGAGAATCAAGGTAGCTACTTGTTCTTGCAGGAGTAAGAAACTTACTTTCGAGCTCATAGCGTTTACGAAGAAACACTTCTGATTTTCGGTGTTGGAAGCATGGCAACAGGCACACGGTTGATTAATGCATTGAACCTGGTGATAAAATCATGCATGGTCTCATTGGCCTCCTTCTTTAGGTGAGTGATCTGTGATAACAATGCAAATGCATCTTCTCGAAGGCTTGTACCTATCTTCAAAAGCATCCCGCAAGGTGGCCCAACTGGTAATAGATCCGGCTGGCAAATGCTGAAACCATTCTGCTGGGCCCTTGTAAAGTTTCCAGAAAAAGGTGAACCGACACATCTTCATGGGTCACATCTAGGATACTGCATGACATGATGAATGCAGATATGTGTGAATCCGTGCTTTGGTTTCCGCTCCCATCAAATTTGGGAAAATTCTTTCGGTTTCCATGTGGGAGCGCGTGAACAGGATGTGGCAAAGCCGGGGGCCATAGCATTTCCCCATGGTACTACCATCTGGACAGTGGAAAAAGAACGGGATGGAAGTACAGTTCCGCTGAGTAGCAAGGCACTACAAAGTGATGTAGACGTTCCTAGTGAGAGATGCTTCCTTCGTGGAGGTGAGACACTCCTAGATGACCGTTCAGCTGAACTTAGTGACGAGAAGTGAGATGGTGTTATACTGAAGTTGTGCCTTTGAAGCAGGTCGAAGGTAAGATTGACTTCTCCACGAGCTCTCCTGCTACGAGTAAATGGTTCACCCGCCAGTGTACCTTCAGATCTACAATATTGTGGAGTAGATTTAAAAACTCTTTTTGGTTGTACTTGCTGATTTTCTGATTTTTCTGACAAAAACCAGCAGCATGTACTTTTCTAAATATTTAAATTTTATCCCTCTTTTGAAAACCGATTGTGGTTTAATGACAAAGAACAATGAGGATAAAATGATGGTAAAGCTTAGTAAGCTGATTTTTGAATCTAGAGTTGACTTTTCAAAGAGTTTGAAAATTTTGGTAAACTGTCAAAACTCAGATCTATGGAAAAATACATATTTTTATAAAAACTCAGTGAACTAAAGATCTCCAACTAGGCCAGATCTATGGATCTCAGAAGAAAATTTTCAATTTTGGAGTATTTTGCAAAAAAATTAGATTTTAAGCAAAAATTCATATTTGCAAACAGGTAATGATTTTTCTTGATTTTTACTGATTTTCTATCATACCACCATCATAGATCCGATAGATCTGTTCGATCCCCAGTAGAGTCACCAAAAACTGTTGGTTTGAAAATATGTCAAATGGACAGATCTATGGATAAACGAGCCAACAGTGTGCAGGGGATAGCCCCTCTTTGAGTCAGCAAAGCGAAACCTGGTTTATTGTTATTCTACCGGCGGGAATCTTGTGTAAGTCTTACAATATTCTACCTTCAGAGTGGGATCTCATCCCAGAGAGTAGTTCGATGAAGAACAAAAGGAATGAAAGAAGGAAAGGAAAGAAGAAGAGATATGAAGGGAGAAAAGAAATGAATTCCAAAGTAGAAAGGTCAGAGGGACTATGTTTTGGGCTGGTAGTAAACAGAGCCGAACCTACTTGCATAGATGAACAAAGCAATACTGATGAATAAATGACAAAAAAGTAGAGATAGATCCAACAGAATAAACACATAGATCTGACATAAGAAAGATCAGATGCCCATAACACACATATTCAACACAAAGTCTCAATATTTGTATTAATGTCTTCTTCTGTTACAAAAAGTACAAATCCTTTTCTTCTCACTTCTATTTTTCATCTAAAAAATATCCACACTTTGAATACAACAAGTATTCAAGTATATATAGAAGGAGAGAAGAAAAGAAGACAAAAGCAAACCAACCACTTAATTACAAAAATATCTTACAAGAGATTCCAAAGTCATTTGTTGACTTTTTGACAACTTTGTGGATGACATCATCCCATGGTGCAACATGGATGATGTCATCATTTGTGTCAACACACTTTAGATAATTACAAGGAGAAAGTCGGGAAGAAGGAAACTATTCATCATCGTCCCGCAGCTGAAAGGAGGTATCCTGCTTTTCTTGCGCTTCTTAGGCGACGAGATGTGGAACTGGGCACGGTATTCCATGAAATTGCTGATCATGGGTTGAAGTTGATCCTGGGAAGGATCCTTGTGTCGATCACTGATAGCTTCGCAAGTCTCCCGCTCATCGTGAGATTTTTGGGAGTTTGGAATAATCATTTTCTGCCTCTATCAGGTACCCAATGAAGTCACGACAAGCCAGCAGGTTGTTGATGGATTCGGCGTCGAAAGTGACCTCTGGTCCCAGCCCCTGCGAAACGATCTCCTTGAAGATCCGAATAGTTTCATCCACCTTTCTTAAGGTGAAAGAAGGAGTGAGCAAACCCGGAGACATTCTCAAGACAATTTGCTCCATCTGATGCATTGCATCTAGGGCTTCCTCCTTGATTTTTTCAATCTTCTCCAGGACAAACTCCAGCTGATCGACCGGTAATCCAGAGTAGAAAGGATTTTGTTGAGGGCTCTGGGATGTCCAAAGACGCCAAACTTGACCAGATCTTTGACTGAATAGTCGAGCATTTTCTGAAAGGTCTCATGCTGCATCTTGGCATGGTCCAGCTCTTCGGAGATGGGTCCTGCTATCACCTGGAGCTCTCTGTTCATCGATTGATATTTTGATATAATCCGGTGAACTTAGCGATCACTCCCTCACTTTCTTTGAGGATTTGGTTCCTCCAGGTGGAAACTGCCATGCCCTGCTCACCGATTTTGGCATATTCATTAATCTTATCCTGGCTCAAAGGCTCAGGAGTTTCGGTGGCAGTTGTAGGAGGTGCACTACCCATTTTCTGCAAGGCATGGAGAAGATGTTTATTTTGCTCCTTTAACAACCTTTTCTCTTCCTTTGCTTCCTGGAGCTTCTTGCAAAGGGCGTCAACTATGAGATAGGGCCTCTCCTTGAAGGCTTTCGAAGATGTCCCCATTGTGACTTGGGTCACTGTGTAATCTATCAAAGACAGATCCTTTTTATCCTTTAAAGGATTGGGGTATGCTATCTCCATTACTCTCTCTCTGATGCACTCTGAGAGAAGTGGGTTAAAGGCTTTTGCTTCTTGGTCCCCTTTGATGGGATGACGGAGAAGTCCATCGGTGCGATGGGAACTTTCCTCTTTTGTTGGCTCAGGTGCTGAGAGATCCATGCTAGACTTATGGGAGAGGGACCGGAAATAGAAAAGGAGCTAGCTGCAGTAGTAGAAGGAAAATGTGTGGAGACACTTGGAGGCGGCATTGAGAGGGAGGCCGAGGAAGTGCTCACGGGAGGAAGAGATACTATAGGGGAGGTAGACATGGGAAAGGAAGGGAGCTGAGAGATGAGGGAAGAAATGGTGGGGGACAGCTCCGCGAGAGAAGAGAAGATGGATGATGAGGAAGGGGAACAACAGAAGATGGGGGAGAGGACACGACCAAAGGAATGGTCACTTGGGTCACTCGAGGAGGGGAAGGAGGAGAGGGAGAAGAGATAGAAGGGACTTCAATAGTTACAGTAGTGGTAACATCCTGAGTGGATGTGCCTATCGGAACATCTTCCACTGCTTCTTTTCCAGTTTTTCGGGATTACAACCCGTTCTTGTGAAGCGGAAGGAGGACTTTCAGGAGCTTCCTCTTGGGTGGAGCTTGACTCACCCTCCTTGTCTTTCCCTTTGCTCTTTGGTAGATGTTTTGGCTTGGAAGGTGCGTTGCCCAATGGAGATGTGGTGAAATCAACTCCGAGGTAGATGAGGCCATTAAAGTTGCACCAGTGCTCTATTCTCGCAGAGTTTCTTTGACCCTTTCTTCTATTGTCTGAGGTGCTTTGGTTCTGTCAATTACAGTGAAAGGCTAGTCGTCCCCACCCGTGTCAAGATATACCTGATCAACCTCTTGATCAGTAGTTTGATAACCTTTTGGGATGATGGCTACGCCGTACTGGATGATTTCAGCCAAGGCCAAGCGGGAATGGTCTTTCCTTCTGAGCTCGACCTCATGATATAGGTCGATATAAATATCCTCGATCTGTGGAACGTGGATCGGATCGAGTTTGGCTCTGGGCAGGAAATTCCTTGGGTCAAAAGTGGGCCTTGCCGGGAAGTTGTGCTTTAGATTTAGCAGCTCCAGTTCTGCAAACATATCCCGTGCTTTGTGGTGAGAGAGACAAGTGTACCTACCCACTGTGAGGGGGAAAGGAGTTCCACCCTTCTTTCTCTTTAGGCACTTCTCGTGGTAGGTTATAAGCTATCTTGACAGCTCCAACAGGATCAACTTGGGGCCGGCATATCTTGGCAATTTGGTTGGTTCCCCCAAGAATTTGGCTGCCATTAGATAAGTGAAGGTGGGGAATTGAGTGAACAAGGCCCCCCATTTCTCTGTAGCTGCGATAATGCTCTTGGTTATATCTGTGAGTCATGTTTGGCCTCAAAAGGTAGATGATGCCGTAGAAGAAGGCATCGTTAATCTTTTGTAAACCTGGGGATAATATTTTCCAGCTTCATTCTAGATAGTATTTATATATTTTGACTTGGGGCCAAACCCCGCACCGCATTAAGGCTGGATAATCTCTTTCTGAGGCCGCAGCATAAACTACGTAGGAGTTCATGTAGAACCTCCCCGTTGTGGTAAGTTATTGGAGCTGCTCAGATATGGTGTTGCTTATGATCTCCACCCACTCAAAGCGTTGATCTGGCATATTTTTGTTCATCGTCTCTAGGTATCTAAGCATCCATTTGTGAAAGTAGTGGGCATCAGGAAGCCCAAATACTCTACTCAGGAACGTGATTGTATCACTGAGTTCCTCCGAGAAATTGCTGTGATGAATGACTTGTGGCCATCTAGTCACCACCTTCTTGTTCTTCAGGTATACCTCATTCATCAACTACATACACTGATCCTCATTATCTTCCCAAGCCTTGGTGTAATCTTCCTGGCTTACACCCACAAAGTGTCGATGGTGAGGAATGCCGAGCATTATTTCGAAGTGTCAAGGGAAGTGAGGTTGATCATGACCTCGCCCTTCTCATTCTGGATGCATCTTGTGTCTTTGTTGTAGCAGCGGGCTACTACCATCATGAACTCATTGTTCACAACACTAACTGGGATCCCTCCAACAAAATGTAGTTTTTCCATCCAGGGACTTCCTGTGACCCTCCGGGTTCTGGCCCAGAAATCCTCCATATCAATGTGACCAAGTTCTGAGTCTCTTATATCCAGGTCACACTCTGCCTGGGATTCGGGCATCCTGACCCTCTGATATTTGTACTTCATTTCTTCCTCTGTGAGCTTGGCTTTGCCCTTAGACTTGGTAGGTCTCTTACTTGATGTTGACATATGTAGTTCTGAACTCAGTTGCTGATCTGCAAGAAGAAGAAGTGAAACCCAATGCAGGAAAATCATATTAGCTGTGTGATCTTTGATTAAAGTGTTGTCAGAAATAAGAGTTAGTAATTTTAAGGCCTCAGGGCGCAGGGTGCATGAACACTATAGGTTGCAGTGTTAAATAGTATGGTGCATAGAAAAGAGGTGCTAGAAAGGACAAGTCAGCACCAAAGGGCGCAGGGTGCATGGACGCTACAGATGACATTTTTGTTGTTGCAAGCGGAAGTGCGCCTGCGCCATATATATGCATTTTATAACGGGTGCTGATATTTTTCATGTTACACGGGTACAGGATGCGCCAAAGGGCATAGGTTTAATGCGTGTAACATCATTTTTTCATGCACCATAGGGGAACTTGGTGTGGCGCATGGAAGGTCTGCATGACATGATGTTGCTGTAATAAGGGATGCGCCTGCGCCGTTAACAGTTTTGTACTTGGCGCAAGTAAGGTTGGTGTTGCATGGATGCAAGGTGTGCCAATGGCACAAGTTTTTGCAATGTTACACATAAGTTAGGTGTGCCAAGAGGTGCGGGGTTAGCGGGTGTAACAAGCAAGGAAAGTGCGCTTTGAGGGCGCAAC
Organism: Taxus wallichiana var. yunnanensis; assembly: GCA_018340775.1. Classification (NCBI taxonomy): domain Eukaryota; kingdom Viridiplantae; phylum Streptophyta; class Pinopsida; order Cupressales; family Taxaceae; genus Taxus; species Taxus wallichiana. The sequence goes on along the minus strand of CM031235.1, from coordinate 155,629,874 downwards.
TATTTTTATGTAGCAGGCATGGTGGATGCGCCATTGGCGTGACTATACTTCATGTTGCAAAGGTGGCGACTGCGCCAAAGAGGAAAAAAGTAGTCTATCAATTTTTAAGTCTTGTTCTTCCTCTGGAGGGGTTACATGTGTTTAAGCCTCTTCTGTAGGGTTCCTTGGATGATGAACAGGCTAAAACAAAGAGATCCAAGCAATTTTTTTAGAGGCGAGTCCTCTTTACCAGCAGATCTGGAAAGAGGGAGAAGTGCATGGGGGAGGACAACAAAAATAGCAAAGGGAGGTTCCATGGTTTCACAGATCTATTTAATCCAACCCCACAAACAAACAACCAATAACCAAAACACAAAACACAAGAGCAATAAGGACCACTTACCAGAATATATATAATGTGAGAGGTGAAACTGGGTCCACGACGTGATACGAGAATGACAGGTGTGCTGACAGGTGCAGAGGGAAAAGAATAATCATGTGTTTTCTGACTGGTGAAAGTGACAGGGAAGATGCGCCTATATATAGGAAAAGTTGTAATAAATGCGCCAACCACTTTTTGAAGTGGTGCATTGAAACGCCTGTCAACATTGGAGAGCTTGCGCCCTTTGGTGCATCAAAACACATGTTAACACGAAGTTATGTGTGCCCTTGGTGCACCAAAAGTGTTGTCAACACGGAAATACATGCGCCCTTGGCACACCAAAATGTGGCACAACAAAAGTATTGTTGACATGAAGGTGCATGCGCCTTGGTGCATGAAAGAAAGGCGCAACATGGTGAGGTGCACCAAAATGTGTGTCAACACTTCAAACCGTGCGCCAAAGGAATTAAAGGGTGCGCATGCTTACCCTATGTTGCATAGACAATAGGTGTGCCCAATCTAAAAAGACCAAAAATGGCTAAGTTCAGAAAACCAGATTTCCCGGGAAAGGGTTTTGCAACATTCCGAACGCAGAGGGGTCCCTGATGAGGGACCAGAACAAAATTTGGGATGGTTACTCGTAAAATTACCCTTGCCAATTTTACGGGATAACACTTTGAAAGAAAGAATTGGATCCAGATATACACTGATATATTCATGAAGCTTAACCGCAGTCTTGATCACTCCCTGGCCCAAAATGAGAATCTCCGGAAGCCAAGTTTTAGTGACATGGCCCAACGTGTTTATTTCCTTTGACAAATTAAGAGTCTCTTCATCTGGGGCAGCCACCGCATCAAGTACTGGGAAGGTGGATGATATGGGATTTATCAAATGCTGAACATACTCCACCAATTGAATCTTTTCGGCCTTGAGCCGAGAATTTCGAGACTTGTATTTCTCCAGTATTTTTACCATGATATCAATTGAATCTCGAGCCATCGCCATGTCACTTTCTAATGTAGATCTCCCAAGTCCTAGTCTGGATACTTCATATTCGGTTGGCGGCCATAAAGATTGCGCTCTTTATCCACTTGTGGAATGGAAAGGTCTACAAACTTGTTTCCATCATTATCCACCATTATTCAAGAAAGCACCTTAGGCTTCTTAGGAATGGCGTCATTTGTAAGTTTGAAAAGGGCATCAAAATCAATGTCGATTGGCTTGACAACTCTCTTCCTTTTCTTCACTTCAGAATCAACCCAAGAAGGAGTTTCATTTACTATCTCGGCATATAGAATCCTAGAGCTTGAATCAATATTCTCATTATTCCTGACATCATGAGATCCTTCTTGAATCCTATCAACGGCCTCAATTTGAGGAGACACAACCTCAATGTCCACTTCTTGATCATTCGGGAGATTTTGGGAAATCCCTTCATGAACTACGTGCTTCGAAGTATTTGATATTTGAATTACTTGCACTTGAGTGGGTGTTTGTTCGAAGCATGGCTGAGGATCATTTGCTACCAGCGTCTGAGTGCTATTAACGATGTGAGTGGAAGAATCTCTACTCGAGGTAGAAAATCTAGACACACGCTCCTTTCCTTCTTCAGGGTTTGGATCTTTGGATCTCTCTCCTCGTGACACGTTGCTCGGTGAAGTGGATTTTGGCAACCATTATTTTCTTGTATGTTGTGTATGATTGGATGGTAATGAAGTTGATCGAGAAGAAACCTTGGTCAAATGGAGGCCCCCTGATATAGGCAATTTTTGTGATCCTGAAACGTGATCTGGAATTGATTAAAATTTGGCAAGTTCCTTGTCATACAAGGATATGCTTCTTTCAATAAGTGGTTGGTTCTTGCCATCGAGAGAAAATTCATCTCTTTTGGTCCAGTCGATTCAAGGCAATGGCGTGAAGGCAATGGCATCATATGAGAGATTGAGGACATCCTCATCATCGATTATGAATGAATTGGGAGGACTTTGGATGTGGAAGGCCTTGATCTGAGCAGTGTTAGGGGAGAGTACTCCCGTCTCCTTACCTCATGTTCATCAAGCAAGAGCCCGAAATCCTCCATGGTAGGATTATGTTGATACTTCACTCCCATAATCGTTTGCATATAACCATTGATATCGAACTGGGCTCTCTTCACATATGGATGGATGGTTATGAGAGAAAACTCCTTTTCCATTAGTTGTGCACTAAATAAATTTGGGCATTGGTATTCCCCGATTTGGATCGGGAAATGAATTCCTGGATGGTGCTTGTCACTAAGTAGGCAGTGAACTTGGAACAATTGTCGTGCCAGCTCCATTAACGCCCACTTATCACTGACGTACTTGGGAAGTTTCCACGGGGTCCTAGCAAAGCCACTCACGTGAATGTAGGAAAAAGATGAAAATTGTATAAACCAGGTTCCCCATTGGGAAATGACACTCATGGCTTCTTTGGAAAACCTTTCCTTGGTATTTCGATTCAAGTTCTGGATCACATGGAAGGTGAATGCATCGTTGACTCTTCTAAAATGGTGAGAACTATTTTTGAAGCTGAGCTGAGGGTAATAGTGAAAACGTTGTTTGATGACCCCAGGACCCCTCTCGTTTCAATTCCCAAAAAAAGCTTTCTTCATGCTACTGCATAGGTCAAATATGAGGTCATGTAAAAGTATCCAGTCATTTTGACTTCTATCAATTACTTGTGAATGGTGTTCTTGATGATGATGGTGGCCCGGTCCACAAACTCCTTCTTGGCTAGGATGATACGAGATAAACCTGAGTACGTCCATGGGTGGAAGACCCTTGCGAGAAGATAAACCAAAAACTTGACTTAGGAGAGTGATCATGTCTCCAATCTCTTCCACGAAATCAACGCGTACGGTTCTTTGGGGAATCATCAATCGAAGGTCTCTTGGTTACCAACCAATTTTTGTTAACCATTTTGCTCCATCTTAGGGTTCTTCGCCCTAGAACTCTACTGATTATGGCGAGTGATATATGCATTCTCGGGAAAGTCGGGTATCCGAAAGCAACTCCTCAATGTGTTCAGGTGTGATTAAGAGGAAAGGCTCGTGGTTATCTTTATAAATTCCTCATCTCTTAGGGTTGTAATGCTTTGCACAAGCAATCACCAATTCCAGACACTGCACCGAGACAGGGAATGCTGCTGCTTGGGGTAGGCCACTGTGGTAAAGCCTATCAGAGAAAATGGTTTTGCCTTCAGTTTTCACTCGCTCGCAAAACTGTTGCACGTTTATGTGACCCAGATTTGTATCGGTGATGTTGTCATATGCCGACTTAATGGAGCTGGGAGGAATAATTCCTTGGAATTCATATTTCAGGGTAGATTTATTAGATTTTTCCACTGGCTTCCTCGATCTCCCTGCAGATTTGGATCTTTCGGCCATTATGAATTTAACAAAAAAGTGACTCAGGCATGCCAAACAATGCAAACGGGGCTGGGTCTCAGTCTCCGACACCCCGTTGATGTAGAAAAAATACTTTTCACTTTAAATTTTATTATTATTATTATTATTATTTTAAAACAATAATAATAATAAATAATAAAAACCGAGTAATTTCGGATTACAATTTTTCGATTTTATTTAGTTATTTATTTAAAATAAATAAATTCACCTGGATTTGATATGTCAATACAAACAAATCGAGACTAAGCTCGAATTCTAATTCTGACAATAACAATTAAAATATCCCGATCTTAATATTTGCGTGAATGGAGTTTCCTTTCTTCGGCGTGGGAGCTTGTTTCAGCTGGCACGTTTTCTTTCTCCTGGCTTTAGGCAAATAAAACAAATTTATTCTCTTGTTGTCTATTGTTGTCCTCCTTGGCTGGGCGTAGAAAGAAGATCTTAAATCTTGTTTAATTGAAAACAATCCTTTTATCTCTTCCTTGCGTGGAAAATCTCCAAATGAAGACAAAACAACACTTTCAAACCTCTGCGTGCTTTACCATACCTGCGCCTCTTTTTAAACTTGTTCTTAAAGCAGTGCATGCGTGGGTTTTGGATTTATATTATCTCAAAAATTGTTCTAGTTCTTTCCTTTTCTATTTAAAAACTTTTCCTTCAGGCCGATGCGTGGTCTTTTAGACAAAAATAGAAGCTTTTATTTGTCTTTTCCTTGGTTGGGCATGGCCTGAGTGTGGAGCGGCCTGCCTTATTTTATTCTTAGCTGTCCCTTTCTCCTCCCAGGCGTGTGGAAGATTAAATCTTGTTTTCTTCTGCTAAAAACAAAATGAATACTTCTTTCCTTCTAGCTGGGCGCTGAAACTAGTCTTTCTTTAATTTTCTTGTTGAAAAACCTTCTTCTCCTGATTCAGGAAAATTTTATGAAGCCTTGAATAGCGTGACCCCAATCCATTGTACACGGCAGTGAATATTTGTTTCCTGCGGCTGCCATGGATCTGAGTTCAGAATAAGGATAAGCCTACAACTGCATTATGTTTGCTATTTGTGACCTTCATTTATTGCAGCTTTTAGCAATTAAACTGTAAGCTTTATCAGGGCCCAAATTCATCCATATGCATTACGCATTCTTTCTGAAGGCCGATGAAAATGCAGAATATAACAAGTCACAAAAACAATTCAGTTTTTCAAACATACTTGCCCATCGTTCGGTTGGGTCGCATTTTTTTAAATTGTTCTTGGCATGCGTGATTTTCTATTTGCTTCGTGGGCTGTGTTTTTATCAATTAAAAAATGTTACCCTTTTTATATTAAAAATTGTTCTTTTAATGTGTGGAATTTCTCATGGGCTGGGCGGCTTGCCTTCAATCTGCTCTTGAAACTGTTCCTCTCTCCCTTCTCCCTGCGTGGGAGATTGTTGTCCTTCTTTCTTTGCTGTTATTTTCTTCTTCTTATGCAATGCGTGGAGCTGTTGGAAACAAAACCAAAAACTTTCTTGTATTTCTTCTTCACAATGGCGTTAGTTTCTCTTGCATAAGGCTGACAAAATATTATGTCTTCTTGAAGAAAGAAGCAATTGAAAGCTTCGCACGAATTTTTCAACGGGTTTGATGGAGGAAGTTACGGGAATTAATCTAACTTCCTCTCTTCCCGGGTAGTGGCTTAAGTCAAGGGGAAATGGGAAAAGCAACGGGCAATTGCCAACGGGAATGGAAAAATGGGTTGGAAATCCCCGTCCAATTTCCCCATGTGGGAAATTGGGGAATTTTATGCCCGTTTTCCAATCCATGATTTGGCAATTGGTAGAGGAAAACCCACGTGTGGGAAATTTGAAGGAAATTGCCAGGAAAGTGGAAAACCAGTTGGAAACGAAAGCTTACTTCCCCGGCACTAAAACTTGTCGAATGAACTTTAATTTATATTTATTTAATTAAATACTCCTTAAGTGATTTTTAAAAAAATTAATTTAATCAAACAAGGAGCAATTAATTAATTAAATATTAATTATTTATTTTAATGTATTTTAACGCATTTTAAAGCCTGGCGGGAAGAGTTCTCACCTGAAAATCATGAAATGAAGACCGAAACGATCACAAAAATAAGATGATCACGATGAGTCCAATGAACCACACAAAGTAACACTTTTCAAAATTTTCTAATTTTTCATTTTTTAAAGTCAAAATTGGCCGATAACATAATCCCAATTCAAGCCAAGGGCACAAATGGATTTTAACAGCCATAGATTATTTCACCAAGTGGACTAAAGCAGTAGCACTCAAGGAAGCAAATGAATCTAGCATCCTAGATTTCTATGAGGGGATAACAACCATATTTGGCATACCTGCTACAATAATATCAGATAATGCATTAGCATTCATTGGGTCCAAGGTGACTGAATGGGCTGTCAAGAATGGGATCTACCTAAGCACTTCATCAAACTATTACCCTTAGGGTAATGGCTAGGCTGAATCTATAAATAAGAACTTATTGAGGATCATTAGGAGGAATCTTGATGAAAATCAGAGATCTTGGCATACTAAGTTGAAATCAGCCTTATGGGTTGATAGGATAACTCCCAAGAGATCTACAAGTAACTCTCCATTTAAGCTTGTTTATGGGAGAGAGGAAATTTTTCCCATGTCACTTGAGTTGCCAACATTGGAATTCATGAAACGATTGCAGTTGTTGGAGTTTGAGCCCATGGAAGTCAGATATGCAGAATTGATGGAGCTCCAAGAAATTAGAAATCAAGCATCCTGAGCAATGGAGAAGGATCAAGCTTTGATCAAGAAGACCTTTGATAAGAAGGCCAAGGATAGATCTTTCCTAGTTGGAGATCTAGTGTTAAAATGGGATGCAGATAGAGAAAAACTGGGAAAGCATTCAAAATTCGATGCCATTTGGAGTGGCCCATACATGGTCACAAGGTGCAAGGATAGCAAATCTTTCCAATTGTCTTCATTAGATGAAGAAGAACTGCAGATTCTAGTCAATGGAATCCATCTAAAGAATAGATATTGAAAGGGACTCTCCACCTTGTACATATTAGCTTAGGTTTCCATTCCTCCAAGTGCTTGTGCACATTGTTTTTCTGTAGTTTAGTTTTTCTTTCCCTAAGTGCTTTGGCACATGCTTGTTGTTCCTGGGAATGTGTTTGCAGGCCTTGCTCCATCAGATGATATTCCATCTTCCTCCTTGCAGTGTTCTAGTTAGTTGGGGTATCGAATAGAGAATTTGATGACTCCATTCCCAATGGATTGCTTCAGGCAATTGGTAACTTCATCCAGCGGGCAGATGACCCCTCTGAGTCGCCAAAATTGTTATCCAAAATGTTCACCTTGCACATTTTGTGGCTAACTCCTTCTGTTCTTCCCTCTCTTGTGCCTTAGTCATAATTTTTTGCTTTTCAGGCACTCAAAAATTTCTGGAAATGGCACCATTGGATAGAGTTCTTTCTCAGCTTTCCAGAAAGGTAAAGTTTTCCTCCTAACTCCATGTATTTTTGAAGTTATGGCTCGGCGGAGTTTTTGTGGGAAATTTTCCCCTGGAAGGCCCGCAGCCAATGAGATGCCACCACGTGTCCAAGGAAGTGGCGGGGGTTGGAAGAAAACTTGGTTTTTTACCAAGTGTTTTGGTGAATTTTCAAAAGGAAGGTTTTCCCCGCAGGCCCACCGGCGAATCAGATGATGCCATGTGTCCAGGGGAAAAATTGAAAAAATGACTAAGTGTTGGCACAGGAGAATTTTAATGAAGAAGGCCCGTGCCCAATCATATTGTGCCATGTGTCCTATGGCACTAGACCAGGTGGAGCATGGAGGAAAGGTTAAAATTTTGGCGAAGTGTTTTGCCAAATTTTAGAAAGGAAATTTTTGGTCCACTGCCCCGTCGACCAAACAGCGAAGGCCACGTGTCCTCAGTCCCGGACCAGCAGAGTGCGGGGAAGCTTGGGAAATTTTCCCAAAGTGTTGGCGCAAAAGTAAAAATGTTTGCAGAGGGCCCGTGGCTAATGAAATGATGCCACGTGTCTCAGACCGGTGGAGGGCGGGAGAAATTGAGAAAATTTTCCCAAGGGAAAACAAAGGAAATTTAAAAGGAAAAAGCCCACCCCCAAAATGTGAGCCAATGGAATTATGCCATGTGTCCATGTGGCGTGAAAAATAGAGGATAGGCCCGCAAGGAAAATTTGAAGGGGCAAGCCCGCATCCAATGGGATTATGCCACGTGTCCATGTGGTGGCAAAAATAGAGGACATGCCCGCAAGGAAAATTCGAAGGGGCAAGCCCGCATCTAATGGGGTTATGCCACGTGTCCAGTCAAAATGGTCAAAACGGTGACGGAGAAAATTTAGGAAGGAAAGGTCCGCGACCAATTAGCACATGCCACGTGTCCTCAACTCATCGGCCCGGCGGAGTTTTTTGGGAATTTTTTCCAAAGGGTAAAGCAATGGAAAATGAAGCACAGAGTCCCCACGTCTAATCAGAACATGCCACATGTCTCGAATGGCAGAGCATGGGGATTTTTTGGGAAATTTTCCCAAATGCAAAAAAGGTGAAAAAATTCAAATTTTTGCCCGCCAATCTGATTTGGCCCTATTTTTCCCTAAAACTTCAAACGGCCATATCTTTCGATCTAGAGCTCAGTTTTTCACGTTCTTTATATCAATGGAAAGCTGGTGAAATTATCTACAAGATTATAGGGTCATTTTTGTATTTTGATGGAGTTTGGAGAGAGAAAATCAAAAAACGCCTCTGGCACATGGTCATGGACATAAATGATGTTTCAACCACCATTTTTAATGAAGAATGGCTCGCATTCTCTCCCAGCATGGCTAAAAATGTCAGGGGATGGGCCTGTAAGGATGCCCATGCTGTTTTGATTGTGTTTTGGTCAATGGTTGAATCTTCCCCACGTTTTCCCATGTTTCTCTCTCCTGGGGTCGTGGCTTGCACTGTAAAAGCCAGAATGGGTTCATTTTTGCAAGGGAGACACTTTTTCAGCTCTGTAACTTTCCTTTTTCTTCCTCTTTGGCAGAATTTGTGAAAAATTTACCTTTCCATGTAATACAGCACCCCTTTTGCCTCTTGATCACTGTAATGCATTGTATTGGATCTGAAATGTTAATATATGTTCTGTGATTAAAATCCCTCAATCCTTTCATATATCTACCATTGTTTTCCTGATCTTTCATTACATTTTGAGCAATTTGTGCATGCTTTGTGTTGTGTTCTCTTGTGGATTGTGTATGTATTGTAGTATCAGGTGTCTGTAACTCCTTTGGTGCATCACTTCATTAGCATTAGCTTCATTTTCTTGCATTCCCTATCTTTGTCCCCTTGGAATTTAGAGTAGGAACTAGGAATTCAAACCTCTACAACTTGTAAGTGACATATCTAATCAGAGGAGTTTGAGGAACCAGCCTCTAATCTAGAGATTCCTCTCCCATTTTTACAAGTCCCACACTTGGGGAGAGGATTCAATGTTGTGAAATCACACTAGATGTTCAAGATATCAACTGGAAGCTTGATCAACATCCAGGGGGTGTCTTTGTTGATTTGTAACAACAGAGTTTTCCAAAGGAGTAGAATGAAAAATTAATGTTGCATGATGATTTATAGGTTTTATTGATGTAATTGGAGGTTTAAGGACATGTTCAATCAGGTTCATGATGTTTTGAGGTCTAAACAGGTTTACTTATCAAAGGGTAGTTTTGGGGTCTCAAATAGTAGGGTCCAGTGTTTTTACCATAACTTGAGCTATAGGTGGAATTTTGAGGTGATTAAAGTTGTTTTGGAAATTAGATTCATATATAATTCATTTATATATTTATTTCCTCATGATGAGGTGATTTGACATATTTTTAGAGGCATTATTTGAGCAAGAATATTTTTGGCAGTTCAAGACAACATGTGTTTTACTTAAAGTTGATGTTGGTTGAAGCATACGATAGATTGGGTGATACTTCCTATCAACTGGAATGTGAAGAGGGATGAATTTTTCATACAATTAATCCATTTTAAGGTATTCAATGTAGGTATAAATGATTTTATAATCTAACCTTTAGAAATAAATTTTTGGCGAGTTGATCGATGAAGAAAAATGTTGTTGCGGTTTGAATTGAAGAATGTTTCATTAATTGTAACTTGCTTAGAAGTGTTGTAAAGGTTCTTAAATTTATTTAGAGTTATAACATGGCATGTTTTGGTTTTGTATAAGTGATTTTGTGATCAGATGAAGTTTCCGGTGGTGCTTAAGGGTGCAGAAACAAGTGTTTTTGGAATGTAAAGAGAATGGGCCTAGTAAATGAAATAATTTGATTGGGTGATATTAATTGTGACCTAATATGAATTATTTATGATGTATTAATCATATGTAAAGGGTTTTGGGTCATGAAAAAGTATACATTTTATGTAAGGTCATTTTTAAGAATGTGCCCATGGAGTTTTGAGCCATATTTGGCACATGTATTCGGTGGTTTTAGCTAGGACAAATTACTTGGGTAAAATGTAACTATTGTAATTAAAATTTATGAAATTTTAAGAGATTTATGGGTCAAAATTATGATGAGGGACCAAACTCATTTTTTTGGAAGGAAGAAAATCATATTTAAGTGCTTGTTTGGTTCATTTTTGAACAAGTGCTCTTGGAGGGAAGGTGTGCAACCTAGAGGAAGAAATTTTGAAGGTATGAGAGAATGTTTTTAAGGATGAGGAAGAGCATGAAATGTTGAATAGTTGTTGTAGAAATGAATGATGAAAGAAGTAAGAGCAAATAAAATTGAAGAAAGAGGAAGAATATGAGAGATTTAAGACCTAGTGTGTGAACTAGGGTTTGTGAGCTTAAATTGTGATCTCCATCAGTTGTGGCAAAAGAATTATCAGAGATCAAACATCTTTAGGTGGCTTATTTGATGCATGGTCAACCTTATGGGGTTGTATCCTCCTTATAGAGTGTGTGCTTCACTAAATTAGGGGTTTGTGCTCCTTTTAGTGTTGGTGCTCCTTGTGAAATTGATGCTTCAATAAATAATTTTATTTGTATAATATAAGAATATTTTCAGTAGGTTTTCTTCCCCATCATAATTTCCCACTTAATTTTGGTGTCTTGTGTACTCTCTTGCTCTTGATATTGCTTATGGTTTCTTATATGCTTAAGTTGACACATATATGATACATGGTTGAATGAATGGATGCATGAATGATAAAGTATGATGAATGGTAAATGAATTAAAAAAATTGTAGGACTAATTTACCCCTCTTCTCAATCACTTGTGCTTCTCAAATTTCTTTATTTAATTAATCATCTTTTTGTTTGTGTAACTAGCTATCCACACATAGATTCAATTAAGATCAATAAGACTAATGGTTTAAATTATATATGATTGATTTAATTTGTTAATTATGAACATAGAGTTAATTAGAAAGGAATTAATACAACTCCTTATACATCCTTAGTTGGATTAGGTTTCCCAAATAATGACATTTCCCTCTTGTTGATTCTTTGCGAGTCTTTTTTTATTTGTTTTAGTAATTTTCACATCCACGTGACCATCTAAGGACCTAGCCAACCCAAAGATTACTTGTGTGATCCAATGGTGCCACAACCAAATCTAGCTCCACGGTTGGCAAACGCGTTTACCAAGGCCTCACAAACCTCAATTTTCCAAACCACCCCACTTCCAGGTTGTTATTATCTTATAGTTGCTGGCTTTGAAAGTCGAAGTGGAAAATTATTTCAAGTTATGGAAAATTCAATCTAGTCATAATTATATTCCGCAATTCACCAATTTTTCCTACCCATATGTTTCCTCTCACACCTTTATGGACTTGTCTGGATACTTTTATGAGGTGAACACGGGACAATTCCAAGACATCCCACAACCAATTCAGAGGGTGTTTGGTGACACTGACATCGATAGATTCCTTCATGTTTCCATTATCCTTGACCATTCCATTTCATCTACCCAAGTTAGAGAGGCCATCATTTCATTAGATGAGAAGATTCCCATCATTCCCGTAAAATACGTTTGATTTCCTTGATTAATCAAGTAGCCACTTTCACCCATTTTATTCCTCCTATTCTCCTTATTAAACCATTCCATAGCCATATTTTCATTCCACGTCGGCTATGCTGAAACGATCTCGGAGGTTGAGTGCATCCTAGGGTCATGTGTTTATTCTTAGATGTACAGTTCCTGTTTAAAACAATCTTGTGCAAGATTATGAGTGGTTTTTCCATTTTCATCTTCCACACAACAAAAAAATCTGCCCCAATGAAATTTTAAACCAAGTTTTGATGGACTAAAGTACATTTGTTTCTCAACATCCACCTATAGAAAAAAATGAAAAGAAAATTGTGAGTCAAGAGGCACCCTAAAATGACACTTCAATTGTGAACTCGACAATAAGAGGTATTTTATGGAATAAATCGACTCTTCCTCAAGGTGTGACTCCAAAAACAAGATCCAGGAAGAGAGCTATTAAAGAAGGAAAGTCAGAAAATTTAGTTCCTTCTCTACCTTATTTGACACTCCAGGAGGCGGCAAGACAATTTTATCTCCAAATGTGCAAAATCAGCCAAGAGGACCTTTCATGCACTGCCTAAGTGCACAAAAAGGTTGTTGTGAGTAAAGTGCAAACAAAAAATCATTGAACTCCTTTCAATATCCTCTAGTAGATAAAGAAAACCAACGTGAGAATTTATATGTGGGAATCATTGGATATCCCATGCCGGATGGATTTATTACAAGTAACCATGGCTAACTTTCCTGTTCCAAATGAGTCATTCATGGAGCAAGAAAATATTCTTACCAATGCAATGCAACAAAAAGGGGATCAACCAAGTAGAAACATGAAACCTCCAGATTTATATGTGTCCTTGATCATAGGAAATAACTTAGTGCACAATTACATGATCGAATATGAAGTTAGTAGTGAGTAATGCCAAAGTAGATTACAGACCAGCTAGGCCTCATATATGAACCTCTTTTTAAAAGGTGTAGTTCAATTAGATGGGACGACAATAAGAGCTGTTGGGGCTATCAGAGGTCTAAGCCTCACACTGCATGCATGTCCAAATGTTTTAGTCTCTCAAGATGTGTCCATAATTGATCTACCTCCATTTTTTTTCTATGTTTGTTTGGAGATTTCACTTCCAAACTTGGAGGATGCCTATAAGCAGATTGGTCTCACATGCTCTTCAATACATGGTATGAAAATAAGGCCACTATTAAGTATGAACCTATTACTGCATACCATGTATAACCTTATACACCTAGCCATATTAATCTAAATTGTACAATCTTTGATGAAAAAGATTGTATAGCTCTCAAGAAAGAGACACTCATATTGGGGGCATCCTTGACTTAACACTTGATGAGTAGGCACTTATGCATTATAAATTTGATCCATATAAGGAGATTGAAGAATCTATCATAGGTATTTATTATCTTCATAAAGAGAATGCGCTCTTCCCCTGTGTGACCAAGCCAAATGATGAAGAAGACGAGGGCAAGTGGCATATGTTCTTTGATGGATCGAGAAGTAGAAAATGTGTGGGGGATGTGTAGTACTTGGATCTCCTAAAGTTATAACATATTACTCATCTTTTAGGATGTAATTTATATGCTCCAACAACATAACATAATATGACTCCTCATTCACGGTCTCGTAATGGGAAAGAAATAGTAATATTAGAAAATTACAGACATTTGGGGATAATGAGCTGATTGTGAACCAAATTAAAGGAACAAATATAACTAAAAATGATATACTTAAGTCCTATAACCATAGAGTGTAGGATCTGTTGGAATATTTTGAATCTTTTAACATCCATGCCATTCCAAGAACATAAAATTAGGTTCTTGACAGATTAGCTACTGATCGGGAGTAAGATTTTATATTCCAAAAATATAAAGAGAGACAAAGTTCAACCTCATATAAAGGTGATAGTGAGGTCTGTTGTACTGCACAATGTCACAAGTTGGCAAGTTTTTGATAATGATTAGAAATTTATAAATTTACTTCAAGAAGAGGTCAAGTTTTCTTAACAAAACCGGAACAAATTAGAGAAGTAATATGGAGATCAAGTGGTTCAACTCGTCGAACAAATAAGATTCCTAAGGGCTTAGTCACTATGGAGTCCATTTTCAAATGCAATAACCTAGTTAGAAAAGAGAAATCAAACATAACAATTAAATGGTGAAGATTGAGATCTCCTCTCGGTTGGTGAAGGAAAATTCCTCAACATTGACAAGGTAAGCAATGAGAAAGAGAGGTATGATTTTGTAGAAATTTTCCATGAATTTTATGATGTATTTGCATGGAGCTATGAAGACCTAAGAGATTTTAATCCTATTTTATCACATCATACTATCAAATTGGATCCAACTTATAAGCTATTGGTGTGTGTTATTTTCCACATCATTAGGTGAGTCATCTCACATAGGTGAGATCGTAGGTCCGTGTGTCGGTGCGTCATATGCATCATTGGGAGTTACACTTCTATTCTAGGAATGTAATTCCCCCTCTCCACTCGAGTTGTCATGGTTTGTAGCACTAGGGGTTACTCAACACCTCCTATATGTACACCCCATTTGATCTATGAGATAGAGGAGAGTTTTATGGCTTAACCAGGTTCTTCCCGTGTTTCAAATCTTTGCATGCACATTCGGTTGATGCTTGCTCCTCCCGAGATCTCTTCACGTTATCGTTTGCACATCCGTTGATGTGCATGTCATCCCTCATGATCCTCACTTGTGGGTTTTAAACCCTCTTTCATGGTATCAAAGTGGATCTTGTGGATCTGTGCACTCATCAGAGTGTTTTTGTGTGTGTTTTCTAGCTTTCGGATGTGATATTTAGATCTCTTTCAGCGTGTGTAGTAATGGAAATTGACCGTGCTCTACTTGCACTGATTCGGGCTTCATACCTCCATTTAGTTTTTGAGTGTTCGTGGTTCATTTTTGGGGTTTAACGGTTTTGCATCCTTGCATGTAGTTTTAGAGGTGTTTTTTTGCATTCCAAGTTGTAGATCTATGTAACTTGTGCTAGTTTTTGCACGATTTTTCTTGGTTTGAATTTCTTTTTCCTTGCATTGGGTTTATGCTTCATAGTCTTGGACCATTTGGTTCTCCTCACTACCTTATTGAAGCCTATGCCCACTTTGCTCAATGGCTCCTCCATTCTCGTGCTCTACACCTCCTTGTCTCTTTAACTCGCTCGTGATCTCCTTGGACGTTCTGCATTGCTCTCAAAGCTGTTGTTCGCTGCTATTCACTGCTATTTGTTTTTTTTTTTATGTGCTCGTGTTCTTGCAAACTCAAAGTTGTTGTTTGTTGTTGTTTTCTCGTGTTTGATGCTTCCATCTAGGTCAGTCATTTCCTCCAATGGTTCTCTCAACTCGTGCTTTGTGGAGGTCTGCATTTTTTAAAAAAACATTTTTTTGACCTACACACCCAGCATAGCCATTATTCTAGCTTTTCTGGAATTTTTGGTGGTTTGGGATCTCTTCTACTCTCCCACATGCCTGCAGCACCTTCCATCTCACCAACACAGCCTCCACTGACCTACAGCGACCTTCAAACCCAACCACATGCATTGAAAAATGTTTTTTTGCTGCTCAGCATTGGAAAAACATTTTTTTGATTTGTTGTCTTCCTTGGCGGTTACAACGTTGCATTGGTTACTATTCTTGCTGGCTGGTAACATCTCCTCTAATAGCCTACAGATCTCCCTGACGTCTTTAGCTTCAGAAGTAGCAGCCTACCCACTCTCCACGTGGACACCACAACCACACAGCAACACATGGCTTCCAACTCCCTTGAGAGCAGCTCTTTCCAAACGTGGGCCCCTCCTATCACCTTCTTTTTTAATGTTTTAGGGTGATTAAAAAACAAAACATTTCATTCATGGCATGTAATAATCATTTAGGCTATTTTTGGCTTGTAATTTAATCCCCTCCTATGAGTGTCAAAGATGGAGGGCGAGCTCCGTGGTTGGGGGAG
Source organism: Taxus wallichiana var. yunnanensis (assembly GCA_018340775.1). Taxonomy (NCBI): domain Eukaryota; kingdom Viridiplantae; phylum Streptophyta; class Pinopsida; order Cupressales; family Taxaceae; genus Taxus; species Taxus wallichiana. The sequence continues at coordinate 155,614,088 of CM031235.1, read as the reverse complement.
GCTAATCCCCCTCACGGTAAAAAAAAACCTGTCTAAAATTCTATGTTTTTTCCAATGAGTAATCACACGATACCCTTTACACCCATTTCATGCACCTTTTGAATCAGTTTGCAACGCGTTTATTGAATTTTTCCATCAGTTGTGGGAATCGTATTTATGCCATAACTTTTGACTCATTTGCTTTTTTTTTTAGCACTTCTTTGGTCAAAGTTGCATGCTTTCTCACACTTTACGTGATGGCATTGTTAGTTTTGTAAAATAAATACTTTATAAAGTGTCGCATACTAGGGGGTTGATTGTACTCTTGGGCTTTCACACACAGACACATTATCGGCCGAGTTTGACGTCTTGCTTTTGTGCATCTTGCATTTTTCATCATGGAGAATGCTCTTTCCAAACTTGAGTGTCATAGGATCACTTTACAGCCTTCACCATTTCTCACGGGAGAGGGAACTATTCAGTTTGGCATGCTTCTATGGAACGTTACTTCACCCACGAGGGTCTTTTACCCTTCTTGCTTGGGCTAGTTCTTGCACCCACTAATCATTGTCATCTGGAGGACTTCCTTGACACTTATGACCATGTCTTTGGTCACATGATGATGCATGTCTCTCGTTCTCTTTGGTTTCACGTGGCAGACTCAGATCCACCTCACCGTGTCTAGAGCATTCTTCAGTCCCTCTATGGAGACCCTTCACATACTACCGCCATTGTTGCTGCTTTGTTGATTCAGTCATCTCCTCCATTTCTTCATGTGATGATAGTTCTATTGACACAAGACTTGCTTGGTTCTAGTTCTGATGTCGAGAGTACTACAGAGGACTCTTCTCCTCTTTCTCTCACTATTCCAGAGAGTGTTGACACTTCCCACATCTCATCAGATATCGAGCAGTCTCCTTCTCAGTCTCATACAGTCATCACACCCGCCTCCTTTCCACTTCCAGTGTGCAAGGCCCCTTCCACTCCTCTGCCTTCATTGGATGACTCATACCTATCTGACATCACTCTTTTGTTTGTTGAGCCCCCTCATTGGGATGAGTATCTACCTGACCTTAGTCATCTTTTCGTAGAGTCTACTTGTGATGCACTATAGGTCCCTCATCCATCTACAGGTGTTTCAGAGGAGTTCATCATCTCTGTTGTTGGGAGTGCCCCTTCCAAGAATCATGTCACTTCCACATTTCCAGAGACCTTCATTGATCCACCCTTAGTTGTGGATCCCTTTTCTGTTGTGGAGGATGTTTTGTTCCCTTCACATCACTTGGACATCCTTTTGCGGGTGTTCCTTTTCACTCTGATAGTTCTACGCACGTGGCATTACCTTCAGTTCCTTGACACTCACTCGCTAGACCTATGTCACACTTCCATGCACCAGACTCAAAGTTCTTCGTGTTGTTGCCTTCAGTTTCCTTTGTGGAGTGGGTAGACTTCCAGCACATCATTTCTCATCGAAATTCTTTTGGAAGACCTCCTAGAGCTATAGAGTTCAGATCCATCTATGACATCTTCTACATTCCTCTCGTCTCCCTCTTCTTCTCTCTTCTTCTTCTTTTTGAGAGATTGCCTCTTTATACATGGGTACCCTTTCAGGCTCGTCTATGGCCGGGACCCATATTTGGCATATTTCTTAGATTAGAGAGTGTTTTGTTCTCTTGTGGTGGATGTTTTTCCCACTGGGTTTTCCTTCACTGCTTGGGACCTTTTTCTTGTGCATGGGTACCTCATCAGGCTTTGTGCTAGGACCCATTTCTCATTTTTGACTTGCCGCCTCATCCTAAGTTACGATGAAGGGGGTGTTGGTGTGTGTTACTTTCCACATCATTAGGTGAGTCATCTCACTTAGGTGAGATTGTAGGTCCATGTGTCATTGCGTCATATGCGTCATTGGGAGTTACACTTCTATTCTGGGAATGTAACTCCTCCTCTCCACTCGAGTTGTCATGATTTTAGCACTAGGGATTTCTCATAACCTCCTATATGTACACCCCATTTGATCTATGAGATAGAGGAGATTTTTATGGCTTAACCAGTTTCTGTCTGTGTTTCAAATCTTTGCATGCACATTCGGTTGATGCTCTCTCCTCTTGAGATCTCTTCAAGTTGTCGTTCGCATGTCCGTTGATGTGCACGTCATCCCTCGTGATCCTCGCTTGTGGGTTTTAAACCCTCTTTCATAAGCATGTTAGGAAGAAAGAGAGGTCTGTTAATCCTCATATAGAACCCCTTATGAATAAGGTTCCGAACAAATTAATATAGGAAAGTATTATCTTTCCCTTTAAGTACTCATCATGGGTGGCTAGTCTAGTCATGATGCGGAAGAAGAATAGAGACATAAGGTTGTGTGTTGACTCTATAGACTTGAAAAAGGATTACTTGAAAGGCCATTACCCATTTCCCTCCATGGAAACATTTTTACAGATGGTGGCTGGTTTTGGAAGACTTCTTATTCTAGATGGTTATTCAGAATATAACCAAATCATGGTGAAAGAGGGGGATCAATTCAATACTTCCTTCACCACAAAGTGGGGAACCCGTGCTTATAAGAAGATTTCATTTGGCCTATCAAATGATGGAGAAACCTTCCAAATATCCATGGACATGGAATTTCAAGGGATGATTAATAAGATTATTCTTGTCTACCTTAACGATATCAAGGTGTTCTCTAAGGATGAAATTGATGATCTTCTTCGTCTCAAGAAAGTATTTGAAGGTGTAGAGAGTTTGGAGTTTATATTAATCCTAATAAATGTAATTTCATATCTCATGAAGGTAAAATCCTTGACCACATCATCTCTAAGGAAGGATTTACAATTGATCCATAAAGCGTTAGTTCAATTATTGCATTGTTATTGCCTAGTCATAAAAAATATCTCCAAAGCTTCTTGGGGAGAATCAACATTGTTAAAAGGTTTGTACCTAATTTTTATAACCTTTTCAAGGCACTGACATTAATGTTGAAGAAGATCATGGATTTCAAGTCGACTCTGAAGGAAAATAAATATTTGAATCCATAAAGTAGGCTATTACACAAGCCCCAACTCTCATAAATCCAAATTTCTCAAAGGAATTTACTTTGTATTCCTTTGGAGGAGTAGAACCAATATCGGGAATACTTGTGTAATTGAATGAAGAAGGATAGGAATAACCTATTACATTATTCAGCCGAGTCTTGTAGATTATGAGGTAAGATATTCATTTGTTGAGAAACATGTCCATGTTTTTATAAGTTTGAATAATTTTAGACATATGGTGTCCAATAATGAGATACATATTCTACTTTCACACATTGGTGTGAAATATTTTATCTTTACCAAAGATCGAATGAGGATAAAATTGGTTAGATAACCAAGGTGGTGTAATATGATGTGATATCAAAGTGACTAAGCTAAGTAGACGCAAGGGAATGTGTGAGCAGCTAGTTTTAGGTAAGCATGCAAATGAAGGTGCCATCCTTTTTCTTCAATATGACCAAGAGAAATTAGCCGATGCCTTGCCTACTCCTTGTTGGATTCAAGATGCAATGCACTTTCGAAAAAATTCCAATGCCCTCAAGGGTTGAGAAAAAACAAGAGAAGGCACTTCAAAATTCTATCCATTCCCTATGTTCTCATTGATGACATTTTATTCAAGAAATATATGAATGGTGTTCTCCTAAGATGTATCAAAATAGATAAAATGGAGAAAGTGTTACATAAATTTCATGATCAAGAAGCGGGAGGTCACTTTTCCCCAAATGTCACTTATCTCATAATATTGAAAGATGGGTATTACTTGGCCCAATCTCTATAATGATTATTATTCATGGATTAAAAAATGCAATAAGCGTTCCTTATTTATTAGAAAAGATAGACTATCGGTCCTTCCACTCCATCCCATCTCTGTAAAGCGAACCATTCATGCAATGGGGTTTTAATTAATTAGTGTAATCAATCCCAATTCAAGCATAAGCCATAAATGGATCCTTACGCCCAAAGATTACAAGTAACCAAGTGGACAAATATGATTACGCTAAAGGAAGAAAATGCAGAAAACATTACGGATTTTTATAAAGGTATTTTGGCAAGATTTGGTGTTCCTTCCACAATTATTTCTGATAATGCTCTAAATTTTATTGGAACAAATATATCTAATTAGGCTATGAAGAATGGTGTATACTTGAGTAAATCTTCAAACTATATCCCCGGGGTAATGGGAAGGTTAAGTCCACAAACAAGATTATGTTGAGGATCATAAGGAGCAATTTAGATGAGAATCGAGAGGACACAACACATAAAAATGAAATCAAATTTGTGGGCTAATAGAATTATCCCAAATAAATCAATTGGTAATTCTCCTTATAGGTTAGTTTATGAAAGACAAGCAAATATGCCAATATCCTTTGAATTGCCAACATTGGAGCTTATTAATAAGATGGAAGTATTTGATTTTGAAGCCATGGAGGTCCAATATCTAGATCTCACGGAGATAGAAGAACCGAGAAACAAAACTATGTAAATAATGGATAAAGACCACGCTCAAAACAAGATGAGATTTGACAAAAGGCCAAATCCAGGAGATTTCAAGAAGGAGATTTGGTCCTAAAGTGGGATGAAGAGAAATCAAAACTAGGTATACACTCCAAGTTTGATGCGATGTCAAGTGTCCCCTATATGATCTCGGGATGCAAATCAAACAATGCTTTCCAGTTGTAAAAATATAATGGAGAAGAGTTGTATATCTTGGTCAATGGGATCCATCTAAAGAATTGTTCTTCAAGTAAAGTTCCTCCCTTATATATAATAGTTTAGTTTTTGAATTCTTTTAAGTGCTTTAAGCACATTTTTATTGGTATAATAGTTTTAGTTCCCTATGTTCTTTTCAAAGTTTTACTATTTTTGGATGGTATTTTACACAATTCTCATGGAGGTTGCAAAGGAAGTGTTTAGGATAGTTATAACTGCATTCCATTATTAGCACATGATTCAATTCTCTACAATACTTCATATTTTCCAAGATTCGGTTTATTTTTTCTTTAAAACATGGAAAATAATCAAATTTGGGACAACTTTAGATGTTCATCCTATGTCTCAATAGATCAATTGTAGAGGAAAGAAGGTGAAATTTCATATTCAAAACAAATTTTCACTCGCATAAAACATTATTAAGAATATTTATATATGTGAATGACCAGTTCAACCTTCAAGTCGGCTCCAAGTTCAAACAATGCTTTAAGTGGTTCAAGGGTGTATTCTCAATCTCATATTAGTTTTCAAGATTATCAAGTTGAATCCATGCCCAATGGATTCTTAAAGGCCTCTAGTCTCTTCATATGGTAGGTAGATAGCATCGTCAAATCACCAAATTGTTATCTATTCCCCACTAGAAAAATGGGTAACTTGAAAAAAATGGAATTTGGGACTAGATGGAGCCTCAATGAAGAAATGGAGGAAAAAAGGTATTTCATGATTTTTAGGAACTTGGAATCATTTTTGATGAATTTTTGTTCTTCCCTCTAGGCTTCATAAGTTTAGAACTTAGCTAATTTTGGATGAAGATGGTTAATATAGACACCTATAATTTGGTTTACACATCTTATTACTAAGATCATACTAAATATCTCGAGTCTCGTGTTAATTTACTACACTGCGCTAATAAATTACCCTTTCTTACCTCTCATACACCCCTAAACCATGCTAATCCCCCTCTTAAATGGATTATATAAGATTTTTCCCTTCTTCAAGTTAATTTTCCCTCCTATTGACTTTCTAGAAGGATTTGAATTTCTAGAGAAATATCTTACCTTTCCAAATAACCACTTAGCTTCCTAAAATTCTATTCACACCTCTAAATATGTTTTTTCTAAAAATTAACTTTTTGAACCCTTTTTAGTCCCACATGCATCCAAAACATCATTTTCTCAAATCAAAAACTATAAATAGAGGGATACCCCTCCCACCTTTTCCTAAGAACTCTCTCTCTCTCTCTCTCTCTTATTTCTAATTTAAGCCATTTTAGGTCTCTTAGAGTTATTTTCATAGTTTATTTGAGCTATTTTCTTGTTATTTGCTAATCCATTTCAAAGCTTTAGGTAAATGGGAGAAGCCATTAATGGTGAGCTTCCATTCTTAAGCTTTTGAAACATCAACAATCACAAAACTGATTGTTAGAGCTTTAATAGGTTCATTTATTAATATATTTCATGGAGTAGAGAACTAATATAGTCATGTTTAGAGGTTGATTGTTTGTTTCAAGCTTTATATATGCATGAAAATAGGTAGCTCTTGTTTATCTCTAATCTGATGGTTATTGAGTTGTTTGTTTAAATATTTTGGGGCCTCTTTTGTGTTCTTACCCCATTTTACAAGATTTTGTAAACTTTTCATTGCACACATTTGGCACACCTGGTGGGACTTACTCCATAGTCTATTTTAAATATTTTCTAGTCTTTATATGTCTATTTTTAATTATTTTAAAGCTTTATAGGGTTAAAAGGCTTGTATTTTAATATATTTTATGTTTTAAACAAGCTAAATCTCCCTTTTTCCTAAGCATTTAATGGGTCTAGCTAGAAATAGGTTTCCATGATCAACAACTATCTTGTTTACTTCTTAAAAATGTTCATTTCCATGATTTTTCTGGTTTTTACAGGGGTACTTGTAGGTGTACTAGATCAAAAAGTCTCCATCGAAATAAGCGCGCACCTACCAAGCTAGTCACACACCCGTCGTCTGGTTATATTTTACACTATCATTCCATTTAAAAAGGCTCACATACCTGTTGCATTGTTGGCGTATTCATTAGATGGAAATAATATCCGTATCTCTAGATGCAAGGGTATATTTTACATATTTTATTGATTATGTTTTTAGCTTGCAGGCATATCCAAAGAAACCCTAACATACATCTTGTTCTACACGTGTAAGTGTTGAAACTCATTTCATATTGTGTTACCACACATACTCATAGATTGGGGTGCATATCTACTAGTTGGGACGCATAGGCATCGGTTTGGTCGGGCAAGTGTTTGTGTTAAAAATTGAAAAAAATTCCCTGAGTGTAATATCAAAATTTCTAGTTTTGTAAGTTATTTACTGAGTTCTAACAAGTGATTATAGGGTTCTTTTTACATTTTCTTTTGACTAGCTTAGTTAAGTGTTTCATTTTTTTAGTTGATAGAGGTTTTCAAAGTGTGTATGCTCTTCCCGACACCTTCTAGGTGATCTTGGGAACCAAAAACACTTCCAAAACCTTCTTATTTCTTTCAAAACACTTTCTTTACGCTTCATAATGGATTAAAGTTCAAAGTTGGTTAAAATGAATTCCTTTTTCACAAAAAAACTTCAAGTATTTTCCATTATTTTATAGTTGAGTTTGTTGCATTGTGTATGCTCTTCCCTCGCACCTATTTTGGTGATCTTGGGAATCAAAAGCAACACGTGAACTCTCTTTTTTATCTTTTGGAAAATTACTAACTCCTTGCATGTAGAACCAAAACTCATTTTTCGAAGAAGGGATGTTTAAATACACAAGCCCACTAATACATGTTTTCATATAGGTTGAAAAATGGTGTGCTACTTAAAACCACATTAAGCTAAGAAAGATAAAAAACACACCATATACATCACAATGTATTGCAGGTTTTGAAAAGGGTACCTCCTATCCACTCAACTAAAGAATAACGCCTTAAGGTATAATGATGGGGGTGGTTCTAGGAACCCTAAAGTAATCCACCATTTGAGTAACTTTTGGATGAAACATGAAGCGCTCTACTTACCCACTTGACTAATTTTTACTTTGTGAGTTAGAGTCACGGTTGTTCGTATTACGACCCCGGTGAGAATACACGTGAACGCATTTATTTCTCATCATATTTGAAGGGGTTAAATTAAATTGGAGACTCTCCTTGGGAAACCTTGGTAAATCAAACTTGCATTTAGATAAAAATTTTACACCTATTTTATTGATCTACTTAGGAAATTCATTTTTTCTTGTAGCCCACTTTACTAGTCCATTATCGCGTCTTGTCAAACCATCACAAAGTGACGAATTACTTGGAGTCTAAACCTTGTTTTTCGAACAAGGAAAAGATTCCACTTAAGTTAGATCTAAGTGTCATTCATCATGAGATTTACGACGTATCACTTAGCTTAGTTTCTTTCTCTCCTTAGGACAAGGTGAAACTCTACCCAAGCAACACTTAGTTTATTTCCACACCATTTGGTCTATACCCTTACATTCTTGTTGCCTATTTGGGATAATAAGGAGGCAAACCTCACAAGTGTTATCATAGACAGTGTTTTCAAATTTTTCTCCATTTATGCCCATATCTATTTGCAGGTGGGTTGTTAAACATCTAAAGTGTGTGGGTACGTTTTCACATCTTTGATAGTCCTTTGATCTTGATTTTGATAGTATCCTCATAGTTAGGATTTTGTTTCATCACTATTTCGCTCAAGTTTTTTAGTTTTTCTCATATTTTAGCTATACAATTATGGTACTTATATCTTGTTTTCATTTTTGATAACTTAGTATAAGTTTCTTTATTATGTATCGTTACACTCACATGGATAATAACTTCTGTCTATACTTGTACTTCATTTTGATTCCAACAACATCCGAGTCTTGTGAGAGTGTTGATACTTCTTTATTTATATTGTGATGACATCATCTTGATACTAACACCTTGATTTCTTGGTTAATGTATCCAAATAGTGTTGTTAAGTTATCCATATTCGTGACTTCCATTATCAAAAACTTAGGTTTTATCAGCATTTAAACTTGTCATAGTATATATTGTGGAGAGATTATGTCAATATCACTTTGTTACATAGGTCTTGTTAGAATTCTAACTCGACCTATATGTTGATAGGGTATTGTCACTACCTATCTTGTGCCTATCGTTGAGATTTTAGCTTAGGGTATAGTCTTTCTAAAAATCAACTTGAGTGATTATTTGGTTTGTTAGATTGTTTGTGTGATTTTTCCTAGAACAATAACATTTACATAACATTACATTTAGGACACAATAGGATATTTAGACTTCGGACAACTTACACGATGTACACCTAGGTTTTGTACAAATTTTAATACATTTAAAAAAACCTAGTACAACTTTAACTAGTAATGACATGAATTACGAAAATGACATCTAAACCAAATGAGTGTGACTTAGAAGAAACTCCTATTTCATTGTTCCCATTCAACGGTAATAACTTAGCACCTCTATTTTTGCAAGTCAAAGACACAAAACCTTTGGTCGATCATAGCGGAGAAGAATCGATTATTCTGAAGAACAACATAAGTTAGACCTAGTTAACCCGGCAAGCTCCTTTGGTATAAAAATATCAAGTACTGCAAGAATTCTTGAGTTAGGAGGAAAGATTTTGCAAGATCACAAAGTAGAGACTAATACCATTAATCGTAAAACAAAAGAGTGACCATCCCTCTTGGACATGGATAACCCCTTTGACGTAGGGTATGCTTACACTTATGGAAAAATTTTGGCTAGGAAATTTTTCTTGTGGACAAATTTTGTGAATTTTAGGCCAACGCTATGGGAATCTAAGTCCCTCTACATTTGAATGGTGTAGCTCCCATTGCTTAACATGTAAAACCAAAGTGGACTTGTGGTGGTTTTTGACCGAGAGATCCACAGAACACTCCACTTGTCCCCTATGGCAATAATAGCAACTCCTTGCTATAGCATAAATCAATCTGAGAAAGGGAAGGGAGTGAGAATGAAGGAGGGGGAGTTCAATGTTGTGGGTAGAGTGTCAGATGCCCACACACATCAACTGGAAGTTTCATTACATGCATTAACTAATAGAAGAAAGACAAATTTGTAATTTCTGAGCACAAGACAAAATAAAACACGCTGGTTACAAAGCACCAATCGATCTTTCCATCCAGGGGACATAAAATTCCTTCCTTTTTTATTGATCTCAGAGTTCAAACTTGTACAACGAGTGGGAATAGAAGAAATAATATAGAGAAGGAGAATAAAAGAAGACTGACTATCATTTTTGTCCTCTATTCACAAAAACGTGCTTCCCATTTCCAAATTTGATTGCCAACCCAAAAATGACTCTCAGAGGACAAGAAATAGCATGTAAGGGGCGGTTACAACTTCCCCAAATGGCCAAGAAGTGGTTACAAACAAATTTGATCATTTTTCCTTCTTCCAGATTCCTCTGCAGCAAAGAAAACACTTCTGACGAGCCCAAGAAGAGCTTCTGCATGTAAAAATGTATTTTATATTTCAATTTTCTAGTTTGCATATGAACCATTCATGCTTTTCCCTAATTTCTTTGAAATCGGGCCATCCACGTGGTAGGAGAACATTGGAGCGAAGTCGGGAGGAAATTTTTGTTTTTTTCATGCCAGAGATGTTTTCTTGATTTTCTCCCACAAAACACCATCAAAATTTAAAATTGAAGTGTCCATCATGTAGATAATTTCAACATATTTCCATTGATACCAAAAACACAAAAAAATGAGCTCTGGTTCGAAAGATATGGCCTCTTGAAGATTTAGGGAAAAACTGGTCAAAATTAGGGTTGGCGGGGTCAAATTTTAAATTTTTCCCTTTTGGAAAAATTTCCCAAAACTCTATGGGTCTGCCACTCCAAGACACATGGCACCTTCTCGCTTCACTCAAGGGGATGCACCTCCATTTTTTCCTTTGAAATTCACATTGGGAAAAAATCCCAATTTACCTCCATGCCCCGCCGCTCCACCATGCACTTCTCCCTTCTCCTCCGCAGCCCACAGGGTCGGTTTGCGACTTTGAGTTTTTTTTTTTCCCAAAAGGGCTAAGTGGTAAACTTTCTGCATGCCTCTTCCTTTGTTCTCCCTTCCCCTCTGCAAGTCGTGGGCCGCTTTGTAACTTTTGTGCCACTTAGCCAAAAGGGCTAAGTGCCAAATTCCTCCCCGCACCCCGCTCCACCTTGACACGTGGCACTTCTCTATTGGATGTGGGCACGCTAGGGAAAATTTCCCCATTTACCTCCACCGAGCCATAACTCAAAAACTACAAGGAGTTAGGAGGAATTCCATATTGTTTTGGAAAAAGGAAAGAATTCTCTATCTAATGAAGGTGTTTCTAAGAATCATTTATCCCTTGGGAAGTTCTAGATTTCAAAAAACTCAAATTGGACCATTTTCAAAGGGTGACAACTCAAAAATATCTAAGTCTAGACATGGGAAAAAGAAGGAAAATTTTGAGGGGACGACAAAAATATAACAAAAAATTTGAAGAAGACCCATCAAAAGCAACAAGTGATTCATGAAGACCTTATTCTAAGGCTTCACGCAAAGTAAAATTTGAACATGAGCGTAAAGGCTCACTGCCTCCTAGGTTTGACGAAGAAGACAATCCCTTAGTTAAAGAAGAGATCCTCCAAAAATAGATATTGAAACTCAGTCAAAAGTTAGCAAACTTGGGTTCTTCAAGTAGGAATGTGCATAAACATAAACTCAAGACAAAATCTAGTGAGTTTCACTTTGATCCATATGATGACGTAACTTTCAAAGTTGCTAAGATAAATAGACCAATATCACCTATAAAGGAACAAATCATTCAACAAGAGTTATAATCGATGAAAAATACACTTACTACGCTACAAGAAAGCAATGTAGGACACAGTAGGAAATACCTATATGAAGAGCTATGTCCTTATCCCTTTGATAAGGATATGTTGCGACAATCGTTTCCAAAACATTTTACCATCCCTAAGTTTGAAAAGTATAAAAGAAAAGGTGATCCTTGTGATCACATCAAAGACTTCTACATGGCTTATCAAGAGGTCGCATACAATGATAATTTTCTAATACGATTATTTCCTCACAACCTAGGAGCACTAGCGTTAGAATGGTTTTTTAGTATACCCAAGGGATCCATTACGACATGGCCCGCACTAGCCAAAACATTTGTGTGACATTACTCCTTCAATATGGAGAATGATATCACCATGAACGACCTTTGCAATGTAAAATAGAAACCTAATGAGACATTTACGGGCTTCTTACAGTGATGGTGTGGATTGGCAAGTCATTTCCCTTATGCCCTTCTATAAAAATATCTATTGAGCATATTCGTCCCTAACTTAAATCTGGAAATAGCCTTTCATTTACAAATGCACTACGACTCTAACTTCAAAGAATTTATAGAGAAAGGTAGTCAAATCAAAAAGACTCTCACTACGAAGGGTACACTTAAACCATTTATAAAGGAAAAACATGAAATAAAATCCTCGAGATAAACAAAAATTATTGAAAAAAAAAAACATTTCATTAGCGACAGCATTACAGACTCCAAAAGAGTCCAAACTATACAGACTGGTCTTCTTTTAAATATTTTGCAAGGACATCACCAAAATTCACCTTAAAAAAATATGATTATGCCACTAACTGAATCACTATTTGACATACATAAATAATTATATGTGGTGAACATGGTGCGAGTACACAACCAGGGATAATACCATATCTAGAAGATGCTCTAAAGCTTTGGTTTGTATAAAGAGCACGAGTATTGTGATTTCCATTGTTTCAAAGGACACAAAACTGATAGGTTCTTGAGACTGCGACATTATATACAAGACCTCATTGAAGAGGCAAAAATAACTGTAGATTCACCCCTGACTCAGGACAGGGTCCCAATGAGAAAATGGGTATATTCAAAGAGACATTTCCTAAACATGTAGTTAAGAAACAAAAGAAGCCAAATCGTGGACAAAATTCCAATGACTATAGGAATGTTGCGTATGTGTACTCAACTAATGATAGTCTATTTGATTCCCTTATAGGTTTATATCCATTCATCCAGATGAATAGGTTAATATTATTATGATTTTAGAAAATAATTGTGTGATAGGTACATGACGTGCTAGTTTGATCATACTAGATCCCTTATTCCTTAGAAAGGTCATTATAATTTAATAGAATAGTTGGAGAAGACACCAACTAGGATATCAATTTTGATCTCCTCAAAATATCTACTGCTCATTAAAACATATTCTATAAAACACTACAGAGTTTTGGAATCTCCACAGATGTAGATATCACACACCTTCAAGTGATGATTGCACATATTAATTCTAATGATCATGTCACTTGTGATCACACTATAATCCCATGTAATGACCCAGAGCACAACTTACCCCTATACCTAGAAGTAGTTGTTACTCATCATAAGATCAAGAGAGTACTTGTGGACGGTGGATTTGGTTTAAATATTTTAACTTTGAATTTGGTTAGGTAGTTGGGCCATTTTCGGGGCTAAAACTATTATAATCACAACATATGATAATGAGGAACATGATTCAGCAAGTAATATAGTAGTTCTATCAAGGTGGGGATGACATGTCACGATACTAATTTCCATGTCCTTAACCTAGATCTTCCCTACAACACGATCTTTGGGTTCCCATGGATTCACACCATGCAGGATATTCCCTCCACCTTTCATCAATGTATCAGGATGTGCCATGGAGGACAAATAATCACCATTCAGGGTGATCTAGAATCTATTCACACATTGTATGGTATTGCAAAAAATTTCTCATGCAGCCTATGATTGTCTTTTTGCATATATTGTCATGCCCTTACAAACAAAGGCTATAAAGGAACGTGTGGATCCAAATATAGTCACTCCTTGTCATCATAACTTTACTTCGTTGGTAAACCCTTTCTCATCATTAGAGGAAAAGTCTACAAACTATGGCCCAAGTGAGCAATTTACTCTTTAATAAGCCTTACTAATATCGGATCTTTCAAGTATCACCCAAGACACGAGGAAAACCTTACTTTCAATAAAAAAACACTAGAGATAGATGCCCTAAACCCTTTGAGATATTTATCCCTAGTGGTCTCTTGTCTAAGGAAAATATGTTAGAAGATCCCACTACGAGAGTACCCGAGGCTACCATGACATCATGCCATCAAGTCCCGTAGTATAGCAAAGGCCACCGCATGATGTATGTCATAAGTGAAAATGGGTTTGGATGCACTCTCAATGCACAAGGATGGTTAGAACCCATTCTTTTCCCTCATTTAAAATCTAACAAACATGCCCTTAGAATTAGATCTCATGATGACCCACCCTTTGAGATCGATGCCACCTATTCTAAACATGAGGAAGACTCATCTCATTCCAATAGCGATGCGGATTCCCAATCTAGCCTCGACAAGGATCTTACCTCCACAAACCTATTCCTTGATTCAATTGTTTTTACCTTATCTGGATCAAATTCCCAAACCAATTACCAAGTAACCCTTATATATCCATAACTTCTAGATTGGGATCAAAATTCTAATGTACCACTTGATTTATTTGAAAATGATGAGGCATTTTCATAATTCATGGTAATAAAGATTTCTATTCCAACGAGGGATCACAAGAAAGTATTTCCTATCAAACTAGATGCATGTGCATACTTCAAAGAATAAGTGGAGATGTGTGGACACTTGAGTAAGAATTTTTAATAAATAATAAGAATACATCAAAGAAACCTTGTGGGAAGAACAAATATAAGTCTCATAGTGACAAAAATTTTGAGACCCTAATAGACAATAAAAATGAAGAAATCATAAAAAAGTGGAATATCCTCATAAAGATGATCTCACACCTCCTATGAAAGTTTAACTTACTCTACCCCCCGATCCTACATGGATGGAGGATGGTTCCAAAATGATTGTAGAAGAAATGATCATTGTCAATATTCTCTCGGAAGAAGAGCCTATAATGATAAAGTTGGAAGGTTCACTCTCAGCACAAGAACAAAACATTTTTGTTGAAATATTGTGAGAATATGTAGATGTATTTGAATGGTTGTATGAAGATATACATAGATTCGACCCAGAATTAGTCATGCACAACCTTGTTATGTACCCAGATGCTAAACCTATGAAGAATAAATTGAGAAAGATGCACCCCAATGTTGCACTACTTGTCAAAGAGGAACTTGAAAAGTTATTATCTACTGATTTTATTAAACCCATTAACTATTTAGATTGGATATCCAACATAGTCCTAGTTTAGAAGAATCCAATTAGTATAAGAATTTACACCGAATTCTAGTAAATCAATAAATC
This sequence comes from Taxus wallichiana var. yunnanensis, assembly GCA_018340775.1. Lineage (NCBI taxonomy): Eukaryota > Viridiplantae > Streptophyta > Pinopsida > Cupressales > Taxaceae > Taxus > Taxus wallichiana. Next base: position 155,599,016 of record CM031235.1, on the reverse strand, counting down.
ATGTCCCAAATATGAAATCCCCTTGCATTATATTGATATGATCATCGATTCTACCATGTAGGTTATGAAATGTTATCCTTAATGGATGGTTTTTCATGTTATAACCAGATCCAAATTGTAGAAGAGGATCAACATAAGACAACTTTCATCACCCCTTGGGGGACATTTTGTTATAAGGTCATGCCTTTTGGGCTCAAGAATGTTGGGGCTACCTATCAACATGCAATGATGGTCATCTTCCATGACATGATGAATGACATCATGGAGGATTACATTGATGATATCTTAGCAAAATATAAAACCAGAGGAGAGCACCCTGAAGTGTTGAGACATATTTTCTAGCATCTCTAAGATTATAAAGTGTGTTTGAATCCTAGGAAGTGTGTCTTTAGAATTTTGTCAGGGAAGCTCCTAGGTTTCATCATTTCACATAGACGAATAGAGGTGGATCATGTAAAATTTATAGCTATCACAAAAATTCCTCCACCTATGAATCTAAAAAACCAAGAGTTTTACAAGGAAATATTTAGGAAATGTGTCGTTTCATTTCACATATTATGGATAAGTGTCATCCATTTACACGTCTCCTTAAGAAAGATGTTATGTTTAACTGGGGACCAGATTGTCAAAAGGCATTTGAATTTCTTAAAGAATATCTTGTCAACCCTCATGTACTCATCCCACCTACCATAGGAAAACTTCTCCTATTGTATATTTTAGCTACCCAATTTTCTATTGGTGCAATGATTTCCCAATATGATCTAGACCATAAAGAAAGAGTAGTTTATTACCTTAGTCACACCTCAATTTCCTTTGAATTAAATTAACCACAGTTGAAAAGGCCTTCCGGGAGTTGTCTTTTCCTTTCAGAAACTACGTCATTATCTCCTTAACAATAAAACCAAGCTAATATTTAAAGTTGACCCTCTTAAGTACCTTTTATCAAAACCATCCCTTACGGGACGGATGGCTAGTTGGATCATTCTCTGAGTGAATTTGATATTGAGTTTGTTAACAAGAAGTTGAAAGGACATGTATTGGATGATCATTTAGTAGAAGCTCCTTTACCAGAATGGAACCTTTGTGTCTGGATATGTCAAATGTATCCATGATGTATATTAAAGAGTATATTGAATGGAAAGTATATTTTGATGGATCATTCACCTTCCACGGATCGGAAGCAGGAGTCATGGTCATCACTCCCATAGGGGAGGTCATTACAAGGGCATTTCATTTGGGATTTGCTTGCACTAATAACATTGAAAAATATGAAGCAATAATTGCTAGCCTTAAGTTGGCTATCACTTAGAATATCGACGATTCACTGAGTCATTGGTGACTCCAAACTTATTAGTAAAAAAGTTAATGATGAGTATAAGGTTAATGATGAAAATATTATTCAATACAAGAAATTGGTTGAAAACTTGAAGGAATTTTTTTACAAGTTATCTTTGAATGAAAAACAAGGTCACACAATAGATCATCGGATTCCATGGCTACCATCGATCACTTGTTACACATTCCACCTTAGGCAAGTAAAATGTCATTCTTTATAGATCATTTATGAGTTCCCGCATATGACATGCCGAGAGTCATGTTTGGCATGTAAAGTTGTTGGTCCCTTATCCCTTTAGTATGACCCTATATTTAGATACCTACAAGATGGCATGTTTCCCCCAAACATTACATATTATGAGAAGAAAGATCTTATCCTCTGTATATCCTATTATACCCTCCTAAGAGGAACCCTCTACCGTCATGGTTAGGATAGGAATCTATTTCGCTATTTAGATGTTCTTGAATCATTCCACGCTATTAAATAAGTTCATGGAGGTATTTTTGAGTGCACAGTAGTAGCATGGTCTTGGATAAGAAACTCTTAAGAGTGGGATATTATTGGCCCACCATGGAAGTAGACTGTTGTAATTTTGTAAAGAAATACGAGCTATGTCAAAATATGGAAACTTCATACATGCACTAGCAAAGGATTTGCAGTCTATCGCAACACCTTGGCCATTTTCTAGGTAGGGAATCGATCTCATAGGGAAGCTCCATTCTACCTCATCAGATGGTCATACCCAAATTATTACTACCATCGAGTATTTCAATAAATGGGTAGAGGCTATACCTCTCACTTATGTCACTAGTGCATAAATTTCCAAGTTCATTATGAATCACCTCATTTTCCACTAAGGCATATCTTCCACCATTGTCAACGATAATTGCAATTCCTTCAAAATAAAAATAGTCAAAGTGTTAGGTCAATGATTTCATATTCAACTAAAGTGGTCCACCCCTATTACCCTCAATGTAATGGATAAGCCGAGGCCGCCAATGATAAACATTGTCTAGATCATGGATAAAATGATAAGTAAGGCCGATCATAATTGACACTTATAGATACATCCTTCCATATAGGCCTATCGAAATTCCATCCATGCTCCTATTTGGTGGGACCACATATTCACTAGTCTATAGAATTGAGGCCATCATACCCTTAGAAGTGAACCTTTCCTCCCGAGAATATCACTCCGAGACTATCTTGATATGGATAAAGACTATATAGTTGCTCGGCTAGCAAGCAAAGCTACACTATTAGATGAGAATTGTATGAGAGTGCTTAATCACCTAAAGGTTTACTAGAATAGAGTGTCAAGAGGATATAAGAAATGGATCATTCATCATGAATTTCATATAGGTGAGCTTGTTTTAAAATAAAATCATAAAAACATTGTCAAAGACAAGAGAAAAGAAAGGAAAAATTAAAGCTAACTAGTTAGGGCCTTATGTGGTGATTGCTAAATATGGATCAGGAGCTTATAAAATTGTAAATATCAGAAAATACCTAAAAAGTAGAAAAAGAAAGAAAAAAATCAAGAAAATAGTAAAGAAAAAAATAGGTCGTCTAAGAGTGAAAACCACACAATTGTGGTGCATTGGATTGGTCCTTGGGTAAAAACCGGTTTTTGGCACTCAAGGAGGATTCATTGTTCTCAAATTAAACTTTCATTTGGAATAATAACTATTACTTTTGTGTAGAATTGGTTTCCCTCATCTAGTATAGAAATCTTTCTTGCATCTACTTTTCCAAGTCATGATCTGGTTTGTTTGTTCTTATATCTACGTGAAGGAGTTTCCTTTGTATATTCTCATCTAACGCTAGGGGTACCTTCAAATTTCACCTTCTTGAACATACACAAGTGGCATTATACCTTTTGTATATTCCCACTTCACACTCGGGGCATCCACGCTTCTTTTTTATTATACATCACTTTCAAAATAGACCTTAGAAAACACAATTTTTTTAGAAAAGATATAAAAAAATATAAAACATTCAAAATACCCCATTCTAGGGATGATGTTACATCAATTAGAAAAACAGTGTCTCTAGGAAACCCTGAAAATAGTGTGAACAATAGCCTTGAAAAGTTGTCTTTTATGATGACACCAAAAAGCAATAGAAAAATATCAAAATTGCCCCGCAAAATGGAGTCTTAGTTTTCTTGCTTTAGTTGTTGGTTTGTAGAATGTTGATTACATTTTATTTTCATGTTGTATACATTACATTGGATTCATTTTCTTAGGTTAAATCTTACTTAGCTATTGCATTTAGTTCATTCTATCATGTATACTTGTTTATAATTGTATTGTTTTCATTCATTTTATTTCCATTCCATTATGTGATATGTTTATAGGATTGAGTTCAAATGCTTAATTTAGTTGAGTGTTTACTTAATTCGTTACATTAGATTCACTTTGCATGTTTGTGATTGTTTATGGTATGTTAGTTCATAATTAGGTTGTGCTTGTAAATTGATTGTACAATTTGTTGTCATCATTACATATATCACATCTATCATCTATCATTTCTCATCACATCTAACACCATCAAAATACATCATATATACAAAACATGCTAATTCTTACATCAAGCATGTATGCTAAGCTAATAATCACATATCGTATCATCAATGGGGGCAAGAGTGGTTGCACATAATCACAAATCTATCCCCCGTGCTAATATCATCTATATCATCCTATATGCTAAACATCTACCAAAGTATCTCATGTACAAAACATATGATATTATCTAAGGATATATCATCAATATACAACATATGATGTAACATCATCACAATCTATCAAGATACATACATGAGAAATGAAATCATAAAACATCAGGATATACTCATCATACATCTATAAAAATGAATCATCATCATAAAGCATATAAAAACATGACAATATAAACCATCGAATGTCCATATATACATGTGTAAATATTTGTCTCAAAATAATATATACATCATCGATACAAAATCTACCATCAAAAGGGCATGAATCAAAATTGATCCTTCATCATGAGGCATAAATAATACATTCGTACATACATTGATCAAAATCAGCCTTCATAAGAGGCATGTATACATACATATATCAGTACAATAAGAGATTCAACCATGACTCTCACCCTCTCCTAGGCTTCTGGTTTGTGGCCTAGAGGATGAAACCATAGCTGATGGGATGGTACGGCTCTAGGTGTACCACCTTGTTGAATGATGGGATGTTGTATCGACCTCTCTAATGTTTTTGACCTAGATCATGTCCTTCTCAAACCCAATTGATCAAAAATAGTCACTCTCTATCCCTTTGGCACTACGTGATAGTAGGTGGACTTGTAATAGGAGGCCTCACCACTAGATCTCATGATATCCTAGATCATCTTTGTGTCACAAAATTTTTTGGCTACATGTACAACAAAATATTTCTCCCTATCAGTCTACCAATATCAAATGGGCCTAGCTCAAAGTAGTGGCTGTCGATTTGTATGTTGTAATGGTCCGGACCTCGGACTAGGCTTGATCTCTCTAAATAGTAATACCCTCCACCTGCGCCTAGTCCTTGTCCCGCTATGTAGTGACACCCTGTGCATGTGTTTGTGCTTGATGTAAGAGGATCAATATCTAAGAATTCTACATTGCTAACTATCGTATATACTATTTCCATGCTACCCCATCTCCACCCCGAGTGCCCTTAGCTCTCTATTGTTACAACTCGTACCTAAGATCGCATGATCTCTCTTAGACACTACCTATAACTGAATGGCTATCACTACCTATAATTGTTGTTGAAGAAAAACTAAATATCCATCATCTTCACCACCACCTGGAGCATGAGGTGGTGGACCCTTCTGACGATACACCTACTTGTAACAGAATGTATAGCCCCACTAGAATGCCTATTGGAGGAAACTATATCTCGAGGAGTCTAGGGCGGGTGTCTCTTTCTAGGCATAGGCCCACGACCGTGTGGCTGCTATGGTGGAGTACCCTATCACCTACCCCCATCATGACTCTAGCTATCGAAAGGATAATTTCCCTCATCATCATCTCCATCATCCTAACCACCCTCATCACCATTGTTAGGAGGTGCCACTGGAGGTGCTCTCACTCCTACATCCCATGGTGCTCTAGGAATTGTCAATTGATGAGGTAAAATTGTGTGGTACCACAAAACATACTATGTTGTACAACTTGGATCCTTGACCTCTCTCAAAGGTACCTACTGTGCTGACATCATCTATAAATAGTTGGCCAAGGCTCTGTCTCTGGTGATCTATGGCCCCATATCAACATACTCTTGGGCCCTATGAGCATACCACATATCTAGCCCTAGTACATCATGTATAAGGCAAAGCTGTCTCGACATCGATAAAATCTATAAAACTCCCACATATAGCTACTACAACCCATCATAAAATGCTCTACCGTCACTATACAAATCTAAGCTATCCTCAGAGCCACTTTGGAAATGTCTATATGGCCTCCATACTACTATGACCTACTATAATTCATCCAACTCTCGGTGGTAATGATAGGTATCTCCCATGTTCAACTACACATCATCACTAATCGGAACCCAACCTATAGTAGAAGGCTCCTCTTAAGCTTGATCTCTTAATACACCTATGGGACGATCAATAGTAATATGGTACCATCTACAAATCTATAGCAATCGGTAGATCCTACCATCTTTTAACGGTAGTATGTGATCAAGTGAAGGTTCCAGTATAAATGTGCCAGTATGCACTAGCCCCAATAGTATGTATCGTAATCAATTCAACCGTGTATCACTCTAATGATACTGAGTGGAAATGAAGCTCCGGTCTTGTTAGGGAGTAAAAATCCACTAAAAAAATCCATCAGATATACTATGATTCAATCAAGCTCAGGATCTACTATACACCGTGATAATCTCACTATCATCCTGTGGCGTGGTATATCTAGAATACCAAATAAATATATAATACATTGATCAATATCGGGCTAGTGAATAATGTATTAAATCAACTCACCCTAGATGGGGACTCACATAGTATGCCATATGTCCTCCAAGATAATAGTAATTTCATGAGTGGGGAGTCGGAAGTGCGACTCTCGCTATGCCACCACTCAACTACGGGCTGTTAGGAGGCCATGGTCTAGTATGATCTATGGAATATCATCCATGTTGGCTAACCCCATAACATATAAAAGGATATCCAATATCCTCTAATCATCCTCATCAAACTATGCCTATATCTTAGTCATGTGACCATATCTCTCTATGGTATGAAGGACATGTAGTAGTCTTTGCGCCTGACAACAAAAATATAATTATTAGGGCTACATTTCTATCTACTTCTATCTAAATTTCAATCTCTATTATTATTTTATTATTCTAAAAATACTAATTTTCACTTTATTCTATGAGATTCTTGTCTATATTTATCTACCCTTAGCTTATTTTTCCTATGAAAATTGGTTAAGTATTTTCTTTTGGTGCATGTGCGCTCCCTTCACCTTGCTATACACCTATTTAAACACATATGTTCTTTGTGCGTATACGCTCCTTTTCAATGCATATGCATCCATACCAACACCTACGCTCCCAACCTTCTCCACCAAACCTCCCACTATGTACAATGCATACGTGCCCGATGTATGATGCGTATGCCTCCTAGTCGATGAACGCGTGTGTGTTTTACCTCCTCAACACATACACATATCCTTTGATGGATACATGTGCACATACTCTGGTATTTCGATAGGTACACCTATGCATATCCATGTTTTCAATGTATGCACACATGCACATACATATTTTCCCTAAAACTAACCTAAAAAGTGCTAAAAATGTAATTAAATGTGAAAAGGACAAAGCAAGGATAAAACACTCATGAAGGGTCCGTCTACTACGTCCCGAAGATACTACTGGATGCATTCTACTCATCTCCTCCTCCTCGAAGCCTTGCTATCTCACTCAACTACTCTCGCACTCATTTGTGGTAAAAATTTACAAGATCTCTGCTACAAATGGCTGGTTGTGATTGATTTCCCCAGTGTTGGTATAGTAGGCTCTCGCGATGCCATCGGGGCATGTATTCTCCGCTTTGATCACTCTAACACTTCTTGTCTTCATGATTTTGATTATTTTTATTGAATAATTATTATGTTTATTAATTTTCAGCTACGTTGGGAACTATTTGCCACTTAACGCTTATCTATTCACCCTAGGAATTTGTAAATATTTCTAGTAACTATTTTTTTGTTCTATTTTTATCTATCACCATGATTATTTTTAAATAATTATTTTTGGGCCATTTTTACTCTCATCGAGGCATTCTATTTCTACCCAACACTCATTATCCCGATCACTCTGGAGAAATTTTGCGTGCTTCTAGGAGATCTTCTATTTCTTAAATTCTTTTGACCGATCAAAATAATTTAAAAATTATAAAATCATTCAAAAAACCAAAAACTCATAAAACATCAAAAATGGACTAACATTAGTAACAAGTTCATTTGCAGCTGAAATTTGTGTCTCTCACATGATGTTAATCTCATATCTTGTTAGCATTTCCACGCGTATTGAGACAATGACTCGCATATCCTCTAGATCTCCAAATCATTTACAAAAGCTATGCTACTTACTTTGTTGATACTCAAGGGCACGAATTGTTTGGTATTGTTTTACTTTTTGCACCTGCTATTTCATTGGACCTAAGTGTCCTCCATCCTTTCCCTTGCATATAAATATTTCTTGGGGTATCACTTTAAACCCTTTTTCATTTATCAAAACATTTGGGATTGCAGCTCGATAAAAATATTTGTGCAACTATCTTAAACGTTGTTGGTTTGAGTATGTGTGATTGTACTTATTTCCTGTTAGATGAGTTTGTTTGCTTCTTGTATTGCATTGCATTCATGTATGTTGCATGGATTTGGCCATTTTTAGCAATGGACCAGTTGTTTTTATCTTTTCTTTTCATGTCATTTTACATTTCCGTCGTATGCTCATATTTTAATAAGGACCGATGATGAAGATTACTAGCAATATAATGAATAGAATTGTTTTTATACCATTGGTTTACAGATATATAAAAATCCCTTTTCTTGTTGTTTCTCTTCATTCACACCTTTATTCTCTACACAATTTTATTTCTTCTATTCTCTTTTTGATCATCGATCGATTTCCTCCATCACCCCATCGACACTTGAGGGAGCATCCTTTATCCTACTAAATTTTCTTCTACCCCTTTAAAAAATTTAGTTGTTTGTAGTTGTCTACTTTATTTGAAATAACGTCACACACATCAACTCAAAGAGGGGAAAATGTAGACACCTATAATTTGGTCTACATGATCCCATTACTAAGATCATACTAAATATCCTAGTCTCGTGTTAATTTACTACACTATGCTAGTAAACATTTCTAACCTCTCCTACACCCCTAAACCATGCTAATCCCCTCTAAAACGGATTCTATAAGCTTGTTTCCCTCAATTAACCTCGCTTTAGGTTAACGAACCCTCCTATTTACTTTCTAGAAGGATTTGAATTTCTAAACAAATATCTTACCTTTCTAAATAGCCACTTAGCTTCCTAAAATCTGTTCACACCACCAAATATGTTTTTTTCTAAAAATCAACTTTTTGAACCCTTTTTAGTCCCACATGCATCCAAAACATCCTTTTCTCAAATTCAAAAAACTAAAAATAGAGGGATACCCCTCCCACCTTTTCCTAATAACTCTCTCTCTATATTAGTTCTAATTTAATCCATTTTAGATCTCTTAGAGTTATTTTCATAGTTTATTTGAGTTATTTTCTAATCCATTTCAAATATTTAGGTAAATAGGATAAGCCATTAATGGTGATATTTCATTCTTAATATTTTGAAACATCAAAAATTACAAAACAGATTTTTGAGAGCTTTAATAGGTTAATTTATTGATAGCTTTCATGGAGTAGAGTACTAATATAGTCATGTTTAGAGGTTGATTGTTTGTTTCAACCTTTATATATACATGTAAATAGGTAGCTCTTGTTTATCTCTAATCTTATGGTCATTGAGTTGTTTTTTAAAGATTTTGTGGCCTCTTTTGTGTTCTTACCCATTTTTATAAGCTTTTGTAAAATTTTCATTACACACAGTTAAATTAAAAAAATTGGCCTTTGGGACATTGTTCTACACTTTTCCTAGCTCCCGATTCATGAAGATATAAAATTAGTTATAAAATTTGAAAAAATGAGAAAATGGGTCATTTCTATATCATTGCAATTTTTTCTGGTTTAGGAGGAACACTAGGTACAAGTTCCTTTAGGTCATTAGTTCCCCAAATTCATCTTTTGTTTATACAATGAAAAATTGGCAAAGTTTCAATAAATTGTGGGTTCAAAGCGAGTTACGAGCACAAAGGGCTATGAAAGAATGTGTTGTGGGTGGTACAAGGTTCTCGGGAACCCAATGATCCCCACAGAAAATTTCAACCCATAAAAAAGAGAAAAGGAAAAGGCAGGGTTTTAGTGTTGTGGGCGTGGAGTGCATTAGGTGAACCAGGTATCGGGGAACTAAAGGTTCATGGTATAATTCCACGTGGGTGAAGTTCTTCGTAAATCCCATTAAATGAATATGCAAAGGACATGAGAGTAAATAGAGGCATAGTATAATGCGAGATAAAGTGGATTTTGAAGGACCAAGTGACCCTTGTTCCCTAGTTCCCTCTTGTTGTCCTATGTTTTTGCAATGCCAAAAACACTCAAAAATAGGACAACCATACCACAATGTTGAAAAATTTGAAAGTCATACCTTCCAAAGACACCCCTCAGTCAGTTCATCCACAATACCAGCCCTATCCTGTCATCAAAGTGACCCCTAAGTGATTGTCATGTATCCCCCTAGGTGATTTAGGAAGAAAAAATCATTCAAGGAACTTCTGGAGAAAAGTATTCAACAATGGAGTTTTGAGCCATTTTGGGAAGGGCTATCATCAACCTTCTTATGACTAGTGCATAATCTAAATAGAAGATCAAAAGGCCAGGATGAAGGAGTATTCAAGTGCTAAAAACATCGAGGAGTTGATTTTGGTAGATTTATGGAATTTTCGGAGGAGGTTTTAGAGCAATTAAGTGAAAACAAGTTTTTGGGCTTGAAGGAGCTTGCACCATGAAAGAGGACCTGGACTTTAAACCAATATTAAGGGAGCTATAAATTGAGTTAAAAGCATGAAAAATTACCTATGTAAATAATTTTTAGTACTCTACATGGTGGAAAAGATAGGACATCTTGAAACCCCATTCATCTCTCTAGGAAACTCATTCTTTCGGCACACAATGAGAAATCCTGAGAAAAAAATATCCATTTGGAAGTGTTTCAATTAGATTCAATGCTTTCTATCCTAACCATTATTATTTGATGATGTTTTTCATGCAAAATAATATAAGGAAGGCCCAAAACTCATTCGGGAGCTCAAGATATGACCTTCACAAGTCGACTCTCAAGGTACGCTCTTCGATACTTAACCAAATTTCCAGTGGGACACGTGGCACAACCAGGTGAAGGAACATTTTCATGTCCCCTTTACACCTTTTTAAATGGACATGAGGTGCACAAAATTGTGACCAATCCCTATAGAGCCCCCTAGATACCCATATGACCTGTCAACACACACCTAAGCCCCTTTGACCACTTTGACCTACACACCTACCTAACCATGCATGTGTGACACTTGGCATTCCTAGAGAAAGGTGAATTTTCTTGCACCTATTATCTCCTTTGCAAAGGGACACAAAAATTTTCCCCACCCTCATTTTTCCCCTCGACACATGTAACCATTTTAGGCATCCAAGTGCTTGTTTTTAGCCCCCTCCTCTATTCCTCCGAGTGAATGATTGGTAGACGCTTGAAAAAAAAAAGGATTAGGTGATTTTTTGTGCACCTATTTTCCCCAAACGAAAGTGAAAATTGAGACATAAAAATTCAGCCCATCTCCTCTTTGCATTTTTAAAATATTGGAAGGCGAGAACTTAGCCATTTTTTCGCTCTTTCTCCCACCATCTGCACTACCAAAGCTCCACAAAATTTTCAATCAAATATTCCTAAAAAAATTTGTGATCTACCAATTTCTACCATTTTCACATCATCATATTAAGAAAAAAAATAAATACCATGGATTCTTGAAGGCTCCAAGCTTGTTCTTTGCTAAAATGACTTTGTAACCCGTGAAGCGAAAAATCTTTGTTGCTTGAAGACCGATGCACGGATCGACATGGGATTTTTCACAATCTTATATTTTTTTAGAGGACATGATAATCCAATTGAAATATTTTGTAAACACGCCTTGAAATTTTTGTAGCAAAGAAAACCCAGTTTCCCATGGAATTTTTTTAAATTTACAATCTTTCAAACCATCAATTGGGTAGGCTTGAAATTTCGGATGTATGTTGAAGAAGAAAAACCCATATCATAAAAACCACTATCATCACAAACCAATTCATATAAATCCACTTTCCAAAAATATTAATCAATTCTACATGAGTACTTGCTATTTTTGGAAAACCATTTTCATAAGTAGTGTGGAAAGGAAGTGTGTGCCGCTGCGTACATCAAAGAAAGCAAAATGATTGACTAGTGCCAAAAATGGTGAGAAAAACAACTTGCTAAAAATAGTAGGTTTCTTATATAGATGATTTCCATGATTAGTAATTCATCTCAAGGAACATTTCTAGTGGAAGCAATATACATAGGGGCCATCTAGAAGGAGAAACAATGTGTCCAAAGTTAGAAAGGGTGAAAAAAATCTATTTACTATTTTTAGTAAATCCCCTTTCTAAGTGCGGGAAAGTGTCTAGAGATTGAGAGAATTCAAGTTCACATGATTTTTATGGCATCATTTTCTGAATAACCACTTCAAAGGAATGATGGTTTTTGTGTTGCTACATGACAATTATTCATTTTTTTCAATTGTGTATTCATTGGTGTTTGTCTTCACCTTATTAGTGTGTAATGGTAAATTACATCATTATAGGATTCATATTTGTCACCAAAAGCATGGAAATATTAGAGAGGATCATCACAAGAATTTACCACATGTCCTCTAGATCGACATCAAAACCCTTAACTGTGTTTTTAAACAATCCTTATATGGTCCAAGTTTTTTTTACGTCAAGTATCAGGAAAGAATTGTGATCATCACTAGTTGAGGAATTTTTTTTGAAATGTGTTCAAAGGATAAATATTCATCAATGTAGAAGATCATCAATAGTCAGAATATCATCTTCAAACATCCTCAAAATGTAGGAATCATCATGGGTACATTGTGCAAAAATTGTGTCAAGCCTTCATGGATTGTTAAGGAGTACTTTTCTCATAGTTCAAAGGTTCGCAACTAGCATTTCACGAACTCATCTCGGAGCTTATTTTCATCAAATATGGATTATTTTTCATTCACACTCCAAACCACATCCTTCTATCTCATTCTCCCTTCCTTCATCTTATTTATCTCTCCATTATAATTCTTCATTGGGCCTCATCATTGTATTTTGTGTTACTCACTTAAGTTACATATTTTAATAATCTAATAGTATTTTCTAAAAATTATAATAGAAATACTTAACTTAATGAAAAGTGAAAGGTCAAAAATGGAATACGTATACGAAGAGTCATATAAGGGAGATGAGAGGTCCTTTAAAATTATATAAATTGAGATGGCTTCTCCATTCCATGGGATTCATAACTTTGAAGAACTTCTACTTTTTAGCACTGTGAATTGAGGTAGCTTGGTTGATTATTTTTATTCATCACTACACATGAAATAAAAGCTACACTCCTTCCATTTTCCCTTTCTTTTTTTTCCTCTATTCCCTCTTGTATGCACTTTGTAAGCACAGTTATGAAAGAGAGATTTGTGTCTTCGATAATTAAGCCTCAAATAACTTTATGTCTATATGGGTCTCATCTATTTCACTAGCCACTTCATTGTTTCTTTCTTCTATATTGGATGTAGAAATTACTTTGGTTACTAGGTGTGATCTCTGCAATCCACTCACAATAGTAATCTTCCTTTAATAGTTTCCCCCTTTCTCCTCAATGCTTTAATTTCATCCCTTGTACCCCCATAAAATCACTTTCTCACATGTTTAGTGGAGTTTCCTATGTGATCCCCATCCAATTTGGACACGCAGAACATTTAGATAGGATTAGGATTAGTTACATTCAATAATGGGAGTTTTACCATTCAATCGAGGGGCGTAGCCCCATGAATGGTTGTGGAGACACCTAATTTTTCCACTTGACATATTTTCTCACCAATTTTTTTTTGCAAATCCACTTTGGGAGAGATTTTCCCAAGTGTACCCAAAAATGATCTCTGCTTGAAAAATACAAAAAAAGTGTATATTCAAAAATAAACATTTTGATTTCAAAGAAAATCATTCTTGAATGTGATCCCGTATCATATTCATTTCCCGTATCACAATGAATAAATTTCTAGATTAGAGTGAAGTACCAACAAGTGATAATGAAGAAGAAGAAGATGATTGCTAAGAATTGAAATTTTTTTATCAATCATCATTCTAGAACATCTCGTACAAATCCAAGAAATTTGAAGGAAAGAATACTTGCACTATCTCCACGAAAAAGGGAAAAAAACTTCCAAAATGGAGAAAATCATTGTATGTGAAGACCCAATTATCAAGTCATGGTGGTTACAATTCAAGAAGAGTGTTGCTAAAGGAAAAATAATGGGAATTTCTCCTCCCGATGATCAAAAATCCTAGAGATGGATATGAAGAAGGTTCAGAAGAGATACGAAAGGTTGTATGAAGAATTAGATGGTACAAAATCCACCAAAGGTAGATTTTTCAACTTCATGCAGCTGACCAAGAAACTCATGACATTTTCTTTCATCTCCCTTCCTCTAGATGACTTCCTTGTATATGGTGATGAAGAAATGGACATTTTGAGAAGAGAATATGTGTAGAGGATTCGAGTGTGGTAGAAAGAAATCTCTATTTCAAATCCTATCATGAAGTTTGGAGGTATGATTTAACTTTGAAAAGAAGATATGAACATCTTGAATAAATTCATCAAGTGGAGGGGGAAGATGATATTTTTCTATAGAAGAAGATCATGAAGATCATTCATACTATAGGGTGTTCATCCTGAAAGGTTCTTGAATGCTAGTGAAGATGATCTTATCATGGAACCTTCTGAGGAAAATCATATCGGTACCTCGAGGAGAATGATGAAGAAGACATGGAGGTGGAAATTCCACTCATCAACTCATCCCGGCTCAAGGCACAACCCATCTCGGCTCAAGGCACAACCCATTAAAGAAGAAATGGATTTGAGAGTAATATTCTTCTTTGTATAATGGATGATTCAATTATTTTGAAGACTCAACCAATGATGAATAAATACAAGATGACCAATTATAAGTAATAATGAATAATCTCCTTTCAAATTTTGGTCTTTCGATTAATGAAAGAATGGAGATATGTGAATAAGAGTAATAAATTCACTTTGGGCATCATGAACCAAAGATGATGAATTCAAGATGGTCACATATAATTTCCCTTCCTATTTTGATCCTTCAAGTGATGTAGAAATGTTGCATGAAGAAATAGAGAAAGTCAAAGAATAAAATTATCTTCCCAATTCAATCATGGATGATAAAATGGGAGAATCAAATTTCATTCTTGAAGCAAAGGATAATAAGCATCCTGAGTGTCACTTCCTTGAAGGATCAACTCCATTATTATCACTTAAGGAGAAGAATGACCATCACGGTGGGTATGAATTCTTTCATTGTCCATATGAGAAAGAGGATTCAATAATGGATGATCAAGATAATGTTGAAAGTTAATCCTACATCATTACCTCAACATCATCCCATCAAGAGGCTGATATGTATTTTGAACTCAAAGGATTTCCCTTCCCAAAAAGCATGGACCTCTTCTCCTTGTCAGAAGATGTCATGAATCAAGCATGCACGTGCTTGTAAGAAAGTGAGTCTTGGGCAACATAAGGCTTAGAAGAGATGATCAAGGATGTTTCAAATGAATCATGGGCTTAGATGGATAATAATTTCAATCATCTCCTGGAGGCATAACACGAAGATTCTTCCAATGAGGATAAAGATGAGCCTCGGAAATATCTCGAAGAATAATTTGTGTAAGATCTCTTCAAGACTACGGAAGAAAGCGAATACCCTCAACCGAACCTTGAAAACCTAACACGGGATATTGAAATTCAAGACAAGTATGAACCGTTTTGTTCTCCTCTTTTTGATATACAAATTTTTGATGCCGATATCAGAGCCAATAGATGAGTTTGATGACTTCCCCAATGCCTTGGTTGATGAGATGGAATGTGAAGATATTTATTTTTCTTCCACATTATATGAAGGAGGTCATGAATGAAAAGGAAGGAAGTTTCTAAAATATCCTTTGGAATTCCTAAATCTTGAAGAAAATCTCTACCATGGAGGAACACAATAGGGAAAATGTTGAGCTGATTTACATGGAATAAAGTAAAAAATGGAAAGAGCATCGGAAGTGTTTTCAAAATCAACTTGGTCACACCACTTTGGAATATTTTGACAGGGAAGAATGAGATTTCATGTGGAAAAATACACTCAAGGGTAAAGAATTCCTCTCTGAAGAAATTGAGGGTTGCAAATTTGGAAATTATATCAAGATGGACTCCAAACGAATGGATATTGATGATAATTTCTTTGAACAAAAAAAAGTATGGATGTGCATGATTCTTATCAAATAATTCAAAATCAGAGTATGCTCACCATTCTTTAAGCTCTGATATATCTTAAACATATCTCCATGTTGTAACATTTTCCTGAGGAAGATGAAGGCCTTCGATTCAATGATATAGCCTCTGTTTGGAAAGTACTCACCTAGATCGGTAAAGTGAGATGTTTAGAGAAGTCCTCGAATGAGAAGGAAATCAGTTTTTTCTCACTCCTCTTGAGTACCTTGCTAATATGGGAGATGATTTTAGGATTCCATCCAAGGATGAATAATGTCTCCATGATGAGGTCAATATTTCCAATTTTGAAAATATGGAGGAATGGTGTCTCATGCTCACTAGATATATGGAGGAAGCTGTTAAGAGGAAAGAGTTTCAAGAAAGTGACCAAATTTTTAATGGATGAAATAATGTTCTTTGTGTAGTGTGAGTGTGAGCATGGAACCATGATTAGTCTTATTCTTCTCAAGCCATGAAAATCCATCACTAGAGCATGGTTTGATCAAATAACAATTTTTATGGTTCGAAGGTCAAACATCAGTCTACTATTCCATGATGGCATGTACTTTTCCCAACCCATTTCCAAGTATGTGTATATTATTTCCCCACATTTGTAGATATCCTAGTGGTATATAATTTCCCTTTTTTTGTTGTGTGTTTGTCTTCCTTCTCATGTGTTTCCTTTTTGTTTGTTTGTGTGTGCATGCTTGTTCAATAAAAAAGTTATGTAGCATATATTTCTAATGACTCCATAAATCCCAATGGATAAGGCACTAGTATATGAAGAAAATTGATATTTTTGGATTCTAACATCATGTATTCATTATGATTGATCCATAATGTGTCCCAATATAGATCTTGTTGTTTTCCTATGTTTTTGCTTGGGCAAAAAAACTTAAAAACATGACAACCATACCACAGTGTCAAAAAATTTGAAAGTCATACCTTCCCAAGACACCCTACAGGTCAGTTCATCCATAGTACCAATACTATCTTGTCATCAAAATTACCCCTAAGTGATTTTCATGTATCCCCCTAGGTGATTTAGGAAACAAAAAATCATTCAAGGAACTTCTGGAGCAAAGTGTTCAACAATGGAGTTTTGAGCCATTTTGGGAAGGGCTATCATCAACCTTCCTATGACTAGTGCATCATCCCCAGAGTGGATCAAAAGGCCAAGACTCATCAGGGGTGAGTATTCAAGTTATAAAAACATAAAGGAGTTTAATTTGAAATATTTTGGAAGTTTCGAGAGGTTTTGGAGCCAATTCAGCAAAAGCAGGTTTTTGGGCCTAAAGGAACTTACATCACGAAAGAGTACCTAAAGTTCAAAGGAATATTATGGGAGCTCAAAAATGAGTTTTAAGAACAAAAAATTACCTATGGAAATAATTTTCAATACTCTATGCATAGTGGGAAATATAGGACAACTTGAAACCCAAGGCATCTCTCTAGAAAACTCATTCTTTCGGCACACAATCGGTAATCCTAAGAAAAATGATCCTTTTGGTAGTGTTAAAGTAATATTAAAGCCTTTATACCCTAACCATTATTCTAAGATGATGTTTTTCATGCAAAATCATATAAGGAAGCACCTGAAAACTCATCTGGGAGCTCAAGATATGACCTTCACAAGTCAGCTCTCAAGGTACACTTTTCGACACTTAACCAAATTTCCAGTGGGATATGAGGGAAAAATAGGTGAAGGAAAATTTTAATGTCCCATTTAAACTTTTCAAAGTGAAATGAGGTGCAAAAATTATGCCTAACCCATATGGACACCCGTATGACCTATCAACACTCACCTAAGCCCCTTTGATCGCTTTAACCTACATACCTACATAACCACACATGTGTGACACTTGGTATTCCTAGAGAAAGGAAATTTTCATTAAACATATTTTCCCCTTTGAAAAGGGACATGAGGGATATAAAAATGTTCCCAACCTCATTTTTCCCCTTGGACATACATGTGACCATTTTTGGGTCTCCAAGTGCTTGTTTTTAGCCCCCTCCTCTATTCCTCTCAGTGAATGATTGACTGACACTTGGAAACAC
Source organism: Taxus wallichiana var. yunnanensis (assembly GCA_018340775.1). Taxonomy (NCBI): domain Eukaryota; kingdom Viridiplantae; phylum Streptophyta; class Pinopsida; order Cupressales; family Taxaceae; genus Taxus; species Taxus wallichiana. Next base: position 155,580,873 of record CM031235.1, on the reverse strand, counting down.
TAGGATTAGGAGAATTTTTATGCACCTATTTTCCCAAAACCAAAGGGACAATGGGGACACAAAAATTTCCCCATCCCCTCTCTTCATTTTCAAAATCTTGAAAGGTGGGACTTAGCCATTTTTCGCTCTTTCTCCCACCATCTCTCCATCTGCTCCCAAAGCTCGCCAAATTTTAAATCAAATATCCCTCAAAATTTTTGTGATCTACCCATTGCTACCATTTTCCCATTATCAGATGAAGAAAAAACAATAAAAATAATGTATTTTTGAAGGTTCCAAGCTTGTTCTTTACCATAATGACTCTGTAACCCGCGAAGCAAAAAAATATTTGTAACTTGAAGACCGGTGCACGGATCGACATGGGAGTTTTCGCAATATTATAGTTTTTAGAGGCTATGATAATCCAAGTGAAATATTTTGCAAGCATGCCCTGTATTCTTCATAGTGAAGAAACCACGGTTTCTCGGTGGTAAAATTTTTGAAATTTTAAATCTCTCAAACCATCGATTGGGTAGGCTTGGAATTTGAGCTACGTTGAAGAAGAAAAACCCATATCAGAAAAACCAATTTTGTCACAAAAAGATGCCTAGGAATCCACTTTTAGAAATAGTAATCCCTTCTACACGGTTACTGCTATTTTTGGTAAGCTATTTTTAGAAGCACTGTGGTAAAGGAAGTGCGCATCGCGGAAATCAAAGAGAGCATGATGATTGATTAGTGTTGAAAATGGTGAAAACAACCACTTACTAAAAATAGTAAGTTTCCTATACGGATAATTTCCATAATTAGCAAGTCATCTCAAGGAATAATTATGGTGGAATCAATATACACAAGGGCCATCCAAAAGGAGAAACAAAGTTCCCAAAGTCAAAAAGGATGAAAAATTTCTATTTAGTATTTTTAGTAAATCCATTTTCTCGGTGTAGGGAAGTGTCTCAAGAGTCAGGGACTTCAAGTTCACAAGATTTTTATGGCATCATTATCTTAACAATCACTTAAAAGGAATGATGGTTTTCATGTTTCTGTATAAACATAGTTTATTTCAATAAATGGTGTCTTCATTGGCATTTTCTTTACCCGCTTAGTGTGTACATGAAAATTAGATCATTCTAGGAGTCATCTTTGTCGGTAGAAGCATGGAAATGTTTTAGAGGATCATCATAATGAATTACCACATGTTATTGGGATTGACATCAGAACCCTCATTATTATTTTTAAACACTCCTTATATGGTCCAAGTTTTCTATGCATAAGGTACCGGGGAAGGAATTTTGATCAACACTATTTGAGGGAAAATGTTCAAAGGTTTTTAGAGGATCAACCTTCATCGGTGCAAAAGATCATCAATAGTTAAAATATCATCTTCAAAAATCCTCATAATAGAGGAATCATCATGGATGCATTGTGCCAATAATATTATCAATCCTTCATGGATTGTATTAGATCTCAAAATTACACCCATCTCAAATTACAAGAATTTGAGGCTCGAGACAACATGGGACCTGTCTCAAGTTGTGGGACTTGAACTCAGCAGGACCTTCGAGAGAAGGAAAACTTCCTCTACTTACTCCTAATTATAAATTACTCAAGGAATTGAAATGGAAATATCTAGATCTACTCTAACTTTGCAAGGGACCAGGGTGAGAAGGAGATACATAAAATAGAAATCCTAATCTAGAGAGGTGATAACACTAGAAAATAAGTGGATGAACACTTCAGCAAGAGTGAAAATGGAGGTAAATGATGATGAAGAGGGTTAAAGTGAAGACTAAAAATTAAAATCATGTCTCAAGATCAACTTTCATGATGTAAAATAGACAAAAAGTGTTGAAATAGCATATAAAACACACCTTCAAAACAAAGAAAGGAAAGAGAGGAAACAAATGATAGATAAGGCAGATGAGACAAAAATCTAAGATTTTATTTCCTGTAAATAATGCACTGAGATAATTACAAGGTAGTAAGAAGATGCAAAAATATTTACAAAATTTGAGTCCAAGGCATGCAACCCTTATAATACTTGTGTAACATAAAATGATGCCATCGCATTTGAAAAGTATCCAACGTTAAGAATGAGCATTGCTCTACAATATATAGAAAATCGTGGAAGAGAGAGAGAGAAGAAATTAGAGGGAAATTTGAATTCCTTCAACTAATCCCAACTACCTTCATTAATTTATCTTAGGGAATAGGGCACCACTCTGTTTATCCACTGTTACACCTATTCTTCAACTGAGCACCCATACCACATTTAATACTAGTGGTTGTGTCACCTAAAAAACCTCTTTACATGTTGGAAATGTTTTCCTTCACTTCTTCCACCTACCATTATTTAATCCATGAAATATGATTGCTTTTGCATGGAGAAGGCTAAGATTCCTTCAAATAATATCAGATTTGCAATAATCAAATTAGATTCGTGTTCATATAGAAATCCATGGAAAACTATTATTCTCCTTTAGCATGTGGCTTCCTTGTCTTAACCTTGCGTATATTTTGAAATCCATGGATCATTCCTTTGTATCGTGGCACCATGAACTCCCGCAGATTTTATCTCCCATTTCATTTTTTTCTATTTCTCCACCTTTCTCCATGGCACCAACCTTGGTGTCTTTTTAAATTATATCTTTTACTCGTGGTGCAAATTAGACCTTGGTGGTCTTTTCCTTTGTCCATGGCATTATTAGATCATGTCCTTTATCCCGTGGCATGCATTCCTTTTCCAAAACAAACTTAAAATTCTCCACGGTTTTGCTTCTTCATTTGTGGTAATGTTCCTCTATCGTAGAATTCTCAAGGCCTCTCTCGACTTCTTCAAACTTACCTCGAATATCTTCTAATTCCAACACTTGTGCAAGTTGCTAAAATTTTACAAGGGATGAAAATTTTGAAACATTTTTGGTGACTCACGGGGTCATCTTCCTACTAAATGGATGATCAATGGCCTTAGGAATCCATTGGGTACAAAGTCGGTGATTGATTTAGTTACTCTACATTTGATTCCTTCACTTGATGAAAATGGATCATTAACACTCTTCACTTATAAAAACATCCTCGAAAACATGCAATAGAAATGCAAGCAACAAAACATGTACAAATAACTTAGGGAAAAGAAACCTAAAATCCAAATAGGAAAATGTCTTTGAAAGAACTTGGAGGAATTAGAAATCTAATCTACCATGTACAATATTCATGAAAATATTAATGGGAGGGTTTGAGATAAATACCATTTATTGGGATTTGAAATTCATTCCCATCAATATCAAATAACTCAAAATAATTAGTAACCTTGAAAGTAAGTAATAATGAATAGTTAGCTCTAGATAGCATCAAATTTGGGATGTCTTCTGGTTTGGCTAGGTCCACATCCCATTTCAAGACCAAATATCCAATCTCTAACATTTGAGGCCTATCTTTTCTATCAAACCACTTCTTATTTGAATTCTTATGTTGTTCCATCCTAACCATGGATGAAATTTCTTTTTATTCATGTTCTACCATTCTAATTTCTCTTTGATCCGTGCCTTGAAATTCCAACTATTGTGCTAACTAAAGAAAATGAAATTCAAGTTACAAAGGAAGCCTAACTTATTTTCCATACTCCAGTTTGTAGGGAGAAGTTCCAATTGCATTCTTTGTTGTTATCCTGTCTGCCCAAAGATTGGTTTCAATTTTGTATGCCACTTCGCCTTTGATTCATGTCCATGGTTCTCTTCATGATTCTCGATCATATTTTTGTTAGTAGATACCTTGATCCATTGTGTTGGGGTTGATAATTGGATGATGTCTTGAGATAAATCCCAAGTTTAGGATCCCAATCAAAGATTTTTGATCCCAAGGAATCTTTAGCATTATTAGAAATAATGGTTTGGGATACGCCAAATCTTGTAACAATTTCTTCAAGAAATTCCAAGATATCTAATTTAATAACTTCCTTTAATGACATGGCTTCAGTCCACATGGTGAAGTAGTCTATTACTATGAGAACCCATTTCTTACCCACACTAGATGGAGGATTGATCATCCCAATGAAGTCAAGACTCTATTATTCAAATGGTTGATCTGCTGAATATGATGAAGAGGAAAATACGTTAATATTCTCTTTCCGGTAAAGAGAGCACACTCCTTACATTCCATAACCCACTTATGAGCATCCACAAACAATGTAGGCAATAAATATCATGCTTTTATGATCTTCATATCTATATCCCTAGTAGAGAAATTTTTGCCTAACAACCATCATGAAATTTGGCCAAAATCCTGTCAGATTGCTCACCTTCAATGCATCTTAGCAGTACACCATCAATGTTATTCTTAAATAGTATGTCGTCAAACAACACATAGGAAAAGGCTACAACCTTAAATACCACCTCTTTTCTTTTCCAAGACCAAGAGTATATATACCAGAGGAGAGGAATTTTATCATTATCTTCATATAACTATCCTCAAGTATGTCTTCATTCTTCTCAGGTTCCATGTGGCTCGATCTTTTAGGAATAAAGTAGTCTCTGGGTTTCAGCTAACTTTCAATAGAAAACATAGCCTCTTACTAATTTTTTGGCCTTAATGGTCACATCATATTCCATGATTTTAGTTACCTATCCATCTTGCTTCTCATTGATCTCTGTTCCCATAGAGAAATCTCTGACGCTGGGATGTGATATGAGAACATTTACATGGCTAGCTAAAATCATGATTTTAGATTTCTTCAAGGTGCACATGATGGAAAACACTTTCTTCTCAATATGGATGTACTTAAGCTCATAATCCTTCAAGGTTTGGCTGATGAAGGCTCTTTGGTTGCTCCAAGTCTTGATCATTCAACTAGGTTAAAACCACGATAATGCAAGAATCAACTCCATACATAAATAAGATAAAATATTTGGAGTAATATATATTAATCAATGTAGGAACATAGGATATTTATTGTTTCATATTTTAAAAGTTATCATCCCCTTCCACGGTCCAACCATTTGAAAGATGAATCTTTTTAACATGAGTGTGAGTGGATTTACTAGACCTGTAAAGCGGATATAAAGAAATTAACAAAGTTCATCTTTCCAAGGAAATATTACAAAAATTCTTGCTATCCAATAAGGAAAGAACAAGGATGGCAGAAAATCTTTATGGTCAATGGAAATGCCTTCTTTAGAAACAACTTACCCCAATAGCTTACCTCTAGGGACTACAAAATTACATTTCTTGCGGTTAAGAGATACCCTAAACCACTTGAATCTTTCAAGTAATTTCTCTAGGTGTTTCATGTGATCCATTCTCTGCTTGGAGAAAATAGTGATATCGTCAAGGTAAACTAAGATGAATCCATTGATATATCCTTTAAAGGAAATATACATTGCTCTTTGAAAGGTGGAAACTACATTTGATAAACCAAAAGGAATTTTTTGATATGCATGTGTTCCCCATTTTATGGTGAATGCAGTCTTGTGTTGATCCTTCTCCTTCACTTTTATTAGATTGAATCCCAATAACCATTAATCATTGAAAATTTCTCTGATCCAGCTACTGTTTGTAGAAATCTACTCCATTGAAGGAAAATGATAGTGATCCATGAGAGAGGCCTTGTTTAGGTCCTTGAAGTCTATGGAGAGCTTGATTTTACCATTCTTCTTTCTAACTAGAACCAAGTTTACCACCCAAGTGGAGTACTTAATGGGAAAAATAATCCTAGCCTTGATGAGTTTAGACAATTATTTTCTCATGAGGGGTTCTATCTTGGGGTTTACCGGCCTTTATTTTTCCTAACTAGATTAATATCAAGATCAAGATTGACATAGTGTTGGGCTACAATCATATTGAACTCTTTTAAATATTCATATCCCCATGAGAACACATCATGGAAATTTTGACATAAGGAAACCAAATTTTTCTTCTCACATTCATCACATAACTTTCCAAGAATTTTTTTCTGGGGAAATCGCAATAGGATGACAATCTTCTTGTTTTTCCATCATGGTCTTTTATGTACCTATGAACTCATCATCTGGACTATTTTTTTTTCTAGAGTGACCAATCCTTTTGGAAATTTATTTGTTTTGAGTTGAATAATCTAATCACCATAGATGTCCTACAAATTAGACTTCATTTTTGAAGAAAATTAAGCTTGATTCTATATGAATTGGACAATCTGTTCATCACTAAAAATAATCACTAGCTGGTTACATTATCGGGTATGGATGTCCCGACAACCATCTTGATATGTTACATTTTTCTCTTAACCAGGTCTTTTATAGGTGAAAATTGAGAACTGAGAGCCACCATTTGATATGTTTCCTTGTTCAACTTCTGTGGTACAACATATAAGTTGAGAGCATAAAAAATTTCCGGTAAGTCCCAAAATCTAAATCTATAGGCTTTCAATAGATGGTTCTTTGTAGCACATCTACTGTGGACTTAGTTAATGACCAACTTAGTGTCTTTAAAGATTTACAACTTCTTGATATTTCTTTTTTCCGCAATCAACAAATCATGCGCTAATGCCTCATATTGTGCCACATTATTAGAACAAGAGAATTGTAATATGTGAGACAAGAAGAACTTTTATTCCTTTGGGAATCAAGATCTACACCCTCCCAACTCCATTTTACTGCTTCTAGAATTGTCAAAATACATCCACCATAAGCTAGAGACTAGTTCCTTGTCTTCTTTGAATTCCACTAGCATAACAGATTCCTCTTGTAGAACACAATAGGTGCCAAGAACAGTCTCATAAGATTTAATATCTTCAGAATGTGGATCAAATTTGTGATCTCTCTTAGCCCATTCATAAAACAAAAAATCAGGCATAAGAGGAGGAACAAGTTATTTTTTACAGGCTTGAGACTTGATCTTGTTCTTCTTGTATTAAACAATTTGACTAGATAGGGTAAGGTTCACATGATTCTATGTGGTAGGAAAAGATAGGCTCATATTTAATTATGAATCTTGTGCTATATCTAGTCCTTAGAAGCATGTGAGTCCAATCTAAAGACAGATAGCCACCTATTTTAGCAGTAAAATCTCTAGATAGGTAAATTGCAAAAATGGGTGGTAAGTATATGAATGATATATCATGGCTTATTGTGAGACTTGGGAAGGTATGAAGTGTCAAATCAAGGTCTTTAACTACCCCTAGGACATTCACAATTGACCCATCTAGTTGTAAAACTCCCCTAGTCACAGGATTGTACTTGAGACCTAGGATGTCAGCAATTTTCTTAGGCATTATAAAAGTACTAGCCCCTGAATCAATCATACAATTATGAACTAGGTGTTTACCCATAATTATAGACATGTAAAGGGGAGGTTCTTGACATTTTTACTTACTTGATCACCCTTTTCTTGACAAACATGGGTCGTGGCATGAGTCTTTTGCATTACTGGATCCACCGGAGGTAGTTTCTTGAGGGATTCACATAGGAGATCACACTTGTGATGGAATAGCCAATGCATCCCACATAGATACATTAACATTAGTCCTCTTCATTTGTTCCACAATATTGAATGGAAAACCCGTCGAACTACCCATCTATGACATGACATCTTCTTTTCTTGGTTGTAACATTGTTTGATCACACGACTTTGTTAAAAAAACAAGTTACTTTTCCACTGAAAGCTTATCAAACCTCAGATTTATTTTACAAATTTTCTACTTCATTCCATAGTTTTTCGCTCTTTCTTGTTTCTTCTTGAGTCCTCAAATTTTCCTTTTTCCCTCTAATTCCTTTCCCGTGACATTGTTGTGATCTGCGGGAGTTGAATCTTGAGCATCCCTGCATTCTTTTCTTATTCCATTTGTTTTCAATAACACTCATATGAGGTCTAATGATGCCACAGGACATTTGATTGAGTGCATAAAAATCATCAAATCTGAGAAACATGAGGTTAACATGAGGAGCGACTTGCTATACTTCTTCTACATCATGATTTGGTGCTTCAATAACTAGTTCTTACCTGACTTGAAGCTCCTTGCATCATGTAGGATTGGAGATACATTTATCTTTAACAACCAAGTTGGTTATGAGGTACATTAGATGGAACAAACCACTTTGTTTCTTATTCCATATTATTTTGTACTAGAAATAAGGCTTGACTTGAACTCGGGGTAGGAAGTTCTGCAGAGGAGGGATAGTTGCTAATGGAAGAGGATAACTTTGACTTTTCCATCTACTATTTTGCTGGTTTTGTGCATATATTTGATTAGACTATCGGTTTCTATATGTCTCGATGTCTCTCATTTGAAAATTTCCCTTGATTTTGATCATTTCTATATGATTGGGAAATTTTTTTCTATGGATATAACTTTGTTTGTCAAGTTTATAATAAGAGATTTAATTTCTTCATATTCCTTTTGTTGTGTAAGGGTTTGTGATGTGGAAACTATAGGCTTTAGATTGGGTTGAAAAATATGATCAATGGAAGGTTGCGTGACTTGTGGAAATTTAGGGGATAATGGCATAGGTGGCCTAGGAGCTAATTTTCCATCTTGAATTAAAAATTCTCATCCCTAATGGCCAATGCATAAGCTGATGGTAGAGTTACACCTCCCATAGATTGCACCATAACAAATATATCAGAGTTAAGAGCTTTCAAAAAGTAAAGAAATGCACCTTCAACTGTGGGTGCGAAAAGAAGCTGGAATTCTATCTCGGGTCTTCGGAATTTGAATTTGAAATTTTCCATTTATTCATTAGGTTCTCTCTTGATTGTGGTTAGTTACTCCAAAAGAGACAAGTTATCAGCTTTCCCCAAATTTATTATACAAGGTTGTGCACAACTCATTCCAATTCCTGATTGAGCCTGTGGTCAATCTCCTAAACCATTGTAGATATTTTCCTTTAAGATGAAGCCAAGAGTTTAAGCGATATGTTCATTTCTACAATTTCATGGATAACACAAACATTTGCAATATCCTGAATGTGGTAAATTGGAGTAGTATTATTTTCTCAGTAAAATATGGAATATTCTTCAAAGAAGATATTGGAATGGGATTTTGGGCATTCAAAGAAAGTGGAAAAATTCTTGTGAAGTTTACAAATGGATTCTACGGTGGTGGTGGTTGATGAGCCATTCAGATGGGTGCGAGAGCTCTAGTGGACAACAAGAAGGGTTTACCAGGCGGAGGTGTTGAAAGAATTCAATTTGGAGGAGATGGAGATCTTTGAATCTATCTTCCTCTTCTCTGTCTACTGGAGATAATTGTAAATACTCAAATATTCCTTCTTGTCTTGCTCTAGACTTTGTTTGGATCCTTCTCATGAATCAAGGATATGTTTGGATCACTAGTACTGCTAAAACCAATTTATATTTTGAATGGAGTCACCAGATGTGTTACTGTAGAGCCTCCAAAGGCTAGAGTTCTATAAATATACACAAGAAACTTGATAAAACTAGAAATATTAATTCCAAAGTCCCAATAGGCATGCCAAAAATGTTGGATTTCAAAATTTCACACGTCTCAAATTACAATAATTTGAGGCTTGAGACAACATGTGAGTATCTCCAAGTTGTGGGATTCGAACTCGAGACAGACTTTCGGAGAAGGATGAATTCCTCTAAGTTTACTCCTAATGCTAAATTACTCGTAGGAATTGAAATAGAACTATCTAGCTCTAATCTAATTTTCCAAGGGACTAGGGTGAGAAGGAGATGCATAAAATATAAATCCTAATCTAAATAGGTGATAACACTAGAAAAAAAGGGGATGAACACTTCAAAAAGAGTGAAAATGGAGGAAAATTATGATGAAGAGGGATCTAAGTGAAGACCAAAAATAAAAATCATGTCCTGAGATCCACTTTCATGATGCACAATAGAAGGAAAGTTCTAAAATAGCACATAGAACACACTGCAAAAGAATGAGAGGCAAAAATGATAGCTAAGGTAGAAAAAGCCACAAAACTAAGATTTTATTTCCTATAAATCATGCACAAATCATTAAAACATTGGAAGAAGATGCAAAAACATTTTTTAAAAAATCATCTAATAAATGAAACCCTTAGAATACTTGTGCAACATAAAATGATGCCTTTGCATTTCCAAAGTATCCAATGTTAAGAATGAGCATTGCTCTACAATATATAAAAATCATTGAAGAGAAAGAGAGAGAGAGAAGAAGAGAGAGGGAAATTTGAATTCCTTCAACCAATCCAAAACACATTTAATAATTTCTCTTAGGGAAAAGGTCGTTGCTCTATTTGTCCATTGTTTCATGCCTTCTTACACTAAGTGCCCATACCACATTTGATGCTTGTGGTAGTATCACACTGAAACAATCTCTTTACATGTTAGAGACATTTTCCTTCACTTCCTCCACCTACTGTTATTCAATCCATGAAATCTTATTGCTTTCACATGGAGAAGGCTAAGATTCATTCAAATCATATCATATTTGCAATAATTAAATCATATTCATGTTCATATAGTAGTCCGTGGAAAACTATTATTCTCCTTCAACATGTGGCTTCCTTGTCTCGGCCTTTCGCGATTTTTGACATCCGTAGATCATTCCTTTGTATCGTGGCACCATAAAATCCTGCGGATTTTATCTCCCATTCCACAGTTTGTTATTTCTCTGTCTTGTTCCATAGCACTACTTTTATGGCTTTATCAAACTTGGTATTTTACTCTGCAAAGTGTAAATTATACCCGGTGGTCATTTCCTTTGTCCGACATTATGAGATCATGTAATTTATCCCACGACACACATTCCTTTGCCATGACACACTTTAAATTCTCTCGTGGTTTTGCTTCTTCATCCATGGTAATGCTCCTCCATGTGAAACATGCTCAAGGCCTCCGCCACTTCTTTTTGCCTCTTAATATCCACCAAGTCTAACACTTGTGCAAGTTGCTCAAATTTTTCAAGTGATGCAAAATTGGGCAACATAATTTTAGGGAGGATTTTTCCCATGGTTCAAATGTTCACAACTAGCATTTCACTAACTCATTTTGGAGCTCATTTTCATCGAGAGATGGAGTTTTCTTCAACCACACTACAAATAATATCCTTCTCTATCCTTATCCCTTTCTCCCTCTTATTTTGTCTCCATTCTAATTATTTGTTGGGCCTCATCATTGTGTTTAAAATTATTAACTTAAGTGATGTATTTTAATATTGTAAAAGTTTTTTTCTCAAAATTATAAGAGAAATACTTAATTTAATGAAAAGTGAAAGGTCACAAGTGGAATAGGAATACGAAGAATCATGTGAGGGAGATGAGAGGTCAATTCAAATTGTATAAATTGGGATGGCTTCTCCATTCCAAGGGATTCCAATTTTTGAAGAACTTATACTCTATAGCATTGTGAATTATGGTAGCTTGGTTGAAGCTTTTTATTCATCACTACACATGAAATAAATTATACACTTATTCTATTTTCCTTTTCTTGTTTTTCCTCTATTTCCCTCTTGTATGCACTTTGTAAGCATGGTGATCAAAGAGAGATTTGTGTCTTTGATGAATGAGCCTCAAATAACTTTGTGTCTATGTGGGTTTGGTTTGTCTCACTAACCACTTCATTGTTGCTTTCTTCTATATTGGATGTTGAACTACTATGGTTATTGGGTGTGAGCTTTGCAATCTACTCAAGGTAGTAATATTCCTTGACTAATTTACCTTTTTTCTCCTCAATGCTATAATTTCCTCCCTTGTAACCCCATATAAGCACTTTATAACAGAGTTCGGTGGAGTGTCCCTACATTATCCTCGACATATTTTTTCACCCACAAAATTTAGATAGGATTAGGATTAGTTACATTCAATAATGGGATTTTTTCCATTCAATGCAGAGAGGCATAACCCTGTGAATGTTGGTAGAGACACCTAATTTGTCCACCCAAATTTTTTTCTCACAAACACCTTTGTACTCCAAATACCCAAAATACCCATATAATAGAGAAAAGTAATCTTAATTGCAGATTTTAGCTAAGTATTTGGAAACCGTGTTCCTCCCAACCCCTCAAGACGTGCATGGCCATATATTTTCACTAGATGCTCCAGATTCAAAAAATTATATATAAATGGAAACATATTTTAATCCTCTACACCATGAAAGCATAAAATATTGAGTTAGGTGGGAGTAGGTGGGAGAAAAGGGTAAAACACTTCCAACATTTAAGGGTGTAATTCCAGGTAGTTGAATAACTATATTTGATAAGATATGATCTCTTCCTTATTACAAAAGGAAAAATATCATGGAGATATGCATTGGGAAGGTCACCCATGCCTATTTTCATATGATTAATGTACTTTTTGGTGGGTCGAGGCCTGAATTTGAATTTCCCTCTTTTCTCCCCTCTCTTTCTCTCCCCCATTTTATATATATTGTAAGACAAAGCTCATTTATAGGGTTGGACATTATGGTAATGTTGGTGCATTCTATTTCAATTGTTGCACATATGTGAATGAACCGCCGACCTCATATTTGAGCTTCCACATGGTGAACCTTTCCTCTCACCTTCATTGTAATGTATCGTGCATCATTTTAAAGCAATAAAAAACTTATTCTATGGTTATTTTCTACCATAGATGTGTTCTATTGCATTTTCCTTTCCTTTCATTGCATTTGCAGGTATTATTTGCATCTTTTATTCTCTTTGTGGGATTCAAATATGTTATATTTCCCTCATTTGAGAGTGTATCTCCAACATATTCTTGGTGTTATCACCTATGTTATCTTAGGATTTCAATTTTTATGCATTTTTCTCTCTCCTGGTCCCTTATAAGTTTAGAGTAAGATTAGATAGCTATATTTCCTTCCTCGGGAGTAGTTTAGCATTAGGATTAGGTAGAGGAACCAAAACTCTTTGGAGGTTTGTCACAAATAGTAAGTACCAAAACTTGAGAGACAATCCCATGTTAGAAAAAAGTAGTGAAATATAACATAAACATCCTAGGGTGCTACTTTTTTGACATACTTGGTGACTTAGGAAGAAAATCTCTCATACCACTTTCAAGCTAGGGTGTTAAATACACAATGAGTTGTTTAACTTCTTAACATTAATTCATAAAACCGTGAGGATGAAATGACCTCATGTTTTTGTGAAAGCTTATAGATTAAATTTAGAAACATACCTGAAAGCCACAAGGTCCCATGCTAAGTAAAAACTTAGGGTGAGCATCGAAAGATCCAATTCAAGATGGAAATTCTCTTCTTCTTGTCCCTATTTCACCAAAACTAACATAACTTGCAATCTAATCTTCATTTGACTCCAAATTTTTCTCACATATTAAGGAAACCCATTTTCATCATCTACAATCATTAATATTCCTTAGATATCTTCTTTCCATCTCTCTAACCCATCTCATTTTCATAGCTTCCCCTTAGGGTTTTTTCTTTGTAAAAGCTAGGGTTGATTGAAACAACATTATAAATCATCATAGAAACACTCCAAAAGGTCCTAAAATACCTATTACATCATAAATCAACTTTCTACATACATCCATGAGCTCATATAGCTCCATATCTCAATCTCATGCAATCTAACAACCATATTTAGTTTAAATGAGTACCGAAACATGGCCACCAACCTATATCGCACCCTGAAACTCTTGTGAGTTTCAAGAACTCCTAAAAAAATTTCTCAATCATTCCAACATACTTCTTAAGTCACCAAGAAGCTCATACAACCATGCACTGTCACATAGGCTAGCTAGGTCACCTAAATAAGCTTGTTAGAATAAACAATCCTCACCAAAAGACCTGATATCATCATAAAAATATGAATCATCATGCCATACTGATCCTAAAAATTATCTGATCCTACTCCATCATACAATTTATATTTAATGAGGTTTTACATCAATGAAAACACCTATACAACAACATGTCGATAATCTACCCCTTTATCATCGATGGAAAACCACCTGAACTTCTCCCCCTTCTTACATTAATGAGAAAGGAATACCTGTACCAACATGTTCTTCATATTACCCATCATCATAGAGTCATTATTTGCTTAGAAACATCAACCAAATGTCTCAAACAACCTCACCAACTTGAAATTTTTCTCAAACCTAATTTTTAGCCTCTTTTCAATCATAAAAACACCATGCCCCCTGGAAAAACACATACATCATATTAACATACCAATAGAACATGAAGAAAGAAACATCATACCTTTTCTTAGGGTCAAAATACCACCATCAACCTTATAATCATGAAGAAATTTTCATTTCCCACCAAAAATCTGTTTTCACCTCCAAGAAGCCACTATACTAGATGTGTACTGAAGCAATCATCCCAAAAATGGGTCAACAATGATGAACAAGAAAAAATTGTTCCACCATACCTTCATTATTAAGTCTATATAACTTTTCATACCACACACATTGACTTGACACAACCAAATCTTGCTCCTCATCTCACACTAGGAATGAGATCCATGTTCAGGCTCAACAATGGTTTTAGAATCAACTTTGAATAAATAAAAACACCATTCAATCTATGGAAAATCATACCACAAATCCCCTGGACTTAGGGCAGCTATATCTAGTATATATGCAAAAAAACAATCTTCTTACCTTCCTCATTTTTCTTAAGAGAAATTCAAACACTTATACATAGTCCTAAAACACATTCTCAGTTCTTGACAGCCATATTGGATGAAAAAATGCATTCATGAATCATAAATTACTTGATCTTAGAGAAGACACCAAAAAAATACCTCATATGGCTATAAGTCATTAATGCAACCTTCTAGAAGAACACACATGCATTCCCCCTATCATGAATATCTTTTTGCATACCTAAGCATCATTTACACCTATAGAAGCATCTTTTCTTAGCAATGTGGCATTGTATCAATCCCTATGAGATCTCATATCTTCTATTTAGATCAATCTTAGCTAGTGAGCATATGAAAATGCTACTCTAATAGCAACCAACTTGATAGAAATTTTAGAATACACACAAAACATCAGGAAATCTCTTCATCATTCTCAACTAACACCTACAAGCATGTATGTTGGAATATTGAAGCAAAAATGATCATTACCAATCATACCCTAGTCCACTAGACATGTACTCCAATTTTTAGGATGATATTCACTTTTAGATCATGTAGAACACTTGAAGATTAACTTATCATATCATAGATGAATTTCACACACACCATTCAATTGTGCACATACTATACATTGCCTTTCACACATTCTCGAGTTTCTAGCTTGACATATTGCATTTTTAGTTCTCTAAGCACTCATATACACCGCATTTAGCAGTTTTGACTCAAAACCATGTCATGCCTATCCTTCTATAGAAACTAGATAATCTTGATAAAATCTCCATACACTAATACATGTAAAAATTTTCATATTATGCCTCATGTATACACCTTGCACATGTAGAGACTCATTTACACTCATAGAGCATCAAAAGTTCAATAAAGTTTTTTTAGGCTTATTATCATCTTTCATACAAAACCCCAAGGATCGTAATAATTTTACACATGGAAAAACAACATTTTAAAGCTTAGAATCATAAAGAAAATTTTACAAACCAAACCACATGCTTGTAGATATGTAAAACTAGGTTTTTGAGCATACAGTGTGCTAGGTCCACATTATTATTCATTTAGATTACCATATTTGGATGAGAGACATGGAAAATTAAATCTAACTCATGATATAATATAAAACTCTTTAAGCTCATGTATAAGCACAAGAAGAACTTAGAAGACACCAAAAGTGACTTTTAGGTTTGTACCTAGGCAAAACACAATTCATGATGCTCAAGAGTACACAAGATGAACCCACCACACAATTCACCTTCTCAAAACATCTTAGACTTCATTCTAGTATTTTACATTCTTATACATGTTTTAAAAACCAGGGGATTAACAAAAATCCACTATACCTTCTTGACATCTCCAAATGCACACTCACAGTCTACTAGTCCTGATTTTGGATGGAATCACACCTAAATTTTGATGAAGATTATTTCATGAAGAAATTTTTCTTGCAACAGATACCCATTTAGCCCTAATATTACCTCCTTAAACTTTGAGTCAAGATCATGAAGACAATTCACATATGTTGCATTTTCTCTCTTTAAAAATTAGGCCATTTACATTCTTAAGTCAATCTCATTATATTATCAAGTATTCCTAAAATTTTAGCCAATTTTATAGAATGATACTTCATGAATCTTGAATTATGCTATGGCTAGGTCATTTTTATTAATTTTTATCTTTTAAATCTATCGTTTACTCCTTCAAACACATATTTCTCTACATACTACTCAAAAAACACTATTAAGACCCATTCAAGGCAGAGAAGTTTCTAAAGTTCCCAAATTTAGTTTTCAAGAGCTCAAACTTGGTAAAAACCTTATTCAAAGACCATTACACCATACTAAGTCATGAATAAATACTCCACACAAGAAAATGACTTGAATCACTAAAATTAAAAATCTTAAATGAATGTCACAAACCATTAAGAGACCATGTTGACTTAAAGAGACAACACACACCATGAGTAACGTTCGAGATACCTAAATCCCCTTGGGACTGTATATTCTTCAAACAAGATACCACAAGATTTAATATCACACTGAAGTTTGCTCTTTCATAGAAAAATCAAATTATTCAGCTTTCACAGACCCTAAACTTCTTGAAGATGGAGTGACATTAAGACTCCCCTACTTGTGTAGACTTCTTCAGACCTAAGTTGTCTCTTTTCACATCATGAGAATTTAAGTAATACTTCTTCTCATAACTTTTATGAACCTCGACTCGGGAAACCTAACATGCTATCATATACCTTCTTAGGGATTGCATAATAGTTTTGAGACCATGTAACACTTGACACCCTCGTCTGATACAAGTTTGATATACCATGACCTTATAGAAATAAAGGATAGAAATCCACACTTAGAAATTTGACTTGAAACTTTGAATCAAGAGATAGGACAATCCAATCATGATACATCACTTTTAACCCATCGACAACAACTCATAACTCACACTCTTTGCAAGTACTGGAAACACATAGAACTTTTACTAAGGAAAATATGTTCAATATGATCCAAACCTTATGACCCAAATTCAATCATAGTTTGAACCATAATCATTCTCTTTACATAGTTACATTTTCAAGACTACTATCCTTTATAACACATGAATTGTGAACTACAAGTCCAAGACTCGTAGCACAATATCCTTCATGACGCATAGTAATTTTATGAAGATATGCCTTGAAATTTATCCATAATGACAACATTTGAACCAAAACTTCTTGATTCAATACAAAAATACCAACATCATACATAGATGCTCAAGATAGTCTTAATAGATCCTATAAACATGATAACTCAGACCCCTATAATTTTTTTAATTTCAATGAAAAAACAAACCCTACACCTTTGTGTATCAACTTTTAGTTGGAAATTAATACAAAAATAACTTATGATAGTGAGAAGGACACAAATATTCAACTTTCTTAATGATACAATAAATAAATGACATTTTTCAATAGCTTTTACCATGAAGAATGTACCTAAGAGAACCGATCTCATACTAACAAACAAAAAATTAGACACCTACAACATTAAATGACTCAAAACACAGATGGATTAAATTTCATACCTTTGTATGCTTCAAATATTGGATTATGGCTCCTTGAATCCAATATGGAGACACATAATACATCTGCAACTAGCCCAGCAAGGTAAAGTATCCATGTACTCATATGGTTTGACACCAAGGTCTTCCATCACCTTTTTCAACTTCTTCACCTTCTCTTTTCTATCATCCACTTGATAGTATTCATGGCAAGATAAAAAAATCCTTAGGTTCAACAAGAGAAAACAAACCTTCATGAGAAATAGGATCACCATGATTAGTACCAACAAATTTGGAATCATCTTTAGTCCTTTTGAGTTCTTATTTCACCTTCTCAACTAGTATAGTCTTAACATCATCCTTCCTTTTGTAGGTGTTCATTTTGACTCTACAGTATCTTATAATGTGACCTAATTTTTTGCACTTGAAGCAAACATGAACATTCTTACCTCTAGAAGCATCATTTCTTTGCTTATAACCCTTTTGATGACAATACTTAGCTATATGCCCAAACTGATTGCAACCATAACACACAACTTCATGCTTCTTATCATTCTTCCAAATCTGATTAGGAGACTCATGATGACATAATTTTTCAATATGACCCTTCTTGTGACAACTATAGCATGTAATATCTCTTGACTGATATGAATGATCATGCCTACCATTGCTCCATGGAAATGCATTCTTAACAAACCTTCTACAATCTCTAGCTCTATGACCAAAAGTATTGCAAGAGTAACACACACCATTGAACTTACTTGTATATTTCATTGCATTAGGCTGCCTAATAACCTTCTTGAGATCTTTAGTATCTTTCATAGATTTAGTAGCATCACAAGGTTTATCTTTGTTTACTTTATGATTATCTCGAATGTTTTTCTTTGTATCCAAGACCAGATTTGTCATTTGTAGCTCTTTAGTTCTCCAACATGTCATTTAGGGATTTTGAAATTTTCTCTAAATTTTCATAGGGTTTCAACTTACTGAGTGCTTGTTCCAAATCTAATTTTAAGGATCTCATCTTCATACTTGTCACAATCTTCTTCTTTAACCTTTAGGGTTTTACTCAAACTTTCCACTTGATATTTCAAACCCATGATGGCTTGATCATGCTCTATGTCCATATCCTTGACCTGATTTTGGTAGGATTCAATAAATTACTGAGAAAATTCATTCTTCATCCTTAATACTACTACAATATTTGAAGACTTATCCATATCTTGTGCTTATAGGATATCCTTCAAGCTGCTAGAATTGCTTCTCAAGGACCTCCTTTGATACCAATCATTGGAAGAACAATGGACTCATAGGGGGGTGAATCATTCCTTAAAAAAATTTAAATCAATTTTCATATTACTTATCCTAACCACAAATCCACTTATCAAATCATTAATGTGTGCACAACATCAAAAACCATATATGTTATAAACCATGAACAAGAGAATAAAAAAAAGTTACAAGATATAAGTGGGAAAACCTAAAAGTGAATAAAACCAACTAAAAAACAATATTTATATTAATATCTTTCAAATTTATTTTAGTGGGACATCAACCCCGCAATGAGCACCAACCCTAGTTTAGTAGACTTATAACCCTACAAGGAACATGAACCCTTAATTTTGCAAAGCACCAACTCCAAAAGGAGGATAAAACCCCCCCAAGATGATCAATAACCCAATAAACCACCTTATGAAGAATTTTTTTGATGTATTTATGCTACCAAAAATGATAGAGATGACAAATTTAGCTCACAACCTCTTGTTCAAACCATTGGTCTTCAATCTCTCCGAAACTAGCTCTTTGTTCCCTTTTCAAATATTCAAACCCTTGTAAACATTATTATTTTAATTCATCAACCCATTAAATACTCTATCATCTCTCAAATCATGCTCACACCTGTAAAAATCTTACACCTAGGTCGCACTTCTTGCACACACAACACTAGTTCACAAAAGCATCAAAAACTATGCTTTTATAAGCTTCCCTTTAGTAAAATTAAAAATATTTCTTTCTGTAATTTCTCATGAAAATTAAAACTTAAACTCATCCCATAAAATTTATCACAAAATTCAAAAGTGACCCAAGTAGTTTAGCCTATCCAAAACTCTTCTTCGATGCACCAAAAATCCTCAAATCCCTATCATTTGAATGAGAAAAATATCCTAACACCACGTTTTTTATTCAAGCTCTAAAATCACCAAAAATATTTAAAATTACATTAAAACATCATAAATGGTCTCAATTATCATTAACCAATCAGATTATTTCATTTAATGGGCTTAAAGACTCATTACCTTCACAAAACACTTGTTTCCACACACCTGTCTTTACCTTTTCACATCAAGATCATAAAATAAAACCTAAAATATGGTATGTGACCACTAAATTTAAATTAAAATACCTTTCTAAAACTTTTAAATAAGTTTTATCTCACTAAATGGGTTCAAACCACATCAACTTTTTCCTTCACTAAATCAAGCTTCCCAAAAGGTGTTTTACAAATGCAACCAGTTTGCATTCTTATTGATACATTCAAAACCTAAAAATTGATTAATTTCATGAAGCATTCATCCCTATTAGCATTACAAGTGATTTCAAGGATCATCCAATCCATTTCATGCTCCAACTAACTCAATCTTTTCAAAGAAAAGTTTTTATGTCCTACAAAGCCACAAATATTCTTGTCCACAAAATAGCCGAGAAACTATATAAAAATCCTCATCATGAGACAAAATTTATATAACTATAAATTTTTCTGAATTATATATCTGAAACAACTTGCATCGCCTCGTAAATCCTCTTGTAACTCTTGTAATTTCAACTTTACTAAAGATCGCTTCTAACCGCCCCAAAACTTCCTTTGACCAAGAAACATAAATGAAGAATACTTTACCATTTATCAGCATACAAATGACCTATAAATATCATGGAAATCAATAAAAAATCACATACATCATATAATGGTCATTTAGTTTTCAACTCCTTTGGGTAACCTTGTCCCTGATCGAACGAATTCAATTAAATCGACATGTATTAGTGGGCTCCACTAATCAGAATGAGAACTACCATACCTTTATGGATGTATAAATTATTCCTCTACTTTTTACCAACATCATCCAAGTAATAGAAATAAAAAATAGCCACTTACAAAAAAAAATCTCTCAAACTTCTTTCAAGCTAGGGTTTTAAACACATAATGAGTTATTTACCTTAATAACATTCGTTCATAAAAATGTGCTGATGAAATGACCTCATTATTTTTTATAAACATTATAGAATCAATGTCTAAACATCCATGAAATTCAAAAGGTCTTATGAAAATCACACAATTCAGAGCAAGCATCAAAAGATCCATTTTCAGCTGAAATGCTCTTCTTCTTGACCCTGTTTCACCAAAACCGAATTTAAAAATATTCTTGATTGACTCAAAATGTTTCTCAAACCTCAATTAAACCCCTATGCAACATATCTAATCATCATCACGCCTTATATATCTCTTGATCTCTCTATCCTATCTCATTTGCATAGCTATCCCTTAGGGTTTTGCACTATATAAGCTAGGGTCAACTTAAACAACCCTCTAACTCATCATAGATACACTCCATAAGGTCTTAAAATAACCGGTACATCATAAATCAACTACCTACATTCATTCATGATCTCATATAGCTCCATAACTCAATCTCATGCAATCTAACAACCATACCTAGTCTAAATGAGTACTTGAAACATGGTCACCAACATGTATCTACACCATGAAACTCATGTGAGTGTATAAAAACTCCCATAACATGCTCTACATCATTCCAACATACTTCTCAAGTAACTAAGAAGCTCATGCAACTATGCATTGTCACCTAGGATAGTTAGGTCACCTTAATAGGCTTACTATAACAATAAATCCTCATTGAAACACCTGATATCATCATGAACACATCTGAATCATCATTTCATCAACATCCTTAGAATTATCCGACACTACTCCATCATCCAATTTTTTATTAATGAGGTTATTCATTAATGAAAACACCTATACAACAACATAAAAGGAACGATAGCAGATCGTATGCCAAGAACACATATGCTAATCAAACACCACGATCAATACGATGAAAGAAATTTTCCGAATAACTTTAGACAAAACCTTTGCAAACAAATGAGCAGCAATATCATATATTATTATGGAACTCAATGAAATACAATGAGAATGGGCCCTTGCTTATATAGGCAAGGAATAACAATTTAAGACCAGTCAAGTCAAGGTCGTAGATCAAGCCATAAATCATGGAAAGAACTAGTCATCAAAGAACTAGTCAAGTCCATAGATTTATGAGAGAACTAGACATCAAGGATCTAGTCAATACCATAGATCTAGGAAAGAACTAGTCAATACCATAGATCAAGGAAAGAACTATACCTAACAACTAGATAATATCTCCTAATATCTAAATAAATAAAAAGAAATATCCACACACATAAGTGGGTGAGGATAAATACAATAAAGGTAAATAATATACCTAGGTGAACATGAGCTAAGGTAAATACCTACTCTAACACCCCCCCTCAAGTGAAGCTAGGGGCCAAAATAGAAGTGGCATGTCCACAGTATGAGTCCCGACAACTAGGCTTGATGAGGTACTCATGTACAATATATCCATGAAGAAATCTCGAACCAAAAGAAGGAAAGAATCCTGCTATAAGGAAAGAGAAAGAAGAAGAAGAAGGAAGATGTTCTCACGAACACCCCCAAGAACAACTTCCGAAACCCCAAGCATTCCACGCAACTCAAGGTAGCGAGGTGATGCAAAAGGCTTCAGTAAAGATGTCTGCAACTCTGCTTGAGTCGGAAGGTACTCCAAGCAAAGAACTCCATCCTGAATGTGCTACTAAATGAAGTGGATGTGTATCTCGATATGCTTGGTCCACTGGTGCTCAACTGGGTTGCAAGAAATGTGAATTGCACTTTGGTTGTCACACCAAAGTACAGTCGGTGAATCCTGTGGGAATCAAACTCTATCAATAATTGGCGAAGCCAAAGAATCTGTTGACTCATCTGTAATTGCTGCCCTGTACTCTGCCTCTGAAGATGAAAGTGCAATAGCCTGTTGCTTTTTACACGCCCAAGAACCGGAGAAGAACCAAGACAGAAAAGATAGCCTAGAAGTGGAACGCCTGTCATCAATAGAACCTGCCCAATCTGAATCTGTATACCCAACCAACTGAGTAGAGCCCCTAGTGTAGTGTAGGCCAAAGTGGGAAGTGCCATGCAAATAGCGCAAAATCCTTTTAGTAGCCTGCCAGTGACTACTATGAGGAGAATGTGCAAACCGAGATACAAGCCCTACTGCACAAATGAAATATCAGGGTGAGTATGGGTCAAGTACATGAGACTCCCAACCAACTGCCTATACAATGTAGGATCACAAAGTGGTGTGGTACATGTGGATGTAAGAGTAACCCAGACTGAAAAGGAGATGGACTTGGCTTGCAATCAGCCATATCAAAGTGCCTAAGAAGATCATGGGTGTATTTTTGCTGACTCAAATGAATCCCTGAATCTGTCTGAGAAATCTACAAACCAAGGAAATAATGCAATAGCCCAAGATCTGTCATGTCAAACTGTGTAGAAAGAGCCCTCTGAATAGTCTGAATGTGGGAAGAAGAGCTGCCAGTAAGTAACAGATCATCAACATACAAGACAAGTATCACAATATCCTCACCGACATGCTGGAGATACACTGTATGATCGGAGTGGCAATGAACAAAACCAATAGATAGAAGAAAATAATCCATCTTCTCATACCAAGCCCGAGGGGCTTGTTTGAGACCGTAGAGAGACCTTCGGAGCCGACAAACAAGAGAAGAATCTTGAACAAATCCAGCCGGCTGCTCCATATATATTTCCTCTTTTAGATCTCCATGTAAGAAGGCACTCTTCACGTCCATCTAGTATATGGGCCACCCCTGTGATGCAGCAATAAGCAAGTACAAGGCATATAGAATCCATCTTGGCAATGGGTGCAAAAGTCTCAGAGTAATCAATACCTTCAACTTGTGAAAACCCTTTGCAACAAGACGAGCCTTATACTTGTCAATGGACCCATCAGCTGCGTATTTGGTTTGGTATACCCACTTACACCTAACCATATTTCTTCCTTTAGGAAGAGATACCAAATCCCAAGTATGATTCTTCATCAAAGAAGAATACTCAGCTGTCATCGCATCATCCCACCTCGTATCCCATGAGCCTTTGAAAAAGACTGTGGATCCTCAGAAACTACCTGACATAAAATTCCAGAACCTGTAGAATGTGTGTGATGATGCCTAGTGGGTGGAAGATCCTCTATGAAAGGTGTTGCCTCATAAACTGTAGTACGAGCCCACTTAGGCATAGTGACAACATCAAGTGGGAATAGGATCCTCAATGGCATCTATAACCTCCTCATCAATCTCCTCAAAGAAAGGATCCTCAAGATGAGATGAAGAAGAAGAAGGAATGGAAGAAGATGAAGAATCATGAGGAGTGAAACGCTCATCAAACTGAACATGTGTTCGAAAAAGAACATCATGTGTATCAGGATCTAAAAGACGATAAGCTCTCATGTCCTCACAATACCCTACAAAGATCAAGGGTTTACTCTTCTTATCCAAAGCTTTCCTTTTCTTCTTTGGCACAAAGGCCCAAGCATGGCTCCCAAAGACTCAAAAAAATGAGACATCTGGCTTAGTGTTGGACCAAGCTTCCTCTGGAGTCAAATGCTCAAGTGCTCTATGTGGTGTGTGATTTTGAATATAGTTAGCACAATTAATTGCTTCTGCCCAATAGATAGGAGGTATATCTCTAGAATGCATCATATAGTTAGCCATTTCCTTCAAAGTTCTATTCTTCCTTTCTGCTAAGCCATTCTGTTGTGGAGTATGAGGAACAGAATGTTGGTGAATAATGCCTTGAGTTTCCAAAAATTTAGAAAACTCATCGCTGAAGTACTCCCCCCATTATCAGTACGAAGGTTCTTTATGCAACTAGAAGATTGTTTCGACCAAAGCCTTGAAGACTTTGAAGTGTGAAAAACATCACTTTTGTACTTGAGAAAATAAACCCAAGTACGCCTGAGAAATTATCAATAAATGTAAGTGCATACTTAGCTCCATTGAAAGATGGGGTAGGAAAAACCATCAAGTCACTATGCACAAGCTCAAGTGGTGAAGAAGCTCTCTTAGACAAATTCTTAGGAAAAGGATCTTGGTGTTGTTTCCCTAATGCACAACCATGACAAACTCCCTCAAGACAAGAAACTCTAGGAAGACCATCTACCATACCATGAGTGCTCAACTCCTTCAAATATCTGTAATTGAGATGTCCAAATCTTTCATGCCAAAGCTTACTCTTTGAATCTGAATGAGAAACCAATCCTGTCCCTATAGAAGAAGTGTCATCAAAACCTTCAAAGTGATATAGTCTTGAACTATGATCAACAATACCCTGAGCAACAAGTGAAAAAGGCTCCAAAAAAGTTCTTACTTCTGCCCCATGTGGTGTAAAAGTCACTGTTTTCCTTGACTGAATGACAAATTTGATATACGTAAAAGAAAATTTGTAGTGATGTTAGGAACATATAGTGCATCTTGGATATTTCCACCATCAAGTTGTATATCACCTTTTCCCTCAACAGAAAGAAAGGAAGAATCTCCAACCTCAATTTTGGAAGTAGAACTCAAACCTAGAGAAACAAAAGACTCTTTGGAAGAAGTCATGTGATGAGAAGCACCAGAATCTATAACCCAATTGTCTGCAAGTGGTGACTGAGATCTTCCAACAACATTAAGTGCTTTTCCATGCTGATTAGAAGGAGGTGGAGTTGAGATAGAAATTTTTGTTTCTTGACTGCATCCTCTAAGGCTTGCATTCACTTATAACACCTATTTTCTTCATGATTACTACCCCCACAAAAAGAGCATGAATGGCTAGACTTATTCTTGGATTTAGAAGACTCCTTGGGTTTTGAGTTGTTTTCTTTGGGTTTAGGAGCATTTTGAGATGGAGAAGGTGTGGATTTGGTTTTACTATTTGGTTTTTCCTTGCCCTTAGGATTAGATGCAACTAATGCCTTTTGAGAGGTGGAAGACTCAAGGTGAGATAATTTGGATTCTTCCCTAGTAAGTCTTTCACAAAATATTTCTAAGTTAGGCATTTTGAAGGTGTCACCTAAGGCATCCATGCTAGAGAAAAAGGTAGAAGCAAAAATTTGGAATGGTCCTCTCAACTTGGATAGAATCAAGTAAACACACTCTTCATCTTTCTTATCTCTTCCACTCCCCTTCAACTATGTCAACAAATGCTTGAACTTGGTAAGATAGTCTATAATTGTTGGAAAATCTTCAGGATTAAGAGAGGTGATCTCAATTTCAAGTTGCATAGCTCTCATATGATCCACCTTACCAAATAAATCCTCCAATTTCTCCCATATTTTGAAAGGAGAGTCACACTTTTCCAAATGAAATAAAAGACTGTCACTTACATAAGTTCCTATCAAACCCATACACTCATCAAATTTGCACTGGTACTGAAATTTCTCATATTCTCTAGTGAACACTGGTTGTTCTTTAGAAGTTAAAGCCCATAATCCTTTCGCTTAATTATTGTTTCCATTCTTGGTTTCCATGTGTGGTAATTATGTGTTGTTAATGGCTCAACATGAGTTAATGTAGAAGTAGATGCCATCTAAAAAAAAATCACCAAAAGAAATGGAAGAACCAAGTAATGCAACAAGACCCCCAAGCAATGCAACAAGAGCCCCCCAGATTTTGGCACTTTATAATGAGTGCGTGTTACAATATGGCACTTTATAATTATAGTGTGATTCTCAAAATAAATATTTCCAATGGAAAGAGCATAAAAACTATGCACTTTTGCAAAAACGGCACTCAAAACCGAGTTACCGATCAAAAGATACAAGGTTTTCAATATTATGCTCTACTATTTATTTTAGTTTCCACTAAAATAGAATAAAATGCTCTTGCCTTCACCACACAAATAAAATGAAAGGGGCTGGAGTTAAGCACTTACTAGTAGGAATCACAAGCTTTAAGCCCTCATATGACCATACCATATGACCAAGGGCTGAGGATTTCAATGGGTGTGTGCACTTACTATTTTGGGGTGTGTCAGTTGGTTTTCGAGAAAGTCACATCCAATTGCTTCTTTTGGTAAAAACTGCTATTTCTGGACTGTGTTGAAAGTGACATTCGCCACCCAAAATAGTAGTCTGTGGATTTTCCTGAAATAGCAAAAAAAAATGCGCCGCCGTCCGTGGACCCCTGCCAAAAGAGGAAAGAAACATCTTTTCGAAAAAAGACCTCCTGCGCACAAAACAAAAATTGTATGCCACAACAAAAAAAAACCCAGATCGGATCTGTAGAAACCCAGCAAAACCCATAATTTTTTTTTCTTGCTTTCCTTTTCCGTATGGCACGAATCCCGAGGCAAATCCAGCTACACAAGTGGAAAAAAACCAAAAAAATGACTACCTCCCGAAATGGTCGAGTTTATAGTCGATCTTAGGGTTTTGCCACCTTCCGGATCCAATGGAAGCCTCTGTTTTGCATAAAAATGCATGCAGCAACAAAATATGAGCAAATCCCAAAATATATGAATATATAAAAAAATTATTTGTAAAATAAAACTTACAGAGACAAATGTCAATAGCAATCTCTCCGCTCGATACCATAAAAGGAACAATAACCAGATCGTACCAAGCCAAGAACATAGATGCTAATCAAACACCACGATCAATAAGATGAAAGCAATTTGCCAGAATAACTTTACACAAAACCTTTGCAAACAAATGAGCAGCAATATCATATATTATTATGGAACTCAATGAAATACAATGAGAATGGGCCTTGCTTATATAGGCAAGGAATAACAATCTAAGAACTAGTCAAGGTCGTAGATCAAGCCATAAATCATGGAAAGAACTAGTCATCAAAGAACTAGTCAAGTCCATAGATTTATGAGAGAACTAGACATCAAGGATCTAGTCAATACCATAGATCTAGGAAAGAACTAGTCAATACCATAGATCAAGGAAAGAACTATACCTAACAACTAGATAATATCTCCTAATATCTAAATAAATAAAAAGAAATATCCACACACATAAGTGGGTGAGGATAAATACAATAAAGGTAAATAATATACCTAGGTGAACATGAGCTAAGGTAAATACCTACTCTAACACAACATGCCAACACATTGCACTTGCAATGGTTCACCCTCGATATAGTTTGTCAAAATCCCTATGATAATTAGTTTCGTAACATAGAGACCACTAGAAAAATATAAATTAAAACTTAAATGTGTAAAATTACTTATTTCCCTTGTTAAAACATGATACTATGGAATTAAATGTTTGTTTTCATGTTTATTCTATGAATATTATATGTATCTTCAATAGGATTATTGGAATACAAATGATCTACATATTTTTATTATGTGTGTAACTTCTAAGATAAAATTAGAAAAGAATGTGTTATTAATATTTATGAACATGTTATGCAAACCCTTTTTGATATATATAGAATTGTGTGTATACAAAAAATAAGTTTCTTGCAATTGTATCTGTAACCTTTATTCTTTTTAGAATGTTATATTGTCAAACTTTTAGAATACTTCTACATTTGTATTAGTGATTTTTTGACCTAAAATTTTTCACAAGTGGCAAAGCACATGAAAAATGCATAAACAAAATGACATAATTTCTGGAGCACACTAGGTGGCATGTATATAAGAGAGGTAGGGGAACCAATGCCTTTTATTATACACAATATGATGATAAGTCACCACCATTTACATAGAAAATTAAATCTATGAAGTATATAATGCATGAAAAAATAAGACACAAAATGGAAATGGTTTGAAAAATCGTGGGTTTACTTCAATCTTTAACGTGATTTGGTATGGAAGATGTTGTGCTTGTTTATTTATAAAAGTATGGCCTTAAGCCCATTATAAAGATGATATTTTTATAGTAAGGTTATTCTAAAAGATTTTTCATATATATGCATTGTCTTGATACATTCAATATATATATATATATATGATTAATGGACATATTGCGTGTTGTTTTTCTTATAGTTGGTTGAATGTATTATTGATTATATCTCTGAATAAATGTTATTATTTGAAGCTTTATCATAATGACTATATATTATGTTTATAAATAAGGTACATAGATTTAGTATTGTGCATGGTCAAATTATATATAAGCTATAATTATAATTTTTGGCTTATTACCTTGAACATGTAGATGCCAAATAATCTCTTATTACATCATCCGAGTGGTTGAGGGGTGAAAAATTAGGTGAAATTTCATAATTAATAGTGAAGGGTGTCTTATTAAGATAGGTGTTTAGGGATCCTATCCTGGTAAGGAGATAAGATAGAAAAAAACCCAACATTTAAGCTTCATTGTTGGGAACTTACTCATTGAGGTTTCAGTTTTGCTTGTTATGTCGAAAGGATTTCATTTCAAAAGGTTGAGGAATGGTTTAAATAGAAAGATACCAAACACATGAAAAAATACACCAGCCAAGGAATGAAAGATCCGAAAGTATGGGCAGAAGATATGTTATGAAAATTTCTACGAGATCTAAAAAAACATGTATGCATGGATAAAAAATTACACAATTGAAAGGAATATGAATGTCAAATGAAATTATACCTACATAAAAACATGCATCGATCAAGTACAATACACAAACAAAAAATTTACATGTGTAGTGGATGTTAGGTAGTGAGGCACATTGGGAAATTACTTGCTATAATTGAATGTCTCACCTTACTCATTTTTGGAAAAGGAAAAATATGAGTTTATGCATGATTTGTGAGGCACATATGTTCTCTCCATCTCATTGAAGATTAATATTATCATAGTATATTGGGGAACTGAAAATTTTCCTATGAAGAACTAAAACCCTATCATATGTAAAAATTCAATGATGTGTGAGAGGAGGGGAGTGAATATGGTGGAAATGTGAGGAAAATTGGGCACCAAGATGTCGAAATGGTAATTCGGTGTGATAAGGATCTCTAATTGATACATATATAACTAGGTAAGGATAATTTTAATTGTGTTTGTAAGAAATACATGGAAAAGAGGGACACAAGGTAATGATTATATAGGGACCTAATTGGAAGAGATAAAACACAATCCCATCACCAAAACATAAGATATTGGTCATGAATTTTTGACCATATGTAGGGAAACATGTGACCCTTTATAAATAAGATTTCATAGAGTAAAGAACAAGTTTCCACTCCCAACACCACCAAATCATCACTACAACATGACAATCCATTATGTATAGCAATAATTAGATCTGTACATTACATGATTTCATGAAAGTATAGGCCTTTACTAGAGGGTTAATTTAGAATTACGAGTTTCATAAATTGATTCCATGTACATTTTTGGTATTTTAGAACAAAAACAATATAATAAAAATTCCAATTATTGAAGGAATGGAAACATAAATCATAACAAACATCACATAATCACCACCAATAAAAAGTACAACAAAAAGGAAATAGTAAAAGAATCCACCAATCATCTTTAGATGAATAAATCCACTTCGAATGCGGGGACACAAAATTTAGTAGCATAATCACCCCAAAACATGGGGGAAATGAATGATATACACCATTTCCACACATGCAACATTTTTACTATGATAAATTAATTAACTTCTAAGAGTATAGGAGTGTAAATAATGCAATGGATCATATACTCTTGTGAGAGATCATCTAAAGGGTGAAGGGGGTCACTTATTAAAAAGGAAGAAAACATGGTTACTCATGATGTTACTGGATTTAGCCCACATCATGTGGTACTATAAATATTAATTTCAACAATTTTTCTTAGATTATAAATTTATTAAGAGAAGGTTCTTCAAATAATTTGGCATTCCTAATTTTGAGTAGAAAAGCATAGTGTTCTTTGAAGGAAATAAAAAAACACATCTAAAATTGTGTGGGCATATGAAACAAGGTTTAAATAATTGATCTCTAAAAATCTTATGAGTTTCACTCCTCCAACAATCTAATGGTTAAGAATAATCCAACTCCTAATGTTTTTTAGCGAGTATTTTCAATTAACACGATGAAGGAGCATCTCGAGTTCACATGAAATTTGTATCAACCAAACACATTTAGTGTAGATTTGAATTTTTTGTTATTTTATTTTATGGAAGACCACATAAGCTTATAGTGGGTTGGGTACACATAGTAGATGCCACGTAAGTATATGGGAGTCACACAAGAGTATAGTGGGTCATGCACATCTATTTGATGTTTTGGAAATCTATAAGAGTTACAAAATCCTTTTGATGTTACAAAAGTCTACAGAAGAAACAAAAATATTTAGAAACCAAGACAATATTCTAATGTCATCCTTAGAAGTTATGGGTTTCTTGGGCCTTGATTTTGTCTTGATGGGTAGTATGCAGTTAAACTTGAGGATTAATTTGAATGGATTCTCTAGATAAATAGAATAACTCATAAATCTTATAATAAAGTAGTGGATTTGATGAAATTTTAAAATAATTAGTTAGTGGAAAATATTCAAAGGTTATGTATCTCTAAGTGAGACTTCCCGAGTTTCATTGTATGTATCTCTTTAGAGATATCAAATGTTCTACCATGTGTGATGAGTTTATATTATGTGATCTGCATGTTTCAATAATAGAGTTGTATTTCTATGTTATCATATTATATTGTGTGTTATCCATGACAAATACATGGTTGAAGGTTGGTATTAATTGAGATTCCTAACCATGTCTACATCATTTGGTATTAGAGAAAGGTTTTATTTCCCATAGAGTGAGGCATGACGGGTATTTAAATCTCCAAATTTATGCGTTTTCTTATAAAATTGTTGAAAACATCTCATAACAAGTAGTTTTTGGTATAAGGTGTAAGGAAACACAAAGAGCACTAGATTTTTTCCACATTTTTAGTGTAGGTAGAAAATTTTTGCATGCATCTTCTAGTAGAGAGATTATTTTGTTTAAGTGTGAAATTCATGGATATTTTCAATTTGTTTCTCTCGAGGGATCACTAATCGAGAAATAGGTAAGTAATATCATGAGAGGTTAATAATACTAAGGCACAATGCTCGATGACTTGGTTGAGTTGATGAGGAAAATGTAGACCATTTGGAGGCCATTGAGACTATGTAATGACAAAGTTTTGTGTATATGTTGCTTTAGTGAAATTGAGATGGAAATCATGAAGAAAAGTGGATGCTCAATCTCAATATTCAAAGGATAGCTTCATGTGTGCTATTATAATATGGGAAATAATCTTGGACTTGATATCCCAAATTATTCTATAAATTTAGAACCAGAAGATAACATTGATTAGATGACATAAATTAAAAACTATTTTAAGTATTTAAATATATAGAATATATAATATATTTAAGTTCACCTACATCAAACTAAAGGGTCGTGTATCTATTTTTTTTTGAGTATATAAAAATGCGAGAGGAGCATATAGGTAAACTAAAGCTCAAGACTTGGGAAAGGTTGGTGGAAAAATTGAATGCCAAGTTAATGCACACAAATTATCCGCTCAAGTTGTTTTTAGAAGTTTTAGAATTTGTGACAAAATAAACATAATGTGAAGGATTTCACTAAGGAATTTTATAAAATTACCATTATAGGGTGAAATTTAGATGATGATATAGTGAAAATGTCATTACATATAAATAGGTGTTACCTCTTGATCCAAGATGAGTATGGTATGATCTGGGTGTGATCCATGAAAGAATATTTTCAATATGCACCGAGGGTAGAAGAGAATTTATGATGGAAAAAAATTTCGACACGAGGTAAGGGAAATTTCTTACAATGCCTTGGATAAGGTATTGATAAGGAGAGTTATAAGCTAAAGGGAGAGGATACAACTTCATTATATAGTAAATACACATAAAATGGAGAAGGAAGTTCATATAAGGTAGGATTATCCTTTAGATGTGGAGGTATTCATAGGTACAACATAAAATGTTTCTGTGTGGAGAGCATGTGTATTGAGCCTTTGAGTTCTTTCATTAACAAAATGATGGTAGGAGAATACATGGTGTTATAAGATCCTATATTTTACAAGAAAAAAGAGTGGCATACCAGTAGATTATGGTGATGAACCATATATAGAAGACTCCTTGATGATGAAATACATTTTTCAAATTTAGAAAAGGAGGATGTCATCTTAGCTCAAAGGCAGAATCATTCTAGGACTATGTATAAAGAAAGAGGAAATAATTATAAATTTATAATGAATGGAAAATTTGTGGCACATGAAATGGTAGAAAATATAAGGATGGAGAAGATTGTGCATCTTTATCCCTCTAATTTTTCATCGTTTCTAAGGGGACACCTGGATCCTGTAATTGAGAAAAGTATGGTTAAGTTCTAGATATGGAAGTATGAATATGATGTCATGCCCATGGATGCATACTATTTGTTTCTTGAGAGTTCATGGTATTTTGATCAAAAGGTTCTACATGATGGCCTTGAAAACACGTATATGGTGATCAAGGATGGAAATGAGTACATGTTAAATTTTACATACGGAAAGAGTAAAGACGTAGAAAAATGTCCAAATGATTTTTATGGTATTAGGAAAATAATTCTCAGGTGAGATGAAGGTGATTGATGTATGTTTAATAATGATGGTGGGTCCCATTCATAAAGAGATGGAAATCCCATAAAACATGTTGAGTAAATTCAGCATGAGGTGAAGGGGATGTTGGAATAATTAATGGATATGGTATTAGATGATCTATCATGGTGATTATTACCTATGATACACAAATGAAAATACATGGATCTAATTATAATATCAAGCTTAGTGAACAAGGTGGGTTAAAGGATGATTCAATGAGATAATGTAGATATAGAAAAAACATGTTCAAAGGTTTTTAGATAGGGAATTGATATGGAATATCATGATTCTATGTGTAGTTACTATAATTTTAAAACCAAATGATAGGGAGTATGATGTGTGCATATAATAAAGGGAAATCAAAATTATTTCTGAAAAATACTGATTTCCACTAGCTTATAATGATGAAGACATAGGTTGTTTATGTGTAGAAATATACTTCAAGATTGATTCAAAGAGAAGGTACCACTATATCAACTTAAGAGAAGGAGATGAGTGGAATATTTTTTTCTAGATGTAAGAAGGATTCTATGAATGTATTATGATGATATTTTTATTGAGAAATATGCCAAGTAATTTCGTGATGTTGATGAATTAACTCATGAGGTAATTACATGGAAGATTGTGAGTATATACCTAGTTGACATTTAGATATTCAATAGGATGTGTGACAATCATTTTAAGAACATATAGTGGGTAATGTAATAATTGTGGGAAGAGAAGTTGTTGATAAACTTGAAGAAGTGTAGTTTCCAAAGCATCGGGATTTTGTGTGCTTTTTTATTATGATTTATCATGTAAGTATGAATATAGATGTTGAAAATGTGCAAGTGATACTAGAATAATATTCATAATGGAACATGAGGATAACAGAGTCTATAATTTGGATATTTTCTTCCATAATTTCATCTATAGATTAATCGAACATGTACAAATATCACAAATGAAATATAAGGAGATAACAAGGTGTCTCTATTTAGGATATAAAGTGAATTTTTCAAGATTTGATGAAGGTGAATAAATATCCAATATTAGTGTTACCTAATTTTTGAAGGTGTTAAAGGTATATAGTGATGTTAGGGGTATAATAATTAGCACAATATTGAGTCATGAGGGTAGATTTGTAACATATTATAATGATAATTTAAATGACATGAAGATGATGTACAATTTGCATAATAAAAAAATTCTATGTGATTTTGGAGGCACTCAAAAATTAGATGCATTACTTGTTTATAAGATATTTTGTGTTGTAAACTTACCATCAAGCACTAAAATTCATTAATGATCAAGTAAGATTAAATCGAGAGGAATTTGAAGTTGATAGATTACCTACAAGGATATACATTTGTATTATGGTAGAGGAGAGGTAAATCTAACAAGGTTTCAAATGCATTCAGTAAACAAAATATTATATTAACAAAAATGAGTGTAGAGGTTTTATATTTTAAGTCCATAAAATAGTTTAATGCAAGCGATGAAGATTTGAGCAAGACATGAGAGGCACGAAAAATATATTTGATATGACACCTTGGTTGGAGTATGTTTTACAAGAATACTTGGTATTCAAATTCCAATAGATGTGCATCCATATAGTATAAATGTAGGAAATAAGGTGAACATGAAAAACATAGTGGAGGATTGTGAGGAAACTTTGGAATGGATAATACTCTAGTATAATAGGTGTAAATTAATTTTTGCCATGGATGAGCGTGGATATACAAAACATTGTGTAAGAAAGTAGAGTGTTCTAGTTGGCCAAGGGAATATCATATAACATAGGGTTATGCCAATTATTTATAATCCTAGAGAGACTTGAGGATGATATAAGTATGGATTTTAACTTTAGATTTACCATCATACAATGAAGAGGTTATTCCATCTTTGTTTCTATGGAAACACTTTTAAGGATGGTACATTTTTTTCCTATAATAATATAATTGATGCGAAAAAAATTGAAAATATTTTCTTTAAGGAAGTGGTAATGAGATATGAGTTGTTATGAATTATTGTGTCTAAAAGGGACACCAAGTATTTTGAATATTTTCAAAATACATTATTGAAGAATTTAAAAACTAATTGAAATATAGTTAAGTATATCATCTATATACATATGAATAAATAGAGGCACTTAATATAAGTTTTGTGAATTGAATCCAATGTTTATTAGGGGATAATTAAGTGACATGGTATTTAGTAATGGAACAAGTAGTATTTTCATATAATAACTACATAAATATAAGAAATGGTAAAACACCATCTCAAATAGTATATGGTAGTACCCATGAGTAATGGATTTTTTTGGAATGTCATTAAAGACACAAGGAGTGTTGAGGCTAAAATTTTTATACAACACATGAAGAATGTGTAGTGATATGTGAAAAATAAATTGGATGACATAAAAGATAAAAAATAAAGTGTATATGTCAAGATGATGGAATATGAGTTTCATATTGGAGACTTGATTTGGATTGTTTACAAAAGGAAATATTTCCTAAAGGCACATATAAGAATCTGAAGTGGAATAAAATAGGGACATGTAGTTTATTAATTAAGTTACAACAAACAAATATGAAATTGAATTTCCAAAAGAAATTGACATCTTGAATACATTCAATATAACATACATATACCTATATCAAAAAGAGAAGAACAATGTAGAAGGTGAAGAATTTTACTAGAGACAATATATTCTTGATAAGGTCTATAAAGACTAAGAAAGGATGATTGATACTAAGACCAAGAAGACACACAATAAAAACCACACAAAATATTTGGTGAAATAGAAAGGAAGAAAGGAAAAATACATCAATTAAATCAGTTTCGTAGAAGCTAAAAAGAAGAAATTTATTAAGGAAGATCATGCATGAGAAGGATATCATGATTTTAAATTTACCTAGTTATATGATGCAAGAGCATACGGGTTCATAATAAATATTGTATCAAATAAATGTAGCAATAGAAGACTATTGAGTTCTATACTATTTTTCCATGGTGTAGAAAATAAGTTTGTGGTGGGCCACACATATCTAGTTGGTTTCATGAATGTCTATAGGATATGTGCAAGACTAAAATGGGTGACACAAGTCTAGTTGAGGTTGCATGAGTTTATGATAGTTGCACTAGTCTGTAAGATCCTCAAAATCCTAGTTGATGTTACACAAGTATAAAATAGATGTGTAAGTATTCACAAAGCATGATATTATCCTGAAGTCAACCATAATAGTTTAGCGTCATGTATTATCACTTTATTTGGTATCTTTGAGCCTTGATTGTGTCTTAATGTATAGCACATAGTTTAACTTAAGGACACCTTTGGGGTGCATTGCATGCCTATATAATAAACCCAAAAAAATTGAACTAGAGTGGTAGAGACAATGATAATGAATAGATTTTATAATTTGTGAATTGATAGACATTTATCAATGGTGAAAATAATATAAGAGATTTCCCAAGTGTGATTTTATGTATTTATTTATAGATTGTTGAGGCTACGATGTGGTAAATTAATCTATGTTTAAGTGATATTTTGATTCCATAATAATTTTTCTATGTTTCTATGTTATTATGTTATGTTTTGTTTTATGTTCAAGGGACATTTGGTTGAAGGCCTCTAATAATTAGGCTCCTAACTACTTACGCATCAACTACCTTCATGTAACCACATGAATATCTAATGCTACACTATCATAATAAGTCATTGAACTATATATATATATATATATATATATATATTAATCCCTTATGAATGCATAAATATATACCATGTAAAACAAGTTTTATTTATTAAATTCCAATATTGTGTTTAATACTCATAGTGGGGATCTAATGCATTAAGTATAAGGTGGAGAAGCATAGAAAATAACTATGTGAATAATAGTGTAAGGGATATATTAATATCTTGAAAGATATTTCATAAATATCATGAGTTATGAAATTTCTAGTATTAAATATGACCCCAACATATTAATTTGTCAATAAGGGGTTGAGTATGTAACTCAAGCATGCATGAATCAAAACATTTCCATATTATCAAGAAGAATGCAAGGAATTAGAGAAATAAATACAACAAGTGATCTTGAACCATCCAATTAGAATAAAGGGTATGAAAATGGGTGCAATCATAAAGGTAGGGCTGGAGGAAGGGGAGGTGTGACGTCTTCCCTAGGCACATTTTACAAGTGAAGTTACCCAAAACACTAACCATGAAAAATTATGACATATATCCAATGTATAGATAAATTATAGAGTTATACACATGACCAAGGAGTGGAAAAATCTCTACAATAAAATGAATAAGAAGCATGATAATGCTCCCAATGGTGCAACCGTGATAAAATTAGAAATTGGGAATTATAAAAGGGAATGTAAAATCCCAAGGTGGGACAAAAACCAGAAATTATCACACACATAGAGGATCATTCCTAGGATAAAATAATAGAATAACTCAAAGAACGTATATTAAGAACAAATACAAAGGTGGTAGATTAACCAAATAATGCTCTCTAGAATTTAATCGTGTAATATTCTACATATTTCATAAGGAACCTATGATGAGATATTTAGGTGAAAATACATATTGAGCCATAAATTCAAGAGAAAGCATGAATATACCCTCTATGTAATAATTTTTGAGTTGATAGATATAATGGTGTGTATAAATACCAACAAGGTACTACCTATGATGTATGAATGGATGGTGTAAGCCTTGGGTAAAATATAATAAGTAGAGGAGGTGGATGAATGAGTGATTAAGGAAACCAAACATACATATTTGACTAAGGGTTACTACTCGATCCAAAAATCAATGGGTATGAATTGCATGACTTATTGGTCAACATCTGGGCCAAGGTAAGCAAGTTCAAAAACGATTCCTAGAGAATGGTGGGAAGACCAACTATAGAACCTACCTTAATCTTATTATTTAAGGAAAATAATATGTAAACTATACCGATTGGCACGATAAAAAATGATAGCCTAGAAATAAATGGGGGTGAATTTCCCAAGACACTTCGAGAAGATTGATCTTTTAGAGTTTGATAAATACTCCACCAATGATTATTTCAATATATCTAGACTTATTCTAGTCTAAGAAGAAACAAAATATAGCCAATATTGGAATTATCTCGACTCAAAATCCCATATATTGGAATTCAATGCACTCCAAAATCCCATATACTTGAATCTGAAAATAAAAATATTAGAATCCAACATTAATTTTAAAAATAATAAACATAATATGTTTTCATTATGTATGGGGTAGCATCTACAAGGCTTTAATTCTTCCTTTGGAATAAAGGTTCTTAGCAATTTTAAAATTTATTTAAGAATAAACTATGTAGTTAGAAAATTGTTTAATGATTTTAGGGAATCTAAAATTGATCCGAAAAAACTTCTACCTTGGAAGAGGGTTCATATCAGTTTTAAATTTTCAATAGCATTAAACTATGCGAGATCGTGGGAAAATATTTAATTGATTTCATGGAAGTGACATTTATTTGCAAAACAATAAACCGTTCATGTTTCTTTTTTATATGGGCTAGAAAATTCTAGGTAATGAATTTCAAGAGATGTGAGACACTTCCAAGTTCATTTACTATGATGTGATTGAACCTCAATGTAACTAGATAATTAATAAAGACATTTCAAGAAACTAGCAAAGGGCTAAGATCAAGAATATGATAATATAATTAAATGTATGTCCTCTGAAGCACATGGTAGTGGTGTGAACCACCTTCTGGACCTTTTCGTTGAACTTGTATTTGATGATCTTCTTCATCTAGGCTGATGATATTTGGTGGTGGCAGAAGAAACTATAGATCTTCATTATCCTCCTATTCAATCTCCCCACATCTAACTCTATTGGATGCCATCACCTGTCATCCCTAAATCAATAAATGGGAAAAGTTGGGAAATCCTCACAAATCCAAATTAAAATTTAAGGGTTTAAAGACACTCAAATCGCCCTACAAATAAAATTAAAAAAACATGTTCCTTAAAGTGTAAACTTGTTGAGATTAATCAATAGTGGATAATCTTGATAGGTTTTCTTTAGTGAAAACAAATAAATCATTATACTAAAGGAAAGTCAAAATAAAAGGAAAATCATTGTGTTCAAGTAAAAAACAACTGATCGTATCAACACTAAAAAGCCTACAAAACCTAAAGTGGAAAACAGTAAAAGAATCCATAGAAAGAAGGAAATATGCCTAATTTTATGTCTCATTTTCTTAAAATTCAAAAACAAGGCTACCTTGGAGTGGCCCATTTGACTCTGAGAATAATATTATCATAACCATACGCATTGATCTTATTGATAGCTCTCTAAACACACTCCCTATTGACAATATTAACAAAAGAAAATCCCCTTCTAATCCGTCTTTTGATTCACACCCATGTAGACATGCATGATGTTTCCAAAAGACTTGGAAATATCATTGAGATAGACATCCCTCTTGGTCCTCAGAGAGACTTGTAACTCAAATAGAAATTTCATCATTTATGTGGCACATGATGTTTCCAGAGCGGTGCATGCCACCTCTAAGATTGGGATATTCCCAACAACAATGAAATGTAACAACATCTCCACCATCGATTCTTTTGCCAGCAGAGGCCCTCAATGCCATTATCCCTTATTAAGGTGTATGTGGCACCGACGGGGAAAGATCCTTGTAAGGTAATTTTTATGTGCAATGATCACCCTTCTTACTGTAAATATGACAAATTATGAGCACCTTTGAACTACCCTTAGAGAGAGAGGGGCTAGAAAATCATCTCCACCGGACATGGAATCATCGGACTTGGATCTAGGTAGGAGGGGTCACTCTAATAGGGATCCTAGTTGGCATCGACGCCAAAATTTTTCCACTCACGAATATTGGGAGTTCACTTGTTAAGGAACTCTTTTTCCACTTTACGGAGACACGTGATAGTATTGTGAACCAACTTTTGGTCCTACTTGTTGAACTTTTATTTGACAATATTCATCTACATTGATGATATTCAGCAATGGAAGAATAAATTATAGATCTTCATTATACTCCTATTCAAGCTCCCTGTATCTCACTCTGTCAGACACCATCATTGTCACCCCTAACTGAACAAATGGGAAAATTCAAAATTCTCACATGTCTAGAGTAAATTTTAAGGGTTTGTAGACACTCAAATTACCCTATAAATAAAATTAAACAAATATGTTCGTTAAAGTGGACACTTGTTGAGATTAATCAATGGAAAATAATCTTGATAGGTTTTCTTTAGTGAAAACAAATAAATCATTATACTAAACAAGGAAATTCAAAATAAAAGGATAATCTTTATGTTTAATTGAAACACAACTCTAAAAATCTAAATCAGAAATAAGTGATAGACTCCATAGAAAGAAGGAAAGATGCTTGCTTTTAAGTATGCCTTACTTTAATTTTTTTAAAAGAAATTTTTCCATGGATTGGCCCATTCAACTCGAGAATAAGATTATCATAACCATATTCGTTGAGCTTATTAATAGGTCTCGAGTATCCTCAATGTTGACAAAATTAACAAAAAAATCCCTTGCTAATCCGTCTTCGATACATGGCCACGTATGCACACTTGATGTGTACAAAAGACTTGAAAATATCATGTAGATTGACATTCCTTGTGGTCCTCAGACAAAATTATAACTTGAATAGAATTTTTAGTGTTTATGTGGTGCATGTTGTTGTAGGATTGGTCCATGTCATCCCTGATACTTGGAGGCCCCCTATAACAGAGGAAGCGACAGCCCCACCAATGATGGTTCCATCAAATGTGAGGCCCTCGATCATCTTATCCATTGTTAAAGTGTCTATGGCACCAGTTGAGGTGAGATCATTGTAAGGAAATTTTGATGTGCATTGATCGCCCTTCTTATAGTAGATATGAAGAGCTATGAGCAACACACTTCCCTTGGAGCGAG
Organism: Taxus wallichiana var. yunnanensis; assembly: GCA_018340775.1. Taxonomy (NCBI): domain Eukaryota; kingdom Viridiplantae; phylum Streptophyta; class Pinopsida; order Cupressales; family Taxaceae; genus Taxus; species Taxus wallichiana. The sequence goes on along the minus strand of CM031235.1, from coordinate 155,539,650 downwards.
AGAGGGAAAACAACGCATCTCCGTCGAATTGAATTTGTCACCCTTAGATTCTTGTGGTTGAGTTCACTCTAGTAGTGTTCGTAGTTGGCAGAGATGCCAAACTTATGCCACTCATGGTGCTCGAGAATGCACTTTTTAAGGTGAAATTTGGCCACATTACAATGTGCATGGTAGTGGTATGAATCACCTTCTGGTCTTGCTTGTTGAACTTGTATTCGACGATTTTCTTCATCCAACTTGATGATATTTGGCAGTGGAAAAAGTAATTCCATATCTTCATTATCCTCCTATTCAAGATCACTGCATCTCACTATGTTGGACGCCATCACTCTCTTCCCTAACTCAAGAAACATGAAAAGTTAGGAAATCCTCACACGTCCAGATTAAAGCTTAAGGGTTTTCGAGACACTCGGATCTTCTTATAAATAAAAATAAACAAACATGTTCATTAAAGTGGATACGTATTGAGTGTGATCAATGGTAGATAATATTTTTGTGAGTGATGACATATGATATTTCAGGGGCCATTGATTTGTGTGTGCCTATTAGTAAGACAGTCTTATAAGAAAATGTTTCTTAGAAAAAACAAAGAAACCAACTCAAGTCCTTTATAGTGCATCTATGTATCTTTTACATATTTCGATACAACTCAATTTTAAAATTCAATCCTTTTAATATGGAATCATTATTTTTGGGGGAACCATTTTATAACTCATATAATCAGTAAATATCATTCCACGTCACAATCCTTCAAGAATCATATATCTAAAACATGCACTGTATTCACTACATAGAGAAAATCAAATAATAATTGACTTTACAATACTTTCTTCTTTCAATGATTTTATAAGAAACATTTAAGAGCGAAAGTGAGTTTTGTTTTCATTGAATTACTATTGAACTTAATATGAGATACACTCTTTACTTTCAATAACTATGTTAAGACAATTTTCTCAAGATATAAAATATTACCTAAGAGTAAACCTAACTAACAAAATCATGCACACCGTAGTCTTATTTTTACCCACAACAACACAAGGTGCACTGAAAATCACTCAACCATAAGCGAGCACTCACGAAGTGCACAAAGCTACCATGTCCCTCTTTTATGTAACAATGCTCAATAAGTTAGCATGATCATACAAATATTCCAGATCCATAACAAATAATCAAGTATATTACATAACATAAACTAGATCTAGATCTTAACCATATGCAAGATTACTCATACAAGAATCAAGATTAACTTTACCATGCATGAACTAGTAATAGATGTGTCAATAATCAATATCCAGCCACAAAGATCCATTATATTAATTTTTGTAAAAATAGAAGCTTCATACATACATAATACTATCACCATAGGTTATGCGCACTCAAGAGCCAACAACATACCCTTACAACATATAGATGATGCTTGTATCCCTAAACCATGCAAATCAATACATATATATAGGTAGTGGGGAATTTCCCTTCATCGCCTATATATCCTCAAAATAGGCTACATGCTAAGAATAGCCATGCACCCTTACATGATAAATATAAAAGCATGCAAGCTCACTAATAATAGATTATCTAATAATAACTACAATTATAATCCTATTAATAGCCCAAAACTATGAATTTTGATTGATCTTCCACTTGTCCAAAATAACATTAACATTCTCTCCAAGTCTCCTACAAAACATGCTCCACACTCCATGTCATACTTAGCCTCATCTGGAAATAGCTAAGTCGATTTTATACTTTCTTGGGCACACCATGTTTCACTATAATTTAATGTGAACCAATGCACCCTATGTCCGCATGCCCAATCCTTCTGTTCCTTTCATACTTAGGCTATATTTCATCATCCCAACATTACCCCACACTAATTTCATTTTTGCCCCAGAAATGGGTAATCATAACTTATCTCTCCATGAACAAAGGATAATGAATGAAAGAATAACTGTACAAAATAATGAAAGAATACTTGCACAAAAATAATGAAGGAATAATCGGGTCCCATATAATTTTGCAAAAAAATAAAATATGGATATTCTATTTTAATCTACACTTCTAATTCATTCTAATTGTTGAGCACCTTATTTGTTTTTACCAAAATGTCCACAAGTACTTCTTCCATTTCATCAAGAGTCATGTTCTCACCTTTATTCTGCAATAATATGAGAACATTGGCCATGCTTGAGACCATTCCATCCATGAAATCCATCCTTCACACTATCAATTTCCCAATGTCCTTGATCTTCTCCTTTTGAGGGTCCTGGGTTGCTGCAAGCGCATCGTGCTTCTCTGCTATCAAAGTTAGCCTCTTCACACGCCAGAGTGTCTCATTCTTTACTACTTTGAGGACCTCATTCTCCTTGGACAAGGTTCGTATCTTTATTATTACATTAGGGGTCATGCACATATTAAAGGAAAAATATGCCTTCTTTATTTCATCCTTCAAGGTCTGCAGTATAGCTTCATAAATTGTAATTTTTTGTGCAATAGTTTCCCTAGCCTTCTCTACCTATGCTACAACGTCCTTGGGTCTTGGAATTATTATGGGTCCCACATCAAGTACCATATGAACTAATTTATGTAAATAATGTAAAGAAGAAGGAAAATTTTGTGTGACTTTATCCTCCAAATATGGCATCTTTATCAAAATCTCGTCACCAATTTATTCTACCATGTTGAGTGTTGAACACATTCTCACCTCAGTTATCTCCTTTTCCTCTGTTAGTCACTTGATTTCAATATCTTTTTCATTCCTCCAATAACACTCGAATATTTACAACTTTATCAATGTTCCCGTGTGCAACCTTGGTAGATACCTTTTACCTATTCGTCGACATATAAGTAGGATTAACTATGACATGGCATGAGTTTGGTGCTTTCTTCAATCTACATGAAACACATGATTCCTCACATACATATAAGTCGGGCTCATCCATACGAGTCTACATGCTCTAAGTTAATTTCCTCTGTGTGTATGTAGTCATCATGTCTACATCCATCAGCTCCCAACCATAAAGGTCCTTGGGTTCCAAAGTGCTTTGGAACCTCGCACATATGATCTTGGTCAAGTCATTAATATATGTAATTGTTGGCATGTCATAAGTTTCTTCCTCTCCTTTTTCGAGTGCTTACCTTTATGGATGTGCTTACTTGAATCTAACACTGGTCCTTCACATGTATGTGTAGTATGACTCATACCTAATGGCTCACCCTTATCTATTTCTACCTTTGTATCCATGGTAGTCTTGCATATCTATATTTCCTTTAACTCCTTTAGACCAATCTTCATTTCATCTTCCTAAGGATGTTCGTATCCTCAATTTTTATTAGAGTGTTTAGTGTAATGTCCTTAGATTTCTCATCCTCATCATCCTTGGTGGGGATGTAATCATGCCTTCTTTTCTTCCTTGGTTCTTCTTTCACAGGGGAAGTTCTAAGTGACCTCCTTAGTAGTTGTGAAGGTCCCATGCCTTGATTTTTGGTTTTCGTTAACAACATTATATATGCTACTCCTCGGTGCCCTATTCTATGTTTATTTCCACATCTTTGGTTCCCACTACTTCTTCTTTCTACATTGGAGGGTTACCTCGCTCAATATTTTCTCACCTATAGTTGGTTTTTATTGTGCTTTTGCTCCAAACCACCACTGTCTTCCTTAAGTTCCTATTCTTCTTCTTCTTTTCTAAGGTGCAAAGTGTCTTCTTCATCTTGCAATGTGCCTATTGTATGTTTCCCCTTGGGTGGTCCAGGGATCTTGAACTCATTTTCAACATACTTCTCATTCTCTAACTTGTGCTATATATATATATATATATATATGAGATCTGCCCTAGACTTTCAAATTTCCAAAATTGAATCCTTCATACTAATATCATTTGAAATAAAAATTTCAATGTATGTAGACGTAGTTGGGTAGATGCAAGTTTATCTAAGAGTATGATAGTCACAATCTACCTTATCTACATTGAACGTCAACCTCCACACCTATGAGAATCTATGTACTTATTCCTAAAATTAGTGCACACGGTGAAGGCATATGGGAGCTTGCACCACAGGCTCAACTTTCCATCTTTCAAACCAAAACCTACTATGCAAAAGCACCGATAGATAGAAACTTAGACATGTTTGTCTAATACGATGGAAGATCATTGGGTATTTTCCATTCACCCTCAAATGTAGCGTGCATGTACTCATACCACATTTCTTCCCTCTTCTTAAAGGGTCAACTCATGGATCCATCACATGTATAATTAGCAAATCTCTCTGCAAGAGATTTCTTCTCCTGAAGGTATTGCCTTATTTTATCATTTGGCCCATTGGGTACTCCAATTTAAAAAAAGACAAGGGATAGAAGGATCACACCAAAAATTGTCTTATCTCCCTTATGTGCCTCTGCAATAATGGTATCAAAAATAAAGTTGGATAAATTATAAACTTCACCTTCTGTCATCTTCTTGGAAATGTGCAACCACATTGTGTTTACTTTTGACCAACATTTTTAGTTATTCACTTCATGAGGAGGTGCACTCCTTCTTGAATAACAAGATACGTCTAAAACTTATCAATGTCAATTCCATGCCATCCCTTTGTGTATCCCATATCTTTCCTTGTTGCTTTTATGCCATCCTTATCCACAAAACCGCTGCTAATTTTTGTGCCCAAACTTCTAAAAACATCCTCCCAATTAGGGGCATGGTAATTCTCATTTGCCACCCAAAAAGTATAAAAATTCCTCATGGACTCTTCTCAATAACCACTGATATAATTTCTCCATTTTTCCAAAATAGGGGAGTTCATATAGTTACAAATTCCCACCTTTGTCAACAATTTTTTTCCCACATCATCATAGACAACCATATCATTCTTTGTTCTCATTGCTATCTTTACACCAATAACTTACCAAATTTGTCTTTGTTATCTTTTTGATATGGTTATAATCACTTACTTGCCAACAAAGAATGTGAGAATATGAATCACAACCCATGAAAACCCATTCTAGGTATTACATTTCGAAGAAATGGATCTCGGGGTGTCTTCTACTTTGAATCTGAATTTCTTCTACTTCCTTCCCCTTGTAGCCACTCTAGGTGTTTGCTTGGGTGCCATAGAAACAATAAAGGTGTGTTCTTGTAATTAATTTTAGCTTTGAAACTTAAACCCACATGCCATTACTTAAAATCAAACCCTAATAACTAATTTCTCCTCCCACACACCTCTCGCTTCACTCAAACACTTATCTCAATAAAATGCCAAACAATTCTATGCGTAACTTCAACAAATTTGTTTGGTTCAACTTGGTATCTGAGCTCTTTGCACATTGCAACTCTCTCTTTAGCTTACTCTTCAAATCACTCGAATTCTCTCAATCGCAAAGGTAAAAATTATTTCCCAACACCACCTTATATAGTTTTTCAAAAAAATCTACATTTATTACTCTCCACCTACCACCATACTCAACATTAAATTAGTGTTCCTTTCCTTTTTCGCGTTGATTTTTCCATGCCACGATTATAGCCTTACGGCATGCCTTAAAATCCTCAACCACATACCTAATTTTGCGCACCTTCATACGCTAAATTACCTATCCATTGCACCTTTCACTAAGTAGTTTCCACTGCTGCAGCCTACCTTGTGTTACACTATGCATCCATTCATTCATATGTGGTCTTCATTCATGAATAATCTTTATCTATTCACACCTTCACATCAAGCACTTGTAAAACATCTCTCTATGTATAACCATATTTTAGAGAAAATTCAAACCTAGTCCATATATCCTATAAATACTCCACCCCACACTAAGGGTATGCACAATCCTCTATGCAAGAATTCAATATATAGTAATCAACTTCAACTGCACACACGCATGCTTACTACATAAAACAATGAACTAAATTGAGAAAGTATAACAACGGTGAAGGAAAAACATATAAAGTAAATGCATTAAGGAAATATAATCTAATGGAAATTCTACCTTATTACAAACACCAAGAAGACCTATTATAGTAGGGCTTTAGCCTACTCCCGTTGAAATAATCGGAAACCATGTCCCATCCAAAGACCTCTAATTGGAGCGCTGAATTAAGTATATAAGTCACAATATATGGTCCCAACCAATAAAATTTAACCATTTATCCAACCTCAAGCTTCTTATATTTAATATGCTTATCATGTCATGCCTTCTACCTAGACTTTTCTTTCTTCTGACTCCATCTGGAAATAATGTGCCTATCATCCAACTGCATCAATTTGTCAATGCACTCTTCAAGTTATTTCTCATCAACCAAACCTCTTGCACATGAAATACATAGAGAAGGTAACATTAATTCCACTAGTATAATAATATCAGCGCCAAACACCAACTAAAAGGGTGTATTCTTATTCAACCTCTTATAGGTTGTCCTGTATGCCCAAAGTATAGCAGAGACATTATCATCCTAGTATTTCCTTCCAACATCACAAATGTTAGTCAAGGTATGGATCAATATCTTGTTGAAAGCCTCAACAATTGTATTTTACGAGGGTGATAGGGTGTTGTTTTATGGCGTGTTACCATAAATTATGACAATAGTATCCTAATAGTCTCATTAAGAAAATGATAACCCCTATAACTTGTCAAAATAGCTGGGCATCCATACCTACTAATATTATGTTTTCCCATAGAAACCTTTTTGTCGTAGTTGCTTTATGTAATCCTTTTTAGGTGCAGCTTACGCCACCTTATGAGATAATATGTACAAGTTATAATGTAGTGTGATCTATTCCTATGCGCGGTGGGGAAATAGGACCCACAAATTCAATTTCCCACTTTCCAAAAGGTTATGCACTAGCAATAGGACTTAAGGGCATTTGATCTCGATGCCTAGGATTTCCAAGGCCCTGACAATGATCACATGCCTTACAATATTCTTTAAAATCCTTATACAGTGTTTCCCACCATAAACTAGCTAATAAAATATTGTGTGCAGTGGCATCCCTTACATAATTTCCTCTTGCAAAACTTCCACAGGCCTCCTCCATAATAGATTTGTGCTCATGATCAAGCATACACCGGAACAAAACATCATCTCGACCTAGTTTCTATAATTCTCTACTAATCAACATGTAAGGTGTGATCTGAATGACAAGTTACTTCTTCTCTATACTCTTGATTCCCTCTTATGCCACACCAGTTCACAAAAATACAACAATATAATCTAATTCAGAGGGTGCATGGTTCAATTTGAATTTTTGTGCATCTGACAGTGTATCCTAAATGCTCTGTGTTTCCTCACCTAAATTAATCCTTGAAAAATTATCTGTTCCATAATTTCTCTTTCCTGGTTTAACCACCAACATAAAGTCAAACTCCTGAAATAACATAATCCAATGGCATATGCACCCCTGTAAAAAGGGATTGTTCACTAAGTACTTCAATGTCATATGATCTGTATAGAAAATAAAAGGTGTTGTCAACAAGTATTGTTAAAAATTATGTAGTGCATAGATCATGGACAAGACATCACACTTTGTAGTTGTGTAATTATATTTAGTTGGGGTCAACTTTACGGTTGCAAAGAAAATAGGATGATCAACAATAACTTCTCTAGGATAGGCTAATACCACACCAATGGCCTTGCTTAGAGGTGTCCACATACACATGGAAAGGTTTGGTATATAAAGGGAAGTGTAAAATAGGTGTTGTAGTAATCCTTTCCTTGATGTCTCAAACGTGCCTTTGTTGCACTTCACCCCAATGGAACTTTCCTTTATTTGTCAATAAATCTTCTAAGGGCGGGGCGGTCTTAGCATATCATTTGATAAACTTATTACAATATCCTGTGTGTCCCTGGGATTCCACGTACCTCACTTTGGTTACTAGGTTCCTCTAAGCCCCAAATAACAACCTTAAAAAGATCCACTAACAAGCCTTCCTTACAAATAATATGCCCTAGAAAAGTCCCAAAAGTCATAGCAAAAACAAACTTCTTAATGTTTAAGGAGATGCTTAACTACCGACACCTCTTAAACATAAGTCTTAAATTATCAGAATGATCTCTCACTAACCCATAAATTATCCAATCATCTAGGTAAACCTATAATAAATTATGAATAAAATCTTGAAACTCTTGAGTAATAATGTCTCAAAAGGCTGTAAGAGCGTTCTTTAATCCAAAAGGCATAAGCTGTATGCATGCAAACCTTCTCTTGGTCCTCCTTAGCAATCCTTACTTGACGATATCCGGAAAATACATCAATGAAGGAGTAGATCTTGCACCTTTCAATGTCTTCCAAGATTTATTTGGTAAAAGGAGAGGGAAAAGGATCTATTACACATGCAACATTCAACTCCTATTGATGAGGCCAGAATATGCCCATTAAATGTATAATAAATGATCTCATCTTACTCTCCTTTTTATTAAGTTTGATTGCATTTTGTGAATTTTATTTGATCTGATATGAGTTAGGATGTAATTGTCCATATTTTGATTGATTGTGATTCTAATGTTTAAAAGCTCTGAAATTCTTGATGAAGTGTGTTGGAAATTTAGTTTTGTAATAAAGTAGGTCCAATCGGTCGAAGAAATGAAGTATGTAGCATTCAACATGTTTTCGGTAGCATTTGTTCCAATACAACTTAGTTCTAGAACTTCCAAGCTAGTTCTAGAACTCCATTACACATTCACAGGCTTCATCACCTAGTTTCAGAACTTTTGGACTTAGTTTTGGAACTCCAATATTTAGTTCCATAATTTTCAGACTTAGTTCTGGAACTCCTAAGTATAGCTCCGAACTCTCACGGTTTTGATCTTTAATGATTTCCTATGGTTCTGGAACTTCTCTAAAGTTTCAGAACTAATGGAAGTTTATCTATTCTAACCACATCCGGTGATTTAGCATCAACAACCCTTTCAATCAGGAAAGGATGAGAAGATTTATGATCACAGATCCAAGGATAGTTATCTTACATTTGTCTGATCAGCCACAATCTAAGCCAACATATATTCTAGGCATGATTCGATTTCATCAGAATCGTAGAGACAACTATGATTGTAAATGTATATATAAACAAACTGCAGGAGATAAAGAGGGAGAAGATATATATACATATAGAATAAGTAACACAGACCAAAGTACACATATCTAGTATGTTTTGTAATACCGAATGTTTTATCAATAAATATTCATTCTTGTTTGAGAGAATTCTAAGTTGTTAAATCCTAATTCAAGGAGGAGAAAGGGCCCACTCCCCCAAGGACCAGGATATTTGTCTATTTGGTATTTATATTTCCTAAGCAAATAGTTTAGATCTATTAATTCGGCATTGCTTTTAATTCTTCTAGTTAAACTTTTTTGTCTACTCGTTCTTGCATGTGTCTAGATAGATTCTTATTCTTCTTACAACCATTTTTAAGCACTCTAAGTTCTGTGTTTATTTCCAAAAGCAAGTGTGTTTCCTTTCAGAAAAGTTTTCATAGTATGATTTAAATAAGGTTTTTACCAAGAAGTCCTTAAGACATTGAAAAGATCCCCCAGAAAATACAAAAATAACTACAATCAACTACTAGATTGATAGGATTATTCTTGTTGCATATAGCTTTAGACACACCCCTGGTTTGAATATGACATCAACAAGAAGTTGATTAAATGAAGGGAATAACGACACCCATCATTTTTGGTGCCATTTCGGGGACACACTAGTTGGAATTTTCTAATTAGGTGTTAACAAGAGCAACAATCATACATCTAGTAGTTGAAGGATCTTCCCTACTATATCATAAAATTTATGAGTAGACCAAGAGACTCAAAGGGTAGATTCCTCCCAAAAACATCTTCACAAGAATTCATAACATCCTCTAGTCCAAATAAGGAAGTTGATCAAGAATTGGAGGCACCATCATCCCCTGTTATACAAGAAACAAAATTGCCACCTTTGGAATTCTTAGATCAATCACTTGAAGGAAGTAGAACTTTTAGGAGAAGGATTATTTCTCAAGATCCATTTAGGGAGAGTTTTGATTCTCAATTGAGTATTCAACCTCCTACTCCTGATTTTTCACCTTCCCCAAGGCATACCACATACCACATTGATTGGGAGAAAAAAATAGAAAATATTTTTAAAATGGCACGAGAACCTGAAAGAGAACCTGGTAGGACCTTTACTTATCCAATCAATTGGATGATGATGATACACCAATGAAAAATATATCACCTACACATTTACCCACATTTAGAGGGATGTCATCTGAAGACCCTAACTAATTTCTGTTTGAGTTCAAGGTACTATGTCAGACCTATGACTACAAAATGGATAATCAAAAACTCAAGTTGTTTCCATCCACTCTGAAGGATGCAACAATGAGGTGGTTCATGGGATTAGCATCCAACTCTATTACCACTTAGGCACAAATGGAAAATTCCTTCCTAGACAAATACTAGGATTATTGTAGAGGGAGAAATAGGAAGGAAGAATTCTTCAAAATCAAGCAAGAGGAGGATGAAAATATAGAAGATTATTTAGATAGATTCCTCTTTGTAAGAAAAAGGTGTGGATTTTTACTTCAAGAGGAGTTAAGTAAAACCATTTTTCTTAAGGGTTTGGATGACGAATCTAGGGAAGCCCTTAACTTGATAGGAGGTGGAGACATTGATCAATTAAGGATGAATGAAATTAAGGACATTTGTAGAAGCTATTCCAGAACAAGGGGTGGACCTAGAAAAGGAAAATCGGTGAAAATTCTAAATCTAGATATGAACAAACTAATGGATGAGTTAGCAAAATTTAAAACAAACATTTTAGTTCAATTAACCTCTACTATGGATGGATTACAAGCTAAAGCAAACACCAAAACTAAACCATTGGCTATGTATTGTCCTAGATGCAAGAAGAAACATGCAATAAGAGAATGTCCTTTGGATAAAATAGAAATATGTCTTATCTGTGAATCTAAAGAACATGATACTAATGCTTGTTCTCTACTCCCAGTCATAAAGAATTAGCTTAAACAAACTAGTACATCATCCACAATAGAAGAATTGAATTTTGTTTAGAGATAACCTCACCAAGGGTAGTTTATGCCAAGATTAGTTCCTAATCCTTGGATGATGCCATGGGCTGCTTAGACAATACCAAAAAATTGGGGACAACCACCTTGGGTACCTCAACCAACATGGAACTCTCAAGATTGGGCAAGTCAAGCTTGGTATGCTCAGGGACATCAAAACCATGGGCTGGTCAAGGAAGTACTTATGCTTACTCCCAACCTAGAGAGAACCCTAGTAATTATGCTCAAGGAAAAACATATCCAAATAAAAATCAACATTCCATCATGGGATCCCCTACATAGAATTCACAAGCGAGAATATATTCCAAATGTAAATACCATCACGACCCAGATTAGCAAAACCAAAAAACAAACAAGCAACTCCTGTTTATATAACTGAGCTAGAAAAATTAGTTGATCTAAATGCCATGGATTGTAAGGATATTCAAACTAGATCTGGAAAAATAATTAGCAGTCCACCTGTTATAATTACTAAAATGACAAAAGAAAATGAAACCCCTAGTACTGTTGTTCCAAAAGATGATATAAAAAGAAAAGAAAAGTAGCCAGATAGTGACACTACTGAGACTCCATTTCTAGAGAGATTTAAAGAAGCTATAGAAACCAAGGAGATTAATTGATACAGGAACTAAGGAAGTTGAATATTGAAATAACACTATTACAAATAGTTAAGGAATTTCCCAGAATTGAACAAATTAATCAAAATATTATGTTTGAAAAATCCTGGAAGGAAGAAACAATACCCCAAGACTATCAAAGTAGATGGGAAACTTGTTGATTTATTAGCAGGAAAACTTTTACTTCCCAAATACGGAGATCCTGGAAGTCTTGTTATTTTTGTCTCTATAGGGAATAAGGATATACATAACATTTTGGTAGATTTGGGAGTGGCTATAAATGTAATGACAATGGACACTTTGAAAAAATTACCATTAATAGGTATACAACCTACTAATACCATATTGCAGATGGAAGACCAGTCTATAACAAAACCAAAAGGGATTATTGAAGACGTGGCAGCTATGATGGAGTCATGGGAATATCTAATTGACTTCCTTATACTGTAGCCAAAAGGTAAAACATTGGGTTATCCCATTATTTTGGGTAGACCATGGTTAGCTATAGTTTCTACCTTAATTGATTGCAAGTCAGGTGATATGACTATCTCAAATGGTAAGAACTCTAAGCAAATTTCCTTATATCCTTTTGTACGACCTTTTATTGACAATCAAGAACAATTGTGGGTTGATTCTCCCGATACTAATAATAAAAAAATTTCTTCTTTCACAATGATCACATTGCAAGATCACGTAAGAGAAGTAGAAGATATGATTAATCCCCCATTGAAAGAGCATCAAATGTCCTCAAAGAAATTAGAAATAGTTCAGGAACATGCAAACTTTGTTCTAGAACCACCACATTTAGTTTCAGAATCATGGCAACAACGGTTCTTTGTAATTGAAAATAATTTCACTCTAGAGGAACAAGATTTCTCATGGGGAAAGGAAGAATCAGTATCTTGGTTTCGAAGAATACATCGGGGAATGGTGAATAATTTCTTGAAAGTAGCGGTGACAAGGAGTTTGACCTATAAAGAGATAAGTATCATAATTCTCCCTTCTTGTCCTTTTTCCATTATTATTTGTCAAGGAACTTTTGGAGATGTTACTACATATCATATGTTGTTATCATATACATGTGTACTAAATACTTTAATGGAACCATTTCAACAAATCAGTTCATCACACATCGGAACCAAGCATGTTGAGATTCAATCGGGTAAAACTTTGAACATTAACAGCTGGTTAAAGGATGATGACGAAGCTTAATTGTTTGATGTTCTAAACAATCATACTAAATCTTTTTCTTGGGATTACAAAGACATGAAGGAATTCACCCAATTATCTATACTCATCACATCTATACGAAAACGTTAAACCGATTCTGCAACCGCGAGAGAAGGATTAACCCAGCCTTAAGGGATATAGTCAAACAAGAAATTGAAAAACTATTACAAGTAGGTTTTATCTACCCTATCTCAGATAGTCAGTGGGTATCTCCTCTCATAATTGTTCCTAAAAAAAAAAAAAAATGGAGAATATGTGTTGACTATAGGGAACTGAATAAAGCCACACTGAGAGATTATTTTCCCTTACCATTCATAGATCAATTCCTAGACAACCTTTCAAGTAAACAATACTTTTCCTTCTTGGATGGCTTTAGTGGATACAATCAAATCAGAGTTTGCTGTTGAAGATTAGGACAAAACTACATTTACATGTCCATGGGGTACCTTTTCCTATAGGGTGTTACCATTTGGCTTATGTAATGCTCTATAACTTTTAGAGAGTTGTACTTGTAATATTTTCTAATCTAACAAATGATTGTGTAGAGGTATATATGGATGACTTCACTGTACACGGAGATACATTTGATGATGCATTGAGAAATCTAGATAGAGTGTTAACAAGATGTGAACAACACAATCTGTCTCTTAGTCATGAAAATTGTTTAATGATGGTTGATTAGGGGATTCTATTAGGACACCATATTTCAAACAGAGGAATTTAGGTTGATCAAAACAAAATTAGGATCATTTCAGACTTACCTATTCCTTAGACCCCCATAGATATCAAGTCATTTTTAGGACATGCTGGGTACTATAGGCACTTTATCAAAGATTTCAGTAAAATTGCTGCCCCCATGTTTAATTTGGTAACCAAGGACTGTGAATTTATTTGGGATGAAAGGTGTCAACATACTTTTGAAGAAATTAAAGAAAAATTAATCACTGCCCCAATATTGAGAGGACCTAATTGGGAAAAGCCATTTCATATCCAAACAAATGCCTCAAATAATTCCATTAGTACAGTTTTGAGATAGAAAAAATGAATAAGGAAAAATGTATGCTATTTATTATCTCAAGTAAAAATCTTACTCCCACTAAAAAGAATTACACCACCAATGAAAAATAATTTCTTGCTATGATTTATGCAATCAATAAATTCAGACATTACATTACAGGGTACAAAATATTTGTACACACAGATCATTGAGCAATTAAATATTTAATGAACAAACCAGTGGTTGGAGGAAGAATAATTAGATGGTTATTACTTTTACAAGAATTTGATATTACTATTGTGGACAATCCAGGTAAATCTAATGTGGTAGCTGATTTTTTGTCAAGACTAACCACTACAGGGGAGCAAGATCAAGTCAAGGATAACTTTCCAGATGAACAACTATTTGTTATTTCAGCATTTACACCATGGTTTTCTAATATGGAAAATTATGTTACAATAGGGAAGTTTCCTCCTTTCACTAAGAAACAAATAAAGAAGTTAATAAAAACCAATGCACAATTCAAATGGTTAAAAGGAATGTTATTTAAATGTGGTCCTAATTTGGTTTTACACAGGTGTGTAAGAGAAGATGAAATCTTTGACATCCTCAGAGCATGTCATGATGAACCAAGTGGAGGACACTATTCAGTGAAAATAAAAACTCATAAGATACTTGGCATTGGTTATTATTGGCCATCTCTGTATAAGGATGTGAAGAGATATATCAAGCGGTGTGATCCTTGTCAAAGGATGGGACAACCAACTTTCACCAATGAAATGCCTCTTCAACCTCAAGTAGTGATTGAACCATTTGAGAGATGGGGATTGGATTTTGTTGGTCCCTTTAATCCTCCTTCACAAGGAAAGGAATATATTCTTTTGTGTATTGACTATGTGACAAAATGGCAAGAAGTGTGGGCATTGACAAATGCCCTTTGAAGAAGCGATTCTTGATTTCTTTTAGCATAGACATATAGTAAAGTTTAGAGCACTAAGGAGCATAATTTCATATCGGGACACCAATTTATGTCTAATATGATCAAATCTTTCACAATGTATTACCAAATCAATCATAGGAAGTCATATCCTTATCACCCACAATCAAATGCGCAAGCTGAAGTAAAAAACAAACAATTGGAAAACATCCTTACCAAAAAAGTTGAAGCTAGGAGAAAAGATTGGTTAAAGAGACTACTGAAGTTGTTTGGGATAATAATATAACGTGGAAAACTACAACAGGTTTTCACCATATGAGTTAGTCTATGGGAAAAATCCCTTGTTGCCCATTGAGTTTGAACTACAAACATTGAGGAAAGCGATTAAGGTGGGTATTGAGTTGGATGTAGCTCAAAAGGAAAGAGTCCTTCACCTCAATGAACTAGATGAATTGAGGATGGAAGCACTTGAGTAGAAAGAGATAATCCGAGGATCAAAGGAAGCAATGGTATGACACACATATCAAGAAAAAAAATTAAAAGTAGGAGCTGGGCAATGCGGTTTGATTCTAAGTACCAATAATTCAACGGAAAATTGAGAACCATATGGTTGGAACCCTATCATTGAGCAGATATTCAACAATGGTTCTATTGAGTTACTTATCATTAATGGCAGTAGAAGAACACTCTTGGTTAATGGACATAGGCTAAGACTCTATAGGAAGCCTCCTATTAAGGATGAATTCTTGAGGAAGATTAAAGAAGACAAAGAATTTGATCATATGGAAGAACCCACTTCTTCTAAAATGATCAAATAACCGATGATAGATCCAAAATAAAAGGAAGAAGCGAAAACTAGTAAATGGCATTCTCTTAAGAAAAATAAAATTCTTAGAGGTCAATTAAAACCAGGAATGGTGGTTGATCACCTCAAATGGCTAATTCAAATAAAAGGGAATTCTTTAGAGTTCCAACTGTCTTTTCTAACCGGTTTTTGTTCCACTTGTACGAATGATGAGTCATCATAATGAAAGCATTACACCATCAAGGATGGTAACTATATCTTTTAACTCATTTAAGTTGGTTAGATTAAAATTTTGCATGTGTGATTAGAATTGATTTAAAATTTAGTATGATGAGTCATCTATTTGTACATTATGATTAAAAGTGAGTAATCATGAAGATGATTTGGATGGAATAAGTGGCGGAATAGTTTTCATGAGTAATCATTAGTGCAAAATTAAAAAAATGAAATAGTTGTAGAGAAATTTTGGGGGAGAAGAAACAAATTAGGATTGTGTTATGCAGCTAATAACAGAGGTTCCACAACTAAGAAAAGAGGTTTTGGAGCTAAGAACAGAGGTTCCACAAGCAAAGAAATAAGCCCTGCCGCTGATTTGCATAGAATCAAAGGAAATTGAATTTGAGTCGATATGGGGATTAAAAAGAAATCAGAACCATAGGATGATTCCTAAATGCTCGCGGATGAAGAAGTAGCATCTATATTTGAGCAGGCAAGATGGATAGACTTCCTGAAAATGTTTTCAAAGTATAACGATGAATTAGTAAGAGAATTTT
The DNA here is from genome assembly GCA_018340775.1 of Taxus wallichiana var. yunnanensis. NCBI lineage: Eukaryota > Viridiplantae > Streptophyta > Pinopsida > Cupressales > Taxaceae > Taxus > Taxus wallichiana. The sequence goes on along the minus strand of CM031235.1, from coordinate 155,523,243 downwards.
TCATAAACCTAGAGCAATCCAGGACAAAGGTTAGAAATATTTTTATTCCTTTTTCTATGAATACAATAAGTAATGTGTCTAGGGTGCCAATTGTGCATGTCCCACATCCTACCAAAGGGACCTTGAAAGAACTAGTTGAAACCCTGCTACAAGAAGGGGAAACTAAACCTAATACATTTACAACACAAATAAAATCATAAAAGGGGTCAGAAGGGCCAGTTTTCCCAAACCCTTTGATAGGGTAGCATTTTGGATAGTGAAGTATTTAACCTATGATGGTCAATTTGGGTCCATAGGAAAATAAGTCCTAAAGATGCTCATATATCTGAGATATGGAGCCACAAAACCAGAATACATAGTAAACCTTCAGGGTTTCTTTTTTATTCTATCTAGACCATGGCCCAGAGGTATTCCTAGGGTGTTGGGATAATCAAGCATCACGGGTTAGTTCATTTGGTATGCCAGCACCATTTTCTATTAAAGAAAAATGGAGAATAAATTTGGGAAAAGTTTCTTGGCAAGTTTAAGAAAAACCCTGATATTATCAGGAGAACAATACCAACTCCATTTTCTCCTTCAACTAATTTGGAAATTGATGCACTGCTAGAAGAACAGAAGGAAGTGGGAAGAGATAATATACCAAAAATAAGAAGATCTATGAGAAAGATCAAAATAGTAAAACCTTCTATACCTTTAAAGGAAATTCCTTCTTCTATAGCAACTACTTGGGAGCTAATATTTGTCTCTAATGGTGATAGTTCACTTGTCCAAGAGCAAGAAACAAAATTAAGAAGAATCTCTAGGAGGAAATCCACCGTTGGGCATGTTGAAATTCCCCAAAGAAGGAAAATTCATAAGAGGTCAAGGGAAATCCTAGAGGGAATGAGTGAATAGGAAAAGATGGAAAAAGAAGCTGCTGATATTTTAGGCAGCATGGCCATGACTCCTCTTGAACCAAGCCAAGCTGAGATGGACAAAGGAGATGAGAGACTTGAGGAGTAGGATTTTCAAGAATTGGCTGAACCATCAACATTATCACATGAAGAAGAAGAGTTGGCATCCTGGAGATGAAAAGGTAAATTTCCTTTGATAGAAGAAGAATGCTCAACTCCCCAAGAAATTTCAGAGGAAGAAGAAAAACATCAAGTTAAATAGGCTCTGTTCTTATCTAGAGTAGAGCTCATTATCAAGGAAAAGGATGAGGAATTGGATTTCCTCAAACTCAAATTAGAACAAAGGGAAATGCTCATTAGAGAGCTAACAACTCAGCTTACAGTTAGGACTGAGGAATTATTAGTAATTAAAAACAACTGATAGAGAAAGAGGAAGAATGTCAAACTTCCAGAAAACAAAATGTTGTGTCCACAGTCTCTACACAGACTGAGTTAACTTATTTGCCACTCAAAAAACTATGGAATGACACTTGCAGGGAACTTAGAGAAGCTAAAACATCCAATGAATATTTGAAGACCAAGATGGAAGAAGAAAAGAAGGCAAGAAAAGAGTGGGAAGAAAATTTTTATAAGGAAGAAGGAGACAAATATAAATGTCTTACAAAAATACAGATGGTCTGCATTATGAGTGAAAAATTACTTGCCTACAGGAGACCCTCTCCTACATATAGTGTGTTTTTGGAAGAACAATTCATTCACTGGAAGATATCAAGGATTGTATGTGGACTTCCACATGAACTAAAAGATGAATTTGAATTTATGACAACTTATTCTTTATCCAGATCTGAGTAGAAAAATATTCTCATGTGAATTCTATCTTTATAATCTGATGCTAGAAACAAACACAAGATTTATGATCAATTTTTATGTGGGGGAAATTCAGCTCAATGCATTTGTCTCTGTTCTACAAAATTAGATTGCATGGAAGGAAAGAGATTATGAATTTTTATTGAAATCTAGCTCAACTAGTCTCTGCATGACGACTCACTATGGTAAAACTTCTACCTTCTATATACATTTTAGAACTCATGCCTTTGATGAATGATTCAAGATACATTATTTTTCCAGCTTACAAAAAGTATTGATACCTTTACCTCCTATGAGGAGGAGAAGTTTGAAGATATTTATGAGGGATGCTTGAAAAGGTGGGAACTTCTTACAGTTTCCTTGAGAAGAAGGGAAGTAATATCCCCTACAAATCTGATCTGGAGTTTAGAAAGAGAAAAAGCTTTATGCACAATAATTCCTCAGATCAATGAGACCTACGGGAACATATGGATGGGAATGTGAACAAGGCCCCCTCTACTTCTCACCCCCATGTCTCCTTGGAAAAACAGATAACCTCAAGATCCTACTCAATTTGAAGAGTGGAAGAGGAAAATAGAAGCAGGAGCAGGGTATAGTACCTCTAAGTTTAAGCATTGGGATATCTAGTTTCAACCATTTGATCTGAGCAATCAAATGGAATGCAGAACACATAACCCCAATTTTGAAGAATAAATTTTGTAAAGGGACTTACAAACAAGTAAGTATGGGGGAAATGATGAGGCCAAAATATGCCCATTAAATGTACAATAAATGATCTCATCTTACTCTCCTTTTTATTAAGTTTGATTGCATTTTGCAACTTTTATTTGATCTGATATGAGTTAGGATGTAATTGTTCATATTTTGATTGATTGTGATTCTAACATTTAAAAGCTCTAAAATTCTTGATAAAGTGTGTTAGAAATTTAGTTTTGTAATAAAGCAGGTCCAATCGGTCGAAGAAATGAAGTATGTAGCATTCAACATGTTTTTGGTAGCATCTGTTCTAATACGGCTTAATTCTAGAACATGCAAGCGAGTTCGGAACTCCATTACACATTCACAGGCTTCATCACCTAGTTCTAGAACTTTTGGACTTAGTTCCAAAACTCCAGTATTTAGTTCTGAAATTTTTGGACTTAGTTCGGAACTCCTGAGTATAGCTCTGGAACTCTCGAGTATAGCTCCAGGAACTCTCACGGTTTTGATCTTTAATGATTTCCTATGGTTTTGGAACTTCTCTGAAGTTGGAACTGATGGAAGTTTATCTATTCTAACCACATTCGGTGATTTAACATCAACAACCCTTTCAATCAGGAAATGATGAGAAGATTTCTAATTGGAGATCAAGGGATAGTTATCTTACAACCTGTCCAATCAACCACAATCGAGCCTGAGCGAGTATCTATGCGGGCACGATTCAATTTCATCATAATCATAGAGACAACTATGATTCTAAATGTATATATAAAAATACCGTAAGAGATAAAGAGGAGAAGATAGATATACATATGGAATAAGTAACACTGAGACCAAGTAAACAGATCCAGTATGTTTTATAATACTGAATGTTTTATCAATAAATAGCCATTCCTGTTTGAGAGAATTCTAAGTTATTAAATCCCGATTTAAGGTGGAGCAAGGCCCACTCCCCCAAGGACCAAGATATTCATCTTTTTGGTATTTCTATTTCCTAAGAAAATAGTTTAGATTTGTTAATTCTATATCGCTTTTAATTCTTCTAGTTAAAATCTGTTGTATACTTGTTCCTGTAGGTGTCTAGATAGATTTTTATTCTTCTTGCAACCATTTTTAAGCACTCTAAGTTGTGTGTTTATTTCCAAAAGTAAGTGTGTTTATTTCTAAAAGCAAGTGTGTTTATTTCCATTCTGCAAAGTGTGTTTCCTTTCAACAAAGCTTTCAGTGTGTTTCCTTTTAGAAAAGTTTTCATAGTATGATTTAAATAAGGTTTTTACCAAGAATTCCTTAAGACATTGAAAATATCCCCTAGAAAATACAAAAATAACTACAATCAACTACTAGATCGATAGGATTATTCTTGTTGCATATAGCTTTAGACACACCCCTGGTTTGAATATGACATCAATAGGAAGTTGATTAAATGAAGGGAATAATGACACCCATCACCTATAATCCACACAAATTATGATTCTTCAAAAAAATTTATACTTATCACCATAAGGCAAACCCATTATGACTCTTCAATGGGCTCAATGATTCTAAAATTTAGCATCTTATAAATTTATTCCTTCACCTTGACATGCGGATTAGGATTCATCTTGTAAGGTCATTTCCTAACCTGGAGTGCACCTTACTTTAGCTTAAACTTCATCTCGCCCAAAGATTCATGCACTGTTTCAATTCATGATAGCCTCTAGAAACAAATCCTAGAAATCATGCAGTAGCTCAATCATTTTGGCAACCTCGAGTGAGACCAATAATCCACAATAATGGCCTCGTAGGTTCAAAATCTATTCAAATGTTGACCTTTTTGTTTTCATTGGCTCATGATACACACACACTTTCTCATCTGCACTATCTAAGACCTCATGTGTACCCTCAATATATTCAACATCCATACTCTCCTCTTCTTCATCATCAATTACGTAGACAATCTTACCCTTTTCTCTTTCTAGGAAAGTGTACCCAAACTATTCTACATTTGTCTCTTCTTCTTCAAAGCACACCTCCAGGTCTCGCTCACCTAGTAACTCTTGAATAAGTTCTTCAACCTTTGCACTATCTCCCATAGTCAAGCACTTCATAACCTGTAACACCTAATAGTCAAAGGTCTAAATCATCTTGTTGTTAGTTCTTTCCAATTTCATGTTTCTCTATTTAACTATACATAAACATACCATGTGTGTGCTGACTTTGTAAGGTGTAGTAGAAATTATGCTCTAACAAAGTAAAGGTGGTAAGGCCTCTTGCCCCTCTTCCTAGAGTCTCTCACACTATTGAACATGGTGCTAAGCATCCATCCCGTCAAATTCACATGTCTTGGTAGGCATATTGCTTGAAAGAATCTAACAAAGAAGGTGATTCTCAATTTTTGCCACTCTAAAAGATTATCTTTACAAGCCATCCACCATCATTTTCTTTACCATTCAAGGTATACACCAGCACATTCCTTCTATTCTATTTGGCTGTCCTTTGGACTTCCATAGCGCACATGAATACTTTAGGATTTCCTTCACCAATGTACCTTGGTACCTAGTTAGTGCCCAAATCCCTAACACAATGCAGCCTTCTTACATGCGTAACTACACTTCTCATCTCATGTCCAACCATTTCATAAGTGTCATGTGCCTAGTTGTCACATGCAGCACTTGTAGTATCATTCATGGAATGTGCATCATTCCAATGAATAACTCCTTCCTTTGATGGCTAAAGCACTTCCAGATATCTAATGGTGCAGACATAAATTATATTCAAATCCTCCTGACTCAGTGGTTCTACATAAAGTGCAACATTTCCATCTATCAATGGAATGATCACACACTCTTCTGTGTTCTCAAAACTGATGTAACCTTTGTTAAATTACAGATCAACATTGTTTTCATAACACCCGAGGAACCCAAGTAATGCTGGAAATCTATCTTCCTCTCTACAAGTGCCAAGACCTCAAATTCCCCAGTAAACTTGGCCCCTTGTATAGTAATAGTAGAATCCTTCAAGACTCCAATGGGCGTGGCTTTAGTCTTGTTTTCCATAAAAAAACACATTTTAAGATGGTTTTAATGGTGGCATCCCCATCTAAATTCACGCGTCCAAAATGATCACATTCACTTTTGCACCTTTTTCGGTCAAAATTATACTTAACAACCATCCATCAACAACATTATTCAAAGTGATCTCCTTGTCATAATCTAGACTATGAGGAGGTAAGTTAGCATGTAGAATTTTTCTTTCGCTCAACTCCAACGCATGGCACCTTCCCATTTAACAATTCCCCAATAAAGGAATGATGTTCTCTTGTCGTAACAACTTGCAAACATCCTTTAAATCATTGATATCCTTTTGAGGAAGCTCAACTATTTTTTCCTACTCCAACTTCCATGACCACTCTTTCAAAAATTGTATCTCACCTGCAAGATCACGATAACTTCCATGGTCTCTTGATAAACCTCCTTTTGATGAGTAGGGTCTAGATAATTTGCATGTAGTACCTCCTCCTTTGTAATAATAGGCTTCTTCTTTGGAACTTCCTATTATGTGCAACCTTAGCGCATGTAGTGATATTCACGGGGACCAACTCGGGATAAAGTGCCAACTTGAAACCACTAATCTTCCACAACGTATTATACTCTAAGAATTCCTATGCCCTTATCCTCGCTTCTAATTTTTAATCAAATATTGATACAAGTCTGGGTATTATTTATAATTTTGGTTCTTTCCATAGAGAGAACAAATAATATTCTCAGGGCATTCATGCTTGTAATGATTAGGGGATCCACATGTATAACATGTTCCTCATGGAAATTCAATTCTTACACCATTTCAACCTTGGCCTATGAATCCTCCATGGTATCCTCAAACTCTACCTCAACCTCCATCAGAGCACCCTTCATTTTGATTGTGATCATGATGATCACCTTGTTCCTTTTCATTATTTGTAACATTATTCTGACACACACCAGTATCAATGACATAATGAATATGGTCAATCAACCTGTAATTATCAATATCATGAGTGGTAGACCTGCAATTCTTGTAGTAACAAAGATTATACATTATTTCTTATCGCACATTATAACAATGGGTGCACGCCGATTTATGAGGAAAAATACCCTTAATATGTCCTTCTAATTCACAATCCATTCACCAAACCTCATTGCGCATATCATGTGCTCGATTAGATGACCATTTTTCTAATTATTTTTCCAGCTCCGCAATTTGAGCTTCCAAGAATGGGTTCACTCCCATGTCTACACTCTAGATTGCCTCAGCATGCATAACTGCTTAAAGTTCCTCAGGCAGATTTGTATAAGTCTTATGTGAGATTGTCCTTCCGAAAGGTGTGATCAAACCTCAAATAAACCATTGAGCATGGTGACTCAGATGTATGTCATAGAATAAATTCAACAAAAGGGTTTTGAATCATGCATCACACTCTTGAACACTCTTAACCATACCTTTTTTGATGTCCTTCACCACACCGATGCTCTTCTAATAAAATTCAGGTATATATAACTCTACTAATAAAGCATCACACGGTATGATATAGTCCACATAATTCTTGTTTGGATCATATTTTATATACCAACTTTGTGCACACCCTTGCATTGTAGTTACAAAATGGCTTTCCTTATGCTATAGTGCTCTAATTCCATTTACACACCATAGTATTTCACACATATGCATGTGCTCAACTCCATCTTCTATTCTTCTCTATTCTGGAAGACGAAGAGACATCTCCATATAGATTTGTTGGGGCTGGTGTGGACCATGCCCACCGTATTCAGAGAGACTATACTACCTCCCGTGTTTCCTCTGTCACTAGAACCACTAGATCCTCTAGATCCCAAGCCACCTAACCCTCTTGATCCTCCTCTTATAGAAGGAAATGGACCAGAGGATGTACTTCCTTATGTTCCAACAATTGTGCTAAACTGAACTCCCATGATCTGTGAAGTTTTACTACTTCCGGATGTGATGCCAACGTTCTACATGCCCACGTTCTATTTTGATTATGCACCAGAAAATATACATCCACCTAGACCCCAAATAACACCGACAACAATTGTACCATCATAGATGAATAATCTACCAGATTAACTCTTGAACTTGACTAAAAATTAAGCTGTATCTATCGCTACTCTCCTGCCGACACTATATTTCTTCACTTGTATCTGTAGGATCATATACGCACTCGTGGTTATCAATATTTATTTAGATAGGCCTTCATCCAAAAGCTGACAGAGTTCTCTTTCATGCTTTCACAAATGGGGAGGTCCAGTTATTTGGCTCCACATCTTCTACGTGAGCTACAAATACTTCATGAGTCATCTCCCTTGGTGACACCATTCTTTCAATAGTTTCATCTTTGCTTCGCCAAATCCCTCTCATGCGCTACATTAAACTCAAGCCACATTTCTTCTCTCTATCTTTCTACCACTAGATCTATCATCTTTCACCACACCTACTCCTACCCCCACGTGTGGTGGGGTTTAGATAGCCATAGGAAACTCTTCCAAATCCGGGGTCATAACTAAGATCTTAACCTCTAAAGGCATACCATGTAGATAGGCTCCTCTACATTTGTGCAATAACTTGAACACAACAATCTTTGAAGAGGAATAACTAGAAGCTGCATACTCAGAATATAGCTATTTATAACACAACTCCACAAATGGTCTACAATGTGCATCCAAGTCATATGAGCATCATGCAAAGCCTGAAATGCTTCTTGATGCATAAGTAAAAAAGTGTGTGAAACCTCCAATTTCTCTTTGATGCATAAGTAACCAGCCACTCGTATAGCTCTATGGGAAAAATGGATAAGAACGTATCATACAACTCATGATACAGATTTTGTGCAACCCATGTGTGTGCATTAAATTCAGGTCCAGTGTTAAATATGTGAGCATACACTTCCTATAAATTGTCTAACCATTCTTCAATGCTGGCCAAGGTCAATTGATACATCTTCATCATGCAACATCTTGGAAAACAACTAAAAAAGATGTCACGGAAACAAAATAAAAATGTAGTCTTTTTTTACCCACAATAGCCCAAGGTGCACTAGCACATCACTCACTAAAAACTAAGTACTCATCCAAAACACACAACGATACAGGTCCCTCTTTTATGGTATCTTTCTCAAGAAGTTAGCATGATCATACAAATATTCCAGATCCATAACAGATAATCAAGTATATTGCATAACATAAACTAGATATAGATCTTAACCATATGTAATATTACTCATACAAGAATCAAGATTAACTTTACCATGCATGAACTAGTAATAGATGTGTCAAAAATCAATATCCAACCACAAAGATCCATTATATTAATTTTTGTAAAACACAAAATCTTCATACATACATAATAATGTCACCATAGGTTACACGCGCTCAAGAACCAACAACATAACCTTACAAAATATAGATGATGATCACATCTCCAAACCATGCAAATCAATACTTATATATAGGTAGTGGGGGCTTTGCCTTCACCACATATGTATTGTCAAAATAGGTTGCATCTTAAGAATAGCCATTTGCCCTTACATTGTAAATAAAAATCTTGCAAGTTTGCTAATAAGAGATTAGATAATAATAACTATAGTTTTAATCATATTAATAGCCCAAAAGCGTGCATGTCGATTAATCTTCCACTTGTCCAAAATAGCCTTCACGTTATCTATAAGTCTTAAAAAATGTGCTCCACGGTCCATGTATATACTTACCCTCATACTTCAAACGGCTAAATCCTGATTTTATGCTTTCCTAGGTGCACCTTGTTTTACTATAATTTTGTGTGCACCTAAGCACCTGTGTTTGCCCACCCAATCCTTCTACACATTTCATACTTCAGCTATATTTCATCAGCCCAACACACACTTATATGCAAAATATGTACCATTCTCTTGGTTGTGTATATTAAAAAAATTTCAGCTAGGTGATGAACATAATTGAACATATAGTATATTATTTAAGGAAATGAAGTGTAACATGCAAGCTGCAGTTTTCCTTCAATAATCTTGCAATTTTTTAGAGAAAAATACCCATGTTTTGTAAAATTTAGAATTACATTTATTTATTGTTTTGTAGCATTAGTCTAAATGTCACTTAAAGATTACAATTTATTAATAAAGACATGGATCATCATTTTCATTAAGCTAAGTAGAAGACTTGAAACTATACATAACTCCAACATCTTGCATTGTCTTAGGAAAAAATATGCGAGAATACAAATCATATAGATTACAGAGTCTCTTCTTAAATAAAAAATTAATCGGAAAATAAAATTACCCACTTTCCTTATCACGTATACTCACACTGACCTAAAAGTGATATCACTGAAAGGCTTCAAATATAGACATATTAATTTCAAACAAATATTTTTGTAAGTACCAAAATGATTTTCAACAATAATATGCAAAATTAAAATTTTAACTTTTAATTTTCCAAAATATATCATGAGAAATAATGTCAAAATGAATTTTAAAAATTAAGATTTGGTAGGTTTTCTATAGTGAAAAATATAAATCATTATACTAAACGAGGCAAGTCAAAATAAAAGGAGAATCATTGTGTTCAAGTGAAACTCAACTAATCGTATTAACACAAAAAAACCGACAAAACCTAAAGTGAAAATAAGTAAAAGACTCCATAGAAAGAAGGAAAGACACCTAATTTTATGTTTTCCTTACTTCAATTTATAAAAAAAGGTCTTCCTTAAAGTGGACCATTCGAATTTGAGAATAAGATTATCATAACTAGAAGCATTAAGCTTATTGATAGTACTACGAGTGTCTTCTCTGTTGAGGAAATTAACAAAACAAAATCCCCATCTAATCCATCTTCTGATCCTTAGCCACATAGAAATGCATGATGTGTCCAAAAGACTTGAAAAGATCATGCAGATTGACATCCCTCATGATCCTCAAACACACCGATAACTCGAATGTAATTTTCATTTTTTTAGAGCGCATGTTGTCACTTTGGAGAGGTCCACACTACCGTTGAGCACGGGAGGTGCCCAACAACCCCGATATCGATCCTACCACTAGAAGTGAGGCCCTCGAAGACCTTATCCCTTGTTAAGGTGTCTGTGGCACAGGAAGGGGCTAGATACTTGTAAGGGAATTTATATGTGTAATGATTTCCCTTTTTATTGCAGATACGAAAAACTATGAGCACCGCATTGCCATTAGAGGGAGAAAGGATAGACATCACATATCCACTGGAATTGGAATGGTCAACCTTGAATCCCGGTGGGTGAGGTCACTCCAGTAGGGTTCTTAGTTTCCGGTGGCGCGCCAAAAATTTTCCACTCGCATGACACTTGAGAGTGCATTTTCACAAACTAGAGGCCACAAGGCTATAATTTTTCCTTTGGAATAAATGTTCTTATCAGTTTTAAAATATATTTAATATTAAACTATGCAATTGTAGGAATTTTATTAAATGATTTTAGGAAATCCCACATTGATCTACAAAACCATAAATATAGCATGATTCTGTTTTTTATGAGGTTAGCGTCCACTAGGCTTTAATTTTTTCATTAGAATAAGGTATTTATCAGTTATTAAATGTCATTAACATTAAACCATGTAGATCTTGGGAAAATATTTTAATGATTTCATGGAAGCTGACATTTATACGTAAAAAAATAATATGAACATGTTTCCTTTTCATAAAGGCTGGCATTGCTAGGTTAAACTTTTTCTAGGAATAAGTTTCTTATCAATTTAAAATTGTTCTTAAGATTAAACTATGTAATCATTAGAAAGATCGTTTAATGATTTCGGGAATCCAACATTGATCTTGAATACAATAAACTTAACATGTTATTGTTTTATAAGGGCTATAAGCAACTAGGTTTTAACTTCTTCTTTGTAATAGGGTTGTTATGATTTTTAAATTGTCATTAACATTAAACTATGTAGTTCTTGGGAAAATATTTTAATGATTTCATGGAAGCTGATATTGCTCTGTAAAACAATAAACTAACCATGTTTCTTTTTTATATGGGCTAGCGACCGCTAGGCTAATGACTTTCAAGAGATGTGAGACACTTCAGGTTCATTTACTATGATGTGTTTGAACCTTAGTATAACTAGAGAATTAATGAATATATTCGTGAAGAAACTAATAGAGGGCGATGATCCAGACTATGAGAATATAATTAAATGTAATTTATCTTCTGATGCACATGGTAGTGGTGTGAACCACTTTATCGCCATTCTAGTGAACTTGTATTCAATGATCTTATTCATCTAGGACGATGATATTCGGTGATGGAAGAAGAAATTATAGATCTTCATTATCATCCTATTCAAGCTCCTCATATCTCACTCTATTAGATGCCATCACTATCACCCCTAACTCATGAAATGTGCAAAGTCATGAAATCCTCACGCATCCAAAGTAAATTTTAAGGGTTTACAGACACTCAAATCACCCTACAAATAAAATAATAATTGATTTTATAATAATTACTACTTTCCCATCATTTGATAATAAGCATGTAAGAGCCAAAGTGAATTTGGTCATCATAGAAGTAATATTGAACTAAATGTTAGATAAAATCTTTATTTTCAAGTACTATATTAAGTAATTTTTATCAAGATATAAAATATTTTTTAATTTTTGGCAAATAGTTTTTTGAAAGGGACTATACCCTTAAGAACAAAAGAGGGCCTAGAAGCCAGAATAGGAATGAGAACCAGAACAGAAAGGATCAAAATCCAGATGGGACAATGAAGCCCAAAGTAGCCAAAGAGCAGCTACCCCCATCAAAAAAAACAACACGAACACTGCAGAAAAAAACGACATAATAACAGCAATAATTACAAAGAAGTGCAGCAAAAGCTCCCACAATTACTTCTTGGCGGCTTTGTCGATGCTGGATTTGATATTCTGCCAAGATTTGAACATAGCCAAAGTTGTCATGTGGGTAGAGTCAGTAACATCCAGCTGATCAATGGTCCTTTTGCTTTCTTTATCAGTGCCCCAAAGGGTTGCCGGAACCCCGCTGAGATTGGAGACACTATGGACATGCTGCTCAATGAACTCTTCAATTGCATTAAAAATGGCCATATTATAATCATGGCGAGTCTTGGCCTTCCCTAAACGGGAGTCTAAGGAGTTCAGCTTCTTGTAAATATCTTCAATCTGGCTATTATTCATAGCCACCTCCTCCTCCTTCTTCCTCTTACCTTTTTGTTTTGCCAAGTTTTTGACCTCTTCCTTCAACTTCATGTCAGCTTCTAAGGCTTCCAGCCTTTTTGTGGAGCTCTCCATATGTGCTTCCTGAGAACTAGCACTACTAATATGAAGGAGGTTATGGGCAATTTCAATCTCTTGAGGACCCTTCCCCACAGTAGGGGTATCAAGGTTCAGTCTTCTAGAGGACCTGGTAACTAGTCTGGCCGAAGTGGAAGTGAAGGGGGTGGGAGCAGAGGTGGGGGGAATGGGAGATGGAGCGGGAAGGATGGCAGAGGGGTGACAGTAGCAGTGGCAGGGACAAAATGTGGAGAGATGGGGCTAGCGGCCGCTGAACTAGGTAGAGGGGGAACAAAGCCGGGGAGGAAGGGAAACCAGGAGATCGAAGAAGACACAATTTATGCAGCAAGAAAATTAGCCCCTGGTGCAAAGGAACCACATGAGCATGCTTTTGAAACTCCAAAATGGAGCGCTCAAGAGAGTTAAGCTAGATAATGGGGGAAACATACCATGTGATTCCTACGGAAGTGGTTGAGGAAGACAAGATGCTTAGCTGGCACAGTGACGAACCTCCCTTCCAAAGAAATGAACCACACCATCATATGGGTAACCTCATCATAAGGTGAAGGGATCGAGCTAACAAGCAGGCCCGCCATGACAAAGATCAACTTCTCTGTTCCCTCAACAAATCTCCTCTCCTCAGCTTCTCTGTCAACCCTTTTATTAAAAAAGTGGTACCCCTCCATGCCAAGGCCAGTCGCTTCAGCAATTAACTCCTCGTTGATCGAAATCTTCTGCCCCCATAATCCACAGTGTGATCCTTCCACTCCTTCACAAAATGCACATTGAAATACTTTGGTCATGGCCCTGAATCTTCTCCATAAAGTTGGTGATGCCTCCCTGGCTGAGAATATTCCAAAGCTCCACATTATCCTTCCAATCCGGATCCGCGTTGGGCTCAATCTGGCAAGGGGGCCCCATTGTCACCGTGCTTAACTGCTTGCAAAAATTTTTAGAATCCTTAAGAGCACTAATACCAGTCCACCTTTCACTATTGTTATCGCGCAGTGAAATTGTTGTTTAGAATAGTCGTTGCTTTTCCCACAAATACCACGTGACTGCTGATTTGAACCTGTGGAAGTTCGCATGTGGGAACTACGGCCCTTTTGCTAGCCCGCTCCCTATCATCATTAACATTATTTTTGTCTTGGGGATCCATAGAGTCTTGTAACCAGATTGTAGAGAGCACAATGTTGCCCACATGCGTGACTTTCATTTCTATATAAATCCACTTGAACTTTCCATTATACTTCATACAATCTTGATTGTTCGACAAGATTTGTATAAGCTTAGTTTTAAAGTCAGCACGTGTGGGAGCTTTATTAATACTAATCCACTCCCAATGATCATAACCCAAATCATGAATTTGCATGTGTATAGATATCCGCTTGAATGCTGCTTTGAAGCTGTTTAGGAATGCTATTATTATCCCAAACAATGTGGTTAACATTAATGCCATAATTAGCCAATGCATCTGCCAACTTGTTACCCTCCCGGTAAGTATGCATGATCCGAATGTTATTGAAGGTTTGGCAGATACTTATGGACTCTAAGATAAAATCCTTGATGTTCCAACTTGGAGGTCAAAGCGATTAAGGTGATGAATGATATTCGAGGAGTCCCATTTAAGAATGAGGTTTTGGATATTATGAGTCGAGAAATTCTCGGTCCCCATAAAGCGAGATAATGCTTTGGAAAAATGATTGATTTGAATTCCTATTTTTCCAGCATAAGATACAACAATCGAGGCTATCTTTATGATCCCGGATCACTCCTCCCCCTACCGCAATCCTAGGGTTACCCTTAGAGGCCCCATCAAAGTTCAACTTATACCAGTTAAAATCAGGAGGATGCCATTGAATCAAAGATCTATCAATACTATTACTGGAATTGCTACGGCTATTGACCGCTCTAATCTGCCAGTTGGATAAGACATATTCTTCATTTTCTGGATAACTCTTGTTCTTGGGGGGTTTAAATCTAGCAATATTCTCTTTGATATCATTAGAAATTTTACCAATACTGAGCTTATAGTTTTGATTCTTATTTCTAAAAATAATATCATTTCTATCTTTCCATATCCTCCAAATAATATGAGTTATAGCTAGCTTCTAGATCCTTTTGATAACAAAATCCCTATAGGGTGGGTTCCATTGAGTCCAAAGCTGATTGAAATCCTTCGGCACCACCCAGAGAGCTTCAAATTTAGAGAGGGAAAAACTCCATATTCTGGTAGCATAATCACAATGGATAAACAAATGACTGATATCCTCAGAGTCTTTTTTACAAAGATGACATCTATTAGGCATTATAAAACCTCTTCTCATCAGGTTGTCAGTGGTAAGAATCCTGCCTCTGATAGCCAGCCAAAGGAAGAAATTTATTTTAGGAGTTAATTCAGCCATCCAAATCCTATTCCAATTGAACTCTGTTTGACTACTGTCGAAGAAAGTATTATATCCAATTTTGACAGAATAGTCCCCATCAATGGAATTATTCTAGACCAGCTCATCCTTAGTGTCCAGTTGACTTAAGGGAATAAGATCTAACTGATCTTGAAGGGAGGATATAATTTGTATCAGATCATCTCTCTCCACTGAAATTTTTTTCCATTTCTTTCTATTGCCATTTCCCTCAATATAATCCTTGATTTTAATGCCATACTTGTTTACAAGATTGTCCTTAACTATCCCAAATCTGTCCATAAGATTTCCATTAAACCAGTTATCATCCCAGAAATTTATATCCCAACCATCACCCACTTTCCATTTACTACCTTACTTAATGAAATTTCTACTCTTAACCAGATTGTTCCAAAAAATGGAACCATAGGGGAGGTGCTCATCTTGCAGGAAAGAATAGACAGTTTGTTGATTTAGGTATTTAGCTTTGATTAAATCTATCCAGGGTTGTTTCTCTGAAAGCATTCTCCAGCCCATTTTTGTAATGAGAGCCTCATTCATTTTCTCGATGTCTTTTATACCCAATCCTCCCATAGACTTCGGGGTACAAACCTTATCCCAAGCAACTAAGTGAAATTTAAACTTCTCTTCCATGCCCTGCCATAAGAATTTTTTCGAATCCTCTCAATATTTTCTTTGAAGGAAGAGGGGATCTTGTAGAGCGACATGATATAAATGGGTAGATTTTGAAGAGTACTTTGTATGAGTAGGTACTTACTAGCACTAGAAAAAATGGCTCCTTTCCAACCAGCCATTTTTTTTTGAAATATCTTCAATAAATTATCCCACACCTTGCTAGAGAATTTTTTAGTGCTGATAGGAAGGCCCAAGTAAGTGGCTAGAAGCGCACTTATTTTATAGCCCAGAATTTTAGCAATTTTAAGCTGTCTTTCTTCAGGAGTGTTGAAGAAGAAAATGGAGCTTTTATCATAATTTATCTCTTACCCAGAAGCAAATTCGTAGAGATGTAGAATAGCCTTGGTAGCCTTAGCTTCGATGATAGAAGCCAAAAGAAGGAGGATAGTATCATCCGCAAATTGCTTTGATGGGAGCGACTTGGCTAATGGAAGTGGGCTTTAAGCCTTTCAAAAGACCATCATAGTTGCTTTACCAATTGTTCTACTAAGGCTGTCAACCATAAGAATGAAGAGTAGGGGGGAGATGGGGTCCCCTTTCCTTAGCCCTCTACTACTAGTAAAAAAACCCACAGGCTCACCATTAACCACCACTAAGAATCTGACCGTAGAGATACAAGCCTTAATAATTTTTCTAAATTTATCAGAAAAACCAAATTTAGTTAAGACTTTGTCAAGAAAAACCCAAGAAACCTTATCAAAGGCTTTATTCATATCAAGATTAAGAACCATATTTACTTTTTTATTATTCTCCATAGAATGTACGGTCTCATGAACCATAATCACTCCATCTTGTATAATCCTACCTTTGATGAATCCACTCTGCTGCCTTGAGATTAAATCATTCATAATGAGTTGAAGCCTTGTAGCAATAATTTTGGTAAAAATTCTATAGATAGCGTTCACAAGGCTGATGGGTCTGAAGTCTTTGAAGTCTTTAGCATCCATTTTTTTGGGGCTAGCACAATGTGAGTGTTGTTCAGCTCTTTCAAAAGATTTCCAGTTCAGAGAATTCATTCACCACTTTGAGAAGATCATCCGAACAAATTTCCCAAAATTTCTGGAAAAAATTAATGGAGAAACCATCCGGGCCTGGAGCCTTATCACCTTCTAAAGTAAAAACAGCCTTTTGCAGTTCTTCAAGCATGACAACTTTGGTGATATTTCTAAATCTCTGTTCCTCAATTTTATCTTGGGGAATAGCCTCCAACATAAAAGAAATAGCCTCAACATTGATGATATTCCTCTCCTTAAGAAGTTTTTTATAGAAATCTAGTGCTTCTTCCTTGATGCTATTGGGATCTTTTATAATATTTCCATTACTTTTAGCCACTTCCATGATCCTATTACAAGCTCTGTGCTTCAAAGTGGTCATATGAAAGAACTTCGTATTCCTATCTCCCTCTTTAAGCCAGATAGCTCTAGACTTAAGTCTCCATAAAGATTCTTCTCTGCTGCAAATCGTATGCAACTCTAAAAGAATATTCTTCTCATTAGTTTGGTCTTCAACAGATCTCCCCATTGTATCCATTTTGATTTCCAAATCCTGGAGCTTTTGTTTTAACTTCTTTTTATTATCAAACACATTGCCAAAAATGCTTTTATTCCAGATTTTAACTTGCTTTTTAACATTTTTGAGCTTTTGAATCAATCTAAATTGAGCAGTGCCTTCACCATTCCATCCCCACCATTCTTTTATCTTGTCGTAGATGTTGTCATGCTCCATCCACATATTTTCAAATTTGAATGAGCTTCTGATGGGTTTAGTCCAATTGAGAAGATTTAAAGCAATTGGATTGTGATCCGATCCAACTCTGGGCAAGGAAGAGAGGTGAAAGTCTTGACTGAGAATCAACTCACTGAAATCAGTGCTCTATCCAATCTCACTTGGATAAGATCTTTTCCCAACCTTCTATTATTCCAAGTGTATTTATTCCCATGGAGATCCACATCTAACAGATTATGTTCAGCAATAAAATCAGCAAAATCCTCCATACCTGTAGAAAAGCTGGAGATTCCTCCATACTTTTCACTGGGTTTAGAGGAGAGTTAAAATCACCCATAATAAGCCAGTTAGCTGTACTATATTGGTTTCTAAAGGTTTTAAGATCAGCCCAAAGTTTTCTTCTCCCACTAGCCGTATTAGGGGCATATATGTTAGAAAGGATCCATTCACCATTATTCTCAATAGCAAGAAATTTGATTGCAAGATGATTAGTGCTAGCATTAAGAACCGTACCAGTACAATGCCTTTTATCCCAAAGAGTAGCTTGAGTCTTCGGAGGCTCCTGAGAGTCTCGGCCGCCATTTCAGAGTTTTCCCAGAAACTCTTTTTATTAGTTTCAAGGATATTAGCTTTCATCTTAGTTTCCTACAAAATCAAAATACTAGGACTACTAGAATCCCACAACTCCTTGATGATTCTCTTCTTGTAGTTTCCATTTAGACCTTGGATGTTCCAAGAAATAATCTTCATTTGGAATGATTGGGAGTTGGGATTGCTGATGGTTTAATTGACATTGAATGCCATATGCGATGTCTCTCTCGGTTTTCTTAGATCTAAGAGCCTTTTTGAGGGCCTTCCTCTTTTAGAACTACATCAAAGTCTACTAGTCTTCTTGCGAGAAGATCTAGTAGTTCTTAATGTTGAGGTATCCCAGTTGTCCTTTTTCTTTTTCTTATCACTTTGTAAAGTGATTAAGGATCATTTCAAATCCTATCATTCTCTTTTTCTTTTTTGAAATGACCTTTGTGAGTCGAATTTAGTTCCTCATCTTCTTTGATAGCGTAACTTCTCCTATTCATGCTCTTTTCGATTCCTATCAATTGAGTTTGGATCAATTGTTACGATCTTTGTAGTAAGTAGGTGAAGCCAGCGACATTATTGTAGCAAGGAGGTATATCTGTAAATAATTTACCATCTCCCCTAGGAGTGTTATTCTGCAAAGTTTCTTTAAAATCCATACTAACCTTGTCTCGATATTTCCTCAATGATGCACAAAGGTTTATCTATCTCAGCTTCCTTATTGTTCTGATATTGATCATTAGGGACTATATTAATCTTCACAGTTCCTTCTTGCTCATTCACCACCAAGGACACCTTTATAGGATTTTCCAAGTCCTCTTTGCTAGGTGCTGCAAGCAAAGCAGCTGCTGGGGTTTTAGGACGCCAGACCAAATGTTTCCTTATTTGAGTTCTAAAACCCCTTTTTTTCCTTTCTATTGTAGTCCAACTCCGTCTGACTAGGGGCTTTTTCATCACTCTAGCTATCAGTGTGAAGAGCCCTGCATTCCTTACTCAAGACTGAGCCATCCACAGGTTGTTCAACTTCCATTGTAGGGAACTCCTTCTTGGGACAACTTTTGGTGGGGTGTCCTATGCGATGACAATGTTTACATCTCAAATGAAAAGTTTCAAACTCAATTTTTTGAGTCCACACCCCATACCTAGATTTCAAGATGATGTGCTCCGGTAATTCCTGCTCCATTTCAGAAGAAATGCAGAATCGAGCAAAAGCAAGTCTGGACCTGTTCCTCGTGGGCCCATCCAGTCCGATAGGAGCACCTAAGGACTTAGCAATGTTTAGTAGAATTTCATCATCCCAAAAATGTAATGGTAGCCTAGGGAGCCTACACCAGATTGGAATGGTGTTTATATTTTCAGTGTTAGGGTCAAATCTAGGATACCATTTTTTCAAAAAGAGGCCCATATTACCCAGCCACCATGGTCCTCCTAGAAGTACTGATTCCAAATTAGCTTGCTAATTAAATTTTTCCAGAAAAAAACCCCATGGCATGATGGTAATACTCAAATCCCCCTTAGGTTTCCACTTTCTCAGAGCCCATTTTCTAATAAAATCAATATTAGGTGTAGAGCAAGAAACTTACCAACAAGGAGAGATTCACTTTGCTCAAAGCCCTATCAACATGACCATCTAGGACCATCAGGCGGTGGCACCTTCACCTGTCCTTTTCCCACTTGAAGGCCCGGCCTTTTTGAGGAGAGTGCAAACCCACATTGATGTTAGGGCTTTGAATAATCTTATTAGGGCGAGAGGTGTGGATCCCAACATTTCCATTTTTCATTTCTGATTTACAACCGTCGATTTTGGCGAGAGATCAGCCTCTCCTCAAAAATTTTAGGCTTAGTGTGCGAGACATGCATGTACAGCCAAAAGCGTAAAAACTACACTAACAGTACCTCCATCACTTTCCCCATCGCTCTCGTTCCCCATCAAGATATAAAATATTACCTAAGAGTAAACAAACAATATTTGTTGTAAGTACACAAATGATTTCTCAACTATAAAAGGTAAAATTAAAATTTTAAGTTTGAATTTTCCAAAATATACCATGAGAAAAATGTCATGATGATTTTAAAAAATTAATATTTGATAGGTTTTCTTTAGTGAAAATAAATAAATCATTACACTAAACAAGGAAAGTAAAAATAAAAGGAGAATCATTACGTTGAGTTAAAAACAATTGATCCTATCAACACTAAAAAACCTATAAAAACCTACAGTGGAAATAAGTAAAAGAATCCATAGAAAGAAGGAAAGACACGTTCTTTTAAGTCTTCCCTACTTCAATTAAAAAAAAATATACCTTGGAGTGGCCAATTTGACTCTAAGAGTAAGATTATCATAACCATAGGCATTGAGCTTATTGATATCTCTCTTCGTGTCCTTCCATGTTGAAAAAATTAACAAAACAAAATCCACTGCTAATCCGTCTTCGATCTATGGGCATGTACACATGCGTGATGTGTCCAAAGGAATTGAAAAGATCATGCAGATTGACATCTCTCATGTTCCTCAGACAAACTGGTAACTCAAACAAAATTTTCATCATTTCTACAGAAAATTCATTTTTAAGCGGTCCACATTGTCGCATAAGACCGGGAGGCCCCCAACAAAAAGGTAGTTAAATCCCCACCGGTGATGCTCCTGCCAGAGGTGAGGCCCTCATGTTATAATTGTGACAGGGACCGAAAGGGGGATGAATCAGTCCTGTGATAAATATTTTCTTTTCTACTTCAAACAATGAACATTCATTTATATACATATACTCTCATAGACTATAGTTAAGAATGTTTTATCATCAATGGATATAGTTTTTCATGAATTGCATACAAGTAATGAATACAATATATGCTCAGAGCTTCTTCTTTATTGACATTCAAAAACACAAGACTTGATACTTGATCAATGTCATCAGACTACAAGATACAAACATGATTAGCATTCAAGTAAACAACTATAAATTAGCTTTTCTTTATCAACCTATTGTCACAAGCACTTCATCATCTTCATACATCCATAACCAGCTATAGACCTGAAAAAATTTAAGGTATTTTGGGATATGCCAAGGTTATTTAATTTACAACAAAGTTTTCTTTAGTAGAATATAAGGGGGTTTTCATCAACATCATGAAAGAAAAAATTAACTCCCTTTTATACCTCATTCAATTAGCTTTTCATCTTTCAACAACCCTTCAAATTATTTGATTTCACTCATTCTTGATCTTGTCTCTTCATCTTCTAACAAAAATCCTCATTTAAAATGTTGAAGTCAACTATGTTTGCATTTTTTTTAGGCATATGTACGTTAGTTAACTCAACAAGTTCCTCTTGGGAATACCAAGAGACATTCCTTCATAACAATAAAATAAAGAGAATCTTCATGTTCTAGCATAGATCTCTTTATGCCCTCAACATCGAACACTTCAACTCTTTCTCGATCTTGAACTCGGGCTTGCTAAAAGACTCTTTGTATCCCTTTCTTTACAAAAGACTAGGTTTTGAGAACAACCTACATATATGTTTTCAAGACACAATTAAACTAAACATCTAACTTTGTGGTGTCCAATTTCAGATTAGTGAGAGGAAGCCTTCATTATCTTTCTTGAGCTATAGAGACGTTGGATGATTTATACGGAACTCAAGAAATGTTGCATATATACAAATATTCTCAATGTTGTCTATTGCTAGATGTTCCTTGAACCTTGTATGAATCAAAGATTAATAAAAAATTAAACAATGACCTCTAGAGTTGTTTCAACCTCCCAAATAATTGATTAGGCGAAGAACACATTTTAGAATGTAAGAAATTTCATAGAATCTAAAGAAAAACAAATTTTACCAGTCTTTTGTTAGGACTCTACACAAATGGAAGATTTATTTCTTGATACTTAAAAATTCTTCAAATTTTCTCTTATAAACGATTCTACAACCTCCCACGAGAGATACAATTCAAATTTCACAAATTTTCGTGGGTGGAATCTCTCAAAATGATCAAAAGAATTTTTACAAAATCCTAGATCAAGGTATGAATAATGTGCGGGACCGTGAGAGGATAAAAATTATTTCTCTCTCCATATATGATGAAATTAAAAAAATCTTCCATAGCTTCATAGGATAATTATTCATCTCTTCAAAGTCATATCCATACAAGAACTGACTCCATATGTTCCAAAAATAATAATTTTAAGTTTTAGACTGGTAAAGGACTAGTGTTATTAGTAGTGAGGGATGTTACATTATATTTTTCACCCCTAATCCAGGTGAAGACTTAGCAAAGGATTGACCCCATCCATGGGTGCTCTAGAACACTTATTGAGCTCATGAATAATCACTTAACCTATTTCTTTCATTAATGTGGCAGAGTAGAGCCATGAGCTTGCCTTCAAACCATTGTTACATACATACAAATATCGTTCCCATGGGGGTAAATACCTGTTTAATCTCACTTGTATCATTAAACTTGGATAACATCTCGTTATATGTATGAGTGTGACCAACTCAAAACTCCAACGATCAGAGCAGCCAAGGAGAGAGAGTTTATACCATCAAATCACTTATTGACAACTCTAATAGATCAAGAAAATTGAAGTAGAATTTGAGAAGAATTTTTAGTATTTATTGTTACCATTCAACTGATTAATTAGCCTTTCTCATGACTGAACTAAACTAACCTAAGGATACAAGCTTTCCATTGCGTGACTACTTGAAAGATTTGCGGTAGAGACTCACCTTGAAATTTGTTTTTCCCTCATCTGGGAATGGAGGGATGTTTTTAGGTTATTTGTAGTATCCAACATTTAAAAAAATGATTTGAAGAAAAAAACACTCAACCATACCTTGAAGTTCAAAACCCATGCCAGAATAAATAAGAAACACCTCTGAAGAATGTTCATAACTTTTAAAATAAACCTCCTTTTGACAAACCAATTTTTTCCCATGATTTAGAGGAAAAATAACTCTAATAATTCCTTCTATGATTTATCTAGATGAGTCTCTATATTGTTTTTAACCTTAAGAAACCATACTGCTCTAAATGCACTTCTCAACAAGGCAGTTTTAGTAAAACTTGAGTAACTCAAGAAATACTCTAAAGAATCGATGAAAATTAACATGGATCATTGTAAAACACCCCTGTATACCTTCCATGTAGTGGTTATCCCCAGGTTTTCCTATGAAGCTCCACCCAATCTCATTTTCCTTAGAGAACAATTGGGTGTCCAAAAGGTAGTTCTGGCGAAAGATGACATTTTTGTCCAAGACATGTTTCTTGATATTATGAGCCTTAGAATGAATTCATTCACATGTTATACACATGATCCAACTAATTAACTACTTCTCTTTGCACCATATATAATTACATGCCCCACCTACACCTAGAACACATCAATTGACCCAACATGGAATGACTTAATTTTACTAGACCAAGTGGACTTGTTTGACCTTTATACCACCTTTGAGAGACTCAATATATACATATGAAATTGTACAGACCCCTAAATCACCTACCCAACATGCCTAGATCACCTAGCTAACAAGCTTAGTTTACCTAGCCCACTAGACATCAATGGAGTTGACATCAATGACAACACAACTGACACATTATTCCAACAAACTCCCCCTTTTTCATTGATATCAACTACCGCCTAGTTCACCTAGCCCACTTGAAATCAATGGACTAGACATCAATGAAAACACAACTGACACATTCTTCCAACAAACTACCCCTTTGTCATTGATGGTAACTACCTAGAAACATTTATTACACACACACACACACACACTAAGATTTCCCTCATTTTCATGTTTCTTATCACAATTCTCCCCCTTTGACATCTATGAAAATTCTGCAATGACTTGAAATGAAATAATGACAACAAAGGACCATACATAATGGAAAATAAATCTCATACAATGACTTACTTGACCAAGAATCTCCCACAGGATTGAAATTTCTTCACATTGATTCCTTTAACATCGATGATCCTTTGGACCTCTAAGGGTCTTCCATGAGTTAATAATCCTCATATTAGAACTTCAATGATGTTTTACAGACTCTTCTTTGTCTATGTCATGCTCAAATCATCAATTTCTCACCCTAGACTCATATCTCATATAGCTAGGAGACCACCATAACACCATCTTATGAGCCATGAAGAGAAATAATTTCACTATTTTTCATCACTCTCTAGTTCATTGACCAAAATGTTATGATGTCACATGTTATATTTTACAATCCCTAAGATCCAATTTCAATGCCTTCTTGACATATTTCAAAGTATTCTCATGACAAGCCTCCAAAAGACTCCTCATGAAGCCATACTACCTCTGTCTTATTGATCATGAAAGTTTATAACTCCTCTTGCTCTCTTAGCTTAAGATCCTCATGAATTATTTTTCTCAAGCATCAAAGATTACTTTTAGTGTATAAGAGTCACCAAGTATGGAGTAATTAAATTAAAGTGCAAGAAAAATTTCGAGCAACAAAGAAACTACCCATATCATACCTATCACCAAATCACCATTAATATATTTGCATGAGCTCCCTTTGTTATCCTTTGTTATCCTTGATGATACCTTTCTTAAACATCCCAAACTTATTTAGGCACTATGTATAATTAAAACAAATCAAGGTTTACATATTAGGCCCAAAGGTGTATATGATCCTAAAAACATAGTCATGATGAATCTTCATGATCCTTTGAGCCATGTATTCTATATTTATAATAGAATTTTTTATCTCTCGTACTTTACTAAAACCCTCACATTCTTGAAGACTTCAACTTCTCCCCTAGGAGATATGAATCTCCATTTTTCTGACTTTAAGTCTCAAGGGTTTCATGATATAAACCCTTACACCTCAAAATCATCATTACGGTATTCAAGATAGATTCTTACTATTTCAGTTTTGAGTCTTTCTGGTCTCACAACTCACATCTAACCCGCTCTCGGTAGAACTCAAAATTCAAAAAGTATCATTAGAATCATAGTTTAGACCCTTTCATACCACTTGTATTGTCTTAAAGACTCATGATCTACTTCTTCAAAAAAATTTACATTTTGAGAACCTAGAGAAGCTCCGCCATCTTGCATAGTCTTCAATCTAACGTTTCATACTTGTAATACTTATGAATGCACTGTTCTCTTTTGATGATTTGTAATATTTGTAGAGGCATGCTTTGAAATGAAGCTCTGCAATATTTAGTAATCATAGGGAATGGTCATAGAGTTCTCAACTCAAATATTTGACAAGGCATCTTCAAAAATTTAAAACTAATATACTTGACCATGGATGGATCAATTTTTATATATTGTGAAGCCCCTAACCACTCAAACTTAGATTGTGAACATCAAAATTTTAAAAATAAGTCTTATGGATTAAGTAACTTCTTCAACTGATTCTCTATGCTCTTGTAACATTCAAAGACACTTGTAAGTAGCTTCATACTATTCCCTAATTGTAACTTGATCTCCTTCATACTTATTATAGCTTTGTACTTAGATCATTATACACTTCTATACCAGTCCTTTGAGTAGTGTTGAGTTTTTTTATTTCACCATTTGATCTTCATTATTTACATATGGATTTCCTTATCATATATTTTATGATTGTAGATCACACTTCTTGACAAACCTTGAGAACCAACACCACATCATAGTAAAGTATCTATCTTGTTTTCACAGTATAATTTGTCTAAAACACAAGTACAGTCCACAGAGAGACCAATATTCAGACAACTCAAGCAAGAATAAGGTCCCAAGTGAAACCATATTTCTCAAGTATACTACCATGAACCTAGATAAACTTTTTCACATGAGTCCTTAGAATATGCATATCAACTAGAAAGGTTAATTATTTAAACTTTCACAAGATTCATTAAACTACATACACAAGATTTCTATCCTTTAAACCACTTGGAGCTTCATGCCCTCTATACACACTTGGATATGCATGACACATGCTTCATACAATCGTTGAGACAAATACTAAGAGAAATTTGATGCATACATTCTAAAAACCTATAGAAATATGAATTAAGCGTATGATTATGAATTGAAAGGAACAAAAGGATCCTTCCCAATATTTGATATCTTTGCAAAGTATCTCATAATTTGTATATAGTCTTGCATATAACATACTTAAATATTCTTTTACGAGACTCCATACTTATTTAAAATTTTCATATTGCGAGATATTACTTTCAGGACCCTACACAGTACAAGGATCATAGTCTTATGACACTTTTTAACATGTTCAAGATAGTTTTAAGTGCATAGTTGTACTTTATGCCTTGATGTTTTTACTTGAATACACACCAATGATGAAGAGTATGCACAATATTTCTAATAAATTTCACACTTGGTCTCACGAGCATTAAATACATGATACCCTTTTGGAACATCTTAGATCTTTTATAAATACTACATGATTTGTCAATATTAATGATAAACTTGTGAACCCTTCCGGGAGTTATAATTTAGTATACAAACATTTGAGTGATTTACCTAATGCACTTTCATAGCAAGTCAACTTGAGACTTTCTATCTTATAATTCCTGAGTTTAACAAACTCTTTGATTTTCTTATGATTCTTTTTGACAATATGAGGCACTAAGACAATAGATTAGACTAGAATGATCCACCAACAGTGATAAAATTGAACATTTTGCACAATGTCTCTCTCTTTGAGAATGCTCATGGTGAGAGTGCAGAATTGACACTAGTATGATTGTTTATGACTTCTAATATATCTAGAAAACATGTTTCCTTTATGGATAATATCATGACTAAGTAGTCTTTGCATGATATCCTACTAGAAACTTGATGAAGTGAAAACTATGATTCTAGGAACTTTGCTTCACACCAACTCACTTGAAGAGATACCACACCTATTGAAAACTTAGAGAATATATGCAGACTAGTACTATGGTCAAACCCTTGAATTTGCATTATAGGACCTCTTAACAAGAATGAATGCATATGTACTCAAAAGGATCTTTTCACACTTTAATGGTACCTTTAGGAACTTCATACTCCTTATGACCATGAAACACAACTATTAATAACTTAGATGGATAATTTCATCATGAATAGACTATCATAGAACAAACTAGCAACCGTAAGAGATACTTAAGATGAAACAACTGAGATCATGATCTAAAAAAACTTATCATCAAGAAGAAGACACACATACACTTGAAATAAATTTGACAAGACAACTCCCCTTCATACAAATAGTTTCTTATGCACCTAAATACCATGAAGGATCTTGATAAGGGACCTAACAAGGTCTCAATCTCTCTTTTTCTTCTTGACTAATTTTTATTTTTTAAATCTTTTTTTGTCATAAAAACTTCTTATTTTATCATTCACACTCTTGTAATCCGCTATAGCACCTTGATTAGCTTCTTCCTTCTTATTGTATGTCTGATTTCATTTCTTGGGTCTTTGAGTTTGTTTATTCAAGGTGACCCGCATCATAAAACTATGTAATGTGCCCTACCTTGTGGCACTGAGACATTCCACTTGTCTTCCCTTGCACTGAAAATCCCTATGACCAAATTCATTACATGCATAACAATAGCCATTAAATTCTATTCCATACCATCTTCTATTTTATGGCTCATTTTCTATAGTACTTTACTATATGTCCCTTCTCATGAAAGTGATAACACTCAACTCCATATATTTGTCAAACTTTTTCTCTTCCTTCTATCCTTGTTCTTGAGTTTCTTCTTTAGAATCTTCATTCTTTTCCACATTAGGATTACATGCACTAGCCATGTGGCCATAAGCACCACACTTGTAGCAATTACCATGAAAAATAACATGCTTAAATGCATTTGGCTTCCTAACATGTGATCTTTTATGAGATGAATTAGTTTTTTACTACTTCCTTTCTTGACTACATTTCTCCATTTGACCCTTGACTTTATTCACCTTCTATACTGCATGAATTTTCTAAAAAAACTAGTCATGTTCTGTCACCATATGCCTTTTGTTTTCCTAACATCTTATCCAATTTTTGAGAGATCTCTTAGAAGGATGAAACCTTACCTGTCATGATGCTTAATGCTTTCCTCAGTTCTTCATTCTCTTTCTTTAGTTATTCTTTCTCATTTAGTTCTTCCTTGAGTTGAATTTGAATACACTTGATTACCTCCTCATGAGATACACACAATTTTTCCATCTTCTCCAAACAAATTTCTACATCCAAAATTATGTAATAAATATCTCTAATCGTTTGCACCAAATATCTCCCTTTATCCTATTAAGACTACTTCCAAGGGACTGCTCTGATACCAATTGTTAGAATTGACAACAACTGATAAGGGGTGAATTAGTCATGTGATAAAACCTTTTCTTTTCTAATTCAATCAATGAACAATTATTTATATGCATATACTCTCATAGACTACAACTAAGAATGTTTGATCATCAATAGATATAGTTTTTCATGAATTATATACAAGTAATGAATATAATATATGCTTATATCTTATTCTTTATTGACATTCAAAAACACAAGACTTGATATTTGATTAATAACATTAGAATACAAGATATAAATATGATAATAATTCAACTACACAACTGTAAATTATCTCTTCTTCATCAACCTGTTGTCACAAGCACTTCATCATCTTCATACAACCAAAACTAGCTACAAACCTAAAAAAAAAACAGGGATTTTGGGCTATGCCCAAGAGGTTTTTCTTTGTAGCAAATTTTTCTTCAACGAGAAGATGGGGGAGGGGGTTTCATCACCATCATGCAAGAAAAAGCAACTCCCTTTTATACCCCATTCAATAGGATTTTCAACTTTCAAAAAATATTCAACTTCTTTTACTTCACTCATTCTTGATCTTGTATCTTCATCTTTTAACAATAAATCTCTTTCAAAACTTTGAATTCAACTATGCTTGTATTTTTTACCCATATGGACAATGAGCTAACTCATCAAGTTCAACTTGGGAACACGAAGAGACATTACTTCATAACAAGACAAGAAAGAGACTCTTCATGTTCTAGCATAGGTATCTTTATGCCCTCAACCTATAACACTTCAACTCGTTCTCGATCTTTACCTCAAGCTTGATAAAAGACTCTTCACATCCATTTCTTTACACAAGAAAAGGTTTTGAGAACCTACATATATGTTGTCAAGAAACAATTCAACTGAACCTCTAAATTTGTGGTGTCCAATTTTTTATTATTTAGAGGAAGAATTCATTATCTCTACTGAGCTAAAGAGACGTTGGATGATTTATCTAGCACTCAAGAAATGTTGCATATACAAATAATTTCAATGATGTTTGTTGTTAGATGTTCCATGCACCTTATATGAATCAAATCTTAATAAAAATTAACCACTAACCTCCATAGTTATTTCAACCTCCCAAAACAGTGATTCTTCAACCTCCCACAGAGATACAGTTAAAATTTCACAAATTTTTGTGGGTAAACTCTCTCAAACTGATCAAAAGATGTTTTGTAAAACCCTATATCAGGGTATCATGATGCAGAGACCCATGAGAGGAGAAAATTTTATTTCTCTCTCCATACAAGATTAAATTCAAAAATTATTTATTCCATAGTTTCATAGGATAATTAGTCATCTCTTCAAAGTCATATCCCTACAACAACCGACTATATATGTTCTAAACAATAATAATTTTAGGTCCTAGACCGATAAAGGACTAGTGTTATTAGTAGTGAGGGATGTTACTTTATATTTATCACCTCCTTAAGCTAGTTGAATACTTAGAATAGAATTGATCCCATATATGGGTGCTCTAGAAAACTTATTGAGCTCATGAAAAATCACTTAACAAATTTATTTCATTAATGTTGCAAACTAGAGCCATGAGCTTGCCTTCAAAACATTATTACAAAAGTAAAAATATCATTCTTTTCCCAATAGATCTTCATGAGAGAAGTACATGATTGCACTAACATTTTCATCCGGGGTGGTTGAACACTTTTTAAGCTCACTTGAAACTTTAAATTTGGAGGACAACTCAATTACATGTCCGAGTGTGACCAACTCAAAACTCCATGAGTCTAGAGCAGCCTAGAAGAGAGAGTTTATACCATGAGATAAATTATCAACAACTCTAATAGATAAAACAACTTGAATTAGAATTTGAGGAGAATGTTTTACTTATTTTTTACCGTTCCACTATTTATTTAGTTTTCCCCATCGCCTGCCGAACCACAACCAATTAGAGCTCGAAACATGGCATGTTGGGCATTAGTGAAGGCACATACCATTTTGATCCCTAGTGCTTTTCGGCCAAAAAGACATAATGTCTTAAATCACTTGACGACTTGATTTTCTCGCTAAGGTGTTGTAAAGATGACACGTGTCCTCTTCGGGCTCATGGGCGTGTGGAGGTAAATCACACTTTTTCCCCAAAGAAGGAAAATGTGCCAAATTTTCTCCCCACTCCGCTGGCCCGTGCATGGGAAAATTTTCTTCCCTAGGCCCGCAGCCTGCTCTTGGGAAAAATTTCCTCCCAAGGTCCGCCTGGCCTATAACTTGAGAAATATGAGGAGTTAGGAGGACTTCTTTATATCATTGGAAAGGTGAGGAAATTTCCTATCTAATGGGAATGTTTTAGGGAAGTTTTGAGAGTGTTAATTCTAATAAAAATCAAGTTGAATATTTTAAGCCAGTTAGAGAGTGGTGTAGTGTGAAATTACCCTCTTAACCTAATTGAACTTTCTAACCCTAAATTTTGACCTTGTGACCTTTAATAATTGTTAATAAAGAAAAAAATACAATCTAGTAAATTAGTATTGATCTGGAACCTTGTTTGTGACAATTGTTGTCTTGTAACCTGGTTGAAGACACTTTTAAACAAAAAAATTATTCCATAATTTTCCTATCTAATCCTAGGTTGTTCCTTGGGTCTCAAGTGGGTTTTTTTTATGGGCGTTACAAATGACAAAGATAAATCTCCCAACTTAGTTCAATCATGATAAAGATTTAAGTTAAAAGAAATGGAGCCAGAATTACCCGTCTACGTAAGATTGCATAAGAAATTGAGAACAATGAAGGATCTTTTAGTTGATCTAGAACAAGGGGAGATTGTCCTAGATCAGCTCTCATTCACACAAAAATCTTCAAGATTATCTTCTTTTGTTGTTGCACCAAACCCACTGTATAATATGTCCCTTTCCATTTGGAGAAAGAGGATGCAATCTTGCTAAATTTCTAGCAGAAAAAAATGAGATATTCCCTTGGGTACAAGAGATGATTACGACGGAAGCTTCTGCACAATGAAATAAGTGATAATACCTAATTTCTTGACTACTTCCTTGATGACCAAAGGAAGAAAGGAAAATTTCTCAAATGGCTTCTCATTTTTAAGGGTGTGTCGGGTAACCAAAGATGTGGAAGTAGTCAAGAAAAAATTAATCAATTCTATCAAGGAAATGACACTAGTTGACTATTAGGTAAACAAAAATTCCATGGCACCAGGTGACACATGAGGGTGATTTTCACTTGTTTCAAGATTCTTTCACTCACCTCATAATGAGAAATAAAAATACAATGAGAAGATGGACCAAGTGGAAGACCATATCATGACCCTCACTTCATATGTGTAAGTACTCTTTGACCCAAATGCTGAAACTTATCTCCCAACTAAAGAAGCTACTCCAATAAGTTATTTTTACCCTGGTCTATCAAAAAACACAATGGCTCACCATGTAGGGAAGAGCAACTAAAAATTGGGTGAACATGATCCTGGAAAAATGGAATATGTTCTGCAAGAAATGTTGACATTTTTCAAGTACATAGATTCCCCGAAAACAAAAATAATCGAGAATGGGAGAAGGAATTGAAGCGAGAGAATGATATCACTAGGATAAGGTGTATCCACTGTTCATTGATATGGGAAGGGTTAAGTGAACCCTCTTGATAAACAAAGGTGTATTATCTTCATCATGAGATGACTTGTTTGGGCCCAAAATTTTGTCTCTCACTATGATATGATTAATCGTGCTATTGTAGAGATTGAATCGTATGAGGAAGATGTTGAGAAAGTAAAAAGGATGCTAATGTTTATATACATAAGCTAGGAGTGTCGAAGTGAATGAAGACACTTCAATAGATGATCTGTTGAAGCCTTTTGAATATCTAGTCAAAGAGGAGGCCAAATATCCACTCTCATGAAATGAAAATAGTTTGGAGTCTCACAGAAGAAGTAATATCAGTCATTTCAAACACCACAAGGGATAAACAATCTTGGTACTTAGAATACAAGAATATTGACTCTTTATCAGAAATTTGGATCAAATCATTGGATTTTATTCACATTCCACAAGTTGAGAAAGTTGTACCTACAACGGCGAGGTTTAGTAAGTAGTTTAAAGGCATCAAGATTTCACCTGAGAATATTTCCAAGGGTTTATCGATGGAAGATTCTTCATCGGAATAGTTCTCTCTATCTCTTCCCTCCCCCTTTCTTCCTCTCACATTCTATTTCTTTATTAGGGGTTGCACTATTTCATTTTGTCCTACTCTTATTTTTTCTTATTCATTTAAATGTGACTATAGTTTTTAATGTAATAAGTCACTCTTTTTTATATAAGGGGACTAAATTCTATTCATAGGATTATTAAAAGTCACATGTTATAGAGGAAAAATAAAAATTCACGTGGGGGGTAAGAAAATATTCTTCTAACAATCTATAAATTGTAATGACACCCTTATTCTTAGGGGTTGTCAATTTTGTATGCTAATGAGAGATTACTATTTGGAGTACCAAAAAGAAATAAAAAAATTATTCCATTCCCTCCCTCTATGTTCTTCCACTTCTCACTATGTACAACTTTGTCTAAACATCAATGATGAAAAAGTAATTTCTTTCCTTTTTGATGAGACAATTATTGAAACTTCATGTTGTTAATTTTATCATGTTTTGTTGCTAGGTTGATTTTTTTTTCCTTCTATATATGTGTGTTGAAGTACTTGATTAATTGTTTTAGGAATCTGATTTTCTATCTATAATATTAATATTCCCTTTATTTTTCCCACTACCTTTCCTACCCTTTTATCAAATTACTCCCTTACAAGAAATTGTAATCTTTTTCCATAGGTTCAGTGGAGTGTTCTTGTTAGATCCCTAACCTCTAAGGCCACCCAATATTTCAATTTAATCAACACATAATAAATGGATCTACACCATTCAATTAGAGGGACCTAAAGTTTCAGAGCTTTGGAAAATACCCACAAAATTGTCCACTTGAAATATTCTCTTGCCAATATTTTTTGGCACCCATCGTGTGGAAGACTTGGAAAAATATGCACCCAAAATACAAATCACAAAAAAACCAAGAAAATTCAAATATCCCCCAAAAAATGGAATTTGAAAAGTCACAGAGACTTATGTCTCACACCAATGGATATTCTTGGTTACCCTTCTATATAGAGAACTAAATTACATTTCCATATCAAAGAAGATATTGTATCTGACTTGAGGGAATTTGTTTAGTATAATAGAGAAAATTTTGCACATTTTTTCATAGCTACAAGGGTGTTAGATCTTTGAAGAGAAAACGTGTGAAGAAAGAGAAAAGAGAAAGACAAGCCTTACTATAACAAAGAAGAGATTAATTTAATCTCAAATATTCAAGTTAGATGATCATAGATATACCATGTGACAAATACATGGAGGAAATGTTGACCCAATGTTTGAAGAGCTACAGATAAGGGAAGAACTAGCCCAAATTTCAAGGCACTCTCCTCATCCCAATTGCTCTCACCGGTGGTTCAATATTTTTCAAACCATTAGATAGAGTCTTCAAATATCAACATATATTTTGAAAACTTGGTTAAAGTAGAGACAAAAGTAGAATCTCAAGAAAGAGAAGAAGTTGAAGTAAAAGCACCAGAGAGTTTGAAGTAGAAGAAACTTTTAGAGAAAGAGTGACAAGATCTGTGACCAGAGTGGAAGCAAGATAAAGGGCTAAAGTAGATGGTGAAGCCATAATGTGTGATGAAGAGAGATGTTAGCTAATTGTACCATGTGGGAAAAAAATAGGCCCACTCACACTCCCACAACCCCTTCATGAGTTGCTACGATGTTCAAAAAAATATTTCCTAATTTCATGGGAGATGGTACACAACTTCCAAAATAACATGTGGTAGCATTCATCACCACATGTGGTGTGTTTGGGGTTGAACATGAAGATGTATTTTTCATATTTTTGTAGACTACGGAAAAGGATCTTAAATTATTCTACCTTCTACGAGAAAGATCAATCACTTGTTGGGATGATATAAAAAAAGTGTTGAAGATAGAATAAAATATACCAAAAATTTCCAAGACCTCTTGATGCAATTAGTGCACATGAAGAAAGAATACAACAAAGACATGAGGGATTTCATGGCTAGATACAATAGATTGATCAAGAGGATACTTGCTTAAGCCATGCCTTTAGATAATAACATCAATTTTTTTCATAAGAACACAATTGCTCAAATTTGGGTTCATTTTATGAATGTCTCAACCTAGAACTCTAAATGAATCTCAATAATATTCCATTGATATGGAGTATGATCTAATTATGTTTGGAAAGGTGAATAATTCCAATGACAAGAAAAAGGGCTAGATTTCTAGCTCCATTCCCACAGATCCTATGATTCAAAATATGGCCAATGATATAACTAGTCTCAAGAATCAACTTTCCCAAAGCACCATGAGGAACGTTCTAAATAATACCAACCTACCAACTAGGCCAAGGATAGCTCCACCTCCCCGCATTATTTCTCTTAAGGCACTAACGATCAATAAAACTTGTGATGTAGAAGAATCGAAGAAGAAGAAGTGGAGGAGTTGGAAGAAGTTGAAATTGAAGATTGAAATATTCTCGAGCTTGAAGAGGTTGACATTGACACTCAGAATGGTCTCATTGACTACCACTCAACGGAAAATGACGATGATGATAAACAGTGCGAATTTTAAGTGCACCATGTTCACCCAATCCTAGTCTCAAAAGGGAGCTTCCTCCTTGGTATTTTCTACATAGAAGAAGAAAGAGGATACTCTAGAAGAAATTCCATAGAACCAAATAATCAATAAAGGATCCCCACTCTCTCCATCAATGGATTCAAAAAGTAAAAACCTCACCCAATATGGAGCAAGAATCCAACCTCCATGACAAATAAGTCTTGTGGTGTTTCCCTAGCTCAAAATCCTTCCCTAGATTCTAATCCATCACTCAAAAATAGTCCTTCAAATTTTTCGCTTATTAACTAAAGTTAACCATTGTTTCTCCTTCCAAACCTCGCTACCTCATTTACTAAGAGTACTCTAGATCTTAAGGTATCATTGTCTCTAAAATATAAAACTTCCACTATCCATGGGACATCTAGTTCACTTTCCTTAGCTCCATTTAATTATGTTGAACATGCAAACAAGACCAAAATTCATATTTATGAAATTGAATTATTGTAAACCCACCTAGAGAAATTTAATAGGTTTTTGATGTTATCTAAGGTGGTATCCAAAAATATAGCACCACGAGTCATAATATGAAGTGTCTACGCCCACACTAGCTACGTCTATTAAATAGAACATGGTGACATTAAGTGCATCTAAAACCAACAAGGTGGTACCCTTCTACCTATCCCTCATAGTAAAAGGCTACAAGCTAAACAATTGCATCATAGACTCAGGATCCTTTGATAACGTCATGCCCATTAAATTTTATAATGCTTTAGGAATTATTCTAACATGTGCAAATTGATCTTATTATGTTATGGAGTCTAAGGAAGTTACGTTTGTGGGAAGGATTAAAAAATGCATAAGTGGCCTTAGCAGACTTCCCAGAAAAGAAGGTGTTTCTCACAATCTTGGTGATGGAAATACCAACATCGTTTAGTATGCTCTTGAGTAAAAAATTTTGTAGATACCTAGGTTTTAAAACTTGAATGGATTGGTCCTCCATGACCATTCTAGTTAAGGGGAATGAATAATTTGTTTCCTAAATGGAAAATGAAATATACATTCCAAAAGTTATATGACCCAAGAGATAACATGTTTTCCTCAAATAGTAGGATGGGGAACTACTCCTCACCTCTGAAAGAGATGAAAATTTTCCTTTCCTTACTAAAGATGAAGATGATCATGTATGGAAAATGGAATTTTATGGAATCCATTAAAGCGCAGGTCCTGGAGATGACATTGTCTTGACCTCTCCCTCAAGTGAATTCTTCCCATTTGCATACAAGCTAAAATTTTAAAATACTAACACTGCAAATTATGAGGATATTTTCCTTAGAATGGATACTATTGATTCCATGGATATAAAAAAGATCAAGTGTCTCGAAGATGCTGAAGTGATAGTCAAGCAAGTGAGAGACTAGTATCAAGTCAAAAACCCAAGACTCGGGCACTATAGAAACAAAGTTTGGGATTTCATTGAGTCTTTTGATGTTTTCTCCATTCAAGTCATTCCTCACGAATAGAATTAAAATTCCAACTATCTCATAGTCTCATCCTTGTTGGTGAGTCCCTAGCCTTCCTTCATCAAGGAAAAAGTGATTGTATATTGTTTTTAGACCAGAGTCTGTCCAGAAAATTTAAACCATTAGCAATTATTTGACAACGACAATCAGATCCTTGCTTTCTTAGAGCTAAGAGACAACTTCAGTAGTTGCTTCTACAAAGGCGGTGAAAATCCACATCATGAGTCAATGGAAAAATAGGATAAGAAAGGAATTGAATGATTTTACTTAGAGGGGTTCATCAAACACAAAGGGAAAAAATCCAAAGGGTCTGGTATTATTGAAGGATATGTTCAAGAAACATGATAAGTTCATCAAGGGAAGAACAAAAGGTTCATCACGGTACACAATAAATTTTGAAAAAGAAAAAATTGATAACTGCAGAGACACCGAATAGTAAATATTTGCAAATGTTTCTCACGAAGAGAAAATAAGGTTAACCTCAATATTGAAGAAATATTCGGATGTCTTAACCTATTCCTATGATAAACTCAAATCCTTTAAGCTAAAATAAATGCATCACGTTGTTTCTCTAAATGCGTATAAATACTATTAGGTAAAAGCAATGGCCCTACAATCCGAAGATATTAGATACCATTAAGGAGGAGGTATTGAAGATTCTAAATGAAAGAATCATCTTTCCTATACACCAATCCACATGGGTAACGAACATTGGTATGGTGTGAAAGAAAAATGGGGAGATAAATATTTTTGTGGACTTTCACAACCTAAACAAGGCCTCCCTAAAAGACAGGTACCCGCTACCAATCATGGATCAAATCTTGTAAGAGGTCATTGGGTCTGAAATGCTATAATTTTTTTATGTGTTTTTAATGTAAAATCAAATACAAGTAATAAAAGAAGATAGAATCATGACTATGTTCACAACAGCTTGGAGTAATTTTATATATAACAAAATGTCTTTCAGTTTGATCAATACAGGAGAGACTTTTTAAAGAGAAATGTATTTGGCATGCAAAGACCTCAAGTTTTATATTGAAATTTACATGTATGATCTCGAGTCTTCTTAATAAATCAAGGAGACCATTTACATTACCTTTAACAAGTACTCATCATATGTCAATAACATGTAATATATGTGAATCCCAAGAAGTGCATCATTTGGGTTATTGAAGAAAAACTCATTGGTCACATCATGAAGAAGGAGGGAGAAAATATTGACTTAGATATAATAAAGGAAATTCAATAATTGTCATTTCCAACAAGTAAAAAGGGAGTAAATTCCTTCTTTGGAAATGTCAACTTCCTTTTGCACTTCATCTCGAGAATTTGTTGAGTTGACCAAACACATAATTGTCACAATGAAGCTATAAGCTATCTTTAAATGGAACAAATAATGAGAAAATAAATTTGACGCAATTAAATAATTAATAGCAAAGGATCCCACCTTGGTAGACCCATATTTTGATAAAGAGTTTGTCTTGTATTGTTATGCTTGAACACATGATAATCTTGACCATTTTAGTGAAAAAGAATAAAGGAGGTCTTGAAGCTACCATTTATTTCATGAGCTCACCATTGAAGGACCATGAGCTGAAATATAACTAGTTAGAGAAGCATGCATATGTCGTGGTCAAGGTGGTAATGAAATTTTTGTTCTACATTCTTAACTCACATACCGTGGTAATGGTATGATGATCTTCCATTAAGTCAATTCTCACTCAACAAGAATGAAGAACTAGAAAAGGCAACTGGGTGTTAATAATTCAAGAGTATGAATTGGAAATCAAACCTTCAAAACTAGTCAAGGGAAACAAGATTTTCAGGTTGATTGCGGAAGATGAAGTACCAATGAAAGAGGATGATACAAAATAACACATGTTTTTGAATGTATAGGAAAGGAATTTCCTCAATTCCTTTTTGTAAGCAAGGAATGTTAATGGTATATAAACATCACCTACTTCCCGACCTACTTCATATGGAATCACGTAATCTATAAGAGGGATTGGATGGATGCATTCTAAGATGTAAAAAAAATAGTAGCATGATCAATTGCTAAGGTGTACCATGTGATCAAGCTATTGGAGGAAATTTTTCAACAATGGGCATAGCTCATAAAATCCTTTGTGGTAGTAACTACTAGCCTAACTTGATTTTGGATGCCTAAGGATGGGTCTCCAAATGTGAAGCATGTCAACAATTCATTAGGAGACCAAAACGTGTTGTGCTACCCCTCAGATCGGTGGTGATTGAGGAGCCTTTATAATAGTGGGGCTTGGACTTCATTGGAGTTATAAACCTACACTCAAGTATAAGTCATACTTACGTGCTCACGACAAATGACTATTTTACCAAGTTGGTAGAGGACATACTAGCCAAGTAGGAAAATACCAAAACAGTGTGGAAATTCATTAAGGAGAACATCATTGTTTGTTTAGTATCCCATAAAAATCTTGGTATACAATTCCACATATTTTTCCTCGAAGGAGTTGATTAAGTTCTTATACAGCTATGAAATCTCTTTTTCACATGCATCATAATATTACACACAAGGGAATGGTCAAGAGGAATCAAATAACAAGAACATTATGACCATATCCCACAAGCTAGTAGATGAAAATCAAAGGTATTGACACAAAATATCTACGATGCATTGTGGTAAGATGGGATAAATCTCAATAAATTAATTAGTATGTCACCATTCCAATTAATCTATGGGATGGAGGAAGATATTCGAGCACACCATGGAGATGCCAACACTCAATTACTCCAAGAAGTGGAAGATGGGAAATATTGTGACTCGATTGATAAAAGGATTTGGTTTCTTTAAAATCTTGAGAAAAATATGTTCAATGCATGCAACAAAATCAAATAAAATCATTTTAAAGTCAAGAATTTATTTGTTAAGAAGGTGAAAGCTAGAGAATTAAAATTTGGATACCTTGTCTTGCTCGAGACAAGCGAAGAGAACCAAAGGGAATCCATGGTAAATTCAACTCTATGGCTCAGTCTATTCTAAATCCGTGAAACCTATGGATAAAATGCTTACTATCTATCATATCTAGATGGAACAAAGTTAGAAGTATTGCACGGTGAGAAATATCTAAAATTATACAAGAAGTGAAAGTGGGTTTTCCCTACATTGTACCATAGGTGATTTAGTTTTGTGTGTCCCTTTCCTATGGTGTGTTTTTTTTTCCTTTATTTGTGTGTGTACTCCTTTCAGCCTATCTCTTGTTGTTAAAAGTGACTCTATAAATCCTAGTGGATAAGTCATTGGACCAAGATTTATAAACCGAGATTCTAGAGTTCATCCTCATCCTATAATAACTTTATTTGATCCAGGATGATTCCCAAAGTGAGATCCATCTTTTTCATAGGGTTTTGTAAGGGAAAAATTTAACTTGAAAATAAGACAACTATACCCTAGTGTATAAAAATTTTAGTATAGACCATCCCCGAAACCCCTCCAAGTTAGTTCATGCCCTTTAATATGCCTATCATACCCTTTAAAGTGGTATTTTGTATTTTTAAAACCTTTTCCATAGGTTATTTAGGAAAACAAGTTCATTCAAGTGCTTCGAGAGGCAAGTGCCTTTCAAGGCATACTTTTCAAGAGGCTTAAGGATGGCTATTTTTAACCATTCTAAGGAATGGTCCACACCCTTCGGAGTGGAGATGAAAACCTAAATTCATATAGGAGTGGTATCAAGGATCTAGGAACATTTTGTAATATTTTGGAAAGTTTTATAGATTTTGGGACAATTTCAGTAAAAGCTAGTCTTTGAAGGTGAAGGAGCTTGCAGTACAAAATAAGACTGGAGCTTTAAGAAGTGATTCCAAGAAATCCATAAGGAGTTGAAGGGTAAAAAAGACACCAAAATCTATCTCAGATCTCTAAATGATGATAGTTTCATATCCTTCACAAAACATAAGAAAAGTTTCCCACCGACTATTTTTTTAGTATGTATAGCATATGCTCCCTAGAAAAAAAGATTTTTTTCAGGGGGTTACAGGAAGAATTAGAGCATAAGACCCATACCATCCTTATAAAATGATATTTTCAATAAAAATCACATAAATAAGTTCAAAAATACCTCTAGATGCTCAAGCTATGTTGTCATTAGGTTCTCTCCAAGGTATGCTTTGGGACTTAGTCATTTTTCTGGGTGGAAAAATGTCACCACCACATCCGAGAAAAATTTATTACAACAAATGTCTCATCCCCTTGGGACATAAGGGATAAAAAAATGTTCCCATCCCCAAGATAGACCCCTAGACCATCATGTGACCTCCTGGAGCTCAAACAGGCCAATTAAGCACCTTTCCACTATTCTTCAGCTCTCTCTATCGTCAAATCACACATTGCCACCTATCGGCTCCAAGATGAGGCCTATTTTCTTGCACCTTGTGTACAATAATTTTGGGATAGTATGGATTAAATTTTTTTCTCCATTCGCAACTTGGCCTCGATCCCTTATGTGATTTAAAAAGGTGCTTTATAGGCCCTCTCTCTTCTCTGCCTCTCGCAAATCAATAACCACCACTTGTCATCACCGAAGAAGGAAAAATTTCTTACATCTTGGGTCCAATACCCTTTGGATTTTTAGGATTTTTTTCCCCAATCCTATCCCTTTCTTTGGTCCCCCATCTAACCTTATTTCAGACCTCGAGTGCATTTTACTCTTTCCCTGTCTATTCTCCAACAATCCACCTCATCCACCACTTGTTAAGCTAAGGGTGGTGTGTATTTTATCGCAAAAAATTTCCCATCCCCTTGGGATAGTTAGGAAAAAAAATTTAACCTAACCTTGTGGAGCTTTAAAAATTTTAAAAATTATAAAATTGTAATCGTCATGTGCTTCTCCTTGTGCTTGAGAAAACTCACTGTCGGAAGAAAGTCATAAAAAACCACTACCCCTCTCATTTTATTCATTTCTCCTCCATAAAAATAGGTTCATTTATGCAATAACACAAAAAATATTTCTTTTTCTATATAGATGCCATGCCTGTTTTCACCATATAAACTCCATAGCCAAAAACCATCAAAAACTCATATCTCATAAACAGTAGTCAAGTTACGATGAAATTTTCACCATCTCAACCTCTCCCAAGAGCTTACACTAATCAGTAAATAGAAAAACTAGAGGTTCCTTTGATTTTTAATGTAATAAAGCCATAAATTTCTTCCCTATCTTCTTCTACTGTAATTTCACATCAATTCGGGAGACGGTTCGAGATAAAAATTAAAGCACAATATCCATAAGAAAAATCCATTTCAAAGAAGCTATTTTTTCATCAAAACGAGGTGTAGAAAACTATTTTATAAAAATATTAACTACCTCATTATCATACTTACTATAAATGTAAAATTTCTCAAAACAACAAAACCCTTCCAAGCAAAAGAAACCTAGTAGTGGAAAATTAGGAGATTCGGGATGAAAAGCATAAAAGTGTGAAAAAGAAAAAAGCAAAAAAGTGTGGAAAAGAAAAAAGAAAAAAATCAACATTGAAAAAATAGAAATTGATTAAAATAGGAAATGAAACCTCTTTAAGAGAATTCCAAACATGATGAGAATCTTGAAAAACTAATTCGAGGTAAAAAGACCTTTCCTAAAATAACAGTTTCTGGATCCCAGTGGCTAAAAATAGAAAGTTCCAGTTTCATGTAAAATAAGTTGTTATCATCCTCATTTTGAATTTTATTTTTTATTTTTATCAAGAGGAAGTTAAAATTATCCATCCTCGAGCTTGTATTGGATCTTTCATCGATTAATCTAGTGCGCAGTGATAGTGATGTTACCGACATGGACCTTGAGGACCTCAAAGCCAGAATGTTGGGTGGACCAAGAGAGCCTGTGGAAGAAAATATCTTCATGAGAGAATTTTATGCAGTTGGTTTCCACCCTATGTCAATGAAAAGCACCTAATTGGTGTTGGATTTTTCCCATCACCATGAACCAGAAACCCAAACAATAAGAGCTGAAGACAAATTCATCCTTTCTGTGCCTACCACAAAAGCAATATCTCAAGGCTTGTAAATTCCCGTTTGGAGTAGCATGGTAATGATAAAAAAGGAGGTTACATTAGGAGAGTGATCTAATACTGAATCATACCTTCAGGGCCTATCTCTTGGCTCATGGTAAAAGCAAGGGAGGAAGCCCTCCCATGTGCCAAAGAATTTTTCTAGCAATGAATACCACGAGCATTTCTCATATTCAATCATTCTTCTAAACCAAGTAATGGGAGAAGAAAAAATAAGATAATTTCATGAATGGATGGAACTACTCATTCTCATAATCCTTAAAGGAAAGTAGACAATTTATTAGGGATAATTCATCGCTGATATAACTTGCATCATCAATTGTTTTGTATCGTATTATAATAATTTCTTCTTGACTTCATACCTGGTCTATGCCTTAGCAAACAGAAGACCATTCAATCACCTAATAGTTTCCTAAAAAAATTCTCAAAAGTCTCCTACATATGACAAGTATCCACACTTCAAGTGAAAGAAAACAATCAACATTTTGCAAAGGTTAACGATGTTTTCATTATATATGTTGTCAAACTATTAGAGGATAACCCACATTAAATAATGTCTACACATACCACCGCCCTAATCAAAAGGTATGGATCATAATTAATATAATTTTCAATATTTTCATATATATGAGTTTCAGGTTTTAAAATTTCTCCATAGAGACTTACTTGTTACCGAAGTGATAGGATCATGTTAATTAAGTTACAGACAACTAATTCATATCAACAAGAAATCGAGAAATAGAAAGAAGAAGTTAATTTCCTTCCCTATATCACTAGGGATTTTCTCTTGCAAGAGTTCTCATGAGGCTGCCAACATGGAAGTTTCCTTATCTCCCATAAACATGAACTCATACACTCCAAGCGTAGGTTTTGACATCCGAGGTGATCCGGATAATCTTCACCTTCATGATTTGTATAGTGTCGTATAAATTGAATAATATTGGGTTGAGAAAATTTAAGCTTGATTTTTATGAATATGGTGTCCAAGAGGATGTCACTGAAATGTATGATCCATAATACATGGTGTGAAATATTCTCCCCTCTCCCAATTTTTTTGGAGTGTTCATGAGTTAGGATATACCAAATAACACACTTATTCAATCATCAAGAGGTCAAGAGAATGGTTTAGGAAAAATATGGATTCTCTCATCACATATGGAAACTTCCCTATCCTCCAAAGATAGGCATATCACCATTCCTCTTCCAAAGACAAAGATAAAGCTCCCAACTCAGTTCAATCAAGAAATCTTGAAGATAAAAAAATGGTACTATAAGCCCCTTACTAGTAAGACCGCATAAGAAATTGAGAACAATGGAGGATCTTTAAGTTGATCTAGAACAAGGGGAGATTGAATCAGCTTGCCTCTCATCCCCACAACAATCTCCAAGCTTCTTTTCTTCAGCTACTACACCAGCCCCACCTATACAGGATGTCCCTTCCCATTTGGAGAAAGACGTTGCAATATTTCCAAATGCCAATCTGGAAACAAATGAGATCTTCCCTTGGGTACAAATGATGACTACAATGGAAGCTCACACAACGTAATAGGTGAGAGTACCCAATTTCTCAAATATTATCTCTATGTTCAAAAGGAAGAAATGAAAAATGGCTCAAACAACTTCTCATTTTTGAATGTTTCCTTAGGTAACCAATATGTGGAGGTAGTCAAGATGAAAGTAATCAAGCCTATTGAAGAAATGACCTTGATCGACTACGAGGAAATCACAATTTCCTTGGCCCGATGACATATGAGGGTGATGTTCACATA
Organism: Taxus wallichiana var. yunnanensis; assembly: GCA_018340775.1. Lineage (NCBI taxonomy): Eukaryota > Viridiplantae > Streptophyta > Pinopsida > Cupressales > Taxaceae > Taxus > Taxus wallichiana. Next base: position 155,478,809 of record CM031235.1, on the reverse strand, counting down.
TTTCAATAGTCTTCCACTCGCCTCATAGTGAGAAATCAAGAATATAAATAGAATCGGGACCAAGTGGAAGACCATATCCCTCACTTCATATGTGCAAGTGGGTTCACCAAGAGAATAAGTAGCTTTAAACCGAGTGTGTCATAAAAACAAAAGGGTTCACCATGTAGGGCAGAGATAATGACAAGTGGGTGAGCATGATTCTTGAAAAATGGAAGGTGTTCCTACTAGAAATGTTGAAATTATTTAAGTTCATAGATGCCACATCCATAAAAATAATCACAACATGAAATAGGATTGAATAATAGAAGGATCATTTTGATTAAGTGTATCCACTTTGGTCATTACGATGGGCAAAGACAAATGATCCCTCTTGATAATCAAATGCATATTCTCTTCAACCTAAGATTAATTATCTCAAGTTAGGGCCTAAAATTTGGTCATTCGATATAATATGTTTAACCGTGCTATTGTATGGATTTATTCATATGAGGAATATTTTGAGAAAATATATAAAGATGATAATTTTTAGATACGAAGCTAGGAGTGTCGAAAATGAACGAAGACACTTCATTAGATGATATGTTGAAGCCTTTTGAAGATCTAGTAAAAGAGGAGGCTAGAGATCCACTCTCATTCAATGAAAATAGTTTGAATTTCTCGACATAAATAAGAGTGTTCATTTCAAACACCGCAAGATGTCATCGGTCATGGTACATAGAATGTAAGAACATCAACTCTATCATGGAAAGTTGGATTGAGTAACTAGGTTTTGTAAACATTCCACAAGTCAAGAAATTTTCACCTATAATAGAAAGGTTAAGTAAGTAGATCAAAGGCATGAACATTTCACGTAATGATCTTTCCAAGAGTCCATTGGTGGTAAGGTCTTCATCGAAATAGTCTTCTCTATTTCTTTCTATCTCTTCCCTCACCCTTTCCTCATCTCACATTCTATTTCTTACTTAAGGGGTTATACTTTATCATTTAGTCTTATTCCTATTTTTTCATATTTATTTAAATGTGAATATAGCTTTTAATGTAATAACTCACCCTTTATTTATAAAACGAGACTTAATTCTATTCCTACGAATAAAAAAATTCACATGTGGAGGAAAAATAAAAATTCATCTAGGGGTAGCGAAGAGTCTTTTAAAGATATATATATTGTAATGACACCCTCATTCTTAGGGGTTTTAAATTTTGTATGCTTATAAGAGATTACTGTTATCCCAATTTTTCCCCCCTAATAAAACTGATCAAACAAGACCTTGTGTAGGAAGAAATCCAAGGGATGGTTTTGTCATGCAAGCCCACATTTCAAATCCAAAAACAAGTTATAGGTGGGCTCTACAATGGAAGAATATGGTTAGGGAAGAAGAAAACAATGTCAAAGAAACCAGAGGCTCAAAGGAAAAGAAATGGAGAAGGTTCGAAGTCTTCGGGCTCTGTAAAAGATTCAGAATGAGCACAAAAAATGACTAAGTATGGAGGAGACAGCGAAAGCTGCCAAGTGTCCAAATGATGCACCTCTAAAGATTAAATACCAAGTCGAGACCCAAACAAGTGTCAAGCCTCCACGTGTCCAAAACCCCAAAAGTCACACCACCCATTGAAAAGTCTAGGACGTAGTGGAAGGTACCAAGTGTCTAAACAACGCTACTTTAACAAGAAATCCAAAGAGCGGGGACCTAAATGAGCGTGGTATCGCCATGTAGTCCAAATTAAAAAAATGGGATAGAGTGTTTCAAAAATGAATAAGTATAGAGAACAAACGAAGCCTCCACGTGTCTCAACAACATAATTTCAAAAGGAAAGTCCGGAGACAATCCCCAAATGAACACGGGCTTGCCATGTGTCCCGGTGTCTTAAAAAGGGACAAAGTTGGGGGTTGAATAGTCAAAGAAGAGCGCAAAGCTAGTGGAAGGAGCCAAGTATCATCACGACACTACTTCAAAAGTAAAATTTGTGGTGGGTTTCTAAATAAGTGCCAAGCCTCTACATGTCTAGTGTCAAAATTTTGGCCCCGACAAGAAAAGATACTCAAGAAAAATACTAAGAAGCCCAAAGAGCTCACGAAATCCACCACGTGTCAATCCAAAGACATTTTCGAAGTGAAAGGCGGGGCCAAATCTTCAAGGTGCATGAGGCTGCCACGTGGACCCGGTACAGATAGAATCTTTCAAATATTGCGTGCTCGTGACCCTAATCTTCAGATGGCCATATATTTTGACTGAAAACTCAGATTTGGGAGGGAGAAGACTTTTTGGAAACGTATCGACACCATATATGCCATGGAAACATAAAATATCATTCTTAATAGGATTTAGTGGGTGAAAAATGGGAAAACATCTTCCAAGCCATTAATATAGAATCTGATTTCTTCAACTACCAGATTAGATTTTATCTCGATATATCGTTCTTCCTCCTTCAATACAATGAACAAGTAATCAATGCAGACATGACATGATTTGGGGTGTATTTGTGAGGGGAATTGATTAATGGTGGTTGATCTTTCAAAGATGGATTCAATGCATATCTCAAGGTGGTTAAAGCAGATTGAATTTTTCCCTCCTCTCTCTTATTCTTCCTATATATTATAAAGGAGGGGCATAATCAAACAGTTGGTCATTGTTTCTCCTTTACCCCCTCTCTCCTTAGGGTAGCATTTCGAGTCTAAGCCTCCTTCCGTGGCTCTATAATGGTGTTTTCTTTCCTCTTGCCCACCGATGATGTAACGTGTAACATTTTGCACCAATTAAATACGTTTTGTGATGCATTTATCCATCATTGGTTTATTTTTGTCTTGTCTTACCTCTCATCATTAGGTATACTATGCATACTCTAACATTTGTTGTAGGTTATAGGAGTTGTACTTAATGGGTTTTGAAGTGGCATTCCATGTGAAATCTATCTCCTGGTCTCTGTGGTGCATTCTTTCCACCCTCTCCTCTACTCATCTCTCTCAGTTTCAGGAAGTCAGATATGTGATTCAACCACTTCCTTTTCTGGTGTATCACTACTTAGTGTAGGCTCTTTCACCCTCTCTCCTTCTCCATGTCCCATTGGAAAGGTTAGATTAGGTTAGATTAGATTCTTTCTTGCACTTGAGTAGCTTGTGGCAGGTAGATTAGGAAGTAAGAACCAACTTTCTCTAGAGGTCCATCTCAAGTTTTGCAAGTCCCATAGCTTGAGAGATGGTCCCATGTTGTGCAATCACACCGAATGCCCCACTCCACACCCATGCCATTCGAGGTGCTATGATTCTACACTTACTACTTGGAGTAAAGAAAAAGATATCAATTTTTTTATTTCTTCCCTCTATGTTCTTCCACTTCTCACTATGTATAAATTTTCTAAAACATAAATGAAGAAGAAAGGATTTTCTTTCCTTTTTATGATAAATTTTTTAAAACTTTGTGTTATTAATTTTATCTTTTATTTTTTCTAGTATAAAATATGTTTTCCTTTTATGTATGTGTGTTGAAGTAATTTGATTAATGGTGTTAGGAATATGTTTTCTGATGTGAATCCACCCAAGAGGTTGAAATACCTCCAAAAAAAACATAAAAAAACTTTTCAAATAAAAAATAGGAGTTTAAAAATATATTTCTTCTTATTGTGGAATCCACACTAATCTTTTACATCATTACAATCCACCTTTTATTTCACGTCTACTCTAAAAACCCTAAAATGCCAAAAAGCCCAAAATTGCCAAAAAACCTTATAATGCCAAAAATTACCTTCTAGAAAAACAACTCAAATGGGCCCCAATATTTACGTGTTGAATATGAATTCATAAATTAAGGCTCACGTGAAATTTTTACCCATTCTAACAAGCACAAAAAAGTTATTAAAGTTCTAAGACCTAGTCAAAAATGAAAAAACGTTCGGAGCCAATTTTAGGCCACTAGATGTAGGAATCTAGACCCAAAAATGTGCTAAAATGGCAACAACCTACATATAAAAGTGACTCTAGCATAGTACTAATGTATAGATACCACCCTGTAAAATTTCTATATGATCCAATAGTCAAATCAAAAGTTATGGTCTCCACAAGTTATGCTTCCGCATCATTCTCCCTGGTTGAAAAGAATTTAGCTCTCGAATTTAGTTGTGAAATTAATCTAATTTTGCACTATTAATATTCTTCAACTCCCACTTAGGAATCTAATTATTTTCTTTTTGCTGGAAATCTTCCCACCTGTACTCAAATATTTGTTGTAGCTCTTATGTCCAAAGAGTGATTGTCTTTTGGTCCAAGACATGCATTACCCTTTCCTTTTTATTCTTCAAACATCTCACTCGATCCCAATTTATGTCTTCCTCCTCCAAAAAAATTTCATCATGATCTAGAAAATTATATAAGTCAAAAACATTAAAATCGGTGAGATAGCAAAGTTGTCTGTGTAGCTCCACCTTGTAGTCATTATCACTCTTTTTTTTAGAATCCTACACGACCCAATTTTCTTTTACTTGAGATTATTATGTCCATTTTGGAAACCTCTCCTTTCTAAGATGAACCATCATCATATAGCCTTCTTAAAATAAACTTAATCTCCTTCTAGAATTTACAACTACTTTATATTGGGTATTACTCACTTTCATCTTTTCCTCACTTCATCCTGTAATGTGAGAATGTGTTCTCGCAAATGCTTCTACATCATCACTAATTTTATCTTCACCGAGTAGCACAATCAGATCTAGGATCCCCTGGGATTCCTACCATATATAATCTAGAAAGGATACCTCCTATTGACCTTTATCGAGCTATTATAGGAAAACTCTACTTGTGGTAAAGCTAAGTCCTATCAGATTGGCTTTTCTCGCAACTATGCAACGTAGGATATTTCACAAGCTTCTATTCACTACTTCCATTTTTCCATTAGTCCGGGGTGATATGCACTACGAAATATATTTTTGTCCCCAATTTCCTCCATAGAGTCTTATAAAAGAGACTCAAAAACTTTAAGTCGTGATCTGAAGTGATTGTTCTTGGAACTCCATGCAATCTAACCACTTTTGAAAAAAAAACCTATAGCTCTTGAAGCATCATTAGTTGTTTTACAAGAAATGAAATGGGCCATATTAGAGAATATATCAACCACAAAAAAAATAGAATCATTCCCTTCCTATGTGTTAAGAATTCCTAACACAAAATCCATACTCAAATCAACCCATGGCCCTGTAGGAACATATAATGGCATATATAACCCAGTATTATGTGCATGGCCATTAGCCATTTGGCACACTCTACATCTTGCTAAAATCCTACTTATGTCCCTCTTTACCTTTGACCAATAATAATTTTCCACAACAAGACAAATTTTATTACTTATACCAAAGTTTCTAGTCAACCCCCACTATGAAATTCCCTTATAATATATTCTCTCATCAAGCGGTGGGTTTGCACAATTTTCCCCCTAAACAAATAACATGTTATCCAAAATAACCTCATGCTTATTTTTGGTTAATTTCACCCATTTTTCCTCCTTTAGTTCTTTAATCCATTTTTTTCAGATATTCTAAATACTTAAGGTTTCCTAAAAACATTTCCATCAGATAGGAAATTTCTTCCCCTTTCCAAAAATATAAAGAAGTCCATCTAACTCATATTTTGCAAGTTACGAGCCGATGGGCCTTGAAAGGTATTTTTACCCAACAATGAACTAGCGAGAGTTTTTAAGGATTTTTTCCAATGCAGAGAGGCGGGGCAGCAGGAGATTTTGATAATTTTCACCCAAATGGAAAATGCAAGGATGGGCCCGAAGAAGAAAATTTGCTCAAGTATATTTTAGGCCGGCCAGTTCAGGGAGTTTTGGAACTTTTGTGCTTTTTTTGCAAATAGGGCACAAAGTGAATTTTGGGCCCGCAAGCCCGTAGGGGATCTTAAATCCAAATGAAGAAAAATGCCTAAGGCCCATAAAGGGACATGTGGCCATGTTGAAAAGTCAAAGCGGGTTGGCGGGTCATCGGAGGTAATTTGAAATTTTTACCCCAAGAAGGCATAAAGTGAAAAAAATGAGCCACACCTCCGTTGATGCCTAAGGAGCCATGTGTCAAGCCTCAATTGCATGTGGGACAAGTGGGCCTAGGAGATACTTTTCACCCAAATAGAAAATGCGGACTGCGGGCCCGAAAATAATTTTTTTCCAAAAGTGAATTGCGTGGCTGCAGGGTAATTTTTGCATTTTGTATTTTGGTGCCAAAAGGAAAAAAGTGAGTTTCAGGTCCGCAGACCCATTCTGTTAAATGGTTTTCACCATTTTTGTATGGAACCAACTTGAAACATTCAAATAGACATATCTTTCGACCCAGTGCCCGAAAGCCAACAAATTTGGCACCGTTGGAAAGATATCAATCTCCTCTATGTCATGAAAGCATAAAATATCAATTTTAATAGGTGTTTGTGGGTGAAGAAGAGGAAAACTTCTATCAAGCCATCAATACGGGATCTGATTGTGTCAACAACCCACATTTGATTTGATTCGTTATTCTTCCTTCTCCAACATGCCAAAGTAGACATGAAGAGGTAGATTTGACAGATTATAGGTGGATTTGTAGGGCATTAATGGTGGGTGGTTGAATTCTCAAAATAGGGTATATTTTCCTCCTTTCTCTCTATTTTTTTCATCGTTCTAAAATTTTATATATTGTAACACTTCTCATTTGAGAAGGAGAGGCATTCTGCATGTAGGGAAACTCTGTCAAAATTTGTTTCTTGACTCCATTTGAGTTGAAAAACCTCCTCCTATGCCTGACAAGCATATTTGTGCCTCTAAGCATAAATGTAATGGTCTGTGCACCCATATAGAGCAATAAAACATGTTTTTTGGTGTTTCTTCAACCCTTTGCATTATTTTGTTGTCTCCCCATGCCTCTCCCTTTCAAATTTGTTTTCTGTGCATGTATTTCAAGTTTGTAGGTGTAGGACGTTGTGCTTCATGGAGTTTCTATGGCGGATCTAGATCTGGGTTTGTGTCACTTCTGTCTGACCTCCCTCAGTCCCCTTTTCCTTGTTTCATTCTCCCTCAACAAAGTATCTCACACTTCCTTTTCTGGTGTATCACCGCTTAGTGTAGGCTCTTTCACCCTCTCTCTTTCTCTCTGTCTCCTTGGAACAATTAGATTAGGATTAGTTAGATTCTACCTACACTGGAAAGCTTATGGAGGGTATATTAGGAAGCAAGAACTGGATTTCTCCAGAGGTCCATCTCAATTTTTATAAGTCGCATAGCTTGAGATATGGTCCCATGTTGTGCAATCACACCGAATGCCCCACTCACAACAAGGCTGTTTGGGGGTGCTTGTGATTTTACACTAATATTTTTGGTACATCGGGTGGGACAGGTTTGAAGCACCTTACCACTTCATTTCATCAAGTTGATGTGTTCTTGGTGAGATTCATCCTTTTGAGGCACATGCAAAGCACATCTGGTAACTCCATCTAGTCAACAACCCAATCTCTAAAGTTGCAGACCTTTTCCATCCATTTTCATTCATATTCTTCCACATCTTTCATTTTCTTCCTTTCAACAAGGTTGTGCAATCATGACTTCATTTCCATCTTGGAATTCACACTTACAATAGAAGTTCTATTCAAATCCATCTTCAAGTTACTTCAATACACCTCCAAAAATGTTTAACAATGAAAATAAACACTATGGATATCCAGGTGACCTAGATTTAAATCAGTTTGGCCATTTTCCAAACTCTACAACTATTACAGAGCATGGATATACAAATTTTGGAGGTAGTTCCACACCTGAAGAAGTTAATATGATGGAAAAGATTCAAAAAATGGAGGCTGGCATGGTTCAATCAAGGGCTATAATACAAATGAAGAAACCTTGTCCATGGGGAGGCCCTTTTCCAAGACATTAGAACCCTCAAGAGAAGCTTGAATTCATGCTCGAGAAGCTTCCCTAAATTTCACAATGGGCTGAGGATATTGAAGCTTATGAGTTGGATACAAGACAACCTTGCCAATGGGTAAGTTCACCAACTCCCTATGCTTCATTTTCTCTTTCTCAAACTCTATCATTTTGGTAGTTTCAAGAGTCAAGCCCCTCAATTGCTGCCCCAAGTGTTGATTTTTCTTCTCCATCTCCTGATCTTCCATCCCATCTTATTTCTTATTCCCTCTTCCCTTCCAAGAAGTCATTCCCTCCAAATAAACAAGAAGTTCCACCTTCCTCCCCACCACAAACAATTGCAAAGCTGGTTGAACCCCAACCTGTCACTCCTCTTGCTTTCCCAAATCCATGTTGGGAAGAGACTCAAGAATCCAGTCAAGGAGAAAAACAAGAAGAGGAACCCAACAAAGAAGAAATGGTAGAAGATCTAAAGCGTTGGGCTACTAGGTTTGGGTTTACAAAGATCCCCTTGATGGTTAAGCTAGCAGAGGGGGTCAAGGTTGAAAACTAGTGGTGGATGAGGCTGAGTTTGCAGTAGAGAAGGAACAAAAACAAGAAGAGGAAGATCAATAGTCTATTTTCTCTAAATGTAGTGTCCCTAATGGCACTCTATCTGAAGAGGATGTTGATCTAATCCAAGATGCACAACTAGTTAAAGAGGAGGAACAATCAGCTCCAATCCCCATTGAAGAGGAGCAGCTAGGAGAGATCAAATCAGTGTTGAAGCCACTCAATGAAGAAAGAATTATTGAAGATTGTTTGATTTCATTTCAAGGGCCTATTTTTATTAATGAACACATGATTGAGGAGGACCATATAGTTCAAGAGGCTTCAAGTATAGATCAGGCCATAGAAGAACCTTTAGTTCTTCCTCCCACTTTATTCTCTAATGTTGAAGAAGAGTTTGAGATTTCAAACTTCATGTCTAAAGATGAGGGGAACCATGGTGAGCAAGTTTCAAATCAGGAGGAAACCATGGAGGAGGTTGAGCACATGTGGAAGGACATCAAGGAGGAAGATTATCCATCTGACTTAGAGGATTTCTTTGATGGAGAAAATCCAATGGAGATCTCATCATTTTCTCCTCCATCATCCACTTTCCAAGTACATGATCCTGCTGCCATGAAGGAGAGCATTCAATGACAATAGCCTGTATTTCACAATAACCCTCTAGAACCAAGGTTAGAAGACAAGAATCTTCCATGTTTTTCACAAGAGGAGGAAAGGAAATAGCAAGACGATGTCATCATCTCTTCCACACCATCCATCCAAGAAGATCTACCAGAAGAATCCATTCTTAGAGTTAAATATTAGAACAATGGGAAAATTCAAAAGATCAGACCTTGCCCAATCAGGTACTTGGCTACATTGGAGGCAACGGAGAAGTAAAAACTATTCATGCTTACTTTTGAGCATGAGGATGAGTTTCAAAGTACCAAGGATCAGCTGCAATGCCTCTTCAATCTAAATATAGAGCAACTAAAAGAGGTATTTGTCTTGTTTCCAGTTGACACCTTGATGATTTGGGTGGAGGACCAGCTTATAGTTAGTTTTTCACTCATGCAAGAAGCCATATTTAGTGTCAAATCATTTACATGGCTGCCCTTATTGAGAAATGAAAAACAATCCACAGGTTAAACATAGAAATATGATCGATATATTATTCCTATATCAATTACAATGAATGGAGTGCTATTAAATAGCCATCCAAATAGGAAAACCAACTTCCTATAAAGTAGGAAGTATAAACAATATAAAACCCGTATTAATATATTGTTATACATTTGTTATAACAATATATAAAACTAACCATATAAATATTTACCTATGATGTAAATACTAATTCCTAACATTCCCCCCCTTAGTGTTTACATGGTAGAAAAACATCCACACACTCCTCTGCAGTATGCTCACCCCTGTGGCATGTCCAACTCTGTGACTCATGACCTTGATCCAAAAGAAAGGCTCTCTCCTTCCATGGTTTTAAACAGGATTACCACAAACCTTGAAGTGACAGGAACCTCATCAACTGTCCACCTTGTGTGGTTTTCTAGATCCTCCCACAAACCCTTTCAAGATCCATGAACTGACTTACTCTGGTGCTACTGTTCACCACTATGCTTATACATCAGGGAATTATGTAGGAAACACAACTGACATATCTCAAAACTACACAATAGAAGATATACTAAAAATATTTCACATTACTTCCTATAAGAATCGTAATGTTCTTAATCGTAGTCTCTGTCATTGATCGCTGCCACTTGATCTCAAACAACATAGAAAACTACCACTGCCACTGGAAGCTTTCCTTGACTAAGTCGTTTTGGGTACAGAATGGGAATGGAACATTGGTATGTATTCCCCCCCACAATGTGAAATTCCACTCATATAGATCTCGAGAAGCAAACAAAATCGAAGAACATACTCCTGAATGGATCTTGCTAGTTAGGTCTTGCTGCACATGGTCACTAATGCTAGTGAACATATTCTTCTAGTTGACCATCTTCCAAAGAAGTACGGCAGTCAGAGGACCAAGTCAGTCAGAGGATCACTGACAGTCATCTGCGCTCCAACACAACTCTCTTTCCAACATCCATCAAATACCACACAAAACAGGAACACTGCAAACTGAAGCACACTGAGAAAATGGAAACCACACTGAAAATCAAATACTCACACCATACATATGCCACCACAGCTTCTGTGCGGCCCCGTCGTTGGTGACTGACGAGAGGTCGTTGTTCAACCTCCTTCCTCCGATGCCTCCTTCCTCCATTTTCATGCTGCTAGATCAGCTGGATTTGGATATGAAGCTCTGTTTCCACATTGAGATTATTCTTTTCTTCCTTCCCATAATGTGAAATACTTTATTTCCAGACGTCGGGTAACACCGAAAATGCGTCTGTGAGGCAAAAAAATTATTTTCCAATATTTTTGTCATTAACTCTTGACACCACCTAAAATCACCTATTTGACATGACTTTGACAAAACAACAAGGACTACATAACAAAAGATGATTTTATGACATTTGACACTATTGGATGATATAAGGACTAGAATAGAAATTTAAAAAATGAGATAAATTTTTAAATGAAAAAATGACTTTGGTAATGACAATACCAAAAATTGTTTCAACTCTTTTTAACAATCTGACTTTTGACGTCTTTTTAAATACAACTTAGTGTATGGAGGGCTTGAACATCTAAATTGACAAAACAATTACAATGAGACCGAAGTATTATTTAGGACAATTCTAAAAACTTAACACTACAGATAAAAATAATATTAAAAATCCAATCGACTCAAAATGAAACAAAATTAAGAATCTTTAAATGACTACACACTATGCACACACGGGTTTAACACCTGTTGAAGGGTGGAAGCACAGAAAAATGTTGGAGAGCTACCATGCTGAAACCGACAGTCCTTTTCTCCTGTTGATGTCGAACCTCACAAATATTGAAGTGACGGGATCTCGTTTGAAGGAAGATAATCCTTATGTCAATGAAAGAACTTAGATGTTTCAGGGACTGGGGACGTCAGGGCTACAACATCTACACCGCACAAGCAGGATAGAGATATACAGTGGTATTTCTATCAGAACATGCACAACAAAAAACAAGAGATGGCACGCATCTGATGGTACCGAATCTGAACGCCTTTGCTTGAAAATAAAAGGCCACCCCCTTCACATTTCTTATTCCATCACAACGCTGGATCAAATCACTCTCACAATAGGACCTGAATTCCAATAGATCTTGTGGTTTGCACCTCCTTCGGATGATTGTAGATCCTCTGCTGTAGACATCTCTTATGAGAAGACCTCGGCCTTGGGAAGATCGATGGCCTGCAAAGGTATTTCAGCATTCTTAACTTCTCCAAGATCCAAGCCTGATAATGTTAATACACACATACATCAACATGTGTCGAATTGATAATGGACAGGTCGACAAGATTCAAGATTGGCGCATGGACTGCACATGCCTAATTCTCAAACTCAACAAATCTGATGAAAGAAATCTCAGAAGCTGGGGGAAAATAGATATCAATCTATCACTGCCCCATTCAAAAGGAATTATCTCTCCATCTTAGGATGATCAGTAACTGCTCCGATACCAAATGAAAAACAATCCACAGGTTAAACACAGAAATATGATCGATATATTATTCCTATATCAATTACAATGAATGGAGTGCTATTAAATAGCCATCCAAATAGGAAAACCAACTTCCTATAAAGTAGGAAGTATAAACAATATAAAACCCATATTAATATATTGTTATACATTTGTTATAACAATATATAAAACTAACCATATAAATATTTACCTATGATGTAAATACTAATTCCTAACAAGAAAAGGAAGCTACTTCTCCCTGCCAATTGCGAGAATTTGTTTGAGGCCTCTTTCTCTCTAGTTAAATTGGAGTAGGTAGGTTTTCTTTCAGCAGAAGAAGTGCTTTTACACACTCTGCATATCCCACTTGGAATGTGTACGATTTAAAATTTTGTACATAGTCTGTTGTGGTGTTTTGTTTCTCTTGCACAATGCATTAAGAATAGCATTTGGTGAGATCAGATCCAATCCCATTTTTAGTGGTTTTCTAAGTGGCTCAGGGATCATATTTTCAAATTTCAGATCAGATTTGTGTTTACCAAGAAGACTCTATTCCCAATGGATGCTTCAAGGCCACTGATCTTTACATCTAGTAGGCAGATGTCCCCTATGAGTCACCAAGTTGTGATCCAAAATAAGCTTATGCTTATTTTTGGTTAACTACACCTATTTTCCCTCCTTTAGTGCTTTAATTCAATTGTTTATATATTCTAAGCACTTAAGTTTTCCTAAAAATTTCGATCAAATACGAAATTTCTTTCCCTTTCAAAAATATAAAGAATCCCTTCTAACTCCTCATATTTTGAAGTTACGGGCCAACAAAGCCTATGAATGTATTTTCCCCAACAAATGATCGACAAGAATTTTTAAGGATTTTTGCCAATGTGGAGAGGTGGGGAGGTGGGATATTTTGAGACTTTTCACCCAAATGGAAATTGCGGGCTCGAAGAATAAAATTTGCCCAAGTAAATTTTGGGTCACTTGGTCCTGTAAGGAGCTTTGGAATTTTTGTGCTTTTTGTAAATAGGGCATAAAGTGAATTTTTGGTGCAAGTCCACAGGGATCTTAAAGCCAAATGAAGAAAATTCCTAAGGCCCATAAAGGGACACATGGCCATGTTGAAAATTCAAAGCGGGCAGGTGGGTTGTCGAGAGGAAGTTTGAACTTTTTACCCCAAGAAGGCGTAAAGTGAAAAATGAGCCGCACCTCGTTGATGCCCAAGGAGCCACGTGTCAAGCCTCAATTGCATGTGAGATGGTGGGCTGTGAGATAATTTTTCCCAAATGGAAAATACGGAGACTACTGAGCCTAAAAATGATTTGTTTGTGGGGTCATGCGGGCAATTTTTTTGCATTTTGTATTTTGGTGCCAAAAGGCACAAAGTGAGTTTTGGGCCCGTGGACCCATTTTGCTAACTGGTTTTCACCATTTTTGTATGGACCGACTCAAAACATTTAAATAGATATATATTTCAAACCAGTGCCCAAAACCCGATAAATTTGGCACCGTTGGAAAGATATCGACCTCCTCTATGCCATGGAAGCATAAAATATCATTTTTAGCAAGTGTTGGTGGGTGAAAAATGGGAAAACATCTTTCAAGCCATCAATATGGGATCTGATTGTTTCAACAACCCATATTTGATTTAATTCACTATTCTTCCTTCTCCAACACGTCAAAGTAGACATGGAGAGGCAAATTTGATAGATTATAGGTGGATTTATAGGGCATTAATGGTGGGTGGTTGAATTCTCAAAACAGGGTCCATTTTCCTCCTTTCTCTCTATTTTTTCATCATTCTAAACTTCTATATATTGTAACACTTCTCATTTCGAAGGAGATACATTCTGGGCATAGGGAAACTCTGTCAAAATTTGTTTCGACTCCATTTGAGTTAAAAACCTCCTCCTACACATAACAAGCGTATTTGTGCCTCTAAGTTGAAATTTAATGGTCTATGCACCCATATAGAGCAATAAAACGTGTTTTATGGTGTTTCTTCAACACTTTGCATTGTTTTGTCATCTCCTCATGCCTCTCCCTTTCAAATCTATTTTTGTGCATGTATTTCATGTTTACATGACAGGACGTTGTGCTTCATGGATTTTCTATAACGTGTCTAGATCTGGGTCTATGTCACTTATGTCTGACCTCCCTTAGTCCCCTTTTCCCTATTTCATTCTCCCTCAACAGAGTATCTCACACTTCCTTTTCTGGTGTATCACCACTTAGTGTAGGCTCTTTCACCCTCTCTCTTTCTCTATGTCTCCTTGGAACAATTAGATTAGGATTAGTTAGATTCTACCTACACTAGAGTAGCTTATGGCAGGTAGATTAGGAAGCAAGAACCAACTTTCTCTGGAGGTCCATCTCAATTTTTTCAAGTCCCACAGCTTGAGAGATGGTCCCATGTTGTGCAATCACACCAAATGCCCCACTCACAACAAGGCCATTCGAGGGTGCTGTGATTTTGCACTAACATAACCATCTTGCATAAAATAATAAGAAGAATGACTACCTCCTATAGGGTCCTTCAGTTGTCTCACAACATCACCAAAATATTAATCACCTTCATATAATTCCTTAACTTCCTCAAACCCTACTACTTCATTTTCCATTGTTGTCAAAAGTGCTACATGCCTACTCAAGGCATCAACAACTTGATTCTTCTTACCCGACTTATGTTTTAATAAAAAAGTATATTCTTACAAAAATGAAACCCATTTTTCTTTCCTACTATTTATTTTCTTTTGTGTGTTTACATACCTCAAGGATTCATGGTCAGTGAAGAGTACAAATTAGTTTGCTACCAAGTAATGTCTCCAGGGACTTAATGCATGAGCATTAGTATAAAATTCCACATCATAAGTAGAATATTTCCTCCTAAATTCATTTAACTTTTCACTAAAGAATGCCACATGTCATCCTTCTTGACTCATTACAGCTCCAATCTCGACATGTGAGGCATCATAGTCAACCTCGAAGACCTTGCTCAAATATGGCAATACCAAAACAACTTCTTTTGACACTTTCTTCTTCAACAATTCAAAACTATATGTTGTTGCCTTGGTCCATAAAAAATCCCTCCCTTTTTTACATTTTGTTATGGGTGCAATAATTCTACTCAAATCCTTGATGAAATTCTTATAAAAAATTTTCTAATCCATGACAATTACAATCCTCTGTCACATTCCTTAGAATAGGCCATTATAAAATTGCTTTTACTTTTTCCTCATCCATCCTCACCCCATCCTCTGATAGACAAACCCCAAAAAACTACTCTTCTGAATAAATCTACACTTCTTTAAGTTTTCATATAGACTCTCTTTATGTAACAACTCTAACACTAATTTCATATGTAAGAAGTGTTCTTCTACTGTCTTACTATATATCAAAATATCATCAAAATAGACAAGAAAATACTTACAATTGTATTCTCGGAGTAGTATTTTCATCAACCTCATGAATTTACTAGGTGCATTAGATAGCCCAAATGGCATCACCATCCACTCGTACTATCCTTATTTTGTTTTGAAAGTCATTTTGCATTCATCCTCTTCACGAGATCCGGATTTGGTAGTACCCACTCCATAGGTTAATCTTACTAAAATATCAGGCTCCCGCTAGCACATCCATCATGTCATCCAATCTTGGAATTGGGAATTGATACTTATTCATGATCTTATTTATGGCCCTGATCTCTACCCACATTCTACAGTTTCCATCTTTCTTGGTAGTCAATAGTGCTAGAGTTGCACATGAACTCATACTTTCTCTCACTAACCCTTTCTATTTCCACCTTCTTTAACATCAGTGCATAACACCAGCCAACTTCTTCCATTTCTGTAATAAACTCTTTTATAGCCAACAAGCCCTCACTCTTCTCTTCTTCCTTGAAGGGTAACAAGACCACCTTTACACCATCCTTCCAAACAATATATGTATTTTTCCCTCCATCATGTGTAAACTTTCTATCGTATTTCCAAGGTATCCTCGTTAATATATGGAATGCATCCATTCAAATAACATCACACTATACCTCATCCTTGTAGGTATTCCTAATAAAAAACTTTATAAGGCATATTTTATCTATGGTTACCTCATTTCATTTCTTGAAACATGATATATGATAAGGATATGGGTGCTTCTCACATTTCAGATTAAGTTTATCAGCCATCACAATTGAAACCATATTTTCACAACTACCACCATCAATAATAATTTCACATACCTTTCCTCCAAAGGTGCATCTTGGTCGAAATATATTTGTTCGCAACAAAGAATCAACACCAACAACTTCATGTTCTTTCTCCTTCCTTGGAAAAACATCATCCTCCTTATCATGAGGGTTTCACCCAAGTCCTGTGGAAACCTCCATTTCTTATTCCTCTTTAGCTTCAACCATATTTAATTGTGGTTATTCTCCTTTCTATCTATCTTTTGTAGGATATTGTGGACACTCAAAAGCTTTGTGCCCCTCTTCACCACATCTTTAACATGTACATTTCCTTTTGGGACTATTCTAGCCCTATCCTCCATTATAACCTCTTCCCCACTAAAACCCCCTACCTCTTTGGTAGTTACTACAACTTTAACCATAATCTTCATTCCATTTTGCATTAGAGGATTCACCTTTTATAGATTAAAATACACCCCTACCTCTCATTGAAGATGATGATGGCCCTCTCTTCATACCTCTTCTAAATTTATTCCTCTTTTATTTTATTCTTCCTTTAATGCAAGTTGATAAACATAATCTAGGCTATGGATTCAAAGCATACTCCATCTTTTATGTTGTAAATCAACCCATTTATATATTGTGTAGCCTTTTGTTCTTCAGACTCTCCATGTTCCACCCTGATTGACAACTTGTAAAATTCATTGGTATACTCCTCAATGTTGATATCCTTCATCTTATATGTTTGGAACCTTCAAAAGAGTTTCTGATCACAATCAATAGGAATAAAAAAATTTGAGCTTCTTTACCATTTTATTATAGTTTTGGATCTTGCCCTTTCCTTTTATTTTTTTCATTTTATAGGTGATCCCACCGAGATCAATGCATATGTCCGGCCAACTTAGTGCATGCAAAATTAACCTTATTATCATCTTAAAGGTTTTTCCACTCAAATAATTTTTACATGCGATTCAACTAGTCAATCAAATCCTCTTGTCGTAATCCTCCACAATAATCAAGAACATTAATCGAATGTCGTCATTCTTTCCCTCTAAAGTCCGGATCAATCTCTCCTCAAATGGTCTTTTATTTACGGTTTCTTCATCTCTCTCATTTTATTCTTCATCTCCTCCTTCATTCATTATTGGAGGTACTTCTTTAGTATCATTATCTGGGTCTGCATCCCCATTTGCATGTCTCCTTTTAAGGTGGGTAACTTCTCCTGTGAGCTCAACAACTTATCTTTGTAGCTCTTGCATATTCCTATTCAATTGGGCATAACCTCCTCTCCCACACCCATCCACGATTATATAAAATAGAGGCAAAAATTACATAGAAAAATGTAATATCTTACCTTAACTATTTCCGTAAGATCTAAATCCAGCTACAAGAGGTTGAAATACCTCCAAAACACACATAAACAACTTTACAAATAAAAACCAAGAGTTTCAAAATAGATTTATTATCATTCTGGAATCCACACTAATATTTTACATCATTATAATCCACCTTTTATTTCACGTCTACTCTAAAAACCCTAAAATGCCAAAAAAACTTAAATTGCCAAAAAAAACCTAAAAATTCCAAAAATTACTTATGAGAAAAACAACTCAAATGGGCCCCAAAATTTTCATTCCAAATATTCCTTCATAAATTAATCCTCACGTAAAATTTTGAATAATTCTAACAAGCACAACAAAATTTATTAAAGTTCTAAGACCTAGCCAAAAGCGAAAAAAATGTTTGAGCCAATCTTACACCATGAGATGAAGGAATCTAGACTTGAAAAACATTGAAATGACCACAACTTTGAAATCAAATCTGAACACAAAGATAGTACTAATGTATATCTATCACCCTATAAATTTCAGGATGATCTAACGGTCGAATCAAAAGTTATGGTCTCGAAATTTATGCTCCCACATCATTTTCTACCTACAATATTAATCTTCCCTTCCTTTTTCACAATCCCTTTCCTACTCTTTCAGCATATTCCTTCCTTCCAAGAAATTGCAATCTTTTCTCGTAGGTTTACTGAGTGTTCCTATTAGATCCCCATTGTCTTATGCCACCACATATTTTACTTTCATCCTCGCATAGTAGATGGAGTTGTACCATTCAAACAGAGGGACATAGAGTCTTAGAGCATTGGTGGATACCCAAAAATTTGTCCATCTAAAAAATTTTATTTCCAACAAAAGGAATAGGTTGCGATTAAAGATGACATGATGCTTCCCAGAATGATAAAAATGGAGGCTTCTAAGAATTATTCTACTATTTCAATTGGATAGGTAGTTGAGCTTGTTAAAAGAGGAAAACTATTTGATTGACAAGGGATATATCAAGCATTTCATGATATTTGTGAAGAAATTAAATTTCTACGTAAATCAAATAACAATTTCTATTTCATTTTTCTTGCAATAAGTTAGTTGATGGAGACAAATATTTTGAAAAAGAAAAAAAATTTAAAGTGTAAAGCATCATGATGGAGATGATGATATTATTGTTGATTTTTCTCTTCCTTATATCACTACTTTAAAATAAAATGTATCAAATATGCTAATTCTAAATCTCACAATCTAGTGGAAGTCAAAGATAATCAAATTTATTGAAATGTATATTTCTTAATTGAAAATTGTTGAAATGAGTGAAGAAATGAAGAATTAATTAATTTCTCTCAATTGATTTTCACTATTGATGAATTATTTTTGATTCAGAGGTGACAGTGTTTGAGGACACCCTATTAGAGAAATCAATGCGCTAAAATTAGTAGGAACTTGAAAAGGTCATAACTTGAGCTCCGGGTGTCCATTTGAGTCCATTTTTTTAAACCACATGTTTAAATATGACGAATGCATTGGTCAACCTACATTATCAATTGGAGCAAGTTTTGGCACATTTTCGGGCCCTAAATCTGCCATCTTGAGGATAAAAATTAGGATTGAAGTTGTAGTTTGGTTTTTTCCTATTTTTAGGAATTAGTTAATTTCAGTCTATTAGTTGCATCATGAGTTATAAAGTTGGAAATTCTTCTAATTTAGGAATGAATAAGATGCGTGGCAATTTCTGTTCCCATACGAATAAGCATGCGAACTTACTAAGAATAATAGGTTCTAGTAAACTACTAAAAATAGTAATTTCCGCCACCTAGAGTAGATTTAGTCAAAGTTAGTTAGAGTTTTCTTGACAACTCGAGTTGGGAATTGTTTTCCTATTTAGGAAACATTGTAATTCATTATTCAATAACAAATAAGGAGATCCATTTTCTTTTCGAGTTCATATTATTTGCATTATATTGATTTTGTTTAGAATTTGGCTACATTATCTGGTATCAAAGAAGGTTCGAGTATTTTTTAAAAATGGCAAGAAGAGGAAGAGGAAAAGGAGGCGGTATTTCCCAGATCAATAGAAATATGCAAGATCTACAGAGGTAATTTGTTGCACTTGCTGCAATGATAATCTAGAGAGGAAATCAAGGTGGAGATGACACAGATGAAGAAGAAGTTTGTGAAGAGGAGTAAATGCAAGAGCCAATATCACCATTAGCTTTTGAAGAAAGGATTCTTGAGTATTAGAAGGAAATAATTATGAGATAAGAGTTGATGTTTTGAGTATGGAGGTATTCTAAAACTAGAGGAGCTGATAGACTGGTTGGCTAGAATGGGGAAATGTTTTGAGTGGTAGACTACATCAAAAGAAAAGAAGGTAAAATTTGCATGCATGAAATTGAAAGGTCATGTTTTGTTATGGTGGGATCACCTATAGAAAGAGTAGTTAAGAAAGGGGAAAGAAATAATTAGGACGTGGAATAAGATGGAGAAGAAGTGAAAGATAAATTTCTCCCAGTGTATTATGCACAAACCCTTTACATGAGGTTTCAATATCTCATACATAACTAACAAACAATGCAAGAATACACATACGAGTTCTATAAGTTTTCCATTCGTGTAGAGCATGAAGAAATAGAGAAACAAATGGCTGCAAGGTATTTAAATGGATTAAAAAATCTATTCAAGATGAGCTAAGTATACATAGGATTAAAATCATGGAGGTTGCCTATCAATTAGCCTTAAAGGTTGAGGAAAATAAAATTCACCAAATTTTTAAGAGATCAGCTGGAATGAATAGGGAGGGATCATATTCCTTTCCGGGATAAGATGGTTTTAGCCAAGGTAGGGGAGAATCACATCCTGGAGTGGAAAAGCAAGAAGATACGAGACAAGATTCCCATAATCAACAAAGAGGTAGAGGATTTTCTAGGGGAAGACATTATGCCTGGAGATATCGGATGGGAGGCTCCACGAAGACCTTTTTTTTACAGATGTTGTGAAGAGGGGCATCGGGATTTTTAATTCCCGCATTCTTATACACATGAAAAGAGGTAAAGAGATGTTCCAAGAGTAAATCTTGTTGAAGTTGAACAAGTAGAAGACGATCAAGACTTAGAAATTCCACCAGATGTTGGAGAAAATATAATGATCAAGAGGACGATAGTTTCTCCAAGAAATGATATCAAGGGGGATGAATGGCTACATACAAATATTTTTAGAACAATATTCACTTCCGGAGGAAAGGTATGTAATGTTATTATTGATGGTGGTAGTTGTGAGAACATGGTTTCAAATGAGATGGTTGAGAAATTGGGTCTGCATTGTGAGAAGAATCCTAACCCTTACCATATTACATGGTTTAAGAAGGGTAATAAAGTTACTTTTGATAAGAGATGTTTAATCATTTTTTCTATTGGGAATATTTACAAGGATGAGATTTGGTGTGATGTTATTCCTATGGATGTCTTTCATATACTACTAGTAAGACCATGGCAATTGGATAGAAAATTTATTCATGACGGGGGAAAGAATACTTATACTTTCAGAAGGATGGCACAAAAATAGTTTTTCTACCTCTTAAGGAAGAGGGGAAGGATGAAAATATTCTTTCTGCAATGGAATTTTTAAAGCGGGAAAATGCAACTAGTTTTTGTTATGCACTAGTCGCAAATACAGATGAACCTGCAAGTACACAAATACCAGTAGAAACAACATAATTAACAGAATTTTTTTTTGATGTTATTCCTGATGAGCTACTAGATGGATTACCACCCAAAAGAGATATTCAACACCATATTGATTTTATTCCAGGGTCGTCACTCCCAAATCAAGTGGCTTATAGGATGAGCCTGAATTTGCATGCAGAGTTGAATAGGTAAGTGGCAGAGCTCATGAGAAAGGGGGTCATAAGGGAGAGCATGAGTCCATGTGCAACCCTAGCTTTATTAACATGAAATAAGGATGGAACATGGAGAATGTGCATGGATAGTATAGCAATCAATAAAATTACAATCAAGTATAGGTTCCCAATACCTTGCCTTTATGATATGATGGATGTGCTTGTTAGATCTAGGTATTTCACTAGGATTGATCTTCGAAGTGGTTACCATCAGATTTGGATCAAAGAAGGAGACAAGTGGAAAACAACATTCAAGATAGGATATGGATTATATGAGTGGTTTATGATGCCATTCAGGTTATCCAATACACCTATTACTTTTATGAGACTGATGAAGACCGTGCGGTGGGAGTATAATGGTAAGTTTTTGTGGTTTATTTTGATGATATCTTGATATTTAGTAAAACTAAAGAAGAACATTTGAATAATTTAATGGTGATATTTGAAGTGTTAAGGAAATAGAAACTCTATGAAAATATGAATAAATGCACGTTTATGCAAGAGAGTTTGGTATTCTTGGGATTTATTATTTCAGCGAGATGGGGTACAAATGGACTCATGAAAGGTAAAGAAATGATTGAATGGCCTAATCCATAGAGTATAATAGAGGTAAGAAGCTTTCATGGTCTAGCAACATTTTACAGAAAGTTTATTAAAAATTTCAGCAATATTGTAGCACCTATAACATATTGCACAAAAGTAAGGGAGTTTTATGGACAATGACAATTAAGGATAGTTTGCGGTTCTTGAAGAAGAAGGTGATAGAGGCACCAATTTTGGAACTACCATATTTTGATAAAGTGTTTGAGGTTGATTATGATGCCTCACATGTGGGTATTGGTGTTATTCTATGTCAAAGTGGAAATCCATTAGCTTTATTTAGTGAGAAACTTAATAAGGTAAGAAAGAACTACTCTACCTATGATGTGGAATTTTATGCAATTGACAAGCATTAAGGCATTGGAGGAATTACTTAGTGCCTAAGGAGTTTATGTAATTTACTGAGAAAACATAGCCCTAAAGTATGTGAATACACAAAATAAGTTAAATCTTGGGCATGAAAAGTGGGTATCATTTTTGCAGGTTATAATTTTTCTCCAAAACATAAATCAGAAAAAGAATCAAGTTGCAGATGCATTGAGTATGTGTGTGACTTTGATTACCACTGTGGAAAATGAGTTGGTGGGTTTTGAAGCAATAAAGGGTTTGTATTCTTTCGATCCCGATTTCAAGTATATTGTTGAAAGGTTAATTAGTCCATTTTCGAGACAATGCAGGAGATGTCAAGGATGAGTAAATTTTACAAGATGGCTACCTATTCAAGGGAAACCAACTATGTATTCCAATTGGGTCTATGTGAGAGAATATAGTGAAACAATTTCATAGCGAGAGGATTGGTTGGGCATTTTGCTAAAGATAAGATGATAACCTTAGTAGCAAAGAAATACTATTGGCCAAAGCTGAAAAGAGATGTGGTAAGATATGTGGATAGGTTTCAAATTTTCCAAGTCTCAAAAGGCCATGCATAGAATACAGGGTTGTATATGTCATTGTCTATTCCTAAAGGGTTGTGGACAAATATAAGTATGGATTTTATTTTGAGATTACTAAAACACAACAAGCTAATGACTCAAATTCCAAGTCTCAAAAGGCCATGCATAGAATACGGTGGTTGTATATGTCATTTCTGCATTCCTAAAGGGTTGTGGACAAATATAAGTATGGATTTTATTTTGAGATTACTAAAACACAACAAGCTAATGACTCAAATTTTTTGGTTTTTGATATGTTTTCTAAGATGGTTCATTTTATTTCTGCAAGAAAACAAGTGATGCGATAGGTGTAGCATATTTGTTTTTCAGAGAAGTTGTTCATTTGCATGGTGTTCCAAAAACCATTACTTTAGATAGGGACACAAGGTTCTTAAGTCACTTCTAGTGGAATTTATGGAAGAAATTGGGAACTCAACTATAGTTCAAGTAGTGCCTATCATCCTTAGACTGATGGGAAAACAAAGGTGGTAAATCAGAGTTTGGGAAACTTGTTAAGGTGCATCATTGGGGAAAAGACAAAACAATGGGACTTAGCATTACCACAAGCTAAGTTTGCATATAACAGTTCCATAAATAGATCCACAGGAAAGTCTCCATTTTCAATTATGTATGGGATTAATCAAAATGGGGTGTTAGATTTGGTACAACTACCAATTGATGGTAGAGTCAGTGATGATGCAAAAGCATTTTCCAAACATATACAACAATTACAGGAAGAAGTGCGGAAGAAGATGCAGAATAGTAATGATAAGTATAAGGAAATAACAAATGTGCATAGAAGGAGAAATGTATTTATAGTTGGTGAGTTGGCTATGACATACCTATGGAAGGAAAGGTTTCCAAATAGAACCTATAACAAGCTGAAGTACAAGAATATTGGTCCTTGCAAAATCATGAAAACAATAAATGATCATGCTTATGAGGTAGAATTTCAGGGAATTTTTTATATTTCTCCAGTGTTTAATGTTTTAGATTTTTATTCTTTTCATGGGAATGGTGTAGAAGGGGATGTTATTGAAAAATTAGTAGATTAGAGGTAACATGTCTTGGTAAAGAAGATAGAAGAAGTGGATCAGATTCTAGATAAGAAAACAATGGACATGCGACATGGGAAATACAACAAATATTTGGTACATTGGAAAGGAATGGAACAAGAGGAAAATAATTGGGTTCTAGAGTGGGAGATTAAGAAGTTGGATGTAGATAAATGGAAGTAGTTTGAAGAAGACAAATTACAGGAGCTACATTTTTTTCAAGCTGAGAATAATGATGCGTCAAAATTAGCAGGAACTTGAAAAGGTCATAACTTGAGCTCTAGGTGTCCATTTGAGTCTATGTTTTTAAAACCACATGTTTCAATGAGATGAACGCACTGGTCAACATACCCTACCAATTGGAACATGTTTCGACACATTTTTGGGCCCTAAACTCTCCATCTTGAGGTTGAAAATTAGGATTTAAGTTATAGTTTAGTTTTTTCCCTGTTTTTAGGCATTAGTTAATTCTAGTCTATTAGTTGCATTATGAGTTAGAAAGTTAGAAATTACTCTAATTTAGGAATGTAGAAGATGTGTGGAAATTTCTATTCTGTATGAATAAGCATGCAAACTTACTAAGAATAATAGGGTCAAGTAAACTCGTTAAAAATAGTAATTTCGCCACCTAGAGTAGATTTAGTCAAAGTTAGTTAGAGTTTGCTTGACAACTTGAGTTGGGAGTTGTTTTCCTATTTAGGAAAAATTGTAATTTATTATTCAATTAGATCATTTCTTTTTGAAGTTGTTGATCAAAACAAATAGGTGAAATGTTGGCAGGGTAGGAGGAATACATGTTCAAATGTTGGTTGATGGGTTGTTGCGTGCGTATGACTTCCGAATCCATAGCTGATGTGAGAGCTTCCTTTTGGCTAGGAGGAACTACTTGTAATGCAAAGCAAGACCACCAGAAGGAGTTAAACAATATGGGTAGTGAACTACCTAGCGTATGCTAGATCCGGAAGTGTGATACTTCCTAGATGGTTGTCAGTCCACTATTTTAAACAATTTAATGTTGTAAACAAAGTAAATCCTATTGTAATTTGAAATGATTTAGGTATCTCACTTAAAACACAATAAGAAATAGATCTAATCTAACAGGCTAAGCTAGAATAGAATCCAAAGGTCAAATGATTGGTTAGGTTTTGCAGGTTTGACAGAGGTCTCGGGTAGATCATAGGTGGATGAGGGTGAGATGAAATTTGGTGGGTAGGTCTCTGTTCTGGGCTGTATGGGAAAATATAGAGACCGATGTCGGTTAAGGGTAACCGATGGCGGTCAGTGTAACAGGTGCGATTATTGTGGAAATTGGAAATGCCATAGAACAAGCTTTGGGTCTCCTTTGTGATTGCACAAAGGACTTTGGTTGGTTGGGATGAGGTATTGGGTGATTGGGGTAGGATTTAGCAAGGTTTTTAATGGGTATATGGAGGTGGAAATGTTGGAGAAGGTCAATAGGTGGCTAGGTAAACAATAGATGATAAAATGATGATGAAATGAAATAAACTAGAAAAGTATGACATGTTATACTTACTTGGATTCCGGTCTGAATGCCTATGAGTGAGGGATGGAGGTGTTGATGAGAGGTTTGAAGGTTGCAAGTGATCACCAACTGAAGGAAAGCTTCTGCATGGACTGCATGTACATTCCTCTTTGCTTGGTTAGATCAGATCATGGTTGGGATGGTTGTGTAGGAAAAGATGTTTGATCTCCTTCCTTGCATGTGGATTCTCACTGGAATTCACTCTCTGAAGATGTGTTATCTCTCTGAGATGTGTTAATGCTCACCAACCTTCTACTTCTCCAACTTCCAACTTCCAACTTCCAACCTTGAGAATAAGGTTGTTTTGGGGTTAAAAGGGTAACCGATGGTGGTTCGAAGCTTAACCGGTGATGGTTAGGGGTAACCGGCATCGGTCAAGGTGGGATTTCCTAGGTTTACTAAACTAGGGAGATCCTCTTGATTTCCTCGATCTCGTGTCGTTAACCCATGGATTAGACTGGGAGCTTCTTGTGAGCATGTGGGAATGTGGTTAGAGGGAATGTAGGCATTGATTTTTAGGGTTTGGGTAAGTCTTAGTTAGTTATGGCAACTTACTAAGAATAGGTCTTAGGTTGAGTTGGCTTGGTGAGGTGTCTAAGTGAACTATATGTGTGGATATTATTTAAAATAAGATATTTAAATAATAAATATAGTGAGGATAATGCATTAATTTAATTAAATTAATTAAATTAATATTAGTAGGGTGAAAGGGGCCATGGCTAGGTGAATGTGATGAAGGGTGTTTATTCGTCGAGGGACCAAAGGGGAGTGTGACCTAATTTTAGTGTCTACATTTTGCCCCTTTTTGTTGCGTAGCTTGTATTGGTAAGTGACGCTAACAAAAATAAGATGTGGTTGCCCCATGTTTGGGTGAAGGTGATCCCCCTCAAACTAGGAACTGATGAGGCCAAAGGTAGAATCGGTGAGTGGTTTGATAAAAAGGTAAATGTGAGGAAAAGGCAAGGTGGGCATAGGGAAAAAGGGTAAAAGGTCTACTCGGGCCATTCCAGGTAATGGGTCAGGTCAAAGGTAGCAAATAGTCAAAACACACACACATGTATAAACTACAGCACACTACCGGGTTGAAGAGCAAGAAAACTCTACATCATCTAAGGTCGATAGGTTTATCCAAACAAGGTTGAAGTGATTCGGTATCCAAGGTATAGGATATGGTCAGGAAACACAACATAGGTTAGGTGTAGGAATGTTTAGGTATGTTCGGTACACCAAAGGTTGGGTCAGGATAAACGGTCATGACAATAGGCTAGGTAAGGTCATTAGGTCAACAACACAGGTAACAGTGCCTGCAAGGTATAGCGAACACATGAGGTCAAAGGTCACTAGTGATGGTCAGGTCCAAATAGCTAGGTCACAACATGGGTAAGGCCAAGGTAGGGGTAAAATAATGAGTCCCCAAAGGAGGACAAAGGGAGGTAGGAAATGAGGAGGTTAGGAAAGGTAAGGTAAATGGGTTGGGTAAAGGTGGGGTTGGGTAAAGGATCAGGGTGAAGGGTGGGGTAAAAGGGAAAAAGGGAAGGCAATGTGTAGGTGAGGGTGACCGATGTCGGTCATGGATAACTGACATCGGTATAGGGAAACGAAAATGGTTAGGTAGGGCACACGACCGATGCCGGTCAAGGGTAACCGACATGTCGGTTAGGTCGGGTTGGTTATAAAAAAAAAAATCCACATTTTTTTGGTATTCATTTGTTATTTGTGAAGTGAGAAAATGAAAAAAAAAGAGAAAAGAGAGAAAAGTGTCTGGAGGAAATGGGACAGTGAGCTGGTAGTGTGATTGGATGAGGGTTTGGTTGGTGAGCAGTGGGTCCACGAGATCAGGGTGAGAGATTTGATTGATGGAGGTTGTGGGTAGCTATTCGGTGATGGCAGAGGCTAGAGAGGGATCGGGGGGCCACCGGTATAATGGCAGACATGCCACCGAGATGGTGGCAAGCAGTGATGAGGTAAGCACCCTACTCTACATTGTGGATTTGATAGATTAGAGGAGTAGAGTATTGTTATTTGTAGGTTTTGTTGGTTTTTTTTTTTTGTGGGTGGGTAAAAATTAAATTTGGGTATGGGGGAATAGTGGGAAAAAAGAGGAAGGGGAGGGTAGTAAATGGTATAGGTGGGGTGGGTAGAGGTCAGGGGTAGTTTAGGTCATTTTAGGTGGGGTAAAAGGGGTAGGGGAGGTTTTTAGAAAAGGGGGTTTTGGGAAGTCGCGGGTTTTTCCATGCGATAGTGACCGGCGTCGGTCAAGTGTGGCCGGCGTTGGTTGGGTGGAATCGGTATCGGTCACCAAACAAGTGACCGATGCTGGTTAAGGGGTAACCATGGTCAGTAAGGGTGAACCGGTATCGGTCACCAAAGCAGGTGACCAATGCCGGTTTAAGGGTGACCGGAGTCGGTTAGGATGAACCGGTACCGGTCAGGCTTTTAGGCACAAGGGTGCAAAAATGATGTGGGCTAGGTAGTTGAGATGGGTAAGGTGAAAATAGGGTGGAGGGTAATGATAATTGGTGAATATGGTCATGGTAAAGGTAAATTAATGTTGTGTTTGTATTGGATGCAGGGAGAGCATAGTTACATATGAGATAGAGGTTTCCCGCTACTCTTGGTGACAGATGTGGTGGCAAAGTGACCCCGTTGGAGCTGCAAGCATGTGGAGGTAGTGGGCTTGAGTGGGGTTTCACTACTAGACATGTTTTTGGTAGCCCAACTTGATGGTCATGCTCATCGATAGATGGGATCCCGTGACCAACACGTTCCACCTGCCGACGGGTGAGATGACTATCACCCTAGAGGACGTGTTCAGATTTTGTGGTTACCCATATTGGGTGCCCAGGTGTACTCTATCTCCTCCGAGGCCTCAGAGGAGTTGATTGGGACTATTTTTGGTGAGGGAGTGGCTGATTTGAGATTCCATAGCACTAGTTTGAGCTATGGAGAGATGTACCTAGCCCATCCGGATGAGACGAGGCTAGTGGTTTTGTTGATGGAGGTAGTGTGTTGCTATGCACTGCTAGATGCAGAGGGTGGATGCTTTCCCGATCACTGATGGGGGTACTCCATGATATGATGGTGCATGAGACACACTTTTCCTAGGCACCAACATTCTTAGTGTAGCTATACAAAGAGTTGTGGGCATATGGGCGGTTGTGCAGGTTTAGCCTGTGTTGTACATTTATACTACACTATTGGGCATACGAGCACATAGTGTGTGTGTGACCTATAGGGATGCCCGAGAAGATGCATTCCCACCTAGATTTTGTGGGTGGGATACAAGAGATGGGTGTCGGTGATAGGAGAGTGAGAGATCGGATAGGCCGACACATGATGTGGCCCATTTTTGGTAGTTACTGGAGGGATTTTCTAGAGTGGACATTATATGGAGGCCATATGTGGGATTCCCCTCATATAGGCATATGCATGAGGAGCTAGCTGAGCTCCAGCTAGAGAGGTGGATACAGGGTCACCATGCCGAGGAGGATGAGATGATCCGGTAGACAGAGTCTGATGGTAGTTCGGGCTCTTACAGGACATTCCTCCGCCCTTCCCACAATATCGAGAGAGATGACGTGGAGAGGCCCTACCTCTACCATAGCCTACAATGCCCACAGGGGAGGAGGAGAGCAGCTAGTGGATCGGTAGATAGATGATGATGATATGTATAGACAGTAAGTAGTGTGTAGTGGTGGGTGGCTCGATTACATGAGCCATACCACCAGATAGGGGGCAAGCAGACCTAGCTACCATTACATAGATGTGAGAGAGACACCCTACGAGGGGGGTAGTAGCTATGTTGATTACCCAGTTGGGTATACTGTAGACACAACTGGAGGGTTTGAGGTAGAGGTAGTAGAGCTACACGTACAGGTGGCCAGTCTGCAGGCCTAGATGGTGGATGGAGGAGATGGAGGAGATGGAGATGGATGGAGATGGTCGGGGGGATGGTCAGGTGGCAGCCTTACAGGCTCAAGTGGTAGGTTTACGAGGCAGTTAGTTGGCACAACCCTAGAGGCATATATTGGGGCCTTATAAGCCCAGATATAGCACAAGGGTAGGGGGCACCACCACAGCACCTAGGAGTAGGTCCCAGTTCATAGGCATGAGGTAGGGTAGGTAGGTTGTTAGGAGGGCAAGTACATGGGCCGAGACCTATGGGACCACCACAGACCATGCCTGTATCCAAGTTATGGGATGCCCTAGGTGAGGTGAGATACTATCAGACCAGCTTATGGTGGCTGGGATAGATTTCATATCCTATGCCGAGTACAGGGCACAACAGGCATCCAAGTGAGAGGATGAGATCCCACACTCATAGTGTGGAGAGCACAGGAGGTCAGCGAGCTCGAGGCCCGATCAGGAGAGGCCACCAGTGCACGGTGACAGCTCTAGGTGAGGTGCCAGCAGGGACACAGGAGGTCGAGGGTACAGGTGACACAGAGATGGAGGACATCGGTGAGATGCCTGATATGCGGTCACCTAGTTTTTGATGTATACTAGTTTTTTTTATACATATATCGGCATGTGTGCCAAAGACAGTGAGGATGTATGAGTGATTTGTATATTTTGAGCATATACGGCCTACATGCCAAAGATATTTTGTATTGATTCATTCTTTTTTGTATATATGAGACCGGCCTGTGTGCCGATGACATTTTTTTATTGTATATCAGCCTACGTGCCGACATTTTGAGATGATGGACATGATGAGATAGGCATGTATATTGAGATACACATTTATTGATTTATATGATGAGATACATGGTATTTTGTGATTGGTTGATGTGTTTATGAGATATTGGATTTATGGCTTGTGTTAGATGAGATATGGGTTTGTTGTTTTGATATGGATGGAAATTAGGTGAGTTAGGCATGATGGAGTCAGGTCAGTTTAGGCATGGATCGAGTCAGGTTGGTTAGGCATGGTTGAGTTAGGTTTGGCTAGGCATGGATTGAGTCAGGTTGGTTAGGCATGGATTGAGTTAGGGTTAGGCATGGTTGAGTTAGGTTAGGCATGGTTGAGTTAGGTTTGGTTAGGGCATGTTGAGCATGGATTGAGTTGGTTTAGGCATGATTGAGTTATGTTTGTTAGGCATGGTTGTGTTGAAAGTAGGTGAAGTTGTGATTCATTATTTTATTTTTGCAATGAATGATACTATGGGTCATATGTGAGATGTGGTATAATCTATGCATAGTGATGATAGAGAAATGGTAGGTGTAATAAATGTATAAAATATGAAGCAACTTGTTATGTATGTGGCTTAATTTCCAATTTTGTATATAAAAGGGAAACTGAGTAAGGTGTGATGTAATGGTGGGGAACATGGAAGATGAATTGTTTAGGGTAGAGGATGGCTGAGCTAACCTCCAAGGGCCCCATGCCCTCAGAGTGCTGCCTACATAGTCCCATGAAAAGGGACCTCAAGCCGATGTAGTTCTCCCATAAGCTAGGGAAGAAAATGAGGAGGTGTGAAAATGAGTTGGTAGGTTTTTGGGCATGTTGTGGGTTTAGATCTGCTAGGTGTGGGTAGATTATAGGTAAAATGATGTAGGTGGAGGTGATTGTGGTGAAAGAAGGAGATTACCCCAAAAGTAAGCGTCGAGGACCAAGTCCTGTATAAGGTAATCAAAATGTAAACAAAGATGGTTAAAAGATAAAAGGGGGTAATAAAGCCACCTGATGGGGTAGGATCATACCGAGTAGATCATACCTTGGTGGAGGTGATGAACATAAGACCCTAAAGACATTGCATGATGGACTGTTCTATGGTGAAAAGTAGTCACATGATCACCAAATGTCTAAGTTCCAAGAAGTCCCTTGAGGCAGTAGGAAATGAGAGTGGGCATGGTTCAAAGGGTGAAGAGTAGGTAATTTTTATATGGTATGAGGTAGCATGCGCTTGGGAAAGAGATCGAGGTCACAATGGGCAAGTCCATGACAAAAAGGTTGAGTGTTTTGACTTATAGTTGAGATAGACTGATCGATGCGGGAAGTCTATATGGGAAAAATTGAACTCCTTGAGGTCTTCGTGAAGTTGATCGATGCGGGAAGCTTTGGTTGCTCTTTTTTTTTTTTTTGAAGAGCTTTACATAGTTTGTCCTTCATGGGAGTAGTCTATTTATAGTAGTAATTGTCGAGAGGAAGATGTCCTTTTGAGGGAGTCATCTTTTTATTAGAAGTTTGACTCAAGGAGTTTGGTCCCATTGTGAGGTCTTTGTAGTCATGGACAAGACCAAGGTGAAAGATAGGACTCTTGTTCAAAGGGAAAGGTGAAATGACCATGGGATCTCATCTAAAGGTAGATGAAAAGTATCCATGAGAATCATGCTATGTGTAGTGCCGTGGTACACATATTTAAGAGAAGATAACTAGTGATGGGTACTCACATGATTCTTGTTTAATCATTAGGGAGGTGTATGGAGTGAATGGTGCTCAAGGGATGAGCATGGGAAGAGACAAAGGGTGAGGTAGGATGATGAGTCAACAATAGAATGGTCGAAGATGCAAGGTGTTAAGGGGCTCAGGGTCGGGTTTACCATCAAGAGAAGATAAATGATAAGCACCTGATCCATAGGTATGAGTCACGATGTATGGTCCAAGCCAATTAGGAGAAAATTTTCCCCGTTTACTTTTTTTATGCTTTGGTTACGTGTTGATTTTCTTTCAGGACAAGGTCACCGACTTGGAAGGTTTGTTCATGACACATTTTTCATAGGCACATTTGATACGTTGTTGGTAAACTTGAAGGTGATCAGAGTGTTAAGATGACGTTTGTCTAATAACTCTAGTTGTGCTAAATGGTCTGATGAAAGTCATCATCAGTGAGCATGTCATGGAGAGAAATATAGAGTGAGGGGATCTAGACTTTGAGAGGTAGAACAACCTCTATACCGTAGACCAGAGAAAATGGTGTGGCCATAGTGGAAGTGTGAATACTAGTGCGGTATGCCCACAGGGAAAAAGGAATGTGCGTATGCCAATCCTTCCTAGTATCGTCAACCACTTTCATGAGAATTTTGTTGAGGGTTTTGTTAGTGGATTTGGCTTGGCCATTGGTTTGTGGGTAATAAGGTGATGAGAAACTAAGTTGAATGCCAAAGGTCACAAAGTTTTGCAATGTTTTGTTTTTGAATTGTTTTCCATTATCAATGATGAGGTGATGAGGAACACCAAAGTGACAAATGATGTGGTGGTTAATAAACTCACATATTTTCTTAGCTTTCATGGAGATGAGTGGTATGGCTTCCACCCATTTTGTATAGTATTCGGTAGTAGTGATGATCCATTGATGGCGTTGGGATGAATGAGGATTGATTTCTCGACAAGATCCAAACCCCATTGAGAGAAGGGCCAAAGGTCACGAGTGACCTGTAAGGCATGACTGGGTGTATGATGAAGATTGGAATGTTGTTGGAATTTTACACAATGTTTGACGTAGTCACAACAATCATGGTTAAGGGTCGGCCAGTAATAGCCTAGGTGAAGAATACGCTTAGCAACAGCAAGGCCACTAAAGTGACCTCCACATATGCCATCATGAACCTCCTTAATGGTATAAGGAATTTCAGAACTTGTGAGGCATCGTAAGAGAATACCATCAAAGCCATGCTTATAGAGGAGGCCCCCAGAATGACGTAATGAGAGACCTTTTTAAGGAAGGCACGTTGTCCATTATGGGTGAGATCAGGAGGTAAGATGGAGAGAGAAAGGTAGTTGGAGTATTGTTTATACCAAAGGTCACTCGGGTCAGGGGTAGTGGTTCGATCATGTAAACATCATGAGGTAAATAAGAAGGTGATTGGAGTCATTGTACGGTGACAAAGATTGTAGAATCGGTAGGTGAAGCGGGTATTTGGGAAGCTAAGCAGGCCATGGTATCTACAAATTTGTTGGTTGAACGTGGGATGGTTTGAAGGGTGTAACGATCAAAGGTGGTCAAAAGTATGTCTACATGATGTTTATACTTTTGAAGTATCTCGTTATGACATTGGTACATACCATTGACTTGGTTCATGACCAATTGAGAATCACCAAAGATGTTGATTGATTTGACATCTAGGGCATAGGTGGCTTGGAGACCTAGTATGAGTGCTTCGTATTCGGAAATATTGTTGGTGCATTCAAAATCTAGTTTGAAAGACAAAGGCATGGGTTCACCATCAAGAGGAATGAGGATAATACCAACCCCACCCCCACGCTGACACTTGGAACCATAAAAAAAGAGTGTCATTTGATAAGGAGGTTCATCCAGGGAAAGGGTAGCAATCGACTCATCTGGAAAGTCAAAATTAGAGGGTTGATCCCCAGAAATAGGTGTGTCGCCAATTGGTCGGTGATAGCTTGGCCCTTGATGGACTTTTGATGAATGAATTTGAGGTCAAGATCAGCTAAAAGCATAAGCCATCATGTGGCACATGCTGATTTTGATAAGGTTTGGCATACATGAAGTGTAAGGGGTTGGTGTTGGTCACAACATAGGTTTTGTGGTTGAGTAGGTAATGATGGAGTTTGGTGGCAATGAAAACTAAGGCTAAGAAAAGTTTTTGGGATGGGTGTATCGGGTTTCATAGTCCAAAAGAGTATGGCTTATGTAATAAACCACCTACTCCTGTGTTGTTCATCGATGAGTGAGCATGGCTCCCAAGGAGTGATCGGTAGCGGATATGTATAGGTAAAAAGGTTGATCATCTTTAGGTGGAATGAGTATGGGTGGTTGGAGAAGGTATTGTTTTAAGGCCTCAAAAGCTTTGTGATAGTCATCATCCCATTTAAAGGAGACATCCTTCTTGAGTAGATGATGAAATGGTTGACACCGATAAGATAATTGTGAAATGAAATGGTGAATGGACTGCAACTTACCTTGTAGACTACGGAGTTGTTTAAGGTTAGTGGGTGGAGGCATTTCGAGAATGGCCTTGACTTTAGTAGGGTCAACTTCTATACCATGGAGGGAAATGATAAATCCCAGGAGCTTTCCTGAAAGAACCATGAAGATGCACTTCTTAGGCTGAAGGTGGACACAATATTTAATGAGGTGATCAAAGATGGTTTTAAGGATGGTGGCAAGGTGATCGAGGAGTGACATTTAGATTTGGCCAAGAGATCATCCACGTAATCTTCCAATATGTGATGCATGATATCATGGAAGATGTAAGTCATAGCCCGCTGATATGTGGCACCAGCATTTTTAAGGCCAAAAGGCATGACTCGATAGTAGAAGGTCCCCAAGGGGTGATGAATGAGGTCTTGTGTTGATCTTCTGGGGCAAGAAAAATTTGGTTATAACCCGAGAAGCCATCCATGAGTGATAGCATCTCGTGACCAGCGGTGAGGTCAACTAGTTGATCAATACCGGTAAGGGAAAGTCATCTTTCGGGTAGGCTAGGTTGAGGTCATGAAGTCCATGCAAATGTGGAGTCCCCTGTTGCTTTAGTGATAGGGACAATGTTAGAAATCCAATGAGGATAATCAATGGGTAAGATGAAGGAAATGGAAAAGAAGGTGTTGAAGTTCTTCTTTTTGAGAGAAGAGCAATGCGAGGGTGCATTTTCCTAGCTTTTGTTTGATGGGTTTGGCATCGGGAATGGTTACGATATTGTGGACCACTATGGTGGGGTCAATACCGGGCATGTCTATGTAAGACCAAGTGAAAGCATGGTTATGATCTCTGAGAAAAGAAGTGATGGCTTCTGTTCAGCAAGCATCTAAAGATTGTCCGATCTTTAGGATGTGCGGGTCATCCTGAGTATGAATGTTGATCTCGATAGTCGATTCATTCAACATGGTTTGCATCTCAGAGGGTAATGACCGATGAATATATGAGTCTTCTACACCAAGGTAGGTGAGTATGGATTCATCATCCTGACATTGAATGACGTTAATTGTAGGTGTGTCATCATCGATCATTTAGGATACAGGAAGGGAAGAGTGGAAGGGGCCTCGCCCTCACGTTGATAAGTCAGAGGCCCCAAGGAAATGGTGTTTATGAAAAAAAGTTAGGAGGGATAGATTCAGGATCCATCGACTCCGTCGGTGAGGATGGTGATGAAGGTGGAGTGGTGAAGAAGGTGGAGAAGAGCTAGTGTCCTTAATGAGTTCAATGCGGGCCTGTTTGGTAGGTGGTTTGGGAAAGCTGATACCACTACGGTCATTATGTTTGTGGGTGGTACATGGAATAATGGTATGGTGGCCTTGCTCATAAAATCCAAAACCAAAACCCTTCCATGCACATTGGTGTAGGAAGGTGTGGGTGAAAAATGGTGATTGGTAAGTGATTGGAAGTAGTGGAAAATGGGTGGGTTTGTGATGGTGGTTTGGGTGTGTAAGTGGTAGTATCAAGTCCCCCATAGGTGAGACTAGTACGAAGGTGAGGAGGACCATAAAGGACATTCTCCTATATGGTGATCATAGTGAGGGTGTTGGTGAAGGACTTCCATACTCTTGTGGAGTAAGAAATGTGTTGACACTATAGGTGGTACTCCCCAGAGTGAGGCATTGAAAAACACCTTCAAGGGATCAGTGGTTGGTATGTAGGTAGCGGTATGGATAATGTGTCGGAGGTCGATGCGGAGGTGGAGTTAATGGATTGGGAAGCTAATGGGTCAACCATGGAGGTTATGGCAGTGGTAGGAATGGAGGAGGTATGTGCGGTAGAAGTAGTGGTTGTACTGGTAGGTGGAGGTGTAGGTGAAGCGGTAGTGGTCGTCGGAGGTAGATGGCTTGATAGGTATGAGCACATCATTGGGTTGGTAAAGCATGTTGCATGTTTTGAAAGGTGATGGGTCAGTTGGAATGGTATAAGTGTGTCCTTCGTGTTCAAACTTTACACAATGATGTAAAGTGGAAGGAACACAACCCATGACATGGATCCAGGTCCAAGCAACAAGTTATATTGGAATTCCCCCTCCAAAATGTAAAACAATTCTGGAATAGTGTGGGGACCCACAAATGTGGAGGATGACAGTGCCTAGTGTAGAGGTGATAGCATCATTGAATGAACAACATGACCAGATGTTTATGCATGTAATTTTCAGGTATGCACATTTGAGTGAATGCATGGGATGAAATGATGTTAATGCTAGTGCCCCCATCAATCATCACATGGCGTACCCGTATGTCATCGATGTGGACAAGAGATGAAGAGGGCTGGGTCCGGGTCATCATTTTTGGTGTGGCACGATCTCTTCCTCTGAGAAGCTAAGGGAGGCCACTTGGTGAATAGGGTGGGGTGAAGATGAAGATGGTAATTTGGTGAGAGAGGCTACATGATGGGGTGTGATAATGGAGGCTACGGGTGTAGGGTCATTGGGTAAAACCTCGATAGATTGAAGAACCTCCATGAGAGCTTGATGATGGGATTCTGAGGTTTGAATGAGGTCATATAGGGACATTTTGAGGGGAGATTGGTGTAATTGTTTGAGCATGGTGCGATGTGTGACACCATTAGAAATGGGGTACGTGGGACCATGGATAGTGATTTTAGGTATGGGTGTAGATGGTATGTTGGGTATAGGATTGGTTGGTGGGTCAGTTGCCTTTTCTTTACCCTTTTCTTACGCATGTGTAGTGATGTGTATCATGTTGATTTGAGGGGAGTTGGAAAATGGAGAAGGTGTAGGGTGAGTGGTATAATGACATGATGGGAAAAAACCTACTGGAGGAGAAAAACCTGTGAGGTGAGTTGGGTGCAATGACATTTGGGTGGTGGCGTGGCAAGTTCTCTGATGTGAACCATGTTAATTTCAAATCTTGGTTGTGGCTCTAGGAGCTGTGAGGGTGGAGGTTGTGGTTGTTGAGTGGGTAGTGTGGGAATGGGTATTGGTGTAGCAGGATCCTCATCGAGAAGGTCGTCATCGTCAAAGTTGGTTTCTAGTGGACACAATTGGATAAGGATGGTTTTCAAGGCCTTATAGTTCTCCACATCGTGTCCTGACACATGATGGTATGTGTAAATTTTAGTATCATCAAACCCTTTTGGCTTGGGTTTGAGGGGGTCGTAAGGTCTGAGTGGTGGTAATGTGATGATAGAAGTCTCAAGGAGGTTGGTTAAAATTTTGGCATAAGACCCTGCTAGTGGATCACAATGGGAAGTGAACGTGGGTTTGGGTGTAGGTGTAGGTGATTGTTGAGGAATGGTCTTTAGAAGAGGAGGGGTTGAGCCATGGGTTTGGGTGTTGGTGTGGTTTTAGGTGTCGGTCGTGCTTGTTTAGGTAGGGGTATAGTAGATGGATGGGTAGGAGGGTGTGTGGTTCATTTTGACTACCTTATTGTGGGGTAGTGGAGTTTTGTTTTTGGGTTGCACCTTCTTGGGTAAAGGTGATGTGGGTGTATGAGGTCTAGAAGGAAAAGTAGATGGAGGAAGAGGGTGAGTTACCCATGGGGATAATGGGGGTGTTGTGAAGGTAGATGATGTGGGTCATGCTTGGGGTGTGAGAGACAGTGACTGAAGTGTAGTGGGTAGTGAAGCAATAGCTGAGGGTATTGGAGGTATGGGTGGTAAAGAGGCTGTAGGTGTAGGTGTAAGTCGGGTTGGGCATCTGGGTAGGTCAGAGGTTTGTGAGGAAGGAATGGGCTGTTGTGTTTTTGGTTTATTGGTGGGTGGAGGTTGCTTGACCATGTTGGGGAAGATGAGGTCCTAAGATGGATGGAGGATAGGTGTGTGTGTGATTGGTATAGTGGGGTATGAGTTCTATGGGTTTGGTTCTTCTATTTGGGTGTGGAGTAGGTGTGGTGTTGACTTTGGAGGATGTAGCTAAATCTAGTTTGATAGGTGGATGAGTAAGGCTGGTGGTCGGGGTGACCCCTAAAGTGGTAATAGGTTTAGTTGAGGAAAATGTTGTAGGTATGGGTTTGGGTTTAGGTGTAGGTTGAGTTATGGGTAAGGGTGTGGTTTGAGCTATAACAGGTGTCATGGAAGGAGTTGTGATAGAGGTGGTTGGGTTTGGTTTGATTGGTCGAAATATTTTTGGGTAGATAGTGGAGGTATCAACAAGGGATCTCTGCATCTGTGTTGAGACGGGAAGTAAAAGTGCCCCCATAGTAGAGCCCTATCCACATAATCTAAGTGATGATCGGCCAAACATGTGAGAATGACATGTCTGTAGGTGGATTTGGTGAGGACCTAATGGAAATTCCCGTAAAATGTGTCTTAGAGATGGGGAATTGGCTAGCTTTAGCTTCCAGTGGGTAAGAGAGCCGAAAGTAGGTCTATAGGATTTTGGGTAGCTGATGGAGAATGCTCCAAGAGGAAAAGGTATCTCAACTAGGTCTATGATGGGTGGAGGAGATGATGGGAGCTCCTCTATAAGTGGAGATGATGGGTGCTCCTCTATGGGTGGAGGAGGTAATGGGTGCTCCTCTATGGGTGGAGGAGGTAATGGGTGCTCCTCTATGGGTGGAGGAGGTAATGGGTGCTCCTCTATGGGTGGAGGAGGTACTGTGGGTAAAGGTTCTCTAAGTGGTGAAGCTAGGGGTGAGATGGTCTCAATGTTAGTGAAAGACTCCTCCGTAGGTGATGAAGGAGATGAAAGGTGTTCCTCTATTGGTGAAGGAACAAGGGAGGTTGGTTCGATGTGGAAGGAGGATTTTGGGCTAGGATCTCCTCTATGGAAGGAATATGGGGTAATTGGGAGGTGACAGGTACATCATTAAAGATAGCGTGAACCTCGTGGGTATGGGTATCGTGAGTTGAGGTCTCACCGGTTTGATCAGACGAAGGGGCATGGTTGGGAAATGGTTTCTTGAAGATGTGTAGGTTTTGGTTGGTAGGTGCATTAGGATTATCCATGGTTAACTCACCTTTCTCGAGCATTTCTTGGACAATATTTTTGAAAGTGATGTAGTTGCCATCACTATGACCCTTTACTCGATGATAATTATAGAAATCATGTTCTTTATACCATGCGGGCATGGGGCGAGTAGGGTCAAAACTAGTGTGTGGTTTTATGGGTGGAAGAGTGATGGCTCGGCTTTGATAAGATTTTCTAAGATAGAAGAGTAAGGCTCCCCGATTGGGGTATATTTCCATTGCTCTTGTTTGAATTGAAAAGTCTAGATAGGTGAGAGATTAGATGAAGGGGTAGCCTGATTTGATGGATGTGTTGGCCGGCCTTGAGTACCACTATGTTAGCGGTGCCCTTAGCTTTTGAATAATTGGTTTGTGGTTTGGAAGAAGAAGAGGTATCATTCGACTTGAATGCTGAATTCTTATTGCGTAATTGGATTTTCTTCTCTTTGATGGCCCGAATCTCTAACTTTCGTGCCATAGTGAATGCTTCATCGAATGTTTGGAAGGTTTGGACCTACAAGGTCGGTGAGATATGCCTAGCACAAGCCCATGTGAAGAGCTCGATGAGTTTATTTGTGGTAGTTGGAAGGTAAGTTG
Organism: Taxus wallichiana var. yunnanensis; assembly: GCA_018340775.1. Lineage (NCBI taxonomy): Eukaryota > Viridiplantae > Streptophyta > Pinopsida > Cupressales > Taxaceae > Taxus > Taxus wallichiana. The sequence continues at coordinate 155,438,848 of CM031235.1, read as the reverse complement.
GTTGATCAGGCTACGCTGCAAGTGAGTGACAAAATCTATGATAGATTCATCCTCATACTGACGTGTGGAGTATAGATCGGTCATGGTAACCTTCTTGACGATATTGATAGAGAAATGATCCAAGAAGGCTTGGGCTACCTGATTGAATGAGAATATAGAGTGTCTTGGTAACCCACTATACCAATCTAATGTAGGTCTAGTGAGGGACATGGGAAAGGTTCTCAAGAGCAAGGCATCATCATGAGCGATCAGATAACACCCATGTTTGAATGACCACAAATGTTTTGTGGGTCTTCTTTGCTATTGAAATGATTGAATTTAGGCATTTCCCAATGCATGGGGTATGAGTGGATAGGAATGGATGGGTGAATGGGCTCGTTGCAAATCTCATCATAGGTGAGAGTGTTGTGGGAGCTAGAAACCGATGCCTCAATGTCTGCATCTTGTCCAACATCAATTTAATTAGGTCGTTGGTGGGTTGCGATGATTGGGTGCCTCCTGTAGCGTGAGAGGGTTGGTTTTGGGCATATAATAGGGGTGGCACTCCAGTGTATGGGGCTGCCATGTAGGTTGATTGAGAAGAAGGTAGTGAAACAGGGGGTATGTATCCGGTGTGTATAATGGATGAAATGGGAGGTTGTTGATAGTATGTATATGGGGGTGGAAGGGTCATGGTAACCCTAGTGGAAATAGGGGCTAATGATTGTGGAATGGAAAGGACCACGTTTTGAAATGGGGTAGGGGTCACCAACACTGGAGGTGGTAATGTAGCTATGGGTATGTGTGAGACATTAGGGGTGGATGAGGTTGTGTTTGGGGTAGTTTCATGGGTATGGTGGATGTAGTGGGTGCCACATGGAGGTAGCAGAACACGGTAGTTATAGCGGGTATAGGACCTAGCTATGAAATGATTGGGGGTAAGGTAGATGTGGGCAGCATGGAGCTAGATGGGGCTGATGCGGGAGTGGGAGTGAGAGTCGGGGGATAGATACGGGCATGTCGTATATCAACTGACCCGAGGCATCTCGAGTGGATGAGTGGGAAAGGTAGAACTGCAAGGTGGGTAGGGTTTTGGTCAAGGAGTCGTGCAAACTCCTCATCTCAGTAGTGATAGTAATAGGCTGGATGGGCTCCATGGCTGGTGATAAAATGGAAGGTGGTGAAGGACTAGGTGGGAGTGGTTGACAACTGGCGTGAAATATGAGTGCGCTTGCTTGTCTTTGGGTCAGCACCATGTGAACCAGTACTGATCAGGTAGGGTTGCTTCTCTGTAAATGACACAGAGAACAACAAGAACAGGTGAATCTAGTGGAAAAAAGTGGATTAGGTACCAAATGGTGGTTGGAATGTGAAACAAGCTAACCGATGCCGGTTAGGGAAAACCGATGCCGGTCTAGGGTAACCCTGCGGTCATCTTGTAGAAAATGGACAGTGAGTGAAAAACAAGGCAGAAGGTAAAATCTGATAGGTATGCCAAATCTGATGATGTTTACAACATCAATGGGTATGATGGTAGTGATAGGGACTATGAAAAGTGGAAGAAAATGAATAAAAATGTCCTTTTGAGTAGGTTAGCAAAAGGACTGGAACCGACGTTGTTGGGTATAACCGATGGTGGTCAGAGGTAACCGATGATAGTTACTGTGAAATTGAAACAATGATGAAAGAAAAGTGGTTGTGAATTAAAATATGGTGTGGAATCAGACCCAAGAATTCTGAGAATGATGGTGATATGGCCCAGGCACACTCAGGTGAAGCTGGAATACACCAGTTGTGATGAGGAGCATGCAAGGATGAAAAAAAAAAAGTGAAGAACGTGATCTCTCACCTCAAAATGCAAGCCAAGCAAGAAACACTAAGAAAAATGTGATCCTAGGAGTGCCCTTTCTATTATGTTTGTTTAGCTTATGCTATTTAGGACTGACACATGAATTGTGAAATAGATTTTTTTGGTGAGGATGGCTTCCTACAAAGAAGGAGATCTAAAAGGTGAGGTTTTAGGTATGTTATGGTGGGGGTGGGCTTCGCTCTGAAGTATGACTCGATAGAGCAGTGAGTTGGGTGCCCATTATACCGTGATCGTGTGATCACCTACAACTTCTTCTAGGTAGGATGTTGTTTAAGAATGTATGTATTTTGAATTTTTGTGAGGTTTGGTAAGACTCAGAGAAAGAGAAAAGGAAAGAAGTGCTTTTCTATGATTGTTTGTCAACCATCAGTTGGGCATGACTTCCAGCGTATAGGTTGCCCTCAATTAATGTGAGCTAATGCGATAAATCAGAATGCAATGCACTTATTTTTAAGCCCAAATCGAGATGTGAAATTGGATGACACAATAAGATGAAGAGGAAGAGGGATGCTCTTTCACTATAATGCAGAAAACATGAAGAAATGGTTCTTTTTAATTACACCAAAAGAAAAGTTTCCTTTAGAGAAAATAGAAAGAAGAGGTGGGTTACCAAGGAAGAAAATTAGTGTGTATGCTTTTTAGAAGGGAAACAAACACACAATTTTTCCTAGGAATGAATGAAATGCAAGGAACCCGGATGGGTCCCACCGGGCATGCCAAAATGTTTCACCTATTTCTTAGATCGTTTCTTTGAAGTGTTGATGAAACAAATAGGGTAACAGGCATAGGAGGAATACTGTTCAAATGTTGGTTGATGGGTTGTTGCATGCGTATGACTTCCGAATCCACAAGCTGATTGTGAGAGCTTCCTTTTGGCTAGGAGGAACTACCTGTAATGCAAAAGCAAGACCACAAGAAGGAATTAAACAATATGGGCAGTGAACTACCTAGCGTATGCTAGATCCGGGAAGTGTGATACTTCCTAGATGGCTATCAATCCATTATTTTAAACAATTTAATGTTGTAAACAAAGTAAATCCTATTGTAATTTGAAATGATTTAGGTATCTCACTTAAAACACAATAAGAAATAGATCTAATCTAACAAGCTAAGCTAGAATAGAATCCAAAGGTCAAATGATTGGTTCTAGGTTCTATAGGTTTGACAGAGGTCTCGGGTAGATCACAGGTGGATGAGGGTGAGATGAAATTTGGTGGGTAGGTCTCTGTTCTAGGCTATATGGGAAAATACAGAGACCGATGTCGGTTAAGGGTAACCGATGGTGGTCAGGTGTAACCGGTGCGATTACTGTGGAAATCTGGAAATGCCATAGAACAAGCTTTGGGTCTCCTTTGTGATTACACAAAGGACTTTGGTTGGTCGGGATGAGGTATTGGGTGATTGGGGTAGGATTTAGTGAGGGTTTTTAATGGGTATATGGAGGTGGAAATGTTGGAGAAGGTCAATAGGTGGCTAGGTAAACAATAGATGATAAAATGATGATGAAATGAAATAAACCAGAAAAGTATGATGTTATACTTACTTGGATTCCGTCCTGAATGCTGTGAGTGAGGGATGGAGGTGTTGATGAGAGGTTTGAAGGTTGCAAGTGATCACCAACTGAAGGAAAGCTTCTGCATGGACTGCATGTACATTCCTCTTTGCTTGGTTAGATCAGATCATGGTTGGGATGGTTGTGTAGGAAAAGATGTTTGATCTCCTTTCTTTGCATGCAGATTCTCTTGGAATTCTCTCTATGAAGATGTGTTATCTCTTGAGATGTGTTAATGCTCGCCAACCTTCTACTTCTTGCTTCCAACTTCCAACTTCCAACTTGAGAATAAGGTTGTTTTGGGGTTAAAAGGGTAACCGAAGCGGCGGTTCGGCAACGGCTTAACGGATGTGCGGTTTAGGGTAACCCAAGGCGTCGGTCAAGGTGGGATTTCCTAGGTTTACTAAACTAGGGAGATCCTCTTGATTTCCTCGGATCTCGTGTCGTTAACCCATGGATTAGACTGGGAGCTTCTTGTGAGCATGTGGGAATGTGGTTAGAGGGAATGTAGGCATTGATTTTTAGGGTTTGGGTAAGTCTTAGTTAGTTATGGCAACTTACTAAGAATAGGTCTTAGGTTGAGTTGGCTTGGTGAGGTGTCTAAGTGAACTGTATGTGTGGATATTATTTAAAATAAGATATTTAAATAATAAATATAGTGAGGATAATGCATTAATTTAATTAAATTAATTAAATTAATATTAGTGGGGTGAAGGGGCCATGACTAGGTGAATGTGATGAAGGGTGCTTATACTTTCTCATTATAGGAGGAGTTAATTTTTTGAGCTAGTGTTAATGTGGTTATTGGATCCGGGTGAATTATTTGTGTAGTATCATTTTATGAATGGATACTTGGTTTTGATTCTTCTTTTTATGACATGTGGAACTATTAAAAGTCCTTAGTATGATCGGTTAAACATATTTGGACCTAAGAATATTTATACATATAGTCCATTGCACCATAAGGCTACCTATTTCTCTCAACCCATTGCTATGTTTGTATAAACTTGTATATTCCTATCCTTTCCCTTTTATTGGGATTTTTTCCCATTTTAGGATTTATTTTCCTTACATTTACTTGTGTTTATCTCGTGTATTTGTTTTAAAAATTTAGATTATGAAACTAGTCCCTTGAGTAATTTTATTTTTTCCAATTCTATTTCAATGAATAAGGAACTAGTCCATTAAAATCCAAAGATTATAGGGTATTAACCATGCCTTATGTCTACTCCGCTCAATATTTTTCTAACCTAAGCGACGTCCCCCAAAAGAACTAGTTGTTATCATATAAGAATTTCATGCTCATTTTTCAAAAAATTATCAACATGCATTTTGTTCTCGTCATTCCCACCATGAAAAAATATAGTATTCTAAGTTTATCTTTATTTTGGTTTTTATTGTACATTTTTTTCAACTTTCTTACCTTGTTTTGTGCCTTGCAAACTTTTCATTTCCTTGTGCGCAATTTTACATTTCATGACATTTATATTACGGTGAATTAATACGAGTGATTTAATCACTATGGACTTAAGTAATTCTAAATGCCACCTTTGCATCGTTGAAAATTTAAGTGGTCAATATTTTTAATTTTTGAATATCCATGTTTTTAAAATTTGGATTTAGGGAATTTTGAGGAGTCGGATCACTTGTTATTTTTCCCAATTTTTTTGTGTACAAGTTACATTTTTGGGTTGGTCTTCCTAAATTTTAAACTAATAACCAACTGTTGATGATAAAATTATCTTTACCACAAAAGAGAAATTTTCCACATTCAACTTCTTGTATACATTATATACTAATTACAATTATGATATTAAACATCAAATTCCTTTCACAATTTCCTATACTGCGGTGTTGGTAATCGACTATATATTACAATCTTAGGAAAACATATTGCAATTGGAAAATAACTTATAGTTACCATATGAAAACACCTAGGTATTATTATTATTCCAATGATCATAAAATATGCTACCATCTTGTCGCATAAATATACGATATTGGATGGTAGAATGTGTTACCAATTTGTACCCAACTTTCCATTTGTTTACATTTTCTCACTAAAATATTAGCCATACATAAATTATACTTGGATTAGCCATAGTTACGATGGCCTCTTATAATAATAACAAGAAGGAAAAGCAATTAATAAGGAAAATTAGCCTATTAAATTATTTTAGGAAACCAAAAAGTCATTTATAGGTAAGATATTTATTTATTTTTAGTTTAATTTAAATTTTCAACATCATATTCAAATCCTTCTCCCTTTCGAATGTAGAAACCCCACGGATAATTTTATTCCTCATGAAACAATTAATGAGAATAAATTGTCACCACACGAAACAATTAATTAGAATAACATGTCACCACATGTAGATATTATTGATGATGAAATGCCGGATCTAGAAGATTATCCTAACTACGAAATGCCTCCAATGAAAAAAATCTTGACGATGAGATATAACTAGTACAATATATTCCCAGTTTTCTTGAAAGACAAACTCTAGTTAAAAATACTAAACAAAAATATCCATTCATTAAGCCTATAGAGCCATATAATGTTAGTGATACTCTTAAAAAATTTGATGCACAATATGTAGTTAAAAACTTAACAAAAATGATAGTTTTTCTATCGGACAAACAGTGCGAATTTCGGGGTGCAAAAAAAATGGATCAAAAAAATGTGAAGGCTATGAGAGAGGCCACCTTGGGAGGAAACAGGAGGATCTGCAGGCAGCAATCGAAAGTGAATTTTATTGGGCTCATCTTGGGGTTGGATGGTTTTCGGGCCGGTAGAGGAGAGCAGTGCCATGGCGACCGAGGATAAATCTGCATGCGAATCCGTGCCCTAATCCTAGGGTTCCAAATAAAAATGCGCCTTCGTCTCTGGGATAAGTAGGTTGGGAAATGAAAGTAATAGGAAGATTGGGGTTGGTGCGAACTAGTAATGGCAACTCGTCTCAGCCCCATAATTCTTCCTCTTTCAAAGAATCACTAGCTAACAGAGGAGGATAGTTCCCGAGAAGACAAACATCATGCACTCAGACTTACCTGGTCGATTTGGCTGAGGATGTTCCTTCGTTAACCATCGAGAACCCAAAAGTTGAGGAATATTTCAAAAATTATCTCAGGATGTAGTGATTGGTAGGTTTAATGGCTTTTGGCCTTCCTCCTCTACATTATATCAGTGGGTCTTCAAAAATTGGACCAATAAATGTGAAATCTCTCTCTATTCCAAGGGATTTTTTGTTGTCCATTTTAGGGAATCTGAAGATTATCAATGTTGTTTGATAGGTGGTCCTTGGTTCTGGGGACATGCGGGTCTATTTTTAACTCCATGGTTTCCAGATTTTAATCTGAATACTTATTCGGTGGCCAAAACATCGGTTTGGGTCAGGCTGCCTAATCTCCTTGCATCTGTGGTATGCCCTGGAAGATATCAGAAATGCTCTAGGTAAGTTTATTAAAGAGGATTTAGATAGAACACATTCGGGTATGTGTTTGTATGCCCGAATGTGCATGGAAATTGATTTGAGAAAAGGAATACCTACATTTTTCAAAGCATTCACAAGTCTTAGACTATGAGAATACTACATTTCAATGTAGAATATGCAGAAAAATGGGTCATTTACAAGATTCTTTCCCTTTCAATAAGAATCAAAAATCTGTAAAAAAGAATGGATCATCTTCATCTAGTGGCTGAGGTTTTGTAAATCTGGATTTGGTATCCGCCTCGAATTTTAAAGATAATATGAGCACTCCTAACACAGGCGGTAAAATGGCTTCAGAGAAGGATGACTCAGAGAAGGGAATGCAGGGAAACCACTTGGTAGTAGGTGGAATAAAAAGGGGGCATACATCCAAAAATTTGGAATCAGACCGGGATTCAGTGTCAGAAAATGTGATGGTTGTGGAGAATTCCAGTGAACTGGCACTGGTTATTGCGTCTAACCTTGGAAAGTGGCAAGAAGTAAAGAAAAGGAAAAATAAAAAGGGATGAATGGGAAGCATCGAAGATTATTTTCCATCACATGGTGGGAAGTAATTTTGGGATAATCTTTCTGTATGGTTAGCTTTTCTAGATGCATTTGTAAGTTGGAAAGCAATTGTAGTCATTGTTTGTTTCTGGCTAATAAAGCCATTTTGTTTTCCTGAGGTTTTGGCCTCAGTTTTTGAATAGGGAATGGGTCCCTTCAACCCGCTTTATCAATAAAAATAAATAAACTTAAGAAAAAACACATAATGTAAGTAAAGTTGGACGTAATTGATAAAGATTATGTAAAATTATATGTGACGTTAAAAAAATGGAAAAGAAATAAAGACCCATAAATGGAAAACTACAAAATAATGCTTAGATATAAGACATGTAAATAAGTATGAAAATGAGAACAAATGTCTACAACATCTTGTTGAGAAATATGTAACAATTAATGGACAATTTGGAAAAGTAATGAACGTCAATCTAAAATCCAAAATTACACAATTGTTTTCTATATTCCACATTATTAAAAATGGTAGACCAAGTTTCAATGTCTTGGGTTTCTTAACATTCCACATTCACATTAGTTGGAGAGAAGTGTTTGGGAAATGGGAATTATTTTACCATTTATTGAAAATGAAGATTTGAAAGAAAAAAAAATACAAGGTTTATCTCATTATCCATTGATGATGTCACAAAATTTGACAAAACATTGTGAGTTTACATGCATGTTTATACTTTAGAGAAATTTTCAATAAACTCTCATTTTTAGTTGTTCAGCAAATGGTTGAAAACAATAATTTCTAATAACCTTTACAACTTGGTTATTTCTAATTTGAGTGATATATCTGAGATGGATGACTATGTAATTTCTACTAAGGTGGTGTGTTTTGGTACTAATGGTGCATCAATAATATAGGTTCATAAAAGTGGCCCTTTTCTTTTATTACAAACAACAATTTCTGCATAAATTATTTTGAACCCTTTCATGGATTATAGGATTAATATTGTATAAAAAAATCACACATTTGAAAATGTTTCAAAAGTAGAAGAGCTAATCTATGACTTGCATGCTTATATGAAAATTAGTCCAAAAAGTTTTTAAAGTTTCAGAAATTTGCAATTAGAGTGATTAATGGTAAACATATCCTAAACTATGTTGATATAAGATGGGATTCCATGTATGAGCTTGAATCCATAATTTTTGAAGAATATCCATCATTAACAAGTTTCATGTTTATAAACCATACAAAATTTAACAAAGAGAAGTAGTTTTTAGTATTTAAAAGATTTGGAAACATTATTGAAACAATGTACTATTCTCCCTATGTTGAAGGAAATTAATTTCTTAATGAAACATTCTCAATAATTATCCATAAATGTTGTTGACTTCATTAGGTTGAGATAACAAACATGTCAATCTCTATATATGTGTTGTATACTCTCAATAATATCTAAATCCTTTTTTCAAAAGTAGTTGGAAAACTTTTACAGATATAAAGGATCTAAAAATATATTTGAAATTCAACATTAAGGATCAGATTTTTATCATCATTAATGGGAACTAGATTCTTATGCACAATTTCTAAAAAATACTGATATGAGAGTCAAAGAACTTGATGAAGTACTTATAACACGTAAATAATATGATAATGTTACATATGAAATGCAATTAAAATCAAGAAATATTTCAGAAAGGTTATCATTTGATATTAGAGAATGATTTAAAACATATGAGGTTCTATAGGCCATGGAAGTGGTGAATCCTAATTTTTGGATTCTTGATACATGTAAATAATACATAAGTAAATTATTTCACAAATTTATGGAAACTCTCCTTAAGAATTTAGTAAACCTATAGATCTCAATGGAGTATAAATTAAATATCTTTTCAAAAGGAATTAATAACATCTTAATTATCTCATTTTACACTCACAATGATTGATCAATATGAGTGTTTAATTGAACAAACATAAAAAGTTGCTATTATACGGTTATGAAAAAATTGTCTCCTAATAGCATCTTATAGGAAAACATTAGTGAATTTTTTTATATGAATTGTGACAAATAATAATATTGGTCTCATTGGAATATTAAAGGGTATTTAGTCCATTAACATTTTTGAAGTCAAAAATTTGAAACACATTGGATAAAAATCCAGAGACTTGTTTGATATTGTATGTTTCATGACATGTTCTAGACACAATGCCTTATGAAAGAGCACTAACAATATTGAGTTATATTATAGTTAAGAGAGGGGTTTGTAATACACCCACTAGTAGAGAAGATATAAAAATTGACATTGAATATGCCTTTGAGATGTTAGATACGAGTGTGAGTTATGAAGAATGAGTTAGTCAAGGATTGTTTTAGCTACCTGATTTTGGCTAAATATTTATGAACATAGTATTTCTAGAACTAAAATTTCATATCACATTATTATGTAGTTGTGTTCTTTATTGAAATATAGTTTCAATATCATTGTTTACTATTTTTTATTTACAAATATATGATTTATTTAATATTTTTCCATTGTCTTTCATATATAAAGATAGATTGTCAAGGAAACATGTGTTTATAAATATTGCAAAACAATTATATACTCATATTTCATTTTATCCTCACAAATATAAAAACATTTTATTTCAATAAATTTAAAGATTTTTGGTTGTGTAATTTTATTTAAATAGGTTTCCTGGAGACTCCCCATACTTTGCATCGCCTATTAATATTCCTTACATAATAAGATCTTATGAAATAAAACTAACATTCCTTCAATTATGTTATCTTTCCTTTAAACATATTTAAGTTTTTACTATTACTATATGACTATTTTTAGGTGTGTTTAAAAAGCTAATCCATCATAGAAAACATTTGTGGACCCAGAAAATGCCCCTACATATAGAATTAAATCATAATATCATAATAATTATTTTTCCATAAATATTAAGCATGGAAAGAATGTAACACATAATAACCCTAAAAGATGTTAATTTATTTATATATTTAAATACAAAAAATTACAATAATAACATAGAAAATCCAAGTAAATACATGTTCATTTTTACAACAAAACTTTCCCTAACAATTTTTCTAAGAAACAAAAGAAATATTTTTCTCAATTTTTTCAATAGCTTATATTTCTTTCTCTTATGTGGAAGCTACCTCATCTACTCTAATAGACCCTTCCTTTAAAATTCTTGATTGGACTATATCCTTTGTAGCGGCATTTATATTATAAATTATTTCATGTTCAACATTTTCTACATCCGCTACTTAAGGTAAACTAGGATCTGATTTATTTTTCTTGTTAAAGAATTTTTTTGATCCGTTACATGCTCCTTAATAATCCTTGGTAAAGAAATATTTTTCTTGTACAACATAACAATATTTTCTTTCAATCCAATTGTCACATTCAAATTTTTCTTCACATTTTTCAAGTGCATATCAAACACCACCACCTCATTCTTCATATTTTGATACTTGGAAAACATTAAGAAAATAAAAAATAGTTAGAAAAAATAAAAATTAACCATCATAAATTAACTTTCTAAATATTATTATCATTTACCATACCCTTGTCTTTCTTTGTGTTCGTGATCACAAAAAGGATAGTCTCTAGACAATTTATTGTAGTAGGCACAGGCTTATGCATTAAAATTTTCTATCCTATTTAACTTTGTATCTAACACATTATCATTATAAGAATTAGAAATAGAAATTGAACCAGATATAACTTGATTCATTAATATATCAATCTTTTCTGGTTCATTTTGAACTAAATAATATAAAGAATGTCTTTGTGAGTGGTTGTGAAAATGGGCATTAATTTCTTTAATCAACTATTTTTCCATAAACTCCTCGAACAACTAATGTTTCAATATATTTCAACATAATGCTTAATGGTATCCTAACCTAATATTTTACTAAAGGATTATGGAGAGGTTTCTAGGTTATTGAAATTATCCTAAAATCTAATGCTTAATGGTTATGTGATGATAGTGAGCGATGGAGATAGCGAGTGATGGAGATAGCAACAAAGGTACAATGGTCGGTTCGGTTTCCACTTTGTATTGGTTGTAAAATGTCTACATTCTAGGCCAATAATAGTAGAGAGAGGAGGTTACATCGACAAGAATCAGATGGATGAAAAGCTGCAAACTGAAAAAGTGGACATGCTGGGATCCACACCTTTGGCCTGGAACAAGATTCTCCAAAACCCTAACAGAAAAGTGGGTCCACAATCGACTGAAAGAGGACAAGTTCACGTGGGAAAAGGACAATGAAGGTGCTACCTGTCTAATGGTCCCAGATGGCTGCATAAATAGGGCTTTGGACAAAGTGAATCTCTCCCTTGTTGGTAAGTTTCTAGGCTCCAGACCTAATATTGATTTTATTAGAAAATGGGCTCTTAGAAAGTGGAAACCTAAGTATTACCATCATGCCACGGGGTTTTTTTCTGGAAAAATTTAATCAATGAGACTGATTTGGAATCGGTGCTTCTGGGAGGACCATGGTGGCTGGGTAATATGGGCCTCTTTTTGAAAAAATGGTATCCAGGGTTTGACCCGAACATTGAAAATATAAACACCATTCCAATCTGGTGTAGACTCCCTGGGCTACCATTGTAATTTTGGGATGATGAAATCTTGCTAAACATTGCTAAATCCATAGGTGCTCTAATTGGGCTGGACGGACCCATGAGAAACAGATCCAGACTTTCTTTTGCTCGATTCTGCATTTCTTCTGAAATGGAGCAGGAGTTACTGGAGCACATCATCTTGAAATCTAAGTATGGAATGTGGACCCAAAAAATTGAATTTGAAACCTTTCATTTAAGGTGTAAGCAATGTCATCATATAGGACACTTCACCAAAAATATCCTAATAAGGAGATCTCTACAAGAGGAGGATAAACACAAAAAGAAAGAACAACTTGAGGGTGATTTAGAAATGACAAAGGAAAGTAGGGTTCTAGACAATGAAAGCCGAGAGAAGAAAAAGCCCCTAACTAGCCTGAGTTGAACTATAATAAAAAGGAAAAAAAAGGGGGTTTAGAACTTCAATAAGGAAACACCTGGTCTGGCATCCTAAAACCCCAGTGGTAGCTTTGCATGGAGCACCAATCAGAAACAAAGAGGACTTAGAAATGTAAAATCCAGTAAAGGTGACTATGGAGGTGGATGAACAAGAAGGAACTGTAAAGGTAAATATCATTCCTAAGGATCTAGCTCAGACTTTGGAACTTCCAAATGACACTAAGGAAGCTGAGATAGATAATTCTCTATACATCATTGAGGAAATGTTGGAGAAGAACAACATGGGTTCAGAAGAAGCATTACACTCCAAGGGGTGAAAGTAAAATCTCAACCACAAAGGGAAACTCTTGCTTCAACAACAGATCAACAGATCTACCTCCTTGCTTCAGCAACAGATCAGCAGATCCACACTTGATTGATAGTAAATAGAAAGAGAAAGAGGAGGGAGAAGTAATGCCATTTAAAGAAGATGAGGAACTAACTTCTGGATTCATAGAGGTCATTTCAAAAAAAAAAAGAATGAAAGGATTTGAAATGATCCCAGAATCGCTATACATAGTGAAAAGAAAAAGAAAATTGACAATTGGGAAACTTCAACATCCAGAACTACTAGATCTTCTACTAGAAGAATAGTAGATTTTGGAAGTAGTTCTAAAAGAGGAAGGCCCTCAAAAAAGACTCTTAGATCCAAGAGAATAGAGAAAGACATTGCAGATGGAACTCAACGTCAATTGAGCCATCAGGAAATACTAGCTCCCATTTCTATTAAATGAAGATTATCTCTTGGAACATCCGAGGACTAAATGGAAACTCCAAATAGAGAATCATTAAGGAGTTATGGGATTCTAGTAGTCCTAGTATTTTGATTTTGCAGGAAACTAAGATGAAAGCTAAGATCCTTGAAATTAGTAAAAAAAAATTCTAGGAAAACTCTAACATGGCTGCGGTGGACTCTCAGGGAGCCTCTAGAGGTCTGGCTACTCTTTGGGATAAAAGACACTGTACTGGTATGATTCTTAATGCTAGCACTAATCATCTTGCTATTAAATTTCATGTTATTGAGAACAATGGTGAATGGATCCTTTCTAATATATATGCCCCTAATATGGTTAGTGGGAGATGTAAATTTTGGACCAAACTTAAGATCTTTAGAACCCAACATATTATAGCCAACTGGCTTATCATGGGTGACTTTAATTCTCCTCTAAACCCAAGTGAAAAATATGGAGGAATCTCTAGCTTTTCCATAGGTATGGATGAATTTGTAGATTTTGTTGTTGATCTTAATCTCTTGGATGTGGATCTCCATGGGAATAAATACACCTGGAACAATCAGAAGGTTGGGAAAATATATTATCCAAGTTAGACTGGATAGAGCCCTAATTTCTGCTAGTTGGATTCTCAGTCAGGACTTCCACCTCTCTTCCCTACCCATAATTGGATCAGACCACAATCCGATTGCCTTAAATCTTCTCAATTGGACTAAGCCCATTAGAAGCTCATTCAAATTTGAAAAGATGTGGATGGAGCATGATGACATTTATGACAAAATTAAAGAGTGGTGGGTTTGGAATGGTGAAGGCACTGCTCAATTTAGATTGATTCAGAAGCTCAAAAATGTTAAAAAACAAGTTAAAATTTGGAATAAAAGAGTTTTTGGTAATGTGTTTGAAAAAAAAAAAAGTTAAAAAAATCTCCAAGATCTGGAAATCAAAATGAATACAATGGGGAGATATTTTGAATACCAAACTGAGGAAAAGAACATTCTTGCATAGCTACATACGATTTGTAGCAGAGAAGAATCCTTATGAAGACTAAAATCTAGGGCTATCTGGTTAAAAGAAGGAGATAGAAATATGAATTTTTTTCATATGACCACTTTGAAGCACAAAGCTTGTAATAGGATTATGGAAGTGGCTAAAAGTAATGGCACTATTATAAAATATCCCAACAAGATCAAAGAGGAAGCTCTCAATTTCTATAAAAAACTTCTTAATGAGAGGAATATCATTGTTGATGAGGCAATTTCTTTCATGTTGGAGGCTATTCCCCAAGACAAAATTGAGGAGCAGAGATTTAAAGATATCACTAAAGCTGTCACACTTGAAGAACTACAAAAAGCTGTGTTTACTTTAGAAGGTGACAAGGCTCTCGCCCGATGGCTTTTCTATTAACTTTTTTCAGAAATTTTGGGAAATATGTTCAGATGATCTTCTCAGAGCGGTGAATGAATTCTATAGAATTGGGGACCTTTTGAAAGAGCTGAATAACACCCACATTGTGCTTTCTCCAAAAAAATGGATGCTAAGGACTTCAAAGACTTCAGACCCATCAGCCTTGTGAATGTTATCTATAGAATTTTTACCAAAATCATTGCTACCAGGCTTCAATTTATTATGAATGATTTAATCTCAAGGCAGCAGAGTGGATTCATTAAAGGTAGGATTATCCAAGATGGAGTGATTATGGTACATGAGACCATACACTCTATGGAAAATAATAAAAAAGTGAATATGGTCCTTAAGCTTGATATGAATAAAGCCTTTGACAAGGTCTCTTGGGTTTTTCTAGACAAAGTTTTAATTAAATTTGGCTTTCCTGCTAAATTCAGAAAAATTATTAAGGCTTGCATTACTACGGTCAGATTCTCAGTGGTGGTTAACGGTGAGCCAGTAGGATTTTTCACAAGTAGCAGAGGGCTAAGACAAGGGGACCCCATATCCCCCCTGCTCTTCATTCTTATGGTAGACAAAGTCTTAGTAGATCAATTGATAAAGCAATTATTGATGGTCTTCTGAAAGGTTCAAAGCCCACTTCCATCAGTCAAGTAGCTTCTCATCAGCAATTTACGGATGATACAATTCTTCTCTTAATGGCATCCATCCTTGAAGCTAAGGCTACCAAGGCTATTCTGTAACTTTATGAAGTTACTTCTGGGCAAGAGATCAATTATGATAAAAGCTCCATTTTCTTCTTCAATACTCCTGAGGAAAGACGATTAAAATTGCAAAAATTCTGGGATGTAAAATAAGTGCACTTCCAGCCACTTACTTAGGACTCCCTCTTGGCACTAAAAAAGTTTCTACCAAGGTGTGGAATGATCTGTTGGTGAGATTTCAAAAAAAATGGCTGGATGGAAAGGAGCCATTCTTTCTAGTGCTGGTAAATGCCTGCTCATAAAAAGCACTCTTCAAAATCTGCCTATCTATATCATGTCTCTATATAAGATCCCTTCTGCCTTCAGAGAAAAAATTGAGAGGATTCAAAAAAACTTCTTATGGCAGGGCATGGAGGAGAAGTTTAAATATCACTTAGTTTCCGGGATAAGGTTTGTACTCCAAAATATATAGGAGGCCTGGGCATAAAAGACATCAAGAAAATGAATGAGGCTCTTATTGTGAAAATGGGCTGGAGAATGCTATCTGAGAAGCAACCCTGGATAGAATTAATTAAGGCTAAATAACTTAATCAACAAGCTATCTTTTCTTTTCTTCAAGATGAGCATCTTCCTTATGGTTCCATTTTTTGGAATAACTTAGTGAAGAGCAGAAATTTCATAAAACAAGGAAGTAAGTGGAAAGTGAGAGATGGTTTTGATATAAAATTCTGGGACAATAATTGGTTTAATTGCAGCCTTATGGATAGATTTGGTGTAGTCAAAGACAGTCTTAAAAGCAAGTATGGCACTAGAATCAAGGATTATATTGAAAGAAAGGGTAACAAAAAGAAATGGAAAAAACTTTCTGTGGATAGAGATGATCTGATCCAAACTATTTCCTCCCTGCAAGATCAGTTGGACCTTATCCCCTTAAGTTAGCTAGAAGTTAAGGATGAGTTGGTTTGGAGCAGTTCTATTGATGGGAACTACTCTGTTAAAACTGGTTATAATACTTTCTTTAACAATAGTCAAACTGAGTTTAAATGGAGTAGAATTTGGATGAATGAGCTAACACCTAAAATTAACTTTTTCTTTTGGCTTACTCTCAGGGGCAGAATTCTTACCACTGACAACCTGATAAGAAAAGGTTTTATAATGCCTAATAGGTGTCATCTGTGTAAAAAATACTCTGAGGATATCAGTCATTTGCTTATCCATTGTGAATATGCTACCAAAATGTGGAGTTTTTCCTCTCTAATTTTAAAGCTTCCTGGGTGGTTCCAAAGGATTTCAGTCAGCTCTGGACCCAATGGAGCCCACCCTATAAACATTGTGTTGTGAGAAGGCTCTGGAATTTGGTAATGCCTCATATTATTTGGAGGATATGGAAAGATAGAAATGATATCATCTTTAGAAATAGTAAACAGAATTATAAGCTCAGTATTGGGAAAATTTCTAGTGCTATTAAAGAGAATATTGCTAGATTTAAACCCCCCAAGAACAAGAGTTATCCAGAAAATGAAGAGCATATCTTGTCCCAATGGCAGATTAGAGCTGACAATATCGAAATAATTTAGGTAATAATATTGATAGATCTTTGATACACTGGCATCCTCCTGATCTCAACTGGTGTAAGTTGAACTTTGATGGGGCCTCTAAGGGTAACCCTGGAATTATAGCTAGGGGAGGAGTGATCCGGGATCATAAAGGCAGTTTGATTGCTGCTTATGCCAGTAAAATGGGAATACAAACTAATCATTTTGCTGAAGCATTATCCGCTTTATGGGGCCTTAGAATTTCTCAGACTCATAATATCCAAAATCTCATTCTAGAAGGAGACTCGCTTAATATCATTAATCATCTTAATCAAGTGTTTACCCCCAAGTTGGAACATCAAGGACTTCATCTTGGAATCCATAAGTATTTTCCAAACCTTTAATAATATTTGGATCAAGCATACTTACCGAGAGGGTAACAAGGTGGTAGATGCATTGGCTAACTATGGCATAAATGTTAATCACATTATTTGGGATAATAGTGATCACATTCCTAAGCAGATTCAAAACAACATACAAGTAGATACTTATGAGCATGCAAATTTGGAATAAGATAAATGAGCATTTGGAGTGGGTCTTTAAGAATAAGACTTTCACACGCATTGATAAGTTTAAAACAAGCACTTAAGCAAATCTTGACGGGAAATCAAGGATATAGAAAGTATAATGATGATTTAAAGTGGATTTATCTGAAGATTAAAGCCACACATGCGAAATATTGTGCCTATAACAGCTATTAAACATATTTTTATAGATTTTCAAGTCCGTAGTAAGGTTGATGATGATCTGGAGTGGGTTTCTAAGGGGGATGATGTTCACGCATGTGGGATCTCACAGGTACAGAGCAACATTTATGTAGGCATTCATGGGAAGTGTTATGACAGCAACAACTACACTATTCATCATTCCCATCGTGTGAAAAAATAGAGAAAGGTGGGTTGGAAACAATGTCTATTATAGAATTTCTCATAGGGATTTTGAATTTTACACTTTCAATCACTTAAGCACGGTGAAAATGGGAGGATCCCCTTGTCAGATCGAGCCCAATGTGGACCCGGAGTGGAAGAATAATGAAGAGCTTTGGAATCTTCTCAACTAGGGAGGCATTACTAATTTTATTGAGAAGATACAAGGTCATGACCAAAGAATTTCCATGTAATTTGTGAAGGATTGGAAGGACCGCAAATTTGAATATGGCGAGACAGAAAATTTTGATCAATGAAGAGTTAATCGCTGAAGCTACATGCCTTGGAATGGATGGGTACCACTTTTTCAATAAAAGGATTGACAGGCTTGCTAAGGAGAGGAAATTTGTGGAGGGTAATGAGAAACTAGTATTTTTCATAGCGGGTTTATAGGTCAGCTCTATCCCTCTACCTTTTGACGAGGTCACCCGTATGATGGTGCGATACATCTCTTTAGAGGGGAGATTTGTCATAGTGCCCTTAAAACATCTTGTGTTCCTCAATCACTTCGCAGAAATTTCACGGTATGTTTCCCTCATTATCTACTTAATTCTCTTGAGCACTCCATTTTGGAGTTCCAAAAGCATACTCGTGTGGTCCCTTTGCATCAAGGTCTCATTTTCTTGTTGCATAAACTTTGTCTTCTTAAGCTTCCCGGCATTCCAACTTCCCCCATCTCTGTTCCATCTTTTCCCCTCACCACTGCCGATACCCCAATCTCTTCTCCTTCTATCCCCATCACCATTGCTGCTACCCCTATGCCTTCCTTCTCGGCTCCCCCTATCATCCCCCCACCTCTGCTCCCACCCCCTTTACCTCCACTTCAACCAGACCTATAACTAGGTCTTCTAAAAGATTGAACCTGGATACCCCTATTTCGGGGAACGTCCCTCAGGACTTGGAGGTTGCTCATAATCTCCTTCATATTATATGTATGGGTTCTCAGGAGACACACATTGGGAGCTCCACAAAAAGGCTAGAAGCATTAGAAACAGACATGTTGGTGTTGAAAGAAGAAGTCAAAAACTTCTAGCAAGCAAAAAGGTAAGAGGATGAAGGAGGAGGAGGCTGATATTGACAATAAACAGGTTGATGATATCTACAAAAAACTTTACTCCCTGGACAACCATCTAGGGAAAACCAAGACTCGCCATGACCATAATATGGCTATATTTAGTGCAATCAAGGAATTTATTGAGCAGCATGTCCGTTGCGTCTCTAATCTCAGTGGAATACCAACAACTCTTTGGGGCACGAGAAAAAGAAAGCAAACAAACCATTCAACAGCTGGATATTACTGACCCTACTCATATGATGGCATTGGCTATGTTCACCTCTTGGTAGACTATTAAATCTAGAATTTCCAAAGCCGCCAAGAAGTAATTGTGGATCTGCGCTACTCTTGCTGCCTTCTATCATGTTTTTTGCTGTTTTTTTGTTGTTTTTGGCTGCTCTTCTGCAGTGTTCGAACTGGTTTGATGTTTTGGGGTAGCTGCTCTTTGGTTACCCTAGGTTTTTATGTCTTATCTGGATCTTGATCCTTTTTATAATGTTTTTCATTCCTATTCTAGCTTCTAGGCCCTCTTTGTATACAAGGGTATAGTCCCTTTCAAAAACTATTTGCCAATAATATATATATATATATATATATATATAAGCATAATTTATTTAACAAAGGTTGAACAATTATCAACCAAAATAATTCCTAGTAAAAACTTTTTGATCTCGTGGCATTTCCCCGGAGATGGTGTATTGGAAGTTCTTTCTAGTTCTTGGAAGCATGTATTAAACCCTAAATCATACCTTGAGGATTCAAGTTCTATGGTCCTACAACCCACTTGTAAACCCAATATATTCATCTTCTACATCAATTTGATTCATAACTGAAATTCCACCTTCATGTTGTGCACCTCCGAAAGATAAATTGGGGAACTCATAGGTAGACTAATGGATGGTTACTCTACTAGTAGATAGAAATAAAATACGTCTACTCCTTATGGGAACATTAAGGGTGGTGGGGACAACATCTATGGTCTAAGAATATGAGATAGCGAAGGCACTAAAATAGGAAATCAAATTAGAAATGTGGAACATATAAATAATAGAATGATTAAAAGTTTAATAATTTTTTTACAAGAAAGATTACTTTAATGTGGAATTTTTTTATATGGGTGGTCTTTGTCATAGTTAAATATGAGAGAGAAACCGAAGTGAGGTGACATCATCACTAACTCATAATTAACCATAATATTAATGTTTATATTCATTTAAAAAATAAATCAAACAACAATATATTGAAATGTAAAAGGTTATTGCAAATATACCTTGAGGAGGAAATGGGTGTGTTTAATACCGCACTTATTTAAATTCATATCTTGAGCTAGCTTCACTAGATCAAAGAAGTCCTACACTTTCAGAGGTAGATGAAAAATTGTGCAATTTAATGATTATGTTAGAAAACGGTAATAAAAATATCATTTTGTAAAAATCATATTTAACATTAGTATGAAATGAGAAGTAAAAATTATGCAATTAGTGGCATGGTTCTCATGTTAATTCATTGATGTGTTAGATAAATCATCTTGTATTTGGAAGGTTTTGTTAGTTATGGGGTGGATTCCTCTAATAGAATATCCCCAATGCTATCTCTGGAGCTCCCAAGAGGTAAGTGTCCTCTTATAGATGCCTTTTTGTGGGAGAGATCTGAAATTGATTTCCTATTAAAACTAAATCGAATATTAATATTTTATATAACACTATAACAAAATAGGAGAATTCCAAAAATTAATTTCAATAAAATAATGGTAAATTTTAAACGCACCTCTAGTTTTCCGAGGGAATAGGAAAATGTCTTCATCCTCTCACATGGTATGCAGTCATAATAATGGTGTTGTGAAAACCATGAAAAGCCTCAAAATATAATGAAAGTATATAATTTGAAGTTTTAGTTATAGCATATTCATTCAAAACAACATCACTAATTTTTCACTCCTTATCTTAGTGGATAAATAGGTACACTAATCATATTAGCTACAAAAAGGGTACTTATAATCTAAACCAAGGCCTAGTAAGGATTTCCAGTATATCTTCCTAAAACACAATCGTGGTCTTGAAATATTGCACCGTGGCACAATAAAATAAGTGTGTGAAATACTAACGTGATATTCCTCTTTTTGAAGGAGTGAGTATTACTAGATCAATCAAAAGGCCATAGTGAGACTCCAAGTACTTGAAATATTCGTCATTCAAATTATTTCATATTATATAATCCAAATCTCTATGTGGAATTATAGTTAAATGATATATATCTTCATGGGAAGTTCTAAAGGAAATTGTGTTTGAGGTGAGTTATATGTGAAAATACCCTTAATATTTTCATAATTGGACACCGAGGTAGTGTATCGATTTGAAATATTTATAAATTATGGCATGTAGATAAGGACAATAAAACTACTTCCTTTGATCCATGGATGAAATAATTCATATCTTTCAAGATCTTCGGAGTTGATGAAACACCATGGTCGAAGGTTTATGTATGTGAATTTTCTTATGAGCACGGTTCATGTTTTTTTAGTCTTCCTAGGTCGACCCATATTGGTAGTGGAATTATTTTTATATATGGTTATGAATGGTATATGGTGAAAGAAAGTGGGAAAATAATTTTTGGTTTTCTTTTGAGTTGTGAGTGAGGGATTTATAAAGTGATAAAAAGGACATTTGGTCTATTTATAAAGGAGGAGGGCATGTGCCACACATTGATTGGTTATGTATATAACTAGACACTAACATTCTTATACTACTATTAGTTAGTACAATACATGCATTATCAACCGATAGTACTAAGTATGAATTTTTATGCCTCGGCTTCGATAGCATCCATAATGAAACTAGTTGGTAACAAACATCAAATGATGCGAAGCATCATGAGGTAAAACAATAAATTTTTGTTTATTTTAAAATTTTGACTTTTTTAATTCTTTGGGAGTCCTTTCTAGTTTTTTTCATGGTTTCTAACCCATATGGACCTTCCATGGTGTGTAAAATAGTCATTTTGGTTTTTCCTCCAAAATGTAATATTTAAATGTTTAAGTTATGTAGTGTGAATAATATGTTCTCACCGATTTAAGTTGGGTAACACATATGATGGAGAGTTCTTACTTTAGTTAGAGTTCATAATTAGTTGTAACCACATAGAATACATAACATGAATAGACATATCTAGACGTTAGGAGAATAGATTGAGTTAGGAAGTGAAAGATTTAATTTGTAGAGGTTTTATTTAGGCATGGAAGAGCGAAGAAGGCTTAGATAAATCTTCCTATAATCAAGAATATCTTCTCAATAGAGATAAGTGATTAAATTAATTTATTTAATTTTTGTGAATATGAATACTAAATTAAAACTAGTTGTGTTCTTACATTTTATTGAGTGTATATATTGTGTTCTTGTTGGATCAATGTGATTAGACTAGGTCATTGAAAATAGGTTGATATTTGTTTATATGATAAGGTGGAATTAATTTTGTAAATAACTTGTGCACGTTAAACTTTGGTTTTGCAATACTTGGATTATTACAGGTGATTGCATGGGTATGTAGATATTGAATTAGTGAAATGACTAGCATGAAGAACTTAGATCACATGTAAGATAAGAATTTTGTGTTTCTTGCACAAGAAGATGTTAAGTTGATGTTTCATGCAAGTTTAAGAAACTTAGATATTGAAAATAAATATAACAATAGTACTACACCTAAAAGTCACATATAATGAGTGGTCAATAATAATAAGGAGAAATTGTTAGGTGTGTAAGGTGTAGTATAATGATATCCTAACATATAAATGTTTAAAAACTTGTAAATATAGTCATCATAGACCTATAACTTATTATTTTATAGGATTTTATGATAGTCATGAGGTAGTTAGAACTAGTGGGCATTGGATGAGTTAAATATAACCTTTTAGATGGTGTTTTAATTATTGAGGAGGAATTGGGGGAGAGAAAAAAAAATAGCTAGGTCACTAGGCCTCGCGCAACCCCGAGCTAGGGTTTGGAATACAAATCAAGTTATAAATCTTATTCCCACTTTGTTGGAAAATACTGATATTTTGAGGGAAAATAAGAGTAGAATATTATAAAAATTGAAAAATATTGAGAATGAAACTCAAGGGTTTGAATAAAATAAATTTATAAACTCAAAACGAAACCATGCATTTTACTAGTTGATGAGATAGGTGTGAAGAATAATTGGTATAAGATCCTAATTTTAGGTAAAATACTTGTTTAGATGGTGTGGCATTATGTTTTTAGATGTCCAAGGTCTTATGGAGGTAAGAAAATGTTCTAATAGCTCATACAATGAAGTTCTCTATAACATTCTTGAATTCATAGTCCTAGAATCACTCTGAAGGATTTTATATAAACACTTGATTAAATATGGAAAGTAGGTTCTATCTTATAAGGAGATATATAGTTAAAGGGATTTTATAGACATTTTGGATTAATAAATAGGAATTTTGAAAGAGATAAATGCCTTTGTGTCATCATGAGACTTTAATGACTATGTTGTTTCAGCTTTGGGCATTATTAATTATAATAGGTGTTTGGATTTAGGGTCAAGGTTTACAAAGGTTCTTATTAATAATAACATTGTTGCATAAATAGGGAATGGTAGTGTATATTAGAAAATTCATTTTAGAAAACCAAGAAACTAGTTAAAGTTATAAGTTGTTAATCTTGCAAAAGGCCATTATATAATAAGTTAAATACATATTTTTTGTTAGTGCATGACTAGGAAAGAGATTATTAGTGTTGAATTTTGGAGTCAAATTATTAAGAAACTAGGGAGTATACCATCTATCAAATGTTTGTTGAGATATAATGTTTAATCGACTTATGAAGTAGAGATGAGGAACCCTGGTTCTTTAGGGAAAAACAAAGGTATAAGAAAGGTTTGGAGGAGAGAAGGAGTTAGGGGAATGCTATAGGTGATTTATATATAGGTGAATGGATTTTAGGAATTTATTATCCTTTAAGATATATTATGAATTCAAGAATAGGTATACAAATACAAAAAGGAAGAGTGAGGTAAATAGAGAAAGACACTCGAAAGGAAGGCAATTTACCTAATGATATTAGTACAAGAATAATCGAGGCATAGAAGTAGTGAAAGGAATGTATATTCATGAGATATATTGGAGGCCATTTTAATGAAATACCTAGAAGAGATACCTACTCAAGAAATACTTAAATTTTATAAATGTTATACAAAATGTTTTCTATACCATTAAGTCTTATATCCTGATCTGAGACTTGTTTTTCTTTACATCGATCATGTTACTGACTAACACTATGAGGCATCTACCAATAGCATAAATCATGTTAGTGACCGATAGTATAAAACATGTTATTGTTCAGAAACATGTATGTGTTTTCGATCGATAGCGTACATCATGTTACTATCTAGTAGCATACTACATACTATGGTCCAAGAGTTGTTATCAGCTAACAACATTGTCAAATATTTTCCAAGTAATATCTATGGGATTTTAGGGAGTTTTAAATTTTTCTCTAATTCCCATCAAAACTAGTTCTTAAGAACTCTTAGGAAAGCTCATGCACAAATTTTGTTCCCAAAATACCTCTACAATGTGCTTTGAAACTTTTTGGTTCTTTTTTTGCATTGAATTTGCATTTTTTGCACCTTGGTTCCAAAATACACCTTCATATGCCCTATTTTACTTAATTGGTGCTTGAAATATGTCCTCATGCACTTTTTGCACCTTCACTCCCACAAGAATTTCCAAATTCATGTATCACTTAAGTTGTTCCTAAAACGGATTTGATATGATGTTTTTACACCCTGGAGGTATTAAAACATGTCCAAAGTGAAATTTTCCACGAAGTGGTTTTAGAACCCATTACATATGGTATTTTAAATTGAAATTTTCATAATTTATGCTAAATATGTAATTTAAGCATTAAAGGTTATTAATTGATGCTTCCCAATTTCTTTTAGAAGTTGGAAATGTTCTAATTTAATGTTATGAATGCAATTTTCTTTAGTAGTTTCAAAAGCGCACCTAAGATGGAACTATTGGAGATCAAAATTGCACCTTTCTCTGAGCCATAGACAACCCATAATATTTAGGAAACATGCGAATTTCTCCAATTTTGGGACTCGAACTGATATAGACCTCAAGAGAAGGTTGGTTCCTCTACCTATTCATAATGCTAAACTACTCCTATGAATTGAAATGCAACTATCTACATCTATCAGATCATTCCAAGGGACAAGGGTGTGAAGGAGATGCATAAATGAAAATTCTACACTAAGGGAAGTGATAGAACCGAGAAAAAGAAGAAAGAAACTTTTAAATGAGATAAAATGGAGAAAAATAAAGGTAGAGAGGTCAGAGGAAATGATAGTCGTAGTCCGAGTAGCATTTAAACTCCCATTTTCATATAATTCACAATAGAAATAAACCTTGTAATATGAAGAAATATACACAACATACCTACAAGTAAATTAAGAGGAAAGGAAATGCAATAAATCACCAACAAAGCTAGAATGGGGTCACAAAAAGTAATTTTATTGCTTCAAGATGATGCATAAATAATCGTAATGTAGGAAGAATGTGTCTATTGATTACAGGTCACAATCCAAGGCCTATAACTTGAGAAAACTTGTGCAACACATTTTAATAATGCCATTACATTCCCAAAGTATCCAATATTAAAAAATTAGCATCACTTTACAATATATACGAACAAGAAAGAGAGAAAAAGAGGGGAAATTGAGCAAAATTCCAATTCAGGTCTTCACCCACTAACACCATGCATAAATCCATAAGAACATGTATGAAAACCATTACAAATCAATTTCCCCATGATATTTTTCTTTATAATAAGAAATGGGCACCGTACCTCATTAACTCTAGTTGTTCGGCTACTTCAAATTGCATCCTTTAATGCTAGATACATTTCCCTATTTTTGACCAACCTAGCCTCACCTAAATTAACAGTTTTAGTTTCTCTATCATAGAGGATGTCGGTACTTTTTGAAAAGTTCAATTTTGTGAGAATCATAATTTTTTGGAGCAAGTTATGGAAATTTTAAGTTCAGGGGTTTAGGGAGTTCCATGCATGCTCCCACATTCTGCATTTAACTCATTTTATCCTTTTTGTGCAGATAGATTGGTGGTGTATAGAACTAGGAGAAAGAGGAAGTGTCCCATGTGTTCCTTCTATCTCTGCATTTTCACAATGGTCTTGGGTTTTGTGTTGATCAAACATTGAATCGGGGTGGAATTATGGAACAATTCCACCCCAAGCCTTATTTCCCGCCGGTCATGGTACTCTCGCATCACATACTTCGCCAAAACTAAACTTTTCTCCACATAAATCCATCTGTTTCCTTTGTTTTACAAGTTAGAAACCAATTCAGGGAACTAGTTCTTTGATTCTTCCTACACTCTACATTTCCATAATGGTCTAACTTCTTTGACTTTGTGGGTCCAAACCAAATGCAGGGATCCTAAGTTCTGTAGAACCTATTCCATCTCGACCCTAAGTTCCCACACAAAACTCTTGACCCACAATAAACTTAGTTGATTAAATTTCTTTGTTATGTGGGAAGATCATGGATTCTAGGAAACCATGCCTCTAAGGAACTTTTACCATGTGTTCCTCTTGAACCCAAAAGATCGCACTAGTCTAGAAATGATCATTTTATGTTCTTTCCCGATTTTCATATTTTTCACTAAGGATGGATTTCTTTGAGGCCAAAGAAAATGAGATCAATGCCTTGAAATAATTGCAAGTACCAAAAACATGAGAAATACATTTTTTTTAATAGAATCTTCAATGGAGCTCCATCAACTTCCCAAGTCCAATTTATTCAAGTTGTTCAATTTTTCAAGGGTGTAAAAAATGATAACACGAACTTGGGAACCAAAACTATTTTTTTCATAAATTTTATATCTAAGATCTAACTCAAGTTCCATTTGAATAATTGAAAATATATTAAAGACAAGATTAATATTTTTCATGTTTCATAATATCAAAATTTTCATAATGGTTTCTTGAGAATCATTTCGAAGTGATGTTTTTACTTTCTTCTAAGATCTTGTTTTTCTCATAGTTGGATTTCTACACATTGACTCTTGCCCAAAATTTTTGCATCATATATTAACAAACATACCACCCATTTTAAATTTTATTCATGGTGATATTACCATTGATGTTGAAAATTTTGATCATATTATCTTAATAAATATTGAGGTAAGGATGATGAGTGGAAAGCAAATTAATATCAAAGGAAGACTTCAAAAAAATGAAGAGCAAATATGCTGGTGAAATAATTTATTTGGTTACAAATTATTGAGTTTTCACAAATTTTACGGGGTAATCCCTCATTATTTTATATGGGAAGGCTCCCATTATTGAATGTAAACTTACTAAATTACCTAAAAGTTTTGGGGTAATAGATAAGTTGGGGATAACATAGGAAAACTCCATTGAACATGTGGAAAAGTGTTTGTAAAAACTACAAGGAGGATTTTTAGTGGAGAGAGGTAAAGGGGAGTCGAGGAAATAAGGAGAGAGAGGGTTTCTTGTTATGAGTACACACTAAACTAGTTCACATACAATAACTATAGTAGGTACAAATTTAATTATATGAATACAACAATGTAAACAATGATAATACCAAAAAATCATAGACACAAAATTCCATTGACTCATTTATCAAAGCACATAAACCTTTCGTGGTTTTATCGATTATCATATATGTAAATTTGGAAAGAGAGAGTAGAGTAACATAAGACAAGAAATAGAAGAATTGTATCTTTTATTGCTTGATGTTGAAGTGGTACTCTCAAAAACATACATTCAATCACTAATTGCCAGCCCTTTGGAAAGGATAATCTATTCCAATTTATATAATTACTAATTATCCTTTCATCTACCCCACACATGACTCTTCACCTATTCTCATCACTTGTGACCTTTCATATTCCTAGTAAGTGAGTATTTTTCTTATTATTGGAAAAAGGAATCCTACAATGTTTAATTAAGGGTCACATAAGTGAATAGGATGGAATATAAAAACATACATTCTTATTTGAAAATTAGAATATTGAGAGAGATATGAGAGAAAGATAAGAGGTTGATTAATTTTATGAAGAGGATTTTTTTATTATGGAGAATTTTTGATCATGATCCTTGAGGGTGAGTTTTAGTAATGATATCTTATGCTTTGAATTCTCTCGAACTGAGCTACCACAAGTTCCATCTTATGTGATTCGGAATGCAAATGGATCTCAACACTTTCCATTTCCAAGTAACATAATTTATATCCTTTCACTAATTAATTCATACTTCATGACCTCTTACAATATCTGAAATATAAGCTCTGTTGTTGGAAAGGGAATCTAAGGTATCTTCATTAAGAAAAATGGGATTACCCACCTCTTTCTTGACTAACTCATGGAAAGATTTAATTTGTT
The DNA here is from genome assembly GCA_018340775.1 of Taxus wallichiana var. yunnanensis. Taxonomy (NCBI): domain Eukaryota; kingdom Viridiplantae; phylum Streptophyta; class Pinopsida; order Cupressales; family Taxaceae; genus Taxus; species Taxus wallichiana. Next base: position 155,410,526 of record CM031235.1, on the reverse strand, counting down.
CTTATGATGATGAATTCTTAATGAGTGGAGGGAGCCCAAGTATCTGAATACATTTGCATACATCACTCAAAATATAAAAATAATGTTTTCCACTAAAGTAAAGTTTTGATATGGAATCTTCAATCATACCATATCTAGGATGCATCATGCAGACCTAAACTGAAACAAATTATCAATGGGTGATGTGAACACTTTTTTACTCACGAGAGGTTGAGAGTTTAGCCATCTCATCTTAGACACAATTGAGAACACCTCATTCAAGTCAATCTCCTATTTTTCAATCTTCGCCTTACTTTCTTTACTTCTAACAAAGTGAAAATAATATACTTGAGCAAAGATAGAACATCCGGGAGAAATTTCTTTCCTTTATAGATGATATTTCTCAATCCATCTCTCGTTATCCTTACCTTATATCATATACCTTATTTCCTTCTTGATCACATCAGGGTCAAATAAACTAATTGGAGGGATTTTCCCATAAGAAGAGGATGTGTTGAATATGTCTCTAATAAAGGTTTAATGTAGGCACTGAGACTTTTCACATGTTTCTTTGATTTATCAATTATTATTTTTTACTCTTCATTTTTAGCAAGGAGGTGGGTAGAGGATTCCTTAAAAAAATGAGAGTCAACCTTATGAAATTCTTTACCCAATGAGATGTGGTTCAACTCATAGTTTGATGGAGTCATCTCCTCAACAAGCTTTACATTTTTAGCCGAGAAACTTCTATATATTGGTTTCCTAGGGCTCCACGAAGAATTGGGAAGTTGTCTCAACCTTCTTCCTCCCCTTGGATCTGAATATTTTTGTGATAGCTTTAAGGTCAAGAATTACATCTTTTTGTTTTATTCTTGGTTCAAGATATCAAGAAATTATTGAATCCATGGGAATGTATATTCAAAAGTGGACATGATGTTGGTCACGAGAGCATTTTTAGGAGCTTGATGTAGGATCACATCTTATTCATCATGGGAAATTTCTGCCATTAGGGAAGACATACTTGGATTCATCGAAGAGATGAATTTTGCAATGGAACACTCTTTCTTAACTCAAGAGTATTTATGGGATCTATGATGAGCCTTACCTTCTTATGAATATTTCTAGAATATGGAACCACTATGTGTCCTCTTTTCATTATCTTTTTATTTAAAGGTTTATGATTAATCAATTTTTTTGCACTTGAAATGTTTCATCCTTTGAGGATTGACCACACTACTAGGAGTTTGATTTATTTTTTAAGAACATTTTTATGTAAATGTTATCAAAATAATCTTGGATGGTTCCTCATTTTTACATACAAGGTGCCCCACATGAAGATCACCTATCTACCTTCCATTACTCCAAATCACTTTCTGGATGAAATCAACTTTGGGGAAGCTTATGTACATTCATGCTCATATGTTTCCCATGGAGAAGGGTGAACTCTTGGGTATTTGCAAAGGATGGCTTGAATACTCTAATGACTTGACTAGCTCACTTTGACTTGCTTCTCAAAGAGATGACAATGGATTCAAGACATGACGATTTTCAACTTGCTCGATGAGTTTCTCATTTTTGTTATAATCATGATAACATACATTGATGAATTTTGGATTTGAATAGGTCCCATGACTCATTTTCAACTCCTTGTCAACTGCACAATGTCTCTAACTTTCACCTAATGTTCCTCGATATGTTTTCTTATTTCTTGGCACAATTTTTATAAGAATGATGCTTTAGGACCTTATGGGGAGTTATTTTTATCATTTTTGCTATTTAAAAGCTTTAACATCACGTTATGATTTCAAAAATCAGCAAGTTGAGTGAAAATGAAACCAACAACAACTTTCGCACCGAGAACCGAAACTTTATATTTTGTGTAGGTGGGATCAAGAGTGGTACTTTGGGAATTTTTTCTTTTTTCTCACATTTTTCTTCCGAATCTCCTATCACATTTAGATTACCTCCATTGGTGGTGTTTTTTTCCATTTTTAGAAATTTTCTATTTGTAGAAAGTTACTTTTTAGAAATTGTTATTTTGTGAAAATTGCCTATTTTACCCTATTTAATGTTCTTTACTATTTCTAGATGCGATGAGTGATAGGATATTGCTATATGAGAGGTTTACTATTTTTAGAATATGATTTTATAGAAAATTTTATATTATTAGAATATGTACTTACCGGTTTTAGTTTGCAATGAAAACACCCTCATCGATTCTTTAGTGAGCAAATGTTTTGGGACAACACTTGGCTCTACTGGGGAAACGACTTCTTGAGGACGTAACAATGAACCCGAACAAATATTTTTACCGAAAAGGTCCTTGTCCATGGGGCAGAAATTTATCGAAGACAAATGACATATGATGACTAAATAGAAAATAAAAACAAAAGAGGAAAGGGAAAGAAAACTTATGTACAAGGGATGATAGAAGGGAAAATAAGGACTATTTGAAACCATTAAAAGGTTTAGAGAAATATGAACCCTTGTAGAAAATTAAGTCAAATTCATCAATTTTCTACATATGGAAAAGAGTGAAATTAAACTAGTTCTTCACTAGAATTTTCTTCGAGATAACATGGATCTTAAACAAATCCTTCATACCTTACCCATTTCACTTATGATGTCAACTTGTGCACAACTCTTTCATCTTGATGGTGTCTACCTTGTTCCACTTTAAACCCACAAAAAAATTGTTTACACTTCTTCAATGATTTCCTTCATGAGTATAGATGTCTTCGAAGAATTATGATCGAGATGGAACTTGCTACACATCCTCAATTTTAAAATGTCGAGAATAGTGTTCATTTCCTATATAAACATTTGAGATGATATATTTAATGGGGTAAGTGCATGGAAATCAAGGTCCAAAGGGGGTTTTAAGTGGAACTTTTTTTCTGAAAAATAAAAATATTCAACTTGTATGAGTCATTTGAGATAGTTACAGCCAAAATTTAAAAATGTAATAATAATATGAATTGCATCATTTCGAGTCTAATTTCTAAACTACTAACTTTTTTTTGAAAATGGTTAAGTGTAAGTGGGTTAAAGATCTAAAATTCCAATAGGTGCTCTTATTTTTACAAAAAAACATAGTTGACATTCAGTCATACCCCCATTTTTTACCACTATTTAGTATTTTTTTATTAATGGTAAATATTTTTGAAGGGACTATACCCTGTTTACATAGAGGGCCTAAAAGCCATATGTAATAATAATAGTTTCCACAAAAAAAGGATCATCATTTAGAATAGGCGTTAAATCCAACCATAACCAAAAAGTTACAAGAAAAAGGAAAAATAGTGCTAGCGCTGCAACCATGCAGCAAAAAAACAGCAAAAAGAACGATGAAGATTGGCGCCTGGAATGAAAACCTCCCTTACTTCTTAGCTGCTCTGGTAATTCTGGCTTTAATGGTTTGTAGTGAGTTAAAGAGAGCCACCGTTGTCATATGTGTGGGGTCCTTAGCATCTAGCTTAGCCATGGTTTGGCTACTCTCCTTGTCCATTCCCCATAGAGTGTCCGATATCCCACTAAGCATAGAGATGCTACGAACATGTTGTTCAAGAAAATCACTAATAGCATTAAAAATTTCCATGATGTGTTCATGGTGATCCTTAGCTCTTCCCATCTGATTGTCCAAGGAGTTAAGATTTTTATAGATGTCCTCCACTTTCTTATTTTCCATCTTAGTACCCTCTTCCATCTTCCTTTTTCCTTTTTGCTTGGCTAAATGCTGCACTTCTTCCTTCAGTTTCATCATTTCCTTCTCTAAGTAAGCCACCTTAGGGGAGTGTTGTTTCCTTCTTTTGAGAGACCTCTTCCGGCCTACACTACTGATGTGTAGTAGGTTTTGGAAAACTTCCATTTCCTTCATGTTGCGAAGGAATCACTTTGAAATAGGGGTGTCCAATTTGAGCTTCTTGGTTTCTACTATTTAGTATTTTTGAAAACCCTTTACCTGGAAAGATAAATAGGAGCATGTATTTTGGGATAGAATTTTTAAAATAGTTTTTAGTCAAGTATTTAATTTTTTTATGATTTTTAAGTACACATATTTTAAATTTAAAAAAAAAACGGATGAACAACCGTGCTCCCCTAACTACCTCAAAAATATCAAAAATTAGTTTTTCTAATATGTATAGAATTAGTCCTAGTTTTGGACTTTATAATTTTTATTCAATTTTAATGAGTTAAGAAAAAGACGTGTGATGAAAGACGTGTATAACTTCAAAAAAATAGATATAAAATCACATAGTTATAAAATAATAAGTATGGAAACCTTTATAAAGAATAAGAAAAATTGAAAAATCATATATTTAAAAAAGAAGAAAATTTATTAGACCTCGTAGTCATATTTTTAATAAATTTGTTGATCAGTTTTGTGGGATTTATTATGGAGGAAGATAAATTTTACCATTTTATTCAAAAACACGTTGTTTGTTTTCTTTTATCAGGTCCATGCATTATGCTTGGGGATCCAAACGCAGATTCAAGCCAAAAAAAATTCTTGGAAAATGGAAAAAGGAAACACGTACGTGTTATAATGCGTACAAATTTCCTTTTAAATATATTCCCTTCCTTCCAACATCGTTTTCCACCTCTTTCACTAGATTTTTGTCCCTACTTTATCTTATCTACACTTTCCGCGAGAATTTTGAGTAGTTGACGTTGCCCCCTAACCCACTATCTATATTTTACTAATCATGGGGGATAAAAAAGATGTAAGGACATGAATAAGGTCAAGAATAAGACACTATATAAATGATAAGATAATATAATAAATAAAGTGAAGAGGATGTAAGAACTTCGTGGAGGGAAGGGTACATATATTATCTTAAATGTACCAAATGTTTTAGAAAAAGAGGATGAAATGCATAATGAAAATGAGGATAATAATTAATTTTCAATGAATATTGATAACGAATTGAATGATAATGTTTTTATGGATAAATAATTTGGTATCAATCAAAATATTGAATGTTTACCAGATAATCCAAATGTTAATCCTAAAATTTGCATAGAAACAGTGAATGAAGAAAGTAACCTTGCTAATGAATATTTACCTCTAAGAATATATCCTTCCATTTTTCATAGTAAACCTATTCACTTAACTGAAATTGATGAAAAATTATAAAACCAATTCCTAAATAAATTTTTGAAAGAAATGTGAAAAGAAAAGCTATGGGAATTTGAGATATTTACTTTGATAATTAAATGATACACAAAGATGTTAATTATTTGTTACATTGATGAAATTAATTAAGATGATACCTAAAATTAATACCATAGGTTTAATAAAATCTAATTTTTATGATTGAAATGCATATTTTTTTGAAAATATACATTAATCATACCATATTTTAGGTGTCAACAAATGCACCGAAGATACTAATGCTACACGACGTGCACTTATGAGTTGTATAGTAAGTGATAATACAATTAATATATGCTTGATTAGAAAAACAAATAGATATTTGAAGATAAATATAAAAACACTAATGAATGCAATAGGGAGACATAAAAGTATTGAGTTTTCCAATAACACTTACTATATTAGAAATTATCTATTAGACTCCCAAAGATAAGGATACATATGATATTATAAAAGAATTACTTGTAAATTTTTGGAATAATAGCACAAGGGTGTCACCGAATAAAAGAGATACAATAAAAATAAGAATAGTTTCTTGTGATTATTAAGTGTATGCAAAACATTTCTTGGATATGACTCAAACAAAGTTTTTCTATAAGTTTAAGAATGAAAATCTAGAAGTTAACATTAGCCAAATATTTTTGAAATGAACAAACCCTTGTATGTGAAAATCAATCACTCACATACCACTTGTTTTTGTAGGCATCATGTTGAATTTTCAATGCATTATGATGTTTTTGTCAAGTACGATGTGTTTTGCATATTGACATCATGTTGCATGAGTGTGGATTAAATGTCCCATAAAAATCAGTAAGGGAATTTATTCCTATAATATTTTGTGAAAGATCAATTGGAAAATATTTTTATAACAAACCATGTTTAGATCGAATGTGCAATGTATGTGGTTTCATGATAAAATTGTAAATTTGTATCCATGAGGAGAGTATGCATATAATAGGAAAATAATTAGTTGGTTTTAGAAAATATAAATTTGTGGTATATCAATTAAAATATGAAAAATATTATAATATGTGTGATCTTATATCGAGTAATTACCTATATTAGAATATATGATCAAATTTAGAGAGGAAAGTTTTTATGAGTATGCAAGGAACACACATAGAGATTTATGGTTGGATGAACAATTCATGTTAAGAAATAACTATTATCATCGAATCACATCACCCTCTCGATTTGTACAAGTGTGTGTGAGTGTTTTAGCTCATGGTTTGGCTGGGTAACATGGGTTCTATCTCCAAGTTTAGGGACTTGATACTTGAGATAGACCTCAGAGAAAGATGGTTCTTACTCCTAAACTACCTACCACAATCTACTCTAATGCAGAAAACTATCTTATCCTAATCTAAATTTCCAAGGGACCAAGGAGAGAGAGTGCATGAAAACAAAGCCTACACTAAAGTGGTGATACACCAGAAAAGGAGGGAATGAGAATAGCTTTCCAATGTGTGAAAAATGGAAGTGAAGTGCATACTAGAGAGGGTGATAATAGTTCTCCACAGTCTAGTAACTGCATTCAAAACAATATTTCATACACACACAATGATAATGAATCCCTACAAGAGCATAAAATAGACATAATATATTTGCAATGAGGTTGAAAGGGAAATAAGAATGCAAACAAACATAGCAAGGGAAGATACATCCAAAAACTTGCATCTATTTCTTCATGATATGCACAATTCAATCTGTTACAAAATAGGGTCTGGATCACCATGCAAGGAGTCCACTACAAAGGACTAAATCACATTGGCTTCACAAAACAAATTTGTCGAGTTTTTCTACTTAAAAACTATATCCTTACAATGAGCCCAACACTCTAATTTATAGAATTTTGAGAGGAGAGAGAGAGGGAGAAATGAAAATCCTAAAATTTTACTTCCCATAACTTGCAAGAGGTAATAAATGAAGTGAAATGATGGTATGTTTCTTGCAAAAGGCTCCCCATACTATCCCATAACTTGCAACAGTGAAAAATGTATGCCCATGCTTCATTAAATGTTCTCACAACCACCAATAAAATCACCGTTCTAAAATTAGACACGTTTCATAAAACTCATCATGAAAAAATCATAAATTTCTACATTTCTTGATTTCTATGTGTTCTTCTTAGAATTATGATTCCAACGAGACTAATTTTGTGAAAATCCATTGAGAATTGCAAAAGTTATGGTCTTCTGAGTGTGAGCAGTTATTTTGGGTTTGCAAGGATTTCTTGCATTTGACGAGACTGAGCATTTAAATTTTTGTTTCTAGATATGTTTATTTATTTTCACCCATCTACCCTCATTAGAAAGGAATAGGGGACATTGTACCCTTTCCAAAAAGTCAAATTTTGGGAAAATCGAAGGTCGAGGTCAAAATTTATGATTTGTTTGAAGTTCGGGGTTGGGAAATGACTTTCCCTTTGGATTGTAGGTATTGTGGGTTTTCGGGAACTCATGTCCCTATGGCACTTGGACCGTGTGGGCCTCTTTTCTCTCGTGTCACCAAATTTAGGATTTTCTATCCTTGTGCATCCTGTCATTGACAAGGCCATTTGGGTCGTTAACTCCTACCATATCCACAACATTTTGAGCACAACAATTTCATCTTTTCGAGTCCCGCACGTAATTTTATCCCAGCTGTCCTAACAACCGTGCAAGACATTTTTTTCCTACTTTTCCATAATGAATCGGCTTGTAGCCTTTTCAAAAATTTTGGGCCCGACTATCCCGACATTTTTCCCTCCTTTACCGTATTGTACTACCTCTTTAGCATTTTAGACCTGAACCTTGTATTACAAACTTTGGTATGATCCACATTGGTTCCATCCACAAACCTTAGACCTGATTTGTGCTAAAATAGGCCCTTGACTTTGTTGGTACCCAAATTGATTCTCCCTCAATGTCTGAGAAGCATCACAAGTATTGATAGGAAGCTTAGAGACAGATAGATCATAATGAGTCATTTTGTAGATGGGGATGGGATCTAACTGGCCTTTTGTCACTCATATGTGGAGAAATGCATAACACCCTTAAGAGGATATGATCTATCCTCACTAGTTTAGGTTTTTCCTTTCAACCAAGGTAAGATAACCCTTTTGTAGCCTGTTTTTATGGAGGAGATGGAGATGTCCTTCCTAATGAAGTTGTTAAGGAGACCTTGAAGAAAATATGATCAATGCAAAAAAATCTAACTCTCACGAGTTATCACTCTAGATAGTGGAGATATTCTCTAAGAAAGGTTCAGGCCACTAAAGACATTTGGAATCCTGATTGTTTCTACATTTTTGGTAGTAAAAATTATGCATTTATATACATACATGACAAACAGGGGTAGTATGGGTAGGATTGGTTGTTTTAAATGAATTTTTGGAGGGAGGTGAGGCTAGAATGAACTTGTTTTGCTGATTTTTGAAAGTTTTTACAAAATGGAAAGCTTAGACAACATAATGCTTCAGAATAGCTAAAATGTTCCTTTAACTAGAATATGTGCTTCAATGGAGGCCTAGATTAGCACTTTTTCACACAATCTATGAGATTCTAACACGAAGGATCAAGTTGGAAGACCCAATAAAGCATCAAGATCTGAGGCCAATCATGCCTGAGGTACACCCAGAGGCTTACAGACAATCTCTGTCAACAAATGAAAGAAAAGTGATTTTAAATCATTTATTTCACTCCTAGATGAAAGCTCTTTTGAGAAATGAAATTACAGATTGCACTAAGATGTCGCAAGGATTGAGACCTTTTTGATTAAGATAGATTTTGATACAAGATTGAAATAAGAACAAGAAAAACTATTTACAGACATTAAGAAATGAAACAAACACATTTTTCTCAAGATCAACACATAATAACTCAAGTTTGATTAAAGCTATCAGCAGGTGAAATTTTCTCAAAAAAATCTCATATCTTGTCAATGGTTATACACTCACAACCACCTTGACATGATCAAATTTAAAACAAAAGAGATATACATGCTTCTCAAAAGATAGGCTTTGTCAAATTTTCCTCTCAGGAATTTTCTTCAACCTCTCACCCTCTAACCTCCAACCATTTACACAATAAATTTGTTCCATTTATAACATTTACAATAGATCCCTTTTCCCCCAAAAGACAAAAACATTAAGTTTCACCAATTCTTGCCATGATGATGATCATGATTCCCAAAATTAGATCGTAAAAGTCGTCAGGTGCTCATGGGACAGATCTCTTCAAAAATCTCAACATTCAATTCCTTCATCTAGTAGAACACTCTCCCTTCAATTCGCCAACCAATTCTACCCCTAATCTATCAAATCTGGTTCCTTGCGTGCTTGGGAGAAGAAAAATGGAAAATCAGATCGATCCTAATAGTCAAACCATTTTAATGGCAAAAGACGTCTCCAGATTTCCCCCACCAAACTCAAATATCAAAATTAACTCTTGTCTTTATTTTACGTGTAGGAAATACCAATAAATAATGAAGACTCACACTTCTAGGAACGTTTTAGTATAATGGGGAGAAAATTATATTCAAACTCACAGATTTACCATTGATCTTTACTTTGAATTTAGGCCGTCCATGTGGAAGATTTAATTTTAGAGCAGGCCTATGGGTTCTCTTTTTCCTTTTACAACTTTTGGAAAAAGGTAAAATTTTCACATTTTTCTCTACACCTCGCCCTTGAGAAATGAGCCTGACACGTGTCCCAAAGTGGGTCTTTGTGGAACCATGCTCGCCATTTTAATTTTAACTCCTTTTTCCCAAAAGGAAAATTTTCCAAGTTTCCCTTGAGAGTCTACACCTCCGCCATTGATTGGAGCAAGCTTTGACCCTTCCTTTATCAGGCTTGTGGGCCATTTTTGGTATTTTAACCCCTTTGAGAATAAGAGGCAAAAATTCTAAGTTACCTCCGATGGTCCGCTTCCCCCCCCTTTTGACTTTTCAAACTACCACGCATCACAATGGTGCACCTTGAGATGGTCCCCAAAATTTGAGACCCTGAAAGAGTGCGGGCTCGCCACATGTCCTAGCCCAGAAAATTTTGTTTGAAGGCTTAAAGCTTAGTGGAAGGCACCATGTGTCAGAGTCCGAGGCAATCTCTTTTGGCCACTTGAAAAGTCCAAGCAAAATGCAAAGTGAGTGGAGGCCTCCAAGTGTCCTCTTGGCACTTCTTTAAAATGAAACTCAAGGGCCGAGTATCAAACATGCGTGGTTCCTCCACATGTCCTCAGACCTCCCAAAATCTTTTGAAAAAATACTAAGTATGGGAAGACCTAGCGGAAGCCTCCATGTGTCTCCATGGCACAATTTCAAAATGGTGCCCAAGTTTGAGACCCTGAATGAGTGTGGGCTCGCCATGTGTCCCTGTCTTGCCAAACTGTATAAGCTACATAAAAATTGTTTAATTCAAAGCGAAGTAGTAGAGACCTCCACATTTCCTCTCAGCACTACTCTAAGGCCAAACCAAAAAGTAAATCTTCAAATGAGCACCGCTCTTCCACGTGGACAAATTTCTAAGTGGAGGTAATTCATAAAATTTCTAAAGTACCCCATTGAGCCGTGTCCAACCAAAAGAGGCCATGTTCCCTAATGATGCAAGGATACAAATTTGACCGAGAGAAATGCTCGTCAAATGTAGAAAAATGACCATTTGAGCCCGGAGATGAAATTTTTCCAAGGACAGAGGATTTAGAAATGTTACAAGGCTCAAATACGCTCTTTAGAGCTACATCCATTCATTTTTTTATCAAGTATTAGGGTAGAAAATCCTGACTGTGGAAAATGGAAAGAATGGGAAAGCCTGAGTTTTTGAATGAATAGAGAATGGGAGACCCAAATTACAGACCTTTTCAGAGGGACAGAGAAACAAGGAAACAAAAATGGACCCATACATGATCTTCGACCCAGGAACAAATTAATTATGGCAACAAAAGAAAGCAAAGACTTCTCAAGCACAACACGGGGGAGAAAATATAGCAGAGGCCGTAAATTGATAGATTTCAAAGGAAAAATGGGGTGAGACTATTTTGAGCACCAACATCGGCTCTAACTCGGGGATGGGAACTCCCTATGAGTGCCACAAGAACAACAGTAGACCAAGTGCTAAAAATATCCATTGGGAAATGGAGTCATCTTGTAGAGCAGAGAAACAGAGCCATCTCCCAAAAAAAAAATAGAGAAACCAACAAAAACAGGTCACCAAGGACCAAAATGAGCAAGAAACACAAAAATAGGAAACAAACAAGTAGTTATACACTATACAAAAGATGTTTACCTTGATTATGGGGAATCAATCCAAGAAATGCTTCAAATTCCTACCATTAACAGGTAATTCAAGCAAATCACCATCCAAATCCTTCAAGAAGAAGGTATGTTCACTAATTCTAATATCAATGGAGTAAGGGCCCATCCATAATGAGTCAAACTTGCCATGCTTGCCCTTATCTTCATGCATGCTATCCCATAGTAGCACAAGATCTCCAACATTGAAAGCTCTGGGAGTGACCTTCTTGTCAAATAACTTCTTCATCTTCTCTCTGAACTTTACATGCCTCGGCTGGATGCCCTCCTTTCTTCGTCAAGTTCAACAATCTGGTTAATGTGAGCATCATAAGGACTTACTTCTTGATCCTCCAGTTGTTGGATGAACTGATATGAGGATAGTTGCATATGCAGGGGCAGCAGGGCCTGAGTTCCATACACCAACTCAAATGGAATCTTTCTAGTGGCTCTTTTAACAATGATTCTATCAGCCCAAACAACAAACTTCAACTATTTGCCCCATTTTATCTTATTCATCTCCAAGGTTCTTCTGATAATCTTTAGCAGGTTTTTATTACTGGACTCAGCTTGTCCATTTCCTTGGGGATTGTAGTTAGAGGCATATGTCAAGTTTATCCCATACTCTTGGCACATTGCCACCAGAGGTTTAGCTCAAACCGATGGCATTATCAACTACATGTTAGTGCAAATTCACAAAGCACCCCAAAATTACCTATGGATATGCTTTTCTAAGGCAATGTCATTTGGTGTGATTACACAACATTGAGCTTTCCCAAAGAGTGGGACCTTTGCAAATGGGGAAAGCTCTCTAGAGAAGGTTGGTTCCTCTTCCTAAACTACCGCCACAAGCTATTATAGTGCAAAGGGAAAGATAATCTAATCCTAATCTAACTATGCCAAGGAGACAAAGAGAGAGAGAGAGAGAGAGAGAGAAAAGAGGGAAAAACAGAGCCTACACTAAAACGGTGATACACCAGAGAAGGAAAATGTTGAACATCTATCAAAAAACTGTCATGGAAACAAAGAGAGGTGAGTAATGGACAAGTGCATCACAAAACCAAGGATGGATTTCACAAAAAAATGTTCCAAAACTCCATGAACACAGCCCCAAAACCTACAATAGACATTCAAACATGCACAAATACCTACAATGAAGAGAGGCAAGAAGAAAATAAACAAAAACGAGTAAGGATGGACAAATGCATCACAAAACACATTTTTTATTGCTCCAGAAGTTTGCACAAAACATAATTTCACTGGTAAGAGGAAAAAAATGCCATTACAGAGAAAGGGAGGAGGTTCAAACTCCATTTTCAACCTTGGGGAAGAAAATAAGGGAGAGGCAGAGAAGAATGATGAACAACCTTTACAAATGAGCCAAATTTGGCTTTTAACCATCGAACAGAATGAAAGAAATGTGGAAAATGTGGGAAAATCAAATTGAAACTCCAACCACTGAAAAATCCCTCCAATCTCACCTACAAAGTGATGGGCTTCATGGAAAACCCATATGCCAAAGTACATTGCTCTGCAGAGCAAGAAAGAGGCCCATACTTCATTAATTTTGGTGGTTGGGGGCATTTTCTATGTTTTTTACATGCCAGAGACGTTTTCCTATTTTTCTCCCATAAATCTCCATCAAAAATAAAAATTGAACCCTTCATCATGTAGAGGATTTCAACATCTTTCCAATGATATAAATAACACGAAAATCCGAGCTTGGGATCGAAAGTTATGCCCCTCTGAAGATTTAGGGCAAAAATAGCAATTTTAGGGAAAAATCAGGTTGGTGGGCCGAAACTTGAAAATTTTCCATTTTTTGAATTTGGGAAAATGTCCCAAAAATTCCCCACACCTCGTTTCTCCTCTTCCATGTGGCACTTTCCCATTTTCTGATGGAAACGTGGGCTCAAACCTTGCTTTTCCCCTTTGATTTTTTATCGGGAAACATTCCCAAATTTTCCCCATGCTCCGGTGACATGTGTCGACACGGTTGCTTGGTGAGGGCACACTTATTTTTCTCCATTTGTGCCTCTATCGCATTGGCAGAAAAACAACCATTTCCTCCGTGCCTCTGACTCTTGCCACTGTCATGGACATGTGTCACTTCCTCATTGGCCACGGGCCTTCGCAACTTTTTCTCCATCCTCCTCGGTGGGCCTGCGAGCCAAAATTTTCCCTTTGCGCCCTTTTCCCTCTTTGGAAAATTTTCCAACTCACCCCCACCGGCCCGACCTCCACTGCTATGTGGCACCTTCTCATTGGCCGTGGGCCTGTTAAGGGAAAAATTCCCCAAAAACTTCGTTGAGCCATAACTTTCGAAATATCTAGAGTTAGGAGGAAAAATTTACCTTTATGGACAAGGGAAAAAAATCCTATCTGATGGATCCATTTCTAGAAACCCTTGAGTGCTTGAAATGTGTGAAAATTGAAGTTGAAGCACAAGGAAGGGAATAATGAAGGCAAGTTAGCCAAAATAAGGGGGCCTCATTTTGGCTAACACTACAATCTTGACTGGCACCCCAAACCTGCAGATGATGTTGTTTAGCACAAAGTCCATAAAAATTTGGTGTGTTGCCTTCTTGGTGGGGATTTCCTCCACCCATTTACTAAAGTAATTATTGGCTACAAGAATCCACTTATGGCCAACACTTGAAGGGTCTAAAATCTCACCAATGAAATTCATTCTCCATTTCTTGAATGAAGCTTCAATTGATATAGGTTGCAAAGGAAGGGGGCCTAAAGTTTTCAGTCTTCTAGAGAAGCACTAACAACTCTCACATATTCTAACCAACAAGGTTGTATCCTTGAAGAGATTTGGCCACCAATAACCAGCCCTCATGATCTTGTGTGTTGTGACTCTTGTAGAAAAATGCCCCCACAAACTCCTCCATGGAGATCAACAATTATCTTGGGGATTCTTCTTCAAGTAATGCACCTTAAGAGGACTCCCTCTGGGTTTTTCCAAGCTAACCCATAATTAGTAATGACATATTTCTGGGAGGCCAACTTAAGATCTCTTTTCTGGTTCTTACTTAAATACTCAGGGAAGTATAAGTGTTTGAGATAAAAATCACATCCTTGTACCACTTAGAACTCATCAACCTTTCAAAAAAACCCGCCCTTTCTCCTTCTACCTCATTTACCTCAATAGTTTGCAAGTTTCTCTCAGCCATAAGCTTAGCCAAGCCCAAACCTCTCACCAACTTCATGGTCTGGATATCCATATCATATTCTTGCAACTTTTTCACCTACTTGCACTTTTTTTCTCGAGACTCCCATCTACGATAAAATGTCTTTTACCATGGTGTGGGGAACATAAGAAACCACTTCAAAACTTAGAATGTAAGCTCTAAAACCATTGTTTCTTTTACCAAGGAAAATGCATGTTTTTCAATGATAGTGTACTTCATCTCATCCCCCTGCAAGGCCTTACTAAAAAAGTCAATTGGCCTCTTAGCCCCTTCATCATCCTTTTGCAACATGACAGAAGCAATATTGTTCTCTAAAGAAAAGGAAAATAGTTGGAAAGGTTTTTATAGTCCTGGAGCTGCTAAAATAGGGCATGATTTAATGCCTCCTTGATCTCATTGAAATCTTGGATGGAAGTCTCTTCCCATTTGATGACCTGGTCCTTCTTTAGTATGGAAGTGATTAGAATGGTCAATTCAACAAAGTTTGATATGAATCTCTTGATGAAGTTTATCTCGCCCAAAGAAAGACTGAATTCCCTTATTTTAAAATGGAATGGGACTTTTCCAATGGCGTACACCCCTTCTAGATCAATCATCACCCCTTTTTATGACACAATGTGACATAACAAATTTTCCTTCTACACTCCAAAACGGTACTTCTTTGGATTGAGTGAGATGCCATATTCTCTACATCTCATCAGCATCTTCTCCAAGTGTAGCAAGTGATCACTTCTCTTCTGGAAAATACAATTTCATCATCTTGATAAAGCGTAATAAACTCATTGATGTAACCAACAAAAACAACATCCATTGCTCTTTGAAATGTGGCTCCCGCATTCATCAAACCGAAGGGAATCCTAACATACACATATGTCCCCAAGGAGTAGTAAAGACTATCTTGATCCTTTTTGATTCCTTCACCACAACCTTGTTATAACCAGAGAAACCATCTAGGGTGGAGAGTAATTCAGAACTAGTCACTAATTATAGCATGTTTTCCATATTTGGTAAAGGATAATTATCCTTCATTGATGCTCTGTTTAGATTCCTAAAGTCTACACACAACCTGATATCACCATTCTTATTTCTTACTGGTACTAGGTTTGCAACCCAAGAAGAATACCTTATGGGCTGAATAATCCCTCCATCTCTTAGCTTCTTCAGTTCCTCTTACATTTTAAGAGATAAGAGTGGATTGATTGGCCTCTATTTCTACTTGAATGGTTTTGCATTAGACTCCAAGGGAATCTCATGTTGAAATAGGTCCTCTCTATATGATTTTAGTTCAGAATAGGTCCATGCCATGCAATCCTGATAATTTTTCAACAATTGGATGTATGATTGCTTCTCCTCCTTACTAAGATTGCTGCCTAACCAAATTTTCCTTGGTTTCTCCTTTGTACCAAGGTCATGCTCCTCAATATCCCTTGAGGCTGCCATACATCTATTAACAATGCGATCAACATTATCAAAATTAGACTCAAGAGCAACCAGCCCTCTGGGAATGGTATTAGTCTTTAGTTGGATGATGCCTTTGCCAAACAAGGTTTCTTTACCCTCTGCTACACACACCATTGGCTCCCAATCAATATTTTGATTAGAAAACTCCTCTTTGTTCTATAGAAATCTTTTGACCTAAGCATCATCATCAAAAACCTACCAATGCTTAATATTGTTAGGTATAGATGGCCTAGTTAGCACTTCAACATCATACTCACAATATGGGGACATTACACAATTATCAAACCGAGATCCTAGTACTGCAAGTTTTTCTACCAAATCATTGAACTTCCTATCATGATGCATAATGTTGAATGAATCAAACATCTCAATGAAATCCTAAACTACATGCTTGTATTGTTTCATTCACTGATTCTTTGTGGCATACAGTTTTCTAACTTGTTTTACAATTCATTTCGAGTCCCCTATGAAAATGATGTCTTTGATACCATATTTCCAATCAATTCTTAAACCCAACATCAATGCCTCATACTAGCAAAGTTTGTTAGTGCACTCAAAGTTGAGTTTGAAGGAAAAAACAATTTTTTCCTAAAATGGAGAAAGCAGAACAACACCCAGCACCATTCCCAAACTTGGAGCAAGCTCCATCAAAAATAGATTCCGAGGAGATCCCACTTGTTCAAGACACCTACATTACTCAATCTTGTTCTCCTTTCCATCAGAAATCCTACAAAGTTATCAAAGCATCAACATTTGTGTATAATATTTCATAAGATGTATTGTTGGGATCTTCAATAAGGTGTAACGTCTTCTTTTCTCCATATAATTTGACAAGGATACCCTCATCCGAGATGGTGACATAGGACATATCCATTCGAACACTCCCACCAACACTTGGAGCCCACCTTCTAGATAACAACATACCCCACTGGATGGGTAGTCAATAATAACTACATCAAGTTTCAAATTCTTACCTAGATAGGCTACAAGTTTCACCACTGCACCCTTCACACACCCCAACACCGGCACCTCTATGGAATCCATAGCAAGTAAACTTCCCATATGTCAGTTGCATTACTTTGATATTCAACTCGTTCATGACTTCAAGAGGCATGACATTGCATGATGCCCCTAAGTCAAACATATAGTTGTGCAAAAATCTATCCTTAATTATTAGGGTAGTGAATAATGGGTCCACATTCAGTGAGGATATACTAAGGATGTTCCCAAATAAACCTCAAGTATCTCATCTATCTCTTCTGATGCTAGTGGTGCCTCTAATTCCTCTATGATTGGTGGAGTGTCCACAATGTTTATATTTTTCCTGGGGAAATATTCCCTTCTTTCAATCCCAAGTATTCAAATGCTCTTTGCTTGTGCTTAGGAATCCTAAAAACTCAACAATTGGAACATAAAATTTGATTTGACTTAAAACTTGGGAAATGTCATATGGGACCCTCTTTGGAAAGGTAACATTGGAAGGAAAGCTAACACACTCACTAGGTGGTATAGGATTTTTGATAGCTTGAGCATGAGGAGGGGTATGATTTTTGTTTAGAATTGTAGGGATTTTGGAAAATTCATCTTTCTTAGGAGCCTCTTTAGGAATTTTTGAAAGTAAGGGATCTTTTGGCTTGGCTTGAGGCCATATCCCTTTGACAACCTTACTTCTTGTGTTATATTCCTTTTCTTGAGCCACAACAACATTCATCAATAATTTTCTATCTTCCTCAGATGGGATTCCTCCATCATACTTATTTATCATTAAAGCCCTTAAATATTCAAAGTCATTATTGGTCAATTCAAAATCTTGTACATTATCTACTTCTAAAGTACGAGAGGGAGGATTAATAGGTAATCTATGAATGTAGTCCCAAAAAATGGTAGTAGTTTGGGCACTTATCACTTTAGTTGAAGTTTCTCCTTATTGTGATCTTGTGGAGCAACCCACCATGCAGACATCATCATCATTGTCATCATAAGCTTCTTCTTCTTCTTCTTGATGATATTACTTACATGGTGCATGGGGCATGAAACATCTGTCACACCAATTAATGACATGTCTCATCCACAACTTTAACTATGGAAGCTAAAGGATCAGGTACCATTCTATTTTCCCTTCCTTGGGGCTTCCTATTTCCAAATCCAACAGGTCCCTTGCCTCTGTCATCAAATATTTGGTGATTTTTGAACCTGTCTTGGCCTTGCTACTTGTGTTGACCTTGTGAGCTTTGCCCAATTCCTTTCTTAGCTTGGGATAGTTTGTAGGAAATTTCTTTGATAGCCCCTACCAAATTCTTCACAACCTCCTCCAGATCATTAGCTTTACTTGTTTGAGGTTTTTCTAGGCTGATTATTTGTACACCCTCCCTTTTTGGAGGATTTCCAATTACCTTAATATTGTTCTCTATTTGCAGAGCCATGGTGAAGGCTTGCCTCAAATTAGTAGGGTTTTTTTCCCTCAAGTAGTAAGCAACCTTTTTATCAAATGCATCTGAATATTTGATCAAACATGATTCATCACATGGCCTTATCCTAATAGGAAATCTCCTCAAGGTCTTATTAAACCTTGTGTTGAAATCATGTACTAACTCATTAGGATTCTTCTTGATGTTTTCAAATTCTGTCAAAAGAAACCTAGGGTCAGTTCTATCACCATACTGCAATCTAAATGCATTTCTCATCTCTATCCAAGAATCAATTGAATTATCTAGAAAATCTTTATACCAGTCCCTTACATCCTCTTCCAGAGTATGGATAAACAACTTGATATATACATCTTCATGTTCAATCTCAAAGTATTCCATCATATTGATAAAAAGCTTCAGATGTTGATCACCAGTTATAGCATTGTTTCCTTGGAACTTTGGTAGTCTGTTTCTTACATCTTGAGGAACTACATTTGGATAACCAGCCATCCCTACAAAATTTATAGGTCCAAAGGTATTTACAACAAATGGAGGTCTGGGTGGGGGTAGGGCCATGTTGTTTTGAGGAGGTGACCCTGGAGGGGTGACAAATTGATAAGGGGCAAAGGGTATTTGAAACACAGGGGTATAATTTTCAAAATGGATATCCCCTAAAGGCCTTATTTCCTAGAAATCCCTATTAACTTCTAAAAATACAAGCGCAGAATGAGAAGAAAACTTTTCAAAATCAAATGAAGGCCCCTCTCCAGTTAGATAATTCAATTCCATAAATAGGCTACCTAATTTAGAAGCACTTGAATAACAGTATTCAATGATAGGATGATCAATTTCATCAATGGAGATCCCTCTTCTTGTCTGTTGATCTCCCATAACTCTCCAGGCTTTTCTTCCTTCTGATTTTACTTTTCCTAGCTCTGGAAATAATGTCCTAGTAGGGTCCCTAGCAAAGAAAGACCTTCTTCCTTCCATATTTGCAAAGGTTAGTAACAAATCTCACTTGACAGAGGTTAAGACACTGGTATTCATTAAGAATCAGATCAATAGGGAGTCACCACCAAGGATTTCCACCTTAGTTGTGCAAATGCACTAAATATGATCTATCAAATGTTTGTCAACACTAGAAACTAGACAAGGAAAGATTCTGACTCTTCTTTACTCAAATTTATCAATGAAACTTAGTGCAATAACTATAGAAAATGGAAATATTGCACATAACATTTGTAACTTTGAAACTTCTTACAGGCCTAAACACAAGATGATGCCTGAAAAGATGTATTAGCACTTTGAGCATTCAAGAAGTGTTTCCCAGGGTCCGAATAGGAACCTGCAATCGCTATGTCCCGGAAAAGTGCCACTCGGTGTTTTTGATGGGCTAAATAGATATGAACTAGCAATGAATTAGAAAAATAGTCTCAACAACTCAAATAAGTCCCCAAAAATGGTGCCACTTAGGTGTTGGTACCCAAATTGATTCTCCCTTAATGTCTGAAAGCAAAGCATCACAAGTATTGATAGGAAACTTAGAGACAGATAGATCATAATGAGTCATTTTGTAGCCGGGGATGGGATCTAACTAGCATTTTGTCACTCAGATGTTAAGAAATGGGTAGCACCCTCAAGAGGATTTGATCTATCCTCAATATTTTAGGTTGTGCCTTTCAACAAAGATTAGAGAACCCTTTTGTAGCCTATTGTTTATGGAGGAGATGGAGATGTCCTTCCTAATGAAGTTGTTAAGGAGACCTTTAAGAAACTATGATTAATGCAAAATAATATAACTCTCACGAGTTGTCGCTTCTAGATAGTGTAGATATTCTCTAAGAAAGGTTTAGGCCACTAAAGACATTTGGAATCCTGATTGTTTCTACATTTTTTGGTAGTAAAAATTATGCATTTATATACATACATGAAAAACAGGAGTAGTATGGGTAATATTAGTTGTTTTAAATGAATTTTGGAGGGAGGTGAGGTAAAATTAACTTGTTTTGCTATATTTTTGAAAGTTTTTACAAAATGGAAATCTTAGACAACAGAATGCTTCAGAATAGCTAAAATGTTCCTTTAACCAGAATATGTGCTTCAATGGAGGCCCAGATTAGCACTTTTTCACCCAATCTATGAGATTATAACACGTTGACCCAAGTTTGAAGACCCAATAAAGCATAAATATCTGAGGCCAATCACGCCTGAGGTACACCCAGAGGCTTACAAACAATCTTTGTCAACAAATGAAAGAAAAGTGATTTTAAATCATTTTTTTCAATCCTAGATGAAAGCTCTTCTGAGAAATGAAATTATAGATGCCACTAAACTATCACAAGGATTGATACTTGTGTGATTAAGATATATTTTGATGTAATATTGTAACAATAACAAGAAATCCTATTTCAGACAATTAGAAATGAAAAAACACATTTTTCTCAAGATCAACACACAATAATTTGAGTTTGATTAAATATATCAAATAGGGAATTTTTTTAGAACAATCTCGAGAGATTTTAATGGATGTACACTTGCAACCATCTTAACATGATCAAATTTAAAACAAAATAGATATACAGGCTTCTCAGATGGCTTCTCAAAAGATAAGCTTTGTCAAATTTTCCTCTCAGGAATTTTCTTCGACCTCTCACCCTCTAGCCTCCAACCCTTATCATGATAAATGTATGTCATTTATAACATTTACGACAGAGGCCTTTTCCCCCAAAAGACAACAACATTGAGTGCCACCAGTGCTTGCCATGATCATGATCACGATTCCATAATCAAATCTACAAAAAGTCACCACGTGCTCATGGGGCAGATCTCTTTGAAAATATCAACATTCAATTCCTTCTTCTGGTAGAACACTCTCCCTTCAATTCACCAGCCACTTCCACCCCTAATCTGTCAAATTTGGTTCCTTATGTGCTCAAGAGAAGAAAAATAGAAAATCAGATCGAGCTCGACAGTCAAACCATTTTAATGGTGAAAGACGCGTCGTAGATTTTCCCCACCAAACTCAGAAATCAAAATTAACTCTTCTCTCTATTTGGCATGTAGGAAATACCAAGAAATTATGAATACTCACACTTACATGAACATTTTAGTAAAATGGGGGAAATCATATTTAGACTCACAATTTCCGTTGATCTTTACTTTGAATTTGGGTCGTCCACGTGGAAGATTTAATTTTAGAGCGGGCCTGCAGGTTCTCTTTTTCCTTTTACAACTTTTGGAAAAATGTAAAATTTTCACATTTTGCTCCACACCTCCGCCCTTGAAAAATGAGCTTGACACGTGTCCCAATGTGGGTCCCAGTAGAACCATGCTTCCATTTTTACTTTTAACTCCTTTTTCCCAAAAGAAATTTTTTCCAAGTTTCCCCTGAGAGTCTGCACCTTCGCCGTTGACTTGAGCAATCTTTGAACCTTAATTTATCGGGATTCACGAGTGCCATTTTTGGTATTTTTCGTCTTTGAGAATTAGAGGAAAAATTCTAATTTTCCTCTCGATGGTCCACTTCCCCCCTTTTGAATTTTCAAACTGCCATGCATCACAATGGCGCACCTTGAGATGGTCCCCAAAATTTGAGACCTTGAAAGAGCGTGGGCTCGCCACATGTCTTGGCTCGACAAAATTTGTTTGAAGGCTTAAATCTCAGTGGAAGGTGCCATGTGTCAAAGTCTCGAGGAAATCTCTTTTGGCTGCTTGAAAAGTCTAAGTAAAATGCAAAGTGAGCGGAGGCCTCCAAGTGTCCTCTTGGCACTTCTTTAAAATGAAACTCAAGGGCCAGTCTCCAAACATGTGCGGTTCCTCCACGTGTCCTAGACCTCCCAAAACCTTTTGAAAAAATACTAAGTATGGGAAGATCTAGCGAAGCCTCCATGTGTCTCCATGGCATAATTTCAAAATGGTGCCCAAGTTTGAGACCTTGAATGAGCGCGGGATTGTCACGTTTCACTGTCCTTCCAAACTATATAATCTGCATAAATATTTGTTTAAGTCAAAGATAAGTAGCAGAGACCTTCGCGTGTCCTCCCGACGCTACTCCAAGACCAAACAAAAATTAAATCTTCAAATGAGCGTCGCTCTTCCACGTGGACAAATTTCTAAATGGAGGTAATTCATAAAATTTCTGAAGTACCCCATTTGAGCCGCATCCAACCAAAAGAGGCCACATTCCTTGATGATGCAAGGATACAAATTTGACTAGGAGAAACACCCGTCAAACCGTAAAATGTAGAAAAATGACCATTTGAGCCTGGAGATGAAATTTTTTTCCCAAGACAAAGGATTTAAAAATGTTACAAGGCTCAAATACGCTCTTTAGAGCTACATCCATTCATTTTTTATCAAGTATTTGGGGAAAAAACGATAAGGGAAGCAAATCCCAATTATGGAAAATGGAAAGAATGGGAAAGCCCAAGTTTTTGAATGAACAAGGAACGAGAGACCCAAATTACAAACCTTTTCAGAGGGACAAAGAAACAAGGAAACACAAATGGACCCATATAATATCTTCGACCCAAGAACAAATTAATTATGTCAACAAAAGGAAGTAGATTCTTCTTAGGAACAACACAGGGGGAGAAAATATAGCAGAGGCCATAAATCGATAGATTTTTAAAGGTAAAATGGGGCAAGACTATTTTGAGCACCAAAAACTTTAGTTTTTCTTTTTTTTGCAATTTTTTTCTAACTCCTTGGATTTTTCTTTAGATAAAAAAGTTAGAGAAAACCCAAGGACCCCTCAAAACCCGATTCCGGGCCTCAAACCATTTCTACTTGATCAAGCGTGAAGAAATTGTGCACGTTATGAAACCTACCATAGGGGTGAATTTTTTTATAACAAGGACACATTCCCACTTGGTACTATTGTTTCGATAGTTGACTTCGTAGGGAATTAATCATTTTGCCACTATGGAGGTTCGGTTAGAGTATTATAACTCAAAGTGTAAGTTGTTATTTTCTTACATATAACATTCATGCATTCATTGGATAGCATTGAGAAATATTGAAAAATATTTAGAGAGCATAATTTCTACATTAATGATTATTGGAAACATTCTATAGAATATTGTTAAGGGTGTTTTTAGTTGTTTTATGTGAATTTTTTTAGAGGAACATTATTTTCAATTAAACTTACATTTGGTCGATAATCGCATATCATAATTCAAGAATGAAATGATTTTTTATTGGTTAATTAGGCTGCACATAACAATAGGTGTACCACATATATAGAGCTTTCTTGAGATAGGACATGGGAAAGGAGATCATGATGGTGTAGGAGCATGTGTGAAAATATCCTTGCAAGTGAACAATTAAAATTCAAAGATGGTGGTAAACTTATATGTACAAAAAGCATTATTGATTGGTGTAACAAGAACATGGGCCATGAATCTCAAGATATTTCAACAATTTGTAGATATTTTAGGTTCATATAGGAACAAAATTTGGCAAGCTATGTAGATTGTATGACGATTACATGATCAATTGTTATGTATTCATTCCATAGTTCAAATGTAAGTGCTTGCACTATTCATACTAGGTGCATGACATGTTATTATATATTATGCATTGATATTGTATGGAATGAACGTGAGTCATATTAGTTGGTGTATGAATGGACTTGTAAACCTATAATTCCAATCGATACATCTCAAGTTCCACGAGCATTACAACTTACATTGTCTTCGAGATCATATGAAAACATCACCTAAGTTTGACAAAGTCTCTAATTTTGTGTAAAAGGTGCATACATGTCATGCTACAAATTTATAAATTATTAAATGATAGTTTATTATTGTATTTTAAATTTGACTTGAGTTTTACTTTGTGACGCAGGCATGTTTTCCGATTATTGTGACAAAATTTAAGGAAGAGGGAACATACTACTTTTTATCTCTTTGTGTAGAAGGAAAACAAACATTGGCTTCAACAATCATTAATAATGAAAACCTTGAGTATCCCACTAGATCAAAGGTAGTCACTTTGAAATTGGATTTAATGATATTCTATCAAAATATCAAATACTTGGTTGTTTAAATACTATAAAATAAATAGAAGGATACATCACTATTCACATTTGGTTCTTATAAAAATATTCGGTTGATCAACTATCAAGGTAGGACATCAAACAATAATTTTTGGAAGGTTCATGAACGAGATCGTTAATCAATTCTCACCTTTGTCAAAATTATATTTGATCCTTACGGTTCATTGGATTGAATTTCCAAAGGTATGTTCATTTAATATTAGATATACATCTATATGTGAATTTAATTTGAATGTTTTTTAATGATTTTCTTTAAATTTGTATTTTTTAAATTCTATTTAATTTCTTACTAACATGCTTACATAGGTTAGTGGTGCCAAAAAATCTTCCACCTTCATGTGGTTGGCACTATTAGTAGATAATTCCTTATTCTTGAAGCTAAGAGAATCTAAGGGAAATGAATAACAAGAACAAATTCTCATTTCACCACCTATATTGTATGAAAAATATCTTCTTACAATTCTCATTTCACCACCTATATTGTATGAACAATATATTCTTAACATGTTTTCTAGTACTTATTCTAGATGCTTAAAATAATGTCTTGGAATTTTATAGGGTTATCAACACCAAAATTCCCTTCTAATAGTGTATTACCATGTAATTTAACCCTTTAGTATGTTTCACATTGAAGGATTTTGGTCAAACGCGCAGTTATTATTCACACCTATCTCCTGCCTCTACTAGCTTTGTGGCATAGTCCATTTGGTGCATCTACTATCTTCGTGGCAAATTTCAATCATTATCGACTCGATTATTCTTAAGGGATTACAACTAATCGACATAGATAGGAAGCACCAAGACTGTTGGGCACAAAAAAAGCATTCCCAAGTGTTTACAAGGCCACCACAGGGCATCAAAACATTTTGTTTGGTGCTACAAGATTTCATTTGCATAATATTACATTGGGTAGCCTTACACTCACTTAGACTAGAGTATTGGGAATCATTGCAAATAATAGCATAGTGAGCGGAAAAAAATTCACCTGGGAAAACCAAGATTTTATTTTGAATCCAACACAAAGGTTTAGGATCATATGAGACCTTTCAAGGTGAAATGGATATTGAGAAATCACCCCATCGAACTTATACCCTTTTTATTCTCAAGGATCTTTAGGGACTACATATGGGCAATATAGATGGGAAGAACCAAGATTGTTGAGTATGAAAAAAATACTCCCTAAGAATTTAATAGGTCACCCTAATTCATTGGCATAGTCAGTTTAGTTTCATGATCTTCTATTTGCAAAATATTGCATTGCTTAGCCTTACACCGACTCTAAGTAGAGCATTCGACACTTTTGTAAAAGTAGGACAACAAAAGGAAAACATTGAGATGGGAAAACTGGGATAAGAATTTGTATAGATTCCCAATACCGACTTTATGGATTAGACCATACCTTTCAAGGATCCATAGAGATTGAGAAATCAATTGGCAAACTTATACCCTTTTTTCTCTTAGGGCTCTTGATGGACTATGTTTGTCTAACATAGCCAAGAAGGATTGAGATCAATGGTAATGGAAACGAATCCCCCCCAATAATTTACTATGACAACCTTAGTCATGTGCATAGCTGATTATGTGTCATAAGCTTCCATTTACAAAATATTGTATTGGACAACCTTACAATTACTCAAACTGGATTATTTAGCACCTTTGGAAATAATAGGACAAAGAGAGGGCTGAATTGAGAAGGGGAAAACTGAGATAAGAATTTATAGATGGTCCCAATGTAAAGGTTTATGATTAGATGAGACCTTTCAAGGTTCCACGGAGAGCGAGATATCACCTATTGAATTTATACCCTATTTTTCTCTCGGGAATCTTAAGGGACTACATCGATCGATGTAACCACGAAGCATGAGGATTGTTGGGAAAGGAAAAAATCCTTCCTAAACGTTTACCAATCCACCTTCACATGTGGGCATAGTCGGTTTGGTTCCATGAGAATTTCTTTGTAAAATATTGCATTGTAAAACCTTACAATAACTCATATGGGAGTATATGAAACCCTTACAAACAATAGGATAGCTAGGGAAATAATTAATCTAGGGAAAATAGATATAGGAATTCATAGAGGGTCCAAACATAGAGGTGTATGATAAGACGATACATTTGAAGGTACAATAGAGACTAAAAATCACCCAAACAAACTTATAACCTTTTTTTCTCTCTCAAGGATATTAAGGGACTATGCTCGAGCGATGTAGTCAGGAAGCACCTAGATTTTTGGGCATGAAAATGAAAGATATCCAATTATTTACTTGGCCACCCCGATACTTGTGTACATTCATTTTGGTGCCACAATATTTTGTTAGCAAAATACTGCGTTGGGTAATATTACACTAACTCAGACTAGAGTATTCGACATGGTTGCAAACAGCAGGACAATGAGAGGAACGCATCATGATGGGAAAAACAGAGACAAGAATTTGTAAAGGGTTCCAATGTGGACTTATAGGGTCATACGATAAATTTCAAGGTGCCACGAGAGAATGAGAAATCACCCGCGAACTTAAATCCTTTTTACCTCTCGATGTCTTAAGGTACTATGCCCAACCAATGTAGTTGAGTAGCACTAGGATCTTTGGGAATAGAAATGAATCCTCCCTAAGTTTTTATGAGGATACCTGAATGCGTGGGCATAGTCAGTTCAGTTCAATGAGTTTCTATTTGTAAAATATTCATTGACCAACATTACACTCACTCAAACTGGAGTATCTGACATAATTGTTAATAATAAGATAGTGAGAGGACCACATTGAGATGGGGAAAAAATTGAAAAAAAATTAGATGGTCCCAATATAAAGGTGTAGAATCAAAAATACCTTTCAAGATGCCACGAGACCGAGAATTCACCGGTGAACTTATACCCTTTTTTACTCTCAGGGTTCTTAAGGGACTACGCCTGAACGAAGTAGCAGGAAGCACTTGGATCATTGGTCATAAAAAATTACTCCCCAAGTGTTTACTAGGCCACCCCTATGTGTGGTCACAATCGATTTGGTGCCACGAGCTTCCATTTTTAAAATATTGCATTAGATAACCTTACAAGAACTTAAACTAGAGTATTTGGTATTGTTACAAACAATAGAACAACGAGAGGACAAAATTGAGATGGAGATAACCGGTATAGGGATTCCTAGGTGGTCCTAATGTGTAGGTGTATGATCAGAAGTGACCATTCAAGGTTCCTCAGAGACCGAGAATTCACCTGGTGAACTTATACCTGGTGAACTTATACCTTATTTTTTCTCTAACGGATCTTAAGGGACTACACCTAGTTGATGGAGTCGGAAGTATTGGGATTGTTGGGCATGGAAAAAAATCCTTGCTAAGAATTTAATAGGCTACATCGATGCATGTGTACTATCGGTTTGGTGCCATGAGCTTCCATTTGTAAAATATTGCATTGGACAACCTTAGAATGACTCGGACTAGAGTATTTGGCACCATTTCAAACAATATCAAAACGAAAGAACCTAGTCAAGAAAGGGAAAAATGAGATAAATTTTGTAGAGGGTATTAACATAGAGGTATAGTATTAGACAAGACCTTTTAAGGTGCTACAGAGATTGTGAAATCATGTGACAAATTTATATCCTTTTTGTTCTTTGGGATCTTAAGGGACTATGCCTAGCTAACATATCCCGGAAGTACGGGATCTTTGTGGATCGAAACAAAGCCTTGGCAAGCATTCAATAGGCATCCTTCACATGTGGGTGCAGTCTATTTTGGGGAAAAGATTTTTTTCAAAATATTACATTGGATAGCCTTTTAGTCAATGAGACTAGAGCATTTGACACTATTGTAAATAATAGGATAGTAAGAGGACTGAATTGAGTGGAGAAAACCGAGACAATTTTTTTAGAGGGTCCTAATGTGGAGGTGTAAGATTAGACAAGACCTTTTAAGGTGCCATGGAGTCCAATAAATAACCTAGAAAAATTATAGCATTTTTTCTCTCAAGTAATCTTAAGGGACTACGCCCAACCAATGTAGCTTAGAAGCACCAAGATCATTGGGCATGGTAACGAAGTCTCCCCAAGCATTTTCTAGGCCACCCCAACTTGTGTATGCATTATGTTTTGTGCCATGAAATTTTGTTTACAAAATATTGTATTGAATAGCCATACACTCGACTCATATTTGAGTATTCGACACTGTTTCAAACAATATGACAATGAGATGACCAAATTAAACTATGGAAATCCAATACAATATTTTATAGAGGGTCCCAACACGAGGTGTAGGATCAAATGAGACATTTTAAGGTGGGAACAGAGACCGATAAATCATCTCAAAAACTTATATCCTTTTTTTTTCTCTCGGGGATCTTTAGGTACTACAACCATTTTAGTCTAAGGGGTCTTAAGGAATTTCAATTTTTAGGTCTCTCTTTCTCCCTCTCACTAGCTCTCTCTTTCTCATTCTCTCTCTTTATCTATATATCTCTCTCTCTCTCTCTCTCTCTCTCTCGATTTATCTCTCTCCATATATCTATATATCTATGTCTCTCTCTCTATATCTCTCTACCTATCTATCTTTCTCTTATATATTGTTATTCTAAGAGGTCCCGAGGTCCTTATAGTTTCTTTAGGGTTCATTAAATAATGTTAAATTTAGTCTAAATATTCAAAAATTAAAATTTAGAGTAGGTATAAATATGGATTTAATATGGTTTAAGGGTTGGTGTCAAGTGTCTATTCTATTAAAAGATGTTTCAGACTATTTAGTTCCTTATATGCCTTGATTTTATATGAGTTTGTTGTGGACAAGACTGTCTCAGGAGGATACCTAATTTGTAAGAACAATTTAGTCAAAACAAATGTTTAAATTTTGAGTTTTAACTTAAAAATTATTGAGAAAGTGAAAAATGAAAAACGGTATCATAAAATCTATTAAGTTAGTCATAAATCCCTTTGATTGAGAAAATAAGTTTGAAAACCCTCAAGGAAGGGATACAAAGAGCAAAGTTTAGTGTAGAAGGAGAGGCGGGTAGAACGTATATCTATCCTTGGAGATGGGAAATAAAATTTCTCCTATATTTTATGGGGCCTAAAGGGTGTCTAAAACATCTATCGCTTAGTCTTGAAACCTTGTGGTTTTTTCACAACATGAACCTATAAATGACATTTTTTAATCTAAGAAAGACATGACAGGTCTAGGAGTTTGAGTAAAATCTGTTGTTTACTTTGATTCTCATCACTTGGAAAGTTTTCATGGTGTGAAAAGAATAGGGTAGAAGACTCTTGAAGTTAAAAAACTTAATTAACTTGTGAAAATAATAAAATTTTGTTCTCTTGCATCAATTTACTTCTCATATACTTGATTAAATGGAGGAAGACATGTATCTATCCATCTTCCTTAGAGAAAAATAAACACTCTCATTCAAATAAATTGATCATGCAACCAAAATAAATTGTACATCATGCATTATATTCTCTCATGCTCTGTCTTTCTCCTTACCGAGATATCTCGTATATTTCTCTCAATCTCTCTTTCTCGTTCACATTTTATCTCTCTCCCCTCTCTTTCTCTCTCTCTATCTCTCTCTCTCACTTTCTATCTCACTCTTGGTGATGAATTTTTACTTTTGGTAAATATCCTCTTTATCATTTTTGATTGAAAGTTATGAAATCACTTAAATAATGAATATGTATACTTAGTCGTTATTATCATGAAACCACTCTAATGAAACCACAAAAATATAAAAATTTAATAACATATCTTATAATTTCAACAAAAATTTGAACCTCCTTTAGAAAAGGTTCTCTAAACATATATTTTGCACCTCCATATCATGAGACTTAAGCTTTTGGCACACATAAGAACATGAACATTTACACATGCACACATTGATAAATTGAATGAATAGTTAATTTATTAGATTACTCTTTATATGTTATACAAATATTGCTTTAACCAATTTGTGACTTGATTTACTATGTTTCATGCATATTATGTATGTGAAATACTAACACAAAAATGTCATAAGACATAAAAATGCAAGTATACAACACCAATAAATGAAAAATATCCATAATTTCATATATTATCAAGTGCACGACATATTAGTCTAGATATAATTATAATATCAGAAATGTAAGGTTTCATAATAACATATCAAGTTCCAAATAGTATTAACATGCAAAATAACTACAAATATGTGAATGAGTCATATAATTTCAAGTCAATGCCATATAGGCATATATACAATATCAAACACGCATACAATGCCATGCACATAGGTATAGAAAATAAATGTCATAAGACACACACACACACACACACACACACACACACACACATCTTATTCATCAAAATATATCCCTCTCTTTTCCATTCTTTGAGAATGCTCTCCCTTAGACATAGATGGAGATATGTGAGATGACTTGGGATCCTCCACAACATGACTATGAGTCCTCTTATGCTAAAAACTCAACTATAGTTGAACCTGTAAATGCATTTTTTTCAAAACTTAATGTATAAGTTTCCAACATGTATAAGACCATGCTAATGAAACTATTTACATGTACACACACTTATCGTAATCTCTTGGTCACATTGAATCAGCATCTCACAATCTATAGAGTCAACGGGAGCTACTAGATCATGAACTCGAGGTGTCAAAATGATGAGCTCAAGGATTTTGTGCCCTCAAAGTGAAAATGGAAGGGGTTGAACCCTACATACACATAAAATTACAAAATCAAACATCAAAATTAACTTTTAGAACTATATTAGCAAAAATATTTGAATACAAATCTAAACATCTACGTCAACTAAGTACATTAGTAATGAAAATATTTTAACTAAGTTTATCAATACAACTATTTTTACCACGCCATGCCTATGAATCATATGTAAAGGTCTGGTACCAGTCATAGGTAACTCTTACATATACACAATTTATTCACATTGAATATCTACATAATGATACAATGAGGGAAATTATTATAATAATTAGACATAATATGAATTACACTCTAGTTAATGAAAATACATAATTTGTATACCTCAATGAGTTTTTCCACAAATGAACTCATATTGGCAACACCTTTCTCTATTCATTGTAGAGATGGTGGTGTGTCTTGTGTGCTCATGAACTTTATAAAAAAAAATTCATCAAGTTAGTTAAGCATATATAATATATATATACAATAACATACATATATAGACATATATTTGACTGAAAGTTATATATATTTACATCCGTGAAAATTTTATAAATTTAACAGTCTAAATTACCTCTATGAATGTATACAATGGCATGGTTCTTGTAACATGTGGTTGGTATGATGACCTCCCTCTTCCTCGTTGTAATACTAATGCATACATGTACATATACATGTTAAAATTAATAAATTTGACCAAGTTAAAGTACAATTATTTTAAAAATTTAACACACACACATACATATGTACATCAAGTACTTAGATCTTTTTGTAACACGTAATAAAAATAAAAATACCTCTCAAGGTGTCTTCAATGTCTGAAATCCAAATGTATTACACAAAAAAAGTTTCAAACATAGCCACATCATCATGTTTACCACAAAAACTCCACCAACACCATTGTGCATGAAACCGTCATCTTCATCGGCTCCAATGCATATGGTACCTCAAGATGTGAAAATATATGGCCTCATGTTATTGCTACCTAGAGGAATCCTTTGTCTACCTCCACCAACATCGCTATTAGAAACCTCCCTCATTTTTG
Source organism: Taxus wallichiana var. yunnanensis (assembly GCA_018340775.1). NCBI lineage: Eukaryota > Viridiplantae > Streptophyta > Pinopsida > Cupressales > Taxaceae > Taxus > Taxus wallichiana. Next base: position 155,378,279 of record CM031235.1, on the reverse strand, counting down.
GACGAGGGTATTCGAGAGTGTCTAAAGTGTGTGTTGTGTATCCATCTCTAATGCCTCCTTCATTATTCAGGAACAATCTTAGTATGAGGGGGCTTCGTATGGGGACTCTAGCATGCTTTGAATATGAGCATGTTATGTACCGGTCTATCCTGTGTAGAGCCTTTTCCTTGGCCCTAAAACTTGTGGTAGTCATAATAGTTGGGGATCTCATTGAGGAACCTCATTATTTTTGGAATATGTTATAACTAATACCATCCACCATAAATCCTAAAAATTATTTTTTATCGATTATTTTTGCACCAATAGATTAGAAATTGTTTGCATGACAACGAAACTAGAAAATTGGTTCTAGGGTCCGTGAATAATGCACATATGAGGTCTTTTGTAATTAGTTTTTTAGATATTCATATGATAATGTATTAGCATAATATTCCCTATCAATTTTACTCATTGTCGAGTCAACTTGAGCCAATAATGCCTCCAATGTGTTTGTAAGTGAGACATGATGGGGATTTGTGGAATGGGGATCCCTAATTGATTTAATCAATTCCTCAATTTCAATCTTATTTTCCACTATATGTGTTATTAAATCCTCTTGACTACCGGAGGATGTTAAGAAATTTTAGGAGGGTTGTAAGGATATCGAGGGTTTTTGTGGCTATGGAAGAACTGTAAGAATAAAAACCCGTATTTAAAAAAAAATTATAATACAAATAAAAAAATCAAATTTGATTGCAATTTGGAGATAATAATTTCCCCTACCTCTTAACCATGGCAGAATTTTCTAGTTCTCTTCAATCCAACCTTCTACGCAATGCATAATTTTTGGGAGTAAAAGGGTTGAAGAGAAAACACAAGTTCAAAGTTTGTAGTGAAATTTGCATTTGGGGTAAATTCAAAAGGAGAATTTGTTATAATTTTTAATTTATAATATGAGGAAACATGTACGTTTTATAACGCGTACATATTATAATGCATATGTGTTATGGTTTGGTAATTATCAAACCAAAAATACCCCATCCTAACTCCCATTTTAATTTCTCCTACATTTTTTTCCTTTTAACCCCCATATCCTTGCACTTACCCAACTATTATTTCTTAATTATGGATTGATATGAGAATTTAGGATGCATTTATGACTCCTTTTTCCATTTGCATATATGTTTCATCATACGAAAACTTGACACACCTTTATGGAAGGAATAATCTATTTGTTCAAATCTTCACCATGGTGAAGGTCTTCATTAAGAGTCCCCAAAGATTGATTTTAAAATTTAGCTTTGCGATAAATAATCTATTTTAGTGATTTAATCTCATCTTTAATTCCATCAATTGTTTCTGGTGCTTCATACTTGCATGGAAAATCATTGGCGAGTTGAAAAACTTCATGATTTCTAGCAAGACTTGATTACATATAAAGTAGTTCTTGAAGCTTTGACAAGTATTCCATCTTGATCTCTTTTATTTCATCTCCATCATATGCCAAAAATATTCTAGGGGAAGACAAAGGAATGGAATTTTTTTCTTTTCAATGATCAATTAGTTAGATGCAACTCAATTTTATTCATCATCAAGCTTGTATGCTGAAACGAGAAGCATTTTTTTACCATCTTCACAACTTTCATCATTTAACAAATATATTCCTTCTTGAAATTTTGGGAAGTAACCTTCAAAAATATTTATATTACTTTCCTCAACCTTCATATCATTTTCAAGAAAAATAATTCCTAGGAAAACACTATCATTTACCTCTATAGAAGGTACACTATCTTCACACGAATCTTTGTCACCATGATACATGTGTGTTGTTGAAGAAAGCACTCCCTGATTATATTCATAGTTTCCGTTGTTCAATGAGTATGATATTTGAAATTTAAAATCATCATTTCATTTATCTCCATGACAACAATCATTAAAATCTATGATATGAACTTCTTCTTTTGAGAAGAGATATAAGCAAGTTTATTGAGGGTCTTCAAATTATTGAATAGGAATAATTTTGAATATATATCTATAGTAAATGTACATTTTCAATGAGGTATCTTCTTGATCATATTTACACATTAAATATACCAAGGATTTTTATTCTCGAACTTGGAATTCATTTTTGATTCATCTTCATTGATCTTGATGGAAGGAAATTCCATATTTAGGCTAGCATGCAAACAATGAGATTCAAGATCTTGAAATTATTTTGTAGCCAAAATTAGAACTTCGGGAAGATAAAGGATTACCAAAAAATCTTCAATTTTTTTCATCTCCATGGTTGTTGAGTTCATAAGCAATCGTGTGAAGAATCTTCATCACATGATAATATGTAAGATTCCCCATTGTTATCTTCATCCAAAAATGATATACTTTAAAAAAATTCCGCCACGTGGCTTGATCACCGAATCTTGGAGAAATTCTTGTTCCCCGAAAATGGTGAGATTCAAACATCCAAGAGAGGTTTGATTCAAATTCATCTCTCTTTTATTTAAATCATGTTGTGCACATTCGGGCATACCTTCTCGATTCTTCTCTTGTGAGGGTGTCAAATCTTCATATGGAACTTTTACTTCTTCACAAAGGGTTGTAAGTCATGAGCACTTGAAATAGGTTCATCAATCTCCTTTTTCATTTTTCTAGAAAGAATTAACATATCTTCAACATAATTTACTTGTTGTTGAGTAATATGCATGTCTTGAATCTTCTCTCTACGCAAGATGAACCAAATTTCAAGATGAAGATCATAAATGGAGATGCAAAGCTGATTATTGATAAGAAGATAACTGATGAAATCCCTAAAAAGCAATCAAATTTTTTAGTTATGAAAACAAATTCACAAAACATGTTATAATGTTCAAGAATGTTAGTGTTATAACTTACTAAAATATCAATTTTCTTTACCAAAGCTATTATCAAGGCAATAATCTTTTCAAACCTTCCTAACAACATACACCAAGCATGATTAGATCATTCACAAAGAATCATAATGTCATTTCACCTTGGTATCCTTCTTAATCATTATTAAGTGCTCTTATAGTCCTAAAATAATGGAAACCTTATATATCCGAGAGATATTCCAGGTTTTAAACCAAACAAGGCACCTTTTTAGATACCCATTTACACTTTACAAATTATATCCAAATTTCAAGATGTGAGGTTTAGTAAAACTTCTTTAATATTCAAATATGGATCTCAATCAACCCTATTATCCTTATAGCCATGTCCTAAGGAAAATACTCATGTTAAAAACAACTCACACAATTTATTGAGACTTTACAAATATATTTGAGTACCCTTTTCCTCATTATTTCTTATCATTGAGTTTTATGGCTCATCTCTAAGTTTATCTTCCTCAACTATCTATTTCGTTGATCAAATTAGGTCTCTTTGATTGTTATGACTGATTTTTCTCAAATTTATATACCTTTACTTAACTAATTTTAATAAAACAACTCATAATCACTTCATTCATGTTCTTATCACTTTTCACACTTCCACTTTTCTTTCAAACACAATTTTGTTTGCAATTTTGATGAAAGGGCATCATAAAAGGCATTAAAATTGAGAAGTATTCATTCATACATAGTTATGAGGTCAAATCAAGTGTTTTAGGATGTGTTGAAATCATGAGAAAGAGTCCTTGGGGATCAAGTATTCAAAATTTCAAAAAAATAATTTCCCTCCTTTTTATAGATTCAAATTTTTAAAAGCTTCTAATGAGGGATTTCTCTTGAGTAAAGCAGTCATAGGTGTTAAGAGGACAGTGTGAGAGTTTGGGCATATGAAATATGTCCTAAGTGAATTTATGAGTCATAAATGTTAAAAATAATGATGTAATGAAGCTATCTTTCTATGTATGGGCTTGTAGAGTGCTAAAAGTTAGTTAGGGCTAGGGAATGAAAAGAAATAACACGCTTATTTCACTAAATTGGGACTTATTCCAGTCCCAATAGCTAAAAATATAGCCAATATCAGAATCCAATATTGTTATTTTTGGATTCCAAAATGTCAAATATTGGAATTATTTGCACTCCAAAATCACACATATTGGATTCCAAAATCACACATATTGGATTCCAAAATCACATATATTGGAATCCAGAATCACATATATTGGAATCCAAAATCACCTATATTGGAATTAACTATACTCCAAAATCACATATATTGGAATCTATTAATTATCCTTGTAAAGTATAATATATCTAGTCATAATTTAAATTTATGAATCTATGAAATAACGTTTAATGATTTCAGGGAATCCAACATTGATTTGAGAAATAATTCTGTAGCCACTAGCCCGTATAGAACAGATACATGTTATGTTTTATATGGGCTAGCGGTAGGCTAGGATTAAGCTTTATATTAATGCTCTTATCAAATTTAATATTTTTTAAGATTAAACTATGCAAATTTGAATATTTCAAACGTCATTGAGCAAGTGGCCTCTAGGCTAATGACATTCACGAGATGTGAGACACTTAAAGATTTGATTACTATGGTTCGATTGAACTTTGGGACAACCAGAGAATTACCAAATATGCTATGAAGAAACTTAAAGAGGGAAATGATTGACTTTAGGAGAATGTAATTAACTTTAAAACTATTCTAGATATATTTTCATATTTAAAGTTAGAGCTCATATTTACTTCATTTATAATGGTGTGATTGAACCTTAGTGCAACTAGAGAATTTCTGAAGATGTTATGACGAAAATTAGAGAGGGCTACGATCCAAAGGTGTAGAAGAATGTAATTAATTGTAAAACAATATAAGATATATTTTCATATTTAAATGTAGATATTAAATAAATTGTAATAGACATGGCATAAAAATTTCATATTCAAATATGGATATGAACTTATTTAAAATTAACTTTAAAACTACCCAATATACATTTTAGAATTTAAATATAGCTATGAAATAAATTGAAATTCCTCTAGTAAAGGTAGGTAGAATTATAGTTAAACATTTGATGAATAATTTTAATTTATAATGTAACACTATTCCCGAAGATGGGCTTCCAAATCAAAAATACAAATCATAGTAAATCTCCAATAAAAAAGCTCCCTATAATTATTTTTGTGATCTAATATAATCTTGAACATCTTCGATGTCCTTCAATGGTTGCAACAAAGGTAAAAACACATCTAACAATTATGTGTCTTCTGACTTAGAATCTATGTTAAATGTTTCAACAATTATGTAGTTTACAACATCATTGAACTTGTTTTTATCTAAAGAGTCATCTATAAGCACTGTATTTTTACAACTGTACGATGCATTAAACCACGACCAAACAAAGTTAAGATTCTTGAGATATAATTTGGGATTCCCATAACCTTCATAATTGGAGTGTTTAGTCTTGACACAATCTTCCTATGTAAATATGAACTCAAAGCTTGCAACCTCCAAGCTGATGTTTTGAAGGAATGAAGGCATCATGTCATCAACATTTGACTTTCTTGCCAATGTCCACATTGCTATGTTGAAATTTTTTTTGCACCGTTGCAAGAAATCTTTCACATTAGGTCTGAGAAATTTTTATTTTTTTAGCTCAATGCCACCAAACTTTTTTAACTATTTAAATGCCGAATATTCCTTGTGGAGGGTGTGTGCCAAAACATCGTTTATATCAAATATGATCAATTTCATGTTGCATGTGTTTGTATCTATAAATGAAATAAAACAAAATCAAATGGTTAAGGGTGGTGAATCAATTACAAAAATAAAAACAAGTCCTTTTTCGATATTGTTACATCAAAAATCAAATGGTTATAGGTGGTGATAAAGGTAAAATCTAAGGGCATTCCTCATTTCTTATTATTATACTAGGAATATTTTTTGTGAATAATTTATTTGAATAGAATGTAATGTTTCAAAGGCAACGAGTCTTTACATACCATATTGTAGTTATTTCATTGCATTGGAAAGTGGTTTACATTTATAATATCGAAGCAAAACTAGTATTTAAGCATGCTCACAATTAATTTAGGAATACATATTTCATTAATAAAAAACTACTCAAAGATTTATTACATTAAATATTTTCTGTTAATTCACATTTGGAACTTATACACTTACACTATGAACTATAAATTTTCACAACTTATAATCGTGTAATCTTAATTTAAATAGTTACGCAGAACCATCACTAAAACATATGAATGTATTTTATTTACAATGTCATTTTAAAATTTTATCTTTTTATTTAGCATTTACTCACTCCAAATATTTTATTCCCTCTACCACATTCAATCCCTTTGACACTATTAGTGATAAGTCTTTGTGAAAATCGGTCATCAATCACATATCTTTTGAGCAATTTTATCCTTTGCTTTTCATCCCAACCATAAAATTTGCTAGAGGGTTTCCCTTTGCACCTAATGTAATACACATTATTTCTTCATAATTGTAGGGGACATCATTTCTACTCCAAACCTTTTCTATATCTTTTATTTCAATTCCATTGACCATTTTGCAATGTTATTTTCCCCAGTCGATTAATGGATTCAAGTCAATCTATAATTTTTTAGTGAAGGCCTTTGTCAGCTTTTCACCATCAGCTGAAGTGAGTTTGTCTAACCGGAATCCCATTTCAAATTTTGTTGATAATGAGTTTATAAACTCTTTAAGGCCACCTCGCACATTTGTTATCTCCTAGACATAACTTGAATGTAATGTCCCTAGAGGGTGATTTGTTTTTCTCATACAGCGAGCCCTCCAAATCTAAAATAAGCAAGTAATGCTTATGGCCAATTGCAAGGAAGTAAATAGTTTTTCTAATCGTTCTCATATCAATTCTAAACAATGGAAAACATCAGCATTTTATCTTATAACTACAACTTACGGTGGGCCTTGTGTGTAGGATTGCATCTTCTTTACCCACAACTAGATCCTTTGATGAAAGATTTGTTTCAAAAAAATTTAATATAATTGATATAGCTATTGCTTTGTAAAATGAACGTGTATTTGAAGAAAATATACTAAACTACGTGGTAAAATGGTAAATTCAATATTAGTGCTTTAGGTAGCTACCACTTACCGATCGAGCTTCGGCAAGCTTGGCTTAAACAGCCTTACTAGTTGCTAGTTTTCATGATGTAATATGTGTTACAAACAATAGTAATCAATTCAAAATCAATTTCATGCTATCGTAAATGAAAGCATAATTGAAAAGCATACTAGTCTCTATGGTAATATGGTAAGTATAAATCAAAATGTTCTATGTCTTTTGAATGAATTGTAGCGCCCGCTAGCGTTCATTTATATCCTATGAACCACCCATTGACAGACAAAAATTTTAAGATATTGATGTGGATTAGCAATCGCTAGGATATTCCATCATTGGATGGAATAAGCATAGATTCTAATGTCTATATCATTATGTCGATACTAATGGTTTATGTAGACAACCAACAACCTGGAAACTACAAACTATGTAGCATTGGATGCCACCATGAACTTTTGAAATAGGTTATTTGGTAATTCATTCTTTGAAAATGATTTCGCTTCTAGAATTAGCTAAAATATTTTTCTATAACTATGTGATCTTTATAAATGGTTATGTTTAAAAATACGCATGGCTAACATACATGATTTTATCCACATACCCGTGTTGGCTACCACCACGTGATCCACTGTTACTTTCTATGGGTGTTGGTGGTCTGCATAAACCATTAATTTTTTTATAAATTTGTGGGGCTTAGTAGTGGTTCTTATTTATAAATGCACATGACTAACATACCAGGATTTTCTTGCATATTCGTGGATGATGTGGCTGATTTATCCTCATCTGTGGTCAGTGATGGTGAGCATAGATTATTATTGTCAAAAAACAAGAACAATGGAAATTGAAAATAGATCTCATTAAACATATTTATAAAGTGATTGAAGGTCAATCACCATGATGAGTTGGTTGTGTAGCGTCAAGTTGAGAGGTTTGTACATCAATTCCTATTGTTCTTGGGTTGTCTGCATAAATAATAAATGTGTAAGTAGATTTGTTCGGTTGAAATACATTTAACATGATCACATGTTTGAGTTGTATTCTGCATTTGAGCCATTCTTCATATGAGAATAGTAATGTTTCAAAAAAAATTCTTGACTATGTGTCTCAACAATAAAAATAGCATATTGATTAGATTAAACTAATGCATGTAGTGTGACACTGCTGCTGTATAACACTAATACTATATAATCCCAGAATAACATCGAGTGAACATCTCAGACCAAAACTCATATGATCGCTCAAAAGGAAAAGGATGTTTGGTTCCTTTTAGGCCAATTTCACTTGTAGTTATCAATTGTTGTGGCAGTTTTTCCATCCAATCCCTAGTGACTTATTCTCTTTCATCATTGATTTTGTCATAGTTGTGCACTCCAGTTATTGTGTACATAAGAAACAAACTTTTAAATTTCCCACTGCTATCATAGAGTCTGTAGCATCCATCCAAAATTGATTCTTCACTATCTTTAACCTTTTCCATGTATTTTTTACTGTTTCTCTCAACATTTTTGAATATTCAATTGGTATGAGAAAAATAATACTACATTCTAGAGCACACTAGTTCCAATAATTGTTAGCATCTCCATTATTTATTTAGAAGAAATATTGCTAGACAAATTGCAAAATTTAGTGATAACACATTCTACATTTTGGTGGCATGAATAACTCGATGAGTTGTTGAAAGATGGAATGGTTATGCACATTGACAAGTAAATTCTTTTGTGTCTTCCATCCTTGTTGGTATATTGTCTTCCATTAACACCACATAATTGTCTAATATTTGAGCCTCAACGAGAAGATATTCTTCCGTCACCTGGTCCTTTTGCAATTAGATTTTTTCCCCCTATGTGGGAATCATATTTTCTCTTTCCTTTCCTCTCTTCACCCAATAGTACTTACAACTGGCGGTAGTGTGATTCATGCAATTCAATTTTTCAATTACATTGGATTCACTACATGATGTTAAAAGATCAATATCTAGATGTTTGTCTTTAAAATATTGTAGAAATTGTTCTCTCATTTTTAAGTTTCCTTTTATTCTCCGAAGTAAGAATCAAATTCCTCTGTTATTGCACTTGAGTGAATAGGGCCAATTAACCAGACATCCCATGATTGTACTTTATATGCTAAGATCTTGACAGTTCTTTGTTGTGCATTCCTCTAGCAGCCCTGAATGAATTGGATGTGAATATTTCCAATGAATTAGGCTAAAATTTATCCTAATTATCTTTAATAGGTGAATAAGAAAGGCCGCCGAGATCTTAAAAACTCAAATTTTGTTGTACATTTAGTCCAGGATATCATCCAAGTAATAATAGAAAAGTCCATTTGTTATATAGATTGATAGTTGTGTCCGTTTTGAAAATTAAAAGGCATTGACTCTCAAAGTTTTGGATTCAAAGGGGAATTATATGTTTTATATTTTTAAATAAGGAATAAAAAAGTTAATAACAAATGTAGTAAAATTAAAATTCATTACCTTCTATTCCTTGTTTTTGTGTTTCACCAATCCGGGATGTTGAGGACATCCAAGCGATTTCCAAACTTATCTACCTTTGTATAAAAAATCAATAAACTTGGTTTCTATCCAAGTTTTGTTCATTTCATTATGTTGTTTGCAAATATTAGTAATGGATTCATTAGTTGCATTTGTAGAAAGAATGTGAGCCCTTTGAAATCGTAGCCTTAGATGCAAAGACTTGTAAGTATTTGAGCCCAAAATTGTTTTTTTGTACACATATTGTTTTTTGACCATCAATTATATAAAATTTAACGTCATCCCTTCCCAAATCTTTTATATCTTTGAACACCACAAAATTATTTGTAGAATCCAAGAAGGGAAGAAGAATTACGTCCCTCTGTATAGGAATAACATTTATCAACATGGAGTGCACAAGAAGGTCAACATTATCATCATCAACAGGATGATATTGATACTATGGAGGTGCTACATGGCACCTAGAAACATCAATTGAAAATAATTCACCATTGAACAAAAAGTAATCAAACTGCTACTTAGTTGAAGGTTCTATTTTCGTGAATATAGTGGTTGCTTTCATCACTAATCCAAATTGATTTAGTATCTCTTTCAACCCATGGAACTTTGATCTAGATGGATCAATCTCTAATTTAGCCAAATATGTTTCCTTAACATAGTAAATATCTTAACATGTTTACGCGGTGAAAGAAAACCTTGTATATTCAAAAAATGACAAACAAAAGAGGTTGTATCACCTCTATACTACTTTCTAAGTCGCAAGCATGCCATTGTGAATTTCTTATGCATTTGAATATATAGTTTTATTTTTAACTATTAACAAACCGAAATCCCATCCATGCATTGAACAAGGAAATTTTCTTTTTCTTCCGAGGCTTGTATTTGCCGTTTCTGAAAAAATAAACATCCAAATCCATATCCACAATAAGACACTTATTATTTTTGTATTCAATGTGTTCTACCCGAACATGCAAAGTGTACTAGAATCAATGAATATAGAGGATATAATCATGCTGATTTCCTCATGTCCTTTATCTATAAAAACAACCACATGTAGTTATTCAGGCCATGGACTTCAAAACCATTCGTCATCTCTTTTCTTCTAGCTCTCAATGCCTTCAATGAATGGAATTGCCGAGAATGGATTGTGACCAATGGAAGACATTGTATCTACAATTGGAGTAGAATATATTAAAAATTACTTCACATATGGATTAATTTTTGTTCTCACCATATGTTAATGAATGTAAGTATTAGCCTTTATGATCGCCAATCTCTATAATACTTTAGTTTTTATCATTGGTGAGAAATCAAAGTAAATGTTAGCTACTATTAGGCTTCGACCAAACATGACATCTAACCTTCAACTAGTTACTATAAATCATATTTTGTGGATCACAACATTAATACTAGAAACTATGCAAAATTGTTCTTGACAATTAACACACAACATATTTTGGAAGGATTATCTATTATTTGACAACCATCCACATTGTATAGATTATATGAAAGGAAACATTTGAAAACATATATGTTAGCGAGAGAGAGGATTTAAGTTGACATATGAATGGACAATTTTAATATTACTTGTTGGTAATTTACACCAATTGAATGGACTAGCTTAAAGGCCATTAAGATTTAATCTCCATAACTAGTAGAAAAGAATAATGTAGTGGCTACTAGGCTCAAGAATGTATTTATTTGAAAATAGCTATATGATAACAAACAATGGTCAATCTTAGCAGCCACTAAGCTCCTCTAATTACCGATTTTCATTGTAATCACTGTATGTTTAACTATGGAAAGCTATTGTTTTTCAATGATAGTAATCATATTATATTGGCTAGACTTTTCATGTCGACTCCAATTCAAACACGACATTTCAACAAGACAGATAAAGACTTATGTATTTCACCTAAAATATATCTCTATAAATTATAATCCATATTCATTCATATCAAATAAAAATCCTAGTGACCGTTACAATTTCTTAATTTCAAAATAACTATTGAATAACAAATCATGGTCTAGCTTAGTGGCTCTCTAATAATTTCATTACCTCTAGTCGTAGCAATCACTAGAAGTAAAACTTTAGAATGATTGTTATTATCAATGACTATAATTATATCAAATTAGCCACACATTACAAGGTAGAGTCTATTAGTGCCATTTTTGAGCTTGCACCATTTTTCCCTAAATTTTCCTTTGGTTTGCATGCTCTGGAATGTTTTTTCTCTTAAATTGGTGGTCTGCAACTTTTCCCTCCAGATTGAATGCCTTGAAATGCTCATAAACTTGTTGTTTTGCCCCAATTTGAAAGAAATCTACATGTGTGCCCTGTTTTGTGCCCTAATTTTTCCAAAATGTGGGCTCTTCTGTTTTTCCTCTTTGCCTAATCGTGGAAGTTTAAAATTGATCTATTTTCACTTGTATGCCATTAAAAATCCAATTCCATGATCAAAAATGCTTTAAAAACATGTTTCAGTTGGTTCAATTTCAAGAAATTTGTTGTCCTTGGTGAAAAAATTGAATTCTAGGGCATCCTTGGCATTTTCTGTGTTTTGATAGTCATACGGGTGTCATTTGCTTGTCAATTTCATCTTCAAGATTCATGGCATCATGGCAATTTTTGTGTTTTTGACAGTCATACGGGCATCCTTTGCCCATCAAATTTTAGCTCAAAATCTTCTCATACATGGCTTGTTCTAATTAGACAAGGATCGGCTGGTCATTTCTAAAAAATTAACATTTTTGTGTTTTTGGAAAAAGTGCAAGTTGCCATGGCAGCTCATGCAGTCCTGAGGAGGTACACGTGTCGCAGAATAGTGAAGGTGGATGGGATGGTCATTTTGTGCCTTAGGGAACTTTTGAAAATGTGTGGAAACAAATAAAATTCCCTAAGGCCTACATCCAATCAGAGGAGAACACGTGGCAGGTGGGGAGATGGAAAGGCGGAGGAGTTTGATACTTTTCGGCCTTTGGTGAAAAAGAGTTAAAGTAAAAATTTGACGGCAAAACTTGTAGCCAATGGGATGAAGACATGTGTCACATTTTCATCGTGAGGAAAAACTTTGGGCCTCGGGAAAAATTGATATTTTTTCCCATTTTTGGCATAAAGGCATAAAATTAAAAACAAGAGCGCAAGCCCACGGTGAATCAAAGAATCACCACGCGGGAAAAGGCGGAGGTGCAGGAGTGCGGAGGAAATAATGAAAATTTTCCTTTGTGGAAAATGTTGTTAAAATATAAATAAGAGTACTGCCCTATAGCCAATCAGGTGAGGAAACATGTCCTACGGGAGGGTGGAGCCATGGAGGAAAAATGGAAAATTTTCCTTTTTCCAAAAAGAGGCAAAATGTTAAAATTGAGCCACAACTCCATATTCGGTCACCTTACACCACGTGTCGAGTGACAGAATCGGAGATGTGGGCCCACGGAGATAATTTGGAAAATTTTCCTTTTTCCAAAAGGGTGGAAATGTGTAGAATCGATCCATGATTCCAATGGGACCCACATTGGGACATGTGTCAAGCTCATTTTCAAAGGGCGGAGGGGTGGAGAAAAATGTCAAATTTTTACATTTTTCCAAAAGTGTTAAAATATCAAAAAGTGATCCCAAGCCCATTTCCAATCACATTGTGACATGTGGAGGGCTCAAATTAAAGGATAAAGGAAGATCAACAGTAATTGTGCATTTTTCAGTTTGGCCGCCATTTGAGCTCTAAGAAGCTTGGAGATGTGATTTTTGCATCAATTTTCACACAATTTTTGGCAAATTCATGTCATTTGTGCCTACAAGGACCAATGCAATTGGTTTTGAGGATCAATTTGAAGATCAAAGATGTTTTTGAAATGAATTTTTCCCTAACCCATCCAAAAACGTGAAATATCAAATCTAGAAGTTGCAGAGTCAAATTTTGGAGGGATAAGGATGAAATAATGAAAGGAAGGGGGTCTGCATGCTTTGAAGATGAAAAATTTCAAGGGAAAATATAGGAAGAAGCCCATTCTCTGAGTGACCACTTGAGAAACTCATATAACTCTCTCTATATCATATTTCAAATCATGTTAAGTTGGTTGCATATGTATAGCCATTAACAAGCTCGAGATTGTTTTCAAAACATTCCTAGCTAATAAATCGATCATTTTTGAGTTCGTGGTCTTTGGGAAAAATATGTGAATGCTTACATTTCAGAATGCATTTCATGTTTGTGTTTCTTGTTTCATGTTACAATCGTGTGTTTAAAATCTCAATGGGAATTTTTCATGCAAAGGGTTAGAAGATTTTTAAAAATTCGGAAAACTAAAAATTTCACAAGAAAATCTAGAAAGAAGCCCATTCTCTAAGTAACCACCGGAGAAACTCATATAACTCTCTCTATATCAGATTTCAAATCATGTTAAGTTGGTTTCATATGTATACCAATTAACAAGCTCTGAGATTGTTTTCAAAACATTCCCCTGCTGATAAATCTGATCATTTTTGAGTTATTCTATGTTGTCTTTGGGAAAAATATGTGAATGCTTACATTTCTGAATGCATTTCAAATTTGTGTTTCTTGTTTCATGTTGTAGTCTTGTGTTTAAAATATCTCTTGATCATACATGGTCTCATTTCTTGTGATTATTTTAGTGGCATTTGCAATCTCACATTCAGAAGAGATTTCATTTGATAAAGAGATAAACAAATTTAAAATCGCTTTACTTTCCTTGATTTTAGAGATTGTTTGTAAACCTTTGGGTCCACCTTAGGTCACGATTAAATAGTGATTGTTAAATTCTTCATTCGCTCATTCTAACTCAAGATTTTGTGATAGATGATAAAATATTGTGTGGAAAAGTGTAGATTTCGGCCTCCATTTAATGCATATATCTAGGTTGAAGGGATGATTAACCATTTTGATACTTTCTGCTGTTAAGTTTCTCCATATTTTGTTGAAATCCTCAAAGAGTCTAGTGGATCTTGGTTTGTCTTGTCTAAAATCCACCCAAAAATCATTCAAAACAACTAATCCTACCCTGTTTTACCCTTATTTTGACCTGTATACCCATAGAAGATCAAAATCCATTTGCTAAAGTATACATAACATATCAGGATTTCAAATGTCTTCAGTAACCCTTGCCTTACATTGAAATTATTTCCATAATTTGGAAGTGACAACTTGTGAAATTTAGATTTGGAGTGTTGATCATATTTTCTCAAGGCCCTTTTCATACTATTTTCACAAATTGAGGGATATCTTCATCTCCTTCACCATTTGAGGGTTACAAAATAGGTCCTCTTACCTTGGTTGAAAGGCACAACCTAAAACAGTTAGGAAAAGATCAATTCCTATTTTAGTTCTATCCATCTCTCCGCAAACTGAGTGCCGTTAGATCACATCCCAGTACAAAACGACATACATCATTATCTATCTGTCTTCAAGCTTCATGCCATATCTTTGATGCTTCTCAGACTGAAAAGGAGAACAAATTTGGGTACCAACACTGTGGCACCATTTTTGGGGACATTCTTAGTTCAATTTGATCCATGTGCATACATATTTGAAATATTTGAATGCATATCAAACCCTAGTAATGTCTCTTGCAAGTTCTATCTGCAAATATATTGTTAAAGCATCATTCTATACTTAGATTTGCAAGGTGTATGCAAAGGTTTCAAACTTTGTCTGCAATTTTATCAGTTTCCAGCAATAGTTGCACTTCATTTACATTTTTGGTTGATAGATTCAAGAAAAGGAAGATCTAATCTATA
Source organism: Taxus wallichiana var. yunnanensis (assembly GCA_018340775.1). Lineage (NCBI taxonomy): Eukaryota > Viridiplantae > Streptophyta > Pinopsida > Cupressales > Taxaceae > Taxus > Taxus wallichiana. The sequence continues at coordinate 155,363,030 of CM031235.1, read as the reverse complement.
AAGTTTGGTAAGATTTTCAAGTGCTAATAGGTATTTGACAGAGTATTTTAGTGCATTTGCACAACTAGGGTGAAAGTCCTTAGTGGCGACTCCATGCTATTTTGATCTTGATAAATACTAGTGTCTTAGCTTTCTATCATTTGTTTTTTGGTGTTGCTAATCTTTGCAAAACTGGAAGGAAGAAGATCTCTCTTCAGGAGGGACCCAAGTAGAAAGTTATTTCAAGAATTGGGAAAGATAGTTTTAGAGGAAAGAAAAGTTTGGAAGGTTGTTGAAGGTCAGACATCAAGAAAAGGAATATCCATTGGTGAGAGAGATCATCCTTTAATAGAGGATTATCACTCTTCTTCCAATGATTCTGATTCAAGAAATCTTCTCATAAAATTGTTTGCTTCAACTAGTGAAGGTCCTTCTACTGTACCTGGTGAGTTCCTTCTTCAATCTGCACCTGTGTGTTTCAATTCTAGTAAAATTTCCAAGAAAATCAGCACCTAGAGAATACCAATCTTTTGAACCACATTCTTGAGCCCCAAAGACCTCACACTCCTCATCAGCTTGTGTCACCCCCAAGATCACCTCCACCAGAAAACATGGCTCAACCTCCACCTAGGCCTCCATTTTTGGTCAATACCTTTGGCCCAATAAATTTTAGGGGAATGGCTAGTTATCCTAATGTTGTCCCTCAAGATGTCAGAAATAGATTGCCAAAGTTCCAAGGGAACAATGCTATAACAGGTGATCAACATTTGAAACTCTTTATTAATATGATGGAGGACTTTGAGATTGAGCATGAAGATGTGTATATTAAATTGTTCATTCATACACTAGAAGAGGATGCAAGGGATTGGTACAAGGCTCTGCCTAATAATTCTATTGACTCTTAGACTAAAATAAACAATGCATTTAGATTACAATATGTTAATAAGATTGATCCTAGGTTTCTCTTGTCTGAGTTTGAAAATATCAAGAAGAACCCCAATGAATCAGTTCATGACTTCAACACAAGGTTTAAAAAACTTTGAGAAGGTTACTTGTTAATCTAAGGCCTTGTGATTAATCTTGTTTAATCAAATATGCAGATGGATTTGATAAGAAGGTAGCATACTACTTACGAGACAAAAACACTACTAATTTGAGGCAGGCCTTCACCATGGCACTGCAGATTGAAAAAAATATCAAAGCAATTGGGAAACCTCTCAAGAGATGGTGTAAAGTTGATAAACCCTGACAAGCCTCAAGCAAGCAAGAGTGTAGACTTGGAGGAAGTGGTGAAAACTTTGGCAGGGGTTGTCAAAGAGATTTCCTACAAGTTGGCAAGAGATGAGAAGGGAATTGGGTAGACTTCACAAGGTTAGCAAAAATCACAAAACCATGATAGATTTTCCAATCATCCTAGGGGTGATCAGAGATCTGATGATAGAGGGAAAGGACCCATGGGGTCTGCAAATAGACATCCTCAAGCATGTGAAGGAAGAGTGTTACCTGATCCCCTAACTGCTGGGTTCTTTGCTGCATTGAGGAAGTTGTTGATATTGATTGGTGTGATAGGTGTTTTCTACCCCATCCTCCATGTGAAATGGACTAGCAAGATGGTGAAGCTAATAATGATGATGATGTTGATGATGATATTTGCATCGTGGGCTATTCTTCAAGCTCACAAGAAGGAGCAACATCAACTGAGGTAATAAGTGAAAGGACAACTATAACCTTTTGGGATTGCATCAAACGGGTATAACTCCTTCCCTCTTATACTCTTGAGGTAGATTTAGTGCAAGATTTTTATATTCCTAACAATAACTTTGAATACTTAAGAGCTCTGATGATTAAGAAGTATGATGGTGATATCCCTTCAGAGGAAGATAGACAATTGTTAATGAATGTTGTTTTGGCTTAAGAGAAAGATTATAACACTAGAAGCAAGGTTGTTAGGGAGTTGGGCCTCAAGCCAAACCTGAAATTTCCTTTCTTACAAGTATTCCCAAAGAAGCTTGTAGAAGAGAAACACCTACCAAAAGCTCTATTTTCCTAAGAAAAAAATTATAGTCCTCCTCATGACCAGAATGCCAAGAATCCCTTTCCATCTAATGAATATGCTTGTCTCCATTCCAATTTTGCCTTGCCAAAGAACGTTCCCTATGACATAGCCCAAGTATTGAACCAAATCAAAGTGAGTGTTCCAATCTTTGATTTTCTTAGGATTCCCGAGCACAAGAAGAGAGCATTTGAGTACTTGGGATTGAAAGAGGAGAAGAGTACCCCAAGCAAAAATGTAAACGTTGTTGAAAATCCTCCCGAAATCATTACAGACTGAAACACCAACAACATTATAGGATCCTAGAGAAACACCCGAGGTATACTTGGGGACATCCTTGGTTGATTCCTAATTGAGTGTTGATCCATTCTTTACAACTTTGATGATAAAGGATAGACTACCTTAAAATTGTATGTTTGATTTCGGTGCATCATGCAATGTCATGCCTTTAGAAGTCATGAATGAGTTGGATATCAAAGTGACAGAGCCTATGGAAAGTGTACTGACATGGACTCAAGAGAAGTGCTAGTAGTTGGTTGTGTGAAGGGTGCAGTAGTGCAACTTGCATCTTATCCTGGGAGGAATTTAAAATTGGATGTTGTGATTGTTGATTTCCCTACCAAATGGGGTATGTTATTGTCAAGAAAGTAGGCTGCAAGTGTTGGAGGGAGTGTCCAAATGGATTTATTTTTCCACCATTCCCATTGAAGATATCCTTGTAAAATTATATGGAGAGAAGAAGATGTTGCATCTGATTGAGGATCCAAACAATGCTTCTTATGAAGTATTATTTGTTGATGTTGATGTTGATAATTTTATTGGGTTTGTTGATGGTAAGGAGCACAAGATGGATCAGTCTAGGTTCCTTGAATAGGTAGGTTCTCCTTGGACCTTGCTCCAAATTTTGAAATGGTGCTGGTGTAATTCTGATTTCTCCTAGCTTGGAAGAGTTTGTTTTTTCTTTCAAGATTAATTTGAATGTACTAACAACATTGTTGAGTGTGAAGCATTATTATTGGGTCCGAGAATTGCATGGAAGTATGGTGTCAAGGACATCATTGCAAAAGGATATTCAGAGCTAGTTTTCAAAAAAATAAGAAAACTCGTATGCTACAAAAAAACAACGGATGAAACAAGATAAACATGCGGTTTGGGATCTAAGTGAGATGTTTGATTCCTTCAAAATTATGCATCATGACAGGAGTTTCAATGCTACTACTGAAAATTTGTAAGTGTTGGGGTCAAGATTTGGAAATTTCACCATTTCACCTTATTGTGAGTACAATATTGAAGTGTTAACTAGGTCAGCTGTCCCTGACAACATCAAGTATTGGAAAGTGTTTAATGATGATGCTCAAGTCCAAAGATTCTTACAAAATAATGGTGAGTTTGCATATCAGAATATTGATTGGGAACCAATGGTGTGTGTGATTGAAGGAAGAGAGACTTTGTTTGGAAAGGATATTATCCAATTAAAAACTAACACCATTCTTAGAGGTATTATCACACTTGAGTCGAATTTTGACAATGTTGATTACATCATCAATAAAAACATGTCTACCTCAAGGGATGTAGAAGAGCATAACTTGGGCACTAATGATAAACCAAGAAAATTTTGGTTGGGAAAAAATCTAAACAAAGAAGAAAAACAATCCTATGTTCAACTATTGAAGAAATATCAGAACTGTCTTGCTTGGTCTTATTCAGAGCTGAAAGCATACAGAGAGGACTTGTTTTAGCATGAGATTCCTCTTGAAAAAATGCCAATCCCTTCATACAAAAGAAGAGGCCAATTAATCCTCCTCTCCATGAAAATGCAAGATGAATTGAAGAAACTGAAAGAGGGAGGGATCATTCAGCCCACAAGGTATTCATCTTGGGTTACAAACCTTGTGCTAGTTAGAAAGAAAAATGGAGATATCAGACTTTGTGTAGACTTCAGAAATCTAAATAGAGCTTCATTGGAAGACAATTATCCTTTGTGAAACATGGAAAAAAATTTGTAGTTAGTTCTTTGGATTTGACTTGTTGTCCACCTTGGATGGTTTCTCTGGCTACAATCAATTTGTTGTCAAGGAGTCAGAAAGATTTAAAATTGCCTTTACCACTCCTTGGGGAACATATGTCTATGTAAGAATGCCTTTTGGTCTCATGAATGTTGGAGCTACTTTCCAAAGAGCAATGGATGTTGCTTTTGTTGGTTACATAAATGACTTCATTGCAGTTTATCAGGATGATGTGATTGTGTTTTCAAGGAGTAGAAAATATCACTTGCAACACTTGGAAAGAATGTTGATCAGATGTAGAGAATATGACATTTCTCTCAATCCAAAGAAGTGTCATTTTGGGGTGAAAAAGGCCAAACTGATTGGTCATATTGTTTCAAAGGTTGGTGTCATGATTGACCTTGAGAGGGTAGAAGTAATCAGTAAGGTTCCAATTCCAAGAACAAAGAAGGGCATCCAATCCTTCTTTAGGTAAATCAATTTCATTGGAAGGTTTGTGTCTATTTTTTCTGAATTGACTCTTCCTATTACATGCATGTTAAAGAAAGACCAAGTTAACAAATGGGAGGAGGCTACTATTCAATATTTTGAAGGAATCAAAGAAGCATGGAAACATGCACTTATCTTGGCAACTCTGAATTATAAGAATACTTTCCAAATCTTCTCCTTTGCTTCTGAAAATACCATTGCATCTATTTTACTATAGAAGGATGAAGATGGGGTTGAGAGGCCTATTGCCTTCTTTAACAAGGCTTTACAAGATGATGAGTTAAAATACACAATCATAGAAAAACAAGCATTTTCCTTGGTGAAAGCAACAAAGGTTTTCAAGTCTTATATCTTAAGTTCAAAATTTTTTGCTTATGTTCCCCACACCATGGTAAAATACATCTTATCAGAGATGGAGATCTCAAGCAAAAGATGCAGATGGGTGAACAAACTGTAGGAATATGACATGGATATCCAAACCAAAAATTTGGTGAGAGGTTTGGGTCTTACTAAGCTCATGATTGAGAGCAACTTGCAGACTATGGAAGTGATTGAAGTAGAGGAAGAAAGGGCAGATGTTCTTGAGAATTTTTTAAGTTCTGAGTGGTAAAAGGATGTAATCTTTTACCTCATACACCTATGATTCCCTGATCATTTGAATAAAAATTATAAAATATCCCTCAAGCTGGCTTCTTAAAAAATACATCATCACTGACTTTGAGCTGGCTTAGAAGAACCATGAAGGTGTCCTCTTGAAATGTATAATTGAAGATGAAGATACCAAAAAAGTTGCTGATTTCCATGGGGGAGTTTGTGGAGGACACTTTGCTGGAAGGGTTACAACACACAAAATTTTGAGAGTTGGTTATTGGTGGCCTACTCTCTTCAAAGATACAACCCTGCTGGTTAGAAAATGTGAAAGTTTCCAACATTTCTTTGCAAGAATGAAAGCTTGTGCTCCCTTCCTTTGTAGCCCTGTATCAATTGAAGCTCCTTTCAAACAATGGGGAATAGACTTCATTGGTGAGATTCTAGACCCTTGTAGTGTTGGAAATAAGGGGATTCTTGTAGCCACAAGTTTCTTCATCAAGTGGGTAGAATCAATCCCCACCAAGAAAGCAACACACCAAGTTGTTATGGACTTCTTATTGAATCATATCATATGTAGATTTGGTGTGCTAGTCAAGATTATTGTTGATAATGCCATGTGTTTTAGAGCTAAACCCTTTATGGCAATGTGCAAGGAGTATAAAACCAATCTGGGCTTATGCTTCAAACTACAACCCTCAAGGATATGGACAAACCGAGTCCAACAATAAGAACTTGTTGAAGATCATTAGAGAACCTTGGAGTTGCAAAAAGAAAATGGGGTGAACAATTGAAATTTGTAGTTTGAGCTAATAGAATCACTACCAAAAGAGCTACTGGTAATAGCCCATTTGAGTTGGTGTATGGAACTCAAGCTCTCCTACCCCTTCATCCGTAATTATCTTCATTTCATTTTTTCAACAACTTGAAGATCAAGAGGTCAGTCCCTATGAAGCAAATATTAATCATATTGTTGAGCTAGATGAAGAAATAAGATCATCCCACCAAAGGCATGTCATATTTAGAAAGAAATTGAAGAGGTTGTTTAACAATAAGGTCACCCCTAGGTTTTTCAATATTAGAGATCTGGTTTTGTTGTGGGATAGCAAAAATGAAGATAAGGAAAAACATGGTAAATTTGATGCATTATGGATGGACCCTTACTCCATTGATATCGAATTGGTGAGAATACCTTTTTCGAGAAGGACTTAGATGGAGATTTTCTGAACTACCTATTAATGGTAGACATCTAAAGCATTTCTTGGATTAATCCTCAAATTTGAGGTATGCACCACTTGTATAGTGTATAGTATTTGTTTTTGGCTTTGTTTTTGGTTTTTCTCGGTTTTGGTTTGCCCTAATCTTGGCAAACCATTTTTTGCCGATTGGATCTGGTTTTTCTTCCCTACATTTTGAATTCGTTGCCCAATGGTTGTTTTTGGCACTTGGTCTACTTCTTTTATTCTTTTGGAACTCACTGGGAGTGCCCATCCTCGAGCATGAGCCGATGTTGGTGCTATTTTTGAGATTGCACCATTTTACCCTAAAATTTCCTTTGGTTTGCATGCTCTAGAATGTTTTTTCTCTTAAATTGGTGGTTTGCAAATTTTCCCTCCATATTGAATGCCTTGAAATGCTCATAAACTTGTTGTTTTGCCCCAATTTGAAAGGAATCTATATGTGTGCCCTGTTTGTGCCCTAATTTTTCCAAAATCTATGGGCTTTGTCATTTTTCCTCTTTGCCTGATTGTGTAAGTTTAAAATTGATAGATTTACACTTGTATGCCAATGAAAATCCAATTCCATGATCAAAAAAACTTTAAAAACATGTTTCAGTTGATTCAATTTTGAGAAATTTATCATCCTTAGTGAAAAAATTGAATTCTAGGGCATCCCTGGCATTTTCTGTGTTTTGACAGTCAAACGGGTGTCATTTTCCTGTCAATTTCATCTTCAGCATTCATGGGTGTCGCTGGCAATTTTTGCATTTTTTGACGGTCATACGGGCGTCCTTTGCCCGTCAAATTTTAGCTCAAAAATATTCTCCTACGTGGCTTGTTCTAATTGGACAAGGATCAGTGGGTCATTTCTAAAAACTTAACATTTTGTGTTTTCGGAAAAAAGTGCAAGTTGTCCGCATAGCTTAGCCGTAGGCCCCCAGAGGAGGTACACGTGTCGTAGGCAGAGTGAAGGTGGATGGGCGGGTCATTTTGTGCCTTAGGGCACTTTGGAAAATGTGTGGAAATGAAGAAAATCCCTTAAGGCCCGCATCCAATCAAATGAGGACACGTGGCAAAGGCGGGAGATGGAAAGAAAAAGGAGTTTTATACTTTTGACCTTTGGTGAAAAAGATTTAAAGTACAAAATTGAACCGCCAACTTCGTACCAATGGGATGAAGACATGTGTCACATTTGCATCAAAGGTGAAACTTCAGGCCTGGGAAAAATTGAGATTTTTTCCCATTTTTGGAATAAAGGCATAAAATTAAAAGGAGGAGCGCAAGCCCACAGTGAATTAGCAATCGCCACGTGGCAGGGAAAGGCGGAGGTGCGGGAGTGTGGAGGAAATGGTGAAAAGTTTCCTTTGTGGAAGATTTTTTTAAAATATAAATAAGAGTACTACCCTATAGCCAATCATGTGAGGACACATGTCTCGGGAGGGCGGAGCCACAGAGGAAAAATGGAAAATTTTCCTTTTTCCAAAAAGAGGCAAAATGTTTAAAATTGAGCCATGACTCCATATTCAGTCATATTACACCACGTGTCGTGACGTAATCAGAGATGTGGGCCCATGGAGGTAATTTGGAAAATTTTCCTTTTCCAAAAGGGTGGAAATGTGTAGAATTTGTCCATGATTCCAATGGGACCCACATTGGGACATGTGTCAAGCTCATTTTCAAAGGGTAGAGGGGCGGAGAAAAATGTCAAATTTTTACATTTTTCCAAAAGTGTTAAAATATCAAAAAGTGATCCCAAGCCCATTTCCAATCACATTGTGACATGTGGAGGGCTCAGATTAAAGGATAAAGGAAGATCAACAAAGTAATTGTGCATTTTTAGTTTGGTTGCCATTTGAGCTCTAGGAAGCTTGGAGATGTGATTTTTGCATCAATTTTCACCAATTTTTGGCAAATTCATGTTGTTTGTGCTTGCAAGGACCAATACAATTGGTTTTGAGGATCAATTTGAAGATCAGAGATGTTTTTGAAATGAATTTTTTCCCTAACCCATCCAAAACGTGAAATATCAAATCCAAAAGTTGCAGAGTCAAATTTTAGAGGGATAAGGATGAAATAATGAAAGGAAGGGGGTCTGCATGCTTTGAAGATGAAAAATGTGCCTCCATAATGGATAATGATGCTAATTCACAATGATTCATCTCTTTTTGAGACAACTGATAACTTTTTGGACATGTTCTATTAACTGTCCCTATCTGTGAATCATGAGAAATTTTTGTAACAAATTTGATCCTTTGGCATATTATTTTCTTGGGAAAGAAGGCTCGAAGGAGATTGAAAGCTATATATTGCATGAATTTGTCATGCAAAGGGTTGGAAGAGTTTAAAAATCCTAGAAAACTAAAAATTTCACGGGAAAATCTAGGAAGAAGCCCATTCTCTGAGTGACCACTTGAGAAACTCATATAACTCTCTCTATATCATATTTCAAATCATGTTAAGTTGGTTGCATATGTATAGCCATTAACAAGCTCTGAGATTGTTTTCAAAACATTCCCTTGCTAATAAATCTGATCATTTTTGAGTTATGTTGTCTTTGGGAAAAATATGTGAATGCTTACATTTCGTAATGCATTTCATGTTTGTGTTTCTTGTTTCATGTTACAATCGTGTGTTTAAAATCTCTCTTGATCATACATGGTCTAATTTCTTATGATTAGTTTAGTGGCATTTGCAATCTCACATTCGGGAAGAGCTTTCATCCGATAAAGAGATAAACAAATTTAAAATCACTTTACTTTCCTTGATTATAAAGATTGTTTTTAAACCTTTGGGTGTACCTTAGGTCATGATTAAATAGTGATTGCTAAATACTTCATTCGTTCATTATAACTCAAGGTTTGGTGATAGATGATCAAAGATTGTTTGGAAAAGTGCAAATTTGGGCCTCCATTTAATGCACATATCTTGGTTGAAGGGACGATTAACCATTTTGATACTTTTCATTGTTAAGTTTCTCAATATTTTGTTAAAATCCTCAAAGAGTTTGGCAGATCTTGGTTTGTCTTGTCTAAACTCCCACCCAAAATTCATTCAAAATAGCTAATCCTACCCTGTTTTACCCCTGTTTTGACCTATATACCCACGTAAGATCAAAATCCATTGGATAAAGTATGCGAGAACATATCAAGATTTCAAATGTCTTCAGAACCCTTGCCTTGCATTGAAATTATCTCCATAATCTTGAAGTGACAACTTGTGAAAGTTAGATTTGGAGTGTCGATCATATTTTCCTAAGGTCCTTTTCATACTATTTACACAAATTGAGGGTTACAAAATGGGTCCTCTTACCTTGGTTGAAAGGCACAACCTAAAACAATTAGGACAAGATCAAGTCCTATTTGAGTGCTATTCATCTCTCCACAAACTGAGTGTTAGTTAGATCACATCCCCGAGTTATAAAATGACATACATCATGATCTATCTGTCTTCAAGCTTCATGACATATCTTTGATGCTTTGAGACCGAAAAGGAGAAAAATTTGGGTACCAATAGAGTCAATTGCTTCACTAATTTCCATTGAGAGAGATTAAGAATTTATATTCATATTAAAGGAATAACCTTACGGCTGATAGGTGCAACAATTTCTAAATTTGAATATATATATATAATAAACAATGTGTAGTGCCCACACTTTTTATAGCTCAGTAGCTTGTTGTTTCTTTGCTCATAGACATGTTTTGACAGAGTTTTGTTATATCGTGGACATTATATTAGAGATTGGATCTTATTAGACATGTGTGGACATTCAGGCGTATAGCGCCAATTTAGCTTAATTTCTATGTTGTCGCATTTTCTTATGATGTCATGGATACTAATGGATATGATGTTGTGTTTAGAACATAATTATATTGATGGATAGTTGTTGTATGTTGGAATTCCCTCTCTTTTTGCCTCTTGTTTGGTCACATCCATGTAAGGGGTGTGGATTGGAGTGCTTGTTAAAAGTTTCACTAATTTTGTCTTGTTAACTTTTGGGGAATTTGGGAGAAGAGGGCAAAAAGACAGTTTTACCCTTTCTCTCTTTTGTTTTGGAATCTTTGACCTTGAAGGAGGAGAGGGGTGACACATGTCACCCCCTCATTTGTGAGGATTCTTGCTTGCTCCTCTTCAAATTCCTATTCATGGGAAAAGAGATGGACTTTTTCTCTTGGAACTTCTTACTTGGATGCTTGGGTGATTGGAGCTAGTGATTTGCTTGAGTCAAGAATGGAGAAATTTGAAGTTGGAAATATTTTTGGAGAGCTTTCTTTGAGGTAGGCTCTTATGTCTTTTGTTTGTATTATTTTCCTTTTAGATGTTAGATTTGGCTGTTTGAAATTGTTATTGTTGCATATGGATTTTGGTTGTTGTTTGCTTGTTTTACTCCCTCCATCATATGGCATGATGGAGTTTTGGAGTTGTGGGGGAAGAGAGAGGGATTTTTCCTCTCAATCCTCAAGGCTTGATGGACAAGCCTTGTAGGGTCTTATAGTTTTTTTTTCCCTCAAATGGTTGAGGTGGGGAAGTTGATTCATTTGGCTTGAATCTCCTTCCCATTTCTTGGTAAGGAAACCCCATTGGGGTTTTAAAATCCTTCTAAGAAGGACTTGGGGAAATGGTGGAGGAATAAGGAGGGATTGTATGTAAATGGAGAAATAAGGAGGGTATGGAGTATTTGGTTTATGCAACTATTATTGGATTATAATTATTGAAGAACATCTTTCCTCTCTTCCCCATGTTGTTATAGAGTTAGAACTTGGGTTCTTCTCTTCTTCCTTCCTTTTAAATTTTGGAGTCTTGTCTTGTTTTTGTCCTAATTTGTGTGTTTGTGTCATTGTTAGTTCACCCTCCATCTTGTGCAAGTTGTGGTTGTTGTCCTCTTTCCCATGGGCTTGGGGGAGGCTAGCATGCATCCCAACCTTGGGAGAGGCATGTAATGATGCCTATGGTTGGGTGGCAAACAAGCTTTTTTTCTCCTTGTTGGTTTTCTTGAAGGCTGCTGAAGTGGATCTCAAAGTTGGTGTTGATGGCATCTTGGCCTCTTTATGTTCTATCATTTTTGTGTGAAGCATTGAAAACTCTAAAGCATGGTTGGGTGGAAACATCTATTGTTGTAAAGTCTCCCTTGTATGTTTGGAGATTATTTTTCTTTTAAAACTTGAGTAAGATTAAGTTGAGCAAAACCCCCTTTTATCCCTTTGAAGGAGCTTTGCATTGTACCTTTCTTGAGTAGTTCCTTGTATCTTGAAGAATCAATGTAAAGTAAGTTTGAACTTCTTGATAAGAAATTTTGTATTAGATGCTCTTCTCTTATAAAAATTTGATGTAACTCTTGTTGTGAAGAAAGGTTAAGCTCATCAGAAAAGAAATGTTACTTAGACTACCTTTGAAAATGTTTAAAGAATTTGAATGTGTTTTGTTCTTGTTTATCTCTGCAAAAAAAAAATAAATAAATGATACATAGGTATATTTCTTGTTGGTTATTCTATTTGGAGAATAAATTTGAAATATGTTTTGTTTAAAACATCGGAAATGAAATATAAGTTTTAACAACGAATCTCTTGAATGATAATAAATGGGAATATTTTTCCTTCTTGCCTTTCTTTTGTTTTGTTTTCTCTTCTTACAATTGTGGTAAAATAAATAAAGGAAATGAAAGTTTGTTTTTCTTTTGAGAAGATTAGAAGTTGAGATTCATTAAAGTAAAAAAAAGGGGGGGGCATTATTATACCTATTTATATATATGTACCTATTTATATTTATATATATATATATATATATATATATATATATATATATATACATATATATATATATATATATATATATATATATATATATATATATTTATATAACTAGCTTGTTAATAAACTATTTAATATGCATATTCATGTATTTTAAATTGTCAATAAAATTTTTAACCAATCAAATATATATATATATATATATATATATATATATATAATACGTATTTAAATAAACTTTAAACCAATTTTAATTAAACAACAAATAAAAAAATTGTATATGCAATGTGGAGGGGCAAACCCATCGCCGACCTCCACTCCCGCGCCCCATGCCGCCGTGGCGCCACCCCCACAAAACGTTGCTCCCCTCTCCATCCCTCCCACGCGCCCTGTCCCCAGGCGTGCGGCTCCTGCTCTCCCCCACACCCTCGACTCCCCACCAAACTCGTGCCCTCCTACATGGCCCCTACCGCTTGTCCAACCCCATACCCCCACAAAACCCTTCATTGCCCTCTCATAGTGTAGTGCCCACATTTTTATAGCCCTAGTTATCTGTTGGTTTCTTTATTCCTAGACATTTTTTGATTGAGACTCGATAGAATTTGGACATTTTAGTATGATATTTTATCCTCATGGACATTATTGCATTTTGGGCGCGTAGCGCCAATTGAACTAGATTCGATATCGATATATTTCTTAGGATATTGATGACACTAACAAGGTTATATGATAGACTTATTGGTTAGATGTTAGTTTCTTGTGGTTGATTTGATTTATGATATAGTGTTTTGGATTTAATGAAGGTGATTTTCATGCTAACCTAAGTGTATGTCATTACAATTTTATTGTGGATGATTCATGGCAAACTATGTGGGTAATTGTATGCATTGCACTATCAATTGTAAATTATGTTCAGACATTATAAGTTTGATTGATATTGTGATGTTTAGATGATGTTTATTATATTGGACAGATGCGGTTAATGTGTGTAATGAGTGTGCAGGTGACAGGTATAGGAGAGCATGGGTTTCAGGGCAGCTACACAATTGTGCACAAGCGGCCCACGGGCTGAGTCCTAACCATGCTAAATGATTGAGGCCTTAGATTAGATGTATTTAATTGGGCACCATGGGTGAACCCTCAATTTGTAATGTAATTATGTCTTGTAAAATTAATTATGTTTAGGGTGTGTTTTATTAAGTAAACTAGCTTAGGGGTTAATGATCTTAGCTTAAGTTAAGTGTTGGTTTTGGGAAAGTGTGTGTGTATTGGTAGAAGGGATTGGGGACCACATGTGAACCTTGGGTGGACCCCACACCCTCTACCCATGTGCCCAAGCATGCCAAACCCGAAATTGGGTTATTTTGGGTAATTTTTGGGACCCCTTTTGAGTTTGGGGGTTCCCTTAGCATGAAAATGGGCCCTTGGACCCTACCTAATAGGTAGGGGGCCTATTTCCAAGGTTTGGAGGGAGTTTCCCTCCCATTTAGCCCTCTTTAGTCACCATCCATGTAAGATGGTTGGGTTGTGTGAAAGTGTTAAAAGTTGTTCCACTTTGTTTTATTTTAGTTTTTGGTATTTTGGGTGAAAAGGGATAAAAGGTGAGTTTACTCTTACTTATTTGGTTTTTGGAATCTTTGACTCTTGAGAGGAGAGGAGGTGACACTTTTCACTTTCTCATTGGTGAGGAAACTTTTGGGTTCCTCTTTTTATTCTTCCTCATGGGGAAGGAATGGGTCTTCTTGGTTCATTTTTTTGGAGCACTTGGAGAATTTTGGGAGCTTGGAAGGGAGCTTGAACAAAGGGGAAAAGCTTATAGTCTTGGAAAGCATTATAGAGGTAGGGTTCTTAACCTTTTTCCTTCTTAGTTTTATTATCTTGTAAACTATGCTTGATCAATAAAATAGTGTGTGAAATGATGTGTTGTGAAGTTGTATGGTGAATGTGGTTGTTTTCTTGTTCTTGTTATTTTTTCTTTGTTTTCTCTCCACCATCATTTGGAATGATGGTTTTTGGAGAATGTAGGGGAAGAGAGGGATTTCCCTCTCAAACCTCATGGTTGTTGGTCAAGCCATGAAGGTCCCTTCTCATCCCCTCATATGGTTTGAGGTGGGAGAAATGTTCACATGGCTTGAACCTTTCCCCATTCTTGGTGAGGAAACCCTCTTGGGTTTGAAAATCCTCCCAAGAAGGATTTCTATAGCTTAAAGGAGGAATAAGGAGGATGAATGATTAGGAGGTATAAGGAGTATTGTATATATGTATTTGTTGGTGCTCCTATGGTTGGACACCTTGATTTGGGCATCCTACTTCCTCTCTTCCCCCTTGTGAGGTTGACCTTGTTCTCCTCTTGTGTTGTTTTTTGTATAGTAGGTCTAAATGGTTGAATGGTCTTATGTCTTCTCTTGTTGTGTGTTTAAATCCCCATTATACTTGTGCACATTGTGGAAGCTAGTTCCTCTCTCCCATGGGCTTGGGGGAGGCTAGCATGACTTCCAACCATGGAAAGGCATGTGATGATGCCTATTGGTTGGGTGGTAAACAAGCCATGTTCTCTTGGAGTTGGATTCTTGTAGGAGTATTGGAGTTGGAGCTCAAGTTGGAGATAGTTGAAGCCTCTTGCCATCTTGGTCATCCTCATCTTTTGTGGGCATTACCTTCATGTTGTAAATAAATGTGGCTTGTAAAGTTTCTCATTTTTGTATATAACCATTTTGTACTTATTGTTCTTGAAAACATTGGTCATCACTAAGAAAGTTTCTATTTTATAGTTGCAATAATCTTGTAAGATTGTCATTTGAATTTATAATGAAACCATGAACTTGTTATTTTCAATGCCTTCATTTGGAAGAAATGTTGTTTAGAAAAATAAAAAAAAAAGTATATAGTTATGAAATTTACACTTGAAATATTTAGTTGTGCATTACATATAAAATCTAAAAATTTAGTGTGCTTGCATCATTTAAATCATTAGAGAAAAAAATATGGCATTACATTTTGGTATCAGAGCGAGGTTCAAAAACACGGACTCTTTGGGTAACTTCTTGAAAGGAAAGTTAGTTATTGGAAGGATGTTTTAAGTGCTATGAACAAAAAAATAATCTGTCTTTTCTTTTGTTGTTGGATTTCCCTCTTGTAGAAATCCGTATTAGTTGTTTAGTTATTACATTGTAGAAAAGTTAGTGTTACATGACATTGAATGAAAACCATTATCCTAGTTGCCCTATATCTTTCTTTTTGAAATTTTTGTAGCACTATTTAAATAAAATGAGATTTGATGTTTCTTGTATGTGATAGTGAACAGTTGATTTTATTGAGAAAACCACTTGCTCTTCCCTACAAAAATAAAAATAAAAATAAATATAGTTTTGTTTGAATAAATACATTCTATTTTTAAAAAAGGGGGTTTGAAAATAAAATAAAATGATAATAATAATAACATTATATTCTGATTTTGTGGCAGAATATAACATACTTATTATATAATATATAATATATTATATATTATATAATATATTATACACATATTTTTATATTAAATTATATATATATATATATATATAGAACTTTTTGTTTATGTGTTTATTTTATTTTATTAAAAAGTAAATAAAATAAAAATAATAAAACAAAACTCATTGATGTTGTGTAAAATGAAGCCCCAACCCACCCGCACCCAAACCCCCTGCTACGCCCGCACCTGCCCCCCCCGAACCCCTATAACCCCGCGCCCCGGATCCCTATACCTCCCCGAACCCCCGCCTCCCACAAACCCCCAACCATGTCTCGAGACTCCCAACACAACGCCCCCTCCCCGCCCCGGCCACGGACCCGCCCCGCGCCCCGCCCGCGCACCCGCGACCCGCCCTTTCCGCGCCCATGTCCCTCTCGCGTGGCTCCGCCGCCGCCTACCCTCACACCCCCGCCCCCTCCCCCGCCCCGCGGCCATTACTCCACCCAACCCACCTCCAATCGCCAATTTTTAACGTACTCAAAAAAAAAAAAAAAAAAAAAAAAAAAAAAAAAAAACCCAACAAATATATATATATATATATATATGTTAACAAAACAAACCAATATATATATATATATATATATATATATATGATCATCAAAAAAATTGGGTTTTTTCTTTTCTTTTTCTTCAACAAGTTTCACAGAAGAACAAGAAAATACATGGATTTTACAAAAAAAAAAAAAAAAAGATTCCATGAAGCCAATCTCCTCTAGTTCCTCCACCTGCACAAAGAGAGAACAAGGAAAACAAAATAAGAGAAATAGAGAGAAGAATAAACAAAATGAATGAATAAAGGAATGAAAAGGAAAATAAAAACAACATAGAGATATTTAGGGCAAATTTTAGGGTTTTCATAGGACAAATTTTGATCAAGGGCTAAGAAACATTTGATCCTAGGGTTCCTATTTAATCTTAACCCTCTTAAGTCATGGGGATTTTAAATTAAATAAATGAATGAATAAATAAAAAGGGGGGGGGTGTGTGTGTGGATAAACTAAGTTAAAAGGGGGAACAAAATTAAATTTAAAGAGTGTAGAAAAATAAATAAAAATAAATTAATAAAAGGGGGAAGACTAATTTATGCAAGGGGTGTAAATTTTTGTTTAAAACCCTAGGGAGCTTAATAGATTAAAATAATTAAATTATTGCGGGACGGTATTAATTTATTTCGGGAAAATAAATAAATAAATTAATTAATTAATAATTATTATAAATTAATTATTAATGGGAAGGGGCATTGCTTCTGGTGTTATAATGATAATAACAATAATAATAATAATTAAAATAATAAAAATAATGATAATATAACGCTTCCAACAAACGTTTAGAAAGTTTATAAAACATTTTTTTTTACCTCGGGTTCAGGATGGCACCCAAGAGGGGACGTTCAGCTCGAGGTTCGGGATGTAGTGCGCCTACGCGGGAGTCGCCGGCCCCCGATTTTGGGCCTCAGATATTAGAGACCCTACAGCAGCTGATAGGTGTCGTACAGGAGCGTCTTCCACCACCGCAGGTGCCGAGAGAGGAGGACATTCAGTTAGGAGACGAGGAGTTGATTGGTGAGGATGCACATCCAGAGCCACCTGAGCACGACATTCCAAGACGAGAGAGGTCACGCAGCCCTTCCATCCTTGGCGAGAGGGTGGCCTCATTTCGTCACAGCCATTCACACAGCTTCGAGGGACCTTTTGGAGATATGCGACCCCTCTCACCTGTTAGACCACACCGTCAGGATCGAGACACAGGCAGTGTGATTCGAGACCTTCTTTGCCTTCACCACCTACGCGCCATGGTTTGACAAACTGGATTTGGGGCAGAGTCCTAGCTCCTTAGCTTGGATAGCTACTTTGGCTTGCACTCTCATGAGAGCAATGTCAAAGCCAGGTTCGCCATACACCTCCTCCGAGACGCAAAGCAGGTGTTTGGTGGAGGAATGAGGAGCGGAAGCTCCATTTGACTCGGGATACAGTGACCTGGGAGTTGTTCGAGGAGTGATTCAGGGCCCAGTATATGTCAGAGCATTTTGTGCAGAAGAGGATCGATGAGTTTCACGACTTACGACTGGTGGTTCGGCTCAAAGTGGCGCAAAGATGAGAGCAGGTTCTTGGATCTCTTGCAGTATGTAGACTACCTGCAAGACGAGAAGTTGCAGGTAAACAGGTTCATTCGGGGCTTGAATGCAGATATAGCAGGAGCTGTTAGGATGTTATCTCCTCCCACGCTCGAGAAGGCCGTTAACAAGGCCTACTTGGCTGAGGAGAATAGGACCAAGGCTCAGGAGCACAGAGATAGAAACTAGAGCAAGTTCCAGGATAGGATTGCATTCCAGAATCAGAGAGCACGGGGAGCAGTACCATCCCCTAGAGGAGGATTCTGGTCTTCTCCAGCAGCATCGAGAGCTCCTCCACACCCATCACAAATGGACACAACATCGGGGACACCAAAGCATCGAGGGTAGAGCATGGACTCAAAGTTTTCAGCGAGGTGGGTCTAGAGGTGGTTTTGGTGGGTCTAGAGACAGGAGGCCAAGTACTCATCACTCTCGCCTTGACCCCGCTCGTAGATAGCCTCGCTAAGGTTGGACCGGCAGTTGGCCGCCAGAGACAGGAGGGACCCCATCTCAGTGGGGTACAGGAGGATGTTTTATTTATGGGGCTCCAGATCATTATGTGCGTATGTGTCCACACAAGCCCACTACTACGGATATGCAGAGAGCTCCTAGATCCGAGCAGATGGTGGGTGACGTGGGACGCACCCATCGTGGTGTGTGTATGCAATTGTGACAACCGCCAGATGAGCATCGTGCCACGCAGTCATTGAGACGCAGTACTATCGGGGTATTTCTATCTCAAGATTTTTATTCAGTGTGCTTGATTCCTTTATAGCACCTTCTATAGTGGACCAACAGTGTGGGCTAGTGGTGGCTAGCAAAATGCCCAGATAGTTGGTAGGTTGAGTTTGCCTCTGGGGCTAAACTCGCCGTGGACTCGTATGTGGAGAGTTGTGTACTCGATTTGGGAGTCTTCTCCACTACGCTTGACCTCCGAGTTATTCCTTTAGGATCCTATCAGGTAGTGTTGGGTATGGATTGGCTCGAGGCTCATCGAGCCAAGGTGGATTGTAGAGAGAAGGTCATTGAGTGTCAGGATGATTTGGGTAGTGCAGTTGTGATTTTAGGGATGCAGAGACCCATTTCCTTACGTATGATCTCGGCTAAGCAACTCAAGCAGAGCATGCGTAAGGGTT
The DNA here is from genome assembly GCA_018340775.1 of Taxus wallichiana var. yunnanensis. Classification (NCBI taxonomy): domain Eukaryota; kingdom Viridiplantae; phylum Streptophyta; class Pinopsida; order Cupressales; family Taxaceae; genus Taxus; species Taxus wallichiana. The sequence goes on along the minus strand of CM031235.1, from coordinate 155,344,191 downwards.
GCTAGTTGTTTGCTATCACTATCAGTGATCATTTGGACAGTACTCCAGAGCATTCACCCCTTGATGATCATGCAATTTTGAGGGAGTATGTAGATGTGTTTCCAGGAGAGCTTCCAGGTTTACCACCTAGTAGAGAGGTGGATTTCACCATTGACTTAGTGTCCGGATCTGCACCGATTTCTATGGCACCCTATCGATGACGACTTCATAGCTTCATGAGCTCAATATTTGGTTAGAGGAGTTGTTAGAGAAGGGTCTCATTTTCCTAGTGTATCTCCTTGGGGAGCGCCAGTCATATTTGTGAAGAAGAAGGATGGTTCTCTCAAAGCTTTGTGTAGACTTTGACAACTCAATAAGGTCACAATAAAGAACCGTTATCCACTCCCTAGGATTGATGACTTGTTTGATCAGATGCAGGGAGCTAGAGTGTTCTCCAAAATCGATCTCAAGTCAGGATATCATCAATTGTGCATTTCAGATGCAGACATTCATAAGACAGTGTTTTGCACACGTTACGGGCATTATGAGTTCACAGTGGTTCCATTTGGTTTGACCAATGCCCCAGCTGTCTTCATGAGCCTCATGAATGGAGTATTCAGGACATTTTGGATCACTTTGTTTTAGTGTTCCTTGATGACATATTGATTTATTCTCGTTCCGACGAGGAACATGAGGAGCATTTGAGGTAGGTACTTCAGGTTTTGAGAGAGCATAAGTTGTATGGGAACTTGGAAAATGTAGCTTCTTTCGTATAGAGATTCAAGATTGGGTCATATCATATCGTGCAAGGGTATCTCCATGGATCCCTCTAAGATTTAAGCTATCTTGGATTGACCAAAGACCCACATCACCACCGAGGTGAGGAGCTTCATGGGTTTAGCAGGTATTACCGCAGGTTTGTGCAGGACTTTTCTAGGATTTCTCACCCTATTACTTCTCTTCGAGGAAAGGGAAGAAGTTTTATTGGTCGAAAAATGTGAGCAGCCTTTCGATTGCTTAAGGAAAGGTTAACCATGACACCCATCTTAGCAGCCTGCAGGACCGACAGAGGATTTTTTTGTTTGCACCGATGCATCACTAGAGGGTTTGGGAGCTGTTCTTATGCAGGAGCGTTAGGTTATTACTTTTGAGTCTCGTAAGCTCAAGGACTATGAGCTTAACTATCCTACTCATGACTTAGAGCTTGCAGTAGTTGTTCATGCACTTGTGCATTGGTGACATTTCCTTTTGGGCAGACCTTTCATCTTGAGGACATATCATTGAAGCTTACAAAGATATCTTCTCTCAGCCGAACCTCAACTCTCGTCAATGGCGTTGGATGGATTTCCTTTGTGAGTATGACATGGAGGTGCAGTATATCAAGGGAAAGGAAAATGTTGTTGCAGATGCACTTAGTAGACAAAGGCATGTGCTTGCTTCTTTGACACTGCAGTCAGATTTGAGAGGTAGGATACTTGAGCATCTTCCAGAGGACAGGTTTTATGAGGGTGCTAGGTAGATGTTGGATTCTCAGGGTTCTTTTGAGGGAAGATATTTAGGATGCATGCTAGAGTCAGATGGTTTGCTTTATTCCATAGGCACATTTATGTGCCTAAGGTAGGTGATCTGCGTAGTTTCATCCTTACTGAGGCTCATCGAGCCCCATATGCAGCACATCCAGGAGTGAAGAAGATGCATGCCGATTTGAGAGAGTTATATTATTGGCCGGGTCTTTGTCGAGACATAGCAGATTTTGTAGCACGGTGTCTTGAGTGTCAGAGAGTCAAGGCAGAGCATTCTCATCCTGCAGGACTCTTATACCCTCATGACATTCCTGAGTGGAAATGGGATGTGATCTCCATGGATTTCATAGTAGGACTTCCTATGTCCTCTTATCGTCATGATGCCATTATGGTCACTGTGGATAAGTTGACCAAGGTTGCGCATTTCTCGCCAACCAAGGTCACCTATAATGCACAGGCCATCGCCAAAGTGTTCATGGAGGACATTGTTAGATTGCATGGGATTCCGAAGACAATCATCAATGATAGGGACACTATCTACACATCAGTTTTCTGGACTTCTTTTCAGGAGGCCTTGGGTACACAGATTAATTTTAGTTCAGCATATCATCCAGAGAAAGATGGGCGCATGAGAGAGGGTTAATCAAAGTTTTGAGGACATGTTGAGGATGTATGTGATGGACCAGTAGAAGAAGTGGGAGGATTATTTGCACTTAGTTGAGTTTGCATATAATAACAATTATCATAGCTCCATTGGCATGGCTCCCTATCAGGCTTTGTATGGACGACCTTGCAGGACACCTTTGAGCTGGGATAGACTAGATGACAGGATTATTTTGGGGCCAGCTTATCTTCAGGATTTAGAACAGCAGGTTGTTCTGATTCGGCAGCGTCTTGAGCAGGCTAGAGCACGCCAGAAGGCGTATGCGGACACCAAGAGGATCGATCATCACTTCTTAGTGGGTGACAAAGTCTTCTTGAGGGTTCATCCTCATAAGAGTCCGATCCGTTATGGAAAGGGTTCTAAGCTATCACCTCGTTTTGTGGGGCCTTTTGATATTCTTGAGGTCATCAGTCCAGTTGCCTATCACCTAGCTTTGCCACCATGCCTTGCACGGGCCCACGATGTTTTTCATGTTTCTGTACTACGTAGATATGTACCAGATGTTTCTCATGTTTTGGATTGGTCGGCATTACAGGTAGAGGATGGAGGGCAGTGGAGATTAGAGCCTCGTATGCATACTGGAGCACAGGAGGTTGGCCCTTTGGGGTCAAGATTTGGACCAGGTTAGAGTGCAGTGGGACCGATATGACGAGTCATCAGCTACCTGGGAGGATGCTACACCACTGAGGGCTAGATATCCCTATCTCTTCCAATGACTTCCAGGAGGAAGTCTAATTCTAGGAGAGGGGGATGTAGTGCCCACATTTTTATAGCTCCAGTTATCTGTTGGTTCCTTTATTCCTAGACATGTTTTGATTGAGACTCTGATAGACTTTGGACATTTTAGTATGATATTTTATCCTCATGGACATTATGGCATTTTGGGCACGTAGCGCCAATTGGACTAGATTCGTATACTGATATATTTCTTATGATGTTGATGACACTAACAGGGTTATATGATAGACTTATTGGTTAGATGTTAGTCTCTTGTGGTTGATTTGATTAATGATATAGTGTTTTGGATTTAATGATGGTGATTTTCATGCTAACCTAAGTGTATGTCGTTGCAATTTTATTGTGGATGATTCATGGCAAACTATGTGGGTAATTGTATGCATTGCACTATCAATTGTAAATTATGTTCAGACATTATAAGTTTGATTGATATTGTGATGTTTAGATGATGTTTATTATATTAGACAGATGCGGTTAATGTGTGCAATGAGTGTGCAGGTGACAGGTATAGGAGAGCATGGGTTTTAGGGCAGCTACGCAATTGTGCACAAGTGGCCCACGGGCTGAGTCCTAACCATGTTAAATGATTGAGGCCTTAGATTAGATGTATTTAATTGGGCACCATGGGTGAACTCTCAATTTGTAATGCAATTATGTCTTGTAAAATTAATTATGTTTAGGGTGTGTTTTATTAGGTAAACTAGCTTAGGGGTTAATGATCTTAGCTTAAGTTAAGTGTTGGTTTTGGGAAAGTGTGTGTGTATTGGTAGAAGGGATTGGGGACCACATGTGAACCTTTGGTGGACCCCACACCCTCTACCCATGTGCCCAAGCATGCCAAACCCGAAATTGGGTTATTTTGGGTAATTTTTGGGACCCCTTTTGAGTTTGGGGGTTCCTTTAGCATGGAAATGGCCCCTGGACCCTACCTAATAGGTAGGGGGGCCTATTTCCAAGGTTTGGAGGGAGTTTCCCTCCCATTTAGCCCTCTTTAGTCACCATCCATGTAAGATGGTTGGGTTGTGTGAAAGTGTTAAAAGTTGCTCCACTTTGTTTTATTTTAGTTTTTGGTATTTTGGGTGAAAAGGGATAAAAGGTGAGTTTACTCTTACTTATTTGGTTTTTGGAATCTTTGACTCTTGAGAGGAGAGGAGGTGACACTTGTCACTTTCTCATTGGTGAGGAAACTTTTGGGTTCCTCTTTTTATTCTTCCTCATGTGGAAGGAATGGGTCTTCTTGGTTCATTTTTTTGGAGCACTTGGAGAATTTTGGGAGCTTGGAGGGGAGCTTGAACAAAGGGGAAAAACTTAGAGTCTTGGAAAGCATTATAGAGGTAGGGTTCTTAACCTTTTTCCTTCTTAGTTTTGTTATCTTGTAAACTATGCTTGATCAATAAAATAGTGTGTGAAATGATGTGTTGTGAAGTTGTATGGTGAATGTGGTTGTTTGCTTGTTCTTGTTATTTTTCTTTGTTTTCTCTCCACCATCATTTGGAATGATGGTTTTTGGAGAATGTAGGGGAAGAGAGAGGGATTTCCCTCTCAAACCTCATGGTTGTTGGTCAAGCCATGAAGGTCCCTTCTCATCCCCTCATATGGTTTGAGGTGGGAGAAATGTTCACATGGCTTGAACCTTTCCCCATTCTTGGTGAGGAAACCCTCTTGGGTTTGAAAATCCTCCCAAGAAGGATTTCTATAGCTTAAAGGAAGAATAAGAAGGATGAATGATTAGGAGGTATAAGGAGTATTGTATATATTTATTTGTTGGTGCTCCTATGGTTGGACACCTTGATTTGGGCATCCTACTTCCTCTCTTCCCCCTTGTGAGGTTGACCTTGTTCTCCTCTTGTGTTGTTTTCTTTGTATAGTAGGTCTAAATGGTTGAATGGTCTTATGGATTCTCTTGTTGTGTGTTTAAATCCCCATTATACTTGTGCACATTGTGGAAGCTAGTTCCTCTCTCCCATGGGCTTGGGGGAGGATAGCATGACTTCCAACCATGGAAAGCCATGTTCTCTTGGAGTTGGATTCTTGTAGGAGTATTGGAGTTGGAGCTCAAGTTGGAGATAGTTGAAGCCTCTTGCCATCTTGGTCATCCTCATCTTTTGTGGGCATTACCTTCATGTTGTAAATAAATGTGGCTTGTAAAGTTTCTCATTTTTGTATATAACCATTTTGTACTTATTGTTCTTGAAAACATTGGTCATCACTAAGAAAGTTTCTATTTTATAGTTGCAATAATCTTGTAAGATTGTCATTTGAATTTATAATGAAACCATGAACTTGTTATTTTCAATGCCTTCATTTGGAAGAAATGTTGTTTAGAAAAATAAAAATAAAAGTATATAGTTATGAAATTTACACTTGAAATATTTAGTTGTGCATTACATATAAAATCAAAAAAATTTAGTGTGCTTGCATCATTTAAATCATTAGAGAAAAAAATATGGCTTTACACACAAACTCCTCCTCGATCCACCCCCCTCACCCCCGATTAAAACAATAATAAAGCAAAATAAATAATAAGAATAACAAATAAATAAAGAAAAATAATATATATATATATATATATATATATTTCTTTTACTTCAAAAACAATATATATATTTGCAACCAGGGTTTACAAAAGGGGAGGCTCCATAGCTTACCATTAACCTGCTTGAGAAACAAAGCACAAACAAAACAAATGAGAAGAGAAATGAAAAGAAGGAGAAGAAAATAGCAAAGAGAAAGTTAGGGCAATTTTAGGACTTTCTCCAAACCAAGGGGCTAGATGGATTTAATCCTAGGGTCATTATTTAATCCTACAATTTTTAAATCATGAGGTCTTAATGGGAAATATAACAAGGAGGAAGAGTGTGAAATAAATAATTTAAGAAGGGGATGTGGGTAAATATATCCAAGGGAAATTAATTATATTTAAGAATGAGTAGATTATTGTTCTCATGACAAATTTTAATTAAAAGGAAGAGATATTAAAGGTGTAGTAAATGGTTAAAGATAGGATTAGACTGGTAACTAATTAAATTAGGTAAATTAAATCAAAATAAAATTTGTTATTATCGAGGATGGGTTAAGTGATGGTATAGTACTACTTAAAAAAAAAATTACCTCAAATTTTTAGTAACTTCTGGTTTGGTTCGTTGTCCCGAGAATGGGCACGCCACAATGGTCAAGCTTATCGACATTAGGCTCCTATCATTACCATTTTCCTTTGTAATCACTATCTACTCAAATTTGGATGGTTAGTGCATTTCATTTATTGTAAGTGCCACATATTAGGTAGACTTCCCATTGCGGACCCAAGTATTGCACTACATTCCATCGAGAGGCATCTAGTCTTATTTTTTTCTCTTAAGATATATCTTTGAAAATTGTAAACCATATTCATTTGTATCAGAGTAAAAGGGTATCAACCACTATTCTCAATAATTTTTAATTTCAAAACAACCGTTAAATAACAAATCATGGAATGTCTTAGCGGATGCTACAACCATATCATTACCTCTTGTCATAACAATCACAATATGTACTTCTTTAGAACAATTCAAATTTTAAATGATTAAAATGTTAACAAATTGTCCATGAGTTACATTGTGAAGCCAATTCCTACAATGCTTTCCATCGAGAGGGATCAATACTTTCTATTCTTATCAAAGAAAATTCTTAGCAATTTCCATCCTTCATTACTCATTGAAAGGAATAATGTAGCATCCGCTAGGCTCAAAAGTTTAATTTTGAGAGGATTCAAGACTTATTTATTTCTCCTAAGATATATCTTTGTAAATTATAATCCATATTCATTCATATCAAGGAAAAATCCTAGCGGCCACTAGGCTTAACAATTTCTCAATTTCCATTTCAGATATTAACTAATAACTTGTGATATATATTAAAGGCCACAACAATCCTTTCATTATCTCTTGTTGTAGTAATCACTATCTTAACATATTTAGAATGATTGTAATTTTCAATGATTATAATTGTTCCAAATTAGCAGACGTTACTTCAGTGCACCAATTTTGGTACTACGCTTCATCAATAGGGTTAATGAATTTCGGTTTGTATCAAAGAAAAGGTCTAGTGATCGTTAAGCTTGATTACTAGTTGAAAAGAATAACATAATGGCCACTAGGCTCAATAGTTTAAAATTTTTGAATGGTTATATTATAACAAACAATGTTCTAGCTTAGAGGATGCTAGGCTCTTATCATTATCACATGTCATTGTAATTGTATCATTTTGGGCGGACTTTACATGGTAGTCATAATTATTTTACTACATATTTATCTCGCATAAGATATATCTTTTTAAATTGGAATCCATATATACCCGTAAGAGTAAGTGATATTTTTGTAGTTTTGAAAGCATAAATCAAAGTGCAAAACAATTACTTAATTTGGAAATAGTGATAGAATAAAAATCATGATATAGCCTAGCAACCACTAGCTATATACCAATACATCTTGTCATTGTAAACACTATCTTTACATCTTTGAGGCTCTAGTGTTTTTCATTGTTTTAATGCAAAAAACACCTTCTAGGATTTCAAAAATTTCATGCCATGTGTCATCATTTTAATGGTAGCTATTTATATTATAATATAGTGTTATCATATAGTTTCATAATATTGTATTATTTTTTTCTTTACATTTAAATTTCGTAATAAATGTTTCAATTATAATGTTTTCTAACTATTAGGTTCAAAACATGGCACGTGGGTAACAAAGATAATTAGATAATTATTTTTCATTTGCACACTATATATAACATTGTATAGGTCGATTTTGATAAAAATAAAATAAAATGTGCCTATATATTCATACACTTTATTTCATTTTTTCTACCACGATATTCTATTTTTTATTGCATTTCAACTATTTTAAGTTATACCCATGTGTTGTTTTTTTACTAGTTGCTATTTATATTATAATATCGTGGTTTCATATTATACTAGTTTCTTTACATTTTAATTTCATAATAAATGTGTAAATTATAATGTTTTCTAACTATCAGGTTCAAACTTAACACGTGGCACAAAGTAATTAGAGAATTATATTTCATTAGCGCACTACATCTAACATTATCTAGGTGATTTTTGATATAAAAATAAAAATAAATGTTCTTATAAATTGATATAATTTATTTCTACTGTTTTATTATAATATTATAAGTTTTATTACATTTTAACTATTTTAGGCTATAGCCAATAACAAAAGGTGTTGTTTTCAATATTGTTTATTTTTTCGATATCCCACACCTTTTCTCAATGAGTGGCAAATTCAAAATTTGAATTGTGAATTCCCCCACATTTTTGAGAATTTGAAATTTCAATATTAACACAATTTCTCCCACTCGCTTTTAAAAATTCCATATCCCACACTTTTTATATTTTCAAAACTTCTAACGTGGACTATGCTAGAAAAAATATTAAATACCCCGAAGAACTAGTTTTCGTGGTTTTTTTGGTCTTACATAACAACTACTCGTGAAATCATATAATAATATAAGTAAGCCATAAATTGCAAGGCCAAATGCAAGAATCCCAATCATTTTTTCTAGGGAATAATCAAGCAGTATTTATAATATCGTTTGTGGATTAACAAAAAGGGAATAATCAAGCAATAACAAAAAGGGTGTTCACACACTATGGAAGCAAAAGGGGTTGCTGAAAAATAGCACATATATTTAGCTCGATTCAATAATCAATGATTTGAACAACATCACCAAAGCAAAAAATCTCGGATCTTAATAAGGTATTTATCAAAACCATATACTAGATTAAATGTTCACCTTTTATATCGCAGCTTATCCAATCACTCTCTCTTCAACCGAATCATGCCTTTTTAACCTCATTTCATCCCTAATTTTCCCTACAAAAAGGTTCTTTGTGGCCAGTTCTACTTACCAATTCCTTCGGTCATTTTTTCAAACCAAATTGAATGCTAGTTTGTATCTTTTTTGAGTTAGTCCATCCTTGCTTTGCCATATGAAAATGTGATTCGTGGCCTAGTTTTGCTTATCAGTTCCTTATGATCATTTTGTCACACTACCTTGTTCTTAAAGAAAACAAGGAATCTATTGGGCCCCAACCGAAGAAAATTTAATCCCTTTTCAGCCTTTGGTTTTTATTTCATTTGAACGCTTTCAATGTTTCGTCTGGTCTATGTCCCCCTCTGGATTGTTTTTCCGATAATAATGCCAAATCACCTAAACACTAGTTTTTAAAAATTGTAATGTTTAACGATACTCAAAATATTTTTTTGGTATTCTTTACACCTTCCTTTTTTTCCTTTTAATATGATGATAGAAACAACCTAAGGTAAATATTTCATTGTACATTGTTTATATGGTTCTACCGTAAAATCATATTAAGGTTACAATTGTGAGATAATGTTTTGTGTAATGGAAGGTTACATATATTATATACATGTAAATTTTTTATCTATAAAATATTATAATCACTATGTATTTAAATTTATATATTAAATATTTCAATCACTATGTATCTATTTATGTTAGTCATGACTATATAATGCATTTTAAACAATATTAGAAGTAGGCTATGTATTATTGGTGGAAGATAGAGTGTTGGAATATATATTAATCCATTAGGTTGTTGTGGAAGGCCACAATATTATTAGTCTGTTTGAAGGCCAAAACTAATATTGTTTCGATATTAGTTGTCCTTAGGGTTTTACAAAAGAAGAGAGCTATTGAAAACTCGAGTGGGCGCTAGGGTATAACTTAATACCATATTTGTAACTTAGCGATCGGTACTCAATAATGTATATCATGAAGTCATACACCACTAAGATACTGCCACATCGTATTATTTGGAACATAGTTGTCACTAGGATTTAAATAAATAAATATATTATGAGTCTAGTGCCCACTAGGTATTCCCACATCATATTATTTGGAGCTTAGTGGTCGCTAGGATTTCAAAAAATAAAGAAATATATTTTAATTCTAGTGTACTGCTTAGGTATGGCCACAAAATAAATAAAAATGTTATTGGTCTAATTTCTCGCTAGGTATTACCGCTAGGTTATGCCTCAAAAACATTTTTTGAGCTTAGGAATCAGTATTCAACAACGGATATCATGAAGCTATACGCCATTAAGACATTATCGCAACATATTATTTGGAACATATCGGTTGCTAGGGTTTATGAAAATAAAGAAAGGTATTGCAATTGTAGCGCCCGCTAAGTATTGCAGAAACATATTATTTTTACCTTAGAAGTCGCTAGTATTTCAAAAATTAGATTAAGGTAGTATGAAATGATCAACCTCTACGCATCGCAACAATATAAAACTTAAAAAAAATCATTCTATAGGATTTAACATTTTAAATGAAATTGATTTGGGATGAGTAATTTACCCTTTCCAATGATATAATAATTTAGCCTTTATGTTCGTTAGGATTTAACACATAATATTTCGATCATAGAGGTAAGCAAGAATTTAACACATTTGCATAAGATTCCAAGAGGCTAGCATGCGCTATAAAATGCATACGCATAATGTCCGTAAGTTGTCGGTGGTATACTTTAACAAATCAAATTAACAATTTTTGAGCTACATGACATCTAGTTTCTTCCAAAATAAAATATTTAAGCTTGGATTTATTGAGCATTTAACAAGAAGAAGTATTTAATCTTTATCTTGATGTTTATTATTTGTTGTTGCAACATATTATTTGAAGATATTATCTAGCTAGGATTCATGTAAGAAAATGTCGGATATGGCAATCTTAGTGGCCACTTCATTATGAGTCAAAAAAAAATTCGTAGCTTAGATATCGGCACTCAAATATGGATATAATTAAGTTATACACCACTAATACATTACATAAATATATTATTTGGAGCTTAGCGACCGTTAGGATTTCTCAAAATAAAGAAATATATTGGATGTCTAGCATATGCTTGTTATTGCCACAACATATTATTTGACCTTCATCGGGTGTTTAGTATTTAATAAATTAAATAAAAGTATTATGAAATTAGCAGCCTCTACATACTACAAGATCATAATATTTAAAAATGCTTTCTTTTAGGATTTAGAACTTTAAATGAAATTGATTTGAGTTGAAGCGCCTCTATCCTTTACAAGGATGTAACAATTTAAGCTTTGCGTTCATTAGGATTTAACACATAAGATTTTATTCATAGAGGTCAAGAACTTAACACATTAACATAAGATTAAAGGATGCTAGCGTGCACTAGAATATGTGTATTCATAATGTCCGCAAGTTGTCAGTGGTATGCTCTGACAAATCAAATTAACAATTTTTGAGTTACATGGCATCTAGTTTCTTATAGAATAAAATATTTCAAGCTTGGATGTCTCAAGCGTTTAACAAGAAGAAGTATGAAATATTTATCTTGACATCATCTATTTTATGTTACAACATATTATTTAAAGATATTTTGTCCCTAGGATTCAACCAAAAACACGTCAGATATTGCAAGATTAGCGGTCATTGGGTTATGCCTCGAAAACATTTTTTAAGCTTAGAGATCAGTACTTAAGAATGGATATCATGAATTTATATGCCACCAAGACATTGTCGCAACATATTATTTGGAACATAGTGGTTGCTAGGGTTTATCAAAATAAAGAAAGGTATTCGAGTCTAGTGTCCACTAGGTATTGCATGCAACATATTATTTGTACCTTAGTGGTCGTTAGTATTTAAAAAATTAAATTAAGGTGGTATGAAATTAACGGCCTATGCATACTACAACAACATAATATTCAAAAAAATTCTAAAGGATTTACCATTTAAAATGAAATTTATTTGAGATGAGCAATTGCTTAGCCTTTATAACGATGTAACATTTTAAGCTTTACTTTTGTTAGGATTAAACAGATAAGATTTGGTTCATAGAGGTCACATTAATTTAACATATTAAAATAATATTACAGGAGGTTAGCATCTCGCAAGAATATGTGTAATCATAAAATGTTTGCAAGTTGTCATGGTATGCTTTAACAAATCAAATTAACAATTTTTGAGCTACATTGCATCTAGTTGCTTTAAGAATAGAATATTTAGACCTTGGATGTCACGAGAATTTAACAAGATGAAGTATGTAATTTTTATATTGATGTCCACTATCTTATGTTGCAATATATTAAATGCAAAGATATTTTGACGCTATGATTCATGTAAAAACTTTTCGATATTGCAAGCTTAGCGGTTATTGGGTTATGCCTCGAAATGTTTTTCGATCTTAGAGATCAAGACTAAGAACATATATCATGAAGTTATACTCCACCAAGGAACTACCGCAACATATGATTTAGAGATTAGCGGTCGCTAGGATTTCACAAAATAAAGAAAGATATTGGAATTCTAGCATCCGCTAGGTATTGCCGCAACATATTATTTGTACCTTAGTGGTCGCTAGGATTTCACAAATTAAATTAAAGTAGTATGAAATTAACACCCTTTGTGTACTACAAGAGCATAATATTTATAAAAAAAATTATACAGATTTATAATCTTAAATGAAATTGATTTGAGTTGAGTGGCTACTAGCCTTTACAAGGATGTAACAATTTAAGCTTTGTGTTCGTTAGGATTTAACACATAAGATTTGGGTCATAGAGGTCACAAGAATTTAACACATTAACATAAGATTCCATGGGATAGCATTCACTAGAATATGCGTACTCAAAATTTCTGCAAGTTGTCGGTGACATGCTTTAACAAATCAAATTAACAATTTTTGAGCTACATGGCATGTAGTTGCATCTTGAATAGAATCTTTCGAGTTTGGATGTCTTGAGAATTTAAAAATAAAAATTATGAAAATTTTATCTTAACATTTGATATCTTATGTTGCAACATATTATTTTAAGATATTTTGTCATTAGGAGTCAACTAAAAAATGTTAGATATTACAAGCTTAGCATTCGTCGGGTTTTGCTTTGAAAAGATTTTCTAAGCTTAGAGATCGGTACTCAAGAATGGATATCATGAAGTTATACGCCACCAAGACACTACCACAAAATATTATTTGGAACGTAGTGGTCGTTAGGATTTATGAAAATAAATAAAGGTATTGTGAGTCTAGCATCCGTTAGGTATTGCCGTAACATATTAGTTATACCTTAGCTGTCACTAGTATTTCAAAAATTAAATTAAGGTAGTATGAAATTAGTAGCCTCTGCGTCCGCAATAGAAACATAGTTTTAAAAAGCTTTCTACATGAATTATCATTTTAAATGAAATTGATTTGAGATGAGTTCTTATCCTTTACAATGATGTAACAATTTAAGCTTTGCATTTGTTAGGATTTAACACATAAGATTTGGGTCATAGAGGTCACAAGAATTTAACACATTAACATAAGATTCCAGGAGGCTAGCATCCGCTAGAATATGCATACTCATAATGTCTGCAAGTTGTCGGTGGTATGCTTTAACAAATCAAATTAACAATTTTTGAGCTACATGGCATCTAGTTGCTTCCAAAATAGAATATTTCGAGCTTGGATGTCTCGAGCATTTAACAAGATGAAGTATGTATTTTTATCTTGATGTCCTCTATCTTATGTTGCAACATATTATTTGAAGATATTTTGTCACTAGGATTCATGTAAAAACATGTCACATATTACAAGCTCGGTGGTTGTTGTGTTATGCCTCGAAAAATTTTCTCGAGCTTAGAGATCAAGCACTCTAATAACGGATATCATGAAGTTATACACCACCAAGACACTTCCGCAACATATTATTTAGAGCTTAGCGGCTGCTAGGATTTCTCAAAATAAAGAAATATATTGGAAGTCTAGCATTTGCTAGGTATTGCCGCAACATATTATTTGTACCTTAGCGGTCACTAGGATTTCAAAAATTAAATTAAAGTAGTATGAAATAGTAGCCTCTATGTACTGCAAGAGCATAATATTTGAAAAATTATTCCTACATGATGTTGCATTTTAAATTAAATATATTTGAGTGAGCGGTCGGTATCCTTTACAAGGATTTAACAATTTAATCTTTGCGTTTATTAGGATTTAACACACAAGATTTGGGTCATAGAGGTCGCAATAATTTAACTCATTAACATAAGATTCTAGGATGCAAGCCTTTATTAGAATATACATACTCATAATGTCTACAAGTTGTTGGCGGTGTTCTTTAATAAATCAAATTAACAATTTTTGAGCTATATGGCATCTATTTTCTTCTAGAATAGAATATTTTGAGCTTGGATATCTAGAGCAATTAACAAGATGAAGTATGAAATTTTTACCTTGATGTCAGCTATCTTATGTTGCAACATATTATTTGAAGATATTTTTTAGCTAGGATTCAACTAAAAACATGTTAGATATTACAAGCTTTGTGGTCATTGGGTTATGCTCTGAAAAACAATTCTGAGCTTAGAGATTCGTAATCAAGAACAAATATCATGAAGTGATAGGCTTCCAGGGACACTATCAAAACATATTATTTGGAATGTATCAATCGCTAAGATTTATTAATATAAATATAGTTATTGCATGAGTCTACCAACCGCTAGGTATTGTTGTAACATATTATTTGTACCTTGGCGGTCGCTAGTATTTCACAAATTAAATTAAGGTAGTATGAAATTAGTGGCATACATGTATGCAATGATAGCATAATATTTTAAAAAATCTATCTACTTGATTTACCATTTTAAATTAAATTGATTTGAGATGAGCGGTCACTAGCCTTTACAACGATGTAGTAATTTAAGCTTTACGCTCCTTAGGATTTAACACAGAAAATTTGGGTCATAGATGTCATAATAATTCAACAAATAAACATAATATTATAGGAAGCTAGCGTCTGCTAGAAAATGTGTACTCATAATGTCTAGAAGTTGTTGGCGTATGCTTTAACAAAGCAAATTAACAATTTTTGAGCTACATGGCATCTAGTTGCTTCCACAATAGAATATTTTGATCTTGTATTTCTTGAGCATTTAAAAAGATGAAGTAAGTAATTATTTACTTGACCTCTTCTATCTTATGTTGCAACATATTATTTGAAGATATTATGTCACTAGGATTCAAGTAAAAACATGTTAGATATTGCAATCTTAACACCACTTCATTTTGAGTCGAAAACATTTTCGTAGCATAGAGATCGGCACTCAAGAATGGATATCATGAAGTTATACGCTGTTAAGACATTGCAACAATATATTATTTGGATCTTAGAGACCGCTATGATTTCTCAAAATAAATAAATATATTGGATGTGTAGCATATGCTAGTTATTCCGCAACATATTATTTGTACCTTACGGTGTTTAGGATTTAAATAATTAAATTAAAGTATTATGAAATTAGTGGCCTCTGCATACTACAAGATCATAATATTTAAAAAATGCTTTCTACAGGATTTAGAATTTTAAATGAAATTGATTTGAGTTAAGTGGCCGCTAGCCTTTACAAGGATGTAACAATTTAAGCTTTTCATTCATTAGGATTTAACACATAAGATTTGGGTCATAGAGGTCGCAAGAATTTAACACATTAACATAAGATTACAGGAGGATAGTATCCACTAGAATATGCATACTCATAATGTCTACAATTTGTCGGCGGTATGCTTTAACAAATCAAATTAACAAGTTTTGAGCTACATGGCATCTAGTTGCTTCTAGAATAGAATATTTTGAGCTTGGATGTCTTGAGCATTTAACAAGACGAAGTATGAAATTTTTAGCTTGACGTCCACTATCTTATGTTGCAACATATTATTTGAAGATATTTTTCACTAGGATTCAACTAAAAACATGTCAGATATTGCAATATTAGTGATCGTTGGGTTATGCCTCAAAAACATTTTTCGAGCTTATGATCAAGACTTGAGAACGGATATCATGAATTTATACGCCACCAAGACATTATCACAACATATTATTTGGAACATAAAGAAGCTTAGGATTTATCAAAATAAAGAAACGTATTGCAAGTCTAGCCTCCACTACGTATTCTTGTAAACATATTATTTATATGTTAGCGGTCACTATTATTTAACAAATTAAATTAAGTTAGTATGAAATTAGTGGCCTATGCATACTAAAAACAACATAATATTCAAAAAGAAAACTTTATGAAGGATTTACCATTTAAAATAAAATTTATTTGAGATGAGCGGTCACTAGCCTTAATAACGATGTAACAGTTTAAGCTTTTCTTTCATTAGAATTAAACATATAAGATTTGGGTCATAGAGGTCATAAAAATTTAACATATTAACGTAAACATTACAGAGGCTATCATCTTCTATAATATGCGTACTCATAATGTGTACAAGTTGTCGGTATGTATACTTTAACAAATACAATTAACAATTTTTGAGCTACATGGCATCTAGTTGCTTCTAGAATAGAATATTTCAAGCTTGGATGTCTCGAGCATTTAACAAGATGAAGTATGTAATTTTTATCTTGACGTCCGCTATCTTATGTTGTAACATATTATTTGAAGATATTTTGTTGCTAGGATTAATGTAAAAACATGTCAGATATTACAAGCTTAGCAGTCATTAGTTAAGCCTCAAAAACCTTTTCGAGCTTAGAGATCGCACTCAAGAACGGATATCATGAAGTTATATGCCACCAAGACACTTCCACAATATATTATTTGGAACGTAGCGGTCGCTAGGATTTTTCAAAATAAATAAAGGTATTGCGAGTCTAGCATCTATTAGGTATTGCCACAACATATTATTTGTACCTTAGTGGTCATTTAGAATTTTATAAATTAATTTAACGTAGTGTGAAAGTAGCATCCTTTGTGTACTACAACAACATAATATTTAAAAATGATTTCTATAGGATTTACCATTTTAAATGAAATTGAATTAAGATGAGGGACCACTAGTATTTATAATGATGTAACAATTTAAGCTTTTCATTTCTTAGGATTTAACACATAAGATTTGGGTCATAGACGTTGCAATAATTTAACACATTAACATAAAATTCCAAGTGTAATGTCTGCAAGTTGTCGGACAAGTATGTGTTAACAAATCAAATTAACAATTTTTGAGCTACATGGATTCTAGTTGCTTCCAGTATAGAATATTTTGAGCTTGTATGTCTTGAACATTTAACAATACAAAGTATGAAATTTTTAGCTTGAATTCCCCAATCTTATGTTACAACATATTATTTGAATATATTCTATCACTAGGATTCACCTAAAAACATGTTAGATACTGCAAGCTTAGTGGTCACCGGATTATGCGTCGAAAACATTTTTAAATCTTAGAAATCAGTACTCAAGAACGGATATCATAAAGTTATATGCCGCTAAGACATTGCAGCAACATAATATTTAGAGCTTAGAACAACCGCTAGGATTTCTCAAAATAAATAAATATATTGGATGTCTAGCGTATGTTAAGAATTACCACAACATATTATTTGTACCTTAGGATTCTTTAGGATTTCACAAATTAAATTAAAGTAGTATGAAATTATCAACCTCTGCATATGCAACAACATAATATTTTAAAAAATCTTTCTACAGGATTTACTATTTTAAATGAAATTTATTTCATCTTAACGGTCACTAGCCTTTAGAATGATGTAATAATTTAGGCTTAGCATTCGTTAGGATTTAACACATAATAGTGCGAGTGGCTAGCATCCGCTAGAAAATGCGTACTCATACTAATTGTCAGTTGTTAGTGGTATGCTTTAACAATTAAATTAACACATTTTGAGCTACATGTTTTTATCTTAGTGTGCACAATCTTAAGTTTCAAAATAGTATTTGAAGATATGTTTTCACTATGATTCAACTAAAAATAGGTAGGATATTGTGAGGTTAGCGGTTGGTAGGTTATTACTTGAAAAAAAAATCTGACCTTAGCATTCGGTTCCCAACAAAGGATATCATGAAGTGAAACACCGCTAAGACAGTGCCACATTATAATATTTTGAACATAATGACAGCTATGATTTAACAAAATATAATAAGATATTTCAAAATTAGAGTCCGCTAGGTATTTTGGAAAAATATTATTTGCATCCTAGCAATCGCTAGTATTTCACTCATTTAGTTAAGGTAGTACGAAATTAGTGGCCTTTACGCACCGCCTCAATGTAACAATTTACACTTAATATTTTTTAGTATTTAAATCATAATTTTGAGCATAGCGGTCGAAAGGATTAAATACATTTCATTAAGATTCTAGCTGGTTGGATTTTAGAGCTACATTGTATCTAGGTGCTTCCACAATAAAATATTTCGTTCTTAGATGTCTCAAACATTTAACAAGACAAAGAGTGAAATTTTAAGCTTGGCATCCGCAAGCTTATTTTGCAACATATTATTTGAAGATATGTTGTCGCTAGGATATTATGAACTCTTAGGCTATTAAGATACTACCACATCATAATAGTTGGAACATAGCGGCCATTAGGATTTAAAAAAATAGAGAAATATATTTTGAGTCTACTGTGCGCTAGGTATTGCAACACCATATTATTTGTAGTTTATGCCACAACGAAAGATTTGGAGCATTTTTCTTGAACATTTATCAAAACAAAAATGCATGTTTAGATAAGTATAGCATTTGGAATATATAAACAATCATTGTATCAATTATAAATATTCATCTATTAACATGTCATACATATCACAGTTCTTTCTCACCTATCTCACATACTACAAATTATGATTCACTATGGTTCTTCCTTAACTAATTTTTTTTTTCAATCCGAGATCACATACATGGTTGCTTTCTTAACTATGGGATGTTCTTGAATGGATCCCATGTGTACATTTGCTTCCTAGGTTTGTTTCCCTCATTCGGGACATGTTTTATGATATCACTATTGTGCCTCCTCAAAAGCATTTTAAAAATTTGAGAATCTCTTTTATCTTATCCATATCTAGAATCGTGCTTCTATATAGCACAATAGACTTGTTAAGCAAATCCTTTTGACTACCACATGTTTTTTTGGAAATTTCCTTTAGAGTCTCTATTTTTTGTATTTTTTCCCTTGTTTTGGAAACAATCTCAATGACATGTGAAGTTTCTCCTTCATTCTCCTCAGCTATTCTCCTTTGAAAATTAACCATGAATTGTTGAAGGGATGTCACAAACTCTTCATCAGAAACCAATGCATGATTTCCTTTAAATATTTCCATGACCAAAGATTCTATAAAAATATGATTTCCTCTAGAAATAATGTCATCAAACTGCAACTAATTTTTTCTTACCTGTTCATTCCATTCCCTTAGTTTTTCTTTGTATAATTAGCATATATCTGGCATATACCAATATTGTCTATGGTCATAATTGTAAGGTCTCTAAAGATGCATTTTTCAATGACATGCCCCATATGTGTTAATGTTTTCTATAATGATGTCACTCCTGTAATGAGTTTTTCAATTTTTTCCAATCCCTCTTCTTCCTACTTCTTTGCACGGATGCAATTCTTTATATTATTAGAAAAGCCATGAAATGCATCTTCTACATCGAAATTGTCTTTGGTAGGAACGGTGACCTTTAACTGAGTTTCAAGCTCTATATTTTTGCCACATTCTCCCCTCACTAATTTTATGGTTTCTTCTATTGTGGCCCTTATAAAGGATTATGGATCTTCTTGATATTGCACTACTTGGGATCCTTTAGCTTTTCTTTCCTTTGTAAGAGTGAAGAGGTCTTCTGAAGTTTCATGCCAAACAATGGCTTATTTTTTTGACACCTTTTTGGTTACACTTTTCAAGGATCTTGTCCTTGGATTCAATTCAATGTTCACTAAGGCATCTTCTTGTGCATCCCAATCTACATGTTCTTTGTAGGAAATTACGAATTACTTTGCCAAATCATTTCTCGCTTGTTGTGAAGTGGAGAGAGATGATTGAGAGGTTTGTAATGGTGTTTCACCTGGCTAGAGCTTTATTTGGTTTGAACATAACTTCTAAAACACATATCTAGATTCATTTGGCGGAGATAAGGAGCACAAAGTTTTTGTGAATGTTTTAAATACAAAGATTTATTTCTCTTTGTAGCCTCCTTTTTAATAATTTCTCTCGGAGGTGGAACTGCCTCCGACTCCTTCATATTTCGATAAAAAGGTTATCTTCTGTTTGGGTGATCCATACCCAGTCATTATCATCATGCACGTGAGCATATGATATATTTAACTATCCTTTAAGGGAATTAAGGTGTCGGGAAACCCTATTCCATCTGTCATATTGCCTTAAAGGGTGTTTAGGAGATGAAATTAATTTCTATGGGCCAAGGAAGCCTTCAAATTGGGCCACATATTAAATATTCTTATCCCAGAAAAGACGGGAAGGAGGGATATGTTTTAATCTTATTCTCCTTAGACTTTAAAGAAATACTCTTACAAATATGATATGTAACATCTTGTACTGCCAATTTTTCTAGCACATAATATGGAAACTGAAAAGGAGGTGTAAAGATCCCCTTGATCATGATAACTATATATTCGGATAGAAGAATACAGCTCCCATATTCCTTATGGAAGTGAGGATGACATTAGATATTCTCATTAGTGCCATTTCAGGTAATTGTTGGTAGAGAACAGATACAAATAAGTGCATATATATTGAATATGCAATCTAAAACGATGGGCATACAAGTATGAATATTGCTCATTTACCCTCAAAGGGCTCAAAGGAGACCATATTTGACATAAATCTAAACATTTGAGAACACCAATGACAACATCAAGAAGATAGGAAGCCATGTAAAATAATTTCCCATGGTCGATGAAATTATTTCTTTATGTCACTAAATTGGAACAAAGCACCTGACCTAAGGAGGGAATATTGTCTTCATCAATAATAAAAGAAAGTAACAGGATCCAAGAAACATCCACCTTAGATATTGAAAATTTTCCATATAGCCTATTCATGAGTGTCATGCCAATGCGGACTCTTGGTCTAAACCTTTTAATAAGGATTTCGGACAACTTAGAATCATCCATATTATCCATTGGGTCAAATGCTCAACTTTTCAAAACATCTCTTACTCTCCTTTTGGCCATCCAAGACTCGACTTTTTCTGAGTTATACAAAAATTATGGCTCTGGAAGTTTATAATAAATTTTGTATGCATTCCCTAGAAAACAAACCTATTCTCTTTTTCCCTGATTTAGAAAATAATGACAAATCCTTGGACTTGGCATGAAATAGATAGGAAGTGAAAAAATCTAGAAATGGAAGCACCTCGGTTTAGTAGCAATTAAATGGAGGCCATATCTTTTTATCACCCTTATGTCTCGGAACCGTAGTGCTTGCTCTTCCTAGATATATTGTTATGTCTACGACATCAACATCAACACTTTCATTCTGAACTGCAGAATATAGAGCTGAGTAATGCTGAAATTTGTCATCTAAGGCTGATGGATTGAACATGGTATCTCTTATTATTTTGTTGTTGTTGTTAGAATATAAATAAGTATCTACCATCACCATTTCCCGCTCTCTCGCCATGTTGAAAAATTTAAGGGCCACAAACGTTGCATACATCATTAACAGAAAAAATTTATGAGACAAATGACGTAATTGATTTTATGGCAACATTCATATGTCAGGCTCATAACAAATATTAGGTAATGTTAGAAAATAATATCCAAATTAATGAAATACATGTTGATCATAAGCGGTCGCCAAAGTCAACAATTACTAAATATTTAGATCTTAACAGTCACTATGAATTATTCACAAACTTACTATTAATGTAATGAGAAAAGTGTAGCTATACATGCACA
This sequence comes from Taxus wallichiana var. yunnanensis, assembly GCA_018340775.1. Lineage (NCBI taxonomy): Eukaryota > Viridiplantae > Streptophyta > Pinopsida > Cupressales > Taxaceae > Taxus > Taxus wallichiana. The sequence goes on along the minus strand of CM031235.1, from coordinate 155,322,526 downwards.
CCTTAGGGGTCAAGATATGCATAGTTTTAGATGTGGTTTTCACTAGGTATCATAGTATTAAAAATATTAATGCAAAGATGTAATTATATCAATACAACCACTCTTGAGGATTCAAGACTTACGTAGTTCAAATCCTAGTGATCGCAAAGTTTATAAACTATGTAAAATTGTTCATGAAAATTAACAAACAACATATTTGGGAAGGATTATCTATTGTTTGAAAACCATTCACATTGCGCAGATAACATGAAAGGAAATTTTAAAAACATAGATGTTAGCAAGAGAGAGGATTTAGGTCAACGTATGAATGGATAGTTTTAACATTAGTTATTCGTAATCAACACCAATTGAATGGAATCGCGTGAAAGCCATTAAGATTTAATTTTTCAAATTATGAATAGAGCGTGCGAAAAAAAAATAATGGGTCCAGAGTCACTAAGTAGAATTTTTAAACAAATAAATGTTTAACTATCCCATAACACATTTTGCAAAGATTAAGAACTCCCAAATGCCCAACTAGTTTTATATGAAATCGAGCATTAGAGTATGCCGTAATTTGCATCCATTCATATCAAAGAAAATTATTTACATCCATGAAACTCCATTACTAATTGATAGGAATGACTTAAAGGCCACTGGGATTTTCTAGTTCTTAGTTAAAAAGAGAGATACTTTCATTACCTCTTGTCATAGCAATCACTTTGGTTGTATAGCTTTAGAACATTGTAATTGTCAATGACTATAATTGTATCAAGTTAGTCGCACGTTACCTAGTGGAGCCAATTGTTGCACTACTTTCCATCAAGAGGGATCAATAATTTCTCTTTATATCAAATAAAATGATTAGCGACCACTAAGCTCCATTACTAGTCTATCTTAGCGGCCATTGGGCTCCTATCATTAACATTTTCCATTGTAATCACTATCTATTCAACTGTGGATTGCTAAGTTTAGAAACTATGCAAAATTGTTCTTGACAATTCACACGTAACATATTTTGGAAGGATTATCCATTGTATGACAACCATCCACATTGTGTAGATCTAAGTCTGATCTAATTTTGTCAATAGAAGAAATATTGAGGCTTCAAGACTTACATAGTTTAGATCCTAGTGATGGATACATTCAACCACAATGAAATATTTAGATATTGGTTGTATCTATGTATTATCCACTAGACAACTATTATTAGAATGAGAAAAATTTCTCCAAAATTTGAACTAACGGGGTGTGAATATATACGTAGTATTTATCTTAGCGATGCTATGTTCAACCACAATGAATTATTTAGATATTCTTTGTATCTAGGCTTATTTCAAAGACGAAATATTATTGTGATGAGAAATAGAACACTAATCCTTGCACTATTCAGAAGTACAAACATAATTATTTATGATCTTAGTGATTGCTAGGGTTAGCCACCACATTTTTTAGAGCTTAACGGTTTATCAAAATTATTAACAAATAAATTTGTACTTTTTATCGTATTTGTTACTATGATCGACGCAATGATATACCTATGTCTTAGCGGTCGTTAGGCACCATTGGAAAACTACTAATGCATTAACAATAGAATATATAAATCTTAACATTCAATAACATACACCTCGAAAAAATATTTTGAAATTTGTGTTAGCTAAACACCATTCAATGGACAACTATCATTGACTTAAGAAAATTTTTATAATACATGTATTCCTAAGGGAACAACATTTACTTATGTCTGATTAGTTTGTTGTAGGATCATGAATATGTCTCATTCTGGAAATTAATCATAGACATAATATTAATGGAATGATCGAATCACTATTGTACAAGCACCACTTAGGGGTCAAGATATACATTTTTTAACCATATCATTCGCTAGTTGTCACTCCAGTAAAAAAATATTAATGCAATGAGAAAGTTATGTCAATACAAGCACTCTTGAGGATTTAAGTCTTATATAGTTCAAATCCTAGCGGTCGCTAAGTTGATCAACAATAAAATATTTAGAGATTGGTCATGTCTAGGATTTTATTCATAGGACAACTATTATTAGAATGAGAAAATTTTCTACATTCTTTGAATTAGTGGGGGGTCAAGATATACGTAGTGTTGATCTTAGCAGTCGCTATATTCAGCCACAACGACCTATTAAAACCTTCTCCATATCTAGGATTATTTCAAAGAACAACAGTTATTATCAATGAAAAAAACACAAATCGATCACTACTGAGGGGTACATAAATAAGTATTTCTTATCCTAGCGGTCACTAGGGTCAGCCACAACATATTTTTTGGAGCTTAACGGTGTATAGGAATCATTAACAAATAAATATGTGCTTCTTATCCTTCCTGTTACTATGATCAGCCCCAAGGATATACTTATATGGTAGGGGTTGTTAGCCATCATTAACAAGAACAATACTAATGCATTAACAAGAAACTAATTAAATCTTTAAGGGTCAATAACATCCTCCTGGATAATATGGTGATCTATAATTAGTTAGTAAATGAAGTCTCAAAGGCCATGGTATAATTCTAATAAATATAATGAACACATGCTTTATAGTTTTAGTATGATAATACTGAGACTCCAAACCCTATGTATAATCTCCTTGTTATTAAACCTAATCATTTTTATTGATATCACATCTCCCTATTTCCATATGCTTATTGTCACATTAAGAAAGGAAAGCCATGACATCTTATAATTTTTTGTTGATATGTCATTAGCTAATTTAACTAAAACAACCAGAGCCTGTAATTTTAATCTCTAAATGTTGTATATGTCTTTCCAGAACTATCAATTAAGTGAAACATTATTCATAATCTTGTTTAGCCTAACTTCTCAAATAGTAGGTTTTATAATTCCTCGATTCACTTGTTTTCAAAGAGGAACCTACAGATAGAAGCTGTTTACATTTTTTTTTTGGCAATCAAATAAATTTTTTTATAAAAATTATTTCCAACAATTTCCTTATGTAATCAAATAATTACTATAAACAAGAAAAATATTATTTGTGTTATTATTACTATTTCATCTATTGGAAGTTACTATCATTATTTCATTACTACAATTTAATTTAAAATGAAATGTCTATAGAAACCAACCACTAACGGTCCAAAAGCCCTAAACGATTAACAACCCTAATTGAACAAAATCTATTTTCCTTAGCCTTTTTAGCAACACCCATTTTGTTCACTTCTAGTAATCATTGATGTCCATCTCAGGTATCACACATATTTATCAAATCATTTAGGGATCGGAAAAAATAATGACAAAACAATGTCAAACCCTATTAGTTGAGAAGTGTTTTTCAAAGAGCATTAAAGAATAGACATATTTGACTACTGAAAGTAGAGAAAATAGGGTTTCATTGAAAAGGCTACATAATATTCTACATACATATAATTTTAAAAATTTGGAAGGAGAAAAGGTGAGAATGCATACCAATTTTTGATGCCTTCATGAAAAATAAACCATGCTTTAAGAATTTTGGTAATCGAACCGTGATATGATTTTCCAATGAATTATTATGCTTACAGATTTTTTCCCTTACGCCAATTTTCTCACATGAATCTTCAAAAATTAAGTTTCCTTCAAATATACTAACGAATGAAAATTTATAATTATATGGAATCGACACTTCCAACCGCCACTTTCTTTGGTGCACGAATTACAAAATACAGGCAATTGTTGTTAATTTGCTTTATATTTAATGGCTAATTAATGACTATCAAATGGCACGCATATTTTGAATATCATGCGAACTTAACTTTTTTGGTTAATAACTACTTAATTTTAGGGGAACCACTATATTAACCATCTATGCCACATGTAAAAATTATCAATATTAACAACAATATCATCAAAAGAACAACATGATCAATGCCAATTTTATCATCTTTAAATTACATAGTAAGTATATAAGTATTCCATAATTTGAATATACTACAAATGATATGTGGTTGAATTGATGTCTCAAATATTGAATTATCATCTTTCGAATATCGCACAAAATTTAAATGTTTTGGTTTAATCTCACTCGTAATTTTTTTTTAAAAATTAAATGCTTTAAACCAGATCTATGAACCATAGGGTTAGGGGACCCAAACCTTACAAACACATACCAAACTGAAACTAAAAAAACCAAAAAAAGGCCCCACAAAATGGATTGAATGGAGAATAATTAAACACCAGTGAAAAAGGAACAACAAGACACCGAGAGCAAAAGACCACAACACTAAGAAAAACCAGCAAGGAAGAAAAATTACTCCTCATCCGAAAGAACCACCACCCCCTAGCAATGGATACCCATGTGCTACCCAACCCACAACTCAAGCACCACGTCCGACGCAACCCCCTCCTCCCTTGACTTCTCGACCGTTTGTGCGAAACACTACTAATTTTTTGTTTGGATTTACCTAAAAATAGAAGAAAAATTTCCTGGAATTTTCCCAAAACTCATTGAGGTGGTCAATGGACGATTCTATAGGAAAATGAGCATCAGAGAGATCCATAGGTGACAATCCTAGGTGCAGATCGTCATGCCGGAGAAGAACATGAACAACCTCAACATACAGAACAACTCCATGTAACACCGATCTAGCCAATCCACTCCACACCTTGGGCCAATTTCTTGTTCATCCACCTTTTCCACCTAAATTAGAGGGCCAGGATGCTACACTAGTCCAATTCAACTTGCAAAATGATGTGATAAAAAGTGTAAATGAAGAATTATGTGACTTCGACAACATCCATCTTGGCTAAATGGAGTAAAAGGCAATTGGAAATGAAAGCCACTGTAATTTCTGATTTGACACTAGCCTTGCTAATATTTTGCATGTAAGAATCACAAAATACACGCTCTATAGCCTCAACCTCAAGCATAAAACCATAGTAGGATAATTATTGAAGCCTCCTGTGGGATATGGCCTAAGCAAAGGCCATTTCCCTTCTCTGACCATGTAAAACGATAAAAGGGAACCCCAAAAAGACCATACGTGCAACAAAACAAAAACTAAATCAAATTGAAGTGAAAATAAATAAAAGAGAATGGCCAACAAATAAAGAGTGTTGCATGTGCCACCATTAATTCAAAATTATCAACATTATCAACAAAATAACACCATGCTCATTGGAAATATTATCATCTATAAATTACATAGAGAGTATATAAGTATTCCATACTTTGACTATACTACCAGTGATATGTGGTTCAATTGATGTCTCACATATTGAATTATCATATTGTCCTCAACAAAAATATACATGTTTACCAACATCGTTTTAAAATTGTTTTGTTACAAAAACAGTATCTTTGGATGTGTGTGTCAATGATCTTGGTGGCGCCCATGATGCTAATCATTGGCATTGTTTTGAAATAAAAAGGAAGAATGCAAAATAGAGAAGTATTAGCTAACTCCAATGCATGATATTTTTTCTTTTAAGATGGAATGAATGATGCAATACTATATTACTTAGGTTTAAAAACTATAATTTACCTAGGTAAAAAGACTTGCGACTTGAATTTGTACATCCAATATTTTCTCCAATAGCTTTCTCTCTTATTCCATTATTTCACACTCATGTTGAATCCTTCCTTGCACAATTTATTTCAATGTCTGACACAATAGATGCATGCTATTATCAATTACCTCTTTCAAATATCCACAAGAGTTTATTTTTCTCTTCACATCTTTTCTCTGAATTCCATTTTTATTTAAAGGGGTTTCTATCTTTGCTCCTTCAAAATTTGCAATGTTAGTAGAAGGGATTTTTGACTTCCCTCTCATTTTTTTTTTTCAAAAGTAGAAGTGGATATATTAACACTGTATTTTCCATTAAAACCAATAATTTTGTGTTTTTTTGTGTACTTGTGATCTATACCTTCATATAAATTCCATGTTGACTGTGTTGGAAATGTTGTTGTTAGGAGTAAAACTTATCTTAATTCATCATTAGTTCATATTTGAATAAATGTAATAAGTTAGTATTTAATGAAAATATTTTAAACTTATGTCAATAGGTATTAGTTTTCCTTAGTTGTTAGTTAAATAAGTGATAGTGTTCTCATAACAATGTTTGTGGGATAATGTTCTATCTTGCATATTTTGTTTCCAGATGATTTCCACGAGGGTAAATAGTGGCGATTAGGGGCAATGTGTTATTTCTCGTATATTTTCTCGATTAGTTGATTTGACTCCATATATTGTGGATGATATAGAAGTTTTCTAATATCTATAAATATTGTAGCTCTCTCATTTTCTTGTAATGCTTGATTTCATATTAATAAAATTATGCAAGCATCATCTTGTTTTCTATAATTTAATATGGTATATAGACAAGATTTGGTATCAGATCAGCATTCTGATCTAGACAGGAGTGTAGGAATTTTTAGGGAAGTTTAGGGAGATCTAGAGAAATTACAGAGCTAGGAGGAGCCATAGATGCCCCCAACCATTTCATGCCCCTACCCAAATCCACACCCTAGTTCATAGGTTTATTTGTACTTGAAGAACACTGGATTTTAATCACAGCCCTTACTGCACCTAGATATAACTCTCTTGCAAAAGGTGACATTGTTTCATTCTCTTTTTTTTTTTTAAATTACATGTACGTGCAAAAAAATATTAAATTGGAATCATTTTAAACTATATATATACAATTTTTGTATTATGGGTACCCAAGCTTTTCAAGCTTCCCACATTACTTATTATTCCTCTTGTATGTACTTTTTCTTCTCCTTCCAAGTTTTGTCACAAGAATTTTAAGTGACAAAATAAGGAGATCCAATCAAACATGGAAGCTTCTCTATAAACTTGCACTGCCAAAGGAAGAAGATAGGAGATTTCGATGATCTCCAACATTCCTACATCCAAAACAAAAATACAAATTGAACGTAGAGAAGATTTGTAACCTGCAAGAAAAAATGCATTGAAAGAAAGGAAGAAAAATTTGTCTGCAAGAAAAAAACCTATGTAGAAAGAGAAATAATAAAAGAAAATTGCAGGCCAAGGGTTATTATAACACTTAGGAAAAGTGGTTGAACTGCAGTTGTGCCCTAAAATATACTACGCATGCACATAAGTCCTTATCGTGTTCGAGTTTAAATAAATTTTCTTCTAAAAAAATTTCATTTTTGGACGTTGTGAAAAAATTAGAAGCAAAAAAAAATCCATTTTTGGAAAGGGGCCCGAAAAGATATTGAAATCAAAAGTTAAAAAGGTCATAACTTTCAACTGGTACCTCGTATTGAGGTGCCATTTTTTAAAGTGTCTATTTTTGTGAGCTATACATCTTGTTCCATCTTTTAATAAGATTTTTTTGTAAAAATTAAAAAAATAGAGATTTTTTTAATTTCAAAAGTGGCCAAAGAGTCCAAAATTTTTTTTTTTTTTTATCAGCCAAGAGAGCCATTTTATTTTTACAAATCGGCCACTGATCTAACTTTGTAACAAGGCCAATAATGCCAAAAATTCAATATACATGGTTAAAAAGGATCCCAAAATAAATAAAATAATATTTTGGGGGTGTCCATGCTTAAGGGGGGAAAAGTGTTCAATTTTTTCTTCTTTTGTTTATCACTTTTCATAATGGTTGCAATTACAGCACAAAAATTCTTTTTGCCATATTCTCAACTTTTGCGTTCTGATAATTATCCATCATAGAAAACAAACATTTTCCCACAACTTGATTTTGAAAATATATGGTTCATTGTTTCGGTACATGAACAAGATCTATAATGAGATGTTACACAAAAATCTAAATTAGATCGTGTAAATCAAAAATAAAAGTTAATAATCTTGTTTAGTGTTTTAGATGAGGTACAACCTCATATTTGTGAGACCACAACAAAAAAATAATCTTGGGACAATTTGAAAACAATATATGAGTCAAAAAATAAGAACATAGTACTTCATCTCTAGAGTCAACTATTAAACTTGAAAATCAACCAACTAAGAAAGTTGAAATTTTTTTTGGAATAGTAAAAACTATTTGTGCATCACTTCAAGCTTTTGAAGAAGAAGTTATTGACAAATCACTTATTCCTATAGTATTGAGAGATCTTCCTCCTTGTAGGATTTTTGTGACCATGTTAAACATAATTGGTCAAACAACAAATTTTTTAGAGTTAGTGAATATGCTACAAAAAGAGGAAGTTATTTGCTCAACTACTGAAACTGAAGAGAAGGCACTTTCTTCTAATCAAAAGGGAAAAAACAACCTAAGTCTAGTAAAAAACCTCAGAATAAAGGTAATACTCAACAAGGCCAAAAGGATACACAAAAATGTCTTTTTATGGTCAAAAAGGACATAAGCTAAAGAATCGTTGGTACAACATATTCCAACAAGGATCGTCAAGTGGTAAAAATATTGATTACCAACAAAGAAAATCAGGCCAATAGAGTAAAAACAGAGACAAAATTATCAAAATTGGAAGAAGAAACCAACTCAACAAGGAAATGTACCTGAATAGGAATATCAATTTGATGATGATGACTTCCAATATTCTGCATAGTCAAATGAAGTATCCAATTATACAAATAAAATTTGGTATGTTGACTCAGGTGTAACTAGACACATGATAGGAAATAAATATTGGTTCTTCACAAAGAGTAACACACCCACCAAAAATCATGTCTCTTTAGGTGATGATACATCATATAGTGTTGAATGCATTAGTTCCATTTCACTGCCATTTGGGCATCATAATTGTGAAATTACATATGTTCTTTATGTCCCTAGTTTAACAAAAAATTTGTTATCTTGAGTCAATTATTAGATCACAATCTCAAAATTGACTTTGATTATAAATGTGGTAAAAAGATGTGCCTAATTCGAGATAATTCACAAAGCTCAAAAATTGTTGCAAAAGCTTCAAATGTGGGAAGAATGTTTCAGTTAGATTTTGTTCAACGAAATGATCAAGCACTTGTATCCAAGGATACATCATCAGATCAACTATGGAATCAAAGACTTGGACACGTGAGTTTTGGCTATCTTAACACACTTCGTTGATACGACATGGTTAGAGGTTTACCACCTTAAAAAAGGGTATGATAAATGTCAACATTGTTTGGCAGGAAAACAACATAGAGTACCATTCAAACATAGTACATTTTGAGCTAAGGAAAAACTTGACTTGGTGCATACCAATCTGTGCAAACCAATGAGACCTAGCCACTCCGGGTTTCAATATTTCATGCTCTTTATTGATGATTTTTCAAGAAAAATGTGGATATATTGTCTTTCTATAAAAGACCAACATTTTGAAACTTTCAAGAAGTTTAAAGCCCTTGTTGAAATAGAGTATGGTAGGAAAATAAAACCATTCCTCTCGGATCGATGGAGAGAATACACTGCAATGAGTTATCCTTAGTTGTTAGTTAACTAAGTGATAGTGTTCACATCCCAATGTTTGTGGGATCATGTTCTATCTTGCATATTTTTTTCCCAGGATGATTTATATGAGGGGCAATAGGGGATTTAGGGTAATATGCTATTTTTGAAATTTTTCTAAAATTAGTTGTTTTGCTTCTATATACTGTGGATGATATAGAATTTGTCTAATATCTATAAATATTGCAGATCTCTCATTTTTGTAATTCTTGATTTCATATTAATAAAATTATGTAAGCACCATCTTGTTTTCTATAATTAAATCTGGTTTGTAGATAAGAGTTTTGTTTTCCAATTATTTCTCCTTCTTGAAGGTTTTCTTCAACCTGTTCATCTTGTATTTGCATTGCTTCCCAGTGAATGTTTTTCCACAAACTTCATTCAAAGCATCTGCTATATCATTGCAATTTTTCTTGCCGATATATCCATCGTTTAAATGTTCATACACCTCTTCATATTTTGAAATAAATGTTTTCACATCAGATGTTGACCACAAATCTTATTTGTATTCTTTCATTAGCTCCTCTTTATTTCTATCTCTTTCATATGCATGGGTTATTGAAAATGTTTCTTCTAATTTTGAATCATCAACAATATATGGATAATTTAGATCTATTTGGGAATGTGGAATGTAAGGACCTAATTTTCAAGGGTATAGTCCCTTTCAAAAACTATTTGCAATGCCAATAATAAAAAAAAAAGGACCTAATTTTTGTGTGACACTTGTATTCTCTTGCAAATTTGAGACACTATTTCCATCTAATTTTTACATGCAGAAGTCCTTTACATGGCAGTTTCTTAGCTGTGATGAAAAAACCATATTTTCTACATAGTTTCTTGGATTTGATTTAAAAACTTGTGATTCAAAATGTTTTTTTATTAGATTAGGAAAAGTGGTGATATTTCAAGATGTTAAAACAAGGAAAATGGTGATATTTCCATGTCCTGTAAATTTATTAGTTACCATACACAATCACAAATGAAACAATTTATGTAATCCATATTTTATCTAAACTTAATTTCATTATCCATTTTCTAAAAATAAATATACTGAGGGTCCCGCACTCTATAAAATCGAGAATCAAAACATGTGGAAAAAAATTGAAAATTGGTTAATTACCTACTAACAAACGTAATATTTATAATCACTTTGTGAAATAGTTGTATAAGCTGAAATTCTTCAAAATCAAATAAATTTTTTTACCTCTTTTAATTTTATGTAACTTTGTTCCTCCCCATTTGTTTATGTGCTCCTTGTTTTGGTGTGGTCACTTTTGAAGTGCGTCATAGTTTTCCATTTTATTGCATTAAACACATACGTTAAGAGAGTTTGTGTAGATTAAAATTTAATATTGTACCTCTTAATATTAAATGCAGTACAAAAAAATAAAAAAACATACTCTCAAGTGGTAGATTTTACATTACACGGTTTAATGGCCATTTAATGTTTAGGGAAGTGCAATATTAATTATGTAACATCGACCTTACAAAAAAGTGTAATTGTTATTCTATTATAAAAATCATAATATTTTCCTATACTATGAGGTTTATGAATAAAAAGTATACACATGGCAACATGATCTAAAATTAAGGAAACCTTTTTATAACATAATTTTTAATGTATGAAAACTATAATTAGACATTATTTGAGACTTAATTTCAAATTTTAATTGAAATTAAGTCTTTAATATTTAGAATTATTAATAAAAAATATGTAGCATGTGTTACTTCTACTCAATATTATATAAAATTATTAAAAACAAAGATATAAAAATCTTAGAAACAATTAAATACACATAATTGAAACAAAGCATATACCACCATCATTAATCAAATAAAGTCTAAATTATTAAAAATAAACTTATATTGTTAAAAGATTACGTAGAATATAAAAATCTTAGAAACAATTAATACACATAATTGAATCAAATCATATACCACCATCGTTAATCAAATAAAGACTAAAACTTGAACTCTATAGCATAAAATAAGGATAACTATACAATTATATAATTAAATACATGAATGATTTACTTCGACACAATATTAATGGCCCTAAATATAAAGTCAAGTGAGAATCAGCACTTCGTCATGAAAATTCATGTAATTCAACTTGAGATGGATCGCACTTTGACATGTGAGGGATTGCACTTCAATGTGCGAGGAATCTCTCTTTGATGTGCGAGGTTGTTAGAAATAATCTAACACTTAATTCACCCTATGTGGATTAATGTGTAATTATAATAAAGTAATTATTTAATTACTTTATTTAGTTTAGTTGTTAGTATGTTGTTATCATCCCTTAGATTGTGGAGGATGTTCTTTAGTTAGAATATTGTTCTCGGATGATTTCCTGTAGAAGCTTTTTAGGGGCAATATGTTATTTATGCATATTTTCTTTGTTTAGGAGATTTGTTCCATATATTGTGGAAGAGATAGAAGCTGTCCAATATCTATAAATATTGCAGCTCTCTCTTTTGGTTGTAATGCTTCATTTTATATTAATAAAATCACAGCAAGCTCTGCCTTGTTTTTACAATTTAATCTGGTTTATAGATTTCATTTGGTACCAGAGCAGGGGAGTTAAGGCTGTAGATAATTGCTGAGGAAGTGTTAGAAGTTTTGAGGAAGGAGGACTAGAAGCCTGAGCCAGGAGGAGCCATAGATGCCCCCAACCTCTTCAAAGCCCCTGCCCTACTCCACACGCCAGAAGCAGCAAAAGCAACAGTATAGAAACACCTCCAAGATTGGTAACAAAGTGATTGTATCAAAAAAAATTAATATTGTTCATTGCATATGAACTATATATAATTGTTTTTTTCTTTCTCTCTAATTCAGAGATCCCGTTTAGTGTGATTTAATTTAGTGGACCCCCAATTTTGGAGGCACCACCATTCGGGTTTGGTGTGTAGGTTTCATTTTTAATAAAAAAGAAACATCCACCACCGATCGCAATCTCTCTATGACTTTGTAAATGCGGTATTTACATATATCTATGAATTCACCTTGCAGACCTATGGATTTACTTGATAGTTCACACCTGTAAAATAAAAAAATGAGCTCGATATTGATCTGGCTATTCGTCTTCAATCTACAAGCAATTCCTGTGCGACCTTGCAGAACAGAGCATAAGAGAACCTTTAAGGTGAAAGGGAAGCGAAGGAAACAAGGCTGACGATGGAGGAAACAAATATGCATGCATGCATAAGTCAGACCCATGTTTTTTGTGTTAAAAATCATTTTTAAAAAAATTCCTTTTTTGGACGATGCGAAAAAAATCAGAAGGATAAAAAAATTCCATTTTTGGAAAGGGGCCCGGAAAAATAATTTTAAAATGGTCATAACTTTCAATTGGTACCTCAGATTGAGGTGCCATTTTTTTAAAGTTAGTGTTTTTCGAGCTCTATGCTTTGGTCAGTCAAAGAGCCCAAAGAGCCCAAAACTAAATCTGTAAGGGAAAAGAGGCCAAAGTGCCCAAAAATTTAAAAAAATTGCGAAAATATTAATTTTTCGTAAACAAGAAGGGGGGTGCAATTTTCTTTTTCTATTTACAAGATATTTGTAAAAATGGTCGATAGTGTTGCAAAATCATTGTAAAAGGCTAAAAAGGATCCCACACTCAATAAAAATCAATTTTTGGGGGTGTGTACTGATTTGAGGGGGGGATTTGTTTCGTGTTTGATTCTTTATCTCTCTTTTCTTTCCTACACAAATGGCTAACAATGCACCCAAATTCTTTTTGCCCGATTCAAAACTCCTACGAGGAGATAATTATGCTACATGGAAAATGAAAATTAAAACTCAACTTGAATTTGAGGACATAATTGGTGTAGTTGATGGCTCGATAACAAGACCAGAAAATGATATTGCTCAACAACGTGTGTTTGATCGTGCTAATCAAAAGGCAAAACTTATAATTTTGTTTGGTGTAACTGATGATGTACAACCTCATATTCGTCAAGCGACAACTGCAAAAGAAGCATGGGATAAACTAGCAACTGTATATGAAGCTAAGAACAAAAATGCTATTTTGTAATTACAAACACAACTCCATTGTCTCAAAATGAATTCTAATGAGTCTATTGAAGGTTTTCTAAATCATGTTTCTATATTGAGATCATCTCTCCAAGCTTTGGAAGTAGAGGTCACTAATGAATCTCTTGTCCCTATTGTATTGAGAGCTTTACCAGCCTCATACAAAATATTTGTCACAAATCTCAACATTATGGGTCCAACTACAAGTTTTGAAGAGTTATTGAACATGTTATAATAGGAAGATTCCATGAAAAAACCTGTAGAAAATGAGGAACAAGCCCTCTCTTCATTCCATAAGGGAAAGAAACAGATTCATACAATTGGTAAGCAACACAAGCAGCATTCTCAACAGAATAATCAAGGAGCACTCAAGCCAAAAAGTAGTGTCGATTTGTGGCGAAAATGACATGACTTACAAGATTGTTGGTATAACACATTTGAAGGGTTCATCCAATGGAAAGAAGCCAAATTTTCAATAATCTAGTCAGGGTTATCAAAACAAACAACAAGGACAAAGGAAAAGTAAGCTGGAAAAAAAAACACATGAATGACACGGCAACATTCTTTGAAGAAGAAGATAACTCACTAGATGAGGACTTCCTATTTGTTGCACAATCAACTCAAGAAATCAATTCACCACAGAAATTTGGTATGTTGACTCAGGAGCAACAAGACATATGACCAAGAGAAATGATTGGTTCTTAGAGTTAAAGAATACACCTAACAAAGACTCTGTTTCGTTGGGTGATGATTCACCGTACAAAGTACAAGGAATTGGAAACATCTCCTTACCTATTGGATCAAGAAAGTGCACAATAAGAGATGTTCTATATGTTCCTGGATTGACAAAGAATCTACTTTCAGTAAGTCAACTTTTGGAGCACAACGTAAAAGTGGATTTTGATTGTACAGATGGAAAGAAGATGTGTTTAATCAAAGATAAGTCTAAATACTCCAAAGCATTGTTGCACGAGCTTCTGGTGTAGGTCATATGTTTCATTTGGATTTTGTTCAAACCAAAAATCAAGCCCTTGTAGCTAAGGATACATCATCGACACAATTATGGCATCGAATATTTGGCCATGTAAGTTTTGGCTATCTTGAAAAACTTCAAAAAAATAATATGGTAAGAGGACTGCCAAATTTCAAGAAAATTACAGATAAGTGCACAAATTGTTTGGCAAGAAAACAACATAGAGCTTCTTTTCAGAAAAGTAGTACATTCAGGGCCCATGGTAAACTTGATATGGTGCATACCAATCTATGCAAACCTATGAGACCTAGTTATTCAAGGTTTCAATATTTTATGCTCTTTGTTGATGATTACTCACAAAAAATGTGGGTATATTGCATTCGTACAAAAACCAAGCCTTTGAAACTTTCAAGGAATTCAAAGTAGCTTGTGAAAATGCAACTGGTAAGAAAATAAAAACACTCCGCTCAGATCGAGGAGGTGAATACACCAGTAATGAGTTTAAAGATTTTTTGGAAACACATGGAATTCATCGACAAATGGCACCTCCATATACACCACAACAAAATGGTGTAGTTAAGAGAAGAAATAGAACTATAATGGATATGGTAAGGTGTATGATCGATGATTCAGGCTTGAGTAAAACATATTGGGCAGAAGTAGTAAAAACAATAGTTTATCTGTTGAATAGAGTTCCCACTTCCACACTTGATGGAATAACACCACAGGAAGCTTGGTCAGGGAATAAATCATCTATAAAACACCTTAGAGTTTTTGGATGCAAGGCAAGTATGCAAATTCCTAAGAAAAAGAGAACTAAACTTGATATGAAATCAAAACAACTTATATTCTTGGGATACATTGATGAAGCCTTGGGATATAGGTTAATGGATCCAAAAACAAGAAAAAAATTCACAAGTAGAGATGTTGAGTTTTTTGAAAATAAAGAAGCAAATGCTCCTTCCATAAACTCACAAAACAATCCTACTAAGAAAATAGAATATGTTCTTGATGAAGATAACGATGATGAGGATAATTCAACTCCTCCATCTACAAGAATAGCTAAACGTATGCCTAAGTGGTATACTAATCTAATTTGAGATGCTAAGTTGGATAGTGATCCTAACACATCCACTTCAGGACCTAGAACTCATAGTATGACTCAAAATGAGGTAAACTTAGCCTTAATGAGTACAGTAATTGAATCAAGTGAGCCCACTATAGTTCAAGATGCCCAGCAATCAAAACCTTGGTCAGATGCTATGAATTCAGAATTCAACTCTTTGATTAAGAATAATACATGGCAACTTACAGATCTTCCACCAGGGAAGAAGGCAATAGGTTGCAAATGGATATTTAAAACAAAGTACAAATCAAATGGAAGCATTGATAAATGCAAGGCAAGATTGGTAGCTAAGGGTTATGCACAAAAAGAATACATTTATTATGAAGAAATATTCACACCAATAGCTAAGATCAAAACAATCGGGATGATATTTTCTCTAGCTGCACAATTTGGTTGGAAATTTCATCAAATGGATGTAAAAAGTGCATTTCTCAATGGGGATTTCAGAAAGAAGTCTACATGACTCAACCAGAATGTTTTGTCATACCGGGTAAAGAAGGAAAGGTATGTAGACTCATAAAGTCACCGTGTCACGATCTCAAACAGGCTCTAGGGCATGGTACATAAAGATTGATGAGCATCTCATCAAACATGGATTTAAAATAAGTCCATATGATCCTAATCTCTATCTCAAAAATCAAGGGGGGGAGATAGTGATCATAGTAGTATATGTCGATGATCTAGTCATCATTAGAAGTTTGGTGAAGATGATTGAAACAACTAAGGAAGATCTAAATCGATCATTCGACATGATAGATCTCGGGCTTCTTCATTATTGTCTTAGGCTTGAAGTATGGCAAAAGGAAAATCACATCTTTGTTACTCAACTAAAATATGACAAGACAATGCTCGAGAAATTCAGAATGATGGATAGTATACCAATGGCTACACCTATGGAGACAAGGCTTCAATTATCTCACACGGATCCATCAGAACAAGTAAATGTTACTCTTTATCGACATTGCTTAGAGTCTCATTTACTTAACTTATTCTAGGCCGATATCAGCTATACTGATCGAGGTTATCTTTCTTGATTTATGCAAGAACCAAGGGTTTGTCACCGGAAAGCAACAAAGAGGGTACTAAGATACATCGGAGGAACCATGGCCTAGAATACAAGAAGAATGATAACTTCTTCTTGACAGGATATACAAATTTAGATCATGCAGGGAACGTTGATGATAGGAAGTCCACTTCAGGATTTGTGTTCTTTTTGGGATCTGGACCTATTTCATGGGGGAGCAAGAAACAAAATTGTGTTTCAAGGTCTTCCACAGAAGCATAATATCACACAGCAGGAGGAGCTATCTGTGAAGTGATTTGGCTCAGACGGATACTTGAAGGATTGGGAATTCCACAGGATCATCCAACAATCCTACATGTAGACAATGAAGGAGTAATAAAACTTGTTCAGAATCTAGTTTTTCATGAATGCACCAAACACATTGAGGTGTAGGTACATTTCATTCACAAACAAGTTTAGAACAACAACATTCAGCTTCAGCATTGCCCGACAGAACATCAGCGTGTAGATATCTTCACAAAATCTCTTGCACATCCTAAATTTGAGGCATTCAGAGTATTTCTCTCCTGTTCACTTCAGAATATGATGAATTAAGGGGGGAATGTTAGAAATAATCTAACACTTAATTCACCATATGTGGATTAATGTGTAATTATAATAAAGTAATTATTTAATTACTTTATTTAGTTTAGTTGTTAGTGTGTTGTTATCATCCCTTAGATTGTGGAGGATGTTCTTTAGTTAGAATATTGTTCTCGGATGATTTCCTGTAGAATCTTTTTAGAGGCAATATGCTATTTCTACATTTTTGATTTGTTTAGGAGATTTGTTCCATGTATTGTGGAAGAGATAGAAAGTCTGCCCAATATCTATAAATATTGTAGCTCTCTCTTTTGGCTGTAATGCTTCATTTTATATTAATAAAATCACAAAGAAGCTCGCCTTGTTTTTGCAATTTAATCTGGTTTATAGATTTGGAGGTATCACACTTCATTATTCAAGGAATTGAACTTGGTGGATGTACGAGGCCATGAATCTCTTTCTCTATGATCAACTATCACTGTCACGTCCAAGTGCAAGTTTTGAACTTGGAATTGTGCTTTCTAACACATTGAAGTGTGATCACCAACTTCTAGCCTCCCATTCTAGTCAATATTTGAATTTTAGTGTGTAAAAAAATAATTACGTCACATCGATGCTAGGCTATATAACTATTAAAATCCATAGGGGAAAGAAGCCAATGATTGTGCATAAGACAATGACTATGAGTGGTAATGTGTAGTATAGTACCACTAGTTTTAAAAATTGAAGTCAACATTTATAAATTATATACTAAAAATTTAGAAAAAAGGTATCCAATAAGACAGGTAAAATCAAGTCTCATGTACAAAAATCCAATTAAAATGTTACACATCGGTTGTCCTACAAAGTTGATTTCATTCACAAGCAATGGCCAATATTAAATTTCTTTGTACTAAAAATTACCTATTTTTAATCCTTTAGAAATTATTTTTCAACAAAATTTAAATGGGAAAAATAAAATTTGTGCATTATAAAAATCTTAATCTTTCCCCTACACCGAGGTTTATGGATAAAATTGTACACATGCAGATGGGATCGAAGGGTATAAAACAATTTGTGTTATATGTTTAAAGATTTGGATTAAATGGGGTTTTAAAGATGTTCATATAAGATGTATATTTTAATTTTCTCATTGTAATTTTAATTCTCCACACTAATGTTAAATATTTAAGTGTTCGTTGTACTAATTTTGTCTTTTTATTTACGAGATACGATTGAAAATGAACTATTTTTGAAGGATCACATGTGGATTTACTATCTAAACTTGTGAAAGTTACGGAGGGACTATTTTATCCATCTGGAGATACACTCCATTGTAGAGACGTGGGGTATAGCTTATTCATTGTCACAATAAGTATTTTATTCAATGGCAGAGTGATACTACCATACACAATTGATGATTGTGAAACCCTAGCAGAAATTGAAAATAAGGGATACTTTATCCCATGGGAAAGGAAGCAAATGATTAAGCATGTGATTTCAAATGTTTCACATGTGGGGGGTGATGGCATTCAAAACATCATGATAAGTGACTCAGAGGATACATTTAATGAGGATGATGGTTTGAATTCTACTAGTGATAGCCATTATTTCACAACTCCTAAAGATAGGGATGAATTTTCTATAACCTACGTGGTGTTAAAACATAAGTTTCCTCAAAAATAAGGTGACATAGTTGAAGGGTTTATATCCCTGGTACAAGAACAACATGTGATTTTGGGAGTGGTGTTGGGACCCACACACTTTGGTGTTTTTGTGGAGAATATTATAACTACATGCAATGATTTTTATCCAAGTCTACAACGCAACAACGAAGTTTCTTGGCCAATCAAAAACTTAGTTTATCTAGAAACAATAACTGTACTTCATGTGAATGGAAATTTTGACCTCCAAGAAACAACCACCACATCAAAAAATGACTTAAATTTCAAGTCCATGGGGGTTAATGTCAAGTTGATACATTTTTGTTCAAAAGAACACAAATTTGTTGCAGAAGCAATAATTACAAATGTCTATGAAGGAGACATGGTGCACTTTAAAAATTAGATGGCAATACATTTGGGGTGTATGTTGATAAATTAATTACACCTTTTTGTAAGGGTTGCTCCATATTAGAAGGATCTCTCATCCAATGGCCAATCAGTCATTTGGCCCATCAATATGGTTTCATTATGGAAGTAAGGCTAAAAGAAATTCTAGAAGAAGAGTTGTCGGTAGAAATTTGGAGTGCATTTGAAGATCTATTGCCTTAACTGGTATACCCAAATTCATATGAATCCTCCATATGTAGTAGTAATAAAAATCCTTACAATGCCTACAAATTCCAAAAGGGAAATTCTACTCCATCTAGTACATCAAAGGAAATGGAAAATGATGAAAAATCAAGAAAAGATTTTTGTCTAAAGTTGAGAAAAAACCTTGATACAAGGAAGGATGTCTCTCTAATCTATCCCTAAGTGCTTTCAATCATAGTTAGAATTTAACTCTAGATATGAATGAACCTATTATAAACAACCTTGTACTTTATACATTCACTGCAAATTCTATCAGTTGTGATCAAGGTCAAATTTTAGAACATAGTATCGATAAACTGAAGTTATATGGAAGGGATGTATGTCAAAATGCATGTTACTGATTACATGGAATCACGAAAATCACATATTAAAGATACAAACAATCTTGGATTAATGGTGAGAGGATGACAGTAAATGAAAATATAGGAAAACAAAAAAATTCCAAACACCATTGTAACTATTACATTCTTTATCCAAAATGGTGGAGAATAATTTTGATATATCCCCACACATGTCTCATTCAATGATTCAAGATGTTACTAAAGTAACAATGAGACTATTGTCTACATGTTATATTTTTGCTTACATACTACAAAAGTGTAACGAGGACTTTCTTTGTTGGGCCTTCCGTAAATGTCACAGTAAAATATCAGCAAAATATGGTAGGAACATTTCTCCTATGTTTCAATAACCAAGAACAACTTCTTCACAAAATGTGATGAGTGCACAAAGCTTAAGAAAAAAATGTGCAACAACCTCATGTCCGAAATACTGCCGCACAAATAGATCAACGCTAGAAATAGCACAATGATTACATTAAAATTTGTTGTGTAACTTACTATTCACATAGAGTGCAATCACAAATAAATCCTAATAGTTATTTGAGCATTGTGCATGACAAAATGGACAAGATGAAAACTGCAATACCAAGGACAAGAAAAAAGAAAAATCAATAAGAAATTCTATTAATCTCCCTGTCACCTTGATTGGTATGCTGACACATGGGTACAAAATGGGTGGTTTTGGGCAATTTGGTCTCGCTTTTGTTGAGCAAGGAGAAAACTTCCCAATAACATCATTGGCAATATGTATCCGAAGCAAGAAGCACCACTAAAATATTAGTATGATGAATTTTTATACAAAGTAGTGGGATGTCAAAACACCCATTACATGATGCACTGTTTCAAAATCATGCATATGACAAGTTCAAGGAATACAAGAAGAAAAATTAGGGTGCTCATACAACTAATATTGTAAGTAGTTGTTCAAGTTCATTTAGAAAACAACCACCTATTGGTACCCAAATTGATTCTCCCTTGGGTGTTGAGCAACATCACAGATTCAACAGGATGCTTTGAGATAGAAAAATCATAATATAAGTTGTTTTGTAGCCGGGGAGGGGATTCAGCTGACTCTTTGTCACTCAAGTGTTGGAGAAATGGATAGCACTGTATTAAAGGATTTGATCTATCCTTACTACTTTAGGTTGTGCCTTCAACCAGGGTGAGAGGACCCGTTCTGTAACCTATATTGATGAAGGATATCAATAGATCCTTCTTTGCATAGCTTTGAGGAAAACCTTGAGAAAATATGATCAATACAACACAATCTAACTCTCATGAGTTGTCACTCTAGATAATGGAGATATTTTCTGGACAAGGTTCAGGTTACTAAAGACAATAATTGAAGCTTGATTGTTTCTGCATACTTTGGCAATGGAATTTGTTCATTTGTGGATACATAGTACAAACAGGGGTAGTTCATGTAGGATTCATTGTTTGAGAAGTTTTTGGTGGGAAGTTAAGAAAGATAAAGTTGATTATACCAGATCTTTGAGAACCTTTAACATAAATTGGGAACTCACAGAACAAAATGCTTCAAAACAACCAAAATATTCCTTCAACTAGAAGATGTGAATCAATGGAGGCCCAGAGATGCACGGTTTCACAAATTCTTCAAGAATTCAACACAAAGGCTCATGTTAAAGACTTAATTAAACATTGGAAATCTCTTATGCCTCACACCTAAGATACACTCATAGGCTAAGAAACAATCTTTTTCAACACGGTGGAAGTAAAATGATTTTAAATTGTTTATTTCATTACAAGATGAACGCTCTTCTTATAATGAAATCACAAATGCCACAATACTACCACAAGGATGAGATCTTGTGTGATTAAAAGGATTTTAACATAAGATTGAAACAGGAACATGAAAAACTATTTGAAAACATTCTAAAATGAAATAAAACACAATTATGCTCATGATCAACACAAATTCATTCAAGGTTTACTAGAATAATCAGCACGGGAAAGTTTCTTCAAAATCTCAAATCTTGTCAATGGTTATACACTTGCAACCATCTTGACATGACTAAATCTAAAAATACAGGGAAATAAACAGTTTTCTCTGACGGTCTCTCGAGAAAATGGTTTTTTCTCATAATTTCTTAGAAAAATTAACCCCTATATGTAAGAGTATTCTCATTGCATTTATACAATTTCACTCGCTCACTCATCCCAAATTTTCCCCCCAAAATTCTAAATCTTCAAGAGAATATTCCTCTTTACAACATATTGTTTAATCATGTTTATTCCCTTAAAAATATCTTACATTTTGTTGTTAGGTGGATAAATCATGAACTGATCACGTTTCTCAGTTCCTCAACTATGACTGGGATGCCATGTCATAAATTTTGACAGTCTTTTTAATCATTCTTTTATTTTGTCGTGCAAGAAATCTCCTTTTTAATAATTCTTAGGTGGCTTTATATGGCTTGATTTGACAAGCAATCATTTTCACCTTTGAGAATACACCTTGAGGAATAGATACTTGCATTCATGCCTCTCAGAAATGAGTTTCCTTGCATGGATTATACCACATATCTACGCTACGATTCCGAGTCAACCAAGTGTAAAGAGGATCCAACAGAAGCCTTCACGTGTCTCCTTGGCACAACTGCAAAGGAGAAGTCTAGAGGTAGGTTCCTCAAATGAGAGTGGGCCCTCCATGTACCCAAAACCTAAGAGATTTGCACTAGTCACTGAAAATTCCAAGCATGGGAAAGTCTAGCGGAAGCTTCCACTTGTCTGTTCAGCAAAAATTCAAAGATGAAGTCTAGAGGCGGGACCTCAAATGAGTGCAAGCTCTCCACGTGCCCTAGGCCCAAGAAAGTCACTTCGGCCATTGAAAAAGTCTCAAAGTATAAATACGATCCAAGAGAATCCTCCACGTGTCTCTTCGACGTAGTTTTGATATGGTGCCCAAAATCGGAGACCCCAAATACACACGGGCTCTCCACGTGTCTCAAGCTCGGAAAATTTATACCACCATTAAAATTTTTAACAACTAATGAACATCACCACGTGCCTAGGGTCCAAGAAAATTTTCATCGATGATGCTTGAAAATTCTAAGTATGGGAAGATCCAACGGAAACCTCCACGTGTCTCTTGAGCTCTTTCAAAAGTAAAATTTAGGGGCAAGTCCCCAAACAATGTGCGAGCCCTCCACATGGAAAATATTTGAGTTGAAGTGGGCAGGGGGTTCTTTTCACATTTTGTATCACTTAAAGAAATTGTGCATTTTAGACAATTTGACATGCCCATCCACTTCTGATATAGGCTTTACACATGGCTTTCTTGGGCATCCACGGGGTTATAACTTACTTTATGAATTTCATTCTTTTTCAAAACAAAGCTAAGAATCTCAAAATTCCTCGGTGACCCACCTCCCCACTTTTAACTTTTCATGTGGCAATTAGTAAAGCCGTACTTTACTTTTATACTTTATTCCTTTTTCATAATAAAGCTAAAAGTTCCAAACACCTCTGATGACCCACCTTCCATATTTGGACTTAGAGATGGCCACGTGTCCTTTTTTGGGCCTTAGGCATTCCTTTTAATATTCATCCCTTTTGCCATAATGCCTCAAAATAGAAAGAGGGCCCACCTTTTTGCAAATCGCTGATTTATGACAGGTGTACATCTTCGAGGTCAAAGTAAGAAATTTTCTTGGCCACTTCATATTGTTGAATAGCCAATTAGAAATTATCGGATCCACAAGACCAATTTGGCATTTTTTACAAATGTAACAAAAGTGACAAGTTCACCAAATAGACCCACCATGCCACGTCCAATTAAAGACGACCATGTGTTCACGGATGTTGGGATAGGATTTATAGAGGAGACACAATCGTGGACGATGCCCAACAACAAAAATTTTCCCCACAGAGAGAAGACGTAAATAATACCAAGACTCAATGTGATCCATGACCCAAGGAAAAGACTAACAACAACATCTAAATGAAGGAGAAATTTTTCACGCATCCATACAGGGAGATAGAAAATACTTCTAACTAGGCGGGCTGGAAATTTTAAATGACAAAGGGGTGAGATTACAATTGAGCACCAACACCACTAACTCTCTACTTTGCAACTAGATAATGTTGTAAATGACAACAAAAATCACACATTGTTTGCATTTACATCCATATTAACAGCTAGAATGGTTTTCAACATAGTGTATGTGAGTTTCCTTCCATTGGGTCACATGCATGAAGACATAAAAGGGACATTCAGATAATTATCAACAACATTGTGCAAACTGGATACATTCTCTTTGCCACAAATAATGGACACTTACAGAGCATGCCAAGAGGATTTCAACACATTCACTCCATACCTTATCAAGGAATTCTACATCTTTAAGGCCTTTTTGGAACCACACTTTCTAGATGGTATCCACAAGATCATGGGAATCAGGAAACCAAAGATGTTTAAGTTCTATTTCAAAGACAACAAGCTCGTCATGGAGTTAAAAGCATCGAGTCTTGGATTCCATCTGGTCACACTCAATTGAGATCTAGAAAACAAGTGGATGAGAACCATTTATGTCCTAAAGGGGATCCTCCATTGGCACCCTTCAAATAACCCAAAGAGATGGTAAACATGGAAAGAGGCATTCAATCATACATCACACACTGGGAAAATATTTCAATAGATGGTGGAGAAGTATAGTATGTTCCAAAGATTACAAATTGGAAAAATGTTCTCGGTTCTGAAGAATCCCTTTGTCAATTGTAACATGACGAGAAGAGATTGTTTTTAGCCAAAAACAATTTAGGATAATGCAATGTATGATTATATAGTGGGTGCACCACATATTAACATGGATAGCTATGATTGTCAAAATGACCTTTCAAATAAGGATATATATGGTGGACCTATTTGTGATAGACCTTGAGAGAAATTCAATCCAATAGTGGATGTGAATGTTGGTAAAATGATACTAGTAAGACTAGTTGATGATAATGTACCTCTATGGATGGGCAAGATATAACTAAAAGTAATACAAAGTTGTTCACATAAACACTCAAAAGATAAGGGTGCAGAGAGTGGGAACCCATAGGAAAAGGAAATATGGAAAAGAAATGTATGAGGAATGCTTGTTAAAAATGCAATGGTGGTGAAAATCAAGGGACTAATTAGATATTGATATACATAACGTCATCTGGGCATGGAGTCCAAGAAAAACATGGAAAGGAGTTTAAATTAAAATATGAAATTGGGGTCATGAAGATATCCAACAATACCTTGCACAAATTCAAGAACAATAATTAATACCTTTGTGAGGGATCAATGCTTATGTAATTTTCTTGAAGGATTTATTTCTATGGAACTAAAATTTTCAAATCCATTTCCTCAAAAAACTTGTTTAATGTAATTCTAACTCTTTTTGTTCTTTATGATTTACATAATGGAAAAGCATAAAAGTAGTTGACTTTATCACACGTAACTTGCATATTTACAATATCATAGTCTTTTTTTATATAGATTTATATAAAAATTATATCAATATATAATATACATAAAATATTAAATAAATATAAATTTGAAGAATTTCAATAACTATTGTTTTGTATTTTTAAAGGGAAATATTGTAAAATTAACGTCATCTAAAAATTAATTTAGAGGCATAAGTGGATGTAAAATTTAACCCCTGGGCTGATGTAACTTTGTGGCGCCTAGGCTTATGTAACTTAGTGGTTGCTAGTTTTATGTAGCTTAGCGGTTAGTAGGCTTATGAAACTTGTTACTAGTAGGTTGGTGTAACTTTCCAGCCACTAGGATTATTTCACCTAGATGAATCTACTCTTGTGTAAATTAGTGGCCACTAGGCTTATGTAAGTTACCAACCTATATGCTTATGTAAGATAGAGGCCGCTAGGCTTATCATGGTATTATGAAACTTAAAGGCCACAAACATTATGTAACTTGGTGGCCGCAAAACAAATGTAACTTAGTGGCCGCAAGGTAGATGTAACTTTGACCCCGCTAGGCTGATTTCACCTAGCATGCACTTTCATCATGTAAGTTAACAACCACTAGGATTATTGAAGATAATAGCCGCAAGGCTTATGTAAGATAGTGGCCACTTGGCTTATGTGGGGGATTCAAATAATAACAAAATATAAATCCTAAAATAGTGAAACTAAAAATAAAAATTGGCATTTATAAATTAGATTACAATAGTTGTTATAATAAATTTAATAGGATTTAGTCCATGTAAACCTATTCCTGAAATCTATTCCCTATTCCCGTTATTCCAATTGTGAATTCTCACACTTCATCTTGAAAATTCTTGTACTTTGTCATGCGAGGTATCACACGTCACCATGTGAGGGATCACACTTTGATGTGTGATCCATCACACTTCGGCTGATGCAGTGGATCACACTTTGACGTGTGATGGATCGTACTTTATCATCTGATGAATTGTACTTGGTAGATGTAAGAGGCCACGACTCTCTCGCACTATGATGAGCTATCACTGTCACGTCCAAGTGTGAGTTTTCAAACTTGAAATTGTGCTCACTCACACATTGAATTGTGATCACCAACTTCTGGCCTCCCATTGGATTCAATATTTGAATTTTAGTGTGTAAGAAAAAAACTACATCACAGTGGCCGCTAGGCTATACATCTTTTGAAATCCATAGGGGAAAGAATCCAATGAGTATGCACTAGCCAATAACTATGAATGGTAATGTGTAGTATAGTGCCACTACTTGTAAAAATTGAAGTCATCATTTATAAATTTTATAAAAAATTTAGAAAAAGGTAGCCAATAACACAAGTAAAATCAAGTCACATGTATAAATCAGCTAATAAAAAGATGTAACTTTGACCACGCGAGGTTGTTTTCACCTAGATGCACTTTCATCATGTAAGTTAGCAATTATTAGTCTTATGAAGATAATGGCCGAGAGGCTTATGCATGATAGCGGCCACTTGGCTTATAGGGGGATTCAAATAATAAAAAATAGAAATCCTAAAATAGTGAAACTAAATTACAAAAAATAGGATTTATAAATTGGATTACAATAGTGGTGAACTTCGAATCCAATATTAGCCAAATTGGAATCCAATAATAGCATTATTGGAATCCAATAATAGTGAAATTGGAACTACTATAATTCCAATAATAACAATATTGAATCCAATATTTCTACTATTGGATTCCAATATAGTAATAATGGAATCCAATACACGCAAAAAAGAGATGGATTTCTTCCAATATTTGAAATATTGGAGTCTCAATTTACATAAATATGTCTCAGTTTAGTGAAATAAGTGTTATAATGAGATAAATTGAAATGAAGAATTAGTTAGAAAGTCACTCCTTGAGGAGGGAAACATGAGAGGAAGGTAAGTGAAGGAAAAAAAGCTTAAATTTTTTAAAAGCACAATTTAACATATGCATAAGCTTTGTTTTGGTATTAAGATCTTGTCTATGGTGTTATAACTTTGAGTTTGATTTACATGACTAAAGGATAATTAGTTTCTTTATATGAATACAAGATGAATTTACTAAATTCCTCTCATGAATATAAATGAAGGTTGGGATATTATTACCCTATTATTTTCATGTAATACATGGACCGTGCATGTTACTAAGTTTGAAAAGTAAAGGTTTCCTAATATGTTTATTGGGGATCATGATAATTAGTATTCAAATGTGTTTACGAAATGGGAGATGAAGAAATTGACTACTCTAAAGTTTTGAAGGTTTTTTTATTCAATACTTTCCTTTACATGTTTGAAGACATTAAGAACATCAAGCTTGTGATTATGTACTCTTTATTGAACAAACTTAAAGAATTGTTATCTTTGAAATGATTGTATAAGATACATATATTATCCTCAAGGTGGTTATGCGGATGAATTTCATTGGAAAAATATAATTTATTCCTTTGAATAAAACTTAGGTATTTCATTTTGAATCTTGAGGGTTTTAGATACCCTATTTTTATGAGCATGCATAGACCCCTCCTTAGTGGGAATCGATATTATTTTCATTTCAAGGCATTACCTGGAAGCTCGGGATCTTAGAGTGAAGTAAGACAAACCTTTTGGAAACTTTTTAGGCCTTGGAGGATTCAGTTTATAAATTTAAGAGTTTATAAATTTTACCAAGTTCATTGAAGACACAAGTTAGGGTTTTGATGAAATTTTAAACTTAAAGTGTTAAAACTTGGATTTTGACACAAAATTTGGTAGAAAAAATGATGGCGTGGTTAATTAATGGAATTTGGAATAAATTTATATTTTCTTAAGATAATTTTTAAGATATCTCCGACATTCTTATTTCACATGATCAGAACAATACTAAAAGACCTAATAAATACTAAGTGTGTGTATTTTAAGCATATTTTCCAAAGGAGCTTATACCCAAACTTTGCACATAGTTGATAATTCCAAATGGGTACTCAAAATTGTATAGAGTGTGTTTACAAACCTCTTTGTACGACCAAATGAATGTATGAAAACCCCTCTAAGCAGGCTCGTAGGGCTCAAAGTGAGCTAGGAAATTAAAACTTAGGGTTAAGAAAGAAGTTGAAGGAGTGAGATCATAAAATTTACACCTCACCATATTGAGAAAAAAAAAGTATTTGGAAATGTTTCTACTTTGTTATGGGCTAGTACCAATTTCTCTAACCATGAATCATGTATAGGCTTTGTGCTTGAGAACTCTATGAAGGAAATTAGAGAGGTGCGGGAAGAAATTGAAGATACTTGATTTCAAGATTTTTATTAGTTGATTAACATGATTTTTGAGTATGAAACGTGGTATATGATTGGAAGGAGATAAATTGAGGTTGTGGTTTCAAAATTCTTTGTTGTAAGGTCATGCTCTTTAAGAGTTACTGAAGGACAATTATCATGAAGGTGAGAAAAGTGGAGTTTTATTGATGTTTGATTTGTGTATGATTTAATTTTTCACTACATGAGGATCTGTTACACAGGGTATGTTGTTAAGGGAAGCTATAAAATTCATTAAATATCAAGTTTTACATATTTTTAGCCCTCAAAACAAAGTAAATGAAAGAATTAAATAATTGGTTTTTTTATCTTAATGAGTGTGATAAATTTCCAATGAGCATCATTTTGGTATCGTAGTATAGATAGATCATAAAAAGAATTTTTTATTATTCTAATAGTGAAAGTGTGTAATTTTTTGTGAAATGTGTGTGACAAGTGATTGAGAAATCAAGAAATAAATTGATAAGGAAAAGTTAGTTAAAGGGATAGTGATGTTGCTAAGCCAAAAGAAGCAACAAAGTGAGATAAAAAGAATGAAGAAAGTATCAAAGATAAAATAAGAGGAAAGGAAACAATAACTCTAGTTTGAATAAGAGCTAAAACAGTTGAGAAAGGATATAGGAAATTTTGGAGAATTGATGAGCATGGAGGAAGAATAAAACAATGTCATTGGATATGTGATGAGAAGAAAGGTCAAATGGCCTATAGAGAATCTTATAAGAAGAAAACGTAGAATAAGATATTTGGAAAGAGGAAAAGTGCATGAAGAAGCACTTGAAAAGGAGATGAAGAAGAAGAGGAAAGTGTCTAGAAAAGGGGAACTCATTGAGACATTTTGGTCTCTTATTTTTTATCTAACATTGTGTTTTGGTTCTTGTGAATAGGTATGAAGAGTATAGGATATAAAATCAGACATAAGGAAATTAAAATATAAAGAAATGGATCAAGAAAAGTATCCATGGAAGAATATGAGAGTGATGAAGAAAGAGTGTAGGTTAAGGAAGAGTTTGATCAGCTTGACAATGAAGAAAATGAAGAAAATATAGTGTTTCATGAAGCCTTGGATAACATACCAAAAGATAATGACAAGAAATAATGTTAAACAAGAATAACATAACAAATGAAGACATTCGGAGGTTAAGTTCAAGAAACAAGACTTTGTGGAGGTAAATGAAACTCTAAATTTTTATTCTAATCAAGAAATTAAGAATGAAGATGTTGATGTATAGGTGAATGAAAAAAGGAACATTGTTAAATACACAAGCCAAGCAATATATAATGGGTACAACATTCCTAAATGGCTTAAGAAATCAATAGTGGGAGAAGAGGATGTCAAGCCTAAGGAATTAAATGAAAAGAAGAAAGAATCAGACCTCAAGAAGATAAAAACCATGCATAAGACATCAAAGCAAGTGTGGAAAAAGAATAATGTGACACAAGAAAGAGAATATGAAAGGATGAAATAGATGAAAGAAGAGGAATAAACAACAAAAAGGAGGATGGATATCAGATTTGTGAAGAAAATGTGAATGCTTCAAGGCAAGAGGAGATCAAAAGAGAAGAAGATGGCATATTGAAAGAAGAAAGAGATGAGAAAAAGAGTGAAGAAGAAAATTATTAAGTGTTTTTGGACTAATATAAAGTTATAATGGATGATGAGTTAGGGATGTAGTTGATGGAGATGATGAGAAAAGTAAGAGAAAGGAAAATATAGTGGAAATTCTGCATGAGGAAGTCATTAGTGAAACATTAAAGGAAGAAAATGAAAAATAGTGACAATTTTTAGTCCTTCCAAGAAAGGAAAGTGAAAAAAAAACGACACAAGCAAAGGCTATGAAGAGAATCACACATCATGAAGAAGAGTATGTTTTTGTTGTTTTTATTTTATTTGTACAAGTACACAGCTGATGGAAGCGTGTGGATGAAGATGATAAAGATGAAACTCAAGAGAGAAGGAATCCAATTCAAATAAAATGCAAACATGAAGATCAAGATATGGGATCTAGGTGGACAAATAACAATCAATCACTATAGGAGAGTAGAAAGAAGACCAAGAACATACAAGAATGATAAAGAGTCATATATGTAAACAAGAAGTACATAATTATTTTTCTCCACCTTGGGAATATGATGCAGGGGCATCATGAAAAATTCATTGAAATTGATAAGTCTTCATTCATACATATTTATTAGGTCAATTCAAGTGCTTTGGATGTGTTGAAATCATGAAAAATATTCTTTGCAGATCGAGTATTTAAAATTTCAAAAACTATACTTTATTTCCTTTTAAGAATACAAAAATTTGAAATCTTGTAATGAGGGATTTGGATCGATTAAAGGATTCATCGGTGTTAAGAGGAGTGGTGTGAGAATATGGGAATATGAAATAGGTCTTAAGTGAGGGTATGAGCCATAAATGTTCAAAATACTAATGTAATGAAGTTATCTTGTTATGTATGGGCTTGTAGAGTGGTTAAAATTAGTTAAGGCTTTTGAATGAGAAGAAAGAATGAGATAAACTCAAATGAAGAAGTAGTTAGAAGGTCAATCCTTGAGGAGGGGAAAATGAGAGGAAGGTAAGTGATGGAAAGAAAGCTTAAATTTTGTAAGAAACACAATTTAACATATGTATAAGCTTTGTTTTGGTATTAAGATCTTGTATGTGGTGTGATAACTCGAGTTTGATTTACATGAATTAAGGATAATTAGTTTCTTTATATGAATTCAAAATGAATTTATGAAATTCCTCTCAAGAAGATAAATGAAGGTTGGGATATGATTATCCCTGTTATTTGCATGTAATGCATGGGAATAGACATGTTAGTGAGTTTGAATGGTACAAGGTTTCCTAATATGTTTATTGTGGATCATGATAGTTAGTATTCAATTGTTTTTTATGAGTTGGGAGATGAAGAAATTGACTACTCTAGGGGTTTGAAGGTTGTTTTATTCAATACTTTCCTTTTCATCTTTCAAGACCTTAAGAAGAACAAGATTACATTACGCACTCTTTATTTCAAAAACTTAGACTTGTTATCATTGAAATTATTGTATGATATTCCTTCTATCCTCAAGGTGGGTATGTGGATTAATGTCGTGGAAAAATGTAAGTTATTCCTTCAAAAATAACTTATATCTTTCATTTTGAAGTTTGAGGGTTTTAGATACCCTATTTTTATAAGCATGCACAAACCCCTCCTTAGTGGAAATTGATGTTATTTTCATTGCTAGGCATTACTGGTAGTTCAAGATCTTAGAGTGAAGTAAGAGAAACCTGTCAATGTTTAAGGCCTTATAGGCTCGAGTTTAAAAATTTATGAGTTACTGAGGTTGTCACATGCACAGTTAGGGTTTTGGTGAAATTTTAAACTTTAAGCATTAAAACTTGAAGTTTAGACCCAAATTTTGGTAGAAAACATAGTTACATGGGTAATTACAAAAATTTGAAAGAAATTTATATTTTCTTTGGATAATTTTTAAGATATCTCCGACAATTATGTTACACTGATTGTAACAATACTATAAGACCTAATAAATACTAAGTTATGTGGATTTGAAGCATATTTTCCAAAGGAGCTCATACCCAAAGTTTTCACAAAGTTGATAATCCCTAATGGGTATTCAAAATTGTTTAAACTATGTTTTGAAACTTCTTTGAACAAAATTAATGCATGAAAAACTTATAAAGCGTGGCTAGTAGGGTTTAGTGATCTAGGAGAGTAAAAATTAGGATTGAGAGAGAAATTGAAGGAGTGAGATCATGAAATTTAAACCTCACCATATTGATCAAAAAGGGTATTTGTATATGTTTCTACTTTCTTCTAGGTTAATATCAACTTCTCTCGGCCATAAATCATGTGGAGGTTTTGTTCTTGAAAACTCTATGAAGGAAATTTGAGAGGTAAGGGGAGAAATTGAAGATACTTTCTATATTTTAAGAGTTTTATCATTTTATTAATATTGTAGTCACAAAATCATGCACTTTACACATTATTTATCCCAGTCTCATACTACTATTTAGAAGGTTTTTAAGTGAAGAAAATACTAATTAATCCCCATCTTTTGTCCATCTTATTTTACTTTATTTCCTCATTGCCAACCTCTCGCACCTATATGCCTAGTCATCTTCTATCATCCCACATTATTTTATCCTTGATTGGGTTGCCAGATTAGTTCGGGGCACTCTGTTCCTTTCTCTCTTTCTTGCCTCTTTTTGGCTCTTTCTATCCATTTGAGATCTTTATCTTTCTTTTGGTTGGCCTTTTCGTGGTTAATTACTTAAATATACCAAGAGAACCCTATATATATAAAGTTATGATACCATAATGAGGGACCTAATATCATTCACTACTATCACTCATCTAGATTTACATACATCTATTGCATTGAGATCACTTACATGCACATAGTTGCATCATCAAGGCATATGGTGTATCCTCCATCTTGGATTATTTGTGACATTTGGCATGGGAGAGAGAATCTTATGTGACATAGAAAGAAGGTTTTAGACCATCTGTCGAACCAGTGAAGATCAATTTCTAAGCTTTTACATAGACCAAGGCACCTAGATTCTAGACTAGAGTGCCCACATGCGCCTCAGTCCTTCTCTAGGCACTCCAATCGAGCTAGATCATCCAAATCCATGTTTTTAAGGACTTCTTCACAATGCTCCTACTCCCGATTTTCTAGTCACCTCTACAAAATAGTCCCGCGAGCAACTATTATTCAGTTGTGTTCTTTCCTCTTCTCTATTACACATTAGGGTTAGAATTTCCTCTTGAATAGTTGTTTAGATCATTGACATACTAATTTACTGCATTTATTTACTTTATTTATTGTTTTTCATAGCTTAGATTAATTATCCCTGCACTACATATTTTATTTTATTATTTTGGTGAGCCTAACCTTCCAATCCACCTTTGTTCTACGGCTTTTACTATCTTTTATATCATGGCTTCTAATGTTTTTCAAGTCTCTTTGTTCAATTGATTCAAATGCACCCATCTTGTAAAGACACTCTTCAAAAACCCTAGAGACTATGTGTCTACCTATCAACATATTTCCTACCCAAGTCAATACTATTATTGGTCATCTTTTTGAGGACTCCCTTAATTCCAATTCCAATCAATCTATTTGCAAATCCATCCAAGCTCTTCATTCTTTATTTCAAGATAAATTTTAGGCTATGGAATCCACAATCACATCTCTTAAATCTGAAATTCAACAACTTAAGGATATTTCTCAAGCTCATGATTATTCTTCTTCTCATATTCATCATGTTTCTTCTACATGTGCTCATATTAGTGAACCCGAAGTCGCCTCTCCCTACACCTCTCACATTTAATCTCAATTCTAAGCAACACGATATTCTTCCATAACTCATAATCATTATCTTACCACCTACTCATGGTTATCCTCCTTATAGGTTTTCCAAGTATCAAGGTCTTCTATATTTCCACTATCATTGAATCAATGGACATAATGACAATGATTTTTATGCTTAAAAATGAAGTATCAATTGGTTTGTGCATCAATGTTTTCTCTCATTGTTTCATAACATTATAATATAAATGATAAATCCCAATGGGTCCCTAAATCTTATCTATCTATATCTAATGAGAATAAGGCCGACGTTACTTAGGATCCTTCTATAATAAGTCGAGAACCTCCTAAGCAACCATCCCTTACAATTAATTCAACACCGCCTAGTGAATCATCTTTGGTCTCACCATGTCAAATCACGTCACCACCTCCCATATTCAACCACCCTTCTACTCTTATCATGTCTTTTGTAGTTTCACCAATACCACAAAAAATACCACCATTCAATATTTCTCCCCTTCCTACTCCACTTTCGCATCCAATCACTTTTTTCCGTGCAAACACTCCTTCTCATCGATGGCCAAGACACATTTAGAATGCCACCGCTATCACATGGTCCTATTGTTGCTTCATCCAACCATTGTATTCTCCCTCACTCTTATCATGACAAAAAAATGCTCTCCCATAATGGCATGTAACCTCTCCCATCTTTGAATAGATATCCATCATCATATTACACTTGGGGACTTAGGACTCATATAATCCCCATCATATTCGCATAGGTTTATATCTCATCTTTGCATAATCATACATCAATATCCTTAGCTTAGACATACTCATCAAGTGTTTTAGCATTGACCATTACCCGATGACACACTCTTGTGCTTTGGTTCACACTTGACTGTTGAGGGATTACTACATATGAATCTCATACACTGCACCATGTGCACTACACATTGTGTCTCATCACAAATAATGCATCATATACCATATATTCTACATTTAGTCTACAACACTTTGACATTTGCATATCATACTAGTATAGCATTACATCCTACTTCTACTACATATTATACCATACACATTTTTCTCATGGCACATCTTCCGCATCATGCTATTTTACATCATGCATCTATTATATGCTACTCATCTTACATGTCACTCTATACATTATATTGTACACATCCTATGCATATAGTTTTACATTCTACATACTATACACTCTTAGGCACACTACACATATTGCACCCTACACTATACATTGCATTACTATAAATACTACACTTAGTCTACATCATACATCGTACATTACATAGAACATTACAAATTCCACACATCACATGGTCTTTTATCATCTTCTATATGTTGTACTCATTACCTAATGATGAAATTTATTTCATCGGTCCATACTCGATTGCCAAGCTTTTACAAATTAAATGGACCTTACATTCATCACAAGATTATCACTCAAACTTTCATCATGTGAAAATCCTAGGTTAGTGACATACGCTTTAGGCTAAATCTTCACCCATTCTATCATTTGGTAGTAGTATACACATTATGTTACATCACCACTCCCTCTTTTCATTTTGTACTAATATACTATTAGGATAAATCATCACTCATCATTGGTAGTTCAGGTGAAGATTGTGATTATTTTTGTTCATGTCAATGATCTAGTCATCATTGGTAGTTTAGTGAAGATGATCGATGGAACTAAGAAAGATCTTAACTGATCGTTCAACATGAAAGATCTCGTGTTGATGCACTATTATCTTTGATTGGAAGTATGGCAGAAAGAGAATCACATCTTTGTTTTTCAGTTAAAATATACCAAGACAATGCTTGAGAAATTTAGGATGATGAGTTGCACACCTATTACTACACCTATGGAGAACAGATAACACTTATCTCATTCAGATCCATCTCCCGTGATAAATTCAACTCTCTATCGGAAGCTGATTGGGAGTCTCATTTACCTGACCTACACTAGACTAGATATCAGCTTTACAGTGAGCTATCTTTCCAAGTTCATGCTAGAACCCAAAGTTTTTCATTAGAAGGAAGAAAGGTGGATCTTGAGATATCTCAAGGGAACAGTGGATCTTGGTCTAGAATATAAGAAGAATGATCAATTCTTATTGACTGGATATTCAGATTTAGCTCATGCAGCCAATATTGATGACAAAAATCCACTTTAGAATTTGTGTTCTTTTTGGGATCTGGACCGATATCATGGGGAAGTAAGAAACAATGCTTTATTTCTCGCTCTTCTATAAAATTTGAGTATAGTTCTCAGTAGGTGAAGTTTTCTCGTGAAGCGATATAGCTACGTTTCATATTGGAATGACTTGGAATACCATAATATAAGCCAACCACCTTGTATAATGACAATAAAGGTGTTCTCAAACTTATTCACAATCCATTTTTTCATGAAAGAACAAAGCACATTGAGGTATAAGTACACTTTACATGTGAGCATGTCATGAAACACAATATACAACCTCGTTTCTTCCAATAGATGAACAATGAGTAGATATCTTCACAAATTCACTAGCATGCAACAAGTTTGAGTTGTTCAAAGAGTTCCTCTCCTCATCTCTTGAAACAATGCAAAATTAAGGGGGAATGTTAGGGTAAAAATATTTTACTATATGTAATTATGCATTGTATTACCTTAGGTAATTAATAATTCATTAAGGTAATTAGTTGTTGATTAATTTTTGTATGGTTATGATTTTATAACCATTATATTTGGATTATTATAATCATGTAGGTTTATTTGTTGCATTAGTTGGAACAATCATTTGTTTGTATTATTGTCGAGATGTATATTCTGTTGCATAGTTGCAACCACATATTTGTTTGTATCTGGCTATGCAATATCTATAAATATTGCAGCCATATCAATTGTAATCAATTTTAGTGCATATCAATAAAATTGTGAGGCTTCTATCCATCTTTAACAATTACATGCTAGTTAGCTTACTTGTATGTCATTTATCTATATCATCCACACATGCAGATTCATATATGTTTCTAATTGTGATCACAAATACATGTCTCTTACACGTAGCATGGATGTTCACCTTCTACCCTTCCAATACTAGTCTTTGGGAACATCCACATTCATCTCTCACAAGTGCTATTGTTTCATTTTCTACTTAGCACTTTACATTACTTCGCTTATACATGCTTTTCACATACTGGTTATCCTTCTAACATGCTAATAGGTGTTTCATGTGTAACATTGTTTATGCAAGGATATTGGTTTCGATACTTGTTTGTTACATTGTTTGTTATTGTTTGCTATTATATGTGGTCCTTTCCATTTGTTTGGTGTGCACACTTATTATTTTTATGGCCATGATGGCCTTCGCATGTCTCTGCAACATTGTGAGTGATGACCCTTGTTTGCATCCCACTTTATGTGGCTTACTTTGTCTTCTTGTGTGTTTACATTACTACTTTGTTTGGTATCTTTTACTCGTTCGCATAGATTACACATGTTTTCCATATGCATGCATGTTTTTTCACACTTCTCTTTGGCTAGCGTTCTTGTTTATGAGTGACTTGGTTTTTTCCAAGAACTTTTCAAGGTTACAACTTATATGTGGTTAGTCCTCTTTTGGAGCTGCAATTATCCTATCAAAGCAACATCACATGTACACCCAAAAAGGGGGCATCATTTGGGGTTTTTTTATATACTAACATAGATATTCTACACTGATTCAGATCAATTATATACAAGTGAGTGGGTTTAGACCAGTCTACGAACCCCATACACAACATCTTTTATAAGACATTGTGTCCTTAGCATTCTAGGAAGTAGTTACGAGCTTAGAGGATATAGTAGGTGTGTCTATTTTCACTACTTTGGTGAGTGGTGTCGGATAGACCAAAAAACTAGGATAGACAGAGATATCTACACACACACAAGTTCAAGGAAGTAGTTAAAATTTGGAGGACACAAAGCATTTACTCCCTATACTTCATCGGCCTATGGCATGAGATCACCTAGAAAATGTGCAATACAGGATATCCTTCTACACTCTCTTCTCTTGACATGGATTAGGTGCACATGTTCCATTTACACTTTTTCATTTGTGTATTATACATTTACATGCTTTCATATACTTGCGTATTTTACATTTGCATATTTCACTTACATACATATTTGACTACTTCATCATTTTTTCTCATTGCAGGTTGGGTCGTATGAGAAACAAGCAGTCGAATGGGGGCAACAACAACAATAGTGTCAACAACAACACTTTGCAACAATGAATGCTTTACTGACCATGCATGTACATTACACACCGTAACATCTACACACACATTCTGCCCTAGGTTCATTCTCATCACTTTTTCTTTGCGCATTTTTCATCTTTAGTTTCTATGTTCCTCTATATTTTTTTGTCATTCCACACTTTGTATAGTCCTCTAACATTCTTCTACTAAACCTTCATGGATATCAGGTATGCATCTCTATCTACTTTATGTTACCGAGATTTCCTCTCACTAACATAGAGCGGGGAAAATGTAGTCAAAAATCATGCGCTTTAGACATTATTTATCCCAGGTCAATACTACTAGTTAGAAGGTTCTTGAGTGAAGAAAAGACTAATTAACCCCGTATTTTGGCCATCTTGTTGTACTTTATTTTGTCATTTCCAACCTCTTTCACCCATATTCCTATTCAACTTCTATCATCCCACATTATTTTAGCCTCGACTAGGCGATCTATTCCCACCAGTGGTGCCCTAACATTTTGCACTTTTTCGCCTCTTTTGGGATCTTTCTAGCCATTTGAGATATTTATCTTTCTTTTGGTCAACTTTTTCATGGTTAATTATGAAATTACACCAAGAGAACCATATAATAATAAATTTATGAGACCATAATGAGTGACTTAGCATCATTCACTACTATCACTAATCTAGAGTTACATCCATCTTTTGCAGATTGGAGATCACTTGCATCCACATAGATCCATCATTAAGGCACAAGGTATTTCTTCCATCTTGGATTATTGGCCACATCTGGCATGGGATAGAGAATCTAATGTGACACACAAGTGAAGGTTTTAGACCATCATCCGAACTAGTGAAGATCAATTTCAGATATTTTTGTACATACCAAGGTGCCAAAATTCTAGACCGAGTACCCACAG
Organism: Taxus wallichiana var. yunnanensis; assembly: GCA_018340775.1. Taxonomy (NCBI): domain Eukaryota; kingdom Viridiplantae; phylum Streptophyta; class Pinopsida; order Cupressales; family Taxaceae; genus Taxus; species Taxus wallichiana. Next base: position 155,283,507 of record CM031235.1, on the reverse strand, counting down.
TGCCCTCCCTCTCCAGAGCTCTAGTATAGCTATATCCTCTATATCCATCCTTTTCGAGACTTCGCACAATCTTTCCTGCTCCCAAATTTTTCAGTCATCTCGTGACACACTCCTATGAGAATATGTTATTTAGCTAAGTTCTTTCATCTTCTCTCTTGCACATTAGGGTTAGGATTCCCTCTTGCATAATTGTTTAGTTCATTGACATACTTCTTTACTTCATTTATTTACTTTATTTACAATTGTTCATAGCTTATATTAACCATCCCTACACTATATACTTTATTTCATTTTAGTTAATCAAATTTGATGTTTGAGTATGAAACTAGGTATAGGATTGGAAGGAGTTGAATTGGGGATGTGAGGTCAAATTTTCCTATTGAAGGTCTTTTTAATTAAGATTTAGTGAAGGAATGTTATCATGAAGGTGAGAATAGTGAATTTTTCTTGAGATTTTATTTTTGTATGACTTAATTTGGAATTGCGTGAGGACTTTAAAATAGGTTATATTTCTAAGGGAAGATATAAATTTCATTAAAGATCATGTTTTGTATATTTTGAGCCCTCAAAATCTAGTTTAAAGAAAACTCAAAGTAGAGTAAATGAAAGAATGAAGCAATTGGTTTTTTAGATATTGACAAGTGTGATAAATTGCTAATGATCTCTACATCAAAGTACAACTTTTTCTCTTACTTAGTCTAAGGCCCTAAACCGTGTATAACTATCATCCCTTGGATTTTGTACCAAAACTTCTTAATTCCCACTTTCTCTCTTTTCTATCACCTTCCTCAATCTAAAAACCTTCAATATTGAATTCAACCAATGAAATATAATTTATTTAATGTTTTCTCTCATTATCCTTTCTCTTGATTAAGCGTACTAACTTCTTGACTAAGATAGAGTACATGCTTGATTCTTGGCCACTAGCTCTTAATATTGTACCATGTTCACACCTCAAGACACCATCCATCATCTATAGTACCAATTTCTTGGTTTGGGTAAGTTAAAATCTTGTCCTTCAATAAAAGTTCCTCTCAAAACCCTCTAGACATGTTATTTAGGATAGTTTTAGACTGTCTTTTTTTTCCTTTAGGTCCTGATAAACACTTTTATTAACTTTTAAGCTTTGTAGACACCTTAATCATGTCTAATTCCTTCTTTCCAAAAACTTTGAGACTTTTTAGTGGATGAAAATCATTTGACACCTCAATTTCTTCTTAAAATCCTATACATGGTTGTTTAGACCAGTGAGGAGGGAATTTTAATTTATTTTCCTTTTCATGAATATATAAGCTTCTTCAAGGTATAAAATAATCATGTAGACCTATACAAACCTTTGTTAAACATCCTTTAAGGGTAAACTTGGCTTGGAATTTTGTTAAATCTCCTAGGTATTATACTTACTAGTCATACACAACTCGAAAATAGAGTTTAGTGAGTTTGAAGTATTTATGAAATGATCCACTATAGTATCAATCATTGTATGATAACAAAATACTCTTCACACCATTTGATACATTCCCACACATATATACTACTCTATTTCTTAATATTTTATCCTTCTTATACCGTTTACCCAACATCTAAGGAACAAAAAACAATATGTAATTACTTAAGTTTCTTACTTTATTCTCATTCATGAATATCATTGGTTTTTTTAGGATTTTGTAAGTTCATTCCTTATTCTTTCATTTCTAAATTCCTTATAACCTTCACTAGTTTGTTGTGTCACATCATTTCATGCTTGATAAAAAGTAAAAACTTGTCAATAAGACCATTCCTTCTCTAGACAACATGTAATTTCATTCAATAAAGGTTATTGTTCCTTTTGGCATTACCAAAATCTATACATTATTATATTAACATTCCCAAATTATACACCACTTAACAAAATCAAGAATAAGTTTACCCATCATTCATTAGACATGTTTACAAGAGAGTCAATGCTTTTATTGCACCAAATATTTATAATATAAGAATTTTAATAGCTCATATAGACCTCCTTGAGTCTTCTCGTGATCCTTCTACATACTTTTCCACCTCTAGCCTTATTTTAAAACCTAACCAACTTTTTCTTAATTTGAATTTCTTCCATATCTAATCATGACTGAAGTAGTTACATAAGGTTCACTAACTCAACCTGGAGTCAAATGGTGAGTTTAACACATGAAACCATATATGAGGGAAGAAGGTATGTTGGTTATAAATTAAGAGGTCATTAATGTCCCTTTACATCACTTTATTTAACATAAACTAAGACCAAAAACCTTAGACTTGACTAGACAAATTCAAATATTTGAAAAGGGATTTTTGGAGGGAAACTCCAAAAATTCATCATTACATTGCCATGGAGGTCCAAATGGACATAAAGAACTCTAAAACACCTAAAAGGACCCTCAAAACCTAAATCAAGCCAAAACTGATTGAAAACCAAAATTTGCATTTATCCAAGATGATGCAACACATTTCTTTATTTTTGATCTTCATGTCTTCTAACTCTTCATCTAAGGGATTTTTATTACTTTCATTCTTCATCTTGAGTACCTGCATTAAATAATAGAAACAAACAATAAAAATGAAAATTTGTAGGCCTTAAAGAATCTTGAGAATCTCTTTGGAAGAGCTCTTCTTCATCTCCTTTCATCTGCTCTTTTCTTCACTCACTTCTTCTTCTTCTTCACCAAACATCACTCCCACTTCGCATAATACAAACTAACCTCTTTATTTATTTTCTTCCTCATTTTCTCTCTGTACAAATCCATCATTTTATTTCTTCTTACTTCTACAATCCATTCTATAGGCCATTGCACTCTTCTTCTCATGTTCCATCTAATAACTTGGTTATCTTTCTTATTGTTATCTAATTTAGCCCCTTGGGTGAAATTGGAAAACAAGCCTACAGAGAAAATTTGGAGGATCAATTCGGCCATGGGAACTCATGTTTTGAGCTCAAGTGAGAAATTCATTGAATTAGGTTGAGTACATTATAGAGAAGTTCAAGAAATAAAAAAGCTTTAAAGTCTGAAATTAAGACTTAGGGAGGAGGACATTCAGACGTAGGCCAAAGTGAAATTCGGGGACTCAGTAGAAAGAAGCACGAAAAAGGAGTGGGAAGTCGAAACCCAAAGTATGAAATTCGGACTTGAGATTTCAGTTTTTTCAGGAAGTTTCATGAGCTCATGGTGAATAGTGCCACGTGGGGAGAAGAAATTCCAAAAATTGAAGTTTGAAATTTAGACTTCAGGATTTCAGAGATTTCATCCGCAGATGATAATGAAAACCATGAAAACCCAAACCTTGAAACTCCAAATACCCAAATCCCGAAAACCCTAAAACTTGAAGTCCCGAAACTCTGAAACCCAAAGTCCCAAAGTCCCAAAACCCCAAAACCCGAAGTCTAAATTTTGAACTTAGGGGTTTCAAAATTTTAGAACTTTTGGCTCGAGTGATGAATACTGTCACATGACATGGTTTAGGAGTCCAAACTCTAAAGTTAGAATTTTAGACTTTAGAGGTTTGAAATTTTAGAGTTCTCAAGCCAACTTGAGTGATGAACAAGTAACCCTGAACTCCGAAATCAAAATGCCTAAAGTTTTGAATCCTGAAAATCTAAAATTTTAAATTTTTGAGGATATGATGTAATTTAGATTCCAAAATGGTAGAGATTACTACTGGCATTTATTGCATTATGGCACCCTCATCTTTAGAGGGCCACTTAGCTTTTGATTGGAAGTTCAAATTGTACAAAATTAGACATTTTAGAAATCCCTTAGTGAGACTAAGTATTTAAAATGAGTAAATACAGATCCACCATTTTAGAGGGTGTTTCCAAATTTATCACCTACCAAAATGATGAGGTATGGGTTTCCTTTCTTCTCCAAAAAGGAAAAGTACATGGAAGCATGGGTTTGCAGTGGCACCCATCATTGTTGCAGGTGATTTTAATGCATTTTAGGGTGGTTGAAGCAAGATTTTGAATTCCTTCTCTCTCCCTTCTCTCATTCTTCCTATATATTGTAAGGAGGGGCTCATTTCAAAAGGTTGGATAATCTTTCTTTGCACCCTCCCTTCTTCTCTTGTCTATAAGTGAATTTGTGGAGTTCAAACCTCCCATTCAAGATGTAATGAAAATTAGTGCCTCTTGGCCATTGTAATGCACTGTATCAAATATGTGGAGCAATAATATAAGTCTATGGATGAATTTCAACCCTCTCTTGTGTTCATTTCATTCTCCTAATCTCTCATTGTAATTTTTGTTAACTGTGCATGTTAAATTGTGTTGCATATTTAATGGTGAATGAATTCATACCAATTGGTTGACTTTTTGTGTGTATTCATCCCCATAAAACTTAATGGTTTTCATCCCCATGTAAAGAAGGTGTTCATAATTCCTTTTGGTGCATCACTTCATGTAGCTTAGGTTCAATTTCTTGCAATCTATTTAATCATGTCTTCTTAGCAAAGTTAGAGTATATTTTAGGATAGATTCTCTACAATTTGGGTGTTTGTATCATAATAGAGGAATAGGAACCAACCTTCATTTAGAGATCTTTCTCGAATGCAAATTCCCACACTTTGGGAAAATCTCCATGTTATGCAATCACACTGACAGTTTCAATATTTTGAGTTGCAAACAATCAGGGGAGTTGTGATTACGCATCAACACTTACTTATTTCTATCATTAGCTTCAAATATTCTTTTATCTCTCTGATTTCTTCCATCATCTCTTCATGACTTATTCTTACCTTACTTTTAATCTCTTTAATCTTGTTATAATATCCATACAAAAATAAACATTTCATTTTCCCTCTATTCTCTTCTTAACTCTATATTCTCTTCTTCATAAGCAAGTCTTTTCCACATTGCTTCTTCTCAACACCTCACCCTAGTCCTCTCCTAGTCTTTTGGTGTTTATTTTATCTTCTATTTACCCTCAAATTATATTTCACCTTGATCCTCTTCTTACTTTATTCTTATAATCTTCTTTAAGCCTTTTAGGCTAAGGTTTTTTTGCTAACTACTTCTTTATCACACTTCACTTCTTATTTTCAAAACATATTTCTTCTTTCAAGAGAAAACCTACTCGATACCACTTGATGAAAAGAGAACTAATGAAACCCCTCAAAATAAATAAACTTCGTTATTTATGAAAGAAACTTCATCAAAACATGATAGACTTCTCAAGAATGCTAGTGCTACAAATCACCGAATACCAATTTTCTTTACCAAACCTATTAACAAGGCTACAATCTTCTCAAACATTCCTAACAACATCCACCAAGCATGATTAGATCATTCAAAAATAATAATAATTACATTTCACCTCTTTATCCTTCTTAACCACTCTTATATCCCTAAAATAATTCAAACCTTATAGATCTGGGAGATATACTATGTTTCCAACCAAACTAAGAATCCTTCTAGATACCCATTTTCCCATTACAGCTTATATCCAAATTTCAAGATCGAGGCTTCATAAAACTCTTGTAATCTTCAAATATTTGGCTCAATTAGCCTTACTATCCTTGTATCCTTGTCCTAAGGAAAATCCTCATCCTAAATACAACTCATCATGTTTATGGAGACTGTACATACATATTTGAGTATCATTTTCCTCATTATTTCTCATCACCAAGTTTTATGGATCATCTCTAAGTTTATCCTCCTCAAGTTTATATTCCCTTTATCAAATTAGGTCTCATTGATTGTCAAAAATGAGTTTTCTCAAATCTATTTACCTTTACTCAACTAATTGTATTATTAAAGCAATCTGAAACTAATCATAATCATTTCCTCCAAGTTTTTATCACTTTTCATACTTCCACTTTTCTTTCAATCACAATTTTTCTTGCATGTCCAACTAGTTCTCTTACTTAGTATAAGGCCCTAAATTGGGTATGATTTTCCTCCCTTGGATTTTGTACCAAAAATTCTTAATTTCAACTTTCTCTCCTTTCTATTACCTTTCCTCGTCTAAAAAAATTTGATTCAAGACTTAAACCAATGCAATATAACTGATTTAAGGTTTTCTCTCATTATCCTTTCTCTTGATTGTGCATACTAATTTTTTGAGTGAGACAAAGTACATGCTTGATTCTTGACCATTAGCTCTCAATACCTAACCTTGTTCACACCTTCAACATACCATCCATCATCTACAGTATAATTTTATTGGGTTAGGCAATTTAAACTCTTTTCCTTTGATCAAAGTTCCTATCAAAACCCTTAAGACATGGTATTTAGGATAATTTTAGACTGCTCTTTTTTACTTTAGGTCCTCATAAACTATTCCATTCACTTTGAAACTTTATATACAACTTTATGATGTCTTATTCCTTCTTTAAAAAATTGATACTTTTTCACTGTGAGGATGGAATTTTGGTTTATTTTCATTTTCATGAATCTAAAAGCTTCTTAAAGTTATAAAATACTCCTACATACCTATACATACCTTCTTTCAACATCTTTCAAGCATAAAATTGGCTTGGAATTTTGTTAAAGATCCTAAGTATTATACTTACCAGTCATACACAATTGTTAAAATTGAGTTTACTATTATTTAAATCCTTATGAACTGGTCCACTATAGCATATCAATCACCTTTGTATGATCAAAAATACTCTTCACACCATTGGAACCATGCCCACACATACATACTACTATGGTTCTTAATGTTATATCCTCCTTATACCATTTACCTAGCTTCTAAGGAACAAAAACAATGATAAGTAATTACTCAAGTCTCTTATATTCTTCTCATGCATGAATATCATTGGTTTTTTTAGGATTTTGCAACTTCATTCCTTATTCCACCAACTTTAAATGTCATGATAACTTTCACTAGTTTGTTCTATCACATCATTTCATGCTTAACATAGAGTAAAAACTTGTCAACAAGAACTTTCCTTCTCTATACAACCCGTAATTTCATTCATTAAAGGTTATGATGCCTTTTTGGCATTACCACAATCTAAACATTATTATATTAACATACCTGAATAATACACCATTAAACAAACTCAAGAATCATTTTACCCATCATTCATTAGACATGTTTACAAGAGATTCAATGCTTCTATTTACACCAAATATCTGTAATACAAGAATTTCAGTGGTTCATAAAGACCTCCTTGATCCTTCTTGGCTCCTTCTATGTACTTTTCCACATGTAACCTTCTTCTAAAACCTAACCGAATTTATCTTCATTCAAATTTTCTCCATATATGATCATGACTCAAGTGGTTACATAAGGTTCACTAACTCAACTAGAGTCAAACTGTGATTTTAACACATGAAACCCTATATGAGGGATGAAATTATGTTGGTTACAATAGAAGAGGTCATTAATGATCCTTTACATTACTTTATTCAACCTAAACTAAGACCAAAAACCCTAGACTTCATTAGAAAAATTCCAATATTTAAAAAGGGATTTTTAGAGGGAAACTCCAAAACTTCATCCTTACATTTCCATGGAGGTCCAAATTGACATGAAGCATTATTAAAAACCTAAAAGGATCCTCAAACACATAAATCAAGCTAAAACTTATTGAAAACCAAAATTTTCCTTTATCCAAGATGATTCTCCTGCATTAATTGTTCACACTAGGTTTCTCATTTTGAGGGATAACTTTCAACAATGTATTGAATTTTGTTATGAAGATTCTCATGCATTCACCTTATTTCATATGGACTTAAAATATATCATAAATAAGTGCATTCTTGTCCCATGATAGACTTGAATATTTATATGAACTTTTTCTTTATGCTCTCCGAACTTTTGATGTAACCAATCTTTAAATGTTGATACCACTTAACAACGGCAATAATGAGGGTTTTAATAAAAAATCTCACTGAAACATATTATTCCCACATACCAATAATGTTGCATGCAACATAAAAAGAAAAATTATGATTACCTACATCTTGTGAGTCATCTCCATAAAAATTTGGGAAGTTCTTCCTTAAACCAAAGTAGGTAGGGGAGAATATCGTGAAAATGCCAATGAAGAAAAATTATTTACCCATGGGATGGGAGAAAATATAGACATAAAATCATGTACTTGGGTACAAAACGTGGTGTCCCCAGATTTCACCATGAAATCTGAGACTACCCCATGTTAAAAAAATCATACTTTTAAAATAATGGGTCGTTTTGTGTTTTTATTGCCAGAAAATGTCTGTATTGCGTCAAGATATTCCCAAAGAGTCATATAAGCCAATTTCGACAAATACCTAGATGCCCAAACTTGTTATATTCTGTCATTGGGGTTTGCCTATAGGAAATTTTTATTTAATTATTTTAAGCCTCGTTTGAGGCAAATTGTGCTTCGGTTTAACCCTGTTGAGGTCTTACATGTCAATATTCCCATATACCAATAGGGTTTTAACCAGGAATGAATCTGGGCTTTATCTGTGACTTCTGGCAACGTTTTGCATTTTTCATGTTTTCTCGTTTTATTTTCTGTGAAATTTCTCTAGGTCAATTCCTTTGCCGGTTTAGTCTTTTTCTTACCTGGAGTATATGGAGATCATCTATGGACGTTATGCCAGAAGGAATTTTTCATAGGAGGTTTGGTTCTCTCTAAAAAGATGAAGTAGTGTATAAAAAGACCTCTTCTAGGCAGGTCGCATTTTTGGGAAAGGAAGGTTTTAAGCTACAATGAGATTTTTGGTAGCAGCAGGCAAGTGGGAATTTTGTACCTGCTTGGCAGGTACTTTTTCCCATGGAAGCAAAGTCACTTAAGTCATAATGGGAAAATTAGAGGCAGCAGGTGCGGGCAGAATTTCTTACCTGCCTTGCAGGGTGAAAATTCCCATTGTGAAATAAAAGAAAATCACTTAAGGCATTGATGGAAATTTCTTACCTGCCTTGTAGGGTAAAAAATCCCATTATGAAAGTCAAACAACTTAAGTGGATCATGGGATTTTTGGAGCTGCGGTGCAGGGTGAATAATCTCATTGGAAATTGACTTTTAAAATAGAATTCACCCTTGCCAAAAAGTGTGACCCACCTTGGGTGAATAAGAATGCATTTAATAATATTTATTAATGTTTATTCACCCAATTTTGGTGCCCAAGCATGAGGAAAAGTCAACAAGGGAGAAGAGGATAAAAGAAATTGGAAATAGAATTCTAAAATTAAATAAATTTAATTTATTTAATGCAGCCCCCTCTCATGCAAAAAAGTGCGACCCATCTAGAGGAGAATTAATACTTTTTAAAGTATTTATTGATGGAATTAATTCCTATTTTTGGTGCATGAGGTCAAAGCACACTGTGAAGTCAAAGTGGACTGGAAGTAGAAAGCTAAAATTAAATAAATTTAATTTATTTAATGCAGCCATGAGCATGCACAAAATAGGCACCCAAGTTTAAAGAGAAAAGCATGATTTTTAATTAATTAATTGTCGGAAATAGGAAGGGAAATTATTAATTATAGAATGATGAAGGTTATATAAGCATGGGCTGCCATATTAATGGAGTTATTAATTCTTTAGCAAAGAAGTGCAGCCCAAACAATTTTGGCGCCCAAAGAAGGAGGAATTTTGCTTAGAAAAAGGTGTTTTCACTGCCGGAAAGCTTCAAAGTTTGGCGCCTAGGTTTGAAGGAGCTTGATTTAAGTTTGATTAATTGTCTGCATAGTATTACAAGTGCCCAGGTGAAGTTGACAATATTTATGCTTGCTTTGCATGCAAGCAAAGCCTCAAATTTTAGGGCAGCATGCTTTTATGTAGATTTTTATGATAAAAAGAGTGTTCATGTTGCGGATTCCATGTTTGTCGAATTAATTGCAAGTATTCATTACAGGTGCTTATATAATTGAAAGAGAGCTTAAATAAATGTCCAATACATTGAATATATCTTTCGAATCGAAGAAATTCCTAGATCTACATCAATTGTGAAGAATTCTGTCAAATAAAGAGAAAAAGAGCTGCTTAGATAAAGATTTCTCGGCCATGGAAAAGTGGGATGAAAGGGAAAGCTCAACGGAATCATGCATAGCTTCTAGATTTGTTGAAATCAATAGGAATAGATCCAAGCCCAAATCCAGATCCAGATCTCATAATTGCAAAAGCTTCGCTAAAAATTCATCCTCTTGTTTCTGACACAACCCATGTAGAAGTCAATGCGTGGAAAATTCCTTCCAGGATCTTGTGCATGTGCTCACAATCTTCCATTTTAAGCCTACATTTAATTTTCATTCACCCGAAGTGCTTTCAGAATTTTTAATTGCTCATATGCAATTAAAAATAAAAAAGATGAGTTATTTGAGAAAACATTACACCGATGCATGTCTTTGGAGAAGAACTACAAAAACTTCAAGGATAAGAAGGAAGATAAGTCAAAGGCAATACCCGCAAGCAAATCATAGTCACTTGCTTCTAGATCCAATCGCTTCTAGATCCATTTGCTTCTAGATCTAGTTGCTTCTAGATCCAGTTCTTTGAGAATCAAAGGCAAAAGAATCATTTGCATGCGAGAATATAAAAAAGGACAGATCTGTAGCTTTCCTCTTTCTTCTTCTTTCTCTTATTTTCTCCAACAAAGTAATTGAGCAATCAATTAAATTATAAAACTTAAGTGATCGGTTTAAAAGTCATTACTTGAAGAAGTCAATTACTTGGAAATAGGTGGTATACATGCAAAATATAAGGTTCTATCTTTAGTTGCAAATCATGCATGTCATGCAAAGAGGAATTCCAGGGAGGGAGATTGTCATATTTTTCGTTTACAAATTCAACATGTGTCAGTTCACTAAGAGCTTCATATTTGTTATTTCCCCTCTAAATGCTATAAGCAGAGCAAGAAGCTATGGGTTAATGATGAGAATTTTTAAGCAACATTCTTGTATTCTAGACTTTGTGTTGAATCCCCGATAGCTATTCGAAGCAAAGGAATAGAAAGGAGTAGATTTCGGGAGAACTTTGTGTCACGGTGCATTTTGTTTCTAGCTTTTGTCTTAGATCCGGATCTAAAATCTACCTTTGTTTATAATTTGAGTGTTAATATCTATGAGTTTTGTCTATGTGCATGCAATCAACTCTATTATCTATTGATTGGGTTGCACATCTTCCCTCTTTCTTTCCTGTGTTTATATTATTTCCTTCTTCATTAAATTTTTCCTTTCTTTAACAAAGTGGCGTACTTATTACAAAACTATATAGCTATGGTTCATGATCTGCATGGTTGAAGTAAAACCCATAAATAAATACTAGCATATTTTATCGACAAATCTTACATGGGAGCCTCAGGTAAATGAGGGAGATTTATCTCATGACTCGCCTAGGTTTTTAGCTATGCAGAAAATCTAGCAAACAAAAATCATACTAGAATATATATGATTCCTAAGCAAGAAAACTAGTGTTTGACAACTATATTTTACCTCTTTTCTTTATCTCTTGTTTTTTATTTGGTATTACACTCCCTACAACCCAAAGTAGGAATTTAATTGATTTATCATGTATTCCTCCAAACACCAAAGACCCATCCAAGACAACACCTTTCGTGGTCTCGTATCCCCTCTAGGTGTTGTTGACCCTTTCTACCATACTCTCTCTTTTTGGGTCTCATTTATCTTTTGGTTATATTTTTCACTTATGGCTCGCCCTTACAGTTGTCAATTATGAAATTCAAACAAGGGAATCATATAAATACATAGTTAAGTATTCAAAATCAAGGACCAAGAACTAAGCACTCCAAAGCATTCATCTACAATTAATTCAAGGAAAAAGGGCTACAAGTATGCATACACAACCTAGGAAGGGAAATTTCATTCTATTCCATCCACATATTCTACTACATTGTTATATTCTAGCTACAACCCTCTATCAAGTGTAACTTGCACAAGGGCATCCTAGGGCACAACTCCTACATGAAATCAAAATAAATACATCGAGTCTAATATGTAGTGCAATACTCGGTCATAAGTTCACTCTCGTGGTTACCACCGAGGTCGGTCGACTCCCATTCTCGCATTTTCATTTTTAGGTTTGATCTAGTTTGTGGGATTATGCGGGTGAATTTCTATCTTACAAAGTTACATGTACATTCAACAATCTAGGAGCGATTGCAGGTGATCAATATAGAAAAATTACAACACCCTTGTGACACAAACAAAAAAAAATCCGAGCTTTTGCAGTCATACCATAGGAACCCAAATCCAGATATCAAGCACTCAGGTGCCCCTCGTCCTATTGTAGGTGCCCTTGTTTGTTGTTTTTGTGAGCTATAGAATTTACAAAGAACAATTCAAATTTTTGGCATCCTATACATCACTTATCCTTGCCCAAATCAGTTCCAGATTACATGAATATCAGCTAAGTTCTTCTATCTCCCTCTCTTTCTTAGGGTTTTATATTTTTCATGCTTGTTTCATTTATGTATTTTAATATTAATACAATTTGTGACTTTGCAATATTATATTTAATTCAAATTAAATTAAATCATTTGGTGAACCCTACTTTTGATCAGTCATTTGGATCCCTATTTTATCAGTTTCTCTTTCATGGCTCCTAAGGTTCCCCAAGTCTCCTTGTATCAATTACTTCAAATGTACCCACCTTGTAAAGAGACTCTTCAAAAAATCGTACACACTATATACCTCCCACGTGATACGCCACCTTCATAAGTGTCATATTTAATCATCTCTCTAATGACCCTAGCCTTAGCAATACCACACATAATCAATATATTTGTAATTCAATTCAAGATTTACATGGTTTATTTTAAGACAAATTCAAAACTATAGAAACCATGATTAAATATCTAAAATCTGAAATCCAACTTTTCAAGGATGCTTCTCAAGCCCATGTTAGTTCTCTTTCTACAGACTCATTCTACTTCTCTATCTTTTACATGTGCTCATATACATGAACCCTAAGTCATACCACTACCACGCCTCTCAATTTTGATTAAATGCTAAGAAACATGGTATTCTTCCTTAAATCCACAATCACCAATTGATAAACTTTCCAACTACTCATTTCTATCCTCCTAATCAACTTTTCAAGTACATAAGTTTTCAATTTTTCAACTATCACAAAATTGACGGACATCATGAAGATGATTTTTATGCTCTAAAATGAAGAATCAACCACCTTAAGCATCGGGGTTTTTAAAATTTTATTTACAACATCTTTCTACATCTTCAATGGATAGATCTAAATGGGATCCTAAATCTGGTCCTTCCATGTATCATTAGCATCATTCTATAGTTACTAATGTTCCTCCTTTGGCAAGTCAAGAGCCACCTATCTAACCAAATCTAACTAAGAAACCTCCTCTAAAAATTAGTCCATCCCCTCCTCCTCTTAAGTCTTCTATAGCATTTACCCATTCCCACTAAACCACCCCCTCTGAAAATAATTCCATCCCCTCCTTCTCACAAGTCATCTATGACATTACAAACCCTAAATCAACAACCACTCTCTAAGAAATATCAATAAACTCTACATAACCTATTTAGACTTCCTCCTTTCAAGTGACATCCAACCCTTGTTATACTCTTGCTCCTACCTACCATTATGACAAAAAAAAATTCTTATGATACATTTCAAGCCCCATCTCCATCACAATGTCTTTCTTTCATAGTAACATAGCTCTCCATCATCTGCACTTGGGGGAATTTCACTTCTCCCCCTTCTAGCACTATCATTTATTTATAGCATCTATTATAATACTTTACTCTCTCGTGCTTCATGTATCATCTTTCTACACACTTTCAAACCCTTTGATACACGCATTATATCTTCATTGCCTGTCATGTACTCTAGTTCCATGGTTCATAATCAATTGTTGAGGTTCTAAATCTGAATTAAACCTTACCACACCCACTTTTCACGCTCTATGTTTCATGATCTATCTTTCCAAAGACACATTCTCAAACCATTTCTGGTGCACTCTTCTTCTATGGTTCATTCTTAATTGTTGAGGGGTATTTTATAAATGAACCTCATCTCATACACATCTATTGGGAGGCATGTTTTTCCTATCAAATTCACACACTACATACCATTCAATCACACTCATGTATTACATTTACATATGTTGGTTGCACTTACTCGTAGTGCCCACATTTTACACACCCAAATACAACAGTAAAATACCAGGATAAAAAAAATTTGACTTACATTGCTCAATGCAAAACACCACAAGGACTCCAAGTAGAACAACTCAACAACATATACGACACCTACATCAGTCACCAAATCACATAGACACATGACTACGCCATATACCTGTTTATACCACACTTTTCCAAATGAAAGAGTACTAGCAAAAACCCAACCACAAGACAAAAGACTCAAGGATTGGCGAACCCACAACACATCATTTCTTTAATTGCATCTTAGTTATGATTAACATTCTAAGAACATTATTGTGCAAGGATAGTTTTCTCTTTTTTTTTTATCTACAAGATCTTAAGCTCATTCCACCTTTAATTTACAGTTCGATCAATTTAGGTTGGCTTCCTTTATGCATCGTGGAACTTTCCATAATTTAATTGCTTATTTGGCACAATTCAAATCACATATACATTACTTGATTATCTTGTTCTTATATTAAGAATATGCTTCTCAAACATTTATTTAATGTTTAAAATTTACCCTTGCTACACAAGTGCAACTAACGTGATGTCAAGATGAAATCTTGGGATTAAGGAAGACATAGATTCGAAATAGTTTTTTTCCAAGAACATCCTTCGAACACGGAATAGTTATTTCGCTACCATTATCATTGTAGTACAATAACTTGCTGAATTCCAAATTTGATATATATATATATATATATATATATATATATATATATATATATATCTTCTCGAAGTTTGATCACACCGAACAATTCATATTCTTTGCAACACATGAAAATGCTTAAATGAGTTATAAGGACTCCAGATTGACCTTAATCCTAATCTCCAATCCCGTGTGCAGCATAATATAAGATGCTCTTACATCGCACTATGGTCTCATTCTTAGCATCATCTTAAAACAAAAGAGATACGAAAGCACTTGTCTGACATCTTAAGGAAGTACATGGCTAGGAGCATTATAAGCTACACATGAACACAAGTGATCTATGTTCATGAGGATCCCATAACTTTGCATTTCACGATTCCGCATAAGAAATTTTCTTTATTCCTTAATGCCATAAAATGACATAGCAAGGGATTAAGGGACAAGATTACAGTTTTCTAAGGTTCTCTAAAATCAACATCTTTCAACTCAACTTCGTACGCAAGGAGTTAAATGATAGTTTTCTACCCACAAGTTAACACCCTAATCCACTAGGGTTTAGTTTAAATCCAATTTGTTTTTCACTCAGGGCTTTAATCCCTATTATAGATTTGATTTAGGTTGAAATGTATTAACCCTATAAACCCTCCATAAAAGATCAACGCTCTATAATGTCACTAGCCAAAGATAGTACATACAGCTAAGAGGATCTATTCCTTAACAAAATTTAACGTGATAGAACCACTATTCCACTAGCTCCATGATGTCATCTGGATCTCACAAGAAATGCATTCGATGTAGAAGCTTTATTTGACTGTGTTGCTCCTATATGTCGGGTTTATGTCGATGCCACAAAACATACCTACTAAGACGTTAAACCCCTTCTCTCGGGATCTTATTTGCCTAAACCAAGATGCTCCATCGAGTGCAAAGCTTAAGTTCATTCTACGGTCTTAAATTTATTATGTGGTAAAAGGGTCACACATGCAGGCAAGTTATGCACGAATATTTTATTAAGGTTGAGTGTTCCCATTAAAACTCTTTATTATGTTTGCAAGGTAAGAAGATAACCCAGTAATTAATTTAACCGTTTATTGAATACTGAGAAAGTACTACAAGATATTAACTTCAATTTCAATTTACTATGTATAAATCAAACCCTTTTTCCATACACAACTAAGAAACAAATTGAACCGGTGATTAGATGCACATTTCCTAAGGTATCCCTAAAACTAGCATCTCCTACATATTAACCAATTTCAATTATAACTTTTTTATAACAAGAGACTACATTAGATAGTTATTCATTTTACAATGACCTGTAAAAATTACAATAATAATAATTAAATTACACATCACCTTTTTTTTTGTCGTCATTCTTCCATCCTGCAAAACCCACGTGAGCAAGATATCAGCGATAAATCGCTAGCATGGCATCCACCCTAATCAATCATAATTATCATTTTTCAGTTTCCCATTTACATAAGATAAAAATTACAATTTGCAATCGAAACAAAAAGGTCTAGAAACATGTATTCATTGCATTTCATTTTTTTCTTCATTTTGTAACCCAGGAGAGAGAAAGAGAAGGGAAGAGAGAGAAAACACCATTTTGTCAAAAGTTATATTTCACACAACAAATACACAAAAGGGTTTTAAATAGTTATTAGCATGTGTTAAAAGTTTCCAGGGTGGTTTGGCAACCCTACGAGGGTCCGCAACTTTCTATTTTTATATTTTCTTACTAACTACAAAAACGTACAAAACGTGCTCAGAGGCCAAGAAACCACTTCCAAAAGTTATCTTCCGATGAGAACACCCTCCATGATTAAATTTTTATGTGTCCCCAGATAGACCAAGAGTTCATAGCAACTGACGGAATTGAAAAAGAGCGAACGGTTTGCATTTGGAGGCTAGTTCTCCGAGGCCACTGGTCGTAGTTCACCCAGTTGTAAAATGACAAAAGTTAGCTCGAGGGCCCAAAAACCACATCCATTACTTACGTTTGATGGAGAAGCACACAACGATACATCTCCTACTAGTTCCCTATATAAGGATAATTCATTAGAGTCAATGGGATCGAGAAGTAGTAAACCATTTTAAAATGGCGACAAGTTTTTACGGAGCAACAAGAAGAAATTGGTCCGGTTTGACAATCACAACCGTGACCGAGAGGCCTCAATTTGGCCGCCAAACTATCCGAAAAGTGATCTTTCCTATACTAAATGTTCCATGCATTTGTTTAATATAAACGCTAGAGGTTTGCGAAGACGGGACGTAATTTCTCCATTCAGGTTTCAAATGGCAGTTCAAAACGAAAGCCAACTTTCTAGATTTAACAGCTTTCTACTGTTGTAAACCAGTGTAACAGGGCTCCTATAAGAGCATCAAAAGGATGTCATATGTTCGTTTCGGGTAAAAATAAAGGTCAAGGTAACTCCTCGTATACCAAGGTACATGAATGGAACTTCACATCTCGTTTCTAGAGTTACGAAGGGTACTTGGTGAGTCTCCAAAAGAAGAAAAATTTAACTATTTTAAACAGGAAGAAGGTCAACTTTATCAATGGGGAGTCAAATTCATCTGGTCAATAAAATGATATTGGAGCGATCAAGAAGGGTAAGAGTTTTCTAAATCATCTCGAAGTGAGGGTGATAGTTCATGGTTCAAAGTAGATGAGTTAAAAGACTTCAAGAGTTACAACATGACACTTTATTGTTTTTGCAAAGAGAGAAGGGACATTTAACTGTATTAAAAATCCTAATAATTTAAAATTCTATTCAGTTACAAAAGAGAACTAAAACACGAGAATTATGAGAGGTAAGGGAAGAAGAACCATGCCTGGAGAATGAAGTCGGTCGAAGCCGCAGGCTTTGGTTCAACATCTTGCTCGGGCACTTTGCCAACCGGTTCACGAGCCTGGATCTAACCTCCACCACATCACACCAACTTCCCGATCACTTGAAGTTTTCCAATAGAGTAAGTAGTTGCTTGTGCGTTTCTAAAACCTTTTAAACAGATCCATTATGTGCATATCCTTGCATGAAATTTCAGCTATCCACGTGGGCTAATCTGTGTTTATTTCTTGGAGGAACTTTGTCAAATGCTTCATGTGCTTTGTCTCTAAGTCCAGGCTTTGCATTCAGGTCTAACAAAGCATTTACAACTACATGCAATGGCCATATCCATAAGACTTGATTCAAAGCACCCATTTTAACATAGTCTGGGATATACTAGCAATGGAAAATATGTCTATGAAGACACTAGGTGTTTGCATTTGAAGGAACAACCACGAGCTTCAAGGTGATTATGTGGTCTTCTGAACTATCATGGACGTCCATAACCTGTTCCTACGTTGCCATTTTGGCACAAACACTAAGGATGTTGGAATTGCATATTGTCAAACAGTTTTGTGCCTTTTCTACACATCCATTTTGTGCATATGCTGCCATCATGGCATTCCATGAGACAACATTTCTTTGAGGCATTATATCAGACAGTTCAATGCCTTATAAACAAACCCATTTTTTTGCATATCCTGCTATCATTGCAGTCCATAGGACTGCGTTTCTTCCATGCATTTAGACAACAGTTTGCATGCTTCCACGTTTTACAAAGTATCTACTAGGGCACTCATGACTGCAACATCTGACCAAGTTCCTCTGCCTTTTTTAATTTGTTGGGAGCCCACGCAGGTCTGGGCATGACTGGGAGGATGTTGGCAGCGTGACAAGCTAAACAGAAAAAAAAATCCTCCTCCATTTGCTTTGATGAGCGCCCATACTCTGTCCCCAAAGCATTAGCGACTGCAACAACATCTGAAAAACTCCCTCTCTCCAATGTGCTTGATTTTCCCACGCAGGTATGTGGCACGGCCTGGGAGGAAGCTGAAAATGGTTGTGGAGTCTGGCTTTACATGAATCAAAAGCATTTGCTTGAAAGCTTCCAAGGCCTCTTCAACAATACTCATTCTGAGCAGATCCCTGCACCCCCAAACCAGCCGCCCCATGCCCAAAACTAACGCATTCCAAAAGCCAAAAAGACAAAACCCTAACTGCATTTTTTTTTAACTTTTTGCCTTCCTCCACTTTGCCCTAATCCACCCCTTTTACGGGATTTCATTTATTTATTTTTAATTCCTTTTAAATTTATTTATCTATTTATTTTTGTTTTTTTAATCTAAAAATGTCATAAAACCCTAAAATGAAGTAGACAAATAAATAAAATATAACTTAAAGTCAATCCATTACCAGTGATAAAATTTTGACACCAAAGCCACTGATCGAAGTCGGTGATATGGATTATAATAGTATTATAAACATTATTTTAATGATTTTACTGGCTAAAATAATGATAATAATTATTAATCCTATTAATGGCGATGACCAGGTAACTCGACGAACCGAGAACCAGATTTTCCTTTAACCGAGATAGTTGTCCATGACGCTACGAGGTCCACAGTTTGGGGTGTCGACAACGACCCGAAAGGCAAGAAGGAGAGGGAAGGTGAAAAATCTTCACTGCGACCTAGACAAGGTCAACAACGGTCAATGAAAGCACACGCACACTAGTCTCCCAGGCTTAGCAACAAGGTCGTCATGCCAGGGACCTGGGAACATCGAATGGGGCTTAACATACTCTTTCTTTTATACTACTTACATGATTGAATTTTCTTACTATGCTAGTTAGATACTCAAGTATGTCATTATATTTCTATATATAAACATGTGCATTCACTTTGTATTTTGCGGTGAATGTAGATCTCTTACATGTTCTCACACTCAAATGATGTTTGGCATTGTATCCTTTTAGTTTCATCAAGGATTTTAGGGGTATCTACCTTTACTACTCACACACATTATAGGTACTATTGTTTCATCATCTTTCTATCAAATTACCTTTCACTAATACATACGGACATTGACATAGTATTTATATTTCTAACATACTAACGGGTGCTTCATGTGTAGCATTTTCTTTGCAGGACTATATGCCACCATGCTTGTCTAATACATTTAGTTTGTCATTATTTGTTATTATATGCCATTATTTCTTATTTTATCACTATTTGTAAGCTTTTGGCTACTTCGGCCCCTATTGTCTTGTGACATTATGACCAAAGTGTCCCATGTTTGAAACCTATTTTTCATGGTTTATCTTGTCTCACACTTGCTTAATTAAATTTTATTCTTTCTACTTGAACGATTAACATTTATCGGGCCACTCTGTTTGCATGTTCCTTTGTTTCCACCATACACATCCCCTACACATTGTAGGTATCCATTTCAAAGACAACACCTGAGTCATCTCATTTGGGTTGCATTCTCCTAATATGTTGTATGTACCACAAATGATGGGGACATACATTGAGTGAAAAAATCAACCCTAAAGTAGCTCATGACTCTAGAATGGATATGCACAAAGACAATAACAACATAGGAATATAGTCACAAAATGGCCCAAAAAAATTATTGGGTCCTTAGCACATCATAGAAATCTGCGCCCAACATCGTAGAAAGTAGTTTTGGGATCTTGTGTCCTCCTCTATGCACTAATTTCCTAGGGGCACATAGTTAACTTATCAATTAAGCATAGTTCACAAAATCCTTTAGAGTAGTTATATAGTTATAGGCATAGTCCTTCAATTACATAATACATTCTATCTCCTTCAATTGTTACAACTTGGAACTAATTCAAAACAAATCAAGGACATACCATTTTGCGGTGGTGGTTATCGAGAAAATTCAAGGAGAGTAATACTAGACCTCTCTCACCAAAACTTGCTCTTTGGTATGAGATCACCCAAAAACCTCGCACTTAGCATGAGATCGCGTAAAATAAATTCTCTTCACAACATTTTACGATATTTTTCCTATCCTTTACACTCTTTTACATCAGGTGCACACTTTCCTTTACTATTACTTTTACATAATTTTTACATACTTATACACATTTTTCTCTTATTTATCATATATAGAACTTTGACTACTCTTTCACTCTTCTTCGTAGGTCCATCCTTAATACACAACAAGAAGAAACCTACAACAACAAATACAAACACAACAACAGGTAATTTGCAATGCATATGCTTTACCATCGTGGTCACTTTCCATTCCTAGTCTTCATGCTTCACTTTTCATCATTCCACATTTTACTTGTCCATTCGACATGATATTTATCGCATGCTCTATAGAATCATATGGTACACATCTAAATGGAACAATAACCAGATCGTACCAAGCCAAGAACACAGATGCTAATCAAACACCATGATCAATAAGATGAAAGCAATTCACCAGAATAAATTTACACAAAACCTTTGCAAACAAATGAGCAACAATATCATATATTATTATGGAACTCAATGAAATACAATGAGAATGGGCCTTGCTTATATAGGAAAGGAATAACAATCTGAGAACCAGTCAAGGTCGTCGATCAAGCCATAAATCATGGAAAAAACTAGTCATCGAAGAACTAGTCAAGTCCATAGATTTATGAGAGAACTAGACATCAAGGATCTAGTCAATACCATATATCTAGGAAAGAACTAGTCAATACCATAGATCAAGGAAAGAACTATACCTAACAACTAGATAATATCTCCTAATATCTAAATAAATAAAAATAAATATCCACACACATAAGTGGGTGAGGATAAATACAATAAAGGTAAATAATGTACCTAGGTGAACATGAGCTAAGGTAAATACCTACTATAACACCCCCTCAAGTGAATCTAGGGGCCAAAATAGAAGTGGCATGTCCACAATATGAGTCCCGGAAACTAGGCCTGATGAGGTACTCATGTACAATATATCCATGAGGAAATCTTGAACCAAAAGAAAGAAAGAATCCTGCTATAAGGAAAGAGAAAGAAGAAGAAGGAAGATATTCTCACGAACACCCCCCAAGAACAACTTCCGAAACCCCAAGCATTCCATGCAAATCAAGGTAGCGAGGTGATGTAAAAGACTTCATAAAGATTTCTACAACCTATTACTAAGTTGGAAGGTACTCCAAGCAAAGAACTCCATCCTGAATGTCTTTGCCGAATGAAGTGGAAGTGTATCTCGATATGCTTGGTACGTTAGTGCTCAATTGGGTTGTGAGAAATGTGAATTGCACTTTGGTTGTCACACCAAAGTATAGTTGGTGAATCCTATGGGAATCCAAACTCTATCAATAACTAAGCGAAGCCAAAGAATCTATTGACGTTGTAATCGCGCTCTCGTACTCTGCCTGTGAAGATGAAAGTGCAATAGCACTGTTGTTTTTGCATGCGAAAGCAATCGGAGAAGAACCAAGACAGAAAAAGATAAGTAGAACACTGTCATCAATAGAACCTACCTAATCTAAATTTTTATACCCAACCAATTGAGTAGAACCCCTAGTGTAGTGTAGGCCAAAGTGGGAAGTGCCCTGTAAATAGCGCAAAATCCTTTTAACAGCCTGCCAATGACTACTATGAGGAGAATGTGCAAACCGAGATACAATCCCTACTACAAATGAAATATCAAGGCAAGTATGTGTTAGGTACATAAGACTCCCAACCAACTGCCTATACAACGTAGGATCACAAAGTGGTGTGGTACATGTGGATGTAAGAGTAACCTCGGACTAAAAAGGAGATGGACTTGGCTTGCAATTAGCCATATCAAAGTGCCTAAGAAGATCATGGGTGTACTTTTGCTGACTCAAATGAATCCCTAAATTTTTCTGAGAAATATGCAAACCAAGGAAATAATGCAAAACCTAGAAAAATTCTATATTTCCTTTTTTGTATGGCGTGCATCCCGAGGCAAATCTAGTATGTTTCTCTGCACAACCAAAATCGACTGCCTCCCGAAATGGTCGAGTTTATAGTCGATATTAGGGTTTTTCCACCTTTCGAATCCAATGGAAGCCTCTGTTTTACATAAAAATGCATGCAGCAACAAAATACAAGCAAATCCTAAAATATATGAATATATAAAAAATTATTTGCAAAATAAAACTTACAGACGAATGTCAATAGCAATCTCCTACTCTGATACCATAAAAGGAATGATAACCAGATCGTACCAAGCCAAGAACACAGATGCTAATCAAACACCATGATCAATAAGATGAAAGCAATTCACCATAATAACTTTACACAAAACCTTTGCAAACAAATGAACAAGTAATATCATATATTATTATAGAACTCAATGAAATACAATGAGAATGGGCCTTGCTTATATAGGCAAGGAATAACAATCTAAGAACCAATCAAGGTCATAGATCAAGCCATAAATCATGGAAAGAACTAGTCATCAAAGAACTAGTCAAGTCCATAGATTTATGAGAGAACTAGACATCAAGGATCTAGTCAATACCATAGATCAAGGAAAGAACTATACCTAACAACTAGATAATATCTCCTAATATCTAAATAAATAAAAATAAATATCCACACACATAAGTGGGTGAGGATAAATACAATAAAGGTAAATAATGTACCTAGGTGAACACGAGCTAAGGTAAATACCTACTCTAACAACATCTCTTATCTACTTTATGCTATCAAGTATTTACTCAACAACATAAAGTGGGGGAAAATGTAGAAATAAAATCACACACATGGGTACATTTCTAGGTCCTAAAAATCATACTAGCATTTCTATGATTCCTAAGCAAGAAAACTAGTTGTTGATAGCTATATTTGGCCTCTTTTCTATGTCTCTTATTTTCTATTTTTTCTTACACACCCTACATCCCGAAAAAAATTAAGCGATTTATATTTTATGGCTCCAGGACACTAGCGCTTAGCTAGGATAGCAATGCCTAAGAGCTTATGTCCTTGTTGGGTGCCCTTGACCCTTTTCTACCTTACTCTCTCTTTTTGGGTCTCTTTTATCTTTTGGGGATATTTTTGACAATTACAAAATTCAAACCAAGGAATCATATAAATACGTATTTATTTGTTCAAAATAAAGGACCAAGCACTAAGCATTACTAGAATCACCTAAACTTGCCTTCAAAATTCTCCTAAAGCACTCCAATGCATTCATCTAGCATCCATTCAAGGGAAAAGGGTTATAAATCTACATACACATCATAGGAAGAGAAAGTTCATTACATTTCATCCACACATGCTACTACATTGCTACATTCTAGCTACATCCTCGCTATCAAGTACAACTTACACAAGGGCATCATAGGGCACAATTTATACACACACTCATAAGAACTACATGGATTATGAGATGTAGTGAAAAAATCAGTTATATGTTAACTCTCGAGGTGACCATCGGAGTTAGTCCGACTCCACATTATGCATTTTCTTTTTGGTTTGATGCGGTTTGTAGGCTTATAAAGATGAATTTCTATCTTGTAGGTTACAAGTACCATCATTAATGATCCAGTAGTGAATACTAGGAGATCAACATGGAATAATTAGGACACCCTTGTGACATAAAAAAATCAAATCCAGATCTTTTGCGCGATCCACGGGAACCTAGATCCATTCATCGGTGCCCCAGTGCCCCTTTCGTGTTGGATGTGCCCCTTTCTATTGTTGTTCATGAGTTGTGGAGTTTAGAAAGATCAATTAATATATTTTTGCATCCTATTAATCACTTTTCCCTTCACATACATGTTCCAGATTACACAAATATCGATAATTTTTTATATATCCCTCTCTTGCTTAGGGTTTTATACTTTCCAAGTTTGTTTGCTTGTGTCATTTCTATATTTTAATATTCATATAGTAAGGTATTTTCCAATATTAGATTTAATTCAAATTAATTTAAATAAGAAACAAATGTCATCTTGTGAGTCAGAAAATGATATGTACTTAATTCTCTATATCAACAAAATATCTATCCTCCATTATAGGGGAGGTTCCTTGATGTGGAGACTGAATGATAGGTAATTTAATTTTGATACTTACATAATTTTATCCCTATTAGAGTCGCAAAAACAATTTGGCAATATTTTATGTCACTTTTTTTTAATTCGGTCTCCTCACTTTGGCTTGTTTGCATTAATTGACATAGAACTTACAACATTGGATAGATCCCCTATCGACACAATGATCTCACCTCTGCGTTTGAGAGGAGGCTCCCTCGTATGATGGGTTTGTTGGTTTTGGATACTTTTAATCCATAAATCACCTGAAAGGATAAATAAAGGCAAGTGAAAGAATAATATAAGAGAGAGAATAATATAGTGGAAAAGAATATAGAGAGGGAGCATTCAAGAACAAACAAATGTAGATCTCATTCCTAGATGCTATAAAGTACACAATAACAATAAAGAGAATGAATGTTAATACTTTGCATGAAAAGGAAAGAAATAAAAGATTACATTTGACATAAGAGAAAACATAATCATCAAGAATCTCAAGACACAAATTTCTACAAGAATCCATGTATTTCTTTTTGAAAAGGAACACAATTTTCATTGTTGTCTTCTTGTCAAAAAAAATTTCACAATTATCAATCTCCATGGAAAGTATCTAAACAAAAATTTTTATTAACTTCCTTTCCTTGAGACCATAGGACAAAAAGTTCCTTGAACCTCTAAGACTCATTAAAAATAAGCTCTAAATTCCTTTTATAACCCAAAAGTTAGCTATAAGGTAACTAGGGTTTCTATTGACATCACTTTATGGCATAATTAGGTCACATTATAATTTTATAACTTTATTTTAATAAATTAAACTCACTTAATTAAAATAACACAATTTTAACACATAAGTGACCTAATTCAAATTATTTATTATAATAATTAAGTGGGTACATGTGGACTCATTAGAAGGACTAGGACATACACCTAGACACCAAAATGACACCTAGATTAGAATCATGGAACCTATGATTAGTGCATATCCATTGGGCCAAGAATCTTCCTATCTCAATCCTATAAGAAATGAAATCATTGACCATGTTGGATTTGTAACATGTTTCATGATCTCTCACTCTATGAAGGACTTGGGTTCATATCTTGGTTACTTTCATCAGTGACACAACACACACTTGTTTAGTTTGTGATCACCTCGGATCATTCATGTTTGTATCTTGAAAAATTATTCAATCCTTAATGTTTAGTTTTCACTACACCGACTAACTAATTTTATCTCGCATCCATTATGCATGATGGCTTATTTCTCCATGCTTATAATTTATTTGTCTTGGTGAATTCATGATTTTTCATGTTACCATATTCGGTGCACCACCTTGGCTTATTAATGATAAATATCTCCATCAAGCTATTTGATCTTACCTCAAATTATGATGTCATCGAATGCATACAAGTCATTGGTAGAGTGGAAACAATTGATGATTTGAACATTAAATGACTAGACTTAGATTGTTTCCTACTTGCATTCTGCATGAAATATATGATATCTAGACCAGCAAGTTCTGACAGTTCATTCTCAAGGACAAGTTCAATGATTGTTTAGTATAAATATTCATGAAATCTTCAACCAAGCCATCGAATGCTAAGTCAAACAATTTGATGAATATATCATACTTGATAATATAGGTCAAGTATGGGGCCACTTGCACTATGTTTGATAGGGGATCCAAATTTATGTGTGTTTTGGTACATATAAGAGAACCCTTTAAATATGTAACATCTCTTCTAGCTTTATAAAGCCATGGTAGATGGGTTTTGTATGGATTCGGGTGAGAGTAATAACCTCTCGAGAAAACTAGTGTCATACATCAAGGAATGAAAGACAAAACTATTAGTATGGAAAATGGTGTGTGCTAAGAATAAGAGAAGTTATTTCAATTTGTACCCATCCTTTATGTAAGGTACATGATTATCCACTCATGGAGAACTATTATAACTGATCGAAGAAGTTTCATGTTCAATTATTTGTGTGGCCAATGACTTAGCCTTCCACATGAGCTTTGTGGTATTCTTTTGCATTGATACATTCCTTTCATCACTATATCCTTAGCTTTGGTCTTGCGGGTTGATAGCTTTATTTTCTCCTCATGAGAATTCTCTCTCACAACCTTTGCATCATAGACTATGTGGTCTCCATGTACCATGTTTCTTTCAGAAATTGCACCTTGCGCCTAATCTTTTCTCCACTTTGAGTTCCATCGACTTGGTTTGTAATTTTTGGACATAATCATAGTTTGATTTATTTTTTACATGTACTATTACATTACTTCCCAATCAGATCTTGATAGTACTCACAAACATATGAAAGATAAAATTGAATTTGCATGGTTATTCTTCATTTTGCATGTTTTCCATTTCCTCGTATGTAAGTAATTTTGGATCATTGCTATGCTTTGGACATATTTTTATTTGTTTTATTGTTTTGAGTATTTCAATTCAAGAATTATCTTTGTTTCTACTTCCAGTTAGAAAAATTTAGAGAGAACATCCAACAAAACACTCACAATACCATTTTTGAAGCCATTTTGAAAGAATCATTGTCTTTGTGTAAAATTAAAGCTAGAACATGTGATACCAAGGAAAATATAATATTATCCCTTCTAGGATTTTCATTGCAAAGTTTAGGTTGGTCAACAAGGAATGAAATAACTCTTACTCATCATAAAATTCACCACCAACATTAGTACTTAAGGATGGTTTTTTTTTGCTTAATGTTGTGATATCATGCTTTTCCATTACATCATGAGTGAATTATAGTATACAGGTCACTCCCACCAATATTGACTCATTGACCTCTTCGTCATAGCTCCACGTAACTAGAACACACAAACTTGGTAGAGCCCATGCTCTAGGCCAATCAAAAATTTGAAATAAATTAATGTGTTTTTATAAATTTTGTGATTGGCCCAAAGTGTGGGTCCTACCAAGTTTGTACATGTTGGATAAGGATCACCAATGAGGACACGATAAAAGAACTAAAATCAAGTGATACAAACTTGTGCATTGATGACAACTAATTCTCAAAGGAGCAATGGTTAATACTATGAAGGGATGTCAAGTCTCGGTCTTTACAAATAAAATAGATATTTTATTATTAGTAGTAAATAATTTTCTCGAAATGGTAGTTTGACTTTAGTTACATCTCGTGATAGAGATTTACTTGTATGGAATCAAGTAAGTACATTGTATGATTTAAAACTATTAGGTGTAATGTAAGCCCAAGTGCCAAAACCCCTCCAAGTTCTTCAAGATGCGGCGGTAGAGATGGTCAACATCTGTACTAGCTTTCCTTTGGTATTAAAATTTTTAGGTGGGAAATTTTGTAATAATCGTGATCCACAATAATGGAGGCATCGTGATAGAGTTACAAACAAAAATTCTAGTGAATATATTACCGAATATCCTTAAAAGTAGTTATGAATTACTCAAGAATAAAGAGAAGGACAAATTTTTAGAGTGGTGCGTTGTGAGGGTCATGTCAAAGCATAAAGTGGTTATGGTGTGTTATGATGCCCACCCTAATGCATATGTGTTGGTGAAGGAAAAGGATATATGGAGGATCTATCGGCCTTGCTAAACAAAATGTCACACCATTTACACATATATTGAAATTACCAATAACGATCCTTATCTAACACACGGAAACTTGGTAGGGCCCACACTTTGGGCCAATCACAAAATTAATTAAAAAAACTATAATTTATTTCAAATTTGTGATTGCCCAGAGCATGGGCCGTACTGTGCAGTTTGTGTGTGCTAGTTTTGTGGTGTTTTCCATCCTGGTATTCCTTATCTAACACGCAGAAACTTGGTAGGGCCCCTGCTTTGGGCTAATCACAAAATTAATAAAAATATAATAATTTATTTTAAATTTGTGATTGGCCCAAGACGTGGGCCCTACCAAGTTTGTATGTGCTAGATAAGTGGACTTATCTGGAGATCCTTATCTAGCGCATAGAAACTAGCATGCACAAACTTGGTAGGGCCCACACTCTGGGCCTATCAAAAATTTGAAATAAATTATTTTCTTTTTTATTACTTTTTTATTGGCCTAAAGCATGGGCCCTACCAAGTTTCTATGTGTTAAATACGCATCGCAAGATGTAGAAAATTGGTAGGGCCCATGCTTTGGGCCAATCACAAAATTAATAAAAAAAAAGTAATGTATTTCAAATTTGTGTGTGGCCTAGAGCGTGGGCCCTACCAAATTTGTGTGTGCTTAGTTACATGGAGTTGTCCTAGCGATCCTTATCCAAAATGGAGAAACTTGGTATGGCCCACACTTTGGGTGCTACTTAGTTTGTGCATGCTAGTTACGTGGATTTGTAGTCCTCAAGATATTGGCTCATCATATTAACTTGAATTTCCTCGGAATAGTATAAATTTCTTCTCTTTTTTATCGATATTATCTTTTATGCACGCACAAGCTTGTTATTCTCGCTTTGTATACATTTACACATGTTCTCAAGCTCCATGTGCTCGCACGAGGTTTGTTGGTGGTTTCTATATTTCTTTTCCCACATCGCGTCTTCAAAACTTGCATGCAAGTTTTATATTTTTTCCACATGCTTGTGTTTTTACTTTTGTGACATAAAATTCTTCACTTTACACTTCCCGAGAATGAGTGCTTGTTTAGAGAGACTTGATTTGATCAAAGCAATAAAAACTTCCACTTATTTCTTATTCGGATCAGATCTTCTTTGACATGTGAGAAATGAAATAATAAATGAGAGAAGAAACCAATTATTTATTGCCTCGAAAATAGTTACCCTCATTTTCCGAAGTGGAAATTAAATGTTATAATGGGAGGGAGAGTGAGGGGGAAAATGAGGAAAAACTTCCCTCTAAACTTCTTGAAGAAATATCCCAATAGTATGTTTTATGGAAAGTCATTTAATTTTATCCAATTGCTGAGTCCTCCAAATGGAGAAGTGGGAGAAAAATCTCACATTACCAATCATTCAAATTGCGAACTCGATAATTAATTAATTTTTTTGTAAAATTGATATCCTCAATTTAATAATTATTGTTATAATTTAATTAATAACATTAACAACACTAATTTATTTTAAAATTAAATAAAAACATTAATTAATTAAAATTTTAATTTAGTAAAATTAATGAAATTATTGTAATTATTTAATGTTATATAATTAATAATTTGAACTAAAACAATATTACTAATTAATTAAATTTGAATAATTAAATTAAAATCACTAATTAAGCATTATAAACCACTTTGTGAAGATGGAAGAATATGTAAAGTGTGGCACGACAACAACAACGATTGAATTGCAGCAATGTAGTGTTAGATTAATCGACAACCGAGTTATGGAGACCATGAAAAACAAACAACATCTCATAATGGTGTAGAAAGATAATCTGGCGAGACATTTTAACTTAAAAAATTATTTGAAAATTTCAAAAAAATTGTGTGCAAAAGTTTCAAGACAACATGCAACTATAAAATATAGAGGAAATATATTCTAAAAATAAACTAT
This sequence comes from Taxus wallichiana var. yunnanensis, assembly GCA_018340775.1. Taxonomy (NCBI): domain Eukaryota; kingdom Viridiplantae; phylum Streptophyta; class Pinopsida; order Cupressales; family Taxaceae; genus Taxus; species Taxus wallichiana. Next base: position 155,253,379 of record CM031235.1, on the reverse strand, counting down.
AAATAATTTAAGCGCATCAAGTGATCATATTTACATTATAATATTACATACCACTTAATGGAGGCAACCTTCTTTGCAAAATCTCAATACCTTAATTTTTTTAGATTTCCTTACACTAGTTTATGAATTATATTTATACTATTTCTATTCAAGCTAATAACTACTTCTTGTGAATTTGTGATTATTGTTAATAGATCAATCTATATACATTTGTATACTTCCCCTTTGACTTTTTTCCTTAAAATGCAAGGTTAGGAAATTATTGTTGAATTTGATGAACTGGATCCCATGTTTCCTTTTATGCCACAGATTAGGATATATGCGATGGCCTAGTTACAAAATTGGTGTGATAACTCTTCTAGGATGGATTATGACTCAATAATAAGGTATCTTTCAACATATAGATCCAAATTATCATTTGAGTAGTGAAATTGTTCCCAAGAACATTATTCAAACATGAGATATGGAAAATATGATGAGTGTGAGTAGAATTTGGGAGTTCCAACCTGTATACTACCAAAAGGATCCTTAAAATAACTTTGTAAGGTCCATATAAATTAGGTGAAAGCTTATGGAAACCTTCATATTTAAGGAGGACCCTTTATAAAGATGCAATAAAAGGAAAACTAAATCATCCTATTGAAAATATTGTTTAGAACATGGTGATGGTGTACTTATAGTTTCATGTAGTTTTAGGTAGTGTGGAGATTATCTGAAGAATTTAAAGAAACTTATCTCATTTATTGAGGGTTTTGTTTACTTATTTTATAAGATAAATTCTTGAAATGTAAGAGAGAAGACAGTTGGTTTTGACTATAAAATACTTAATATGGGGTCATGTTTGTGGATATGTGATATGAGGTGTTATACCACCACTTTTCCAGATGTAACCACTTGAGCTAATGTTGTTTTATTTAGAAAAAAACATCAAAGGTATGTTTTCAAACATTTATAGACAATATTTGGTTTGACCATCTATTTTGGAGTGATACCCGAGCTCATCTTTAATCGTGTTTTCATTTAGTGGAATAATTATGTCAAGAACTGTCTTGTAAAAGTAAAGTCGTAATCTAATAAAATGGAAGAAGGAATTACATGGAGGTGGAAATTTTGGTCAATAAATGTTTGGGAAAGGGTTGAATAGGTGCAAGAGTGGGTTAAGGAATATAATTTGGCATACTTGGAGAGGTGATCCACCACCACCGTATGACATATTTTCCTCTAAATTTTGGAAGGTTCTCAATGAGATACATGGAAATTTTTATCTAAATATTTGTAGGAATGGATAGTGGTTATAGTTAATTAGGAGTTGTTATCATTATGCCTTATGACATTGGTTTTTGTGATAAATTGATCGATGTATTCCTATAATTCCATTCCAAAATAAATTCCTATAAACCCACTCATATGTTTTCAAAACATGAAAATGACTAACTAAAGGTGATACATGTTGTTGTATAATAATTTTATGGTACATACCTGATTTGGGAAGTAAAACCACATCTACTTTATATTGTAAATAATGGCTATCCCGAAAGAAGTTTTGTCGGAGGTAGTATTGGTATAAATTAGGCTTATGATTCATTTCATTTCTAGATCTTGTTTCAACCCTAAGGTAGTTCTTACATCCATTTGGGAAGTGTCTGAATAATGCACATATGGAAGTTTTTCCCTCATATTGGTGGGAGAGAGAATCTATACCCGCATTCTCTTTCCCCCTCATTATAAGTGATATTATAGTCATACCCCATGATTTTGGGACCCATTTTTGCTAAGGATACTATTTTTTATAAGAATTATTTGAGACTATGATGATATATTTTGATTAAAAAAATCATCCCGCCAAGTATGGCCACAGATTTGTTAACTAAATGTAAAATTTCATCATTTATTTTTCATAGGTGGAGTGTAACAAATTTTGCTAGGAGAGGGAATTACTATTGAAGGATATGGGGAGGCTTACTTACATTAGGGAAATGTTGAGTCTCTTTATAAATGCATCACTTTCAATCCAAATGGCTTAGAGAAATCATGCATGGTTTATATAAAGTTAGGACACAACCTATTTTATTACATCAAAGGCATGTGTGCATTTTATGATGATAAAGTATCATATTAGAGCATGGTAATCAATCAAACAGAAAATTTTCCATGATCCTAGATAATATTCCTATAGTAGCCACCGGAAAACTACATGGAGATGGGGACCAAAAAGCGGACACACTTTTTAATTTGAGCAAAATGCGATCATGTTTAGGGAAAGTGCAACAATGTTATGAAAAATAAGGATTGTTAATTACCAATCCGAAAAACATAAGCGCGTTATAACGTGCATGTGCTATAACGCGATCATGTTATAATGCATTCGCATTCCTATTATCTATGTGGTATATGTGGTTGTGGGAGGGATTTATTTACTAAAATAAATTGTTTAAGTATAAGTTTTTCGATTATTTTCATTTATTATTTTATTAATCTTTAAATAATTGAAACACTTATACTTTTAATTTATTTTAGTAAATATATGAAATTAGGGTCACTCTATACCTTATGGAACTAGTCTCACAGCTCCATCAGTCACAGTTTAGAAGATGGTTTTTCATATTCCAAAAGTGGTCAAGTATAGAGATATTTTTCGATATTTCAAAGCATTCAACCTAAAGCTTTTAGGGTTTAAATTATACAATTTATGTCTATTTTTGGAAAGAATATAGTAATTTCTTAGGTTTTGGGGCCTTTTAGAAGTGTTGGAGGAAATTTAGGAAGATTTAGAAAATGTTTTCTCATTCAAGGAAAATATGCTCAACAATGGGTTTTCTAGGTGTAGGGAACAAATACTCTAATGGTGAAATCTGAATTCTCTAGATATTTTTGGGATATCCATAAGGATTTGGGAGGGGAAAAATAGGAAATGTAAATATATGTGAATCCTATAAATGTTGGTAGCATCTATTTACCTCTAAAACTTGAATGTTTTGTGAATAATTTCAAAATAGTATAGCTTCCCCTTTCGGTTCTAGTAAAAAATGACCCTAAATTTGCAAGATCTAGAGAGATGGTCACCACATGGTGATAGGTGAATATTTTTAAATGTTGATAAGTACCTCTTGGAATGGGTACTTTCATAAATAGAATATTTTTACCATGGGTGAGGATCTCCTGAGGATGGGGCCAAATTTTGTCAGTTTAAAACACATTCCTAGCACCCCAGGTTGTGTTTTTGAGTGATGAAACTCATAACATGAAAATTGGTAAAAAATGAGTTTCCATGAGTTCAAATCATGTTTCTAATATCTCAATTGATGACTTATGTTTTTAGAAACACTTTGTTATGAGATCTACATTGTGATGGGAACAAGATGTTTTGTTCTAATTACAAGGTAAGAGTGAGGATCACTCTCTTATTTTTCAAGGCCTCCATAATTAACCATAGTGATCACAAATCAACTCCATGATGCTCAAACCAATTGCTGATTATCTATCACTTACTGAAATAGGTATTCACCATGTAGATGGAAGGATTTATCATTAAATGATATTTTTGTCATGTGGACACCTATTCAACTGCAATGAGGTGGTTAAAATGTCCTTCCTCCTTTCAAGTGTGATCGCACTACGGGGTTCAAATGAGTGTTTAAGAAAACTAACAAGTGAGTGAAATCAAGTGAAACTCAAATAATTTCTCATTTTTACATACATGGTGCTCTATATGAAGATCATCTTCTTACCTGTCCTAGATCTCAAATTCTCCTCGAGATGGAACTAGCTTTAAGATACTCATAAACCTCTTTCCTCATATGCCTCTCATGGAGATAGATGATGCCTTGATCCTTCACACATGATGGTAATGAATTCCTCAGTAGCTTGACTATCTCATCTTGGCTTGTTCCTTGAAGAGGTTTAAACATTATGGAAGAGTCAAGATGTGATGATCCTAAATGTATTTTATGAGCTTCCCATTTCACTGTTGAACATGATGACACCTTTTTAACATCACAATTCACTTCCCTAACCAATATATAACATGAGTGGAAACATGCTTATAGTATCTGGAAACATCTTCACTCGATTGCTCCTCATGGAAATAGGTTTCCTCCTCTATATGGAAGGATTGATCCTTGAATAAGATTAAAAGGAATGTTTGATGGTGATATCCATATTCTTGAACTCCAAATGCATTGAATCACTATGAAATCCACTCCCTAAATTGCAAAATGTGAACATGTCTCTCAAGTATTGATGAAGTTTTTAGAATAAATCTCAAGAGATATGCACCATTTGTTAAATCGAGATGACTACTATCACCACTCATGGTGATCATTTCTCATCATTCTCATGATTATCATTCCCTTGATGACTTGAATTTCAATGAGGTTCTAGATGTTTCAGATCCTTCACAGACCTCATGATTCTCTTGATTACACCCGTTGTCCAAATAACTATCTATTACACATTTTAATGCATATTTTTTCCTATAAACTCATTTGGGAACTCCCGAAATATTCCATAGAATAAAACATTCACCATTGAAGCTCTCATTCCCTACTCCTTGAATACCTAATGTTGAACATATGGATCCTAAATGATATTTCCTTTCCTAAAATTTCATAAATTAATTCATAAACCTTCAATTCTCTTCAAAATCACCCTTAGATGCTATATAATTTCCTTGAATATTCCTAATGTGTGTTTACTAGCTACAAAATGGAAAAAATTTCCTTTTCGAGTGCTCGAAGGAAAATATCTTTCATTGAATCTCACTAAATTAATTTATCAACATGCGTAATCATCCTTGCACACTAAAAAAACTTTAAAAACTTGTTAGGAATTTCCTTTGAGCGAGGGTGAAGGTTGAACTAGAGGAAATATAGTCAAAGGAAGGATGCACAATGAGTGAAAGGATGCACATATTGATGTTTATCAAGAGGAATGGATTGAATATTGCTACGCCCTTAGTCCTATAGCTTATACTTGTATATTTTGATAATTTATCTACATTTTTGTGTTCTTGGTGTTTTATTGTTGTTTATATTCAAGTATATCTAAGTAATTTCATTACAAATATATATTTGTAGCTCATGACATATAGCATTTAATTCCAATCTTGACTATGTTTTTTTAACTATCATGTTTTTCTCACCTAAAGCTTAATGTTGGGAGCATATCGGGCATCTTAAAATCTGTATTATAAAATAAGAAACTTGAATTTAATCCTCCTAATGCTTATTCAATAGGTAAATGAGTCAAGAAGGGTGTATATGGTAACAAATTTGAATTTTCTCCCTACCTGGGTGATCTAAAACCCTATTTTGGAATTTCAACAACAAAATATTAATATCTCAGCTCATAAGGATTCTTATAACATAAATCTACCTATGATTGGGTTATGAAACTTAGGAGTCTTCTTTAGTCACACCATTGCAGAGAAGAATCTAATACCTTTGTGGATAACACCCTTTTGATCAATTTTATCCATGTGCAATTAGAACTTGAAGGTGAATCACATGTTCCGACCTCCAAAATGTATTGACATCATTACTAAGAACTTATTAAGTGTTTAGAAACACTCTTAGGAGGTATGTATTGATTGAGAGTATAATATGATTGCTAGCATCACCTTCAATGGCCTTGGATCAAAATGGATGCTCCCAAAATGTACAGGATTATTCAAGATTTCCATTGCCTAATTTTTTTCCTCTTAAATCCTCACAGAGCTCCCAAAATCATCCAAAGAAGTCGATGTTCACAATTTGACTACTCATTCCTTGCATCGAAAGCTTTGTTGTTGAGCAGGACTATCTACGAATGATAAAAATTTCCTAAATCTTCCTAAAATTATTCCAACACCTTCAAGGATTTAAAATACCACCTTTAGATACTTAATACATTTTCATAACCCTCCCGGAGGATGCACACAGGCTTCAAAATGGCCAAAATTGGCCTTTTTAGGCTTGCCAATGAATTAGTATTTTACTACACTTCAATGAATGGAATAATGGAAATTTTAAAACCTTTTTTGAAAACTTATACATGTTCACCCAATGCATTAGGAATACCTTCAAGGACAATGTGATCATGAAATATAAGACAAGTGGGCCCAGAGAGGGATTCAATAATATTTGGGAGAAATATTTCACATTGTGGCTTGGTTTTCATGGTTTAAGTTTTACATTTTTGGGTTATTCAATTCACACATGACAACATCTCCATATGAAGATCATCCTCTTACCTTTCCAATCTTAAAAATCATCCTTTAATGGAATCAGATTTAGGATGCTCATACACTTCTTTCTCATATCCCTCTCATGAGAATATGTGACTTCTTGATCCTTCACACATGATGGTCATGGATGCCTCACTAGCCTGACTAGCTCATTTTGATTTGTTTCTCAAAGATATTTGGACACAATGGTAGAGTCAAGATATGATGATCATAAATTCACTCATTAAGCCTCACTTTTCACCTTTGAACATGATGGTCTCTTCTTAATCTCATAATTCACCTCCCTGCCCAAGATGTCACCTGAGTGTAAATATTCTTATCGTGTCTTCATGCCCTCTTTCTCAATTTCTCCTCATGGAAATAGGTTTCCTCCTCCTAATAGAAGGATTTATCCCTGAATGAAACTTGGAGGAATGTTCGAGAATGAATTCCATGTTCTTGACCTCCACACTATACTAAAACACTACAAATTCCACCTCCATGACTTGTAAGATGTGTGTTCATTACCAAGCATTGATTAAGTGTTTAGAAAAAATATCATAAAATATGCATTTTTGTGATCTTGAGATGATTTCCACCATCACTCATGGTGAGCTTCTCTTATCATGCTCTTGATGACCATTCCCTTCATGATTTGAATCTCAATGAAGCTCTTGATGTTTCAGATCTTTCACAGACCTCATGATTTTTATGATTGCACCCATTTTCCTCATGATGTTTCAAATCCTTCACATACCTCATGATGACCATTCCCTTGATTATTTGAATCAATAAAAACTTACATATGTGTTTTGATTTATTATGTGTTATAAGAAATTACATGAGTCCATATATTCGAGAAATTTTTGCTACTTTTGGGAGTTGTGAGGTTTATAAAATATAGTTTTGACACATCTAACACTCCTAAAAATGTCAGTAAACAATCTAAAAGGCCCAAAACCTAAAAAATGACTATATTCTTTCCCAAAATAGACATCGATTATAGAATTTAAACCCTAAAAGCTTTAGTGAATGTTGAAATCCTGAAAAATACCTATGTACTAACCAAATTAGAATATGAAAACCATCTTCCAAATTGTGACTAATGGATCGTGAGACTAGTTCCATAAGGTGCAGAGTGACCCTAATTTCTTATATTTACTAAAGTAAATCTAAAATATAAGAAATAATAAATTATAAAGATTAATAAATGAATTTACTAAATAGGAAATAGGAACTAGAGCACATTTTAACCCGCTCACGTTTCATCTTTTCGGAGTTTGAAATACCCAATCCATAGGCTTGGATTTTTCTTTGATATGTAAACCTAAGGTTTGAATTTGTGTAATGCGTGAATAAATGTGTTTGTGAGAAAAACATAAAAATCTCACATGTGCACCTTGATATCTCATCCATCATACCATAATATTAAAAAATATATAAACTACAATATCAATCTCAGTTTTACCTTGGTGACAATATAATTCTTTCTAAAAATCTTATTAGTTTTAGGCTTTCATCCATAATTTCTTTTAATATTTCCTTATTTTCTTGCGAAAACCTATGCCTACATTTTGGTGCATAATTTATGATTTTTTCATCCAATTTCTTTTTATAGTGGTTTTTTCTAAAATCCATTCTACACACACTAAAAAAATGACTTTTTCTCACATTTATGGGGGTGCACACACAAATATTTCATTTTTCAGGATATGTGCACTTTGAAAATTAAGAAAAAAATTATATATTCATCCAAAAATTATGAAAAATTAGTGGGATCTCGCACATGGTATTAGACAACTTTCTACCAAATGGATTTGAAAAAAATATAGATAACTCAAAAATGGGGTGGGGGTGCACACCTAATAGGTTATTATCTTTTTACACAAAAAATGACATACTTTTTGTGTGCAACACATTTGATTCTCTTAATCTCCACCATTTTTAGAAAACATTACTAATTTAGAAACTAGATTCTGAGCTCTACGGTAATCATTCTTAACTCTTTGTCAAATTTTCAGCATATGCATTCCAAATTATTGGATGAAGTTCAAGATTCACTGATTTTTGGAAAAATGTGTCCACTTTTGACCCCTTTTTGGTCCCCATTTCAATGCACTTACCTCACTAAGACCCAAAAATATATGGAGTTTTATAAGTGTATTTGGTTTTGGAAAAATTTTCATAGCATTAATATTTTGGGCTAAATATTACTCCTATTATAGAGATGATATGCCCAAGGTAATCCATTTCTTTTTACCAAAGGAACACATAAATTCTTTGGTACATAAATGGTTATTAGATAGGATTTTTAATTATATGTTCATAGGTTTTGAATTCTCTATCCAAGTTTTACTATGGATCAAAATCTCATCGAGGAATACCAAGAGGAAATATTTTGTTCATATAACTCTATAATGTTTATGGGTGTTAGTAAGGCCAAATGGCATGAAAAATAATTTATATTGATCATCATGTGTTTTAAAATTTATTTGAGGAATATCCTCTTGCTTTATATGACTATAGTGATAAATGTATTAAAAATCTAATTAATGAGAAAAATTAAGCACCATGAATCTCATTGAGTAGATCATCAATCATGGGAATTAGAGTTTTTCTTCAACAATGATTTTATTCATTTCTCAATAAATAAGAATAAATTTTCTAATACCCATATTGTTTGTAGATGAGAAGAATATGTGAAGAATAGGGACTTATTCTTGGGTGAATGACTCCTTGTAGAATTTATTATATCAAATTTTTAATTTCTATTTTTTTTAGTAATAGGTACTTATATGGTTGAATGTTGGGGGCACACACCTCTAAAGGAGCTGAGTGTGATGATTCTTAGGAAGTTTAGGTGGTAATTATGTTATATCCATATATATTGTAGTATGCTTACATGAATTTTTTTGTGAATCTTTTTGTGTGTTGGGATCGGAAATCAAGTGAATATAATGGAAGTGAGTTACATGATGATCCCATTAGATACCTTCTTAAGGATATTCTCCAACATCTATGATATAATGATACTTTAGGCCTAGGAACAAGTCCCTTTAATGTGTACTTATTTTCATTATCAAATAATTACATCCAAAGTTCAAATAAATCCCATGTGATTAGTTCAAGGGTACATAACAATTGATCCCTAAGAACTACATCACATCCTCCCAATGGTAAGACAAACATGTCTAATAAAATATTATGGGCCCTTACTTGAATATGAGCATTGAAAATTTTCCCTTTATAGGGAAATTTTCCTCCATTCGTAATTGTGATGCCCGCTAAAAATAACCCACTTGAGACCCAAGAACAACCTAGGATTAGTTAGGAAAATTATGGAATAATTTTTTTGTTTAAAAGAGTCTACAACTAGGTTACAAGACAACAGATTGTCATTAACAAGTTCTAGATCAATTATAATCCACTAGAATGTAATTTTATTTTGTTAACATATATTAGAGGTCACAAGGTCCAAAATTTAGGGTTAGAAGGTTCAATTAGGTTCAGAGGGTAATTCCTCACCATACCCACTCTCTAACAGGCTTAAAGGTTCAACTTGTTTTTTCTCAAAATTAATGCATTCAAAATTTCCCTAAATCATTCCCATTGGATAGGAAATTTCCTCACCTTTCCAATGATATAAATAAGTCCTCCTAACTCCTCATATTTTTCAAGTTATGGGCCGGCGGGCCTTGAGTGAAAATTTTCCCCAAGAGCAGGCCTGTGGGCCTAGGGGAGAAAATTTGCCCAAAGGGTGGGTCTGCAAGGCTGCAGGAGACTTTTGGAAAATTTATCACATGGGGAAAAAAACCACCTTTGCACACGTGGTCTCGTGGGTCCACAAGTGACATGTGGCGCCTCCTAAGCCATGCGGAGAAAAGTGGGGCACCGGGAACATTTCAAAAATTTCCCATGTGGGGCAAGAAGCCCACTTTGTGCCTGCGCTCCTGCAAGTCCACAAGGGACACATGGCATCTCCTAAGCCAACACGAGAAAAGTGGGGAAATGGGAGAAAATTTTTTAACACCCCGAAGGGAAAAAAGGATCACATTCACCTGTGCCTCCGCCGACACCTCGCGATGTCACGTGGCAGCTCTGGATTAGGCTGCGGTCAATGGTGGCGGGCGGTGGGAAAACATGGAAAAATTTCCCAAAATTATCTAGAATGCAAAAAAAGGAAAAAGGGACCCGCTTCTCGCTGATGCCTCGTGATGCCACGTGGCATCACCTGATTGGTTACGGGCCAAAAGGGAAAATTTGGAAAATTTTCCAAAAAAATTCCAGAAGTGCTAAGTTATAAAGGGATCCGCCCCCTGTGACACCTCATGGTGCAACATGGCAACCTTTGATTGGTTGCGGGGTGGTGGGGAAAATTTGGAAACTTTTCCTAAAAAATTTTGGACTACAAGGAAAAATTCGGGCCCCATGAGGAAATTTTTCCCAAATTGTATTTTTTTAAACCAAGTGAAGAAAAAACTTCATAAGGCCATAACTTTTGAGACAGAGCTCGGTTTTTAGAAAATGATGACTTTTGGAAATCTCTCAATGTCCTCTTTAAACATGAATTATCGAAGTTTGATTTTGATTAAGTTTGAGGGGTCAATTTTATGAAAATGTTCTACAACATTTTACAGTGCAAACTAGTAATTTTAACTTATAAAATTTGTTCAATTTGTTCTTGTCCCTCTCTCAACATGTCAAATAGACATGGAGAATTGTTCTTAGGTGGAATTAGGATAAGTTTGTGAGGTAGATCTATTTTATTGAATTCTAATTTGAAATTTTACAATTTTGACAGCAAAACAACTATGAAAGCTTTGAACTCGGTTTTGCAGGTTTTGAAAGATTTCTTTTAAGTATTTTTGTCTAGTTGGATTTGTTTAGGGAAAACTACTTCAATTTAATCATTTAGTTTGTTATTTCATTGTTGTAGGTTTGATCTGTGCATTTTGGATTAAATAATTGCCAGTTTGAAAATACAAGACAGGGATCAAATTTTTAAAGGTTTATTTGCCATTTTCTTCTTCCAAGTATTATAATATGTTCCAATTCTAATCTAATACATTTATTTGATTAAATCCAACTATTCAAAACTAAAATACATCTCTGATTTCCAATTTTCACATATTTCAAAAGATAAAGTATTACAATTCCTTTACACGCATTTCTTCCTTTCAAATAGAGATTACAACTCACAACTAGATGATTAAATTAAATACAATGATACAATTTGAGGAAGGTTATGAAATCCTTTATTTATTCCAAAAGACAACTTTACAACTTCCTTCTTTTATTCTTTCCAAAATCATATATTATATACATGGCAGAATAATACATTTTCTTCTCATGTGTTTCACTTTTCCACTTTCCAAACAAGGATTTCATAGTGTATGCTAAACACATATTTCTAATGGAATAATATCATATGGACAAGACAAAACCACTTCCATTAATTCAAATGAAACTCTTACAACTTCCTTTCCATTTGATTTCAAAATACAACATACAAAATACATTTCATTCTTTCACATTCCAATTTACACTTCCATAACTACTACAACATCTTTCCATTACAAACATATACAAGTTCATCCACTTCAAGTGGGAAAGGTTACAATAAGATTTCATTTCACAAGGGATTGTCAAATTGTCTTTATCTTAGCTCCGAACAGCAACATGTAGATTTCTCATTCTTCTAATTTGATCACAACAAGAGTAGGGGAAAGGAAATGCTCTCCACCCAACCAAGACATCCAATGAAAAGGAGAAGCCATCCTTCTTCATTGGCCCCTGAGCCCCAACCACAATGCAATAAAATATGTGATCCAACTCATGGCAACAACAGGCTTCCACAAACACACAAGCAACATTTTCACAAGAAAACATAGTCCAAAACATAATGTAGTTTACAACTACATTAAAGCATGACAAACATTACTGAGGCTTCATCCAGCAAGCCAAAGGAGCAAGAAACTATGGAGGATGTTGCTTATGCCTCCCAAAGGGGAAATGGGTATCACCACCTGAGGACAAACTGCATATGTGTGTGTGTGTGTGTGTGTGTGTGTGTGTGTGTGTGTGTGTGTGTGTGTGTGTGTGTGTGTGTGTCATTTCAAATCCCTGACATGCCCTTATGCCTCCCCAAAGTACCCCTTATTCCTCCCATTTTCTTATGCCTCCCAACCTCTTATGGCACCCCATAATGAGTAAATAAATGCAAGCTATTTATTTGTAAGGTGGAACCCAAATCCCAACTCCCTCCACCCTTATACCTCCCTAAAACACACTTGTGCCTCCCATAAAATAACCCCATAGTCTTCTCCTACACCATTCCTAGGCCATCTACCCAACAACCCACAAAACATGCCAAAACATTCACACATTAACATTTACATTTATAAAAGAAGAGCATTTCAAGAGTCAAGCTCCTACCTCTCCATGATGGAGTTGTTCCAAGTTCCAAAACAACAAGATTTATCCCAATGCAAGCAATCCAAAATAGCCAAGCACAAGCATGCAACAATCTTCCAAAACTTCTTCAAAGCAAGAGCTCCAAAACAACAAAATAATTCACCCAAGAATGAAGTCTCCAAGGTGAAGCAACCCAAAACAAGGCAAGGAATTCAAATTTTATAGAAGAGGGAAGGGAAGAGGATGAGGTGGATCCATGTAGGATGCCACATCACACATCCTCAACCCCAACCCCCAAAGTCAAATTCATTCTCCAATGCACAATAAATAGGTGGGTGAATAATATGACAGTTTACTTACACACTCAATTCTAACCCACACCCCAAAGGAATGAAATTAAATCATGTAAGAAAAGTGCAATTAAAACCTACAATTTGCCTTCTCAAAAAGCATTATAAAAGTCTAATCTCAACTCTCCAACCATAGGTATGGTTGGTAATTAAATTTAAGAGGTATGGGACAAGTTTAACTTGTCCCACAAGCCTCCAAAATCAGCCTCCAAGGAAAAATTTGAATTTCCAAGAAGGTGGAGTGTTTCACACTCAAAAGTTAACTTACACATCTCTTACAACACTTTAAATCAAGGCCAACAACTCTATTAATTACTTTCTCATGACATATTTTATTTAATTAATATTAACAACATGCTTACCCACAATATTAATACAACATTTAATAAATAAAGAAAGGGGCAAATGCATCACAAAATAAACACATGCAACATTAAACAAAAGGTCAAATAAATAAAAACACATAACCCCTTGGTCACATTTAAAGGTGATCCCCCATGGGAATCCCTAACACACACAAACACGCACAAAAAATACTAGTTGCCATGGTGACCTTGTTGAATTCATCTAGAATTCCAATGTGGTTGGTCTCCAATCCCCCGATGTTTGTTGTGATATTTTAACTTTCGTAAAATGTCATGGTTGTGGAGCCTATTTCCATGTTAGAGTGTGGTACACCTTCTATGTGTTACACTCGGGTATTTTTACGGCGGTCCCATTCACCGGTGAGCAGGTCAAGAGGGTTCAGGGGTGAATCCCCAAAGCAAATTTTCATGGGTGGTTTATTAACCCATGGGTAATGGGTAACCGTTATGGGCTGTTTTTGGGCCCATGGTTTTTCGGTACCCATTGTTTTGATACCCATAGTTTTTGCCCATGGTTTTGATACCCACAATTTTGTATCAAACTGCTTAAGCAATTGTCTATTTATATGGTCTTATGCATATGATACATATATAAGCAAATGCATTGTAGATGTGCTTTGAATTCGGGTGTGAATTCTATAGAGTTTGTTGAGCATAGCTCCAAATGGATTTGGGTATTGTATTGAGAGAGTGGAGGCTTGTAATAAAATATGAGCAAGTGATTCTTGGTGGACGTAGCCCAAATTGGGTGAACCACATTAAATATTGTCTCTCTGTGTTGTGTTATTTATTCTACACTTTTATTTGAGATATGTAATATTTTCTACATATTAGTTTCTATTGTTGCAGATTCTGTAAGGGATTATTCCACATATTTTATCTCTTATTTCCTATCAATTGGTATCAGAGCCTGGTTTTGGTTTGCTTTGAAGTGTTGAATCAAAGGAAAGTTTTATCTTGAGTGGGAGCTATGGCAGATGATGGAAGATCTAGGGTTGATAAATTCAACGGGCAAAATTTTTGTCTTTGGAAGATGCAGATGGAAGATTATCTTTATCAGAAAGATCTTTACACTCGTTGTTATGCGAGAAGGTGAACAAACCCTCAAGTATGATAGATGCGAAATAGGATTTGTTGGAACTAAAGGCACTTGGAACAATCATTGTGTCTTGCATCTTTGGTATTATTTAATGTTTCAAAGGAAAAGACTACAAAAGATCTAGTGGATGCATTAGGGAAGTTGTATGAAAAACCCTCTGCCTCTAACAAGATATTTTTAATAAAAAAGTTGTTTAATATGAAGATGTCGACAATAGCTTAGTAGCAAATAATTTAAATGATTTCAATACGAGTTGTGAATATGCTAGCTTCGGTTACAATAGAATTTGATGAAGAAGTTAGGGCTTTATTAATTTTGTGCTCTTTACCTGAAATTTTGAATAGCTTGGTAATGGTGGTAAGCAACTCGGTTCTAGCTAACTTGAAGTTGAAGTTTGAGGATGTTGTAGGGTTGATTTTAAGCAAGGAAATGTGAACAAAAATCTCAAGGAATATTCTAATTCAGGGAATGCTTTGACAGTGGAAACTAGAGGGAGACAGAAGAATAGAGGAAACCATGGAAAATCAAAAGATCAGGCAAGGTCAAAATCCAAGAGCAAGATTGTATGTTGGAACTGTGGAAAGTCTGGGCATGCAAAGAAGGACTATTGGGAGCTTCAGGATAAGAAGAAACAATAGGAAGAAAACAAGGAGGCAAATGTGGCATCGGGTAATGTATGTCAGGATGCTTTGATTCTTTCTTTGCATAATATTATTGAATCTTGGGTTTTAGATTTAGGGAATTCTTTTCATGCTACTCCACATAGGCATTATTTTGTTGATTATGTTCAAGGGGATTTTGGGCATGTTTTTCTTGGTGATGATGAGCCTTGCATAAAGATACGGTTGGAAAAGGTTTTGTTCATGTTAAGATGCAGAATGGGAATACATGGCTATTGAAGGATGTCGGACATGTGCCTACATTAAGGAGAAATTTGATATCGGCGGGGCAATTAGGCAGTGATGGTTTATCTTTGTGATATTTATAGCGACTCTTGGAAGGTTACCAAGGGTGCTCTTGTGGTGGCAAGAGGTAATAAGGTTGGAACTTTGTGTTTATCCACCTTGATAGTACTAATGATTGTAATCTTATGGCTTGAGATGAAAATACAACATTATGGCACTATAGGCTCGGTCATATGAGCCATAAGGGCATGGACATCATAAATAAGAATTTTCCTTGATATACAAAAACAAGTTTGGATTTATATAATAACCGCATATATGAGAAATAGAAGTGAGTAAGGTTTCTCAAGGTTGGACCTACGAAGAAAGAGAGTAAGTTAGAGTTGGTACATTACGATGTGTGGGGCCGGCTCGGGTATCATCTGTTGGGGTTCAAGTTATTATGTTACTTTTATTGATGATGCAACAAGGAAATTTTAGGTTTATTGTATTAGAAACAAATATGATGTATTTGATACTTTTGTTAAATGGAAAGCCTTGGTAGAGAATGAAACAAGTCTTAAATTAAAATGTCTCAGGTCAGATAATGGAGGGGAGTATTGCAGCAATGAATTTGATGATTATTATTCTAAGAATGGAATCCATGGGCAAAATATGGTTCCGGGAACCTCGTAGCGAGAATGGGGTGTTAGAAAGGATGAACAGAACAATAATGGAATGTGCTAGGATTGTGAGGATACATGCAAGACTGCCTCTTTATTTTTGGGCATAAGCGGTGAGCACTGTTTGTGTACTTAATAAACAAAGGACCCTCAAGTGCCTTGAATGGAAGCATACCCGAGGAGGCTTAGTACGGTAAGAAATTTGATTAATCATTTCTTAGATTCTTTGTATGTGAGGTGTTTTTTCATATTGACAAGGATGATAGGACCAAGCTAGAGGCTAAATCAAAAAATACACTTTTATTGGTTATGGTGGTGATGACTTTGGATTTAAATGTGGGAGTATTAAGGACAAGAAAATAATTCGGTCTAGGGATGTGGTCTTTAAAGAGAAAGTCATGTATAAGAAATAGTTGTAGGAAAATAGGGAAGAATCCAAGAAATAATATGTAGTGGTAGAGGATCTTCTGGATGGGATAGTGACCCATGAATCAGTTCAGGAACCTACTCAACAGGAACCCCAAACTCCTACAGTGAGGAGGTCTTCTAGGGTAAGAAAAGAACCTGAACATTTTCTCCTTCTCTTTATTATTTATTACTCATTGATAGTGGAGAGCCAGAGAGCTTTGATGAAGCAATGCAGGTAGATGCCAGTAAGAAGTGGGAGCAAGCCATGGATGAGGAGCATAAGTCTCTCATGGAGAACCAGACTTGGGATTTGGTGAAGCTACCAGAAGGCAAAAGAGCATTGCAGAACAGAGTTAAAGATGAAGAAGGAGGAAAGAAAAGATATAAGGCCCGGTTGGTGGTCAAGGGGTTTACACAGAAACAAGGTATAGATTTTGATGAGATCTTTTCTCCTGTAGTAAAAATGACTTCTATTAGAACTGTTCTTGGAATAGTGGCAGTAGAAGACTTGCACTTAGAATAGTTAGATGTAAAGAATGCATTTCTCCATGGTGATTTGGAGGAGGACCTATATATGTAGTAACCAGAAGGATATGAAGTCAAAGGTAAAGAGGAGATGGTGTGCAAACTAAAGAAGAGCTTGTATGGCTTGAAACAAGCTCCACGTCAATGGTATAAGAAGTTTGATAGCTTCATGATGGAGCAAGGTTATATCAAGATGTCATTCGACCATTGTGTGTATACAAAGAAATTTGAGGATGGAAGTTATATTATCCTATGTTTGTATGTTGATGACATCTTTGGTTGCGAGTAAAAACATGCGGGAAATAAAAGTACTCAAGAAGCTTGACTAAGTGAATCCTTTGATATGAAGGATTTGGGGTTTTGAGAAAAATCCTTGGTATGAGGATAACTCGGGATAGGAAGGAATGGAAGCTAACTTTATCTCAGGAAGAGTACATTAAGAAGGTATTGGATAGGTTTAACATGCAGGATGCTAAACCGGTTGGGAATCCTTTGGCAGGACATTTTAAGTTATCAAAGGAGTAGTGTCCCAAGACAGAGCAAGAAAGAAACCATATGTCCAAGGTACCTTACTCATCAATGGTTGGCAGTTTGATGTATGCTATGGTATGCACTAGGCCTGATATTTCCCATGCAGTAGGAGTTGTGAGTAGATTTATGAGTGATCTAGGTAAAGAGCATTGGCAAGCAATAAAGTGGATCTTTCGGTATTTGAGAGGGACCATGGGGATAGTTTTATGCTACAGTGGATCAGACAACAATTTACGTGGTTATGTAGATTCAAAAATGGCTGGAGATGTAGACAACGGGAGGAGCACAACATGTTATATTTACACTATAAGCGGGACAACGGTAAGATGGATTTCACAACTACGAAGTTGGTGGCTTTGTTAACCACGAAGGTGAGTATGTTGCTGCCACGAGAGAAACAAAGAGATGATTTGGTTACAACAATTGCTTGAGGATTTGGGGCATAAGCATAAGGAATGTAAGCTGCATAGTAATAGTCAGAGTGCTATACACCTAGCTAAGAACTCTACTTTCCACTCCAAGACGAAGCATATATAGTTGAGATATCACTTCATCAGGACAACTTTGGAGGAGATAAGTTGAAGTTGGAGAAGATTCATACCAGTCAGAATCCTGTAGACATGATGACCAAGGTGGTCACAAGGGATAAAATAAAGCTATGTTCAGCTTTGGTTGGCCTTCGCGGATGACAGTGAAGGGTTGAGAAGCTTGCTCAGTGGAAATCAGTCTCCAAGTGGGAGATTGTTATGTTTGTGGAGCCTATTTTCATGTTAGAGTGTGGCACTCCTTCTATGTGCTACACTCGGGTATTTTTTTACGATAGTCGCCGCCGCCAATGAGGCGGGTCAAGAGGGTTCGGGGGCGAAGCCCGAAGCAAATTTTCATGGGTGGTTTATTAACCCATGGGTAATGGGTAACCATTATGGGCTGTTTTTGGGCCCATGGTTTTTCGGTACCCATTGTTTTGATACCTGCTTTTTTGCCCATGGTTTTGATACCCACGGTTTTTGCCCATGGTTTTGATACCCATGGTTTTGTATCAAACTGCTTAAGCAATTGTCTATTTATATGGTCTTATGCATATGATACATATACAAGAAAATGCATTGCATATGTGCTTTGAATTGGTGTGAATTTCTGTAGAGTTTGTTGAGCATAGCTCCAAATGGATCTAGGTATTGTATTGAGAGAGTGGAGGCTTGTAATAAAATCTAAGCAAGTGATTCTTGGTGGACGTAGCCCAAATTGGGTGAACCATGTTAAATATTGTCTCTCTGTGTTGTGTTATTTATTCTACACTTTTATTTGAGATCTGTAATATTTTCTGCATATTAGTTTCTATTGTTGCGATTCTGTAAGGGATTATTCCGCATATTTTATCTCTTATTTCCTATTACAAAACACAATACCTCCTTCGGCCTCATGGCCATATCAGAACATCCAAAATAATATAAATAAAATTCCAAAATCATCTAGATATATGAATCACAACAACATCCAAGCAACCAACAAGATCATTTGCAATTTTACTCAACAACTATATCATCATCAAATAATTTCCATTTCTAGGTCTACTCACAATATCCAAATATCACATGTCCAAACAACATCCATAATATAACCATGTTAAACAAAGTATATCAACATCAATATCTAAAATTTCTCTAATAATCATCATGCATCATAACTAAATCAAGCCAACAATAGTCCATGATCTAACATCTAACATCATACTATAATAAGGTCCATAATATAATCAGCAATATCATGATCACTATCAAAAGGTGTCAAAGGGAAGTGGGCACTACATCCCCCTCCCCTTATATTGACTTCCTCCTAGAATTCATTGGAACAAATGTGGAAATTAAACTCATATTAAAGTAGCATCCTCCCACATGGCTGCAGTCTCATCACATCGGTCCCACTACACGTAGACCCGATCAACCTATCTACCTCGAAGGCCAAGGGTCCTACGATCTAGGATGCGAATGGGCTCTACCATCACCTGCCCCTAATCTTGCACCTACAATGATGTCCAATCTAACACATGAGAAGGGTTTGCAACATATCTCTTAAGAACTGAAACATGAAACACATCATGTACATGAGACAAGCTTGGTGGCAACGCTAGATGATAAGCCAAGGGCCGATATGTTCTAAGATCTCGGAAGAACCAACAAATCTAGGAGATAACTTAGAACCTTTTCCATAATGGATGGGGCTTTTATGTGGCACGACACGAAGGACCACCTTCATGCCCACATAAAAACTACGGTCATTCCTATGCTGATCTACGTACTTATTTTCCCTACCCTACGCCTCCTACAATCTCTGTCTGATCAAAACCACCTACTTCTCCATGTACCTGCAACAAAGTTAGTCCAAGAGGAACCTTTTCCTCTAACCTATCCCAACTAAGAGGTGTCTTACACTCTCTGCCATATAAATCTTGAAAAGGAGCCATGCCTATAGAACTCTAAAAACTATTATTGTAGGTGAACTCCACCAAGTACATGTACTCCTCCCATTTAGATTGTTGATCCATCACATACATCCTAAGCATATCCTCTAAAATCTAATTCACCTAATCAATCTTTCCATCTGTCTTAGGGTGATATGTTGTGCTGAAATTGATTCTCATCTTGAGGCGTCTTTGCATGGTAGTCCAGAAATGGGAAGTGTACAAAGGATCGTGGTCACTAATGATCTTCCACGGAATCTGTGCAACCTGAAAATATCATCAAGATATACCCGCACACATTGCACTAGCCCATGTAAGTGGTCTTCATCGGAGAAAAGTGAACCGCTTTTTTAATTTATCAACCATGACCATGATGGCATCATGGTGATATCTTGACATCGGTAACCCAATAATGAAGTCCATGGAAATGGTGTCCCGTTTCCACTCCGGTATAGCATGAGGAAAGAGATGGCCAGCTGGATGCTAATGCTTGACCTTCACTTTCTGGCACTCTAAACATCGTGACATGAACTAGGCCACATCTCTACAAATTCCTCTCTAATGATACAATTGCCTCAAGGTAGCGTGCATCTTCTTCACCCCCGGATGGGCTGAATAGGGTGCACAATGTGCCTCTCTCAAAATGTCATAACTCAAGCTTGAGAAGACCATATACCTCTAAGGAAAAACTATTAAAATTCCCCTCGAGGTGTCCACGAGACTCGATCTCTACTCGAACCTGTGATGTAGAAGTTGTCAAGAGGAAGATGCTGAAGAATCCTGCTCTACAAATCTATGCTCACTAAGGTGGCCATAGCCACATGTCTCTTTCTGTTGAGGGTGTTTTTCACCACATTCTCCTTCCCTTTCACATGCTCTATCTCCATATCATACTCACAAAGCAACTCCATCAAATTTTGTTGGTGAGCATTGAGATTGGGTTGCGTGAAGAGGTGGTGAAGACGCAGTGATCTCGTCACGAGTGTGAATCTTTGACCAAGCGAAAGTGCCTCCATCAAACTAAAGCATGCACAACTACCACAAGATCAAGATCATGAGTTGGATAATCAAGCTCATAATATTTGAGTTTGTGAGACTCAAATGCCACTACTCTGCTCTCCTGCATCAATACACCTCCAAGCCTGCTAAAGAAGCATCGTGCAAACAAAAACTCACCGTGTGGATCCAGTACTACAAGAATAAGTGTTGTAGTGAGACATTCCTTTAGTTTCCTGAAGGCCTGCTCACACTGTTTGACCAAACAAACTTCTTCCCTTCCTCTGCGAAGGGAAGTGATGGGAATCTTGTAATCCGAAAGAAGTCTTGAAAAAATCTCTGTAGGAACCTACTAGTCCCATGAAGCGGCGCACCTTAGCCACGGTGAGCGGGTCTTTGGCCAATCCATAATAGCTCTAATCTTGGAAGGATTGATGGTGATACCTTCCCCAGAAATGATATGACCCAAATATTGCACCTCCTTCTAAAATAATGCACACTTCTCCAGGTTCCCGTAAAGCTGTTTCTCATGAAGACACTGAAGAACTTAGTGAAGGTGCCCCTCGTGCTCCACACACATACGTGAGTAAATTAAATTTTCATTAAGGAAGATGAGCATGAAGCAATCTAAGAAGGTCCTAAATACCCCATTCATCAAACTCATAAACACTGCATTGGGGCATTCGTCAAACCAAAAGGCACCACTGTGAACTCATAGTGGCCATATCTTGTACGGAAGGCGGTCTTATGAATTTCCACCTCGAAATCCTTAGCTCTTATGAATTTCCACCTTTGAAATCCTCAGTTGATGGTAACCTGACTTAAGGTCTATCTTAGAGAAAGTTATGGCTCCCTTAATCTAATCAAACAAATCATCAATGCGTGAAAGGGGATAACGATTCTTGATCGTTACTTTGTTCAGCTAGTGGTAATCAATAAACAACCGCAAGGATCCATCCTTCTTCTTCACAAAGATCACTTGTGCACCCCAAGGGGATACACCAGGATGGATAAGGCATTTCTCTAGGAGGCCCTCCAGCTATAACTTGAGCTCACAGAGCTCTGGTGTGGTCATCCAAAAAGGTTCTCGTGAGATAGGCTCTACTCCAGGAACTAGATCTATGTGAAAATAAATCTCATGTGGGGGTGGTAACCCTGATAGCTCCTCTGGAAATACATATGCAAAATCTCTCAAAATGGGGTGGTCATCTAGCGATGGTTCCCTAGACCCATCCTCTGATCTGTCACTAATTGTAACAGCATAATCCGACAACCCGTTACACACACCACTTAAGCTACATAATGAGAGATGGTGTGAATAGAAATGGGTCTCCCGATCCCGAAATCACCGACTCAACTCCCAAATCATCTACACAAGATATAATCTTGTGGTAACTATCCACTCGGCCTTGTGTGCGAGACAACCAATCCATACCCAAGATGACTCCATATGACCCCAAAGGGAGGATACGGAGATCTCGAGGTAGTGGTGAAAGGTCCCAAATCTACCACACACTCCTTAACTAAGGAGTCTATATAGATCTCGGCTCAGAAGCCATCTCAACATCCCAACTATGACCCTGCCTAATTGCCACCAGCCTACATCGCTCTACTAAAGATGGTGCAATAAAAGAATCAGAAGAACCAAAATCAAATAGAATGGAGGTAGGAATACCACTAATGTTACCTACAGTCTCAATAATTGTACTTTGATGCTCTGCCTGGTGGTTCTCAACCATTGTGTACATCCTATGATTGTGCCCCATATCACCAATAGTAGGCTCTGAGATCTATGTCTTACCCTTGTTATTAGGGTTATGTGGGTAGTCTCTCCAAAATTTCTAGTAACACCACAACCAAAACAACCGCCTGATCCTCTCCCTTGTGTAACAGTCGGCCCGAGTACTCTAGAGGTCTATGGTATGGATCTTGAAGCTCTAGCTGCTGCTGTCTACTAAGGTCTCTGCTGGAGATCTCCTACTGAGTGAGCTCTCTGGGCACCCTGTGTCCTGATGGGACCCCTAGGAGGAGGCCCCATACTCGACCTCTCGTGTATCAAATATCTATGGAGGTCTATAAAGTGGGCAGGATCTGTTGATATTTCTTTGGTCTAAAAGATGACTGTATTGAACCCTTTCCACCATGAGGAAGAGGTACTGACCCCCTCGATTTGTTGTCTTGCATCTACTATTTACATCTTCAGACTCAGTCTCTAGCTTGTTGGGTCTTTCCCCAAGTCTCCTCTGCTATATAGGCCTTCTCGACGGCCTCAGCTAATGTCTGTGGAAAATGGATCCACATTGCACCTCCAATGTCTAGATTCAAACCCGGATGAACCTTTAGATCCACACTGCTCATCCTACATGTAACCAACATACTGGAGTAGATCCAGAAATCTACTCTCATACTCATCCACTATAAGAGATGCTGTCGAGAGGTCATGGAACTCATCTATCCATTGTTGTATGAACCTCTATGACAAGTATCTACTCTTGAAATTCTCCTCAAAGAGCTCCTAGGTAACTATCTTAGAATCAACATGGAGCTTTTGCTCCTCTATCTGCCACTAGACACCAGCTCCATCCTTTAATAGATGGATCACAACACGAGCTTTCATGTTGCTAGAACAAGGACAGAGCTTGAAGCATCCACTCAAGCTCACCAACTAGGCCTCTGCCTAAAATCCACCTATGTCACCAGAATAATGTGATGGCTGAAGCTTCAAGATCTCCCTGATGTGATCTATAAATGTGGTCTGATGGCCTCTAGGTCTCTCTGTATGCTCATCCCTAAGCCTAGGGCTCGAGACCTCTCTCTATGTCTTGAAACTTGGTCACACTGTCCCCTCTGGGATGACTCTTCTTTGGCTGAATCTACATGGGAGTTCTCTCCTCCATGATCCTCACTCAATTGAGGAGATACATGACCCTCAATGGAAGGGACTCTATCATGTCTAGCTGTATGCCCTCTTATTGATCCTCCATGTAGAGCGGCATTAACATCCTGAAGAGTCTACAAAATTTGGGGTAGGATGGCTGCTACAACATGATCTAGTGGTGGTAAGTCTAGGTCTATGTGAAAATACCCCTCATCCTATCTACGCCTCCTGCATAAACCAAGGCGAGAGTTAGTTCATCCTTCTAAGTTTTATTCAGTTTCCATGTTTACTAAAATATGTAATTTCTAAACTAAGTTGTTTTCTAGATTTACAAGTGTGCTAGGTTTAAGGTTCATGTCTCAAGTTTTCTAGTGTGCCCAATGGCCCAATATTTTGAACCACTTCTCTGATACCAAGTGTGATGCCGTTAAAAACAACCCACTTGAGACCCAAAAACAACTAGGATTAGTTAGGAAAATTATGGAATAATTTTTTTGTTTAAAGGAGTCTACAACTAGGTTACAAGACAATAGTTGTCATTAAGAAGTTCTAAATCAATTCTAATCCACTAGAATATAATTTTCTTTTGTTAACGTATATTATAGGCCATGAGGTCCAAAATTTAGGGTTAGAAGGTTCAATTAGGTTCAGAGGGTAATTCCTCACCATACCCACTCTCTAATAGGCTTAAAGGTTCAACTTGATTTTTCTCAAAATTAATGCATTAAAATTTTCCTAAATCATTCCCATTGGATAGGAAATTTCCTCACCTTTCTAATGATATAAAGAAGTCCTCCTAACTCCTCATATTTTTCAAGTTATGGGCCGAGTGGGCCGGCGGGGCCGCGGGAGACTTTTGGAAAATTTCCGCATGGGGGAAAAAACCACCATTGTGCCCGCATTCCCATGGATCCGCAAGGGAAACGTGGCACCTCCTAAGCCATGTGGGGAAAAGTAGGGTGGTGGGAACATTTGGAAAATTTCCCATGTGGGGCGAGAATCCCACTTTGCACCCATGCTCTCGCAAATCCACAAGGGACATGTGGCATCTTCTAAGCCAACGCGGGAAAAGCAAGGCGACGGGGAGAATTTTTTTTAACAGCCCAAAGGGAAAAAAGGATCACATTCACCCGCACCTCCACCGGCACCTCGTGATGCCACATGGCAGCTCAGTTGGTTGCGGACCGATGGGCCAACTGGGAAAACTTGGAAAAATTTCCCAAAATTCTCCATAACACAAAAAGGAAAAAAGGACTGACTCCTCCACTAATTCCTCGTGATGCCACATGGCATCACCTAATTGGTTGCGGTATGGCGGGGAAAATTTGGAAAATTTTCCCAAAATTTTCGGAAGTGCTAAGTTAAAAAGGTATTCGCCCCCTCGACACCTCGTGGTGCCACATGGCAGCCTTTGATTGGATGCGGGCCAGTGGGGCAGTGGGGAAAATTTAGAAACTTTTCCCAAAATTTTCCGGATCTCCGAATAAAAATTCGAGCCCACAGGCCCACCAAGGAAATTTTCCCAATTTATTTTTGATGCCAAGTGAAGAAAAAACTTCAGAAGGCCATAAATTTTGATAGAGAGCTCGATTTTGGGCAAACGAGGACTTTTTGGAAATCTCTCGATGTCCTTTTTACATAGGAATCATTGAAGTTTGATTTTGATAAAATTTAAGGGGTCAATTTCATGAAAATGTTTTACAAGATTTTGTAGTGCAAACTGGTAATTTTAACTTATAAAATTTGTTCAATTTGTTCTTTTCCTCTCTCAACATGTCAAATAGACATGGAGAATCTTTCTTAAGCTGGAATTAGGATATGTTTTTAGGTACATCTATTTAATTGAATTCTAATTTGAAATTTTACAATTTTGACAGTTAAAAACGACTATGAAATCTTTGAACTCGGTTTTGCCAGGTTTTGAAAGATTTCTTTTAAGTATTTTTGTTTAGTTGGATTTGTTTAGGGAAAAATACTTCAATTTAATCGTTTAGTTTGTTATTTCATTGTTGTAGGTTTGATCTGTGCATTTTGGATTAAATAATTACCAGTTTGAAAATACAAGACATGGATCAAATTTTTAAAGGGTTTATTTGCCATTTTCTTCTTCCAAGTATTATAATATGTTCCAATTCTAATCTAATACATTTAGTTGATTCAATCCAACTATTCAAAAACTAAAATACATCTTTGATTTCCAATTTTCACATATTTCAAAAGACAGAGTATTACACTTCCTTTACACGCATTTCTTCCTTTCAAACAGAGATTACAACTCACAACTAGATGATTAAATTCAATACAATGATACAATTTGAGGAAGGTTATGCAATCCTTTATTTATTCAAAAGACAACTTTACAACTTCCTTCTTTTATTCTTTCCAAAATCATATATTATATACAGGGCAGAATAATACATTTTCTTCTCATGTGTTTCACTTTTCCACTTTCCAAATAGGGATTTCATAGTGCATGCTAAACATGATTTCCAATGGAATAATATCATATGGACAAGACAAAACCACTTCCATTAATTCAAATGAAACTCTTACAACTTCCTTTCCATTTGATTTCAAAATACAACATACAAAATACATTTCATTCTTTCACATTCCAATTTACACTTCCATAACTACTACAACATATTTCCATTACAAACATATACAAGTTCATCCACTTCAAGTGGGAAAGGTTACAATAAGATTTCATTTCATAAGGGACTATCAAACTATCTTTATCTCAGCTCCAGAACAACAACATGCATATTTCTCATTCTTCCAATTTGATCACAACAAGAGTAGAGGTAAGGAAATGCTCTCCATCCAACCAAGACATCTAATGAAAAGGAGAATCCATCATTTTTCATTGGCCCCGATCCCCAACCACAAATGATAAAACATGTGATCCAACTCATGGCAACAATACAATTTCACAAACACACAAGGAACATTTTTGCAAGAAGACACAAAGTCAAAACATAATGTAGTTTACAACTACATTAAAGCATGAAAAACATTAATGAAGCTTCATCCAGCAAACCAAAGGAGCAAGAAACTATGGAGGATGCTTCTTATGCCTCCCAAAGGGGAAATGTGTATCACCACCTGAGGATAAACCACTGGAATATATAAATATATCATTTCAAATCCCTAACATGCCCTTATGCCTCACCCAAGTACCCCTTATTCCTCTCATTTTCTTATGCCTCCCCAACCTCTTACGACACCTTTGAGAATGAGTAAAGAAATGAAAGCTATTTCTTTGTAAGGTGGAACCCAAATCCCAACTCCCTCTACCCTTATACCTCCCTAAAACACACTTGTGCCTCCCACAAAATAACCCCATAGTCTTCTCCTACACCATTCCTAGGCCATCTACCCAACAACCCACAAAACATGCCAAAACATTCACACATTAACATTTACATTTACAAAAGAAGAGCATTTCAAGAGTCAAGCTCCTACCTCTCCATGATGGAGTTATTCCAAGTTCCAAAACAACAAGCTTTACCCCAATGCAAGTAATCAAAATAGCCAACCACAAGCATGCAATAATCTTCCAAAAAATTCTTCAAAGCAAGAGCTCCAAAACAACAAAAGAATTTACCCAAGAATGAAGTCTCCAAGGTGAAGCAACCCAAAACAAGGCAAGGAATTGAATTTTTTTAGAAGAGAGAAGGGAAGAGGATGAGGTGGATCCATGTAGGATGCCACATCACACATCCTCAACCCCAACCCCCAAAGTCAACTTCATTCTCCAATGCACAATAAATAGGTTGGTGAATAATATGACAGTTTACTTTTACACTCAATTCTAACCCACACCCCAAAGGACTGAAATTAAATCATGTAATAAAAGTGCAATTAAAACCTACAATTTACCTTCTCAAAAACATTGTAAAAGTCTAATCTCAACTCTCTAACCATAGGTATGGTTGGTAATTAAATTTAAGAGGTATGGGACAACTTTAACTTGTCCCACAAGCCTCCAAAATCATCCTCCAAGGACAAATTCGAATTTCCAAGAAGGTGGAGTGTTTCACACTCAAAATTTAACTTACACATCTCTTACAACACTTTAAATCAAGGCCAAAAACTCTATTAATTACTTTCTCATGACATATTTTATTTAATTAATATTAACAACATGCTTACCCACAATATTAATACAACATTTAATAAATAAAGAAAGGGAAAATGCATCACAAAATAAACACATGCAACATTAAACAAAATGTCAAATAAATAAAAACACATAACCCCTTGGTCACATTTAAAGGTGATCCCCCCATGGGAATCCCTAACACACAAAAACATGCACAAAAAAATACTAGTTACTATGGTGACCTTGTTGAATTCATCTAGAATTCCAATGTGGTTGGTCTCCAATCCCCCAATGTTTGTTGTGATATTTTAACCTGCAAAACACAATACCTCCTTTGGCCTCATGGCCATATCAGAACATCCAAAATAATATAAATAAAATTTCAAAATCATCTAGATATATGAATCACAACAACATCCAAGAAACCAACAAGATCATTTGCAATTTTACTCAACAACTATATCATCATCAAATAATTTCCATTTCTAGGTCTACTCATAATATCCAAATATCACATGTCCGAACAACATCCATAATATAACCATGTTAAACAGTATATCAACATCAATATCCAAAATGTCTCTAATAATCATCATGCATCATAACTTAATCAAGTCAACAATAATCCATGATCTAACATCTAACATCATACTATAATAAGGTCCATAATCATGTCCATAATATAATCAGCAGTATCATGATCAGTATCAAAAGGTGTCAAAGGGAAGTGGGCACTACGAGTAATCATGAATTTTATACTTGAGCATGGATATACGAATAATTCATCCTTTTGAGATAGCCATAGATAAATTAAGTTATATTTGTTACCTAAATTAATTGACATAATGTGGGGAATATTCTTAAAATAACTTTTGACTTTCGTAGTTTGAGGGATGGCTACTTATTCCGATGTGTGTACAAAAATATTTGGATGGGAATATGGAAGCTGGGCCTTGATAAGCTCTTCTTCTTCTTGGGATTTTTAGCATCTTCACAATCTTGTATTTTAGGAGGTGACACAACATCTTGTAAAAACTAATTTTTCCACAAATTTATGGCCTTGTGTGAATTGTTCATCATAGTTATAGGATAACCCCTTTTTCATGTTGATATCGCATTAAAGCTATTGTAATTTTTTTAATATGGGTTTTGTGTTTGGAATCGAGGTTATAAGAGTGCATTATGTTGTAGTATTCTTAAATGGAGAAAAAAATGGAATAATAAGGCGAGAAATGAGAATGTCTTATTCTAATTTAGTAAATCCTATAGATTTCATCATGTTATTGGTTTGAAAATTTTAACTTAAAAATAAATTATATCTTAAGGCCACTAACAAAACAACTTGTGTCAAAGGATTAAGATAATCCTTGAGTGTAATTAGATATTTTTACAAAGCGTGTTTGTTATTCTTGATATGTTCCTATAATTTGGTGGAATTTGGTGAGGGATTCAATTTAATTCTCTTATGCATTAGGGCCAAACCGAACCAATAATTGTATGAAAAAGTTAATTACTAAGTGGTTCCATCATGGAATTTCTTATACCACTCATACCATTGGATGACTTCTTTCACCAAGTGGAAGGAAGTAATAGGTATCTTTTTCACTATATGAGCATTGTGGAGTTTGAAGTTCTATGTTACATTAAAAAGCCAACTAGTAGGATCTATCCCATCAAATCTAGGAAATTCCAACTTTGGACCATGTAGCATGTTTCTAGATGAGAAACAACCAAAAACTAGTCTAGAAGGTATTATCACTAATGATATTTTTAAAGATAATTTCATTTTTGATATTGAGGCCCTAGACCATGAGTGTCACTTTAGAGATTTGGGACTGCAAGGAAGGAAAATTCTACTCTATATCATGCAATCTAGAATAGGCTATTACATCCATGAGAAGGGGTCTATTGGGGGTCCCAAAAATATGATTTGAGTTATAAGTCAAAATTATAAGCTTAATAAGACGATCACAATGGTATAATTATTTGAATGGTGAAAAAGGATTTTGGACTATAAGTGGAAAGTGGCCACTAAAAATATAATATGGGAGTTTTTTCAAAAACTTGAAATCCATGTGGAAATGATCACCTCAATGAGAAATTCAAATTGGTTCCAATTCCCAATAAGTAATACTTTTAATCTTTTATTTAAAAAATAGCCTATGAAACTTCTTTGACACTTTAGTATTCCCTTTGGTCTACCACTACTAAATATTGACACTTTGCAAACTTTGGATTTGTTCTAAACTATGGGAATAATGTTGTTCATGAATGATCTGTGTGGTGGTGGTTGTAATCAAATACAAGTTTCATGGTTATATAATAAAATAAAAATGTTAACGCTACTTATTAAGTGTGTTTTGTTTTGTGGGATTACATTCAAACTTATCCCATTTATAAATAGTGTTGACAAAATCGTGTAAACTAACCATGGAGAGTAGATTGTACTCATACCCTATTATCCCCCTGCTTAGGTTGATTTCAAATAAATTATCTAGACTAATTGTTTATTGGTGCATTAAAAATAATAGACGAGAAATTGGTTCCTATGGATAGATTTTAAAAATAACTAAGGGTTCTTCCAATAAACATGAAGGTACATAGAAGATCAACTCCATATAGAACATTGTGTAATTGCTTTCATATGGGACAAAACCTTACACTCCACATAATCATGTAACAATGATTCTAGTGTTTGGCCCAAAATGATAACTTTATGTGATTTACAAAACTATCATAATATTATTTACATCCTAAGATTTTTATTTTTTTAAAAGTAAAAATGTTGGATTTAGGAAAAAAGGATTAGCGATTCCACTTTTGTTACCATGTTTTGATCACGAAAGTCCTATTAAGGGAGAGGTGAGAGAATATGGTGGATAATTTTAGAAACCTAAACGGATACCACTATTGTTGAATGGGCCATGGAAAGAAATCTAATACCATATTTAACAAACCTTTATATAATATATTGATCAAGATAATAATGACATATATAGGAAATATGTTTCAAAAATGAAATGAAAATAACTTAATTGCATTAAATATCATATTTTCATTACAATATCACATGTCACTTTAAAGAGGAAAAATCCTTCAAGAGAAAGCTCAACATAATAAAATTTGTGGATGCATTTACACTAGCCTATGCATCACACTTATACTAGCTATAATGAAGCTAACAAGTACTTTAGATTCTTGTGGGATTATACATAATAGCTCAAGGGCAACCTAAAAATCTTGTGTGTCATTAACCTTTAGTAAAAAAAGGTTATAAAAAGAGTTTGAGCGGTGGGGCTCTAAAATTTTCAATCATGAAGATTTAGAAAAATATTTAAATATTACTATCATTATTATTTGTTGTCAAATACTATGCTATTTATTTAGTTTTTGTACATGCTAAAAAAAAGGTGTTGTGGGGCTTGAGTACTACACACCTCAATCATTTGTTGGGGTAACAACTTGTATATATTTTATAGGGTTCCTATCAACACTCTTGAGAAAATTCAGGTCCAAGTTCAAGACAATGTCAAAGGGAAAGTAGCATATCATGGTGGCGGTCACACAACCATTTTGTTTATTCCGCACACAAACTACCTTTTAACATTTCATAGACATGCATGATCGTGTTGGTTGGACCTTTTGATAAGATAAGTATGAAATGATATGCTATGCGACTCCATGAAAAGAAATATTCCCTTGTGTAACCTACACCATTCTTCGTCAATAAACTTGTCTAAAGACCTTAGGGAGTGAAAGAAAAATTGAAAATTTCTAGTAAAAGATGAAGCCTATACTTAATATGACCAATCCTTCAAGAAAGGGTGAGTAGGATAATAAACTCAAAACCCCTCCTCCTCATTCATCATTTGGTTGTTCTCATAACTTAATATAGTTAATTCGTATGTATATACTTTTATAACTCGTATGTCTTCAACACGTGGATTGTGGATTAATTGGAACACTTATTAGTCCTTATCATATGGAGAGTAACTATTGTTATCACTTTTTGTGTCTCGTTAGTTTTTCTCCAACTAACCAAATGTAATATTGTTTTTCTCTATATTACTATTTATAATGTCTAGATGTAAATATCATATTTTCTAATTTAAAATAAAATACTTATAATTTAATTTATTTACTTATGTAAGGAGCATTGATAATGTTTTCACAAATTTAACAACTTAACTTAGTACTTTTTTAGAATTTTTATTTAGAAAATATAAGTTGAGACATGTGTAAAGCTATTTTGGCTCTCTCCCATATAGGAATGCACATCACACATGACAACTTTGTTTGAATAAATCAATGAGACAATTTTTAGATCTTATTGTATTTTTTTGTAAAGTAAATCATTTCTAATTACTTTAAAATATATATTTTAGTTCCATATAGTGTAAACAATAGTTTTAAACAATACATGCTATTTTTACATTTTCAAATATCATTTTTTTATTATTTTGTGGTCCTTGAGATAATCCCACCAATCGTCTCCTCCATATAAAGTTAATCACTAAAATCCAAATATAAAATTTTATTTTATGACATTATTATTAATTATATAATTCTACAAATAACATGATCCTATAACATGGTAAACCTATCATAGGTTGATGATGAATGCTAATCTCATTTAAAATAATTTAATATCAATTACTTAAAAATTAATAAATCTTAATTAATTTAAAACAATTCAATATTAAAAGAGAGATTAACCCTATTACAACATTTTAATAGAATTTGACGTGTAGTTTTTCCCTTCCTTACACCTAATTCTTGATTTGACTTCCATTATATAATTTTTTCCACCAACCTTTTTATATTAATTGATAACTATTATGATATAATTAAACCTCTATTTTTGCGCTTCCTTAACCTAATTCTTGATTTGGCTTCCATTATATAGTTTTTCCCCACCAACCTTTGTTATTATAATATTTTGATGTTTAATTTTTATAAAATATAATTTCATGCTTTTCATTTGTAAAACAAACATTCTTCGACCCCGGAGAGAGTGATGGAAAATCGAATCTCGCGCTCGCATATATAAAATTCCATTTTCAACGTATATATACTTACCGTGCAATGAGTCATTGGGAATCTCTTTTAGGTTTTGCTAATTTCCCATTACTTATTTGATGTCGTGTCATTCATTGATCTCCTCCTCTTTTTTAATCCCATTCACTTGTCTCTCTCATCCATCAAAGTTTGTTTTCTATCCATGGTATACACTTTAAAAATAGAAGATTTCAATCTTATTCTATTTGCTATACAACTAGGTCACATTTTTTAAAGATATATCTACAAAATGTTAGAATATATATATTATTTTTAAAATTACATTTAGTATATATCTATACTATAAATAAATAGCTTTCAATTACATTACATAATAAATATATATTAATTAATTAAATTTATGAAAATGATAGATTTTCAATCATTGGAGGAGGTGCATGATTTAATATGTTAGAATCATTTCATTTGAAGACTTTAGTTTATAGTAATTAACTAATTCTAGCAATAAAATAATTACTAAAAAAATAAACACTAACACATTAATAATAAATTAGCTCGTATCAATAATTAATAACTAGAAAAAAATACCACTATCATATAGTAATTACCTAATCTTTTAAATAAAACACATCTTATATGCACTACATCTTATTTATATAGAATAATATACTTTTAGTGATTATTCTCAAAACATGGATTGTCTATTTTGAACTAAAATCCCTAAAAGGTAGAGATTCATTCTCATCCTAAACTTCCTCACTTATCTATATAAGGTTAATCCATGGTGATTTGTAGTAAACTAAACTCCTTCAAATGTAAGTATCACGAAAATGTGTGGTAGTCTTAAGGTTTAATCTTTAAAAATCCTTGAACCTAGATAAGATTCATCTATAATGGGCCCTTCTAAAACTCTAACAAATATATATAATATCCAACCATGATAAATAATGTTATCTAGTATGTGACATTCTTGTTAGGAAAGTATGTGTTTAGTGCTCACATTATTATGTTTGGATGATGATTATTAATATTTATATAGGTTAGTATACTTACGAGAGAAATAATGTGAGTTATAATAATATCATAATATAATATACAATTAGTGTGTGGGATATAAGTCATTGTATCATAATATTAAGTTGTTGAACCAACTTTCTATTTTCATTGTGATGGAGATAAATTGAGAATTTGGTTCTTGCCTAACTCATTATCGTAAGGAGAATTATAGGCATATATATAATTCATTCATATGAATGATTGTTCCATATGAATGAGACGTGCGTTTATTATTGTGAACAATCACAATTTATTTTTAGGATTGAAAACCTCTACCAAAATTATATTTGGTATGAGAGAAGGTTCATTATTGTGATGGAGAATTAAGAAATAATAAGGCTATAATGTCATAGCCCATATTTTTCATTCAAACCTATGAGTAAAATTCCTTGATATGCTTTTTATCACAAAGTATACTTTTTTAATTGAAAAGCGCACTTTTATAGATATAAACATGTAATTACAATGTTGATCGTACAAAAGATGGGTGGAAAAGATCACACCACAAAATCCCAATCAAATTAAGCCATCAAAGCCTCGAGAGGGAGGTCAATCAAAATATTATGAAAATGCAGACCTCAATTAAAAAAGAGGGCGAACAAAATGAAGAACCAACGGTGTAATTTTTGGGTTACAATGCAGTGGCAAAAGCTTGCATCGACCACATTATGAACATTTGCATTGAAGATTGCTTACATCTTAGTTTCCATTGTTTGGCATAGTGTATGTTTTAGATCTCGGAATGGTTGTATCATTACATTGCTAAGTTTCTTATTGTCTCAATTTTTTTGTATTAGCTTGTGACATGACCTGTTATTTACCTCAACTTTTTGCATTGCAAAAACCTTGTAGTAATATTCTGCCCACGTTTTCAACTTAGCACATGGTTTTCAATGCTACAACTTTTTGGGGTGGATTTATATTTGATTGGTTGGCCAATCAACCTTACAAACATATGTTATGTTTAGGCTGAGCACATTGAGTACCCATAACACTGATAAACAAGCTTCTACCGTATCTGTCATCCTTGAGCTGCATTTGATATGTTTTGAATTGGAATTACAATCGATTTTATTTTACCCTGTTTTGCATTAAATCCCATGAGTTCTCTTATGTCAGCACTGCCCGACTGGATTGTTTCTACTTGCATTGACGTGTGCTTGTTTTGTATTTTCTATGTTGAATCGGCTCAATGTTATCTTGCATAGATTTTACATTGGTTTTCTTGCATTGGAATGGAAGACTTGTATTAGGAGGAGTTGATAGTTGAGTTTTGCACTATCAAAGCTTTGCCTATACATTCAATATGAAGATGCATGTGGTGCATTGGATGGTATATCCAAGATTGTGAACTTTGGTAAATCCAACTTTGTGAACGTAGGAAAAGCTCCAAGGCATGTGATGGATCGGATTCAAGCTTCACACTCATTAACTCACCACGTCTCCACCCTCCCAAAGACATTGCATTGAGTAACTCACATAATATTGAAACTCAGCGAGTTAATTCCTCCTTCAGATGCCAAGGTAACAACATATATCTTTGTTTGTGACTGCAAGCTTGAGTCATTTGATAGCCAGATCGGTCTTTCTATTTTGAATAAGATATTAGGATATAGGTGTTTTATGGGAGTCAAATACCCATAAAACCCCGTAGTTTAACATTTTACTAAAGTTTCTTTAATTTTTTAAGGATTATTTACTTACCAGAGTGATTTTTGAGTATTAGGTGTTGTGGTGGTGATTACTATAGCAATCTAATGTGGCTACTTTAACTTTAGGTTATAATGATTTTTTCTTATGTTTCTAGTTGTCAATGGAAATAATCATTGTGTCACTAGAAAAATTGCCATTGTATGTTGAGAAAAATATTCAAGATAAATTGTATCTTTAGAGTTGTGACGAGTTAGTCAATATGTGTCACTATTATAAAAGAGTGTTTTATTGGGCCTTTTATTCTATTTTTGTAAAATCATGAAATACTTACTAAAATTTTGCTTACATACATATTTTTGATGGAATCTAACATTTGGTAAACTTTTTTAAAATTGGGGAGGGGAGATGGTATTTCTTTCTCCTATAAATGATTTTCATGATCACATTTGACTCGATTAGAAACATCAAACTAGAGGATGGAGGCATCGTAGGCTATAGGACAACCAATGTCCTATTGCAAGCCACTAGCAATGGTGTCGCACAACAAAGTAGTGGTGAATAAAGTGTGTAAAAATGTTAAACATTGAGACTAGAATCTAGTGGCAAAAGCCTAGTTATGTTGTGTGATATTGAGGAACAATGATTACGCATACAAAGGCTACAAGAGGTGATGAGTACTTATACCTTAATTTTATATTTCATGTTTTCAGTTTGGTGGAATATTGATAATAAGAAGAGAAGTGCATTCATGCAAAAACATGATGTAATATGTGAGCTACTAATATGTAATCCCCTAATGGAAAAATGTAGTAGAAAAATCGAAGCACAATGTATTACAACATCATGATACTTTTAGAGGATGAGAAAATGTGTGTGTCCCTATTTATACCTAGATTGATAGTCATCTGTGTAAAACCAATTGTGAAGGATAAATAGATATACAATTTCTATTCATAGTTCCCAAATTAGTTTGGCTGATGTTCCCAGGACATGGTTGATAAGCTCCCATAGTGATTGAGTAAGTTCCCATTTCTGGTTGATGAGTTCCCAATAATGTATGGCTAATGATATATTGATCAGTCCCTTCTCTACCTTTTTTGAGTTGTGGACCAAGATCATGAGCAAGAAAATATGACCACCAAGCTACAATTAGAGAGTGTATTTGCTTTTCTACCATGTTCAAACCGAGGAAGGAATGTTAGCAAAATATGAGATAAGTGCTCATGTTATTATGTTTGGGTGATGATTATTAATATATGTCTAGGTTAGTATAGTTAGAAGTGAAATAATATGAGTTATAATAATAATTAATGGCATAATATGAGCTATAATTAGTTGTGTTAGATATTAAGTCATTATACATTGATATTGAGTTGTTGAGCCAATTCAGTATTATGGGTTTGATGGAGATAATTTCGGAATGCGGTCATATGAGTGATTTTCCGCATGAATGAGGAGTGAGTTTATTATTGTGAGAAATCAAAGTTTCTTATTTTAGGATTGAAAAGCTATACTAAAATTACACTTCCTCGACTTCTAATTGTTTCTTGAATTCTTTTATATGGTTGTAATTTATTAGATTCATCTCAATAACGAATTCTCTAACAATGTCACTTCCAAATGTACTATAATACATATATATCTAAATATGATTTTAAATTAATTTAGGACCCTTATTAGATTGTTAAAAAAGAGGTGATGAGTGAAAAGTAAAAAATATGGGAGGAGAAATATAAATGCACCATGACCAAATAGGGCCACGAAAAATGCCCCAAAATTTTATGTATTCTCCAAACAAGACCAATAGTGTTGGGATGTTGCAATCAATACATTTCAAAATACTTACAAACATAGAGATAACAAGAATATGGAGAAAGAAGTAATAGAGACATGATGAAGACCCACTAAACATACAAAAAAACCTAAACTGGTAAAATGATTGTAGACACCTAAATCTAGTAGTGTATCACTTGACATTGTAATTATTTTCTTATCTCTAAATCGTGACATGTGCGCACATTTCAAAATCAATTTTATATCTTTAACCTTATTATATGAGTTTCTCTTCTCAATTGCACTATTTATTGACTCAAATATTTATTACATCATTTATCAATAGTCTATTACCTATAAGTTTCATGCCAAGAATTTTTGACCACCTCACTTCCTACCCATACAGGAACTCCAAAAAAGGGACCAAACTTACTAATGGTTTGGCTTAAAATTGATGATTTCATTCCCAACCACAAAACAATTATTTTTCCAATTTTATATCTTTCTATGGGTCAATACTTTCCTCATGGGTTAGCTTTAATGTGAAATTATGCCTAGAAACCCTATATAAAATCACTCACCCACCTAACAGTTTTAAAGAACACATAATAAAGTATCATTCCAAGAGCATTGCGAAGCTCTCTTGCATGTCCCTAAAGCATCAACACACTCTAGGAGTAGCTAAGATAGAATTATGAAGCACACTAAACTAGGTTTTGAATCATGCTTCCCAAGATAGAGAGTGACCATCTAAACTAAATCAAGTAGAGCATGCCAAATCATTGCCTACATCATCAAGTGATCAAATTAAATAATCTGGTTACATACATATAGATATTTCACGCTAGATGGAGAACTACGTGTAGTTTGATACCTCTTCAAATTATTGCCAATGTAGGTAGTGTATGGATTACACTTCAAGCCAACTACTAACCATTTTGTAAGGTATCCTACCCATGGTTAGGGTTTGAAGCTATTTTTAATTATATAGAATGTTTCACCAAAAACATAATTAGAGGATCACACAAGAACCACAAGTTCTAAAATGCCACTATTTCACCATACAAAATGAACATATAGGTATAGAACCACTAAACAGTTCATTGAAGTTCACTTTACAGCTCCTAAATCCAAAAACAAATTCACTTGCATATTATTTATAGTATTTTCACCCTTCTATCATTGAAAAATTAAATTTTTAGTATCCAATCAAGTAGGTACATCTCCTTCTCATGCCTTGTAACATTTAACACTTATTTTGATATTTCTATCTTGTATATTTCTAAATATGTATATTATGATATGAACATTTATATTATATTAAATTATTTTAATATATATCTTATTTATAACCCTAATCTAAAGTGAAATAAGTAAAAGACTCTTAACACACACTTATTGATTTTGAGTCAAATCAATTGTTGAACCCAAATATTGATTTTGCACAACCATATATTCATATTTTGTTTGAATTTATATCTATTTCATAACATTAATCTAGTTATTAGAATTTTTATCCTAGGGTTTCATGTTTGGTCCTCCTATTAGGGCCTCTTTCTAGGGTTTTCTATTATCCAGAGCAAATTTTGAGGCATAACTAGAAACTAAAGCATATAGTTTTAAATGATCCCTTAGATGTTTTTCTTCATTTTTACAAATTAAATAAAAACCCTCTTTTTGTTATCATAATTTTGTGTTCACAATTTTTGAAATTCAAAAATATTTATTCTCCTTTATAAGGAATAATAGTCAAAAGAAAACTATTTTAAAATAACTTTTAGGTTTTTTCCATCACATTGATATATTCTTATATTGTCATTTGGTTTCATAAAACTCATCATCTAGTCTCACAAATAGGTTTTTATTTATTTGAAAAATATCACTTTTTGTAAAAAATGTTGTTGGGCCTACTCATCTCCTTTGTTCTTTCATGGATTTCTCTACTAATTAATTTCTTGGTAAATTGAAAAATAATAATGCCAAAGGTTATTTCCTTGATTACTTCAAATAAACCTTGCATGTAAAGATAATATCTATGTGGTGTTGTAACGAATAACACTCCCTACTAATGAATACACATAATATTTGACTTCAATTCTAATCTATTTATGCCTTTCAATCATCATTAAGGTTCACAATTCCTCTCTTCCTATATAGTATTCCCTCACTTGTGAGAAATTTATAGCACCTAGTCTGGGAGATACACATGTAACATGCTTATGATGATGATCATAGTACTTATGTGTGGATTGATGATTATGGTGATAATGAGAATAAATTTGACAATGATTCTAAATTTAATATTGAAATATAAAATAACCATTTATTGTTTGGGATGATTTTACTTCTACTAATTTTATAGAGAATTATTTTAGAGGACATGTTTTAGCAAATGATGAAATTGAGTACTCTTCTACTTATTCTCTCGATGACATTTAAAATGATACATTTGCATACTTTATTCATTCACTAAATGATATACTTGATAACACTTTTCCTCTCTATCATATTGACATATAAAATGAAACAATTTCTTAAAATATGAATGATATAACAACATGTTCTCTTTCCTCTCCTTCAATTGAAATAGAAAAGTATATAGTTGAATGTGTTATCCCTTATCTTCCTATTGAAGCGAAAATAATTATGTATCTACTTTTGTTTTTTCCTTCCTCTTATACATGATAATGTGGAAAATTCTAGCAATGAAATTTTTTTCTCCTATTCCTATTTGATATGTTAAAATTGCTTCTTGTACTCTTTCATCTGCTAAAAATTGTGAACTTACTTCTTTTATTCATGTTATAAATGAAGCACACGTTATTATTGATGATGTCCCTTTAGATCCCCCATGTGATCTCGAGCCTTTAATTCACGATACAAAACATTTATCTACTACTAGTGCTCGTCTTCATAGTTTTTCACCTCCCATTCTCAATTCTCCTAGAGAAATAGTGCCCTTGTGACTTCTATTAGTGGAAATGATATCTTTTATAAGGATATGATACAATCTATTCAAGAACTACAAAATGATTTTTAAATGAAAATGTAATCTATGAGTATGGAGATAAAACCATTCAAGGAAGATATTACACAAATAATAATTTCACATAATTTCATTCTCTCAAGGAAAAATCAAGGCTTTTGGACAATTCAAGGCATAATTAGCCAATAAGAAGGAACCTTTAACACACTTATTAAAGAAAGAAACTAATTTCTAATGGGACAAGGATTTCTAAAAAGGATTTGAATAATGTTAGTGATACTTTGTCAATCCTCATGTCCTTGCACCTCCCGTTATTGATCGCACACTTATACTATATATCTACTACTTACCATGCTTTTGGGGCCTTACTTGCAATATATTTTGACAATAGTAAGGAATGTGCAATTTATTTTATTACTCACACACTAATGGATTATGAACATTAATATAATACCATAGAGAAAATATGTTTGATAGTAGTATTTTATGCTAAAAAATTATGACACAAAAAACTTAATAATAAGACACGTGTCAATACAAAATTGGATCCCCATTATTATATAATATATTATACTCACATTTATGAGTGCATATATATAAATGGGTAATGTTGATTATCAAATTTGACCTAAATTTTGTGGCTCGGAAACATGTAAAAGGGAAAATGATATTTTATCAATTACAAAACATGTATTTATTTAAAATTTTCCATATAAATGATAAGTTTCATAATGAACTAACTACATAAAATATTGATACATAGACTTGAACCACTTATCAAAGGATCCATAAGTATCTCTAGATAATAATGTGAGCACCATGTAGCTGTAAAATTCTAGATAAGTAACAATAAAATACAATATGATGAAAATTCACAAGAATCAATAATAATATTAAGAAATTACCTCAATAAATAAAAATTAAGCCTCCATTAGCCACCATTTCCCAAGATCCTCTAATAAACTACCTTAAATAGCTCACAAATGAAGATATACAGATATGAGAGTGAATGTGTAACCCCTCCATGATTAGTGGAAAAATATCCAAAAATTAGAAATGTAACTTGTTATCCCTATTTTCACTCCCGGGAAAAATTGGTCGAATGTGACAAAACACAGAGGAAACGAAGGATTTGGCTCAATCATGTGGGCTCACATTCGATACCAAAATCGATCCTAGAATGATCCAACCTGAAGTAGAGAAAAAGAACCACGGAAGGGGGCCACGTGCCGTCGACACTAAAATTTTCCTCCGTAATTTCTATTTCATTAATGTATGTATTAGGAATAGGATGTTGTTAAGTATAATTAGTAGTAGCGTCGATAGAAGATAACGGTGTTGCCAGTACGACGCCGCCAATAATGTATAGTACGGTAATAGTCAAAAGTACAATAGGAATGTTGTGGTAAAAAGTAAATATTTGTCGTAAGTGGTCCGGTAATGTTAAAATGTCAAAGTTGGGGTAAGTAGAGAAGTAGGGTCTACATGATTAGGAATTAGAAATATTATATTGGTAATAAGGACAAGGAGTGAGGTCATAAATATTTTGTGTATTTTATTTGTAAAAAGTCTAAAAATGTGGAACCCGTGTGAAATGATAAGGTTTATCTTATCTTAAAAGATAAGCTTACATGTACGAGATAAGAGTTAAGGTATGGAATATGATTCGTCGAGTGAATTTCTTATCCTATCTTAGAGATAATATGGATAATCTGAAAGTTCTATAAATAAAGAGGCCACCCCCTCATTTAGCATAGAAGGAAGTAGTGAGAAATATTGTATGAAGTGTGTAAAGGAAGCCATCAGTTTAAAGGTGTGTTGAAGAAGCCATTAAGAGGTGTAATTGTAAAGTTTCTCCCATAGTCTTGGTGAAAGGCAAGTGAAGTCAATAACACTTGAAGTACCTCATGGGTGAGATTGTAACAATTTCATGTTAATATTATAATTTACTTTGATATTTCAGATTTGCCATCATTCCTTCTTATCATAGTCGATGGTATTCTTGTGTTATGTTTGTTGTTTTGTTTCCAGTTGCATCCACCAAACTAAAGGTGCATTAGTAAATAATCATAGACGAGGAGTTCCCAGGTGAAGAATTATCATAGTGCAGATTGGTGATGACATTTTGGTTTTGTTGCTGGGACCATTCCTCGTTGGTGGATTTTCTAGAGAGATATTCCCACTTAGTCAAAAATCATTTGGAGGGTAACCTTGTTTTTACTATGCATAGTAGTTACCATGGTAAAGTCATTTTTCCGTGAATAGTATTTACCGCAGTAAAGTCACTTTTTACCATGAATAGTATTTACCACAGTAAAGTCACTTTTTACCGTGAATAGTATTTACCACATTAAAGTCACTTTTTACTATGAATAGTATTTCTGCATGAGAACTTCACTTTTTACTGTGAATAGTGTTTACCACAGTAAAGTCAGTTTTTACCGCAGTAAGTCAAGTTTTACCATAGTTTACCATGGTCATTTCTATTTTCTATTATAGTGATTTCAATTATTTGTGCACATAAGTCTTGTTGATTGTACTTTTGGGTTGGTATTTCACTGTGGTTACTTTTGAAAATGGGGAAGATTCTGTTTTTCAGCCCAATCTAATGAAGATGCATCCTCTTTCATTCAAGAGTTTAAACGATCTTGTATTTGCAATGGCCTTATAAGAAGGGAACAATGGACTGAATTTTTCCTACCTTTTTGGATGGTTCACCCTTAGGTGGTTTGAAACACTAGATGATAATGTGAAAAACTCATGGGATTTATTAATTGAACATTTTCTTGAAAAATTTGGTGAACAACAAAGATATGCGAGATCTCATGATCGATATCACAAAGCTAACCCAAGGAGAGAAGGAGAAGATAAGGGATTATCATGCTCGTGCTCTAGAGCTAAGGAGGAAGCTCGATGCCCAGATCCGGAAGGAAGGATTAGCGGATGGGTTGATGAATGGCGTGAATAATCTCAATGTAAACACTTCATTCTTGGGATGAAGCCGAGATCGACAACGAGTGAAGTATAACCACCCGGCTACCATTGAACAAGCAAAGGAGATTGCAAGAAGGCAAGAAGAAAGCATGGAAGAGGATCCCAAAGAAATTGTTGCTAAAGTAGAGCCTACACCAAAGCACCTTTGGTCAGAATCCACAACCACTCTCGGTGAGCACAAATCTTTCTCTGGTACATCTACCTGAGTATGAAGATCCGCTCAAGAAGATGGGTTAGTTAACTATTAATATTCTCCAAGGAAAAGAATTTAGTTCTCGGGGAGGAGATAGAGGACCAAAAAGAAATATTTTTGAAGTTGTATGTTATGGTTGTTATAAAAGGGTCATTATAAGTATAATTGTCTAGATAGAGCTTCTACATCGGTAAAGGAGATAATGATCAAGGAAAAGCACACTGTGAATTCCTTTGATGTAGTAGATAAGAGCATAAATAATGAAGTAGATGTGTTTGTAACAAAAAGAAAGAAAGAAAAAGATAATCAAGATGGAAATGATCCTATGAAGATGAAAGGAGAAACTAGTAAGAAACATAGGAGAATAAAGTTGGGTGTGCAGGATTTTCGATTTCAT
The DNA here is from genome assembly GCA_018340775.1 of Taxus wallichiana var. yunnanensis. Taxonomy (NCBI): domain Eukaryota; kingdom Viridiplantae; phylum Streptophyta; class Pinopsida; order Cupressales; family Taxaceae; genus Taxus; species Taxus wallichiana. The sequence continues at coordinate 155,209,407 of CM031235.1, read as the reverse complement.
AGGGGCAAGGACCATACTCCATCTTGGAAGATCTAGCCAAAAGGCCTACAAATATTACATATGGTCAACTCTTGGCTGTCTTTTGAGAAAAGGCGGGAGCTGCGAAGTGGACTCAATGCTCAAAGAAGGAAGGAGGTTGAGGTCCCTGTTTTGGAGGCAGAGGCGGATCCCTATTCTCCACAAGCTGAGGTATTATGTAATGGTATTTCAATTCATGATGTCTTAGTTGATGGAGGTGTTGCAATTAATGTAATGACCGAGTCTGTAATGAATATGTTGGGTTTAAAAATTGATCGCCCTTCAACACTTATGTTAAGGTCATTAAATAAGGGAAAAACTAAACTAGAAGGTGTAGTTTCAAATGTGGCAATATCTGTTATGGGTGTTGTATGTGTGGTAGAATTTTAGGTGATGAAAAATGGTACTGTTGCATACCCAATGTTGCTGGGAAGACCATGGCTAAGGAGGGTTCATGTAAGAAACTATTGGAAAGAAGGCTTCATGACACTTGGACGTGGTAGAGAGAGGGTGAATATAAACGTGGTCCCTTGGCATCATAAGGCGAAACTGTGGATTCAAGTGATGAAACCGATGATTGAACATCCTATTATTACTCTAGTACCCGGTGAAGTGGACAATGAAGATGAAGAAAGTGAGGTTGATGTTTCAATCATGGATATCCTTCCGATCACACCGACTCATGACCCCATAAAATTATACGAAGAAGAAGTTGATGATCGTCTCCAAAAATAAAGATTGGTGATCTTTGTGATGGAGAATGAGAAGGAGTCCTACCTCTAGCTCTTTCGAAGGTACATACACATATTCACTTTTGATTAGAAGGAACTCCGTCAAGTAAGTTAGGTAGAAAATTCTATTGAGTGGTAGATGGTGCTAAGCCTATAAAGCAAATGCCATATAGAATGAATCCTAATTTTTCCAAGACCGTAAAAGAAGAGATCGATAAGTTGTTTGATGCGGGATTCATATTTCTTTGTGGAGAATTGAGAATGGTATTCTCCCATTGTGATCTCAATAAAAAAGAATGGGAAGCTACGTATTTGTGTTGATTACAGAAGCTCAATAAGGCAACAAAGAAGGATCATTACCCTCTTCCATTCTCAGATCAGATCTTGGACGAAGTAGCTGGCCAGGAGTGTTATAGTTTTGCTGATGGATATAGCGGATACAACCAAGTCCGTATAGCGAGAAAAAGATCGAGTTGAAGACCACGTTCACCACTCCTTGGGGAACATTTGCTTATAGAGTTATGTCTTTTTGGTTGTGTAATGCTCGCAATGTTCCAAAGTGCTTGATGAATAGGGTGTTTGAACCCTACATTGGGAACTTTATCGAGTATTTCGGATGATTTTTGTATTTATGGGAGCAAGATGGACCACCTGTACCAGATGGAGACAACATTTCAAAGGTTAGATGAAGCACAAGCCTCACTAAACCCTACAAAGTGTGTCTTTGGATGTTCTAAAGGCATTTTGTTAGGGCATGTTGTATCCAGAGATGGTATTGGCTTGATCACGATAAAGTTTCAAAAATCAAAGATTTACCATTTCCTATGAATAGAAGTAAGTTGAGATCATTTTTAGGCCATATGGGTTACTATAGAAGGTTCATCAAGAATTTCTCAAAGATTACATAGCCACTAAACCAGTTCTTGAAGAAGGATGTTACTTATGAATCAGGAAATAAGGCGCATGAAGCTTTTAGACAACTGAAGGAAGCCCTGGTGTCTTCACCTGTTTTAAAGAATCCAGATTGGAGCAAGCCATTCATTGTGTACACTGATGCCTTAGATGCAGCACTAGGAAGTAATTTGAGCCAAAAGGATGAAAATGGGAATGAACATCCGATTTACTTTGGGAGCGGACAAATGAGTAGTCTTGAGCATTGTTCTCCTTGACACAATCCCTAGTGAATAGATAGATATTTGGAATTATCTGAATGAATTCAAGTTTCCTGATGATGCCAATGCAAATACTAAGAGAAATATTACTCAAGCCAGTCGTCCATATTCTATTCTGCATGGAGTATTATTTCGAATAGGACCTGATGGACAGTATAAGAGGGCAATTGGACATGATTAAGGGAAGGAGCTGCTAGAAGAATTCCACAATGGTACATGTGGAGGGCACTTCTCTAGACAACTTACAGCAAGAAGGATCTTGGATGCAGGTTATCACTGGCCCACTCTTTTTAAAGATTGTTATAATTATTGTAAGACATGTGATATTTGTCAAACACATGGTAACTGTAAGACTTCATTAGCTCCATTATGCCCTATTCTTCCACTTGGTCCCTTTGAAAAGTGGGGAATAGACATTATAGGTCCACTTCCAACTACCTCACGCCAAAATAAGTATATTGTAGTTGCCATAGATTATTTAACCAAGTGGGTTGAAGCTAGGCCATTGAAAACAGACTTCCATGGATGAAGTGGCAAGGTTCATATATGAACGCATTGTCACCAAATTTGGTTGTCCATTAGAAATTGTAACAGATCAAGGAAGCCACTTCATTAATGAGGTGGTAGAAGCCCTAGTCAATAAGTTTTCTATTAAGCACAGGAAGGAAACAACATACAAGCCAAGCACAAATGGATAGGTGGAACGAACAAATTTTGTGTTGTGTCAAATTCTAGCAAAAGATGCAGCCTTGCAGGTACATAAATGGGATAAGAGGATTCATGTAGCATTGTGGGCATATAGGGCAACATCAAAGTCAACAACATGATACTTCCCATTTCAGTTGGCTTATGGCATTGATCCAGTTCTTCCTATTGAGTTTGATATTCCCATGGTCAGAGTTATGGAAAATGAAAGGATGGATGAAAGTGATTCAGTAAAAGAAAGGTTGGTACATCTTCATTTGCTAGAGGAAATGAGGGAAATAGCTAAGGATACAAGCTATAAGAAGAAAATGAAGCGAGAAGGAATACTTTGATCAAAAGATCTGTTGGTCTCCATTTCATGTGAATGACTTGGTTCTAGTATATGATTCCAAGATACAAAAAAAAGAAAAGAGAAAATTTCTTCCAAAATGGATGGGGCCCTACAAAATAGCAGTTGTGCATGAAAATGGTACGTACCAATTGGAGGAATTAGATGGCACTCCCATTACAAAATGGGTCAACCATGACAAGTTGAAGATTTTCCAAGCACCAGAATAGTCTACTCCGAGGACGGAGTAGAAGCTAGGAAGGGGGAAGATGTCGACACTAAAATTTTCCTCTGTAATTTCTATTTCATTAATGTATGTATTAGGAATAGGATGTTGTTAAGTATAATTAGTAGTAGCGTCCAATAGAAGATAACGGTGCTGCCAGTACGACGCCGCCAATAATGTATAGTATGGTAATAGTCAAAAGTACAATAGGAATGTTGTGGTAAAAAGTAAATATTTGTCGTAAGTAGTCCGGTAATGTTAAAATGTCAAAGTTGGGGTAAGTAGGGAAGTTGGGTCTACATGATTAGGAATTAGAAATATTATATTGGTAATAAGGACAAGGAGTGATGTCATAAGTATTTTGTGTATTTTATTTGTAAAAATTCTAAAAATGTGGAACCCATGTGAAATGATAAGGTTTATCTTATCTTAAAAGATAAGCTTACATGTACAGATAAGAGTTAAGGTATGGAATATGATTTGTCAGAGTGGATTTCTTATCCTATCTTAGAGATAAGATGGATAAGTCTAGAAGTTCTATAAATAAAGAGGTCAACCCCTCATTTAACATAGAAGGAAGTAGTGAGAAATATTGTATGAAGTGTGTAAAGGAAGCCATCGGTTTAAAGGTGTGTTGAATAAGCCATTAAGAGGTGTAATTGTAAAGTTTCTCCCATAGTCTTGGTGAAAGGAAAGTGAAGTCAATAACACTTGAAGTACCTCATGGGTGAGATTGTAACAATTTCATGTTAATATTATAATTTACTTTGATATTTCAGATTTTCATCATTCCTTCTTATCATAGTCAATGGTATTCTTGTGTTATGTTTATTTTTTTGTTTCAGATTACATCCACCAAACTAAAGGTGTGCATTAGTAAATAATCATAGCACGAGGAGTTCCAGGTGAAGAATTATCATAGTGCCGGATTGGTGATGACGAGTGCCTCATCGGTGTAATTCGAAGGGCACAATCCAAAGCATGGTTCACAAACAAGCGCAAGCCCACCACGTAGCGAGTCGAAAATGGTTACACCGGCTATTGAAAATTCTTAAAAGGAATAGAAATAACGAAATCCCCACGTGTCCCAAAGGTGCACCTCTGAAGTTTAGGTCTAAATAGGGTCCCTAGACGAGCGCAGATGACGCCACATGGTCAGAGTAAAAAAAAAAAAAAGCGGCGGCAATGCCGTTGAGAAGTCTAAGGCCGGCAAAAGGAGCCACGTGTCAACTTGGTGCAAGTTCAAAGGTAAGACCCAAAAGGTAGAACCCAAAAAGTGTGATCTCTCCACGTGTCTAGGGTCAGACATATTGCTCTGCTAAATAGAAAGGACTAAGCTAAATATGAGGAAATTAAGGGCGGACCCACGAATGATGCCAAGTGTCCCACCATCACAATTTTAGGAGCTAACTATAAGGGTCCCACCCGTAAAGGGGTTTTGGCATTATATATGGTGGGCCCCCTTACTCACCAAAGGGATGAGGCATGTAGTGTTCACTCAAGGCCCGAATTGGCTAAGTATGAGACAAGGCTAGTGGAAATTCCCACGTGTCTCTTGAGGATCCTTTAAGGAGTGAATCCAAAGGCGGTCCCAAACAAGGCCGGCCCGCCATGTAGTCAGGGTTAGAGGAATGTCTCATCGACCATTGAAAAGTCTAGGCTTAAGACACGGCTAGCGGGAGCTGCCATGTGCCTCATTAGCGTAATTCCAAGGCGAGAATCCAAGAAGGGTCTTCAAATGAGCTCCAACCCTCCACGTGTCTCGGGTCAGGCATAGTAACTCCGCTAAAAGGAGGGGTATAAGGAGAACACAAAGGAAATAGAGCAGGCCCACGGATGATGCCACATGTCAATTCAACGTAACTTCGGGAGCCAACGGGATGGGGAAAAATCTTGAGACTCGTGGGGATGCCATGTGGATCTTGCATGAATAGACTCCAAGCCAAAGCACCTTCAAGTGGCCATATCTTTGATTGGAAGCTTGTAATCAAGTGGGAGAGGACGTTTTGGAAAGCTCTCGGCACCTGCTACTCACCTGCCACCATTAATGATTCAGTCCACCATTTTCGAGGTTGTCAAGTCTCCCACCTACCCCCATAATCGATTATGGGCTTCCTTTCTTTCCCAACAAGGAACAAAGTGATGGGGACATGGGTATTGCAGTAAGACCCATCGTTGTTGTAGGGGAATTCATTGCCCTTTTTGGGGTGGTTGAACAAGAGTCTGGATTTCTTCTTCCCCTTCTTTGATTATTCCTATATATTGTACAGGAGGGGAAATTTCTAATGGTTGGACACTCTCACTTTGTGCCCTCCCTTCTTCTCTTCCTTACAGGAGAATTCGTGGAGTTTTGAACCTCCCATTCTAATTGTAATGTAATCTTGCCTCTTGGCTAGTGTAATGGACTATATCAAATTCTTGGAGAAATAAAAATAAGTTTGTGGATGATTTCAACCCTCTCTTATGTTTATTTGCATCTCCTAATCTCTCATTGTAATTTTGGTCATCTGTGCATGGATATTGTATCAAATTTTTAATGGTTTGTGTTTAAGAGCAATGCAAATGTTCAACATTCCTTTGGTGCATCACCTCTATTAGATTAGGTTTAATCTCTTGTATCTCCTTAACCATGTCTCCTTGGTAAGTTATAATAGGTTTTAGAGTAGATCCTCTACAATATAAATGTGTGGAAATGAATAGAGGAGTAAGAAGCGGCCTTCATCTAGAGAGTTCTATCGATTCAAAAAGTTCCACACTTTAAGAGATGTTCCAAGTTATGTAATCACACTTGTGAGTCTTAACCCATCGAGTTGCATACTTCGCAAGGGTACTTGTGATTTTGCATCAACAGTTTTGGTATTCTGGTGGGACACTAAGGTTAGATTCTCTCATCTTTCAAAGGTGTCTCATTATCAAACAACAAATCTTAATCCACCGTGTGACCACATCAACATTTTTGGCATGATCTAGGTGGGACAGGAAGTCTTCATTTCTATTACAACAAGATTGATGTGTGCTTGTTGTGAGCTCCCATATTTTAAGAAGCTTTGAAATTTCACATTTGGTGAATCCAAGAGAGGAAAAATCCACTTTGGTTCCAAAAGAGTCCAAGCGGTCAAGTTCATGAGAAGAATACAAACAAGATCAAGAACTAGAGAGGAGGGTCTATTTGTCTATCTACATTTATCCCCGGATAGAGCAAGAAGGGGAAGAAGAGCTCAAAGGTATCCATCTCCACTAGACAAAACCTTTTCAACACCTCCACTTGGTAGGCCTTTCATTCAATCAACTAGAGTCCTCCAACTAATCAGGATGGCACAACCCAACCCCTACGTCAACTTCACTAGCAGCATCCCATTGGCTCTCAATGCATAAAATCTAATTCCAGTCAGTGTAGATCGAAAAGCATTCCATATTTTATTGGAGAGAACAAGAGGAATCCGATTGACCACATCCAAGACATTGTGAATATGTCATGCAATCCATAAAATAACTAAAATGGACATTGTTGTTAAGTTATTGGCATCCTCCTTTAAATGTAAAGCTTTGCAATGGTTTATAAGCCTAATAGCAGGATCTATCCAGAATTGGGACCATTTGTGCACAACTCTCCATAATCAATTTGGAGAAAAGGGGGATAACCTGTCTTTATTGGAGCAATTGACAATAATCAAGAATTATCCTAATGAGTAGTTGACTGACTTCAACTTCAGATTCCAATGGATGTTGGATAGGATTCTAGTGGCCGTGAGACCAACGACGAAGGTGCTTTTCTATACTTCCTTAAATATTTAAATTTTGATATTTCCATGATGATTCAATCAATGGGAGGTATAAATTTACCCACATCCTATAACATTTCTATTAGAGCTGAAAATTGTTTAATTTAGGCTAGTAAACTTGCACCTAGGTTGCCTATGCCTCTATATCTAGAACTAGGAGCTCCAAGCACTAGTCAAGCACCCACATTAGCTCCCATTCCTACCCCAAGAAATCATGATTTAAGTGAGGCTTCTACCTCATATTATGGAACTTCAAAAAGAGTTGTAGGAAGTTATGAAGCAACTGCAAAACTTGGGTAATGAGTTGGTGAAACTTAAGAGGCAACAAGCTCAAAATTTTAGACCATATCAGCCTCAAACTCAACCCAATAGACCTCCATATCAGCCTAATAGGCCACTCATCCAAAATAAAAATTAGAATCAAGCCAAACCTCTTGCTAATAGACCATTCCAGCCTTACAATCCTAATGTTGCATCCACATCTAGAGATTTAGTACTAGTGCAAAATAACATGTCTTAGGAATATGATTGGTGTTTCCCATGCAATCAACCTCATAACTATTCAATGTGTTTCAATGGTACTTTGAATCAAGCCCTTATGGTGACAACAATGGGTGTAGAACAAGAGACAAGCCAAGAAGGAAATCAACAGTAGGAAACAACTCAACAAGGAACATCTCGAATGAGACCACACTTGTCAATTGGCAGGATGAAGATTTCTGCGGTATGAATCAAGCACCTTCTCAAAGTGTAGCAGCCAATACATGGTCCAAGAAAAGGAATATTGGAGAAGGAAATTCATCAAATTAAAATGATCCACAACCCTCTATCACTCAATAGGGTGTTAGCAATCAAAGTGCAGCTCTTAATGTGCAAGGACAGCCCAAACCACCTTCTAGACCAGCCCAAGTGCCGGTTACAATAGCCCATGTACAAGAGAAGAATGTGCAAGGCAAGGGGTAGCAGAGAGATAGTTCATCTCCATTCAACATCATTGAATAGATGAAGAAAACAAATGTAAACATCTTAATGTGGGAGTCATTGGCTATCCCAGGACAAAGAGACCTATTGCAAGATGCTATGGAAAATTGGTCAGCATCAAATCAGCCACCCAATCAACAAGAAAAAGTTCTCACCAACACATCTCATCAAGAAGAAGATCGTGGAAGATACCAAGGTAAGAATGTGAAACCACCACCATTCTATATCTCATTTATCATAGGAGACAAGTTAGTGCATAATTGCATGATTGATTGGAGAAAGTAGCTCAGTCATACCGAAACAAATAGTTGATCAACTGGGTCTTCAATATGAAGTCATCTCTAAAGGTGTAGTGCAATTGGATGGGAAAATGGTAACAACGGTTGGAGTAATCAAATATTTGAGCCTCACATTACATGCATGTCCCAATGTGACCATCTTGCAAGATGTATTAGTCATAGACTTACCACTACTCTTTACATTATGCTTTTAAGGAGACTTCTCGCCTAAAATTGGTGGATATATATTCTATTGATTGGTCACACATGCTATTCAAAACAAGGTATGGAGAAAAGGCCATAATCAGATCTCGAGCCTATTACAAAGTTTCACATAGAGCCTCATACGCCGAGTCCAATTAATGTAAAATTTTCAACATTTGATCAAGAATATTATCTAAGCGCTCATGAAGTGGATACCAAATTCAGATGCATTCCAAACTTGACTCTTGATGAATGGGAAAACAAGAGACATGAATTTGACCCTTACAAAGAAATGGAAGAATCTGAATTAGGATTTTATTGTTTGCATGAAGAGAGTCAACCCCTCCCTAGCATCACCAAGTCAGACCAGAAGGATGATAATGAGGTATGACAACTATTCTTTAATGGCTCAAGGAGTAGACAAGGTGCAAGAGGAGGAGTTATGATCATCTCACCACAAGGTACAAAATATTACTCAGCTTTCTGTTTCCAATTTTCTTTCTCAAACAACACAACTGAGTATGAAGCCTTGATTCATGGATTGCATTGGGCAAGAAAGAGAGGCATTAAAAACTTACAAGTGTTTGGCGATAGTGAGCTAGTTGTGAATCAAGTCAGAGGATGAAATGCTGCCAAGAATGATCTATTGAAGAACTACAAGAATTGGGTATGGGATCTCATTGAATATTTTGAAGCTTTTAGCATCAATTCCATCCCAAGGAAGAAGAATGAATCAATAAATAGATTGGCAAAAATCGGGGTGGCATTTGATGTTGTAGAAAGTATCAAGAGTGAGAAATCTCAGCCCCATATTAAAGTGGTTGTAAGACCAAAGCTATTCTAGACAACAACACAAGTTGGCAAGTCTTGAGAATGATCAACAAATTGTCAATTTTCTACAAGAAGAAGCTGAGTTCTCTATCGTAGAAACCAAGACAAGTTGGAACAGTGGTATGGTGACCAAGTGGTGCAATTGAGAACTAACAAATTACCAAAAGGTCTTGTAACTTTGGAATCAATCTTCAACCCAAATGATCAATTCCGGAAGGAGAAGGAAAATATTCAGGTAAAGGGTGAAGATTCAGAGCCTATTTTAATAGATGAAGGCAAGACATTGCAAATTGGCAAGGTAAGTACCCAACAAGAAAAATATGAATTCATTCAACTTTGTCAAGAATTCCCATATGTATTTTCATGGACTTATAAAGATTTAAGAGGTTTCAACCCAAAGTTGGCACAACACACTATTAAGCTGGATCTGGGATTTAAACTTATCAGACAGAAGCAAAGGCCAGTAAACCCTCACATTGAACCTCTCATGAGGAAAGAGTTGAACAAGATGATTGAAGCTAGCATCATCTTCCCTATCAAACATTCAAGTTGGGTTACAAACTTGGTGCCAGTGAGGAAAAGAAATGGAGAAATCAGATTGTGTGTGGACTTTCATGATCGAACAGAGCATCACTCAAGGATCATTATCCACTTCCATCAATGGAACAAATCTTGCAGGTTGTAGTTGGCTCGAAAGGTTTTCACTACTAGACAGATACTCAGGCTATAATCAGATAATGGTGAAAGAAGAAGATCAATTCAAGACAACCTTCACCACGAAATGAAGCACATACTCTTGCAAGAAGATGTCATTTGGATTTTCAAATGATGGATTAATGTTTGATGAGCTATGGATATGGAATTCAAAGGCTTAATCAGCAAAATGGTGCTAGTATATCTATATGATATCACTATCTTCTCAAAGAATGTAGCAGACCACCTCTTTCACCTCAAGCAAGTATTTCAAAGGTGTAGAAGGTTCAGAGTTTCATTAAATCCAAAGAAATGTGTATTTTTGGCACACGAGGGCAAGTTTTGGGCCACATTGTCTTAAGAGAGGGTTAACAATTGACCCTGAAAGAGTTGAATCCATTAGAACACTTCCATTGCCACATCACAAGAAATCTCTCCAAAGCTTCTTGAGGAGAAAAACTTTGTCCACATATTTGTGCCTGATTTTTCCACTCTTTTGAAGCCTTTAATGATGATGCTGAAGAAGAGTCTTGCATTCAAATGGATAGCAGAAGGCAAAGAGAGTTTTGAGGCTATCAAGCATGCAATATCACAAACCCCAACTCTTATCAACCCATACTTTTCAAAGGATTTCATGTTGTATGCCTTTTGAGGGTCAAATATAATCTTAGCTATCTTGGTTCAACCTAATAGAGAAGGTTCATAAAAACCCATAGCATTCTTCAGCCAAAGCCTAGAAGATTATGAAGTAAGGTACTCTTTTATTGAGAAACATGTTCTTTCTATCATTAGGAGTTTGAAGAAGTTTAGACACTTAGTCTTGAACAATAAGATTCAACTACTAGTGTCTCATGATAGTGTCAAGGACTTTCTTTTGAACAAGGATTTTAACGAGAAGAGAGTAGGTTGGATAACTCGGGTAAGATAATACAATATTGAAATCAAAGTGACCAAGCTAGTCCATGACAAAGGTTTGTGTGAGTAGCTCGCTTCCAAACAATGAGCCAAGTCAACGGATAAAGAAGAGGTTGTCCTACTACTGTAGAATGAGTTAGAGCAGCTAGCTAACGATGCTCCCATTCCATGTTGGACTCAAGACTTGGTGCATTACCTCCAAATAGGTTCGTGCCCTCTAGAAATGAGAAAAGCAAAGAGAAGGTACTTTAGATTACAAGCCATTCCGTATGTGCTTGTTGATGGTGTTTTTTTGAGAGAGACATCAATGGTGTCCTATTAAGGTGCATTGGGACAGTCCAAGTTGAGAAGATATTACATGAGTTCCATGATGGAGAAGCAGGAGGCCACTTTGCTCATGCAGTAACAACACTCAAAATTATGAGGGTTGGTTACTATTGGCCTACGGTGTTTAGTGATTACTACTCATGGATTAAGAAATGCAAGAAGTGTGCATTCTTCACAGGGAAAGAAATATTAGCATCCTTTCCCCTTCATCAAATTTCAGTAGATCAACCATTCATGCAATGGGGATTATACTTCATTAGATTAATCAACCCAAATTCAAGTCAAGGCCACAAGTGGATACTCACAACTACTGACTATTTCACCAAGTGTACTGAAGCAGTGGCACTTAAAGAGGAAAATGAATCCAACATCTTGGATTTGTATGAAGGTATAGTCACAAGTTTTGGTGCCCCTACTACTATCATATCAGACAATGCATTGGAATTTCTTGGCGTAAAGATCACTGAATGGGCTGTAAAGAATGGTGTATATCTTAGCACCTCTTCAAACTATTACCCTCAAGGTAATGGCCAAGTAGAGTCCACAAACAAGAACTTACTGAGAATCATCAGAAGGAATCTTGATGAGAATCAGATAACTTGGCACACAAAACTCAAATCAGCTCTTTGGGAAAATAGGGTCACACCCAAGAGGTCTACAGGAAGCTCTCCATTTAAGCTTGTATACGGGAAGGAAGCATTTCTTCCTATATCACTTGAGTTTCCAACATTAGAACTCATGAAACAAATGGAACTAGATGAGTTTGAGCCTATGGAGATCAGGTATGTAGAGTTGATGGAGTTAGAAGAAGCAAGAGAACATGTAGTGTAGACCATGGAGAAGGATCAAGCATTGATTAAGAAGAGCTTTGACAAGGAAGCTAAAGCCAGGACATTCCAAGTTGGAGACTTGGTATTGAAGTGGGATACGGACCATGCAAAGCTAGACAAAAATTCCAAGTTCGATGCCATATGGAGTGGTCCATACATGATCACCGAATGCAAAGGTAGCAATGCCTTCCAGTTGGCTAAGTTGGATGGTGAATAATTACATATTCAAGTCAATGGGATCTATCTCAAACATTCTTTTGGAAGGAGAATTCTCACCCTTGTAGATTAGGTTTCATTTCCTAAGTACTCCGGCATAGGATTTTTACTCCGTGGTTTTTTCATTGTATAGTTCGATGTGCCTCCAAGTGAATGTTGTAGATCGATTTTGGAACAGTGAAACCCTCGGTGTCAAGAAAATTTTCAACTCTCATAAATCTTATCTTCAAAATTTTCTTATGAAAATTGAGACTATAGATAGCGGGGTAGGTTTAGGGTCACCAAGTGAAAGTTTCAGATTAAAGTTTGTTATCCCATTTTAGTGATTCTAGCTAAAATCAAGATAACCATTGAAATTTTTGAAAAAATCTACTAAAATGCCCGTTTGAAGAGTATTTCAAGTTTTCAGTTTCAACAACATGCAAACATGTTATTTACATGCTATATGCTAATTGTTTCCCAAAACCCGAAACCGATTCAACTCCCTTGTGTCAGGTTTTCAGAACTCGGAGCATCGGAACATGCATGATCAAAAACATGCTTCATGTCACATGACTTCTGAAACCCGAAACCCGATATGTTCCTTGTGTCGGGTTTTCAGAACCTTCGAGCATCTAAACATATCACGCTTCATGTCGGGTTTCCAGACACTCCAAATATGATGACATGACATTCATGCTGAGTTGTTGAGTAGTTGGCACACGTGTCAAGTGAGATGTAATAAATGTGGGGTTTTTATAAATAGTTGGATTTACACGTCATTTTTATCTTTTGTGCTTTTGGTTGCGTGGATTTTCTCCTACATGCTCTCTCAGCCTCTGAACCCAATTTGATCTCATGCTCGCTTGTGTGGTCCATTTTCAATTATTTTTGAATTTTTGAAGGTATTTACTCTACTTTCCGCTTGTGAAGTTTTGTTGAAATTGTTTTTGTAATGTCCTTTGCATCTTCTCCTTCCTTTCCTATTTTTCTTTAGGTTTAGGGTTTTAGGTTTTTCTTCTTCTTTTGAGTTGTATTCCAATAAAAATCATTGATTAAAAGTTCACCCTTAGGGTGTTTTCCTATTTTATTCCTTGGAATATACCTTTTGTATTTTAAAGAAAAGAAGAAGAATACAAAAATCCAAACTGTTGAAATGGTGGAAAAATTTCATGTCTGGACATCTCAAAAACCCGATCCCTTATTTTTGGGTTTTGCAGGGTGTTTTACAATCCCCAAGTTCCGTAGTGTTTCAGGATTTTCTAAGTGTCAGACATCCTACATCATCGACATCTAATTTCTAGTGTGTCGGGTCTGGCGAGGTGCTCGACATCTTCCGATTCCCACAGTGTATCGGGTTTTGAGTGTCAAACACATACTAGTTTCCAACACATTCTCTCTAGTGTGTTAGGTTTTTGGAGTGTCCAACAAGACCTAATTTCTAACACATTCTCTCCAGTGTGTTGGGTTCCAGTAGGTGCTTTGCAAGTCCTAAAACCTAGATAGTGTGGTGGGTCTGTGGGGTTGTTCAACAAGTTTTCAAACCCGAGTGTTCAAACCAGAAGTGATCAAGGCATTTTTCCTCCAAGACTCCTCATGTCGAGATCTTGGTTCATCACAGGATAAGTTAGATAAATCAGGGAAGATGAAGTACAAATTCAGGAAGGTGGAGTCTCCTTCCTACATTGATTGCAATTATGACATCTGGGATATAGAACTCAGAAATGTAGACATGGAAGATTTTTGGAATAGAGTCAAGATTTCTTCCCAAACCCCCTGGATGAGATCAATAGCTGGAAATGGCCTCCCTCTTACAGCAAGATTCCCCATGTCTGCTCAGTGCCCCGAGTTCATCTTGGCATGTGCTTTGAATTATGACTCTGCTTCTTGTTCAGTGAGAAATCAAGTGGGAGAAGTCATAGTCAAGTTAGACGGAGGTTACTTCGATGACCTTCTCAAACTACCTAACTTCAAGGAGTATGGGGACGTAGATATCAAGTCAGCCCAGAAATCTTAGGACAAAGATCAAGAAGACTATATTAAACATGTGAATAAGAAGTTCCTAATCAAAGCCAAGCCATTGTCTCTAGGTTTCCAAGATTTGTTCCTAGAAGTGATTTCATTCAAGAGATCAATGATATCATTACTTTGTTGAGCCAGGTTTTTGGATTTCCTGAGTCAAATGTTTTCCAAGGATGGATGTACCAATTCATGGTCATCATTAAGAAGAATCAACAAGGGATTGATTGGGGTAGTCTTATCAGTGACGAGATAGACTCCTAGATGAAAATAGTCTTGTCTACAGGAAAGTTTTATATGTCCTCATATGTCACTTATGTAGCAGCTGGTATGAGGAATTATCCTGGATTGGACACAAAAGGGAATAAGGCAGATGAACACATTTATCATTATTTTCCTTAGTTAACAAGGAAGGGGTCTAAGGACCAATTCAGAAGAGTAAATGATGCTTTCTTTTACAAGAACATCTGCAGGATGAACCCCGAACTGAGGAAAACAAGAGTCTCTAATGAGGCATGGGCTGAAGTTTCAAAATGGGGTTGTGTCTTCTTGAAATTTAATAAGTTCACATACCTTCAAGTAGTCATGTACCTAGGAGACAAGCTGGTCCTGATGGAATTGGTCAAGAAATTATCATATTTTCACAAGTTCCAACAAAGTAAGCACAAGGCCACCGTATCCTTCCCAATTTCTATTGGAAGGTATACTTGCTCAATGGTGGTAAAAGCCAAGAACATAGTGCACGAGCTTTAGGAGAAGTTAAAGAAGCACATGAATCCCAGATATGTGTTTGACTTTCGAGGAGTTCTTAAGTCATATGGAACCCTATATCTACACGTGCCTAGCATAGAAGACATCTGGGTTGATCTTCACGATGAAGTTTCTATCCCAGAAAAGATCATAATAGGTTAACACTTGAAGATATTTAGACGCTCAAGCTCGCTGACATTCCAGAGGGTACTGGTGACAATGAAAGTGTTCTAGATCCTTCATATGATAGACTGAATGAGGATTAATATGTTTTCCTACTATTGATTAGTCTATCAGTGAAAAATATTGTATTACGAGATAGATGAGCTCGATTTTTGCATGCACTAAGGCATGGCTCACCTCTTGGGGAATTATTTATAGAGAAGAGAGTTTTTCAAAGTTGGTTGCTTTGGAAGCGGGGCCCTCCAAAAAGGAAAATGACAAGAGCTCTTCTAAGAGGCCTATAAAGGTAAAATTTGTCAAGAAGGGTGGAGAACAAGAAGCCCCTTCAATTGCCACTCCAGTTGAAATGGTGAACGTACCAGAATCACCAACCCCACCAGAAATAGGGGAAATCTCTTTAGAGGTAGAGGTGAATCAACCTCTAATTTCACAATTTGCTAATTGCCTAATGTAAGTAAGTTTATCCCTTTCTTCCCGGGATTTGGCTTTAAGATTTGCACCTCCTCCTTCGCAACCACTTCCACCACCTCTTTCTCCATCTTCTTCATCAAAAATGACCAACATTTTCTCCAGACTCTCACCTCTCTCTGCTAGAACCAAAGTGACTATAGATATGCCTCCTCCTTCTACACCTCTTTTCATTGAATCCACTACCACACTTGTGGTTGTTCCCACTCCACTAATAAGTCTTCCTCCACCTGCAAGTGCAACCCAAACTCCTGCAACAATAGCAACTTCCTCTGGCATGCCTCAATGGTTGCTTGATCAGACTCCAAGGAAAAGGAAGGTGGTAGTTCCCATACCAGCCTTTGATTTCAGTTCACTCAAGGCTTCTACTGCTAAATCAGCTAAGAAACCTAAAATAATTTCAAGGGTTTTAGTGGATGCTTTGGGGCACAAGTTTGAAGAGATTACCACTCCCGCAACTGATAAGACTAAAGAGGACATAACGGCCTCTGACTATCAGATAACCAGGGTTGATCTACGGAAGATGACAGCAGAAGGAGCACACCAAGATGCACGAGATGCTATGAATGTGCTATGTCAGAAGTTAAAAGAAACAAAGGAAAGTAGGGATGAGCTTAAAGAGAAAGTGGAGCAGTTGACCGAAGTATTACTTAAGCTCTCAAAGCCTCCTGAGTCAATACCATCATCCTCTACTCCTATCGGGTTTGATTTCTCATCGGTACCCATGATTGAAAAGATTAACAAAAAGGGGAGAGTGGTCGATGAATGGACCTAAAGGCTGCTCTTGTAGGGAAAAGAAGTAATCCAAGATATTGTGGAGGTTTATCAATCTTTGGAGGATATAAAGAAAGAAGGAGAGAAAATGGATGATGAGTTTTCTTTAGAAATCGGGAACCTAGAGTTGACTTTCGAAGCTCTCCAAACGCTGAAAAAATTCCATCTCGCATCTTGGTTGAAGAGGTCATCATCCCACATGGGGATAAACATTTCTAGCTGACCAAAGCCATCAAATTTAGAATAAAGATTCTCAATGAAGCTTGCAGAAAATTGAGAGAATCAAGAGATCAATTGATCGATGGCAAGAGTGACTTAGAAGAAGAGCTGGTCAAAATATGTGCAAAGGTGTTGAGTGAAAGCTCGGGTATCCTACCAGTTGATGATCTTTTCAAATAGATTCAAGAATCAATTCAGCATGGAAATCATTGATAGGTTTGTGAAGATTGAACATTCTTTGGAGACCCTGAGGAAACTCAACAAAAGATTGAAAAAGCTTCTGAAATGCTATTGATACTCAGGAAACATGTGAAGTTCTGAGTGATCATTCCATCACGCTTGATGAGAATGAGATGCAAGGTATAATCTAAAAATTCCAAGAATTTCGGAACAAGCAGGCTTTGTTGGAGGAAGAGAAAGATGATGATTCAGAATAGGCACAATGCAACATGTCATTTCAATCTTGAAATTGACATGTCTTTTTCATTTCTGTTTTGTCACATAGGAAGCAAATTTTGACTTGGTCTCCTGCATGAGAGTCAAGCAAAATAGAACTCTTGTTAAAATGCTATTTTCTAGGATTTATCCTATTTTCTCTCTAATCTTTTTATTATAAATAAGGGATGCTTATGCATTCAAAGGGTTGAGATTTTTGGAATATTGAGAACTATTGTGAAGAAGAAGAACTTTGTGTTTTCTTTCAATCATTCAAGGAATAGAAATTGATGTTATTTTTGCAAACTTTGTGTTGTGAGATTCATCTCTCTTAAGATATTGTTCTTATGTTCAGGATCTTAAGCTATTCTTTGTTTAGCATTCTCAATCATTTTAAATCATTTCAAACATTACATTACATTTGTTATCTAGAACTTGTATGATTATTTCGTGATCTGTGTTTGCTTGAAAGAAAATACGTTCCCGTCATTTCCTTTCCATTGTGTATTCTTTCTAATCCATTTTACTTTGAAAGAAACAATATTTCCATCTATTGTGGATATGGATTTTGGGATTCTATCCCATTACTAATGGTTAGATTAGTGTGAATATTATACATATCATTTCTGTTGTGTTTTAGATGTAATAAATAGGAAACCTCCCCTATCTTTGAGGAGGGATTTAATCCCATGTCGAGGTTGAACCTCATATTTTGGCATGACAAAATATCCAACAAATAGTTTTGGTGACTCCACGGGACATACGGATTGATAATATAAAGCTTATCCTTTTGGTGTCTGGCGACTCTGTATTTGCCTTATTTTCAACAATATCTATTTTCTAGTTCAAGTTGGCCAGAAAAATATTCACTCGGTCAAGCCAAGCCCGGGGTGAAACCGATCCATTCTTTGATACGCTTTAATAACATAATTTGAGGTTTTCACCAAACAATGTTGCATCTAACTAGGCAAGAAGTTTTTTGCCCATTTGAAGGAATCAGATTCCTTAAGAACCAAAAGTTTCTGCAACTTGTCATGCATTATTCTTGCCGGATATTTAGATTCTTATTCGCACTTCATTCAGAAGAATGGCAACACAACCGTGCCTTGGGGCACAACTATTGGTCCTCTTTCCCTTACTCCACCATTGCA
This sequence comes from Taxus wallichiana var. yunnanensis, assembly GCA_018340775.1. NCBI lineage: Eukaryota > Viridiplantae > Streptophyta > Pinopsida > Cupressales > Taxaceae > Taxus > Taxus wallichiana. The sequence goes on along the minus strand of CM031235.1, from coordinate 155,191,192 downwards.
TGACCTACCTCATGGATCACGAAAGAATATTCCTAAGTTCAACGGTGATGGGAAACAACATCCTGATGAACACATTGCCTCATTCTTTGTTGCATGTGGTGTTCTTGGGGTTGCTCACGAAGATGTCTCTGTTTAACTCTTCATTGAAACATTGCATGGCGTAGCCGCAGAATGGTTCTATCATCTCCCAAATGCATGCATTACCAACTGGGCTACCATGAGATCTGTATTTGAAGCAAGGTTCAAACCAGCTAAAGATTCTCACACCTTGTTGGCACAACTTACCCACATGAAGAAAGAGTCTTACGAACCCATGCGGGATTTCATAGCCAAATTCAACAAGTTGATTCACAAGATTCAGATCGCGTTGTTCCTACTCTTGAGAATTAGAAATGTTTCTTTATCAATGCTCAACCTCCGGATGTGAGCTTCTTGTTAAGAAGATCTGTTATTCCTGATTTGGCCACCGCTCAAGCTATGGCCACCGAAATAGAAGATGACCTTATTCTGGCGGAAAGATTAGAAAAGAATCATCCAAGCCTAAAATCAGTTCTTCTCAGAGTACTACTGATCCCATGATTCAAAAGATGGCTAATGACTTGATCACTTTGAAAAAGCAAATGTCTCAACAGGTGAGCAATGTTCCGTATCGGGATATCCCTAGACGGAATTTCAATAATACTAATGGCGCGCCCACAAGAGATAGACCATGGTTAACTCTTGCTCAACCAAGGCTAGCCATCGAAGCTCCTCTTGTTAACGCAGTAGTAGAGATAGTTGAAGAAGATGAAGAACCAAAAGATCAAGATTATCATGAGGCTTTTGAAGCTTCGGGATATGCTGATGAGTCTTATGATGATGTAGCTAGTGACTCCAACATTGGGTATTTGGAATATGAGGAAGATGAATGTGAACCTAAAGGTCAGTCATTTGCAGTCTTCACTCAATCCCAATCTCAGAATCCCTAGAAAACTAGTGGAAAGCTCCAAGGAGAAGAGTAAAGAAGCTCCCACGGTCATAGCTAAGAGAGGCTCTCCTATCTCAACACAAATTGAAAAGGATCGACTAAAAAAGTAACAACTTCCTCCTATTCTCCTTCTCCTACTCCTAAGACCAATACCTCCACTCAGGCCCATGTGATCAGGACTGAACCTACCATCACTCCCTCTTACACTACTTTTGACATCATTGATCATGCAAAAAGAACCAAGATCCAAATGTCAGAAGTAGAATACCTTCAATCAAACCAGAGCAATTTGAGAAACTTGCCAAATTCATTAGAAGCAAGGCTGCTATTCCTTCATCTTCAAAAGGAATTTTTCTAGTCCTATTCAGCCTTCACCTCAGAACAATATGACCTCTACTTCTTCTTCAGGGAAGATCGAACCATTTTATTTTTCCTTACTCATAAACGGATTCAAACTCAGTAATTACATCATTGACTCAGGAGCCTCTGATAATGTGATTCCCGCAAAAGTAGCCCATGCCCTTGGACTTACTTTGAATAAATCATATGGACGATGTTACTCCATGGAAACCAAGAAATTCCCCTTGATTGGTCAAATCAAAGATGCACAATTTGCATTCGTCGCCTTCCCGAAGAAGAGAGTAAAAATGACCATTCTGGTTGCTGATATTCCAGTTGCTTATGGTATTCTCTTAGGAAGAGGTTTTTGTAAAGATGTCGGGGGAGAGATCAACATGGACTAGACCAAGGCTAAAATCCTAGTTAATGGAGTTTCTCACATTCTCCATCCTGAACCTCAAGCAAAGTATTTGGTCACTAAATCAGATGACCCCAAGGCTCAAATTATTTTCAAAGATGTTGGCTTGGGAAATTACTTCATGACATCAGAGGTACCAGTTGTAGATGTCAAAGAAGAGGATTCTAATGCTATTTGGACCCTTGAATTCGACGGAGCTATTCAACTACCGGATCGGGAGCTGGTGTAGTTCTTATATCTCTAGATTTTGAAATATTTCCCTTCGCCTTCAAGCTATAGTTTGATAACACTAATAATACAACTGAGTATGAAGCCTTGTTATTAGGATTAGAAATGGCCAGAAAAAAGGGGATTCGAAATCTCAAGGTTCAAGGAGATGCGGAGCTAATTATCAACTAGGTAAAAGGGATCTATCAAGTGAAAAATGATCACCTAAAGCATTACATGAATAAGATATGGGATAGCATAGAATGATTTGATGTTTTTTCCATCGAGGTAGTTTTGAGGGATCATAATGATAAATCGATTCTTTAGTCGTGTCTGCATATCTTCTCCTTCCTCATCCACAGTTCAAACGGGACACGTACACCATTAAAATCCTATATCGTCCTAGCATTCGGATAACTTAGCCCATTGGCAAGTATTTAATGATGATCAACTAGATATTGTCTTTTCTAGAAAAAGTTGATAACTTTAGTGAATTGTATTTTGAAGGGTCAGAATCAGCTTTCCGTGAATCTGTTTTGAATTCATATCAAGAGGTTGATGGTGAGTTTATTCAGCTAAAAGGCAATAATATTCCCAAGGGATTGGTTTCTCTGGAAGGTCTGTTTGATAAACATGATCGTTTTATCTAGAATAAAAGGTAGATTGAAGGCACTTCCTCATCAGAAGTAGACCAAGTTAATCTAGGCTCTCCGATCAACCGCGGATGGTGAATATCAAGAAATGTTGTTCCCCTGAGGAGAAAGAAAAATTCACTTCACTCCTGAAGAGATACATGGATGTCTTGGCCTGGTCCTATGTAGATTTAAAATCCTTCAAGCCCAAAGATGTGCAACATAGCATTCCCTTGAAGCCTGAAGTTAAACCCCATAGGTAGAAGCAAAGACATTACAACCCTAAGATCTCAGGGACTATTCTTGCAGAAATTTAGAAAATGTTAGATGCAAGGATTATCTTCCCAATCCACCATTCTACTTGGTTGCTAACATCGTCCCTGTCAGGAAGAAGAATGGTGAAATCTAGATTTGTGTGGATTTCCGAATCGAATCAGTATTCGTTAAAAGACAACTATCCCTTGCCTATCATGGATCAGGTGTTACTGATCAAGTTACTAGATCGTAGATGCTATCCATGCTCGACGGATTTTTCGTGGTATAATCGAGTTGAGGTAGTTCTTTGAGATCAACATAAAATGACCTTTACAACCCCATGGGGGACCTTTGCTTACAGGAGGATGCCTTTCGGTTTGATCAACACCGGGGCCACATTTCAGAGAGCTATGGACTTGGATTTCAAAGATCGATGGGCAAAGTTATAGTTGTATATTTGGATGACTTGACCATTTTCTCTAAAAAATGGAGTGATCATTATGATCATCTAGAGCAGGTACTCTTGAGATGTAGGTGTCACGGGATTTCATTAAATCCTAAGAAGTCCATGTTTGGAGTGACAAAGGGAAAGTTGTTGGGTCATATTGTGACTAGAGAAGGAACCAAGATTGACCTAGAAATGGTGAAGGACATTCAAAGCCTTACCCTACCTACAAGAAAACTGGAGTTCAATCCTTTTCGGAGAAGTCAATTTCCTAAAGAGGTTCGTACTGAATTTGATGATAAAACCAAGGATATCCTTGGGATCATGATAGGTAAAACTCCATTTCGATGGAGTACTGAAGGGAAGCTTGCATTTGATGAAGTCAAAAAGGCAATTGCTCATGCTCCTGCTTCAGTATGTCTAGATTTTAAAAAAGATTTCATCATGTATGCAGCTACGCTTCCATACACACAAGTGTTAGCCATCCCGATGCGGGAGATTGAAGAAGGCATTGAAGCTCCCATTGCTTTTATGAGCTACTGTTAGTGCAAAATCACAGCACCCCTGGACGCACATCAGGCTTCTAGGTTGATGTTCAGGCATCCAGTGTGATTGCACAACATGGAAACCTCTCTCCAAGCATGGGACTTGTAAAACCGAGAGAGGAATCTCCAGAGAAGGCTGGTTCCTACTCCTAAACTACCTGCCACAAGCTATTCCAGTGCAGGCAAGCTAATCTAATCCTAATCTAACCATGCCAAGGAGACAGAGAGAGAGAGAGAGAAAGGAAAAGAACAAAAGCCTACACTAAAACGGTGATACACCAGAGAAGGAGGATGTTGAACATCTATCAAAACTGCCATGGGACAAAGAGAGGTGAGCAATGGGAAGGATGGACAGATGCATCACAAGCCCAAGGATAGATTTCACACAGAAAATGTCCCAAAACTCCATGAACACAGCTCCAAACCTGCAATGATCATTCAAACATGCACAAATACCTGCAATGAAGAGAGGCAAGAAGAAGACAAGCAAAAACGAGAAAGGATGGACAGATGCATCACAAAACACGTTTTGTTGCTTCAGAAGTCTGCACAGAACATCATTCCATTAATAAGAGGCAAAAACGCCATTACAGAGCAAGGGAGGAGGTTCTAACTCCATTTTTAACCCTAGAGAAGAAAAGAAGGGAGAGCAGAGCAGAAAGAATGAACAACCTCTTCTAAATGAGCCAAATCTGGCTTTTTACATTGCATGGGTCGAACCCAGGGGACAGAAACGTGAAAAAACGTGCAAGCCCATCCCTCATTGACTGCAGATGTATTAAATCAGCATGGGGATCTTTGTCAACCCATACCCTGTCACTTTGAGCGATTTTGAGGAGAATGTGACCCATTTGCATTAACTGGGCCGCTAAAATGTCACTTCTGGCCGTGCAGAAGAAGAATGCGACCCATTAGCATTAAAACAGGTTGTTGAAAGGTCGCTTCTGGCCATTATCACACGTCAGCACCGTTTCTCCATTTTCTCTCTTCAGATTGCACCAAAACTCGAGATTGATCCCAGAATCATGTAGAGCATCTCACAAGCTTTCCGTTGATATAAAGAACGTGGAAATCCGAGCTCTGGATCAAAAGATATGGCGATCTGAAGATTTAGGGCACGGAACAGACCCAAACGGATTTTGAAATATTTCCCGCGCTCTGCCACTTGGATGACACGTGGCACGCTCTGATTGGTCGCGTGATTCTCTCTCCTCTACTTTTCGGCGGGCTGTCTCTTGAAATTTGACTTTTGGTGCTCTTGGAATATTTTCCACATTTTTCCCACGCCCCGCCACTAGGGATACGTGGCATGCATTGGTTGGTTCACGAACCTGTCGGGTCTTCCTTCCCTTTTACCCCTTTTGGCTTAGATTTGGCCAAACTTTCCAACTCCTCCCCGAGCTCCACACTTCTATGCTCCATTGGACACGTGTCCAATTTCTATTGGCTCGGGCCAGCGCTTCAAACCTTGCCTTTTGACCTTTTGGCTTCTCCTTGATGACACGTGGCAATTTCTCAATGGTTCTCGGGCCTGCCGGGTCTTCCGCGTACTTCGCGTCCATTCGTCCCGGACGTCCCATTTTGATTTTGGACCTTTTGGGACAATTTCGGCCGGTTCGGCCGGTTCGGGTATTTCTGGCCCGCTTGTCCCTTTTGATTGGATCCGATTTTGACTCTTTTCGGCGGTTCGGGTCCTTTTGTCCCCAGCGTCTTGAATCGCCCCTTGCAGATTAAGTCGATTTTCACTCTCGGTCGAACCGGCATTTCGCGCCCGCCGCGTACTTTCGTCCCACTTGTCCCAAATGCTTAGTGGGCCGACTGGACTCATTTCGGCCGGTTCGGGCGGTTCGCGTACCTTTGTCCCATTTGTCCCACCTTGTGCTGGACTAGGACTTAGCCGATTTTCACAATTTTTTCTGGCCCAAACTACTTGCTTTCTGCAACCTTCTCCGAACTTTCTCAAAGCTTGCTCCTTCCTTCTTCGGCCTGGGGAGTTTAGAAAGATTCCTGAAGGGACCCTAGAAACCTGATTTTGCTCTGAATTAACCAATGTGCCTGGGACTTGGATATTCTGATGCATGTTATCAAATTTACCCTGGGGGGGTGAATTTTGGATAACAATTTGGCGACTCAACGGGGGCATCTGCCTGCTAGATGAAAAGGCCAGCTGCCTGAAGCAATCCATTGGGCATGGAGTCATAAGTAATAGCCTGAAAACTGATCTGAACTTTGAAAATCTCCCCTCTGAGCCACTTGGAAACCCACCGGGCATGGAGTTGTTCTCACCAAAAACCATTGAAACGAACTGTGCAAGAGAAAAACCAGCAACACCAAAAACTATGTACAGAACTGAAAATCATACATGTCCCAAATGGAACATGCAGAGTGTGCACGAGCACTTCTTCTACTGAAAGCAAATCTACCTAATCTACTCTAGCTGGAAGCAAAGGCAAGCTAAACAAACCCTGCAACAGGTTGTGAGAAATAGCTTCCTTTCTTCAAAATTGGCAGCCATGCAATTGATTTGGCACTGATCATGGCTGTTTGGATGGATGGAAAATCAACAAGAAGCTGGTCTTCTATCCAAATCATCAAGGTATCAACTGAAAAATCCAATACCTCTTTTAGTTGCTCTGCATTTGGATTGGAGAGGTATGGCAGCTGATCCTTGGTACTTTGTAGCTCATCCTCATGCTCAGAAGCAAGCATGACTGGTTGTGGCTTCTCCTTTGGCTCCAATGAAGCCAAATACCTGATTGGGCAAAGTATGGTCCTTTGAGTATGCCCATTGCTGTGATTTTCAACTCCAAGAATGGAGTCTTCTTGTAGGCCCTCCTGAATGGATGATGTGGAAGAAATGGTGGGATTCTTCTGTCCTTTCTCTTCCTCCGATGAAGAACAGGGAAGATTAGAATCTTCTAATTTTGATTCCAAAGAGCTGCTGTAAGATGCAGGCTGCTGCAAATGGAAACTCTCCTTCATGACAGCAGGCTCTGGTGTTTGGAATGTGGATGATGAAAGAGAGAATGGTGAAAACTCAACCGGCTCTTCTCCATCAAAACAGTCCTCCAAATCTGACAGGTAAACTACCTCATTGTTGTCCCGTTGTTCGTGTTCAACTTCCTCCATGGTGTCCTCTTGATCTGCAACTTGACCACCATGGTTTCCTTCACTCTCCAACATTGAGTTTGAGAGATCAAACTCCTTTTCAGTACCAGAACTTGAGAGAGATGAAGTGGAAAGAAGAACTGAAGGTTCTTCTGTAACTCTGCTTTGTGCTCAAAGCCCTTGGATCTGCACTTTTCTCCTTCACAGCTAGATTGTGCTCTTCTTCTTTTGGATTTGGAGCAGCTTCTCCTTCCTCCAATGTTTGAAGGCAATCTTGCTCTTGGTTGAACTCTTCCTCCAGCGTGAAGTTTGTCAAGTCAAACTCTTCATTCTGCTGCTCTAGAGGGCAAGTTGGGGCTGCAAGATTTTCTTCTTCAAAAAAATCAGTCCTAACCACCATTTGTTCAACCTTGGCCTCTTCCGTAGGATTAACCATCAAGGGAATCTTTGCTATCCCAAATTTGGCAGCCCAAACCTTCAAGCTGTCTGTCATTTCTTTTCTGTTGGGCTCCTCTCCTTGCTGTCCTTTATGACTGATTTTTACAATTTCTTCTTCCCCACATGGAATTGGGAATGCAAAAGGAGGGATAGGTTGAAACTCCACTAATTTGACAATTTTTTGTGGTGGTGGAGGAGGTGAAAACTCTTGTTTCTTTGGAGGAGGGGGTGTTTCTGTTAGCTCTTGTGGAGGGGATAACTGTTTGGAAGGAAAAAGGAAAGAAGAATCGAGGTGTGGTGGAAGACTGAGAGGTGGAGAGATGGATTCAACACTTGGGACAGCAGATGGAGGGTTTAAAATTTGCAGGTCCAGATGAGATGATGCTGCTTGAGTAATGGGAAGAGAGAAACCAGATGATGGTGTAGAACTTACCCATTGACAAGGTTGTTCAACACCGACTGTATAGGCCTCTATTTCTGCTATCCATTGTGCAAGTTGGGGCAGCATCTTTATCATGAAGTCCAGCTTCTCTTGAGGGCTGAAGTGTCTTGGAAAAGGGCCTCCCCATGGACAAGGAGTCCTGCAACCAATTCTGAAAGCTCTCATTTGAGCTGTTGCTCTGGACTGCAGCATCCCCACCTCCATCTTTTGGATTTTCTCCAACAGACCAGCATCTTGGATCTGATGGTCTTCGTTGTATGCACACCCTTGCTCTTGGAAAGCTCCATAGCCAAACTGACTTTGGCACTGCTGTTCATATGAGTATGCATGCTGATCTGGAGGATTTGTAAAACATGTTGGAAGTGGAAAATACTGCTGTTGTTGATGTGAATTCCATGATGGAAATGAAGTCATGATTGCACAACTTCATGGAATGGAAAAGAATGAAGGGATGGAAAGGAAGATGGATGAAAATGGATGGAAATGAATGGAAAGGAAGGTCTGCAACTTCAGAGATGGGTTGTTGACCAGATGGAGTCGCCAGATGTGTTTGCAAGTGCCTCCAAAGGCTGAAATCTTCACAGGAACACATCAACCTGCAAAAGATGGAGTGAAAGACCTCTAAGGTCCCACCGGGCGTGCCAAAACTGTTAGTGCAAAATCACAGCACCCCTGGACGCACATCAGGCTTCTAGGTTGATGTTCAGGCATCCAGTGTGATTGCACAACATGGAAACCTCTCTCCAAGCATGGGACTTGTAAAACCGAGAGAGGAATCTCCAGAGAAGGCTGGTTCCTGCTCCTAAACTACCTGCCACAAGCTATTCCAGTGCAGGCAAGCTAATCTAATCCTAATCTAACCATGCCAAGGAGACAGAGAGAGAGAGAGAAAGGAAAAGAACAAAAGCCTACACTAAAATGGTGATACACCAGAGAAGGAGGATGTTGAACATCTATCAAAACTGCCATGGGACAAAGAGAGGTGAGCAATGGGAAGGATGGACAGATGCATCACAGGCCCAAGGATAGATTTCACACAGAAAATGTCCCAAAACTCCATGAACACAGCTCCAAACCTACAATGATCATTCAAACATGCACAAATACCTGCAATGAAGAGAGGCAAGAAGAAGACAAGCAAAAACGAGAAAGGATGGACAGATGCATCACAAAACACGTTTTGTTGCTTTTAAGTCGCATTAACATCATTCCATTAATAAGAGGAAAAAATGCCATTACAGAGCAAGGGAGGAGGTTCTAACTCCATTTTTAACCCTAGAGAAGAAAAGAAGGGAGAGCAGAGCAGAAAGAATGAACAACCTCTTCTAAATGAGCCAAATCGGCTTTTACATTGCATGGGGTCGAACCGAGAGGGACGTAAACGTGAAAAAACATGCAAGCCCATCCCTCATTGACTGCAGATGCATTAAATCAGCATGGGGATCTTTGTCAACCCATACCCTGTCACTTTGAGTGATTTTGAGGAGAATGCGACCCATTTGCATTAACTGGGCCGCTAAAATGTCACTTCTGGCTGTGCAGAAGAAGAATGCGACCCATTAGCATTAAAACAGGTTGTTGAAAGGTCGCTTCTGGCCATTATCACACGTCAGCACCGTTTCTCCATTTTCTCTCTTCAGATTGCACCAAAACTCGAGATTGATCCTAGAATCATGTAGAGCATCTCACAAGCTTTCCGTTGATATAAAGAATGTGGAAATCCGAGCTCTGGATCAAAAGATATGGCGATCTGAAGATTTAGGGCACGGAACAGACCCAAACGGATTTTGAAATATTTCCCGCGCTCTGCCACTTGGATGACACGTGGCACGCTCTGATTGGTCGCGTGATTCTCTCTCCCTCTACTTTTTGGTGGGTTGTCTCTTGAAATTTGACTTTTGGTGCTCTTGGAATATTTTCCACATTTTTCCCACGCCCCGCCACTAGGGATACGTGGCATGCATTGGTTGGTTCACGAACCTGTCGGGTCTTCCTTCCCTTTTACCCCTTTTGGCTTAGATTTGGCCAAACTTTCCAACTCCTCCCCGAGCTCCGCACTTCTATGCTCCATTGGACATGTGTCCAATTTCTATTGGCTCGGGCCAGCGCTTCAAACCTTGCCTTTTGACCTTTTGGCTTCTCCTTGATGACACGTGGCAATTTCTCAATGGTTCTTGGGCCTGCCGGGTCTTCCGCGTACTTCGCGTCCATTCGTCCCGGACGTCCCATTTTGATTTTGGACCTTTTGGGACAATTTCGGCCGGTTCGGCCGGTTCGGGTATTTCTAGCCCGCTTGTCCCACTTTGATTCGGACTGACTTGACTCTTTTCGGCCGGTTCGGGTCCTTTTGTCCCGCGCGTCCCGAACCGCCTCGGTGATTAAGTCGATTTTCACTCTCGGTCGAACCGGCATTTTGCGCCCACCGTGTACTTTCATCCCACTTGTCCCAAATGCTTAGTGGGCTGCCTGGACTCATTTCGGCCGGTTCGGGCGGTTCGCGTACCTTTGTCCCATTTGTCCCACCTTGTGCTGGACTAGGACTTAGCCGATTTTCACAATTTTTTCTGGCCCAAACTACTTGCTTTCTGCAACCTTCTCCGAACTTTCTCAAAGCTTGCTCCTTCCTTCTTCGGCCTGGGGAGTTTAGAAAGATTCCTGAAGGGACCCTAGAAACCTGATTTTGCTCTGAATTAACTAATGTGCAGGACTTGGATATTTCGATGCATGTTATCAAATTTACCACAGGGGGTGAATTTTGGATAACACTACCCATTAAAGGAACATGAACTAAAGATGTCACAGATTGAAAATCATGCTTATGCGGTGGTACGAGCGGTGAAACATTTTAGATACTATGTGTTGAGTTCTCATACCCTCGTTCTCATTCCCGATACTACTGTTAAATCCATTTTGACTCAACAAGAGCTGGGTAGTCAACATGGGGTAACTGGATAGCTAAAGTTTAAGAGTATGACTTGGACATCAGACCTACCAAGTTGGTATGAGGAAGGGGCCTATGCCAATTGATTATAGAGAATAATGCTGAGACAGAATGAGAAAAACCAAAGATACCTCTTCAGAGTTTCCCATGGTGCTTTTTGTGAGCACAACCGACGAATGGTACATAGATATTGCTTTCTTTCTAACTTATGGTGAATGCCCCCTATTTAAGCCAAAAGGAGAAGAGGATAGTTAAGTTAAGATCTGCAAGATACATCCTGTGGGATAATGGAATATACAAGAAAGGTATTGATGGTGTATTCCTTCGTTGTGTTGATAAATCTCAAAGCAGTAAGGTTGCTAGAGTCCTTCCATAGTCTAGCATGTAGAGGACATTTCTCTTCTTCCATGACAACTTATAAGATCCTACGGGCCAGATACTATTGGCCTACTCTCTTTCGAGACTCAACAGAATGGGTATCCAAGTGTGAAGCTTGTCAACATTTCATTGGTCGCCCTAAGCTAGCAACTCTTCCCCTGAAGCCTGTAGCAATCGAAGAACCTTTTCACTAGTGGGGAATTGATTTCATTGGAACATTGAATCCTGCCTCTAGTGCCAGACACAATTACATGCTCACTACTACAGACTATTTCACCAAGTGGGTGGAAGCTGTGCCAATCAAGCAGGCAACCTCAGAAGCCGTGTGTAAATTCCTTAAAGAAAATATAATTGTCAGATTTGGTGTGCCTCACAAGATTGTGGCTGATAACACCTCCAATTTCTCATCACATGAGTGGATGAATTTTGTTATGGATTTGGGATCACCCTAGCTCACTCATCTGACTATTATCCCCAAGGCAATGGTCAAGTTGAATCCAACAACAAGAACCTGGTTACCATAATTAGAAAGCTAGTGGATGAGAACCAGAGGACATGGCACAAAGCATTGTATGATGCATTATGGGTAGATCAGATTACTCCAAAGTGAGCTATTGGAATGTCCCCTTTCCAAGTGTTGTATGGAATTGATGCTGAAATTCCCATTTCTATAGAACTGCCAACCTTATAGTTGGCCAAAGCAGTCGAAGATGAGACTTTTCAAAACTCTATTGAGAAAAGGGTAATGTACCTAGCCAGGCTAGAAGAGGAATGAAGCAAGGTGGTTGATCACATTGCAGATCATCAGAGAAAAGTAAAGAAGATATTTGATAAGAAATCAAAGCAATGTGACTTTCAAATTGGAGATCTGGTGCTTCTTTGGGATAAGAGAAGGGAGCAGAAAGGAATGCATGGAAAGTTTGATTCTTTATGGAAAGGACCTTTCAAGATTCATCATCTGAATGGTGAAAATAGCTTTTTCTATCATATTTTGATGGATATTTTCTCCCTTTACCTTTCAAAGTGGTCAACATCTAAACTTGTTCCATCGCAATACAAGAAGCTCTCTTGTATTGTACATAATTGGTCTTCTCGTCGTGTGTTTGCTTTTCTTTCTTTCTTTTGTTTGTTTTTGGTTTTTCTTCTTCTAGACTCCATGACCCAATGGATAAAGAAAGAAATTCTGAGTCCTCTTCCTTTTACATTGCAAAGAAAGTCCCCAACTGGAGCCAACTGTTATCCCATTTTAGTGATTCCAACTAAAATCAAGATAACCATAGATTTTTTTGAAAAAATATACTAAAATGCCCGTTTGAAGAGTATTTCAAGTTTTTAGGTTTCAACAACATGAAAAAATGTTATTTACATTCTATATGCTAATTGTTTCCCGAAACCCAAAATCCAATTCAACTCCCTTGTGTCAGGGTTTTGGAACTCCGGAGCATTGGAACATGAGTGATCAAAAACATGTTTCATGTCACATGACTTCAAACCCGATATGTTCCTTGTGTCGATTTCGTAACCTTCGAGAATCTAAACATATCACACTTCATGTCAAGTTTCCTGACACTCCAAACATGATGATATGGCATTCATGTTGAGTTGTCAGGTACTTGGCACACATGTCAAGTGAGATGTAATAAATGCGGGGTTTTTATAAATAGTTGGATTTACACGTCATTTGTGGTTTTGGTTGCATGGATTTTCTCCTACATGCTCTCTCAGCCTCCAAACCCGATTTGATCTCATGCTCACTTACATTGTCCATTTTCAATTATTTTTCAAATTTGCTAAAGGTATTTACTCTGCTTTCCGCTTGTGAAGTTTTGTTGAAATTGTTTTTGTGATGTCCTTTGCATCTTCTCCTTCCTTTCCTATTTTTCTTTTTAGGTTTAGGGTTTTAGGTTTTTCTTCTTCTTTTGAGTTGTATTCCAATAGAAATCATTGATTAAAAGTTCACCCTTAGGGTGTTTGCCTATTTTATTCCTTAGAATATACCTTTTTATATTTTAAAGAAAAGAAGAAGAATACAAAAATCCAAACTATTGAAATGGCAGAAAAATTTCATGTCTGGACATCTTAAAACCCAATCCCTTATTTTTGGGTTTTCGCAGGTGTTTTACAATCCCTAAGTTTCACAAGTGTTTTAGTATTTTCTAAGTTCCGACATCCTACATCATCCGATATCCGATTTCTAGTGTGTTTGGTTTTACAAGGTGCTCGACATCTTTCGATTCCCCGCATGTTGTATCAGTTTTGCACAAAGTGTCGACACATACTAGTTTCCAACACATTCTCTCTAGTGTGTTAGGTTTTTGGACCTGTCCAACAATACCTAATTTCGACACATTCTCTCCATGGTTTTGGGTTCCAGTGAGGTGCTTTTCAAGTCCTAAAACCCAAATAATTTGGCGGGCATGTGGGGTTGTTCAACAAGTTTTCAAACCTAAGTGTTCAATCCGAAGTGATCAAGGCATTTTTCCTCCAAGAATCCTCATGTCGGATCCTAGTTCATCACAGGATAAGTCAGATAAATCAGGGAAGATGAAGTACAAATTTAGGAAGGTTGAGTCTCCTTCCTACATTGATTGCAATTATGACATTTGGGATACAGAACTCAGAAATGTAGACATGGAGCATTTTAGAACAGAGTCAAGAGTTCTTCCCAAACCCCCGAATGAGATCAATAGTTGGAAGTGGCCTCCCTCTTGTAGCAGGATTCCCCATGTCTGCTTAGTGCCTCGAGTTCATCTTGGCATGTGCTTTGAATTATGACTCTACTTCTCGTTCAGTGAGAAATCAATGGGAGAAGTCATAGTCAAGTTAGATGGAGGTTACTTCGATGACCTTCTCAGATTGCCTAACTTCGAGGAGTATGGGGATGTAGATCTCAAGTCAGCCCAAAAATCCTGGGACAAAGATCAAGAAGATTGTATTAAACATGTGAATAAGAAGTTCCTAATCAAAGCCAAGCCAGACTATCTCTAGGTTTCCAAGATTTGTTCCTAGAAGTGATTTCATTCAAGAGATCAATGATATCATTACTTTCTTTGAGCCGGGTTTTTGGATTTCCCGAGTCAAATGTTTTCCAAGGATGGATGTACCAATTCATGGTCATCATTAAGAAGAATCAACAAGGGATTGATTGGGGTAGTCTTATCAGTGACGAGATAGACTCCCAAATGAAAACAATCTTGTCTACAAGAAATTTTTATATGTCCTCATATGTCACTTATGTAGTAACTGGTATGAGGAATTATCCTGGATTGGACACAAAGGGGAACAAGGCAGCTAAAAACATTTATCGGTATTTTCCTCATTTAACAAGGAAGGGGTCCGAGGACCAATTCAGAAGAGTAAATGATGCTTTCCTTTACGAGAACATCTACGGGATGAACCCAAACCGAGGAAAACAAGATTATCTCGATGAGGCATGGGCTGAAGTTTCAAAATGGGGTTGTGTCTTCTTGCAATTTAAGAAGTTCACATACCTTCGAGTAGTCATGTACCTAGGTGACCCTTTCCGATTGCCTAGATACCTAGGAGACAAGCTGGTCCTGATGGAGTTGGTCAAGAAATTATCGATTTCCACAAGTTCCAACAGAGTAAGCACAAGTCCGCCATATCCTTCCTAATTTCCATTAGAAGGTATACCTGCTCGATGGTGGAAAAAGCCAAGAATGTAGTGCATGAGCTTTAGGAGAAGTTAAAGAAGCACATGAAGCCCAGAGACGGGTTTGAATTTCGAGGAGTTCTTAAGTCATATGGAACCCTATATCTACATGTGCCTAGCATAGAAGACATTTGGGTTGATCTTCACGATGAAGTTTCTATCCGCAGAAAATATCATAGTAGGTTAACACTTGAAGAGATTTAGATGCTCGAGCTCTGTTGACATTACAAAGGGTACTGCAATAATGAGTGTTCTGGATCCTTCATATGACGAATTGATGAATGACGATAAATATGTTTTCCTAGCTATTGATTGGTCTATCGGTGAAAAATATTCTATTGCAGATAGATCAGCTCGATTTTCACACGTACTAAGGCATGGCTCACCTCTTGGGGAATGAGTTACAAAGAAGAGAGTTTTTCAAAGTTGGTTGCTTTGGAAGTGGGGCCCTCCAAAAAGGAAAAGGACAAGAGCTCTTCTAAGAGGCCTATAAAGGTCAAATTTGTCAAGAAGGGAGGAGAACAAGAAGCCCCTTCAATTGCCACTCCAGTTGAAATGGTGAACGACCAGAATCACCAACACCACCAGAAATAGGGGAAATCTCTTTGGAGGTAGAGGTGAGTCAACCTCTAATTTCACCATTTTGATTGCCCAATAGAAGTAAGTTTATCCCTCACTTCCCATGCTTTGGCTTTAGGATCTGCACCTCCTCCTTCACAACCACTTCCACCTCCTCTTTCTCCATCTTCTTCATCAGCCATGGCCAACATTTTCTCTGGACTCTCACCTCTCTCTGCTGGAACCAAAGTGACTATAGATATGCCTCCTCCTTCTGCACCTCTTTTCACTGAATCCACTACCACACTTGTGGCTATTCCCACTCCACCTACAAGTGTAACCCAAAATATTGTAGTAATATTAACTTCCTCTAGCATGCCTCAATGGTTGTTTGATCAGACTCGAGAAAAAGGAAGGTGGTAGTTCCCATACCAGCCTTTGATTTTAGTTCACTCAAGGCTTCTACTGCTAAATCAGCCAAGAAACCCAAAACAGTTTCAAGGGTTTTAGTGGATGCTTTGGGGCACAAGTTTGCAGAGATCGCCACTCCCGCAACTGATAAGACCAAAGAGGACATAATGGCCTCTAACTATCAGATAACCAAGGTCGATCTAGGGAAGGTGACAATAGAAGGAGCACAACAAGATGCACAAGATGCTATGAATGTGCTATGTTAGAAGTTAAAAGAAACAAAGGAAAGTAGGGATGAGCTTAAAGAGAAAGTGGAGCAGTTGACTGAAGTATTACTTAAGCTCTCAAAGCCTCTTGAGTCAATACCATCATCCTCTACTCCTATCGGGTTCGATTTCTCATCAGGTACCCATGATTGAAAAGATTAACGAAAAGGGGAGAGTGGTCGATGAATGGACCCAAAGGCTGCTCCTGTAGGGAAAAGAAGTAATCCAAGATACTGTGGAGGTCTATCAATCTTTGGAGGATATAAAGAAAGAAGGAGAGAAAATGGATGATGAGTTTTCTTCAGAAATCGGGAACCTAGAGTTGACTTTTGAAGCTCTCCAAATGCTGAAACAAATTCCATCCCACATCTTGGTCGAAGAGGGCATCATCCCACATGCGGATAAACATTTCCAGCTAACCAAAGCCATCAGATTTAGAATAAAGATTCTCAATGAAGCTTGCAGCAAATTGAGAGAATCAAGAGATCAATTGATCGATGGCAAGAGTGACTTAGAAGAAGAGCTGGTCAAAATCTATGCAAAGGTGTTGAGTGAAAGCTCGGGTATCCTACTAGTTGATGATCTTTTCAAATAGATCCAAGAATCAATTCAGCATGAACCAACTTACGGATTCAACATGGAAATCATTGACAGGTTTGTGAAGATTGAACATTCTTTGGAGACCCTAAGGAAACTCAACAAAAGATTGAAAAAGCTTCCCGACAATGCTAGTGATACTCAGGAAACATGTGAAGTTTTGAGTGATCATTCCACCGCACCTGATGAGAATGAGATGCAAGGTATAATCCGAAAATTCCAAGAATTTCGGAACAAGCAGGCTTTGTTGGAGGAAGAGAAAGATGATTCAGAATAGGCATAATGCAACATGTCATTTCAATCTTGAAATTGACATGTCTTTTTCATTTCTGTTTCGTCACATAGGAAGCAAATTTTGACTTGGTCTCCTGCATGAGAGTCAAGCAAAATAGAACTCTTGTTAAAACACTATTTTCTAGGATTTATCCTATTTTCTCTCTACTCTTTTTATTATAAATAAGGGATGCTTATGCATTCCAAAGGGTTGAGATTTTTGGAATATTGAGAACTATTGTGAAGAAGAAGAACTTTGTGTTTTCTTTCAATCATTCAAGGAATAGAAATCGATGTTATTTTTGTAAACTTTGTGTTGTGAGATTCATCTCTCTTAAGATATTGTTCTTATGTTCAGGATCTTAAGCTATTCTTTGTTTAGCATTATCAATCATTTTAAATCATTTCAAACATTACATTACATTTGTTATCTAGAACTTGTATGATTATTTCGTGATTTGTGTTTTCTCGAAAGAAAATACATTCCCGTCATTTCCTTTCCATTGTGTATTCTTTATAATCCATTTTACTTCCAAAGAAACAATATTTCCATCTCTTGTGTGGCTATGGATTTTGGGATTCTATCCCAACCCTAATGGTTAGATTAGTTTTAATATTGTACATATCATTTCGTTGTGTTTTAGATTAGTAATAAATAGCAGCCTCACTTGTCTTTGAGGAGGGATTCAATCCCATGTACTATGGTTGAACCTCATATTTTGGCATGAAAAAATATCCAACAAAAAAGTTTCAAGAACAGGATCAGTATTAGGCTACTATCCATGAATCATCGTGCTAGTGGATACAACAAGGAATATGATCCGTTCACCTAAAGCAAGCATGTGATCCCGCGAGACATCAAACAGTTATCCCAATTTTTACCCCCAGGAAAAATTGGTTGAATGAGACAAAAAGGAGGAAACAAATGGGTGGGCTCAGTCATGTGGGCTCGCATTCGATCCCAAAATCGAGCCCAGAATGATCCAACCCAAAGCAGAGAAAAAGAACCGTAGAAGGGGGCCACGTGCTACATCGACGCAATTCCAATGACAGATTCCAAAGTAGGGTCCTTAAATGAGTGCTAGCTTACCACGTATCCGTAGTCCGAAAAGGTTACACCGGTTGTCAAAAATTCTTAGTAAGAATAAAAAAGTGGAAGCCTCCACTCATCCCAACAATGCACCTCGAAGGTCAGGTCCAAATAGGGTTCTTGGATGAGTGCAGATAATGCCATGTGGTCAGAGTCAAAAAGAGGTAGAGCTGGCCATTAAGAAGTCTAAGGCCAGAAAAAGGAGCCACGCGTCAACTTGGTGCAACTTCAAAGGTAAGACCGAACAGTGTAGGACCGAAACAAGCGTGAGCCCTCCATGTGTCTAGGGTCAGACATATTGCTCCACCAAATAAAAAGGACTAAGCCAAACACAAGGAAATGAAGGGGTGGCCCATATGATGCCAAGTGTCCCACAGCACAATTTTAGTAGCTAACTACAAGGGTCCCATCCATAAAGGGTTTTTGGCATTATATATGGTGGAAGCCCCTTACTCACCAAAGCGACGAGGTAGGTAGTGTTCACTTGAGGCCCAAATTGGCTATGTATGAGACAGGGCCGATAGAAAGCCCCAAGTATCTCTTTGATGCTCCTTCAAGGGGCGAATCCAAAGGCAGTCCCCAAACAAGCGCTAGCCCGCCACGTAGTCAGGGTTAGAGGAATGTCTCACCGTCCATTGAAAATTCCGTGCTTAAGACAGGCAGTGGAAGCCACCACATGCCTCATCGGCATAATTCCAAGGAAGAATCCAAGTAAGGTCTTCAAATGAGTGCCAACCCTCCACATGTCTCAAGTCAGGCATAGTGTCTCTGCCAATAGGAGGGATTTAAGTAGAACACAAAGGAAATAGAGCAAGCCCATGACAATGCCTCGTGTCAGTTTGGTGCAATTTTAGGAGCCAACAAGAGGGGGTAGAATCTTGAGACATGCATTTCCGCCACATGAATCTTATGTGAATAGAATCAATTCTAAAACACCTTCAGGTGGCCATATCTTTCAACTGGAAGCTCAGAATCGAGCGGGAGAGGATGTTTTGGAAAGCTCTCAGTTCTTGTTACTCACCGCCACCATTAATTATTCATTCTACCATGTTCAAGGCTGTCAAGTCTCCCACCTACCCCCATAATGGATTATGGGCTTCCTTTCTTTCCCAGAAGGAACAATGATGGGGGCATGGGTATTGTAGCAAGACCCATCATTGTTGTAGGGGAATTCATTTCCTTTTGGGGTGGTTGAACAAGAGTCTGGATTTCTTCTCCCCCCTTCTCTGATTATTCCTATATATTGTACAAGAGGGGAAATTTCTAATGGTTGGACACTCTTGCTTTGCACCCTCCCTTCTTCTCTACCCTGCAGGAAAATTCATGGAGTTTTTAAACCTCCCATTCCAATTGTAATGCAATCTTGCCTCTTGGCCAGTGTAATGGACTATATCAAATTCTTGGAGCAATAAAAATAAGTCTGTGGATGATTTCAACCCTCTCTTATGTTTATTTACATCTCCCTAATCTCTCATTGCAATTTTGGTCATCTGTGCATGGATATTATATCACATTTTTAATGGTTTATTTTTAAGAGCAATGTAAATGTTCAACATTCCTTTAGTGCATCACCTCTGTTAGATTAGGTTTAATCTTTTGCATCTCCTTAACCCTGTCTCGTTGGTAAGTTAGAGTATCTTTTAGAGTAGATCCTCTACAATATGAACGTGTGCACTTAAACAAAGGAATAGAAACCGGCCTTCATCCGGAGAGTTCTCTCGATTCGTAATGTCCCACACTTTGAGAGATGCTCCATATTATGCAATCACACTTTGAGTGTTAACCCATCGAGTTACAGACTTCAGTGGTTGTGATTTTTCATCAACATAACTCCCATACTTGGTATAATCATTCAAAGAGTAACTCCCACTTAACTAACGATGATGGCCAAATGTAACTCCTATGACTAACTCCAAGTGTAACTCCTATGACTAAGTACACCTAAGAAAGCTAACTCCTCAAGTGTAGGAATAATCCACAATAAATAAATATGAGGAAAATAATATCCTACACTAATAACCCCTTAAGTGTAGCTTAGGTGGGTGAAAAGATGTGGATCCCAAAAACAAGTCCCAATGATATACCCACGTATAATGAAACTCTCAAAAATTTGATAAAAGGATAAAACCCAGTGGGAAAAAACTTTCCCCAAAAATATAGATAAAGTAGAAAATATAGTACTAAGAAGCTTCAATAGAAGATACAACTTATTGTAGCCACCTTGTATCATGCAAGATAAGGCCCATACATGCTTCCAAAAATAAGAGAGAGAAGCTAAACAAAAAAATTCATGGTGAATGTTGTAGTAGTTCCCTTTGCAACAAATAATGTCTCTTCCTTTCAAAAGAAAGAAACCTCAAGAAATAAAACTTCTAAATTCCATCTCAATGGAATTTAGGTAGGAATCAGGATGTAGAAATCTAGAAAATTCTGAAATGTCTCCAAGTGAGTGTTAAGGTGGCAAAGTCATATTAGGAAATCCAGCCTAAATGTAGATAATGGAAATGCAAAAGTATGCAGATGTATGAAATGGAGGGAAATCATGAAGGTTTATAAGTACCCTAATTACATCTAGATAATAGATGAAAATCTCCTTAATGGTGTCATCTATGTTGCAAAACACGCCCTGGTGAGATACCCACGTATAATGTAACTCTCAAAAAGTGGATAAATGGATAAAAACCAGTGGCAAAAAACTCTCCCAAAAAAGATAGATAAAGTAAAAAAATTAGGACTAGGAAGCTTCAATAGAATCTAAAAATTCTTGTAGCCACCTTCTATCCTCGTAATATAAGGCCCACATGTACCTCCAAAAATAAGAAAGATAAGGTAAACATAAAATGTTTCATGGTGAATGTTGTAGTAG
Organism: Taxus wallichiana var. yunnanensis; assembly: GCA_018340775.1. Classification (NCBI taxonomy): domain Eukaryota; kingdom Viridiplantae; phylum Streptophyta; class Pinopsida; order Cupressales; family Taxaceae; genus Taxus; species Taxus wallichiana. The sequence continues at coordinate 155,170,343 of CM031235.1, read as the reverse complement.
TTCCCTCTGGAACAAATAATGTCTCTTCCTTTTAAAATAAAGAAACCCCAAGAAATCAAACCGTTTAATTCCATCTCATGTGGAATGTAGGTAGGAATCATGATGTGGAAGTCTAGAAAATTCTTAAATGTCTCTAAGTGAGTGTTAAAAAGTGCTAAATTCATATTAGGAAATTCAAGCCTAGTTGTAGATAATGGAAATGCGTAGTATGAAATGAATGAGGGAAAGCATGAGAGTTTATAAGTACCCTAATTACATCTAGATAAGAAAGTGAAACTCCATAGGAGTTGTAAAATAGATGAAAATTTCCCTCAATGGTGTCATCGATGTTGGAAGTTTCAGACACTGAGGAGGTGGGGGTGAATCAGTTCTTGTTCAAACTTTTATAGACATTTCCATTTCCTTAATCTTGTTATGATGAACACACAAAACCATACACAAGAAAATAAAATGAGAGCATACATAGAGAATCAAAGTTTAATGTGGGAAATATAAACTAGGATAAAAACCCAATGAAACCAAGAACTAGATTAGGGAAAAAAATGGCATGTTAATGTTGTCGATTTCATAGTTGAGATTCAACTCACCATGGAGTTGCAACTCAAACATTCAACCAAGATAAGTTAATTAGTATTTGAAAAGCTTCAACTCCCAAATATCAACTAGGCTTCTACTTGTTTCTTCTAGAAGCTTCAACTCACAAGGAAGCAACTACTCCCTCCTTCTAAGCTACAACTTAGACTTTTTCAAGATTTTTATCACTCAGAATTTTTGTCTCACGAAATTATGGTGGCTACTAAACCGGCTCACTATCTTCTCAATTTTAAATTTTATTCACTCTCTTATGATCATCTACTCATAACCCATTATCTTTCATACAAGGCACTATTCATAAACATCTTAATATTACATCCTACACTTTGAATCACACAATCAAGTTACTACTTTACATGTGTTTAATCTGCAAAGCAGATTTCGGTCTTGATGCTCACTTAGTTCTTATGCTTCATGATTTCAAGCTCCCTTCAAAACACTAGATCATGTTCACACCTTTACAAATATATACCTCTCATACACCTTGGGCACTCTATGTTTATTGCATCACCTTATATTATCTATAAACCCACCTATATATATCATATACTTCTCTTATCTAAACCCGCATACACAAAAACTTCCAAGCTTCAACTAGCATCAACAAGTATTCATTGGTTCAAAAACAACATCATATCCAAAAGTATATATTTAATAAACATCCCTCGCATAACCTTTTGGCTTACCATTTCATCACTCTTCACTTTCAAAAATTGAGGGCTTTTCACTTCAACTTCAAAATTATATTCATTTTTCACACATCATCCACATACAAGGGACATTAAGAGGTCTTCATGAACCGGCACAAGGAGCTATTTGACCATCTATTCAGTTTCATTTGTTAGCAATGACTTGTCGACTGTTAGGATATCCCGACTTCAATTTATGACCAATAATAACCTCTAATTACCTCGAAAACTAAAGGAAGATATCTTACCTATGTACACCGACATTCTATAACTAGTAATTCATGTCGACAAGATATTTTTCAAGAACAATTTTTAGGATCTTTTTATCATATAAATTTGAGTGATCATAGTTAGCTCATACATTACACCACATTTTAGATGTTTTGTATTCTCCTTTCCTTGTAGACTAACCTTAAAACTTTATAAACCGGTTATCCAAGAAAGGATTGAAATATTTTATTTATAACAAATAGCATTGCATAGAAATAGACATCTCGATTACTATCAATAAGTGTTGAGATATTTCACAAATTAGTATTCAAGTGATCTCATACATGAGAATAAAATTTTGAGCATCACACATCCTTATCTATTTGGATAACTAAGAACTCCAAGAACAAATAACCAATACAATGTATGAGAATTATACACAACCTTTTATTCATAAATAACAAGTCGAGATAGGAGGTATTTAACTCGGGCATGGGGAATCTTGAAAGTCACAAGAAAAATCATTCCAATCTTGATATAACATAAGAATTTTGTGAACATTATCTACCTGTTAAGAAGAAACATAGACTCTTTGCACATTTCACGAAACATGTTATTAGCAAGTTAATTGTTGACTTTCACGTTCACTTTCACATCTTCCGTGGCTGAAACATATTACACCCAAACAACATTCATCTTGGATTTATGAGCACGTGTTAAAAGGATGAGGATAATGAAATTTAGTTTATTTAGTTCTACCTTCACTAGACAATTGATAATGTAATATTATATGGTCTTCAAAATGGAGAGGGGATATCATGCATTAAACCATAGCTCATTGTTCAGAGGTTTATAGTAATCGATATTTCACTTTTCTACCAATACACCCATGAGATCACCTTAATGTATAAGTTCACTACCAATTACAAGCATTTGTTTGCATGATAAGATAGGATAGAATCAAAATTTTATGTTATAGTTTCATTCCTTCAAGACTATCATAAGACACTGATCATGTCTTTTGTCATGACCCTGATTGCTCAAAAGAAGCACTTTTTGGTACCTAAAATGAATTTTGGGAAGAATTTATTTTGATAATCTCACCATATTGGTTACAACCAAAAATTTGATGTGAAAAATTTACAAGGAATGAGCATTTAGAGAATCAGTTTACACTCTCATATAAAACACATAGTATAGTCCTAGATTGTAGAATTTTTTTCAATACACCCTTATTTCACATGATCACCTTGTGAAAGAACACCTCAAAAAAATAACATTCAGTACCTTTATAAAATTTTAAGCATATCTTGTGGAGAGGAACTTGCAATTTCTACCAAAGATTATTCTTTTTGTCAAGAACATTGTAGGACAATGTAGACATAGTGAGCTTTAAACTTCAAAACTTCTCCCAAGAACATACTAAGAGCTCTAACAAAAAAAAACTTAAACTGTAGAGAGATATTATATTCATTTTCCACTTCAACTGTAAATGGAAATCCTTCAAACACCTTGTAAACCATCAATACAAGACTATATTTTCATAAAACTTACAAAACAAGGTATAGTCCATACAACACCTTTAAAATTGACTAACATAACTATTACCAAAATGACATAGAGAGAGTAGTATATACCCATGAGATGTTTTCACAAATTTCATAAGTGAATTTATGAACAAAAAAATCATTGTTTGTGTATCGCTTCAAGGAGGCTTGAGGAGAAAGAAACCCGTTAGAAAAATGAATACAACTTATTTGTTTCTTATCCAATTTACCTCAAAATTTTTGAAAATGTTCACACTTGGAGTGCTCTTAAAAAATTACTTCTATGATTTATCTAAAGGAGGATGGATAAATTTTTTTGGATGCTAAGAACATAGGGTTCTCAGATTGCATTTCTTAATAAATTAGTTCTAGTAAAAATTGAATAACTTCCACAATCTTCTTAAAAACTTGATGAAAATTGACATGAAACACTACAACACATCCCTCTACATGTTCCATATTTTTTTATCATAGATATTCCTTTTCATCCCAGCACCAATCTCATTTACCTTAGCTTCCATTGTTAGTTCTCAAGGGTAGTTTTGGTGAGAACTTGAATTTTTCTTCAAAAAGCTAAATTAAACCTTGTATATGCTCCTACATTCTCTAAGAAGTGTTATTGGGATACCACTATGCTTCCATAGGCTTTTCATGGCCTATATTGAGCTCTTATACCTCATTAGGCTCTAGAACTAGGCCTAAATGAGCTAGTTCGAACCGTGACTCGAACACTTATCCCGATGCTCAATCTAAATGCTCTTGCATATGATAGAAACATCATTTCTAACCTGTGGGACACCTGAACCAATAAAACCAAGAATATCCATACCCCCAGTGAACTCCTACCTCACTTACCAAGTTGCAACACACTTAAACCATCCTGAAACCACCATATGACCACTCTGTGAACACCAACCACCATTTATATGGCACTACCAAATATCCTTCATGCCCCTTACATATCCTCACTTTATCACTCATGCCTTTTCCATCAATGTAACCTAACATCAATGACAACACCAATGCACCAAGGTTCAATAACCTAGATCCGAAAGGTGGGAATCCATAAATAACTAAGTAATATTTGGTAGAAATATTTCTTAATGAGGTAAATCCATACGACATATCTTATCCTCTTGTAAACAATAAAATAAGGGTCTCGAATACATAAAAGGAGTAGGTGGAGGTGCCTCGTCCATAATCTCCATAAGTGATGGTGGAGGTGCCACATCCTCTAGAATCATGTCCTCTCAATCAATGAAATGAATAGGAGTACAAACTATATGATGAGTAATAGACCCCTAAAACACACCATCTACATTTTTTTCCTCTATAGGAGGATAAAAACTAGAATAGGAGAATAATCATGATAATAGTATACTAATTAATACTCATACAAATCACTTACAATTATGATAAAAAATAAGGGGATGAGAAGGAAGGGGAACTAGAGGAGTAATAAGATGTGGAACAATAGTGGGATCCCCAAATAATGTTATAAGTATGTCTCAATATTCCTTCAATGATGTGACTTATGTAATGTAAGACTAAAGGTAGACTGAGATATAGAGGAAAATACATTAAAGGGACCTTATTTGTTTCATTTCAAACCAAGCAATGTCTTTCTCCTTAGTGAAACAATGAACATGGATAGTTCCAATAACGACTCTCTACAAATCGTTCGCCATCATAAGTATCCTCATATCCTTATTTTATATGTCATATTTGTTAGTGTTGAATTATTTAATGGATGATGAAGCTATGTTGTAAGAGGGTTCTTAAGGAGAATGAATTTTGCCTTAAATATAAAACCCTTGTTTGTCTTAAGTCACCAACCTGACAAATTGGAAAAAAAGACATCACGTAAAAGTGAGAATATATGAGATGAAGATTCAAGGAGACGTGATCAAAATGGGGAGAAAATGAAGTTATGAACATTCATAAGGGTGAAGGAAAAAAATATCGTCACTCAAAACTTCCAAGAGGGACCTATCTTTAATCAAATCTCCAAATCGGAACTTTATAATTTTTGTGTGTTTTACAACAAAAATGTGACTGATAGAAAGAGAACAACAAAATACACTTTTGAAGAAGATGAAACTAAAATTTGAGTTTCCAATCAATTTATATTAAGAAAAAAATTCTCATCATTAATGGCCCATTTAATTTATTTTACACTAAGAATTGAAAAATCACTTGAGGTAATAAGCAAAGGTGTCCATGTATCCAAGTGTTGGAATCAACACAAAGAGAGAAGAAAAGTTTATTTTCCTTTTAAGGGGGTATTGGCCTCCTACCAAACCAGACCTTGCCCTTCGTCTTCGACAAGAAATTTTTCATGGTTAGATCAAGAAGATAAATTCTCTTCCATTAACACATTTCATTGAGTTGTTTTATACAAAATTAAACAAGTGTTCCTTCCAATAATAAATGTGTCATCTCCAAATTTGTTTTTAAAGTTGAGATAAAAAAATCAAATATAAATTTTTACTTTACCATGGACTTTGGAAGAGGGGCCCACATGGAGGAGGAATTCTTGAATTTATGTTTTAGGGTTTAAAACCATAACCTTCACATAGAAAAAAATTGAGATACAAATCGTGTGCATGATTCGATAGGTATGAGTTGTTTACAATTTAATTGAGGATCAAGTTGTTTTCAATACTATCAAGGGAATGAGGCGGTTTATCCACCGAATATTTTATGATCACATAGTTGACCACTTCAATAATATTCTAAATTCAAACCCACAAAGAGGTCCACATCCTTAATTTGAGTTTTGAAACAATAGAACTTAGAACGGCTCGCATATGAATTTGAATCATTTGTGAAAAAATCCCTCTAGAGAATCAATATGCACTCAAATAGGAGATTAGTATGTTGGTCAAATCAGCTCAAGGGGACAAACCATGTGATTAAGACAAGATGGGAGAAATAGGTTGAGTTGACTAAGCAAGAGACACCACAGAAATAAAAATGAACACCCAAGACAAACAACCTTCCACAACCACAAAATATGAGAAATTCCCTAAAAAAGGTTTTGGTATTTTTTTAACCCCAATTTTTTTCTTAAACCCTCAATAATTAAATTAACAAATTTTCCACATAAATTTACTAGATAAAAAAACATGAATAATACCATAACTAACAAAAACTATACAATTACTTTACTAACATTTCTATGATACCATATCAAGGATATGTAAGGATCTTTGGATAACAATGAGACAACCATGTAGTTATATAATTCAAGATAAATAACAATAAAATAAAAGATAATGATAAATCATAAGAATCAAGAAAAATACTTAGTAGTGAACTCAATAATTCAAACTTAAACCTCTATTATCCAACATTCCCATTATCCTTCAATACACTACCTTCACTAACTCATAAATGAAGATGTAAAAATAGGAGAGTGAATGTGTAACTACTATATGATTATTAGAAAAAGATTGCAATAATATAAATGTAGTCCCACACTTGGCATAATCAATCAAAGAGTAACTCCCACTTAGATAACAATGATTTCCAAGTGTAACTCCTATGACTAACTCTAAGTGTAATTCCTATGAATAAGTACACAAGTAAGATAACTCCTCAGTGTAGGAATAATCCATGTGTGGGAACAATCCACAATAAGTAAATATGAGGAAAATAATATCCTAATTGATTAGTACTTTGATTTTTCACAATGATCTACCAGAGAAGGAGCTAGAATTTTTCATCACAACCCATAATGAAAATATGCCATTTTTGTATATGATTGGATTATCTTGTAAAAATAACATCATTAAGTATGAATCCACAATTCCATTTCTATACACTATGCACACATTAAATCTTCAACACTTATAAGTTTTTGGTGATTCCCAATTAGTTATAAATCAAGTACAAGACATATATCATACTAAAGAAGAGTATTCAAACCCATAAAATAACTTGGTTAATAACTTATGATATTTGACCTATTCTCTATTAATAATATCCCCCACAGAGATAATAAACATGAAATGCAATGGCTAGTGAAGTATTCCTCGTTACCTTTGATATTAATTAATATGATTTTACCTCTTTTACAATATCTCTACTATAACATACATCCATTTAGTCAAATATTGTTGATGGATTAGAAGTATTAGCTAGTACACATAAGTATGTATAATCCCGAATGTTATACTTCGATATTTACAAATTTCTTTATAGAAAATAATTGTTATAAAATGCCTCAATTTAGGAAGGGCACTATGTATGCAATGATGAAGCTCAATATGGTATTATTGGCGGATATCTATTTAAGTATCTATTTAAGTATTCATTTCATGGGAACTTAGTACGATTTTAAGCGATGATGAGGAATAATAAGCTCTTTCGATATACATGACAGTGAATGTGGTGGATATTTCCATGGAAAAATATGTCTCACAAGTATCTATTATAGGGTTATTATTAGCCCAAAATGGAACAAGAATGACATGCATATGCCAACAATGTAACCAATTTGAAAAGAATAGAAATATTGATCACACCATATCTCAAGCACTACAACCTATCAGATAATCATGACTAATGTTTTTTTGTGGATTTCATCTCATTAGAAAGTTCCTAATATTAAATCCTCTTAGGGTCACAAATTTATCATTAATAGTATATGATAATTTACCAAATGGTTCAAAGCTATACTTTAGAATCGACTACGGTTCAGACATTTGTAATTTCATAATCAACATTATTATCACATGCTTTAGAATCCCATTTGTGGTTATTACTAACAATAGATCTTATTTCAAAAATGTATATTCAATAGATTCTACACTAAATCTAAGATCAAACACACATTATATGCTTATTTTATTAATGGTTAAGGTTTTTTGGCTCAGACCCTACCGTTATAAGAAAGGCCTAGAGCCCAGATATGAAATTACATAACAAGAACAAAAACAATACTAGCTAAGAGCGTAATAAAACATAAACATAGATACAAGAGGATGTAAGAATAATGTCAGCACAATAATAACCCAAATTCAACACAATCTCAGCACATTGTCAGCATAAAATCGACAAAATTTTAAAAAGAGACGAGGAAAAAATAATTTCCTAGGTCATTTCATGAGCTTATTTAATCTCTTATTAATATTATCCATCCCTTTCTTGATGTCTTTGAAGGTGGTGTCCTTTCTGGATTTGTCTTTATTGTTATGAACTTAAAATTGATCTAAGAAGACAGAGAGGAAGTCCATAGTGTTCTTTTACATGGAAATATTGTCACATTTGTTTCTTTGATTGCTTCCACCTCCTTCTCCATTTTTATGACTCTATTATGTAATAAGGAAATGGTCCTTTTTCCGTCCTATCATCAATGTTGAAATAATATTCGATTCAATTTTTCCTTTCAGATCTCTAATATTCATCATTTTGTCCTCCGGTTTGTTAATGATGGTAGTGTCGACCTTGGAGGATAGTTCCATACCCTTTCCTCCTATGCAAAGTAGGAACAATGTAACCTCCACATCCCAAATAGAGTGGGAAGCTAAGAATGAAGGATCCTGGTAGAAAATATTATCCCTTTCTCTCGGAAAGATCTTATAAGGGAAGATCCAAGAGGGCCTTTGTTAGGGGGAAGAGAATAAGAGGAAATGACATGAGGTGGAGAAGAGGGAGGGGGAAATGGGATAGGAATAGAGAGAGGGGGTATGGAAGAAGAGGTTAAAAAATACCGAGGGGGCCAAGATGAGTATAATAAGGGGAAGGGACAGGGAGTGGAGGAAGAGAAGTGAGGGTAGAGAAAGGAGGTGGAGAATGAGAGGCCAGTGAGAGGGGGAAAGGAAGTAGAGGATGGAGGAGAAGGAAGAAGGTGGGAATTAGGGGAAGAGATACTAGCAGTTGAATGGTGGGGAATGAAGAAATCAAAATACTTGTAAAGGAGTAAAATCAACCCATAATGCAAATGATTCACCCGTTTACCCCATTTTACCAGATTGATAGAATGTTACACATAATTGATAATGTATAATAGGAAACTAACATCACAAATCATAAAATAATTGAGGAAAATGAGATTGAAAGAGGGCATTACTAAGAATCTACCCTCTAAATTTATAAAATTTATGACCAAGAGCCCCACAAAGTGTGAATCGAGCAGACAGTGGGGAATTGAATCCTAAGAAAAACCTCCATTCTTGTGAACCAAGGATTCGCCATCACCAAGAAATTTCCATTCCTCCTCATCTAGGTCAATCTTGTTCTTCAAATATATCAAACCCTTACTCTTGATACATGTCACTTTAGCAATAATTTCTTCATTTATTTTGAAGTATTTACCCTTGTAAATCACCTTCCTGTCACTCTAGTTTTTTAAAAATTCTTGGGATAGATGAAATTCCACCCCAATAATTATTTCCATGAACTTGGAGAAGCCCCCATTATGTAAGATGGTGATAGTTCATCATTGTTCCTCCATTCATCAATTCTGACCAGCTCCACTCTACATTGATCACCTCCCATTCTTGAAAATCAGGCCAAAATCACCAACACCTGGATTTAATATAATGAAAATGTCAAAATTATGAGAACAAAGGTACAAATAAAAAGGCCAAGGCCTCCACATGTTCCTATGCCAATGTGCCATCGTAATTGACTTTTCATCATTGATCACATTAATATAAAAAGTGGGGGTTCATCCCTATTCCAAACTTGGAAATTATTAATTTTAACTCCCACGTTATCCATGATATCTACTAATTTATTTCCCTCTCGATAAGTATGTTGGATCATGCACTCTTGGAAAGTGTTGATGATCTGAGTAGCTTCTTCCATCATATTTTTAATTGTTTAGTTAGGTTGAGTTCTCCCTTTAAGACAATTGGTGATGTTCAAAGAATTCCCTTCAACAATTATTCTAGTAACATTGAGATCTCACATAACTCTAAGACCCCAGAGGAATCTAGATCCTCCGCGCGGTGATTTGAATTATTGCCCATGGGGCCAACATATAATCTAATGACTTGACCATTATCATTTCGATGTACCCTCCTCCTCCCACTCTTCCTGGTTTCCTTTGAATCACCATCATAATTGAGCTTGATCCAACCGGGTTTTAAGAGGATTCCATTTAATATGTTCTCTAGAAATCTCAAAATCATTCCCCTATTGGAAATTTTGTTAAGCCCCATAGCTCAAGGATCGTTATCTCCTCTACTCTATTTGGTATTATTAGAAGGTCTAAAATTAGATATTTCCTATTTTATATCATCAACCAAACCATTAGTGGCTCTTAGGTTTTTTGTCCTTAAAGATTGTAGTGTTGAGCTTTCCGATTTTTCAAATGATGTGATGGAAAGAAATCCTCCAAATAATTCTAACAATGGATTTTTTAGAGGGGAAGCCCCATTGTTCCTAAGAATAAAATATAGACTCAGGAAAGGTCCAATTGATGTTCCAAAACTTTAGATAATACTCCCAACAAGATCTAGCAAAGTCACAATGCAATAAAATATGATTTAATATTTCCTTATAATTTTTGCGATAATGCACCTATTCGGAAAATGTTGACCTCATTTCACCCAATTGTCAATGGTTAAGATTTTTGTTATGGAGAGCATTCCAAAGAAAGTGGTTGATCTTGGGAGTAAGCACTTTCAACCAAACCTTGTCCCATTCGAATTGTGGAAGTTCGGTTCAGCTTGAGCGTATAGGAAAATTTAATTGAGTAAATCCCATCAAAGGAGTTGTTCCAAATAAATTCATCTTGTTTTTCAATTCTAGGAATGTGTTGATTGTTGATAATATTCTGAATCTCAACAAGATTTCTATCATTGGAGATACCCTCATCCCTGAGGTTGACCCAAGTATTATTGTTGTTGTATCCACTAAATTTTCACCAAACTAGTTCTTGAACTGAGTATATAGCTGAAATTCATCCTCGAGTTTGTCAAGAGGGAATTTGGTGGCCCATATTTCCTTCCAAAACATAATATCATCACCATTACCTAATTTCCATCTCTTTACCTTTGCTAATAAAATTTGTACATTTAGTTAAATCATTCCAAAAGGAGGATTCATATGGGATATCATCCTTGTGCATCCATTTGAGGTTATTCTTAGAGAAAATATACTTAAGACAATAGATATCCAAGGGTGATCCTCTTTGATCAATCTCCACCCCATCTTTGTAATCATAGCCTTATTCATCAAGCTGATATTATTTATACCTAGACCACCACATATCTTAGGAAGGCATACCTTCTCCCAAGAGACCAATGGGATTTTATTAATTTCTTCCACCCCCAACCACAAGAACATTTTTCAAATTCTTTCTATTTTGTCAATTATAGTTCTTGGAATCTAAAAAAATAAACATAAGATAAATTGGTAGATTCTGGAGAGTGATTTTGATGAGTAAGAACTTACCTGGTTGGGAGAGGACCGTGCACCCTTCTTTCATGAAAGCTTCTTTATATCCTCAAGGAAAAGGTTAGGTTGAGGAGAAAGTTGTCAATATTTTGTATACAACCATCACTAAACATGAAGCATACTCACATAATCAGATTATTTACACCCTTTGGGCTTATCATACAATTGTTTATTCACCTACTAATTCTAAGGATGTCCCCCTTATGGAATTAGGTATCCCATTGCTTCAATTATCTCTTAAAAGACATTATCAAAGATAATGACCTGTCATAAAAAATGGTTTTATGAGCTCAAAATTCTAGATGCTAAGCATATGCAAGCCCTTAAACATATTCAAATACATTAAGAGTGGGTCAAGAGGGAATAAATAAGATATTTTGAAGTAATTAAATCCATGTTAGTGATGTTGTACTCAAATAAAATCAAAATAATATAACTACAAAGGCTACAATTAAAGGCAAGTTTAATCCCATTTGGTTAGGCCCTTTTCGTCGGTTGGTAAGAGGCTAAGCCCCAATGTCTACCAATTTTCAATACTTAAGGAAAGATTATAGATGATCCTATGATATCATGTGTTTGTGATAGGGAAAATTTTAAGACCCCCAAAATAATTTGTTAAAATTCCTTGGAAAATTTGTGAAAATTAACTTCCACGCTAATCATGGATATGAAGAAAATGGATTTAATATTGTATGTTACTGTCAACAACATAAAATATGTTGTTAGATGACAACATATATTATGTTTTCGGCTGATAGTATATGATGTTGGCCACAATCATATGTAATTTCATTTTTTTGAAAATAGAAGTTAAAATAACAAGCTTGATGAGAAATATGTCCTCACAAAATATGCTTTGCAAAGAAATTTTTTTAAAAAAGTTGTTTTTTGTGAAAAAATGGAGATTTCGCTAATTTTGTATGGATTTTTTTATGTTAGAAGATTAAAGCTTTTTTATATGCTACCAATCGGTAGCCTAAAATATGTTGTTTTTTGGTATCATGTTTTATGCTACCATCCGATATCATATATTATGCTATCGAACAATAGCATTAAAAATGCCACCGATCGATAACATAAAGGTGAATATCACAATTTTCTATTTCATTGGACTGGTGAATTGAGCCTTTAAATTAACTTCTACCCATAAACGTTTGGTGACCCGGTCCAAATTCCTACCCTAAAAATTTAGCAATTTAAAATTTTAAAATTTTGAATATTCATGAACTAACTAATATTCATGATTTGTAAACTCTTTACTTTGGAACTGTCTATAAAATCACAATTATATGTTGTTGTTTTACTTTCAATTTGAAAATAACAGCTTTTAGATCTAGTCAATAGATTCCTTGTTCTTTAGAACAAAGTAATGCAGAGAAATAAAAAATTCTAACTTTATGAACACCAATAATTTTATCCTATAAACCTTTAGAGGAGGAAAACCAAGTTGGGAAGGGAAAAATTTATTTCTTCCAACTTTTATTGGCCAATTTAAATAGGAAGTTACAAAATTTATAATAAGTATGAAAGAGAAGTAGATAATATCTCACACTTCCTCCCAATTATTTGTTTGTTCTCGCCTTCAAGCTCCCTTCTTCTACAAACTCAATTCCAAAGACTAAGAACTCTTTCTCACTTACTCTCATGTATTTGATGATCCATTCCTTTGTTTTCCCAAGTATTTATAGCCTCCCCATGTCCTCCCATGCATGAAGAATGGGAAAGGTCATGGAAGGGAAGGGACAAATTCGAGATGCTCTAAATTAATGTCTATTCATGCTTCCATTTACTTTTCTATCCAAAAGTGACAAGACCAATGCCCAGTGCAGATTAGTGGTCATAGGATGGCCACCCTAGTTGGGTGGTGGTTACGGGGTCACCACCATGGTGGACGGTGGTTCGTAATCGCCACTCTGCACGCAGAGCGGTGGTTCTCGTTAAAATGCTAACATTACCTCCTTTTCTCCATTTTCTCCTTCTGGTGCTAGCTAATCTGATGAAGTAAAGTCATATAGGATCCCTATGGATCACACTTCCCCTACTTAGGAGGATTTTAGTCCCAAAAAATCATAGTGGGGGAGTAGATGAGGTAATAGTTCCCTCACTTTCTCCTTTGAGTACCACCAGGCTTGCCTTGGTGTCTTTCATTTTAGTCCAACCTCGTGAAGACTCTTGCAGACCTCTCCTTTTCTCTCTAACCTTCGCTATAACACCACATCCTCCTCCAATTCACCTCATGAGTCTAAGATGAAATCCTCAATGAAAGGAAACAATTGTAATCCTTCATCTTCATCTAGCATGGATGGCTCATATAGGTACAGCCGTCACATTTTACTACTAAGTACATCCTCATAAATGGTGGAAAATCAATTCGAAAGGCATTTTCACCAACTTGTTCCAATATGGTTAAAGGTCCATATCGTAGTGCCTTGAGCTTCCGTGCTTGACCTTGAATTCTCTCCTTGCTCAAGTAAAGCCAAAATATGTCTCCAACATAAAGCTTATGCTCTCTCCTATGTTGATCGGGTCTAGCCTTGTACTTGGCTTGGGATTTCTCCAACTGTTCTTTGACCTTGAGATAGAATGGTCAGATCCTCTCATTGAATTTGTTTTCTCTAGTCACCTTTGTGTCTCATTTCTCCTCCTCATCTTGTTGTCCCACTACTATGTCTAGTGGATTTGTAGGTATATATCCCAAACATGCTTCAAAAGGTGACTTCATGTTGGATGTGTGTACTTCCCAGTTGTAGGAATGTTGAATGTAGGCTAAGGAATCATCCTAATTCCTTGGGTGTTTACATTTATACCCTTTGATCAATAGTACCAAAGTCCTATTCATCACCTCTCTGTCTATCCATCTCTTTGCGGATGGAAAGTAGTGCTCTAAGTAACCCGGTATTTATCTTATCCCATAGTGTAGTCCAAAATTCCCCAAGAACCACGGGATCCCTATCATAAACAATAGAATTTGGCAATCCAAAATGCACCCATACATTAGAAAAGAAAATATCTATTGCCTCATATGCTTTTACTATATTTTTACATGTCATAAGAATGCACATCTTACTCGAACCTATCAAGATCAATATAGAGATAGTCATGGCCATGCTTAGACATATCTAATCCTCATAGAAATTCCATAGTAATGTCCTCCCACAAATGAGTAGGTACTATTAAAGGCATATACAAACTGTTGGGCCCCTATGATATTGGCTAAGTACAAAAAGGCGTGTAAGCACACAAGGCCTAGTTCAAGGAACGTGCACAAGGATAAAGCACACAGGCGGGGTTTAGAGAAGGTTTTAAGGAAACCCGTGGCACATGTGTGGACAAAACCAAGGGTTTGGGACTTAGCCATTGTTTTTTCGTAACACGTGAAAAGCATGACTGCATCGTGCATGCAGAGTGGATAAGGTGCGAGCTTTGGTGATAGGATGGCCCAGGAAGGAACATGCCTGGGGTAGAAGCTTCTAGAAGATCATCATGGTAAAAGGTGGAAATCTCGGACTAGGAAGTAGCATGCCCACATGGAGGACCACATTCGACACTTGGCATCGATCGTAGGTGTTGGAGGATGAGTTGGTAGCCCGAAATCCTATATATACAAGCACTGCAGCAAGAAAAAACGAGATATTGGGTGAGCTATGCAAAAATACTTTGCAAGAACTCTGTTAGTTTGGGAAATTATGCTTAGGGAAGGATGTATCAAGGGTATGGGGTTATAAATTTCTTTTGTGAGCCTAGTCATATGAGTCCAGATATAATGCATGACTGTGGTCTACTTCTCTGTAACATTTTATAATGACTCCATGAATATAATGAGGTTACCAGTTTACAATGAATATGAACATTGATGATTCTAATGCATACATATTTCTCAGAATTCTTTTGCATTTATGTTTATGATTAAGTATGAGTGTTTGTACAACTTCTTTTTGTTTTGGTATAAGTTATCCAATATGTTAAGCATTTTTCTATCTGGAATGACTGCAAGGATCTAGAAGTCATTCTGAGCTCTATGATGCTTGTATGTTTTACTCCTTTCAAAACCCTTGAACATGGATCATAGATGATGTTTCCCACTAAACTCACATAAAAGAGACTCAGCTCCCACGCGTGCCTCAAGTGAGTGCCCAGTGCCATTGGGTGATAGGCCGACATGCATGGGGTACCTTTCTTTTGTGATAAGGGTAAAAATGACTACATCTTGGTTCTATTACCGGGACCTCTTTTGAAGTTTTAGTGGGAAATGGCATACATCATGATCTAGGTAATGAGTAATGATAGAACATTTAACTCTAGAAAGTGTTGAATCATGGTTTAAGAGCACATAGGATGAATTTTCTCAGAGATTTGGCATTGGACCTGAGTTTGATGCACGTAAATGGGTAGAAGAGAACCTCTACCATGATTTATATGAAACATTTTTCTATTGTTTCCTAGTAGAGCTGTATGAATGGCTCTCAACGTATGCATCTAGATCAAGTTGGTATTATATATCACGCGTGTGGACCCAATAATATTACCAAAGGCTGCAGGATATAGATCTAACACGGACTCATCTTTGTGGATCATTGGTGGGAAGGTGTGTTGACTAGCTACACTCTGGAGTACACTATTTGCATGTATTCTTTCCTGGAAGTTGTTGAGTTTGAATTTATGCGGGAGCTCAAAGGCTCATTTCTACGTGTTATCCCTCTGGCAATGAAAATCCTTGTTGTTACTTTGGGTTTAGAGAAATTTCCAATGGTGGGCTAAACCATCTTGAGTCTTGGGTGAGGGAGCTAGGTGGAGGAAGAAGGAAAATATTATGATGGAGAAGGAAAAAGGAGGAGAGACAGATCAAGTATAGTGAAGCACATGAAAGGGAGATTCCTAGATGACGTGAGGCTGGATCAAGTGTGAAGGAGTTGAGGTTCATGTGGAGGATGTGGAACCCGAGCGAGTCTATGCTTTACCCCATCTTGGAAAGTGCATAAGAGAGACCCATTCGGATTATGATGAGAGTTACTCATGTGGAGAAAGAAGAGTTGTTGGCACGTATCTAAACCCACCCAGTGACCAAACCCTAGCACTTGGTTTTCCAAAACAAGGAAGAAGTATCATTGACCCAGTTGGAATCAGTGGAAGTGACAGATTTGCACCTAGGAGGTATAATTTTTAGTTCCCACTTCTATGGCTACACATATCCCCATATTTGGAGGATTCTTTAGATAAGGAGAAAGTATACAAGCCTTTGGTCTCACGTTGATAGCGGTAGTGGGGCATTATCACAAATTGTCGGCACATAGTTCAGTGGAACCTTGGGGGCACTTGGCACAACTCCTACAAGACCTGGTGGACCTAGTGGTTCTGGTGGATCTGGTGGCTCAGGAGGCATAGGACCGGGTTAGCTTGGTGGATCCATTGGTGGGGGGAACATTGGAGGAAACCAAGGCTCTAGCTCATGAGGACAAGGGCCCTAGCCACCCCCTCAAGTATTCTTTGAGATGTCGTTACACTTGCCAGATTACAGGTATTGAGGATGTTGTAGAGCATGTTCACAAATGTGAGCTACTATGGCGCGCAAAGGGGATCACAACCTCAGAGTGGAAGGCTAGTCAATTTGTAACAATGTTGCAAGGGCACGCACATAGCTGGTATAGGAAATATGACCCCCATCAAATGGTGGTGGATTACACTACTTTAAAGAACACCTTCTTGGCAAAATTCCACATCCCTGAGTTTAAACAGAAGAGCATCGCCCTGAAGGAAATTCAATAGGGAATGGCAGAGAGAGTGTGCAGGAGTATGATGCACACTTTAAAACTCTCTTGTCTAAGTTATCATATGATATTCACCCTTCACATCATGCTTAATGGTCTAGTGGAGGATTGATTACCCCTTTTAGAAGGGCCTTATCTCATAAAACTTTCACAGGCCCGCATGAAGTGTTGGAATCTACTATACACACTAAGGCTATTGGTAGTGTTGATACTAGAGTTAGCCCATTCCTGGAGGCTCAAAATGTTGCTATGGCTAAGCATCTAGAAAAATTTTCTGTAAAATTAGCCCATGAGACTTGCAGAGGTTTATGGTGCATAGATTATGAAGTAGAGGGGCATGTCAAGGGTAGTTTTCCCCAGATGGCAATACGCGCCATGACATTAGACTGTGAAATTTTTCATAGGGACTATGATGCAAGTAGGTACCCCTTGTTACAACATGTAATCTGGAAGAATTTTTCTTGCTACTGTAAAATTTGCACTTCTACAACCCATGATACCAAGGACTATAGGCTCATTGATCAGATCTATGAGGCCATTGATCATGGGGTGCACAAAACCAGCATTTCTAGTAGTTCTAATGGTGATGATCACCACTATGAGGAGTGCGCAGATGGTGGCATGCGTAAAAGGGGATTTTGTGGTCATGGTAACCGTGGAGGAGGAAGGACTGAGTTCCTATGTGGAAACTATTTTAACTACGGGTCTACGAGAAAATTATAAATGGTAGTTCCCGGACTATTACAGTGATCATGGTGTGGAAAGGAGCACAAGTATGATGAATTCCCATAGTTTTTGAGAACATGAATCAGCAGTAACGGAAAGACAAGGGCACTGCAATGGTAAGCATCAAGAAGATAGACACACAATGGATGTCGCGGGTGACACATGATGCAGGTTTAGAACTTGTTTTAGTAACAACAAGAGCAGAGGCTGCATGTGCAAAGGAAATACCAAGATAGAGGACCTTGGTTTTAAGAGAGGAATCAGTTCATGGGAATTACCTAGACCTTGCGCATCAAAAGGAAATATATCAAGATACCATGGATGTCATTAAGAGTTTACAAGGAGAAATCCAATGACTAAAGGAGTAGCCCAAGAGGGAGGAGCAAAGGAGAAGGTTCGAGGCACCAAAGGATGACCTGGATGAGGACAAGGAAGTATGTAAAATTCTATGGCATGAAAATGTTATTCCCTTGCTAGGGGCATGGTTAAGGGAGAAGATACCACGCATTGGAGAAGAGTGTGAGAGATAGATCCTACATGTAAACCTTCCCCCTCATAGCCTTGACTATGACAAATAAATCACATTGGATGTAGTTGTAGATGGATGGCTCCTTAGTAATATCCTCATTGACATAGGCGCGGAGGTCAATGTTCTCACATTGGATGCTTGGCATCAGATGGGAAGGCCTACATTACAACCATCTTCGAATGTGTTGTATATGGCAAAAAAATGAAGGATATGCCCATTGGTGTCTTAAGGGATGTAACTATCACTATCCAGGGAGCTAAGTTTACTGGGGACTTTGAAGTCTTGGCACTCGCCAAGGTGGACAACTTCCCAACACTACTTGGGTGCCCATGGTGTTACAAGAACAATGCCGACCTTTAGTTCAAAAAGGGGTACGTCAGTTTTAAAAATAAGGAGCAGTTATTATACCCTTGGATGATCGGAAGCCAACACCCTATACTAAAACTTTGGGGGAAGAAGCCCTGAACATGATATATGTATGCTCAATCAAGGATCCAGAGATAATCCATCCTACCAATAGAGTTATCCAATTTGAGGATGCTCAGTCAGTGAGTAACACCACCAACTTAGCATGTGATAATTGGGTGCATGGGACTTATGAATTAATTAGACGAAGTTGAGAGGATTGGTAACAAAAGTAACAAAGGCACGTACGGTCTGGTGCCTAGGAGAAAAAATTACCTAAGTATTTAGGAGGGGCCTTCCCTGAGACCTTTTTATAGGAGATGGAAGCTCAGTGGAAGGAGGAGAAGGAATGAAGAGGGATGTTAAGTTATGTCCTACTTAGCATAGTAGCACGGTGGTGGGATACACATCAAGAGAGCCTTTTGGAATGACGCGAGGTGAGAATTTCTCTCTCTGTTAAGTTTTCTAGAAGTAACATGCCCATCGCCATCAAGGACTACCATGGTAAGGAACCCGCCTCTTTCCACATCCAAGCTTATGATAGGGTCTCTGGAGAGAAGGCGCATCCAAGCTTATGATAGGATCTCGGAGAGAATTCGTGGAAGCTTTGCCACCATCCCTTTGGGTACACAAGTTGTATTCTACACTACAAGGTTACACACGCGCATGGTACATACATTTTGAGACACACCGCCAAACAGAAATTGGCAAGAGCTAGTAGCTGACCTCATTCAAATGTTTGAATATCAAAGTACCAAGCCATCAGTTGATAAGGCATTGCAAGTTGTTAAGTGCCTTACCATGGGGGATAGTGCCATGGTAGAAGATAGGCTATTGGAATTACTAGGTGAACCAGGTTTAGAGGTGTGCTTTGAAGAAGAAGTAGAAGAAGCAGAAGAGATCCAACTTGAGCATACGTGCTTGGAAAAGGAGAAAAGGAAATTAGTATATGTTATTGATGCAGAGGAAGTAAAGATCCTGGATGTTAATCATTCTTTGGGGATGCGTGAGGTAGTGGATAGTGCTAATGCTTGCATGCACGCCTACCATGAGCCTTTAAAGATAAAGAATGTTAGCATCAACTTAGAAGAGGAACCTAAGGAAGCTATCATTGGAGATTACTGGTCAGAGAAGGAAGTCTCTAATATCATAGATCTTTTGCATGAATTTGAGGACTTATTCTTGCGCAGGTTCCATGAGCTCAAAGGTGTCCACCATTCCTTGGGGGAGATGAGGATAAAGTTGAAGGACGGTGCACACTCGATCAAGAAGAGACCCTACTGGATGAATCCCAATTTACGTGAAAAGGTAAAGGAAGAGATAGAAAAAATGATAACTTCTGGAATCATTGAAGTTGTGGAAGAATTGGAATGGATAAGTCTGATGGTGATAAGCATCAATAAGGATGGGTGGATTAGGATATGCATGGATTATAGGGAATTGAACATGGTTTTTGTCATCGATCATTTTCCAACCCCCTTCACTGAAGAAATTTTAGAGGGAGTCGTTGGGCACAAAATCTATTCCTTTACGGATGGATTTTTGGGGTATCACCAAGTTTGGATTGTAAAGGAAGACCAGGAGAAGACAAATTTTTCCACTAAATGGGGAATTTTTGCATACACGGTCATGCCCTTTGGGTTGAAGAATGCGGTTGTTGTTTTTTTTTGTGCACAGTGGTTCAGGAATTCTAGGACTTCATCCACAAATTCAACCAAGTTTATCTGGATGATTGGAAAGTGTATGAGATATTGAAAGACCTTGTGATAATTTGAGGTGATGTTTGAGAGATGTCACAATTAAGGATATCTCTCAACATTAAAAAGTGTGTCTTTACTACACCCTTTGGGACTTTATTGGGGCACATCATATGCAAGGAGGGCTTGCTAGTAGATCCTATCAAGGTTGCAATTATTATGGGATTGGGGGAACCTACTAGCCAAACCGTAGTGCATGAATTTCTTGGGAATACAGGTTATTACAGAAAATTCATCAAGGGGTATGCCAAGATAGCCGCGCCTCTAGAAGAATTACTCAAACATAAAAGTGCCTTCCATTGGGGAGAGGCGGATTAGAAGGTGTTTGACATATTAAAGGATAGGCTTGTCATCACGCCTATATTACATTTTCCCTCTTGGGATAAGCCCTTCCATATTCATGTAGATGCCTCAGGAACGGCCATTGGAGTAGTGCTTCGCAGCATACCAAAGTGAAGGAATTTACCCTCTATGTTTATGCAAGTGAAGTTAACAAGAGAGAAGAATTACACCACAACTGAGTGCGAGGCATTGTCAATGATCTACACACTTTTCAAGTTCAGATAGTATCTTCTAGCAACACCCTTTGTATTCTACACCAACCACATGGCATTAAAGTATTTAGTGAACAAGCCCATTCTACAAGGGCGCATATGTTGGTGGGTGCTATTATTTCAAGAGTTTGAGTTTACGGTAGTTGTGAAGCCTGGAAAAAGTAATTATGGACCTGATCATCTATCAAGGATTGATTTAGGGGAGGACACGTAGAGTATTGAAGAGGCTATGTCATACGTGTAATTGTTTAGGTTGTGGCATGTGCCCTCAGACTTGGAAGAGATTGCGGTATTCCTAAAATAACTTTTGGTGTCAGAAGGGATGAAGACGTTAGAAAGAAAGCAACTAGCTATACGCATCACGCCCTACATGTTGATCAGTGGGGACTTATACAAGTTAGGGCATGATGAAGTTTTGTGCAGATGTGTATTAGAGCATGAGTGCCTTGCCATCATAGAGGAAGCACATGGAGGAAGTGCAGGTGGACATTATACAGGTGACGTCACTGCGCATAAAATTTTAATGGCAAGATTATGGTGGGAAACTCTATATAAGGATTGTAAAGCATGTGATCATTGTGGTGCATTGGCAATCCAGGAAAGAGAGATGAAATGCCTTTGTTCCCTATCCCTAGCGTTGAAACTTTTGAGAAATGGGAAATAGAATTCGTAGGCCCTATTCCACCAGCAACATGTAGGACCATATCATGCTATGTAATCACTTGCACAGATTATTTGACAAGGTGGGTAGAGGTAGCTCCAAATAAAGATTGCACAACAGCCACAATGGTAATATTTCTATAGGAGAACATTATCACAAGGTATAGATTTCCTTTATGTTTAACCACTTGGCTTGATCTGAAAACGTGATGTTGTAATTTTTATCACTTTTATAGTTTCCAAAGATCGTGATTTTTTAACCAATTTTAAGTATTCTTGAATCCACAAATTGATTAAGTTCTGATTATTTTGCATCCATAGAAGTGCGGAAAACTTGTGTAGCAAAGAAATAATCAGAAAACTGAAAAGACTCAGATAACAAAAGAGATTGTTTACGGGGTTCGGAATTCCTACGTCCCCGGGTTCAGATTGAACCGATCCATTAATAATATTGAATTGCAAGTACAATAACCCTTACAAACAACCAATAATGAATCAAAACCTGTAAATGAGCTGATCAATGTCCCAAGAACTCTGAAAAATAACAGAAACTCTCCCAAGAACGATCCGTGGCTCCTACAGTGTTTTCACAATGTGATCTCCCTGCAACTGTGTTAGAAAAACACCTACAAATGGAGATTTAAAAACATTCCATGAAAACAAATCATATTTCTGAGATCAGATCTGAATTCTGAACATTTTTCATGTTTACACCAAGTCACAATTCGGACTAGAAGTGCATTGAAATTCGTGTTTTCCAACTGGCTGTCTTGAAGATCCCTGTTAAAATCTGCATTCAAAGCTTCCAAAAACAGGTTAAAAATCATCAAAAAATATCAAACCTTATATCGTTGGAATCTTCTCAGAATTCTCTACATTTCATCTTTTTACTCCAAAAGCCCAATCTGAGTGTACGGCCTTCAAAAATGGAGTTCTCTGCAATCTGGTCCTTAAGCTCTTTACACAGACCTGTACCCCCTTGTATAAGTTGAAGCGCCCCATTTTATAGCTTGTTGTGCTCCCTTGGCGGGTTGGCTGGCTGGATTGGCTTTAGATCCATGAGGTCAGGGGATCAAATCCCGCCTCCTATCATTTTGCCACGGATTTGTTTTTGTTTTAAATGGGATCAAATCCCAATGAGTGGCATTTGATAAGATGGGATTAAATCCCAAGTTTGGCGTGGCATACATGTCAAATGGGTTAAATCCCATAAATGGCGCAGCATGATAAGGTTTAAGGGATAAAAATCCCATGTGAAGCGGCTAAGGGTGAAGGCACATTGTTTAAGGCTTTAATTAAGCCTTTCCACGCATGGTGAAGCCACTAAACCGCTTCATCCTCCTTCTGCCACGTGGGACAGTCCACGCATGGCTTTAAACAGCCGCTTCAACAACCACTTTCCACGTGGTTAAAATCATATGCATGTTTAATACTTAATACTAATGTATTTAAACATTAATATTTATATATATGTGGCATTTCGGACAATGGTCTTACCAAAATAATATTATTTCGACCCATATAATGTGCCCTAGAAATAATCCTGTAGTCCACTTGTCGTCTCCCATTAGGCAAATCGAGCGAATTCGACGAGTGTTGGCAAGCCACGTGTCACAGTGCGATTGGTCCAAATATTGACCAGTTGACCAGAGTTGACTTTCCCGTTGACCGAACTTTGACCGAACATATCTAGAGCTCCCGATGTCCGTTTTTCGCGTTCTCACAGTCGTTGGAAAGCTCTCGAGATGATCTACTGCACTGAAACCATTTAGGGATGTTTAGGGAACGTTTTCAAAAATGATCCCCTGATCACCGATAGGGATACGCATTGCTTAAATGAGACCGTGAGGATCTGTTAGAAGAATTCATGGTAGCTCATCACAAGACTACCCCTTATCACCCACAAGAAAATTTAACCACGGAATCATTTAATAAAATATTGAGTCATACCCTGACCAAAATTTGTGATGTCAGAAGAAAAGATTGGGATGACAAGGTATCAGCCGTATTATGGGCTTACAGGACAAATTATAAAAGGCTGAACAAAGCCACACCATTTTAATTGGTGTTTGGCATGGAAGTTGTTTTTCCATTTGAATTCATGTTACCTTCTCTATGAATAGCGCACTCGGGAGGGTCAAGCTAATGAGCAAGCACTGGAAGAAAGAATTGACAAACTAATGAAGTTGGATGAGAGACGATCACTCGCTAGGTGGAGCCAAATAATAGAAAAAGCAAAGCAAAAATCATGGCACAATCACCACATTAGAAACAAGAAGTTTGAGGTTGGGTAGATGGTCTTACTATATGATTCTAAGTTTTTGTGCCATCCTGGGAAGTTAAAGGTCCATTGGTTAGGTCCCTATAAAATCTCGTACATCCTTGACTCGGGCGCGTGCCAGTTACAAGCGATGGATGGAATGAAATTTCTTGGACACTTCAATGGGAGTAGGTTGAAGCCCTACTATAAATAAGTCTTCTTGGTGTTTGTAAATAAGGAAATTTTTCCAATTAGTTTAGAATTTCCTTTATGCATTTCTTTTCTTGTGTTTCCCTTTCATGTTGTTGTTTTGTTTTGCACCTTGGGTGTCGGTAACCCTTATTACTCTTTGAGGATTTTTGAGTGCGTAGAGGACCACACATCATTTTAGTGTGGGGTGGAGTAATGTGAAGGAGAGCATGGGTAAAGTACCAAGGAAGTTGTGGTGAAAATCCCGGTTGAATGGCCCTGTTGAAAGAGGTGCATGGAAAGAAAAGATGGAAAAGGATGATTGGTGTCAAGATAAGGCTACTCTCAGATCCCACGTACAAAGGAAGAAAAAGTGCATAAGCAACATGAGGTAGAGCAAGAAAAAATCAAGACAAAAGAAGTGCCTTCAGCATAGGTGATGCGTGTGCAAGAGTCTCATGTCTAGATGGATTGGTTGCGTGCCAGAAGGTTGGAAGATTACCCACGTAGGGTCAGGCGCATGAGTTAAAGTGCTAAAGTCAGGCTTTGTTTGAAAAAGCTACATTAAATGTAAAAAGTATGGTGGTAGGTGAAGTAGCATTTAATGCTTAAAAAGGAAAAACTATAAATAGAGGGTTGAGGAACTTCATTATTCACTTTGTGTATAAGGAGAAAGAAGTGCTTTTGTATTTTTGTAAACTAGGGCTTCCAAAACTGATCCGTGTGAAGAAAAAAATTTAAAGAGGTTGAGCATGGGTGACTAGTGTGGATCTGCAAACCAGAAAAAGAGGGATTTCATGGGTGTAAAAGAGTTGTGAGGAGGCACCATCTTGTGAAAGGATTATCCCAGCTAGGGTTTGAAGAACTAGGGCACGGGTTTAAGGAATTTTCTTCGCAAATTCGAGATCTAAGGTGGGAAAGAGTGAAAGAACAAAGTTACACGAAGTGATTAAAGTAAGAAGTAAACCTAGACAATGGCACCCAAGAAACCAGTTAGCACACCCAAGAAGGGAAAGGGAAAGGGAAAACAATAAGAAACCGACGCACATACAAATGAAGAGTGGTATGCAGAAATGCAGTACCCAAATGGAGTAATGTTAGGGAAGGAGTGGAAGTCCCATCTAAGTAACATGTCTGTAAATGACTAACCTAGACAATGGCACCCAAGAAACCAGTTAGCACACCCGAAGAAGGGCAAGCGAAAGGGAAAACAATAAGAAATTGACGCACATACAAATGAAGAGTGGTATGCAGAAATTCAGTACCCAAATGGAGTAATGTTAGGGAAGGAGTGGAAGTCCCATCTAAGTAACATGTCTGTAAATGACTATAATCATTATATGAGCATGATCAAGAAGGAGATGGCGCTGGAGCTAGTGCACCCAACAAATAGAAGGACACTAGAGGGCTTGCCCATCTATAACGATGACGTGAAGGTCAAGTTGGAAAAGGTAGGGTTATTACAACTCTTTGAGTTTCCTTACTTTGGGAAGCCTGAGTGCCTCTATCAATGGCTGATGTCACGCGTGCATGAGGACTACTTCCATTTTGTGGGGTACAAGATGTGCATTACCCCTCAACTCATCTCACATTTCATAGGCCTCATCTATGAAGGAGACGGTTTGGAAGATGACCTAGGTGATAAAGAGGAAATTAAGGAGACTATCACTGCCTACGCATACAAAAAGGGGTCAAGATATTATGATATCACAGACATCAAGGACCCAGTAATGAATGAGAATGGCCACACATCTGGTGACCAAGTTAAATGGCTAGGAGAGATGGACCCAGGTCAATAAGCCATGGTTACATGTTTGCAAGAAAATCTCAGAGGGCACCATCTACAACTTGTTTGCATTCATCATAGATGAGATTGTAAGTTACGTGAAGGAAGGAGATAGGATCCTATTTGGTAATGTCCTACTGAAAATCATTTTTTCAAAGATTGGAGTACCTGATGCATTAGAAAAATTCATATGGGAGTACTCGGTTGAGGAACCTTCACCTGTAAAAGATTTGAAAAATACGCATGTGACTCCATGACAACCGTGCACAAAGCGCGCCTGGAGAAATGGTATACACGCCTAAGGAACACATTCGGGGTAGAATGGAGGATTCCCAAACAACTACCAGTGGCCACCAAAGGAGAAGTATAATTTGTTATGTACCAGCATTTCTACTTGGGTAGGTTCAAACTGATAGATGAAACATGGAGCCCATGGTGCAAGCTTCCCTTTGCCTTCACAACTCAATACTTTCAAGTGGGAGTAAACATGTTTAAAGAGTCCAAGAAGCTAAAAATGGACCTTGGTAATCTGGATCGGGAGCACAGGGAAATGTGCAAAGGGTTGGTCTACCCAACAAGTGTGTGTATATGGAGAGGTATGTATTGCATGAAGTACAAATGACAAATCCCATGACCTTTCCCATTGCAGAGAGGATCCATGGTGGGCATGTACCTCCATAAAAGACTCAAATTGGAGAAGGGCACATATTTTGAAAATGAGGTATCTATGCCTAGGGATCCAACTGGTAGGAAGAAACCCATGCCCAAGAAGGTGGAAAAGGATCTAGAGAGGAGAATACCAAGTGTTGGGGAAACACAGGTAATAGGATCCCCTAGGACAAGCACTAGGACAAGCATGTATTCATGCAAGAAGAGGCCCTTAGTCAAGGAAAAGACTCCAAAGCCAGAAAATCCATCAGACAAGGAGTCCTTGGGAGAAGAAGAAATAGAGTCACCTACACTAGAATCCCTGGTTAGGAAGAAGTAGAGGCTAGAAGAGGAGACCGCCTCAGAAGATACTAGAAGTTTGGACAAGCGCATAGGTGAAGAAGAAGCTAGCGAAGAAGATGTTAGTGGGGAAGGTAAGCTAGAAAAGGAACAAGGGCCACCTATTTTCAATGTACATGATTTGGATGAAGAAGGTGGAGAAGAGGAGCAGGGGTTCCTCTTCATGCGGTCACAAGGATAGCCAAGAAGGGAGAGGTGCCCAAGACATGAGAAGTGAGGGAGATGGTGTGCAGACGCAGAAGGCCCCAAGCCTTATGGTGGAGTAGATACCCAAGGTGGTAGAGAGAGAAGAAACAAAGGCCGTTGAGACCTTGGAGGAGGAGAAGTTGAAGTGTAGTGTTGGGCCAATGTTAAATGAGGAGAAGAGGAGAGCATGGAAAAGGACCACACAAAGCCTTTGGAGGCCCCATTTTAAGCGTAAGTATTCGTAAGGGCACATGCATGGGAGGAAGGCGTGAGAGGAGGAGAGGCTAGGGATGGGTTACATTGATGAGCTCAAAAACATGTTTTATAGTTCTAAAGCATGATTTTGGAAGAAGAGCTCATAGCCATGTCATATTTTGACAAGGAGGCTTCATACCCACAAATGAGGAAGATGCTCTCATGGGAAATTGATTCCCATCTTGATGAGCCAAAATTTGAGGTAAGCCACGGGGTAATATTAACATTTCTAGGGCCAACAGAAGATAACCCCATGGTGAACACTCAACAGCTCTCAAATGAACTATTGTGTAATGCACTGAACAAGGTCTTTGTTGAAATCGAGGCTAGACTCTTTAGGTGGAACAATAGAATCAAAGTTCGGAGGAGGACTGAACAAGAAAGAGGAAAACTAGTTGTAAGGGCTATGGACATTATCCAGAGAAACTAATCAGCGCCTGTTGCAACGTGAGCTAAAAGATGAGAAGGCCAAGGTGGGCATGGTATACAAGAAGGTGGAGGCTATAAATAATGCTATAGTATTGAAGCATCCAGACCTAGCACCCTCTGCGTAGAAGTACAGATCTTCTTTAGGATGCCTAGAGGATTTAACAAGAGTCCTCACCATGGAAAGGCAGCCATTAGCCTTGGAATCTGCAGAAGAAGTGGCCGCGCACTTGGAGAAGGAAGATAAATTGAAGGTCGTGGCATTTGTAGCAGAGTACAACAAGGTTCTTGCTGATATAAAAGTTGCTTCCCAGACTACTGAGGCCACATATGAAAATTGCGTGGATAGAGACAAAGTGGTAGGCATCTTGGTCACCACTCATGAAGTAGAACTCAAGGAGTTCTAGGAAAAGAATAAAGGGAATAGGTTAGAAAGGGCAAGAATGCTTGCCAAGGTTGAAAGAAATATTGAATCCATTAAAGCCTTAAGGGGTTCAATTAAAAACTCGTTGAAGGAACTGTACTGCAGATTACGCGAAGAATGGATGCATTGGATGATGTGGGAACAGAGTTAGAGAAAATTGCCAACACCATAAACACACAAGAAAATGGGATACGTTATAATGAGGTGAGGACCTGGTTGGTGATTTCGTCGAAAGCACAAAATGAAGTTGATGCCAATTTGCAAAAGGATTTTCCTAGCCTTTTGTAGTGATTCCATCATTCCCTATTCTTTTTCCATATTCTTTCATCCCCTTATTCTTATCCCACGGTGTAAGTCCACCATTTTATTTCCTCTCTGGAGAAGTGTTCCTACGGATGGAGAACAGGCATAGTGTGGGGTAATGTTGGGCCCCTAAGATATTGGCTAAGTATAAAAAGGCACATAAGCGCGCAGGGCCTAGTTGAAGGAATGCACATAAGGATAAAGCGTGCAGGGTAGGGTTTAGAGAAGGTTTTAAGGAAACCCATGGCATGCACATGGGTAGAACCAAGGGTTTAAGACTTAAATTTTTTTGGAATTTTGGAAGAACACGTAAAAGCATGGCCCGACTATGCATACAAAGTGGATAAGGTTCTAACCTTGCAATAGGGTGGCCTGGGAAGGAGCATGCTTGGGGTAGAAGCTTCTAGAAGCTCATTATAATACAAGTGGAAAGCTCAAGCCGGGAAGGAGCATGCCTACATGGAGGACCACATTCAAACACTTGGCATCAGATCTGAGGCCACTGGAGGATGAGTTGGAAGCCCATAAAGCCTATATATACAAGCACCTATAGAAGGAAAAAATAACCAAATAGTGGGCGGATCTCTTCAGAAATACTTCAAGAACTCTATTAGTTTGAGAAATTATGCTTAGGGAAGGATGTATCAAGGGTATGGGGTTCTAAATTTCTTATGTGAGCCTAGTCATATGATTCTAGATATAATGCATGACTACGGTTTGCTTCTCTGTAACATTCTGCAATGATTCCATGAATATAATGAGGTCACTAGGTTTACAATAAAATGAAAATTGATGATTCTAATGCATGCATCTTTCTCATAATTCTTTTGCATTTATGTTTATAATTAAGTATGATTGTTTATACAAATTCTTTCTATTTTGGTATAAGTTATCCAATATGTTAAGAATTTTTTTGTTTGGAATGACTGTAAGGATCTAGAAGTCGTTCTGAGCTCTATGATGCTTGTATGTTTTACTCCTTTCAAAACCCTTGAACATAGATCATAGATGATGTTTCCCACTAAACTCACATAAAAGAGAGACTCGGCTCCCGTGTGTGCCTCAGTGAGTGCCCAGTGCCACTGGGTGATAGGCTAGCATGCATGGGGTACCTTTCTTTTGTGATAAGGGTAAAAATGACTACACAAACCCTCCTTCATTGTATTAGGATTGTTGGTATGATAATTTTTACATGCACATATAAATTTTGATACTACTTCTTTCATATTGGGCTAGTATATGTACCTTTGCAAGTGGGCTAGGGTCTTACCAACACCAAAATGTCCTGCTACTTTCGAGGTATGTGCTTCCCTCATCAATATAATTATTTCTTCTTTTGGCACACAAAGCTTCCCAATTAGCGGAGCAACAACCTATCCTTTATATAACAATCTTTAATCCCCGTCCTTTTAGCCCCTTGGGACTACAATGCTGAAATGTCAACCCAAAGTCTTTGTCTTGGGCATATGCCTCCATTTAAGCTTCCTTCATGAATTGATCAATCTAAGAGATAGTGGCCAAGCGGAGATCCTCTCCTATGTAGGTAGCCTAGACAATATGTTTGCCACCAAGTTTTTACTACTCTTATTGTATTTGATCACCAAATGAAGTTGTTGAAGGAACCCCATACATTTGTAGTGCCTTGCTCTGCTACAACTTAGACCATGTTTACAAATAATGGAGAGGTTTGTGGCCAATGTTCACAATAGTTTCTTTACCCAACAAATAATGCTTCCATTTCTTAATGGTCTGAACTAGTGCATACATTTCCTTATCATATATTGAATATCCTCTAACTATTGAAGTAAAGGTCTCGAGAATGATCACAAACCTGGTTTACCTCCCTATATGAATACCGCATCGATAACATAATCATTGGCATCTATCTATACTTCAAAGGGATGTTGCAATTTAGGAAGAGCAATCTTGGAGCATGATTAATCTTGTACTTCATTAAGTCAAAGTATTTATCTTGTTCCTTACCCTAGTAAAAACCCTTACTATTTATGGCCTTTGTGTGTAGAGGTGTTGTAATCATAGAGAATCCCGGAATGAACTTCCGCATGTACTGTATTTCTACCAAAAACCTGCTAGTCTTCATGACTCCTATTGTTGTTGGCTAGTTGGTGATGGCTTCCACCTTCTTTGGATCCACTCATATCTCTCCTCCTCAAACCACGTGCCCAAGATAGACATGTGATTACTTGCAAAATTAACATTTCTTCATATTACATAGCGATTGTTTCTCCTTGAGAACTTATAAGACTTAGTGAAAATGAATTAGATGTTCCTCCTATGTGGCACTAAAAATCAAGATATCATCCAGATAAACAATGACACATGAATCTATGAAATCCCATGATAAATCATTCATCAATCTCATAAATGTAGTGGGTGCATTACATAAACTAAAAGGAAGTACTAACCACTCATACAAGCCATGTTTTTTCTTTAAGAAAATATTCCATATATCCTCCTCCTTCATTCTAACTTGGTGAGAACCCAACTTGAGATCCAATTTCATGAAGAATTTGGCATCATCAAGCTGGTCTAAGAGATCATCTATGCGGGGAGCAGATATTTGTTCTTTATTTTGATCTTAATCAAAGTGTGGTAGTCAATGCACATTCTCGAAGAACAATCCTTCTTGGAACCATCATAATATTAGAACTACATTGTGAGGTGCTCGGATGTATCACACCCGGCTTGAGTAGTTCCTGGATTTTTTCTTTATTTCAGTACTCTCCAGCAAGGATTTCCTATATAACCTGATGTTCAGTATAGGGGACTCGACAATAGCTGAATCTCATGTTCTACCTACTATTTTGGTGGGAATCCACTGGGATCTTGAAAAATTTCTTAAAAATACCGATAATACTATCCAAATATGTGTTTCCTTGGTTAGAAATATCTTAAACTTCTACCCCATTTTGTTTATCCTTTAACAACAGTAAATAAAACTGATTATGCTTTTCCTAAATAAGTAATTTTGACTGGTTAGAACTCACCATGGTAACCCATGTCTTATCTTGGTGTGCCTAGATGTTTTAGATGATCCCATCCTTGACCCATATGTATCGATTCTCCCTTCTCATGAACATATCATCCACGATATACAAGTAAGGAATCCCAAAAACAACATCGAATGCATCAAGTGGAATAACATGAGCCTCAAATACATCAATATAATGGGAATTGATCCCAAAATTTAATTTACATCTTTTTTTTACCTGAATTTCAACACCCTTCTTCACCCACCCAAATGGATATGGGTGTAGATGCTCATAGTCTAAAGACCAAGCTTCTTTACAAATTCTTGAAATCGGGTTATACTAAGAACTGGTACCAACCAAAGAAGTTACCTTAGTTCTCTTTCTATATTTTGTTTTGGAATAGTCTAGTCATATCCTCTTCCTTACTATCCATGTTTGTGGCCATGCATCCCAACCTCTTGTCGACATCGAGTCATCTTTGAATTCCACTTATCCTTCTATCTTCATAGCTATCATGGGCTTCTTTGAGTCCTTGGTTTATTTCTTTAGATGTAACGCCGATGCAAATTCCAATAGGTAGCATCAAGTATGACCATTGATATCACAATTCTTGCAAAAATTCTTGGGATTCTTACAATTATTTAAAATATTGGCACCTTGTTTACCTTTCCTTTTGACTTACCTTTGTTACTAGTTTTCCCATGTTCTCTATTTTTCTGATTTGTTGATGGCTTTGCCTTTGGCTCTACTTCTCCTTGCTTCTTCTCATCATTTATATAGGATGCCTACGCACACGCCTTGTTGAGAACTTTGGGCTTCGTGGAGATGAATTTTCTTTGAAGGTGAGAATGGAGTCCTCCCAATTACTTAGTTATAATTTTCTCATCCTCCAAGTCCATATTCAGCAACATGGCTGACCTCCAAAACTTCGTAGTATAGTCCTACACACTTTTACCACTTCCCTCTCTTAAATACTACCATTTGATTATCTAATCAGTTTTATGGCCAATAGGATAAAAATTAGCTCTAAGTAATTTCTTAAATCCCTTCCAAGTAAGGACAATCGAATGTTTCTTATTTTCACAAGTAGCTAAGTGGGTTTCCCACCGAACCAATGCATGAATCTCCATTTTGAGACGTGTAAAGGTAATACTTTGTGCCTCACTAACATTATGAATGCTAAGATAGACTTCCAACTATTTTGACCATTTATCAAGAAACTTTGCATCTACTTGTCCTTCTAAGCTATTAATTTCCACTTTGGTTTCAACTTTAAAAGGAGCATGATCAGATTTTACCTTCTCTCTTGTCATTCAAGTCTATTCTTTGTGTCCTTCCTCTTCATCTTCATCTTGTGGCTCTTCCCTATGCCAAAATTCTTGGCTAACGCTTGAACCACTTAGTCCATGGAGTATTGTTTCACCGAAGCCATCTTATAGATATGAGAGATCTTTTTGATACCTATACATCCTATCCACCATGGTCTCCATCATCTCAATTCTACGAACCAAGTTATATTCCTCCATTTTTCCCTAAATTGTTTGTTTCCTCTTCCCGTAGAAATATCCTGGATCGAAAGGTAAAGCTTCTTCACCTTTAGATCTTGTCACTGTTATACAAATCCAAGAACTAATACCATAGTCCTAGATACTTGTTATCTCTCGACACCAAAATGATCGTAAACTCTCTACTTTGGAACCATCTACTTAATCACAATTATATGTTGTTTTTTTACTTTCAATTTGAAAATAACAGTTTAGATCTAGTGAATAAATTGTTAATGCATTAAAACCAACTAAAGATGAGAAATAAAACAATTGTAATCTTTTGAACACCAAAAATTTTATCTTGAAACCTCTAGAGGAGGAAAACCGGTTGGGAAGGGAAAACGCTCTTTCTTCCCACGTTTATTGGATAATTTGAATAGGAAGTTACATAATTTATAATAAGTATGAAAGAGAAGTAGGTAATATCTCACACTTCCTCCCAATTACTTGTTTGCTTTGCCTTCAAGGTCCTTTCTTATACAAACTCAATTCTAGCAATATGAACTCTTTCTCACTTACTCTCATGTCTTCGATGATCCATTCCATTGTTCTCCCAAGTATTTATAGCCTCCCTCATGTCCTACCATTTACTAGAGAATGGAAAAGTTCATGGGGGGAAGGGACAAAGTCGGATGCTCCAAATTTGCATCCATTCACGCTTGAATTTATTTTTCTATCCAAAGTGATAGGACCACCACCCCTGGCCAGGTCATGGTTACAGGATTTCGCCTAGTGGGGCGACACTTTTATAGCCGTCACTTTGCATGAGATAGGTGGTTCTGTTAAAATGCTAATAGAACCTCCTTTTCTCCACTTTCTCCTTCGGTGTTGGGTGATCTAATGAAGTAGAGTCATATAGGATCCCTATGGATCAATTTGCCACTCAAAATTTCCTTGGTTTTTGAAATTATTATTCATATGCCCTCTTCTCTACTAATTATACTTTCTAGAACAATCTCATCGCAAATAATCTAATAAGCATGAAAAAATTCAAATAATATCAAACTAAAAAAATGGAATTGCATATGAATTTATTTGTATGTTATTTAATTTTAACATGTTTCTTTCATATGGTTTGATAAACTACATATTATATACATTTTTTTACACACATGCATTTAAACATATTTTTAAGCATGATGTGGGACATACAAATGACTAAAAATGCTTAGATGATGTATCTCTCTTTTTTTCAATTTTTAGTCAACATATAGGGAAATATCTTACCATATAAGGTGTTATTACTTCATTAAATAGTGTATTTCACATTATCATTATGCACATTTTTTATGATATACTATATTATGTTTATTTGGACTAATGTGGAAAAAACTTGATCTATGTTCCTCGAGGATATTATCTACTATTAAATTCACCTAATTTATTGTATTTTTATTTCATGCATGTGTCCCATGGAACTTCTATGTGTGTGTGTGACACTTTGGCATCCTTTATTTTTGGCCTCTATTTATAGTGTTCATGATTGTTTATATGTGCGACACTCTTATGTATCTTCTTTGTATTTATTTCCCTTTTACATGACCAACATATGTGATATATATTTTATATTTGTACTCTTATACGATTTCTATTATTTTTACTTACTGTGCTTCTATTATTATTTACTATTATGAATTTTTTAATCTCTTCATGACATGGTTTCTACCATATTTTTTTCTTATGTCTTTACATTAGAAAAATTCACCGAAAACTTCTTAGTGTCGAAATGTTTCCATGTCATACCTTTCTTGACACCCCTAGACAAATCTACCCCTCATTTCCAAGTCCAATATTTTTCATTAGTGGTATATATGTGAATTTAATCATCCCCCTTAGGTGATTTAGGAACAACAAAATCCTTAAAGTGCCATTGGAGAATTATTTCTCGGGGTGGGTTTTCAAGCAAACTTAGACAGGGATTTCATCATCCTTTCTAAGCTAGGTGCACAATAACCGAGTAGTTCTTGAGACTTATATCCATCACAGAGGTGTATCCAAGAGCTAGAGACAACAAGGGATAGATTTAGGAATATTCTGGGAAGGTTTAGAGGTTTAGGTTCTAGTTCACTAAAAGTGGGTTTTTGGGCCTGAAGGAGCTTGCACCACAAAAGGGGAACTGAGCTTCAAAGAGTGATTCTAGGAGATTTGTAGTGATTTGCAAGCCAAAAATATATTATTGGAATTGATTTTCAACCCTCTATAAGGTGGAAAATATATATCAGCTTCAAACCTTAGGAATTTTCCGGGTAGCTCATTCCATCCACGCACCGTAGAAGATCCCAAGAAAAATGAAGATTTTTGAGGGATTTTCAGTTAGAATAAATCCATGGCACCCATCCCATTCTTCTCAAAAGGAATTTTTAATAAAAAATCAAAATGAACACTTGAAAACTCATTCGGGATCTCATGTTACAACCTTTCCACACCTGCTCTCAAGGTACGGTCTTAGGTACTTAATCAAATTTCCAAAGGGACACGTGTCAACCTGAAGATGAGGTGCAATTTTTGGTACCTATTACACCAAAAAGGGTTAAAATGGTTTTAAAAGGTGTGTCCTCCCCCATTTATACCCTTTGGTAACTAATACAACCCTGACAACTCAATTTATCCCCTTAGACCAACTTTTTAAGGCCCCCTCTCATTGCATTGCATGAGCGCCACTTTTCCTGATAGGGTTGAGGCACACTTTTTGTACCCATTCAAGAAAACCAAAGGTTAAAATGGTGCAAAAATGTGTGCCCTACACCCTCTCTATACATTCTGAATCTATATATACGAACACTTAGCCTTTTTTTTGCATTTGAACCCCCATAATCTATATATGCTACACAGAACGCTACCAATTTTTTTCTAGAATATAGATTCCACCATTTTCATCACCGAAAAAATATCATCTATGCTCCCATGATTTGAAATAAGAATAAAAAGGAAATCCAATTTTTTTGAAGCATAAAACAAGATTTTGTACCAAAAAAATTGAAAACCGCAAAGGAGATTTGTTCATATCTCATAAACAGATGGACGAATCAACATGCCATTATTTGTAATCTTGAATTTTTCAAAACACGTTGAGTATTAAAGAACAATTTTTCATGTGCATGCTCTATATTTTTCGTAGTGAAGAAACACCGGTTTTAAGCGGTGAAAAATTTGAAAATTAATATCTCTATTTCTAGACATTGGGTAGACTTGAAATTTTAGATGTGCATTGAAGAGAAAAAACCCATATCAAAAAACTTGTTTTAGTTGAAAAATGAGGTCCAGATACCTAATTTTTGAAAATAGTAAGCCTCATGTTGTCACCAAATCACTGCACCCTCTGAATGGTTAGAATATGAACAAGATGTTCGGTGTGATTAGGAAACATGGGATCACCTCTCAAGCTGTGGGACCTAGGCTCAAGGTGAACCTCAGGAAAAGAATGGCTTCCTCTTCCTAAACTAAATGAAGTACTACTCCTATTGCAATAAAATGGCTATCTAGAAATGTGCTCACATTTTCATGAATTTTAGGGAAAGAGAATTACATAAATGAAAATATACTAGGGATGGTGATGCACCAAATAAAGTGTGTTGCCATACTCAAGAAGGGCTAATTTGAAGAGGGTATGTGCACCACAAGTCAAATTCACGTATTGTAACTTAGAGAGGGTACAAAATACCACAGACTAGGAAGCATGCATTCCCTTTGTTAAACTTGATAAGATAAAATAATTTATCAGTCTTCCAATGAAGAAGGATGAACTTGAGAAGGGTGAACAAGAACCACAACTCAATTGCATGCAATAATACACCACTTGATAAGCACAGAACTCCAAGAACATGTAATAGAAACTTGAACTTGCATAGTGTACCTACAAGCATGAGAAAGGCACAAAAAAGTATAGAAGGATGAAAGGACCAATATTAGTCACAAAACACACATTTTTATTACTTCTACAACATGCATAATGAATCATAAATTCGGAAGAGGCGTGTAGTTTCCATTATAGTATTGAAAGGATATTTGAAATTTCCCTCAACATACAAGAACAACTTGCAAAAGAAGGAGGTTTCTTGAAAACTATACACTTGTCTCAGAAGTCTAACTTGTCCAACCTATTGGAATGAGCTTCCAACTTACATTTATAGAAGAAGTTGTGAGAGAGGAGAGAAGAAGTCATAAATTCCCTTCCTAAATTGAAGGCACGTGATGTATTTATTATAGTTGGTTGAACCACTTGAGAAGGTTCCATCATGTGCCATTAATTTCCTATTGACCTAATCTTCTCAATTAATTAAAAGAATATTTTAATAATAATAATAAATATTATTAATAAAATATTTAAAATAAAAATATTAATTTAAATAAAAATAATGGTGGGACCCCTTTAGGATTGATTTACACTTAATGGAGTTTATGAGAAATGGCCAAAAAATACCGACTCAATGGTTGGCTCGCCAAGCCAACTCACCGATTTGGTGTCGAGCACCTCCTTCTTACTCCAATGATGAACCCAAAACTCCTCTGCATGATCTCACCACTGATCTCTATCTCCATGAGCTTTGTTTGATATGGATTGAGCTATCCTTCATTTGAGCACATTGAACGAGATCACTACCCTTGGAATATTGGTCAACCGACTTGGCTTTGATTCAATTCTCCTAATTTGAGCTTGGCCTCTATTTCGACTCTTGGGAACACCTTCTATCATTCCTGAGCTCCGACCAAGTGATCTTTGTGTCTGCATTGATCTCTTTTATTGACTCGTCTCCTACCACTTATGAGTTCCTTGATAGAACTCCCTACCAAAAACACTAAAATCCTTCATTGGGGAAATCTAACTTGTCCTCATCGAGCTATACCGCCGTGAGTGATATCCTTACCTTGATGAGCTCCAAACTTTGCATTGAGCACAACACTAATTTGATCCATCATATTCATTCTTTGAGCTCTTTGTATCATCACCTTGAGCTCACTACCAACTCGATCGTGTTAAACCCACCTTCGATCCGCATGGTCCTTGATGAGACCCCCTTCCCATATGCATTGACTATCATGAGTTAAGTGTTGATTTAGTAAATGAGTTCCGCATCGCCTGAGTC
Organism: Taxus wallichiana var. yunnanensis; assembly: GCA_018340775.1. Lineage (NCBI taxonomy): Eukaryota > Viridiplantae > Streptophyta > Pinopsida > Cupressales > Taxaceae > Taxus > Taxus wallichiana. The sequence continues at coordinate 155,132,034 of CM031235.1, read as the reverse complement.
AAGGTGAAGGTCGAGCCATTTCCGAGTTTCTCACCAAGGTGGAACACCTTGGCCTTATGGATTTCATGCTACACATTCTAACATTAGAACACCCCAAGCTACTTTGACAATGTGCCAAAACTTGGCCTCAACTCGGATACCCGAGTTACATCCACCAATGCAACCCGAATGTACCTCACTTCACTTGTTTAGCTTGACCGAGCTCAACCATCTGATGCATCTGTGACCTTAGAGCCGATCCATGAGATTGAACCCTAATACTTCCTATGCATCCTTAACCTCCTACGTGACATCGAGTTCATCACCATGCCGGCTTGATTCGGGTTAGAACTTGCCATAGGTCCTTCCTTTTCTATGATCACCTGCGATGACTTATAGCTCGACCCAAGCTTATTGAATGTAATGTGAATAACAAGCTTAAACTCGCCCCATACCATAGAGTTGGCTCACTTTCGTTTGTTTCCCAACATGCTTGATGCTTCAACTCCTAATCTTAGTTTGAACCATTCCATTTTGAACCCCTTGCTCATTGTGGATACCTCACCGTGTACCAAATCTTGAGCTCTAGTGCCTTCATTCTTCAATCCATTCTTAAAAGAGATCACATAGGTGTTTCCAAATGAGGTCAATGAGCTCCCATTGACTTACCATGCCTAGCATATTTGTGATCTCAACTTTTATTTCATGATGCCTCTAACTATGCATTCACATCGGTGATCCTTCTCCATGTTTAATCCTCCATGCCTATGACAACTTGTTTATGCCATGAAATCAACTCCGCTTGAGCCATTTCATTCCAAAATCCCGTTGATTAACAAATGTAATGTAATGCCCCAAACTTGGCTCATCCACATTTTTGTATGACATGCCTACACCTTCATGCTCGGCCAATGGCTCTTCAACATTATATCTACTCCCAAATTACATGGAGTAATCTCGATGCATCACCGAGAATTCACGTAATCTATAAACATCATAAATTTTCCAACAACTTGGAATTTTACTACTCAAGATTACTTAAAACTCACTATGCATTGTGATCGGCCTGATTTCCTTCAAAATTGGAAATGAATTCTCAACAACTCACTCCATCTCTTTGCATTAGTCTACACTTACCGCTTGGCTAGGTCTCCTACTCAACTGATGACTTGGTGATCTTCACGAGCTTGTTCCCATATTATCTTTGTGGCCATGACATGACTCATTGAGTTGGATCTTTTTTCTTCAAAGCTTGACTGTTGTTTATCCATGCCAAGCTCCTAATCAACATGGTTCCTACAACACAAGAGCCCGCAAGTATGTAATGGTGGACTTGGGACTTTGGATGCCATTTTACCAATGCACCAACCTAGGTAGTTGGCCATAAATCCCCATAATTCCACTATGGGCTCGAAGAACCTCCTTATCAATGTTTAAGATGTGGGAATTAAGCATTGTTTATCCATTTGACCAAGAAATGAATCAAAATTTCTCTGAAGCCCACTATTTTCTGACTTGGCTCACTTGATCGAGTGACCTAACTCACCAAGTTCTCCTATCGAGCACCTGGAAACTTGGCCCTTTGTTTCGATGCCTTCTACATGTAACCTTGGCTCAATCCAAGCTTATCAAGCCACACCACCTACCAAAATCCTTGAAATTTCCAACTCTTAACTCTATCTTGAACCCCATCGTGAGCTCGCTTCCTCCGCCTATGAACTCACCCAATAACTCATTCCGTTGAGCTCCACATCGAGCTCCATATTGAGTGAGCTTTGTGTCAAGGCCAATCTCACAATTGAGTGAGCTCTGTGAAAAACTGATCTCTCGTATTGAAGTGACTCCACCGAGCCCGAGTTACCTTCCGAGCTGACTACACCAGCTCAACTGAGTTGACCTCTCTTAGTAACCTCCTACCATTTCTAGGATCGATTCTTGTCATGCCAATCCCGAAACTTGTTTATGATCTTAGATTTCTACTATGACCAACTCGGTTGAGTTGTCTCAGATTGACATTGCCTTATTATGTTTTCATAAAAATGGCAAACCCCTTCCTACCATCGAGCTATACATTGAGCAATCGCTCATCACGAAGCGAATCGCTCAACACATACAAATCCTCCGGTGAGGTTGTTGAGTCATTGTTTTATCATTGGCTTGAAGTTGATCGATCTTCAAACCGAGCTCTACTCTTGATCACATCGAGTCCCTAAATGAGATGGTAACTGAGTTGATCCTAATTTGGGCTCCAAGTTGACCCTATTTTAAAGCTAGGTGAGCTCTCTTATCAATTTATTAATTATTTTAATTTTGATATTTCCATGATGAATGGAAGTGGGTCCCATGGGCCAATGTCATAATTTGATCATAATAGGACCCTGTTGTCCAATTTTTTCATGTGTGCAAAATTGGATAACATTTTTAGTGACCTCTCGGGGATGATTTCTGCTAAGCATGATTCTAGTAGCCTTAAGCCATCCATTGGGCATGGATTTTATGTGGGAATCCCAAAACAAACTTATTTCTTTACGATGGATCCTGAAATCCCCTTGAGCATTGTTGATCTTGGACCTCCTGGGAATTTTAAGCATGAAGTATATTGAATATAATATATACTTAGCATCTATGGAATTTTGTCTAAAGCAACATTATAAAACTCTTATGGAAACTTTGAACCTTCCTTCCCTTGAGAAACTTCGAGGATGATACAATGTGCAAGAACAACACAAAACACAACAAAAAGGAAAGAAAAAGAACCCGCAACACACAACAATGTGCATAAGCATTTGGAGGAAAACGCCTAACTAAACTATATAGGGGTGGAATGATCTCGGGAAGAAAGCACTTTGAGATGCATCCCATTCACATGAATGGGAAGTTCTTCTCCATTGAGCTTGGATAGATGAAATGAATTCAAATCTTTGTAACTTGTGATGATGTATGGACCGCTCCAAAGAGCGTCAAACTTGGCGTGCTTTCCTGATTTGGTCCTATCTTCATCACATTTGAGAACTAAATCTCCCTCTTGGAAATTCCTATCGAATGCCTTCTTGTCAAAATATTTCTTAACCTGAGCTTGATGTTTCTCCAAAGTCTTCATATCCTTGTTTTGTACTTTTCCAACTCCATGAGTTTAGCAAACCTAACTATCAAAGGTTCACTCTCCATAATTTCAAGCTAATGAGCTAACTCTAAAGAAGGTAATTCCAAGGAGAGTGGAAGTTTTTCTTCCCTTCTATATACAAGCATGAAAGGAGAATTTCTGATGGCCCTTTTAGGTGTGATTCGATCTTCCCATAAAGTAGTCTTAATTTGTGTATGCCAAGTCTTCTTCTTAGTTCCCATTGTGCACTTAATAATCCTTACGAGGTTTTTGTTGCTAGACTCAGCCAATTTGTTTCCTTGCAGATAGTAATTGGATGAAGTCTTGAGGTAGAACCCATTTTTAAAAACCCCATTACTCAACTTCATACCAAGAAATTCCATTTTGTTGTATCGAAATGATGATAAATGAAACACCGAACCTTATCACTACACCTTCAAGAAATCAAGAATTTCCTTCTCATTACTCTCCTTCAATGCTACTACCTTTATCCATCAAGTAAAATAGTCAATTATAGTAAGGAGCCATTTATGTCTATCACTAGATGGAGGATTAATCATTCTCGATGAAATCCAACCCCCATTGAAAAAGGGTTGATCCACTTGAATTGGATGTAGTGGAAGAGCTGCCAAATTTTTCTTACTAGTGAAAAGGGCACATTCCTTACACTTCCTTACCAAGAGATGGGTATTTGAACAAATCTGACCAATAGTAGCTGGCTTGCATGATATTTGTAGCATTTTTTCATGGAGAATAATGTCCTCGAGAAAGGCCATTGTGAAACTCTTCCATTATCTTACTTAACTATTCCGGTCCCACACCGAAGGAGAAAACCGTTCAAATTATTTTGAAAGTGAACATTATCTACCATATCATATGGAATAGACTGAAGAAATAAATTCCGTCTTTTATTTTTATCCATGTTCATAGGATATACTCCGAGAAAAGGAAATTCTTCATTTTGGATAACCAATCAACTTGATCATCACTCTCATCAGTGTTTAGGAGTGTCACATCCTCATCATATTTTGATTCCATGTCTGTAGAAAGTTGTTGACACAAACCTTTACCTCTAAAAAGTTTGGTAACTTTGATATGCATGTCATACTCCATCACCTTCATGATCCATCCAGCATGCTTTTTGTTCATCTCTTTATTCAACAAAAAGTCCTTGACACCTAGATGAGACACCATCAGATGAATTTTGTTGTTGGACAACATGTGCTTGAATTTCTTCAAATATTGAATAACCACAAAGACTTGTTTTTCAATGAATGAATATTTGAGCTCATAGTATTTGATGGATTGACTGAAGAAATAAATTGGTTTCTCCATCAAAGGTTGTTTTTTTTTGGGTGAGGATACCTAAAATGCTCTCTTGACCTATAAAATCATAAAGGATAAAGTCTTTGTCAAACTTGGGGTTCACTAGTGTGGGAGCTTAAGAAATGGTTGTTTTGATGGATTCAAAGCTCTCCCTTCCTTCTTTTGTCCATGAGAATTCCATATTTTTCTTCAACATGGTTTTCAGTGGCTTAGCCAATGTTGTGAATTGAGGGATGAATCTCCACATGAAATTTATGGTTCCCTTAGAAAAATCTGGAGACCCTTCTTGTGGCTTGGGAGAGATAATGAAATAATCAAATGAATCTGGATGGATTGATTGATAGTCCTTCCACCAAAACAACTTTCCTTTTGTCTTTGCAAAAATATATTTTTTAAGATTAATTGAAACCCCAAATTCCCTACACATTTGAAAAACCTTACTTAGATGCATGTTGTGGTCTTTTGCATGATTATAATATATATTTATGTCATCAAGGTAAACCAAGATGATATCATTTATTAGTCTCTTAAATTCCATGTCCCTGGCTCTTTGGAAAGTAGCCCTAGCATTAAACAATATGAATGGCATTTTATTGTAGGCATACGTGCCCCACTTGGTAGTGAAATCCATTTTGAATTGGTCTGATTCTTGGACTAGAATTTTATTGTAACCCAAATATCCATTGAGTAAAGATAACCTTTAAGCTCCTGCCACCATTTGAAGGATTTTCTCCATTGATGGAAGAGGGTAATGGTCTTTCAATGAGGCATGGTTCAAGTCTCTAAAATCCATGCACAACTGAGTCTCTTTGTTCTTCTTCCTTATGAGAACAGATTGGCTACCCAAGAAGAATTCTTGATGGGAAAATTTATACAAGCCTCTATGAGTTTGGTTAGCTCCTTTCTCATTAGTGGCTCAATTTTGGGGTTAATTGGCCTCTGTTTCGATGAACTGGCTTGGAAATAGGATTCATTCGATGGTATGTTGTGCTTAGAATTGGATCAAGACCATATAGGTCTTTGAAGCTCCATGCAAAAATGTCATGATACTCTTGAAATTTTTTGATGAAAGCTTCTTTCTTTTTGGAAGTACACACTTTTATGATCTTCAAAACCCTTCATTTGCTACCTCGACTTCTTCAAAATATTCTTCTTTAACCACCATATTAGAGCTTTGCCTTTTGGCTTGATCATCTTAATTGAAAATGGATTCTAGAGTAACTAAACCTTTTGGTGGCTTGTTATTTTTCAATTGTATGATTTGATCACCATATGATTCTTGCAACTTATCTTGATTTTTCATAGCAAACTCTACCTCTTCTTGTAGGAAAAGTAAAATTTTGTTGTCACTATCGAACACTTGCCAACTACTCACATTATCAGGGACTGCAAGGAAAACCACCATTTTAAAAAATTTCTGCCCTTATTTCATGATATCAACAGTTATGTCGTATTGCAAGACAATTATAGTAAGCCTATCATCATCTTGATTTTGGTTTATAGGATTTGCATGGATCCCAAAAGCTTTGAAATATTCAATCACGCCCCAGAATCGGTTCTTATATGATCTTAAAAGATCATTTTTGATGCATTACGTGTCGTCACTTGATGAAAAACTAACTCACTATCTCCAAAAACAATCGGGGCCTCTATTCCTTCTTTTGAGTTAGATGGATTCCTTGAACAAGGGCCTTGTATTCATCAACATTGTTATTACGACTAAATTGAAACCAATAATATGAGAATTACTTATCTCCCTCTAGAGAAATTAATATAACACCAACTTTGGATCCATTCTTACTTCTCAAGGCATTAAAGAAAAATTGCCACAAAGTCCTTGAGAATTTCTTGGTGTTTTAAAAAGTTGCGATGATGATCATATCTTCTTCATGGATGTAGTATGTACTCAATCCAGTTTCCTCCAAAAACAACAAACTAAATTATTCCTTCGCTAATAAATTAGAATAGGGATCATATTGATGATCTATACTTACTTCTTGCAACACTGTATCAAGGACTTCTTCAATAAGAGTGGTGGGTTCATGATCAACATATTCTACTGGATCTCGATGGTGTAATTTCCATTTATAGGAATAGTAGTGTAGGGTTCTACATGATTATGATAGATTGGTTCTGCCCTTATAGTCACTTTGGTTCTTTATCGAGTCCTAAGAGTCATATGTGACCAATTGTCGATAGATAACTGCCCATCTTGGCAGTGAAATCTTGTGATAGGTAGATGACAAAGAGAGGAAGGATACCAATGACTGATATGTCTTGGGTGAACGAAAAACCTAGGCATGAATAGATTGTAACTTGAAGTCATTTTATAACTCCAACATTCTTAATAGTTGTGCCATCCAATTGAAACAACTCCTCTTGCAACTGGTGCATATTATATGCCTAGTACATATGCAATTTGTTTGGTCATGACTAAGATATTAGCACTAGAATTGATCATGTAATTATGCACCAGTGGTCACCAATGATCATAGAAATATAGAATGGTTTTGTGTTTGTTTGCATTAGGAATTATTTTCTCTTCCGGTTGACACAAACTCATAGAATTTTCTTCTCGACATCCCGATGATCCATCGGTTGTACCAAAACCGTTTAAAGCCTCACACAACAAGTTCCTTTGAGAAAGAATTAAGAGTGCATCCCACATATTAACGCTTAGGTTGGTATTCTTCATTTGTTCCACAATACTGAATGGAATCAATCCTACTTTTTTGATACTTATTTGGGTGTTAGAATCCTCTTTTGGAAAGTTCTTATTGGGTACCATGATGCTTGAAGAACCTTCTTTCCTTGTAGCTTGGCTAGCATGTGTTTCTAGTGGTTTCTTTCCCACATCTTTATCAACCGCCACTTGTGGCTAAGGCTATGAAGTGGATGCTTGATCAACTTTGGAAAGTTGAGGTTCTATTGCTCTCTTTTTGGAACGAGTGTTTTCCACCACTGATGAGGAATTTGTATTCAACCCACAAAAATATTCTTCTTACAAATTTAGCAAAGTGGTTTCTTCTAGTGCCTATGGTTGATCCACCCTCTCCTACATAGACAAATTTTCAGTTGGCTTTGGAGTGGCTGATATGCTTTGAACCATAAGATCCTGGCTAAGAACTCCATTTGGACAAATATTTTGATTGTGGGGTTGAGAACAAGGATAACACCATTTGTAGTATTGAACCAAATTATTATGGATAGGTACCATGGCTCTTGATGATCTAGCACCAAGAGGGTTCCAAAATTTCAAAGGCCTAACATTTGTAGCTTGACCTACAGTTTGATTTTGAGGCTAATTATTCCCTCGAAAAGGAGGACGGTTAGCTTGGTATTGCTGATTTTTGGTTGCTATGGACGATTTTATTGAATTTTTTTCCTCTTGAGTGCAACAAGCTCGTTCCCAAAATCTTAGTGCGGTGACTTGAATTCAAATAGGTCATTTGAAGAAGTAGGTGTAGACTAAGCTAGATGCTTAGATTTTTTTGGAATAGGAGCAATGGTAGGATGATTGTTTATAAGATCCGAGAGACAATTCTATTAGCGTGTCATCTGTCGATATTAAAATTTTCCTCCGTAATTTCTATTTTATTAATGTATGTATTAGGAATAGGATGTTGTTAAGTATAATTAGTAGTGGCGTCCAATAGAAGATAACAGTGCCATCAGTATGGTGCCACCAATAAAGTAGAGTATGGTAATACCAAAGCACAATAGGAATGTTGTGGTAAAAAGTAAATATTTGTCGTAAGTGGCTCGGTAATGTTAAAATGACAAAGTTGGGGTAAGTAGAGAAGTAGGGTCTACATGATTAGGAATTATAAATATTATATTTGTAATAAGGACAAGGAGTGATGTCATAAATATTTTGTGTATTTTATTTGTAGAAAAGTCTAAAAAGGTGGAACCCGTGTGAGATGATAAGGTTTATCTTATCTTAGAAGATAAGTCTACATGTAAAGCAAAGAGTTTAGGCATGGAATATGATTGGCGGAACAAATTTCCTATCCTATCTTAGAGATAGGGTGGATAAACCTAAATTCATATAAATAGAGAGGCCATCCCCTCTCATTTATCGTAGAGAAAAGTTGTAATAATTATTTTATGAATAAAGGATTCTTTGCGAAGGTGTGTTAAGGAAGTCATCAAGAGGAGTAATTGTGAAGTTTCTCCCATAACTATTGTTGGAATCAAGTGGAGTTGGTAACAATTGGAGTAATTCATGGGTGAGATTGTAATAATTCCATGTTAATATAATATATTTTGATTGTATTTCAGATTTGTCATCATTCTTTTTTTGTCATAGTCTAAGGTATTCTTGTGTTATGTTTGTTGTTGTGTTTCCAGATTACTACCACCAAACCAAAATCTATGCATTACTAAAATAATCATAGCACAAGGATTTTCTGGTGAAATATTATCGAGTGTTGGATTCGTATTCATAGGTCATGGAGCTATCTTTCCATCCTAAATAAAGGAATTATCCTCTCTTATGGCATCACCATAGGCATCAGGTAGTGTAGTCCCTCCCATGGAATAAATCATAACTGATACATTGTTATTCAAGGCTCACAAATGGTACAAGAATGCATAATTTGAAGAAGGCTTTATGAGTGTCATAATCCTATTCCAAGTTCATTGGAATTGGAAGTTGAAGTCACTCATGTATTCTTGGGGAGCTCTCTTTATGGTAGTGAGTTGTTCCAAGAGTGACAAGTGATCACTCTTGTCTTCAAACTATTTACAAATATTTTCTCCTAACTCGTCCCAAGTGGTTATAGTACCAACACTTAACCCTCAAAACCATTGAAGTTTTTTTCCTTTGAAAGAGGTAGCAAGAATCCTAACCACAATGTTGTCCTCTGTGATGTTATGTACTACAAAATTTTTGGCTACATCAAGAATATGTTCCACTAGAGTAATGTGAGTTTCCCTATGTAGAAGGGTAAAATTTTGAGTTCCGCAATAGGTATAGGGTCATGTTGAGCCAATAGAAGAGGACTACTTTCATTGAAAGGGGGAAAAAATTGGTTTCTTGCCATAGCAGCAAGAGGTTGATTGTTCTTTGGTGGAGGAAACCTTCCATAAGGGGGAGTTGAATGACCCCTATGAGGTAAATCCATAACTAGTGATGTTGAAATGCCTCTTCTCCTTCTCTTTGGAGGAGACAAGGATAGTTCGATATGCTGATAATTTCCTTGCTTTGAAGAATATCTTGTCTAAATTCTTCACATAAGTTAACACACTGAGATTTGGAATCCAGAGATATAGAGTTTTAGGTACTTTTATTTTTGCAAGTGAGAAGAGAAGTACCAACTCTATCCCACTGGTTTTCCAAAACTATTTTCACCAAATCACTACACCCTCTGAATGGCGAATATGAACAGGGATGTTCAATGTCATTGGGAAACATGGGATCACCTCTCAAGCTATGGGACTTGGGCTTGAGGTGAACCTTCGAGACAATTCCGACTTCCTCTTCCTAAACTAAGTGTTGTACTACTCCTAGTGCAATAAAATGGCTATCTAGACCTATGCTAACATTTTCATGGGTTTTAGGGAAAGAGATTTGTAGAAATGAAAATATGCTAGGGATGGTGATGCACCACAAAAAGGGTGTTTCAGGACTCGGGAAGGGTTGATTTTAACGGGGTAAGTGCACCACAAGTCAACTTCACTTACTATAACTTAGAGAGGGTAGAGAATACCACAAAATAGAAAGCACGTGTTCCCTTTTAAAACCTCGATCAAACAAAAATATCTATCAGTATTCCAGTGAAGAAGGATGAACTTGAGAAGGGTGAACAAGAACCACAACTCAACTATATGCAATACTCCACCACTTGATAATCACATAACTCAAAGAACTTGTAATAGAAACTTAAACTTGCATAGAGTACCTACAAGAATGAGAAATGCACAAAGAAGTATAGAAGGATGAAAGGACTGAGATTAGTCACAAAACACATGCTTTTATTAATTCAACACATGCAAAATGTATCATACATTCAAAAGAGGAAATACTTTCCATTACAGACTTGAAAGGAGAATTGAAAGTTCCCTCAACAAACAAGAACAACTTATAGAAGAAGGAGATTTCTTGAAAATTATACACTTGTCTCGAAGTTTAAATTGTCCCACCCATTTGAATGAGCTTCTAACTTACATTTATAGAATAAATTGTGAGAGATGAGAGAAGTCATAAATTCCCTCCCTAAATTAAAGGCACATGATGTATTTATTATAGTTGGCTGAACCACTTGAGAAGGTTCCATCATGTGCCATTAATTGCCTGTTGACCTAGTCTTCTCAATTTATTAAAATAATATTTAAATAATAATAATAAATATTATTAATAAAATATTTAAAATAAAAATATTAATTTAATTAAAAAATAATGGCGGGACCCATTTAGGATTGATTTGCACTGAATGGGGTTTATGAGAAATGGCCAAAAAAGACCAACTCGGTGGTTGGCTCACGAGCCAACTCACCAAATTTGTGTTGAGCACCTCCTTCTTTCTCCAATGATGAATCCAAAACTCCTCTGCATGAGCTCACTATCGAGCTTTGTATCCACGAGCTTTGTTTGATATGTATCGAACTATCCTTTTTGAAAAAAATTGACCAAGATCACCACCCATGGAATATTGGTTGAGTGACTTGGCTTTGATTTGTTTCTCCCAAGCTCAACTTGGCCTTTGTTTTTACTCCTGGTGATGCCTTCTATCATTCTTGAGCTCCTACTAAGTGATCTTTGTGTCTTCATCGAGCTTGTTTATCGACTCGGTTCATACTCATACCGACGAGCGAGCTCCTTTATAGAACTCCCTACCAAAAACACTGAGCTCCTTCATTGGGGAAATCAAACTTGTCCTTGCTGAGCTCTACCATTGTTAGAAATCTCCTTACCTTAACAAGCTCCAAACTCTACATTGAGCTTAACGTCGAATTGATCCATCATCTTCACCAAGATCTCCATGTCATCCCTTGAGTTCACTACTAACTCGATCGTGTTGAACCCACAACCGACCCACCTAGTCCTTGATGAGCTTCCCTTCCATTATGCATTGAATCTCAGGAGTTAAGTGTCAAGGTAGTCCATGAGTTCCTCATCACCGAGTCATAAGTGAAGGTCAATCCATCACCGAGTTTCTCACCAGTGGAATACCTTGGCCTTATGAATTTCATGCTACACATTCCAACATTCGAACACCCCAAGCTACTTTGACAATGTGCTAAAACTCAGCCTCAACTCGGATACCTGATTTACATCCACTAAAGCAACCCAAATGTGCCTCACTTCACTTATTTAGCTTGATTGAGCTCAACCATCGGATGTGTTTGTGACCTTAGAGCTGATCCATGAGATTGAACCCTAACAATGCCTATGCATCCTTATTCTCCTATGTGACATTGAGTTCATCACTATGTTCACTCGATTTGGGTTAGAATCCATCACAGTCCTTCCTTTTTCATGATCACCTACGATGATTTATGGCTTGACCAAGAATGTTGAATGTAATGTGACTAACAATCTTGATTCACCCTGTGCCACCAAGTTGCCTCGCTTACATTTATTTCCCAACGTGCTTAACGTTTTGACTCCCAAGCTTGGTTCTGAGCCATTCCATTTTGAACCCCTTTCTCACTGTGGATACCTCACCGTGCACTAAATATCAAGCTCCACTGCCTTCATTCTTCAAGTCATCCTTACAAGAGATCACCAAGGTGTTTCCAAACAAGCTCCCATTGACTTTCCATGCCTAGCATATATGCGATCTCAGATTTTATTTCATGATGCCTCGACTATGCATTCACATCATTGATCCTTCTCCATGTTAAATCCTCCATGCCTATGCCAACTTGTTTATGCCATGAAATCAACCTGTGTCAAGCCATTTCATTCCACAATCCCATTGATTAACTGATGTAATGTAGTGCCCCGAACTTGGCTCATTCACATTTTTGTGTGACATGCCTACACCTCCAAGATTGGCCAATGGCTCTTCATCATTATATCTACTCCCAACTTACATGGAGTAATCTTGACGCATCACCTAGAATTCACGTAATCTATCAACTTCATAACTTCTCCAATGAATGGTGCCTTACCACTCAAGATTACTCAGAACTCACCACACATTGTGATCAACATGATCTCCTTCAAAATCAGCAATGAATTCTCAACAATTCGCTCCATCTCTTTGCATTAGTCTACACTTACCACTTGACTAGGTCTCCCAATCAATTGATGACTCGGCGATCTTCACGAGATTTTTCCCATATTTTTCTCCAGCCATGACATGACTCACTAAGTAGGCTCTTTCGGCCCAAATACCGACTATTTTTTATCCATGCCAAGCTCCCGATCGACATGGCTCCTATAATACGGGATCCCGCAAGTCTATAATGGCAGACTTGGGACTTTTGATGCCATTTTACCAATGCACCAACCTGGCTAGTTAGTCCCAAATCCCTAAAATTTCACTACGTGCTCAAAGACCCTCCATGCCAATGTTTAAGATGCGGGAATTAAGCATCGTTTGTCCATTTGACTAGGAGATGAATCAAAATTTCTCTAGAAGCCCACTATTTTCTGACTTGGCTTAGCTTGATCGAGCGAGCTAACTCATCGATTTCTCCTATTGGGCACGGAAAAATTTTCCCTTTATTTCGACACCTTATACATGTAACCTTAGCTCAATCCAAGCTTATCAAACCATGCTACCAACCAAAATCCTTGAGATTTTTGAAAATTAACTCTATCTTGAGCCCCACCATGAGGTCGCTTCCTCCTCATATGAACTCGCTTGACAACTAATTCCCTTGAGCTCCACATTGAGCTCCATACTAAGCCAAGCTGCGTCAAGGTGAAGCTCATGATTGAGTAAGCTCTACAACCAACCGAGCTATGTATTGAAGCGACTCCACCGAGCTCGAGTTACCTTCTAAGATCTTTTTGAGCTGACTACACCAGCTCGACTGAGTTTACCTCTATTAGAACTTACTAATATTTCTAGGCTTGATTCATGTCATGCCAATCTCGAAACTCATTTATTAGCTGAGGTTTCCACTATTACTAACTCAGTTGAGTTGGCTTGGATCGACATCGCCTTGTTATGTTTTCATAAAAATGGCCAACCCCTTCCTACCATCGAGCTACACATCAAGTACCCTTCGTCACCAAACGATTCGTCAAAACTTAAAAATGACTTGCTCAACATGTGTAAATCCTCCAATGAGATCATTGAGTCATTTTTTATCTTTGACTCCGATGTTTACTAAGCTTCAAGCCGATCTCTACTCTTAATCACATCGAGTCCCTAACCGAGATGGTAACTGAGTTGAGCCCGAGTTAGGCTTCGAGTTGACCCTTTTTAAAGCTATGTGACCTCTCTTACCAATTTATTAATTATTTTAATCATGTTATTTCCATGATGAATGGAAGTGGGTCCCTGGTGCCAATGTCATAAGTTGATCGTAATAGGACCTCATTTTCCAATATTTTCATTTGTGCAAAATTAGATAACACCTCTTACACGAGAACTTGTTATTTTTAGTAAGCCTCTACGGAAAGAAATTTTTAAAGAAATAGTGTACACATAGGTGATCTAGAAGGAAAATCTCAATGGTCAAAGCTGAAAAAGGGTGAAAATTGTCACTAAAAATAGTAAGTACCATTTTCCAAGTATATTAAGGTGTCCTGTGATCTAGGAAATTCAAGTTTATGGGATTGTCATTGTTTTATCTTCTGAGTGAATGTTCCAATTTCTCATTCAAGTGTGTAACCAGAAGAAAAAAGGAATGATGGCACCTCATGGTTTAGACTGATTTTTTGAATTTCGAAATAGGCATTCTTTAGTGTTCAAATGTGCTTCAGAGATATTTCTAGTTAGTGCAAGACTATGGCCATGTGTAGTAGAGGTCATTGTGGGGGTTAGTTTCCATTCTTAGATTCTTTCAAGTGGACCTCCATGAGCAATGCCCACACATCATCTAAGTATGCATTCAATATTATTTCTAATCACTTAATTCAATTTTTCTATACATATTCAAATGAGGTTTCTCAAGGTGAAAATAGTTTGAGGATCCAAACTTCACTGTATTGGAGTGTTTCACCAGATCATTTAAAAAGGGTCATCCGGTCAATAAGAGTGTCTTCTTCATCGACATAATGTCCTCTCTCTTATTTCTCTCTCTTCTCTACCTCCACCCTCTCTTTCTTTCTCTTCATGTTCTAATTCTTCTTCGAGGTTTCACTTCATAATGCCTTATTTTTGTAATTAAAAAGTTACTTTAGGATTATAATGTAATAAGTCACCTTTATTTCATAAAAAAGGGACTTAACTCTTTCCTAAGCATTCGAAAAGTCACAAGTGGTGTGAAAAAATATGAAGGGTCATTTTTGGGGTAGATAAAAAGACATTTTCAAGTTATGTAAATTGTAAAAGAAATCTCTATCCAAGGCATTGTTTTTTTATGAATTCATGAGAGAGCATTATTTGTGAAGAAGCAAATAGATAGAAATTATTCTACTTCTCATTCCTACATTTTTCCCACTCTTTCCATGTACAATTTTTCTCAAGCATCAATACAAGAAGGAGTTTCTAGCCTTTTTTGATTGGGGGATTTATTGATACTTTGTGCTCATAAATCTTAATTTGTCTTATTTTCGTTTGCAGGATTGTTTTATTCTAATTTATATATGTTGGAAATTTTTAATTAATGGGTGTAGGAATCTGATTTTCTACCTACAACACTAATACATATCTATTTTCTCACTCCCCTTCCCAATCTCCTGCAAAGTCTTCTCTAACAAGGGATTTCTAGCTTTCACCTTTGTAGGGTCAATGGAGTGCCCTTGTTAGATCCCCCTATTGAAAGGGAACCACAAAGTAAACAAATTTCACCGTGCATGTAAACACAGAGTTGTGATGTTTAAGTAGAGGGACTTAGGTTCCCGGATCGTTGGCAAAAACCCACCATATTTTCCACATGATAAATTTTCTCTCCAACACATACATTTTGATAGGAAAATTATCTCTATGATGGCCACTTACAAAAATTTCAATATGATCCAATGATGACTATATGTTAAATATAACATGGAAAAACATAAAATTTTTTTTTAATGATATACGACACATCTCACTCACCTTAACATACAGGGGAATTCAAAGTGGGGATATCACACATATATCTATGCAATTCAGAACCTAGAAAATATAGAACTTAGGATAGATCTGGAACATGGTATGGATATATATGGGAATATGATTAGATAAAGATCAAACTCAAATTTCACATAGGTTAAAAACTTCTAGAAATAGATGGAACCATCATGCATTACTATCAAGGATGAATGGTTTCATTCTAGGTAAAATTTGAATGGAAAATTTAGAATATTCTATAACATACAAACTTTTATAAGTTTCTAATATATATTCCAATATAATTGACATAGTCTAGGTAGATTTTATTTTATTTTGGTACAGGATGTGGGGGCATTAGTACTTCATTCCCTTTCATTTTTACTTTCTTATAAACCTTTACAATACTTTGTATGGGGAAATGAGACATCACATGGTGGAGGATTGAGTATACTTCATTCCCTTTCAAATTTGTGCTATTATACACATTTTGGACTTGATCCATCTATAATGGTGTGGTCTATGGGTAGAATATTTTTGGGGTCACTAAACCCCTAAAATATTCATCTTCTCAATATTTTTGATATTTTTGGGATGGCTAGACATCCTATGACACCCTTTCTTTTTTTAGAAGGTTATTTGAGTTGAATATAAAGTTACGTGACACCCTTCTATGATGTTAGGTAAATTCAAACCCAATTCCATTTTGGCTCCAACATCTCCATCAAAAATTGGGGATTGATCACCCCAATTCTCTTTCATTTTAGTTTGAATCCATATCTCTAAACATGTCATCAACAATATTTTTTTGCCAATACAAATTAGTGTACTCCTTTCTTTGTTTAGTTTTCAAATTTTTAAGTTACAATTACTATCTTGTAAAAAAACACCTCTACTTTATTCACAAAAAGTGAAGACCCTCTTAAAAACATTTTTTGTGGAGAAAGGGATGTCAAACTTAAAGAAACATAAAACAAAATCAAAGAAACAAGAAATGTGAGTAAATTAAAATAAAACCTCAAAAATTTGAACAATATATAGATTTCATGTCTTATTTACGAATTTTATCACATTTACGTAGTGTTATTATTTATCATGTTCCCAAGGGATACCCAAGAAATTTAGCATAAAACACTTGTGAAAATTGGGTCTCTTTTAGTATTAATTTTTTCCCAAACCTAATTTTCAAATTCCACTAAAAATTTAATCTATGCTTTATTTTAACATCGGTCAATTATAAACCAACATGGGTCGTGAAGTGACCGGCATTGGTCAAGCAAGTGGATCGACATAGGTTAGGTAGTAATCGGCATTGGTTACCTGTGCAAGAGTGTTTTATTTATAAGTCACGGGATTTAATATAGCTTTTGTTTTAAAGAAAATCTATTGGATGTAATTGCATGGCTATTGTGCCCTAAGTTTGTCTAGGCTTATATAAGTTAGAAAACTAGGGTTAGAGGTGTTAGAAGTGAAGAAGAGCATAATCCTTGTTTGAAAGGATGATGAAGAAGAAGAAGAAGAAAAAGAAAAAGAAAAAGCAGCTTACATGAAGATATGAGTTTTCATAGAGAGAAGTCAATAGAAGGAAAGTGCAGTACACTTTGTTAGTGAGAAGATAGTATTATCTTCTACTATATTTCCTTTGTATTATTTAGTCTCATGTAATGGATTTCATAGTATACAAAGAACGTAGTGTTTTTCTTGTTAGATCCATAGGTTTGCTTTGTGAGATCTTGTTATTGATCATTCCTATAGATCCACATGTTGTGAGATCTTGTATTACATATCCATGAGATCATGATGTATTGTTGATCCATAGGAATCTAATATTGTAGAGGAAGTTGTCTTCATGTTTACACAAGTTGATGCAAAGTGATGATGGAGAGAATTATTTCTTGGTACACGATTACGGTTGCACATTGGTAGACCCTTCCAGGCCTTGTTTATAGATTCACAATACACCGAGATCTTGGTTGCATAGTGGCAAGATGCGGGATAGCTTAAGGTATGTGAGATCTGGTGGTGTTTTAGAGGAATGGTTGTAGTGCACTCATGTAGATATGGTTAGCTATGTGGAGGAGACACATGTGGTGGTATGGAGGCATGGTTTAGTGTACTGTGTATATTGAGTTAAAGATCCGGGAGGAAGAGATACTCTTGTAGAGATACATGTACTCTTGTGCATAAGATTTGGTTTGTAATCACTTGTTAAATTATATATATGAGATATATATTTTGTGGACATAACCCACATTAGGTGAACCATGGTACATGTTGTGATATGTGTGTGTACTTTTGTGTGATTTAGATTATTGTTGTTTATACTTCCACCTCTTGTAGATTTTGTGGGGATTGTTAGATCTATATTTACATTTTTGGATTTGATATTCTATAGTTTTAAATGTTTCGCATAGACCCATCCCCAACAATTTCCTTACTTTAATGTCTTCTTCAAGTGTAATTTTGTCTCCTTCCCTAGAATCACCTAAGTTAAAAGACACATTATTGGTAACATTCATGCTAAAAACTTTGTAAATTTTAGTCATTTATACTATGAAGTAGACAATTTAGGGAAGTAACCAAAAGGGAGATACAACATATCATAAGAGACTATGTATAAAATTTGAAGAGAATTAAGGCCTCTAGGTTCCACAATTTGGATGTAAAGAAATAAGTGTTCCCATGTAATGAGTTGTTCAAACATGCTATGTCTGCCGTGTACATTATAAAGCATGGAGTTCTCATTATCTAAAAACACTATGGCACTATTCAATGAGTATGTGTTTAGGGAATTTTAAAAGCTACCTAGCCTAAAGGTGAACTATACCCATGAAGATTTAGAGGCCTTGATGAAGATACATTTGTTTGAGAAAATGGATTGAAGTGTTGGGATAATAATCCCTCACTAATCGATAAGAAAATGGTTAAAACCTTCCCATTTCAAATTTAAAAATGGGAATATGTGTGTGTGTGTGTGTGTGTGTGTGTGTGTGTGTGTGTGTGTGTGTGTGTGTGTGTGTGTGTGTGTGTGTGTGTGTGTGTGTGTGTGTGTGTGTGTGTGTGTGTGTGTGTAATTTTATTTAATATAATGTGGGGAGAAAAGAACAAATAAAATGTAAATTGGACATTGGTTCCTATCTTAGTTGAAATTATATTGAATGATTGGGTTGCCAATTGGGGAAGTATCCTTGTATTTAATTTGGAGCATAAATGGAGTTATGAAAAAGGACTTCTTGTTTTATTTTACATGTCATCATATATTTTGGATATAATCTATGTAATTAAGGATTGGTTCTCCTAAATTCTACTTTTGGTCTAACAAAATTACCATTCATGTGTTGTATTATATTTAATATTGTTATAAGTGTTAGGAAAAATATATATTTTAGTGTGAACAATATCTAATTATGTGTGTAAATGAGTTGTTAGTAACAACTCATAGAGATCTAGAAGTTAGAATAAGTCTCTTAGAGAGATAAGTGGGATTGTGTGTGAGTTGTACATGATAAGATTTGACTCCTAATCAATAGGATCAAGCTACTTGTATAAAGGCATATCAAATATTGAATAAAGAAGTCCCGAATGAAATACAATATCTTTGGTTTTATTATTTTACTGTGCAATGTTTTATTTTTTTATTGATTAAATCATGCATGTTTTCTAGAATACATACCAAAGTTTTATTGTGGATATATGAAATCATATTAACCCATGGTTTTTAAGGCCATTCATGGCCAAGATATTCCCAGGATCTCCCAAAACTGAATATATCCACACTAGAGATGGGATCGTATTATTATTATAATGATTAAACTAGAATCAAAGTTGAGGTTTGCCTCACTCCCCTTATACTATTACTAGTGTATATACCTAATAGGATAACATTCATTGAAGTTTATTTGCACTAATTCATTGTAAAATTGTGTAGGAATGTGTAAGTAAAAGAAATAAAGGGTATGGTTCCCATACTATTTGATTTGGAATATATCCATTTTTATACATAGCCAACAGCATAAGATTAAGGGCTAAATGCTAGGTTTTAAATTTCCACACACTAATATAATTGGGTATTGGGATCCAAAGGAAAGTTCAGATCTCACTATGAATATTTAAAATCAAATATTGGTAATGGGTATTATCCTTCCCTTATTTTAGTCAAATAAATGACATCTATATGGTGTTATGTTGTGGATCTTGTTTTCTTGTGTATAAGTGTTGAATACTATATACTAGAATTATTGTATATTCTCCACATTTTTCTCACTGTGGTTCGTAAAATGTGCCCGATATTCGGGAAACATGCTCTTCTCATATGGGTGGGAATTTTGACCCATAGGTTTATGGGGGTAGTTTTGGCCCATGGTTTTGTATCTACATGTATTGTCAAAATGATTAAGTAGTTGCCTATTGATGTGTATTTTTTTGGATTTTGATAGGGTAGACATAATATTTTATGGGAGTGTGTGAGTTTGAGTGGGAATTCAATATATTTTGTTGAGCATAGCTCCAAAAATATTTGGGTATTGTATTGAGAGAAAGAGGTGGCTTGTAATAAAATATGAGCAAGTGATTCTTGGTGGATGTAGCCCAAATTGGGTGAGCCACGTTAAATATTATCTCTATGTTGTGTTCTTTTTACTTTTTGCACTTTTATTTCAGATTTGTAATATCTATCTACATATTATTTTATACTATTGTGATTCTATGTGGGATTGTTCTACATATTTAATCCCTTATTTCCTAACAATTCGTATCATAGCCTAGTTTGGTTTGCTGAAGTATTGAATCGTAGGTAAAGTTTTAGCTTGAGTGGGAGCTATGGCAGATGATGAAATATCAAAGGTTGATAAATTCAATGGGCGTAATTTTAGTAGATTGGAAGATACAAATGGAAGATTACCTTTATTAGAAGGATATTTATATTTTGATGTCCGAGAAAGGGAACAAACCCTCGAGCATGAGATATGGAATGAGATTTTCTAGATAGGAAGGTACTTGGGATAATCCGACTATGTCTTGCATCTTTGGTATTTTTAATGTTTCAAAGGAGAATACTATTAAAGAGATCATGGATGCATTAAGGAAGTTATATGAAAAACCCTTTGCCTCTAACAAGATATTATTAATGAAAAAATTGTTTAATATGAGGATGTCCGAGAATGGTTTAGTAGCGAGAACATTTAAATGATTTTAATATACTTTTGAATATACTAGCTTCGATTACAATAAAATTTGATGAATAATCTAGGGATTTATTAATTATGTGCTCTTTACCTTAGAGTTGGAATACTATGGTAAGTGGTAAGTAACTTGGTTCTAACGAACTCAATTTATCTCCAAGTGGGAGATTGTTAGGTTTTGGAGCTAAATAGCTTCACTGGAGCATGCATTACAAAGTGAATGGGTTACACAATGACCAACATCGGTCAAGAAGTGACCGACATCGGTCGAAATGACTGGCATTGGTCGATTATCAACTAGTATGGGTCGTGAAGTGACCAGAATCGTCAGAAGTGACCGACATCGGTCAGTGTAAGAATCGACATTAGTTACCTATGTGGGAGTGTTTTATTTATAAGTCACAAGATTTAATATAGCTTTTGTTTTAAATAAAATCTATTGGATGTAATTGCATGGCTATTGTTCCCTAAGTTTTTCTAGGCTTATATAAGTTAGAAAACTAGGGTTAGAGGTGTTAGAAGTGAAGAAGAGCATAATCCTTGGTTGAAAGGATGAAGAAGAAGAAGAAAAAAAAATTAGATTGCATGAAGATATGAGCTTTCATAGAGAGAAGTTGAACAGAAGGAAAGTGCAGGTACATTATTGGTGAGAATATGGTATTATCTTCTATTGTATTTCCTTTTATTATTTCGTATCATGTAATGGCTTTCATAGTATGCAAATAACTTAGTGTTTCTTCTTGTTAGATCCACAGGTTGTTGTGAGATCTTGTTATTGCTCATTCTTATAGATCCATGTGTTGTGAGATCTTGTATTACATATCCATGAGATCATGATGTATTGTTGATCCATAGGAATCTAATATTGTAGAGGAAGTTGTCTTCATTTTTACACAGGTTGATGTAGTGATGATGGAGAGAATTATTTCTTGGTACACGGTTACGGTTACACATTGGTAGACCCTTCCAAATGCCTTGTTCTACATTCACAATACAATGAGATCTTGGTTGCATAGTGGCAGATGCAGGGTAGCTTAAGGTATGTGAGATCTGGTGGTGTTTCAGAGGAATGGTTGTAGTGCACTCAGGTAGATACGGTTAGATATGTGGAGGAGACACAAGTGGTGGTATGGAGGCATAATTTAGTGTACTCAGGTATATCCAATTGAAGATCTGGGAGGAAGAGATACTCTTGTAGAGATACATGTACTCTTATGCATAAGATTTGGTTTGTAATCACTTGTTAAATTATATATATGAGATATATATCTTTTTTGGACATAACCCACATTAGGTGAACCATGGTACATGTTGTGATATGTGTGTGTACTTTTGTGTGATTTAGATTATTGTTGTTTATACTTCCACTGCTGTAGATTTTGTGGGGATTGTTAGATCTATATTTACATTTTTTGGATTTGATATTCTATAGTTGCAAATGTTTCCACATAGACCCATCCCCAAAAGTTTCTTTACTTTAATGGATTCTTTAAGTGTAATCTTGTCTCCTTCCAGAGAGAAAAACCTAAGTTAAAAGACACATTATTGGTAACATCCATGTTAAAAACCTTTGTAAATTTTAATGATTTATACTATAAAGTATAAAATTTAGGGGAACTAACCAATAGGGAGATACAACATATCATAAGAGAATATGTATATAATTTGAAGAGTATTAAGGCCTCTAGGCTCCACAAGTTAGATGCAAAGAAATAAGTGTTCCTATGTAAGGAATTGTTCAAACATGTTATGTCTGTGTAAATTATAAAGCATGGAGTTCTCGGTTATCTAAAAACACTATGGTGCTATTCAATGAGTATATGTTTAGGGAATTTTACAAGCTACCCAATTCAAAGGTGAACTATACCCATGAAGATTTAGAGGCCTTGATGAAGATACATGAGTTTGAGAAGATAGATGAAGTATTAGGATAATAATCCCTCACTAATCAATAAGAAAATGGTTCAAACCTTCCCTTTTCAAATTTAAAAATGGGAATAGGTATATATATTATTTTATTTAATATAATGCGGGAGAAAATAACAAATAAAATGTAAATTATACATTGGTTCCTCTCTTAGTTGGAATTATATTCGATGATTGGGTTATCAATTGGGGAAGTATCCTTGTATTTAATTTGGAGGATAAATGGAGTTATGAAAAAGGAATTCTTGTTTTATTTTATATGTCATCATATATTTTGGATATAATCTATGTGTAATTAAGGTTTGGTTCTCCTAAATTCTACTTTTGGTCCGACAAAAATCCCATTCATGTTTTGTACTATGCTTAATATTGTCATAAGTACAAAATTTTTATAGTGGATATATGAAATCATTTTAACTGTGGTTTATAAGGCCATTCATGGCCAAGATATTCCTAGGATATCCCAAAAGTGTGAATATATCCACACTAGAGATGGGATAATATTATTATTATGATGATTAAACTAAAATCAAAGTTGAGGTTTGCCTCACTCCCCTTGTAGTGTTAGTAGTGTACATACCTAATAGGATAACATTCATTGAAGTTTATTTGTAATTAATGCAAAACTTTGTAGGAATGTGTAAGTAAAAGAAAAAAATTGTATGGTTCCCTATACTATTTGATTTGGAAGATATCCATTTTTATACATAGCCAACAATAACAAGATTAGGGGCTAAATTCCAGGTTTTTAATTTCCACACACTAATATAAATAGATATTGGGATCTAAAGGGAAAGTTCATATCTCACTATGAATATTTAAAATCAAATATCGGTAATGGGTATTATCGCTCCCTTATTTTATTCAAAGACAATGACATCTATATGGTGTTATGTTATGGAGCTTGTATTTTTGTGTATAAGTGTTGAATATTGTACACTAAAATTATTGTATACTCTCCACAACTTTCTCATCGAGGTTCGGAAAACATGCCCGATATTCTAGGAAATGTGCTCTTCTCTTATGGGTGTGATTTTTGATATATATATATATATATATATATATATATATATATATATATATATATATATATATATATATATGGGGTGGTTTTTTTCCATGGTTTTGTATTCATTGTGTATTGTAAAAATGATTAAGTAGTTACCTATTGATGTGCTTTTTGGGATTTTGATATTGTAGACATAACATTGTATGTGAGTGTGTGAGTTAGCTCCAAAAAATACGGGTATTGTATTTAAAGAAAGAGGTGGCTTGTAATAAAATATGAGCAAGTGATTCTTGGTGGAAGTAGCCCAAATCGGGTGATCCATGTTAAATATTTTCTCTATGTTGTTTTCTTTTATTTTCTGCACTTTTATTTCAGATCTGTAATATCTTTCTACATATTAGTTTATACTATTGTCATTTTATGTGGGATGTCTTTGCATATTTTATCCCTTATTTCCTAACAATTCGTATCAAAGCCTAGTGTGGTTTCTTCACAAAGTGTCAATCGTAGGTAAATTTTTGGCTTGAGTGGGAGCTATGGTAGATGATGAAATATCAAAGGTTGATAGATTTAATGGGCATAATTTTAATCTTTGGAAGATGCAGATGGAAGATTACCTTTATCATAAGGATATTTATATTTTGATGTCGAGAAAGGGAACAAACCCTTGAGCATGATGGATATGGAATGGGATTTGCTAGATAGGAAGGAACTTGGGACAATCCAACTATGTCTTGCATCTTCAGTATTGTTTAATGTTTCAAAGGAGAAGACTAATAAAGAGATTATGGATGCATTAGGAAGTTATACAAAAAAATCTACCTCTAACAAGATATTATTAATGAAAATTTTGTTTAATATGAAGATGTCCGAGAGTGGTTTTGTAGTAGAACATTTAAATGATTTTAATATAGTTGTGAATATACTAGCTTCGATTACAATAGAATTTGATGAATAATATAGGGATTTATTAATTATATGTTATTTACTTGAGAGTTGGAATAACATGGTAATGGCGGTAAGCAAATCGGTTTCAACGAACTCAATTTATCTCCAAGTGGGAGATTGTTAAGTTGTGGAGCTAAATACATTCACCTTTGGAGGATGCATTACAAAGTGAGCTAAATAATATTTTAAAATGGAGAAATACAGTCCATCATTTTAGAGGGTGTTCCCAAGTTTCTCACCTACCAAAATAATGAGGTATGGGTTTCCTTTCTTCTCCAACAAGGAAAAGTACATGGAGGTATGGGTTTTGTAGTGGCACCCATCATTGTTGCAGGAGATTTTAATGCATTTTTTGGTGGTTGAAGAAATATTTTGAATTATTCTCTCTCCCTTTTCTCATTCTTCCTATATATTTTAAGGAGGGGCTCATTTGAAAAGGTTGGATAATATTGCTTTGCACCCTCCCTTCTTCTCTTATCTGTAAGTGATCTTATGGAGTTCAAACCTCCCATTCAAACTATAAATGTAATTTTTTCCTCTTGGCCATTGTAATGCATTGTATCAAATCTATGGAGTAATAATATAATTCTATGGATGAATTTCAACCCTCTCTTGTGTTCATTACATCTTTTTATCTCTCATTACAACTTTGGTTAACTGTGCAATTTAGGTTGTGTTACATGTTTTGATAGTTTTTGTTTAATGGTGAATGAATTTGTGATAAGAAACTAATTTGTGTTGATGTTCATCCTCTTCAATCTTGTTTCACTTTCATTTCCATGCAAGGCAAGTTATTCAGCATTCCTTTTGGTGCATCACCTCTTGTAGATTAGGTTTAATTTCTGCAATCTTTTCAACCCTGTCTCCTTGGCAAGTTAGAGTATATTTTAGGATAGATCCTCTACAATTTGAGTGTGTGTATTAGAATAGAGGAATAGGAACTAAACTTCATCCGGAGGGTTATCCCAATTGTAAAGTCCCACACTTTGGGATAACTCCATTTTTGATGAATCACATTGACTACATCAACCATTCACTTGTAAGAAATTAGGGTATTGTGATTATGCCTCAATAGGTACATTCTAATGTGTGGGGCCATCCCAAGTATCTTCTCTTAGGGGTTAAAATTATTATGTTATTGTTATTGATGATGCAACAATGAAATTTTGGGTATATTTTATTAGAAATAAATATGATGTATTTGAAACTTTTGTTAAATAGAAACTCTTATAGAGAATGAAATAGGTCTTAAGCTAAAATGTCTTATGTTAGATAATGGAGGGGAGTATTGGAGAAATTATTTTGATGATTATTATTATAAGAATGGAATCCACATGAAAAAATAGTTCCGGGAACTCCGTAGTAGAATGGGATGTCGAAAGGATGAACAGGACAATAATGGAACATGCTAGGATGGTGAGATTGCATGCGGACTAGCTCTTTTTTTTGGGAAGAAATAGTAAGCACAACTATGTACTTGATAAATGAAGAGACTCAAGTTCCTTGGATGGAGGGATACCTAAGGAGGCTTATTTTGGTAAGAAAGTTTATTACTCACTTCTTAGAGTCTTTGGATGTGAGGTGTTTTTTCATATAGAAAAGGATAATAGGACCAAGATAGAGGCTAAATAAGAGAAATGTATTTTTATTGGTTATGGTGGTGATGATTTTGTGTATAAATGTTAGATTATTAAGGACAATAAAATCATTTGATCTAGGGATGTGTTCTTTAATGAGAAAGTTATGTATAAGCAATAGTTACAAGAAAATAGGGAAGAATCTAGGACAAAATATGCAAAGTGGTAGAGGATCTTCTAGATGGGAAAGTGACACATGAATCGGTTCAAGAAACTACTCAACAGAACCCCAAACTCCTATATTGAAGAGTTCTTCTAGGAAAGAATATCATCTAAATGTTTTTCTCCTTCTCTCTATTATTTATTACTTGTTGATAGTGGAGAGCCAGAGAGCTTTGATGAAGCAATGCAGTAGATTTCAGGAATAAATGGGAGAAATCCATGGCCAAGGAGCATCGTGTTCTCATGGAGAATGAGACTTGGTATTTGGTGAAGCTACCTAAAGGAAAAATATTATTACAAAATAAGTGGGTGTAAAAAGTTAAATAGGAACGAGGAAAGAAATGATACAAGGCCCAGTTTGTGGCTAAGGGGTTTGCACAAAAAAAAGGCATAGATTTTTATGAAATTTTTTTCTTTTGTAGTAAAAATGACTTCTATTAGAACTGTTCTAATAATAGTGGCAGCAAAAGACTTGAACTTAGAGCATCTAGATGTAAATACTACATTTCTACATGGTGATTTAGAGGATGGTCTATATATGGAGCAGCCAGAGGGCTATGAGGTCAAAGATAAAGAGGAGGTGGTGTGAAAACTAAAGAAGAGCTTGATGGCTTCAAACAAGATCCACGTCAATGGTATAAGAAATTTGATAGCTTCATGATGGAGTAAGGTTATATTAGATGTCATTCTGACCATTGCATGTATACAAAGAAATTTGAGGATGGAAGTTATATTATCTTGTTTTTGTATGTGGATGACATGTTGGTTGCAGGTAAAAACATGCAAGAAATAAAAGTACTCAAGAAGCAGCTAAGTGAATCCTTTACTATGAAGGATTTGGGGGTAGCCAAAAAAATCCTTGGTATGAGGATATCTTGGGATAGGAAGGAATGGAAGATGACTTTATCTCAAGAAGATTACATTAAGAAGGTCTTGGAGAGGTTTAATATGTAGGATGCTAAACTAGTTGGGACTCCTTTAGCAAGGCCATTTCAAGTTATCAAAGGAGTTGTGTCCCAAGATAAAGCAGAGAGAAACTAGATGTTCAAGCTACCTTACGCATCAAGTAGTTGAAATTTTGATGTATGCCATGGTGTGCACTAAGCATTATATTTCCCATGCATTGGAATAAGTGAGTATATTTATGAGTGAGCTAGGAAAATATCACCTGGAAGATAGTAAAGGGGATCCTTCGGTACTTGAGAGGGACCATGGGGATAGTTTTTTTGTTTCATTGGATAAAACACCCCTTTTTGTTGTTATGTATATTCATACATGGTTGGAGATTTAAATAGTAGGAGGAGCAAGATAGGTTATATTTTCACTATAGGTGGGACAACAATGAGATGGATTTCACAATTATAGAAACTTGTGGCTTTGTCAACCACAGAGGCTGAGTATGTTGCTGCCACAGAGGAAAGAAAAGAGATGATTTTGCTACATAAATTTCTTGAGGAGTTAGGGTATAAGAAAAGCAAGGGAAGATGCATAATGATAGTAAGAGTGATATGCACCTAGCTAAGAACTCTTCTTTCCACTCTAGGATGAAACATATACGATTAAGGTACCATTTTATGAGAAAACTTTGGAGGAAGAGAAGTCAAGGTAGATAAGATTCATACCAATTGGAATCATGGAGACATGATGACCAAGGTAGTCACAAGGTAGAAACTGATGTTGTTTTCATCTTTGGTTGGTCTTCATGGACAACAGTGAAGGGTTGAGAATATTTTTCAAAGGAAAAATAGTCTCCAAGTGGGAGATTATTATGTTGTGGAGCTTGTTTTCTTGTGTGGAAGTGTTGAATGTTTTACACTAAAAGTATTTTATACTCTCCACAATTTTCTCACTGGGTTCGGAAAATGTGCCCGATATCACGGGAAACGTGGTCTTCTCATATGGGTGAGATATTTGACCCATAGGTTAATGGGATGGTTTTTGCCCATGGTTTTGGTACCCACGATATTGTAAAACTGCTTAAGTAGTTTCCTATTAATGTAATTTTTGGGCTTTTAATAGGGTAGACATATCATTTATGTGTGTGTGAGTTCAAGTGTGAATTTAGGAGAGTTTGTTGAGTATAGATTTAAATAGATTTGGGTATTGTATTGAGAGAAAGAGGTGGCTTGTAATTAAATCTAAGCAAGTGATTCTTGGTGGACATATCCCAAATTGGGTGAACTATTTTAAATATTGTCTCTATGTTATATTCTTTTTTATTTTCTGTACTTTTATTTCAGATCTGTAATATCTTTTTGCATATTAGTTTCTACTATTACGATTATGTGTGGGATTGTTCTACCTGTTTTATCCCTTATTTCCTAACATATGGAACCAATGGAATAATATGAAATTATTAAGAGGAAGAGAAGTGAGAGAATGTTGGAGGAATCACAATATGAATAAGTTGAAGAGTTTGATGAAGAAGAAGAGGTGGATGAAAATGTAGCCTCATTGAGAACCATAGTTTCAAGGTTAATTACACTTTCCTCTAACACATAGTCACTCCACCTATATCCCCTTCTTAGGGAATTTATTTGGACACACTTCCTTCTCAATCCTCCCAAGTTGACAATTATTCCTCTTATAAAGATATGGATACATAAGGATAATTTTCTTGAGTTCAAAAAATTGTATTCTACATTAAGAGCTCAACGTTTTTAAGTGGTTTTTTTATTCCTCTTTATTGGTTTCTAGTTGTTAAATCATGGTATCAAGTATTATGGATACACCAAGTATATAACCTAGAGCTAGCATTATAGCTTATGTTCCTTTGGTTTCAAGAGTTTCATATTTTCATGTCCCAATGTTTATCATACCATTAGTTTCCCCACCTTTGGTTTCAATTTTTCATGTCCTTATGTCTACTATACCATTAGTTTTGCCACTATTGGTTTGAAGTGTTCCAGTGTTCTATGTTTTCTATTTTTCCAATGGTTTCAATTGTTATGATTTCATCAATATTTTCTATAGTATCATTTGTATGTATTAATCTTGTAATATCATATGTGTCCTAAGTATTCACCATTGAAATGCTAATAATATTAATATTCCCTAAATGTTTCCTCTAGCACTACATTACCTATTTCTTCTTGTTTCACTACTACACATGGTTCCCCTATTCCATTACCATTTTCACACCTTCTACAGAAGGGTTCCCTTAACCATTTTTAGAAGAATATCCACTCCATCTTATTCAATTCCCCTCATTTCACTCACATTCCCAAAGGCTAACTAATCCACTCCACTCCTTCACATTTTTAAAACCAAGGATTCTAGTGATCCAAGAAGAGGAGAATATATAACCTGGGTAGGGAAGTATTTGAGACAAAAATTCATAATCCCAAAGAGTTCTAAAATTAAATTCACTCTTATTTCCCTATTTTCCTCTAATCCACCTTATCTTTCTCAATCCCTCTAGAATATTCTATAAACCCTAATATTGCAGAGTTGTGTATGATAAATAAATTCTAAGGTACAAATTTGACATAAGAAAATTACCTAGATAAATATGAAACTCCAAGTACAAGAAAGAGATAGAGAATGAATTAGTTGATTTATGCCCGATGTTAGGAATGTGCACACTAGAAATACTGATAACCATGAAGGTCATATTATCACAACTGTGCACGATAAATTCTAGAACCATTGGATAAGCCTGGACTAGGGTGAGGGTGTCTAGGTTCCAGATACCTCTACTGGGCTCCTATAACCGTGGAGGATCTCAGAACTTGGTTTTTTTGGTATCGCAAGGTGATCACCGATAGTTTTTGTTGGTCACCCGTATGTAACACTATGATCTCAAAATTCATCTCGTAACCTATAAAGAGATGATGACCTAAAAATCCTTAAACTACATAAAATACTAATAAGAAAATATGTAATATGGGGAGTCGACTCACCTCGGTGGACACCGGGCCGAGTGAACTTATGACTGAGCATTGTACTACATCTCGACTACTGTGTAGTTCTTGTGAGTGTGTGACAGATGCATGCCCTAGGAATCTGTTGAGTAGAAAAAGTGTGACACTTAGAAGAAGGCACACAAAAGGTTAGTACATGGGAATAGGGCACGCTCAAAGGTGTGGAAGAATAGGAAAGGAAACGTATGTGGATGATAGTGATAGATTTGGGACATCCATTTTCTAGATTATGTGCTATTTTTGAGATATCCCGTAGAACATACAAACTAGATAAATACTTGTGTGACACGAGATAGCATGATTTTGGAAGAGTTTCTACTAAGTTCTTTGCATGGGTTCAAGTTAATAATAGAATTATTACTACCAGTTGACCAGAAGAGATCTATTATTAGTGCACTTGCATGTGTGTCTATTATTGTAAAGGCACATGGCTATTTTCAGCATGTGACCTATTTTGGGAATTATATAAGTGGTGAAGGGAAAGTCCCCACCCTTATAAATATGTAGTGATCTCGTATAGTATAGTAGGACTGAATATGAGTTATTGTGAAGTTATGTTGTCAGATCTGATGCACGCATAAACTTATAGTACTACTTATTGTAGGAAGATTTTTTGTACTTACTATGTTTAATATAATGAAGTGTATTGAATGATTCAAGGTGTTAAACATGATTATAACTAGATCTTGCATGGTTGAATTCATTATGGCTATTGATTGAATCCATTACTCTTTAGATTTAGATCTGGAATATGCTATGTAGAATGTTATACTATTTATGAATTTGAATGCTTCAACTTTTCATATTTTCAACATCCCGCAAAAGCAACCCTAAAGAGGGGTCTAGTACCTTTGTGCATTTTGGGTGAGCGCTCAGCCTAGGTTGAGTGATGTGCAAATGTGCCTGGGTTATTTCTAGTAAATTCTAGGCTACACCATTGGCTCTGTTTTGGGAGATCTTTTCACTGCTTCTAGGATGGTTCACGATGAAGACATATCGGTTGACCCTAGAAAGTGTTGAGGTGTGGATATAATATCTAGAATAAGAATGCACAAGGAGGTTAAGCATTAGATCTAAGTTTAACCCATGTGCATGGGTTGAACATAATCTATATGACAATTTGTATGAGAGATTCTTCACTATTTTTCTAGTATAATTGTATGAGTGGATAGTTTATTATGTGTGTAAAAGGGATTGGAGGTATCATGTAATTTTCTAGATGTAAGAAACATTTCAAGCCCTTTATGATGCTGATCGATTTGGAAATGCAGAGTGGACACTTGGTTTCATGGTGTTCTAAACAATTATATTTTGGAGTACTCAATTTCCACTTATTCTTTCCCAGAGGTAGCGGAATTATTGTTTACGATAGCCCAAGGGAAGTTACTTACAAGGCATTCCACCTGGTGATCAAAATATTTATGGCAACCCTAAACTTGGAAAGTAATATGATGGCTAACTAAACCCCACCACATGGGGGAGTAGGTTTGGTGAAATAGGGGAGACCTAGTGGTAGAAAAGTAGAGAGAAGAAAGGTGGTTTAAGTATAATGAGGCGCACGAGAGGGAGATACATATGTTGTAGAGAAAATGGTGTTGAGGAGAGAGATGTGTCGCGAAGGATTTGGAGCTCACGTAGAAGGCGTGGAGCTGGATCATTAAGAACTCCCCCATTTTGGCAAGCATGACAGTGGAACCATCCTCGGTCTCACATGGAAGCATGCCAACATAGACAATCTAGGTCATGGGCGTGCATCTCAATCTACCTAGAAACCTAGCCCTTGCACTTGGTTTTCTAGTATCTAGTATGAAAAATAGTCAGCAAGCTAAATTAGGCAGTCAGAGAGCAAGAGTAAGTCACATGTATCAAGTACATCTATGTCAGGGAAAGTGTCTTCTTTGTTGAATGGAGGTACCTTTACAGGTGCATCATCTACACATAATTCAAGCATGAAGAGTTTTGGACTCACTTCTGGGAGTGGTGGAGCTTCACAGACTATAGGGGTTTGGTTCAGTACTACTATTAGGACACAGGGAAGTACATATTCTTGTCCACTTTTTCGCTACATTTGGAGGATCTAGAGGTATAGGTTGTTCTAGTTTTGGTGGATCTCGTGGTTTTGGAGGTAGAGGAAACACAGGAGGATCTAGATCATGTGGGTAAGGTCTACACTAACCCCAAAATATTTACATGGAGATGTCACTTCATCTACCATAATAGAGGGGCATAGAAGATCATGATGAACATGTACACATGTGTGAAATACTATGGCGCACAAAAGGAATCATGACTTTTGAGTGTAAGGAAATTCAATTTGCCACTACGTTACAAGGATGTGCACACAGCTGGTACAAAACATTTGACCCTGATCAGACTTACGTAGACTATGCAACATTAAAAGATGTTTTTCTTAAAGAGTTTCACATCCCTGAGTTCAAGTAGAAGAGTATAATTGTGCTCAAGGATATTAAGCAAGGAACTACTAAGAGTGTCAAGGAGTATGATTCCCATTTCAAAATGCTTTTATCTTATCTTTCTTATGATATTCACACAAGCCAACATGCACAATGGTTTGTTGAAGGTCTAATTACACCTTTTAGAAGGGAACTATCACATAAGACATACACTGATCTATGTGAAGCAACTGCAGTAAATTTACACGTTGAGGTAGTCGCAGTAGTATAGACATCTGAGTCAAGCCATTTTTGGAAGCACAAATTATGGATATGGCAAAGAAGTTGGATAAACTATCGAAAACTCAACACATGATATGCACATGGGAATTTTGTGTACATATTTTGAAGTGGAAAATCACACCAAGAATAGTTTTCCCTGCAGGTTTGTGCATTCACTATCGCTAGACTATGAGATATGTCATTTGAACCATGATTCTAGCCACTACCCATTATTGTAACATGTAATAAGGAAGAACGTCTCTTGCTATTGTAAACTTTACAGCCCATGACTCACAATACAAAAGAATTCTAGCTGATTGGTCAGATCCATGATGTTATAGATATTGGTGTAAAATAGACGGGAGTGTTAGATAACTCTAAGGGTAAGTGTGAGCATTAGGATTGGGATCAAAATTAAGCAAATTATGATCGAATGAAGGGAATTTTGAAGGATGTCATGGCAGAGGTTGAAGATATCATGGCATATTTGTAGGTTAAGGTCGTGGTGGTGGAAGAGGTGAGTTTCCTTGCGGAACATGTTATACATGTGGATCTCCTAACCACTACAGGCATGAATGTCCTTAGAATATTACATGTTCCTTTTGTGGAAAGAATCATAGTTATGAGGAATTCCCGGACCTATATGAGCATCTTAGTAAGCAACATAAACAAGAAAACAAAGGTGTAGGGATGGTTAGGATACAATGCGTTGCAGAAAATCAAGTGGTTTCCCAAATTGGAACCAAAATCGAGGTATTTCCGTGAAAATCACTACCCGCTGAAGCATCACATGCTAAAGAAGCATTGCAGAAGAATACTACCATCACTAAGGAGGAGGTTCTACATGCATGGTACCCAGATCTTGTCCATCAGAAGGAGGTTTATTAGCAAACCATGGAGGTACTCAGAAATCTTCAGGGTGAAATACAATGTTTATAGGATCAATCACGTAAGATGGAGCAAAAGAAAGTAGTAGAGAAAATCCAATCGATATTGATGAATTTAAGGAGGTGTGCAAAGTGTTGCGTCAAGAGAATATCATTGCATTGTTAGGGAATTAGATAAAGGGAAACACTTCATGTGCAAGTATTAAGACTAGCTAATAGATCCTACACATGCAAATCTTCCCCCATACCGAGACTATGATGAGGAAATCACTCGAATGTTGTTATGGATGGATGACTTTTGACTAATATATTGATGGATATAGGTGTGGAAGTCGATGTACTTAATTTAGATGCATGGGTAAAGATGAGGAGACCCCCATTACAGCCATCTTATAATGTGTTGTTTATGGCTAATCAAACAAAGGCCACCCCTATTGGAGTTTTAAAATATTCATCCATTGCAATACAAGGGGCCAAGTTCACGTGGGTCTTTGAGGTTTTGGCACTTGCGAAGCATAAAACTTCCTGAGATCTACTTGGGTGCCCTTGGTGTTATGAACATAATACGATCTTCGGTTCAACAAGGGATATATTAGCTTTGAGAACAAGGAGTAAAGGGTTATTATCCCTTTAATCGATGGAAAATCGTGCCCTATATCGAGCCTTTGAGTGAGGAAGATCTCAAGAGGATTTATGTACATGTAATTTGGGACCCGTATGTTTCGAGCCATCTAAAGAAGGAATCCTTTAGTGGGAAGATGCATAGTCTATTAGCGATACTACAAGTATTTCTTATGATAATTGGGTTCATAGTACTTAGGAGTTGGTAGGGCACAAAGTAAGAAGCATATTTTCATGAAATAGTAGACCTTGTCAGATCAGAGAATAGGTAACAACTTGGTACCTCGATACACTAGAGAAGGAGATCCTATAGTATTTTTGTGTGCCATGGAGGAATAGTGGATAAACCAGTTGGAGAGATGGAATATACTAGCATATACCCTATGTGGGACAACAATGCATTAGTGGGTGGTTCATAGGGATAATCTTGTAGGATGGAATGAAATCAGATTGCTCTTTCTACTCAA
The DNA here is from genome assembly GCA_018340775.1 of Taxus wallichiana var. yunnanensis. Lineage (NCBI taxonomy): Eukaryota > Viridiplantae > Streptophyta > Pinopsida > Cupressales > Taxaceae > Taxus > Taxus wallichiana. The sequence continues at coordinate 155,097,032 of CM031235.1, read as the reverse complement.
TTTTCCAAGAGCAATGCACCTACTCAAATATACATTTATCATGGTAATCAACTTGTTCAAAGACCATGTTCGCAGATTGTGAGAGACTCGAATAGAGGGGCAGGAATATTTACGACCTTCACTATGGGTGCACAAATTTTATTCCACTTTATAAGGTTGCGTGCATGCTTGGTATGTATATGCTGAACTCCATAGAGAGACTAGAAATTAACAAAAATTTGAATTCTGGAACCATCAAACCCACGGTTATGTCTAACGAATAGGTGAGTAATGCCTTTATGAAGGTATCTACAAATGTGGTGTGCAGGAATGTGGATAAATTTGCCACTATTGAAGTGCAAAGAGAATATATTAAAGCCAAAGATGCAAAAATAACACGTCTGAAAGGAGAAAACTACCTAGAGAAAAATAAGAATGGGGTTCTCATCAGCATGATAGGGGATATCAATGATCATGTTCTATAAGCAAGACCACACTTAGAGCCCAAGGTACCCAAAATGTTCCCTTTGGCTATGCATTATGTGTGTACCTTAGTTGATTTGGTGCTTGAGGATGGATCGGTTCGAATGTCAATGCCAAAGGACCCTGAGCAAGAAGCAGAGAGAGCAAGGGCTTTAGTGGTTAGAAATATTTCATCTTATGAAGCATTACTCCAAACCTTGCAGGAGGAGCTGAAGAAAGCAGACTAGACATTGAATATATGTGCAGCTCCAGAGGTAGTAATAAGGATCAGGACCATAGTAGAAGACAATGAAGTCTTGAAGGCCATGAAGGATGAGACTTTAGGATGCACAGTAAATATTGGCACCGCTAAAACAAAAGTGTGAGACCCTTGCAGCAACCTAAGACCCCATAAAGACAGGATGGATGGAATTAGAAACATTATAGTGTATAATATGGATCTTCGGAAGGAAGGATGACCGTAATGTCCAAAGATTGTTATAGTATTGTAGAACAAGAAGGAAGAGATTGCACAAGAAGATTTAGACTCTATTGCATCAAATATTCTAGAAAAGGTAGAATCTATGCTAAGTGATTAGCAAGCTTTAGAGGTTGAAATCAAAGAAGAATATCTAGAGTTGATTCTTTAAGTTGAAATAGAGGACGTTGTAGGGTGAAATTTCATTCTTTCAGACAATGATTCTTTAATTTCCTTTCATTCCCATTCTTTATTCTTTAAAAGTATCAAGAGGCAACCATTGTTGGGGTGGAAATGTAGTTTTGTGTGGGGTAATGTTGAGAAGAAAAAGTTTGAAACTTGGCAAGTGTAAGGTGCACAAAAGGTTCACATGTGGGAATAGGGTGCACTCAAAGGCATGGAAGAATAAGAAAGGAAACATGCATGAAAGACAAGAACAAATTCAGGACTTAGCCATTTTCTGGATTACGAGCTATTTTTGAAGATAACACGCAGAGCACACAAACCGGATAAAAACTTGTGCAACACACATAGGCTATTTTTGGAAGTGAATCTACCAAGTGCTTTGCATGGGTTCAAGTTAATAATAGAATTATTACGCTAGTTATATAGAAGAGATATATTATTAGCGCACTTCGCATGTGTGTTTATTATTGTAAAGGCACATGGATATTTTCAGCATGTGACATATTTTTGTAATTATGTAAGTGGTGAAGGGAAATTATCCACCCTTATAAATATGTAGTGATCTAAATAGTATAGTAGGACTGAATATGAGTTATTGTGAAGTTATGTTGCCAGATCTGATGCGCACATAAACTTATGGTACTACTTATTGTAAGAAGCTTCGTGTATTTACTGTGTTTAATATAATGGAGTGTATTGACTGATTCAAGGTGTTAAACATGATTATAACTAGATCTTGCATGGTTGAATTCATTATGGCTATTGTTTGAATCCATTACTCTTTAGATTTAGATCTAGAATATGCTCTGTAGAATGTTATACTATTTATGAATTTGAATGCATCAACTCTTCATCTTGCTAACATCCTACACAAGCAATCCTAGAGAGGGGCTTAGTACCTTTGCACATTTTGGGTGAGGACTCCGCCTAGGGCCGAGTGTTGAGCCAAAGATGCTTGTGTTATTTCTAGTAAATTCTAGGCTACATCGGAATCTCTTGTGCAAGTGCACTTGATAGTTGGTGATAACTATATGTACAAATGTAAATAGATGTGTGGATGGAAAAATTAACTTCCCTCCTATGTGTGGTTGGACTATAAATATTGGCTAAGTACCAAGAGGCACATGCACAAAATTAGTAAATAGAAGGGGCGCCTGGAAAAGTGCACAAGAAAAGGGTTTAAGTGAGACTAGGGTGCATGCAGGAGGTAGAACAAGGGTTTGAAGTACTTAGCCATATTTGGGCATCATGCAGACACTTGAGGAAAAATGTGAGGACTCGACTAGGTATGATAATTGGATAAGGTGCCAACCTCGGAACCTCGAGGTAAAGAAAAGGATATTCTATGCAAGGAATATTCCAGGAGGCATCATTACAGTTAGTGGAAGGTTTTGCAAAGAGGATAGGCATTCACTCAATAGAGGACCACATTAACACTTCACACATGATCTCGCATATGAGAGAATTCATGGAGGTGAAATTTGGTCCTATTTAAAGAAGTTCAAGTTAGAAACAAAGGGGAGGGAAATTAGAGCACTAGAAGATATGAGAGTGATAAGAGAAAAAGGGTAATGAGGTGTAGCAGAAATGTTAGGAAATACTAAGGGTTTAGAGCTCGTGATGTTAGGGTTTAGAGTTATTGGTGCTATAGGGTTGTAAGGGATATCATTAAGCATGTGTATGGGTATTGGGGTTTCAGAACAAGGGTTATAATAGGAAAGCATAGTTAAGATCTCTCGATCAAATGATTTTGTAGGGGTTGGACCTCTATCACTCGATGTATATAGTTCTAGATGACCCTTTAATGTAGTGTGGCTACTAGAACCTCTTTTAAATCAATATACATCGATATATTTTGTACATCTTATTTATGGGTGTAAACCCTCATGTTATTTGGATTTTCATGACTCGAGATCTCGGTTCATGTGCTTCATACAATGTTTATTTACCTTTTGTGATGCATTGATGTGTAGATATGTTAGTTATATCTTCTACATTTTAAGTATATGCATGTACTTATGTTTCTGCAAATAATCCTCCATTAATGGCATAAATCTCTTGCAAAGATCACATAACTGAGGGGCTTAGTGCCTGTGCACACCTTAGATGAGTGACCAGCATATGTTGGATGATAGGATGGCATGCTTGGGGTTAGAAAGAGGTATTGAGGGTAAAATAATGACTACATCTTGGTTCCATTTTTGGGACCTCTTTTGAAGATATTGTGAGAGAAATGTGTAATGATGGAGCATTTAACCTTGGATAGTGTCAAATCATGGCTCAAAAACATGGAGGATGAGTTTGCTCAAAGATTTAACACTGGACCTAAGTTTTATACACTTAAATGAGTAGAGGATCATGTGTATCATGAGTTATATGAGACATTTTTTTGTTTCCTAGTAGAGTTATATGAATGGACATCACTATATGCATCAAGGTCCTGGTTGGTACTATAGACCTCGTGTTTGGACCCAGGAGGAATATCAATAGTTACATGATGTTGATCCGGTATAGATCCATGTTGTTAATCCCCTGGTGGAGTAGAGTGATGACTAGTTATACCTTGGAATATTTTATTTCTATGTATTATTTCCTGGAGATTATTGATTTTGATTTCTTCATGGATCCTATAGGATTGTTCTTGCATGTTATTCCACCGCTATCAATATCTTTTTCATTACTTTGAGTTTGGAAGAATTTTACATGGCTAGATAAAATCCTACTAAGAGTAGAGTGTAGAATATGGCATGGTAGAGGATGGTGGACCTTGCGGTGGAAATGGAGAGAGAGGAGAGGTGGCTCAAGTATAATGAAGCTCGGGAGAGGGAGTTGGCAAGATAGCGTGAAGTCAGATGGGTTGTAGATTTATGGAGGTAGACATTGTGGGAAGGATTTGAGGTTCACATGAAGGATGTGGAACCTGAGTAGTCTGAGCTACCCCATCTTGGCAAGCATGGAAGAGAAACCCCTTGGCTTTTGGAGAGAGCTCATCATATGAAGAAAGGAGGAGAGTTGTAGGTGCGCATCTTAACCCACATGGTGACTAGACCCTTACGCTTAGTTTTCTAGTTCTTGAGATAAGTTTTGATAATCCAGTTGGTATTAGTATTGGTAGTCGAGTGACACCTAGGAGGTATAATTTTTCATTTGGTACATCTATGGCTACATAGTCATTTCCTGTGTTTGGGGGTATTTTTTCGCACAAAATTTTGGAAAGGTTTGGGATCACAAGGTTTGAGTATCGAGATCGAGAGTAGTAAGGAAAACACATTTGGGAGTGGTTTGGTATCAAAGACTATCAGTGTGCATTTTAGCATGATGGTGGGATCACAATTCATAACTTCATTAGGCCCTTACCTATGAAAAGAGGAGGATCTAGTGGGTCTGGTGGTGGAGGAAACATTGGAGGGAATCAACGTCCTAGATCATGTGGACAAAGTCCACAACACCATCAATAGGTTTTTTATGAAATGTTGCTCCACTTACCTAATTATAAGGGCATTGAGGATGTCATGGAACATGTACACAAGTGTGAGTTACTATGGCATGTGAAGGTAATCACCGCCCGTAGTGAAGGAAAGTTAGTTTGGAAGCAAAGTTACAAGGATGCACACATAGCTGGTACATGAAGTATGACCCACACCAGATAATGGTAGATTACATTGCGTTGCATAATGCCTTTTCTATGGAGTTACACATACTTGAGTTTAAACAGAAAAGCATCAGCATGTTGAAGGATATTCAACAAGAAATGGTGGAGAGTGTGTAGGAGTATGATGCATGTTTCAAGACTCTCCTATCCAAGTTATCTTATGACATTCACCCTTTGTAGCATGCTCAAGTGGTTCATGAAAGGAATGATCACACCGTTTAGGAGGGCACATTCAAAAAAGAATTTCAAAGATATGCATGAGGTCTTGGAGGTTGTCTTGTGTGCTAAGGTAGTAGGAAGCATTGATATATGATCTAGTCCATTCCTGGAAGCACAAATTGTTGCAATGGAAAAGTAGCTAGATAAATTATCTATGAACTTGACACATGAGACTCACAATGGGTTATGGTGTATGGATTTTGAGGTAGAAGGGAATACGAAGGATAGTTTTCCTTGAAGATTGGTACACATGATGATAATAGACTAAGAAATTTTCCATGGAGATCATGATGTAAGTAGTTGTCTGCTACTATAGTGCGCAATCCATAAGAATGTGTCTTGTTATTGCAAAATTTGCACCTCTACTACTCATGACACTAAGGATTGTAGATTGATTCACCAAATACATGATGTCATTAATACTTGTGTGCACTGTGACTAATGTTACAAACAAATCTAAGGATGATGCTTGTCATTATGAAGGGCGTGTGGATGGAGGAGGTTGAGTTAGAGGCTTTCAAGGAGGATTTATAGGCCGTGGCAATAATGGGGGCGAAGGAGTGAATTACCTCATGGAACATGCTATAAATGTGGATCTATGGAACACTACAAGTGTGCATGTCCTAATTTGTTATAATTCTCTTGGTGGGGGAAAAACACAAGTATGAGAAATGACTAGAATTATTTGAAAACATGAGACAAAAGTAGAGGAAGGATAAGGACACTGGGATGGTGAGCGTAAAGCATGTTGATCAACAGTGGATGCCAAGGTTGGCATGTGAGTCGAGTTAGAACTCAGTATTGGTGATGCCACGATGTTGATTAGAGAACACTGGCTTAACTCACACAAGAAGTCCGCAAGGGAAAATAGGCTAGGTTCAAGGGCAGGAATGAATAGGAAGAACCCATGCACACAGGACAAGTCAACATTCAAGACTTAGCTATTTTTGAGCATGAAGATCTATTTTTAGAAGATGGTGTGCAAAACACACCAACGATGCAGAGATGTGTGCACCATGCATTGTCTATTTTTGGAGGATCGGATTCAAGAGACTTTTGCATGGAGACAATCTAAGAATAGGATTGTCACCTCAGTTAACTATCAAGTAGTATATAGATAGCACACTTGCATGTGTGGCTATGCATGAAAATGGCACGTGGCTATTAATATAATGTGACCTATTTTGGAACAGATAAGTAGTGAAGGGCAAGTTCCCACCCTATATATATGTAGTGAATTCCGATAGGGAGATGATGGATATAGAGAGATAGATAATATAGTGTGTGTGTGTGTGAGAGAGAGAGGGATAAGTATCCAGAGATGTGTATATGTTTATGGATTACCATATCAGATCCATGCGCGCATTGGCATAGATTTCCAGTATTGTAAGAAGCTTCTATGTTATTGTGATAATTAAGAGATGGAAGATATTGACTAAACCTAAGTGTTATTCCTATGTGTAATTGGGTAGTGCATGTTCTTATTTCTATCATGATTATTGTTTAAACCTATTCTTTCCTAGATCTAGATCTGTCATGCATTGTATAATGATGTATTAGTTATGGATCTATATGCTTTAAGTCTTCATCATGTTAACATTCTACTACAACAACCCTAAAGAGGGACCTAGTACCTTTGCACGCTTCGGGTGAGTGCTCAATCTAGGATGAGTGATGTGTCAAAGACATCTAGGGTATTATCTAGTGAATTCTAGGCTACATCATTGGTTCCATTGTGGGGACCTCTTTTTCAGTTGTTTTCAAGATCACTACAATTTGAGGAACTACAAATGATCATGCCGAGGCAATAAGTTCCAGGAGGAAGTACAACGAAGCCTACCATCACTAAGGATGACGTTCTTCATGCACGGTATCTAGATCCTGCCTATCAAAAGGAGGTTTATCACGATACAATGGAAGTGCTAAGGAATCTTCAGGGTGAGATATAGTATTTAAAGGAGCAGAAGAAAGCATCAGAGATGGTCCAACCTGATATAGATGACTTGAGATAAGTCTACAAAATGTTGCACCAGGAGAACATCATTCCACTATTAGGGAGTTGGTTAAAAGGGAACACTTTGCATGTAATTATTGAGACCGGATGGCAGATCCTACATGAAAATCTCCCTCCTCATAGCCTAGCTTATGACAAGGAAATTAATCTCAATTTTGTTGTCAATGGGTGGCTATTGAGTAATATACTGATTGATACAAGCACAGAAGTCAATGTTCTTACTTTCGATACATGGGTACGAATGGGGAGACCCCATGCAGCCATCCTCTAATGTATTATTCATGGCTAATCATACTAAGGCCACCCCATAGGAGTTTTAAAAGATGTGTCGATTACCATACAAGGAGCAAATTTCACTAGAGACTTTGAAGTTTTAGCACTGGTAGAATTAGATAGCTTCCCATATTTATTAGGGCATCCTTGGTGTTATGCAAATAATGTTGACTTGATCTTCAATAAGGGGTATATCAGATTTGAGAACAAGGAGGAAATGGTTGTAATACCTTTGAAAGATGGGAAGTCTACATCATATGTTTAGCCTCTAAGTGAGGACTTAATGAATCTATGTACGCATTATTCAAGACCTAGAGGTCAATTAGCCATCAAAGGAGGGCATCCCTGCGGTGGGAATATTCTCATTATATTAGTGATACTATGAGTATTGCTTGTGAAAATTGGGCTCATGGTACATATGAACTAGTAGTGCATGAGGTAAATAGTGTAATTGTGCACAAAAATAGACTTCGTTATGTTTCACGGATAGGTAGCGCAGTCCCTTGGTATATTAGGGCGAGAAGATCTTCCTATATTTTTGAAAGCCATAGAGGCACAAAGTGGATAGATCAAATTAATAGAAGAGATATGTTAGTGTATACCTTGTGTGGGACATCAGCATGGTAGTAAGTAGTCCACAAAGATAATCTTATAGAATGGGGGGAGATTGGAACCGCCCTATCTACTAGGTTTTTAAGGAGTAATGCACCTACACATATCTACACTTATAATGGTGATCAACCTATTCAACATCACATTTAGTAGTGTGAGAGACTCTAGATAGTGGGACAAGAAGCATTACCACCTTCACTCTGGGTACATAGATTATATTCTACTCTATAAGGATGTGCATGCACTGGTATGTATATGTAAAACTACATAGAGAGACTGGGAATTGGAAAAATTTGACTATAGGAATGATCCATACCTTTGACTACTTCTCGACTAAACCTCTAGTAGAAGAAGCATTAAAATTTGTCAAGCACTTAACTATGGGACATAGTGCAAAGGAAGAAGAGCATATTCAAGAATTATTTGGTGAGATAGAGTCCAAGCGTATTTTGAAAAGGAAGAAGAAATGGACTCCATACTACTTGAACATGCTTTCCTTGAGAAAGAGAAAGGAAATATGGTTTACATAGTGGATGATGAGGAAGTTGAGAACCTAGATATTGAACATTCACAAGGGTGTGCGAGGTATTAGATAGTATAGACAAGGATACGCATGCCTATCATGAACCCATGAAGAAAATAAAGGTGAATATAGGTTCGGAGGCTGAGCCAAAGGAGGTCATAATTTGAGACTATTGGTCAGAATCGGAAGTGGCAAAGATCATTGAATTACTCAGGGATTATCAGGCCTTATTCCCTCAAGCGTATCATCAACTTAAAGGCGTGCATGAATCACTTAGGGAAATGAAGATAAATCTTAAGGACGGTGGACACCTAGTTAGAAAGTGACCTTATAGAGTGAATCCCAATTTACATGAAAAGGTGAAGGAAGATATTGATAAGATGCTGAAATATGGGATTATTTGACCCTTAGATGAGTCATAATGGGTTATTCCTATGGTGATAAGTATCAAGAAGGATGGTAGGATTTGAATCTGTGTAGATTACGAGGAGTTGAATGTTGCATGTGTCATGACTTTTCCTACATCATTCACTGAGGAAATACTGGAAGGAGTGGTAGGGCACGAAATATATTCATTCACAGATGGGTTTTCCAGGTATCATCAAGCTAGGACTGCTCAAGAGGATCAAGAAAAGAAAACTTTTACTACTAAATGGGACATTTTTCCTCTACCGTGATGCCTTTTGGACTTAAAAATGTGCCTGATGTATTCTTGCAGATAGTTTTTCAGGCATTCAAAGATTTTATTCATGACTTTTTATAGGTTTATCTAGATGATTAGACAAGATATGGGCTTATGAAAGATCATTGTGACAATCTGCGCTTAATTTTTGAATGGTGTAGACAATTGAGTATCTATTTAAACATCAAGAAGTGCATAATATTGTTAGGACATATAATCTACAAGGAAGGTTTTCTAGTTGATCTAGCTAAGGTTGTAGTCATTCTAGGCCTGGAAGTCCCTACCCGACAAAGTGAGGTGCGCAGATTGTTGGTTCACATAGGATATTATCAGAAGTTCATCAAAGGGTATGCCAAATTTGTTGCACCCTTGGAAGAGTTACTAAAAGGAAAAGGTACATTTTATTGGGGAGAACTGCAACAGCGTGTGTTTGAGATATTAAAGGAGAAACTTACTACCGTGCCCATTTTGTGCTTTCCCTCATGGGATAAACCATTTCATGTGCATGTGGACACCTCTGGCATGGCCATTGGTGCTATGTTAGCTCAACTGGTGAAGGTATTGTAGATCATCCAATTTTTTTGCTAGTAGGAAGTTGACTCCTACTGAACAAAATTATACAACTACAGAGCATGAAGCTTTTCCAATGATCTATAGATTGCACAAGTTTCGATAGTACTTGTTCATAATACCATTTTTGTTTTATACAGATCACATGGCATTGAAGTATTTGGTGAACAAACCTATCTTACAAGGGTGCATATACAGATGGGTACTCATATTTCAAGAGTTTGACTTCACAGTTGTGGTGAAGCTGAGGAAAAATAAACTGGACCAAACCACTTGTCTAGAATTCACTTAGGAAAAGAAGCACATACAATTGAAGAAACCATTCTAGATGCATAGTTATATAGGTTATAACGCATGCCATTAGAATTATAAGACATTGTTGTCTTTCTACTGATTGGTTTGGCACCGTAAAGAATGAATGCATTAGAAAAAAATAGCTTATTATATGTGCGGCACCGTTTATGTTAATCGGTGGTTACCTCTACAAGTTAGGTAGAGATGAAGGATTATGTTGTTTTGTATTATATCATGAGTGCCAGGATATAATGGAGGAGGCATGTGGTGGTATTTCAAGAGGCCACTATGTAGGTGATGCAACCGCCAAAAGATCCTATTTGTTGGATTATGGTGGGAGACACTATATAAAGATTGTAAAGTGTATTACAAAATGTGTGACCATTGTCGTTGTCAGGTAAATAAGGGAAAATAAATGAGATGCCTTTGATCCCTATTACTAGTGCCGAACCATTTGAGAAATGGGCCATCAATTTTGTAGGACCTATTTCACAAGATGCGTGTAGGACTCGGGTCACGCTATATTATTACTTGTACATTATCTCACAAGGTGGGCACATGCACCACCGTAAAGGACTATACAGTGGCTACAACAGCTAGGTTTCTATGGGAGAATGTTCTTACAAGATATGGATGTCATTTAAGCTTGACAAGTGATAGGGGTACACACTTTTTGAATGAAACAATTAGGATCCTATTAGATGAGTTTATGGTTGCACACCATAAGACTACACCCTATCATCCTCAAGAAAATGGAACTACTGAGGCTTTCAACAAGATTTTGAGCCAAACATTGACAAAAAATTGTGATGTTGGAAGAAAGGATTGGGATGATAAAGTGTCAACTATTATTTGGGCATATAGAACAACTTATAAAAGATTGAACAAAGCCACACCATTTGAGTTGGTGTTTGGCACGTAAGTCATTCTCCTATAGAATTTAAGGTACCTTATTTATGCACTACGCACAATCGAAGTTCTACCCGATGAATAGGATTTAGAAGAGCCTATTGAGAAGATGATTCAACTGGATGAGTGATGAGCTATAGCACGATGGAGTTAGAAGTAGGAAAAGGCCAGGAAGAAATCATGGCATGACAAAAACATAAGGGATAAGAATTTTGAGATTGGATAAATGGTACTTCTCTATAACTCTAAGTTCTTGCGCCATCTAGGAAAACTTAAGGTACATTGGTTAGGGTCTTATGTTATTACTTATATCCTTGAAACAGTGCTTGCCAATTAGAAGCCTTTGGATGGAACATGGCTACCCAGCCATTACTCTACCGGATTAGGTGAAGCCCTACTATACATAAGTATTCTTGACATTTGTAATAAGGTAGTTTTTCCTATTAGATTAGGTTTCCATTATGTATTTCCTTCATTGTCGCTATATTTTGTCACTTTAGTTTTTTTTCTTGTGTAATAAGTGTGCTTGCACGCATGAAGCTAACTACAATATGGAGCATGTTGATGCAGAGGACTGCACATAATTTTAGTGTGGGGTGGTTGTTGATATCCAGGTACAATATGGTGGAATTAAGAGATGAAAGGAATAAGCTGCTATGGGTGTTTGTCAAAGTAAAAAGATTGCTTCTCAAAAGTGACCAAGGATGGAGATGAATGAAGGAACAATATAACATGAGGTAAGAAGAGGCCATGATAACTACCAGGAGAAGGTATAGTGATGAGGTACTTGGATGCATGGGCATGCACTTAAGAGAATTTTGTGACCAAAGGGTAGGAAGGCGCACTAGAAGGTTATAGTTGGGCGTGAATATGTACCGTGCGGAAAGAACAAATTTGGTCAATGAATGAGAGGATATTTGGTAGGTGGAGAAGTAATAAATGCATAAAAATTTGAAAATATATATAAGGATGGGATGTGAGTTCATTTTTTCTTGTTGTGATTAATATTATTCTAAAAAGAGCTAAGTGCGAAGAGCTAAGTAATCGATTTGAGGTGCGAAGGGTGTGAAACCAGACATGACAAGCAGATCTATGTGTAGAAGAAGCTTGTGTCCCCGGTGGTGAAGGGTTTGAGTGAAGTAGGATGACAGAGAGGAGCTAGGGCATGTGATTTCACCTAGGGCATGCTAACTCGAGCTAGGGTTTGAGTCGGGAATTATAGAGTTGAAGAGGTAAGTGTCTATAGAAGGATTGCAAGGTAAAAATGGCACCCAAGAAAGTAGCTGCAGTGGGAACAAAGAGGAAGAAGGTGGTTATAGAAGAGGAAGAGATGGTACTTGAAAGTAATTTTTTAGAAATGCGATATCCAGATGGCATCATAGTCGGCCGCCAGAGTGGGATTCACATATAAGAAAAAGAAAAGTGAGCGAGTATAACCAGATGACCATAGAGAATAAAAAGGAACTCAATACCCTGCTCAACACGAGACAAAAAAACACATAGCAGATGACATGTCAGTTTATTATGATGTAGGAAAGAAACTTCAAAAGAATTGGAGTCTACCAATTATACGAGCTTCCATATTTTGGGAAGTATGAGGCTTTATACCGATGGATCATGAGTAGAGTACATGAGGAATTTTTCTACTTTACATGGTACTGAGTTAGAATCTCATCCATGTTGTTCTCGCAAGTGATAGGTTTCAAGGCCACGGGAGAGTATATAAATACTAATCTAATGAGATAAGGCCATGATTCTAGAAATTGGGAAGGATTTTGGATACTTGAAGGGTCCGCATGGTATGGAAATTGATAAACTAAATAATTTTCCAGTTGTACAAGCAACAACACATCTTGTTACAAATTTGAATGACTAGGAGAGGTGGTCACGGTGAACACCATGTGGTTGTTGTTAGTGCAAATCAGCAGCACCCTATGAATGTTCTATTAGATTTCTAGTTTGATATTTTAGCATCCAGTGTGATTGCACAACATTGGATCTTTTCACACAAGTGTGGGAATTACAGGACTATAAAAGATCCTCCAGATTAGAGGTTGGTTCCTCAACTCCTTTGTTCAAGTATGCATAACATTCTACAGAGGGTTTACCTATATTTTAATCAAAATTTTCCAAGGAGACAGGGTTGAGAAAATGCAAAAATAAACCTAATCTAATTAAGGTGATGCACCAAAGGAGTAGTAGACATCTACTACTACAAAATATACACAATTAACAAGAAAATGTAGCATAAGACATGCACAGATTGCCAAAAATGTAATGAGAGATCAAGAAACAATGATAAACATATGAAAGGATTGAGAAAATTTTAATCATAGAGCATACATTATCATTCCAGGTCCAATACAGTGCATTACAATGACCAAGAGGCAAAAAGAGATGTTGTATTTGCATGAAAAGGTAAAATTCCACAAATCTACCTGATGAGGAAGAAAAGAGAAGTTGTAGAGCCAGAAAAATGTCTAACTATTTTCAAAATTGAGCTCATTTGGCTTTTTACAATGCAAATTTGAGCTTAGGAGAGAGAAACACGGGAAAACGTGAGAGGAGCTTTCAACCACCGACCAAATTCATAAAAACAACATGGGTTCCCTTACAAATCCACTTCCTAATTTTTTTATACCATGCTGGGAGAGAATACGAGCCATTCCTCATTAAAAATGGTGGTTGAAATGTCATTTCTGTCTATTTCATGTGCTAGAGGCATTTTCCAATTTTATCTCTCCAAACTCCACCAAAACACAAAATTGAGCCTAGAATCATGTAGAGAATTTCACCAGATTTCCATTGATATAAAGAACGCAAAAAATCGAGCTCTGGATCGAAAGTTATGCCCCTCTAAAAATTTAGGGCAAAATAGGGCCAAAATGGGTTGGCGGGCCAAAAATTTGAAATTTTCCCACTTTTTGCATTTGGGAAAATTTCCCCAAAAATATCTCGCACCCCCTACTCGGTGCCACATGGCATGATTTGATTGGTTGTGGGCCCTTCCTGCTTCATTTCCCATTGTTTCGGCCTTTGGAAAATTTTCCAAAAATTCTCCGCCGGCTGGATGACCTGAGGACACGTGTCATGCTGTGATTCACCGCGGGCATATTCTCTCAACTTTTCCATCGCTGTTGACCATCTTCCCTGGGCTGGACACGTGGTAAAATCTTATTGGACATGGGCCTTTCATGTTCATTTTCTCTGGGCCTGCCTTATATCTTTTTACCGCCACATGGACACGTGGCATAATCCTATTAGCTTGGGCTTTGGGGGCGGGCTTTTCCTTCAATATTTTCCTTTGATTTTGCCTTGGGAAAAATTCCCAACTTTCCCCCATGCTCCGCCGACCCGAGGACATGTGGCTTCCTTCAATTGGTTGGTAGGCTTTGGGGCCAAGAATTTTCTTTGCGCTAACATTTGGGAAATTTTCCCAACTTCTTCTCGCCGGTTTGACCCCCGACGCCCCGTGGGACACGTGGCCTCCTTGTATTGGCTCAGGTTTTTGGGGGTGAGCTTGCTTTTCAAAATTTTCTAAACTTGGGCGAAAAGGAAAAATTCCTTTCACACCCCCAACCCATGATGCCCTGGTGGCACGTGGCACGATCTTACTAGTGTGTGGGCTTATGGGACAAAATTTCTCCTTAGCACCCTCGCCAAACACTTTGGCAATTTTCCAAGTCTCCCTCCACACCCCACCGGTCCTTTGCTGATGTGGCGTGTTGTGATTCACCAGTGGGCCCTCGGGGCAAAAATTTCCTCTTTGAACCCCACCAAACACTTGTTAAAAATTTCTAAGTTGACTCGCCCCCCGCCACTTTTTGCTGACGTGGCACTCTCTGATTGGTTGGCGGGCCTGTCCAGGGAAAATTTCCCACAAAAACTCTACCGAGCCATAACTTCAAAAATACATGGAGTTAGGAGGAAAACTTTACCTTTCTGGAAAGCTGAGAAGGATCTCTATCCAATGGTACCATTTCTAGAACATTTTGAGAGCCTAAAAGTGAAAAATTCTGACTGAGGCACAAGGGAGGAAGGAATGAAGGGAGTTAGCCAAAAAAATAAGCAAGGGGCTCATTTTGGATAACAATTTTGGCAACTCAGAGGGGTCATCTACCTGCTGGATGAAGTTACCAGTTGCTTGAAGCAATCCATTGGGCATGGAGTCATCAAATTCTCTACTTGGTACCCCAACTGATTATAAAAATGCAA
This sequence comes from Taxus wallichiana var. yunnanensis, assembly GCA_018340775.1. Classification (NCBI taxonomy): domain Eukaryota; kingdom Viridiplantae; phylum Streptophyta; class Pinopsida; order Cupressales; family Taxaceae; genus Taxus; species Taxus wallichiana. Next base: position 155,081,964 of record CM031235.1, on the reverse strand, counting down.
GGAGGAATATGGAGGGTAGAACATCATCTGATTTGGAGCAAGGCCTGCAAAATACATTTCCTAGAACAACAAGCTTGTGCCAAAGCACTTAGGGAAAGAAAAGCTAAACTAAAACAAAACAATGTGCATAAGCACTTGGAGGAATGAAAACCTAAGCTAATATGTACAAGGTGGAGAATTTCCTTCAGTAACAATGCTTCAGATGGATTCCATTTACTGGAATCTGCAATTCTTCACCATCCAATGTGGAAAATGGAAGGCATTGCTGTCCTTACACTTTGTGACCATGTAGGGGCCACTCCAAATGGCATCAAATTTTTAATGCCTCCCGGTTTTTCTCTATCTACATCCCATTTTAACACTAGATCCCCAACTTGGAAAGATCTATCCTTGGCCTTTCTATCAAAGGTCTTCTTGATCAAAGCTTGATCCTTCTTTATTTCTTGGGACACTTGATTTCTAATTTCTTAGAGCTCCATCAATTCTACATACCTAACCTCCATGGGCCCAAACTCCAATAACTCCAACTATTTCATGAGTTCCAATGTTGACAACTCAAGTGACATGGGCAAAATTGCCTCTCTTACATAAACAAGCTTGAATGGAGAATTACTGCAGATCTCTTGGGGTTAGCCTATCAGCCCACAAGGCTGATTTCAATCTAGTATGCCAAGACCTGTGATTTTCATCAAGATTCCTCTTGATGATCCTTAACAAGTTCTTGTTTGTAGATTCAGCTTGGCCATTACCCTGAGGATAATAATTTGATGAAGTGCTTAGGTAGATCCCATTCTTGACAACCCATTCTAGTTACCTTAGACCCAATGAATGCCAATGCATTATCTGATATTATTGTAGCAGGTATGCCAAATCTGGTTGTTATCCCTTCATAGAAGTCTAGGATGCTAGATTCATTTGCTTCCTTGAGTGCCACTGCCTCAGTCCACTTGGTGAAGTAATCTGTTGCTATTAGAATCCACTTGTGTCCTTGGCTTGAATTTGGGTTAATGACTCCAATGAATTCCAAACCCCATTGCATGAATGGCTGGTCAACTAAAATTAGATGTAATGGAAGGGCGGCTAGTCTCTCCTTACCTGTGAAGAATGCACAATTCTTGCACCTCTTGATCCATGCATAACAATCACTAAAAATATTGGGCCAATAATAGCTAGCCCTCATGATCTTGAGAGCTATCACTCTTGGTGCAAAATGACTACCAGCTGATCCACCATGGAACTCTTCCAACAACTGTGAATCTGATTTGTACCAATGCATCTCAATAGCACTCCATTCGCATCCTTTTTGAACAAAACACCATCAAGGGCATATGGGACAGCCTATAATCTGAAGTGTCTCCTTTTGGTTTTATTCATCTCTGGAGGGCATAAGCATTTGTGTAGAAAGTGCATTATGTCTCGAGTCCAAAGAAGGAGTGAGGACACTATCATTTTCTTCTTGAGTGCTTCCTTGTTCATGGCTGTCTTGCAACACCAAAACAACCTCTTTCTCGGTGTATGTATGCTTCTGTTTGTTTGTTCAAGACCAGCTTCTCACACAATCCTTTTCCTCTAACCAACTTAGTGACTTTGATCTGAATTTCATATTCCATGACACGAGTAATCCACCCTGCTCTCTTTTAGTTTAGGTCTTTATTGAGGAGGAAGTCTTGAACTCCCACATGAGAAACCAACAGTTGAACCTTGTTGTTTGAAACTAGATGCTTAAATTTCTTCAAGCTCCTAATCACTGCAAGAACATGCTTCTCAATGAAGGAATATCTCACCTCATAGTCCTCCAGGATTTGGCTAAAGAAAGCAATTGGCTGCTCATCATTGTCTTTGTTCTGCTGTACCAAAATTCTAGAAATAGTATCATCACCTCCAAATGTATAGAGGATGAAATCCTTGGAGAAATCAGGTTAATGGGAGTTGGAGCTTGTGAGATGGCCTCTTTGATTGCTTCAAAACTTGCCTTGCCTTTTGCTATCCATTTGAAAGCTATGTTTTTCTTTAACATCTTGGTGATAGGCTTGACTAGGGCTACAAAATTTGGAACAAACCTCCGAACAAAATTTATCCTTCCCAAGAAACTTTGGAGGGCTTTCTTGTGGCTTGGGAATGGTAGTGCTCTTATGGCTTCAAATATTTGTGGATCAATTGCTAACTCTTCTTTGGAGACAATGTGGGCAAGGAGCTTTCCTTCATGGGCTGGAAAAATACACTTTTTGAGATTCAAAGATACCCCAAATCTTCTGCACCTTTGGAACACTTGTCTCAAATGAAAGAGATGGTCTGCTATATTTTTTGAAAAAATAGTGATATCATCTAGATATATCAGCACCATCTTGTTAATCAAATACTTGAACACCATGTCCATTGCCCTTTGGAATGTAGCTCCAAAGAATGGTATTTCACATGAATGTTTCCATTCTTACAATAGAGTTGCTTCTATCCTTTCATTCTCTTGAGAAGCAGATAAAGTTTAGGGCTAGGAGAACTACCCGTTGAGTGTTGAGAGGGTGTGCGCGCACTGAAGTAGAGAGAGATCAGACCGATTTCGAAGAACTCCTTTTGTCTAGGAAGGACTACTGTGAATAAGAATGCAAGACCACCAGATTATAGTTAGACAATAAATGAGGAAGCTGCCTTGGGGCCGGGAAATATTAGACTTCCTTTCGAAGGTGGTCAGTTCCCCTTTTAATACGAATTAACACAAATGATAACAAAGAAGTTATTGCAAAATTACACTTTAGTTACCTCGTTAAAAAGCAATAGAGGAAAGGCTGGTTTTGGTTGGAGTCACAGTGACCGATGTCGGTCACTGTATAACCGACTACGGTTATAACACCGGTACCGGTTGTTGATAACCGATATCGGTAGGGGCAGTGATTTAGGGGCTTTCAATGAAGGTTGGTTGTAAGGTGGTTATGGTGTTTATAAGGTTGGTAAATGATTAGGGGTAGGCAATAGGGTGATGGAGAAGACTTAGAGAGTATGGGAGCTGTTCTTGGGGCAATGTAAGGGTAGAGGAATGAAAGTTAGATGTAGGGTACTATCGGGTAGTATATCTAGGAGTGAGCTTATAATTACTATGAATCAAAAGTTCAAGAAATGGTGTTTAGAAACATACAAGACACTACTTACTAGTTCCTGATGAAGATACAGGTCCAAGGAATTGTGATGACGAAGGCAAGGCTCAAGTGGGATGATTTGAAAATCAAAAGTGAGCTATCTTCTCTCCCAATGCTTGGATGAGTGTCATTGTGCTCTGGTTACTCAGTTGCAGTCTTGGGCTCGATGTCCTTCTCTGCAAACTCTTCTCTTTTCTTCACTTGTCTCTGTCTTGCCAAGTGAATTTCGGATCTTTCAAATGAATTCTGATCTTTTGTTTTTGGTTGGGGGAGGTCATTTATAGGGAACCGATGGTGGTTATGTAACCGACGGCGGTCGAGGAGGAACCAATGTCGGTTAAGTCAAAGTGGGCTATTTTTAGTAAAATACCCAACTTTCCCTCCTTTTCTCCCGAGGGATTAGTTGTGGGCTTGGTCAAGTCATTATTAGGTTGGTTTTGGTGTGGATGTAGACCAAGTTATAGGTCTTAATTAGGTTAGTTTAGGGTTAGGGCTAGGTAATGATGAGGTGGCAAAATGAGGTGGCAGGTTTAGAGATGTGGATTTATTAATTATAAGGTAATTAATAGATAATTATGTAAGGTTTAGGTGGTGAGGTTAGGTTACGAAATGATATACGGGGCACAAGGGGTCGTAAGATAAAAATTTGGTGTCTACATTAGCCCCTTGTTGTCGTGTAGCTTGTCTTGTAAAGCTACACTGACAATTAATAAGAAGTGATTGCCCCAGTTAAGGGTATAGGTAATCCCCCTCAAATCTATCATAGATTGAGGTGACGTGAAATCAGGGATAGGGTTGATAAAGGGTAAATGGTGTTGAGATGATGGTAAGATGGTGGGATAATTTCAAGGAAGCAGACACACGTTGAAATGCAGTAGTGCGACTAGGGTACATGATTTGAAGAGCAAACAAGCAATTCATAGGCAAAGGTCGATAGTTTATCCAAACAAGGGTGATATAATCCTGGTATCCAAGGCATAGGAAGTAGCTCCAGGGGATATAATAGGTAAGATACAGGAACGTTTAGGCATGTTCGGTAGTACCAAATGGTTGGTTTGGTTGAGATAAACGTCACGGTCTCGGTCTAGGCAAAGTTGGTCGGCTGATCAATTCAAGTATCCTAATCATGCTAGAACACAAATAGGTGAGCTCGATTGAACAAAAAGCTACATGATGGGTGGATAAAATCGTAAGTTGCGGGTCTTGGTCGAGGTACTTAATTGGTGTGGCCTTGGGTCGGGCCGACGATTGGTTGGGTGTGGCTTTGGGTTGGGCCTGATTAGTAGGGTGCAGCCTTGGGTCGGGCCAAATGGTTGGTTGCAGCATTGGGTCGGGCCTGATTGGTTGGTTGTGGCATTGGGTCGGGCCTAAGTGGTTGGTGGTGACATTGGGTCGGGCCAATTGGTTGGGTGTGTCCTTGGGTCGGGCCAATTGGTTGGTTGCGGCCTTAGGTTGGGCCATTGGTTGGTTGCGGCCATGAGTTGGGCCAATGAAGTCAAAATAAGGCTATTTAGCAAAGGTGGGGTTAGGCGATGTGGTGAGAAAGGGAGATTGGTGGATAAGGGCAGAAATTTTGGTAAAGTAGGCATGTAACCGATATCGGTTAGTTATGACCGGTATCGGTTAGATGACCGATATCAGTGTTTTAGGGCATGCTATAACCGATATCGGTTATAGGTCAAAACCTATAAAAAGAAAAATATGGCGTGTCATTTTCACATTGTCAATTTGAGTACCAATACGGCTTATCTGAGTTTTGAATTGATTTTGTTGAGTTTGTGGGCTGAGTTGGCATTAGTTGAGTGGAGGAGTGAGTGATTGGTAGACCCAGTGATCAGGAGGAAAAGTTTGATTGGTTGAGGACCCAATAGCAGTGGCACCTTTGAGGATGGAGAGGCCAGGTGAGTGGCATTGACAATCACGATCATCACCTGGTTCGGGATGAGGCGCAAGGGTCTAGGTGAATTTCATAGAGGTAGAAGAATAAATAAGGATGCCGACCTGCGCGTCGATGATATAGAAGATGTATTTGTTTAACATCTAAATAAAACTGAATATGTATGTTGATTTGAGTTATGATAATAATAAGAATGTTTGTGTTTTGAATGTTTGTTTTGAAAAAGGACCAAGGTGAGTGTTATCAATATAAATATGTGAAATCATTTATATTTTAACAACACATGGCAGGTTATGGTAGGGGATGGTCGAGCTAACCTTCAGAGACCCCATGTCTCCTAAGTGTTGCCTACATATCCCATTGCACAAAGAAAGAGAGGGCCTTAGACCGATGTAGTTCTCCCTTCGAACTAGGGAGGGGTGAATTCAGGCAATTTGGTTGTGGTTAGGCAATTTTTCGGTTGGTAAAAATATTGATATTGGTAGGGTAATGTTGTTGGTGTTGGTACGGTATTGGGGGTATTGGTGTAGGTATAGGTGAAGCGAAGGTTAGCTTACCCAAGTTTTTGGGAACCGTGTCCTGATTAAGGTCAACACATAATCCTAGATTCGGGTAAAAGAGGGAAAAGTGTCCCATAGTTGGAAAGAGCTAAACAAACCACATATTATCGGAGGATGAACTTGAATCCCTAGGTACCTTGCATAGGTGAGAAGTCGATAGGTGAAAAGAGTTGTAATCACAATATATCGGATATACGTCACGTCCCTTGAGTTTTTTGTTTTGAAGAATGGTGAGATGAGGTGGATGGTATAGGTGGGGGCACGATCAAACTTGTTATAAGGTGATTATTCGACAAAAGAGAACCAAACCTAAATAGACAAGTCCATGACTCAAAAGTGCTTTTGAATCGCTTTTATTTTTCTCGGATATAGGCCGGTCGATGTGGGAAGTTTATATGGGATATGCATTTTGTTGTTCTTGAGCTCTTCACGAAGGTGATCAATGCGAGAGGCTTCGATGGAGGCTGACTTTGTATAGCTATCCTTCAAGGACCAGTCTATTTATAATAGCAGATACGGCTTTTGTGTATAGCTGTCCTTTGGGGAGCAATCTATTTATAATAGCAGATGTGGCTTTGCACATAGCTATCCTTCGAGGGAGCAGTCTATGTATAACTTGGAGGTCTAGATGTCCATTTGGCATGAAGCATCTAGTTTTGTAGGAAGTTTGACTCAAGAATATCCCATAATTGTATAATTGAGAACGTGTTATTTTGATACTTTTAAGTCATGGACCAGACTAAAAAGGGGAAGGAATTTTTAAGGGGAGATGATAACCAAACCATGTGAGCGTGATTCTATTTTGAGATGCATGAAACAAGGTGTATGAGGTGGTAAATGAGCTCAAGGGATGAGAACAAGGTAGATAAGAAGTGATATAACACTAAATTCAACAGTAGAATGGTCAAAGATGCAAGGAATTAAGGGGTTCATGCTCAGGTTTACCATTGAGCGAAGCTAAACGGTAAGTGCCTGATCCGTAAGTGTGAGTGACAATGTAAGGCCCAATCCAATTTGGAGCAAATTTTCCACGTTTGCTCTTTTCTAGTTTGGTTACATGTTGATTCTCTTTGAGGACAAGATCACCAACCTTAAAGGTATGCTCATGAAGTTTCTTATCATAAGCACGCTTGATGCGATTTTGATAGATTTGAAGGTGGTCAAGAGCTGTAAGACGACGTTCGTCAAGAAGCTCCAATTGGGCTAACCGCTCTTGGCGGAAATCATCATTAGTGAGAATATCCTGGAGAGATATTCTTAGGGAGGGTATTTTTATTTCGAGAGGCAAGATAACCTTGGTACCATATACCAAAGAAAATGGTGTGGCATTAGTGGAGGTATGAATGCTGGTACGATAAGCCCAAAGGGCAAAGGGGATGTGATCAGGCCAATTTTTCCCAGAATCGTTAACGAATTTCATGAGAATTTTGGTCAGGGTTTTGTTAGAAGATTCAGCTTGACCATTTTCTTGTGGATAGTAAGGTGATGAGAAGATAAGTTTGATACCAAAGTTGTCACAAAGGTCTTGTAACAACTTATTTTTGAAATATTTTCCATTATCTGTTATCAGGCAATGAGGAACACCAAAACGACAGATAATGTGATGGTTGATGAACTCTACGATTTTTTCTTTTTTGGTTGAAATGAGTGGAATGGCCTCCACCCATTTAGTGTAATATTCGGTTGCTATGATTATCCAATGGTGACGTTGCGAAGAGGGTGGGTGAATCTCACCAATAAGGTCTAAACCCCATTGTGAGAAAGGCCAAAGATCTCGTGCGACCTGTAGCGGATGGCTAGGAGTATGTTGAAGGTTGGCATGTTGTTGACACATAACACAACGCTTAACATATTTTTAGCAGTTGTTATTAAGAGTATGACAATAATAGCCTAGGCGAAGGATCCATTTAGCCACGGCAAGGCCACTAAAATTTCCACCACAAATGCCGTCATGGACTTGTTGGATGGTATAGGTGACCTCTCGCACCTTTGGTTAGACATCGAAGGAGGATGCCATCAAAGCCATGTTTATAGAGGAGTCCCCCATGATGACATAACGAGAAACACTTTTAAGAAAAGCACGTCTTCCATTATCGGTAAGGTCGGTGGGAGAACAGAGGTTGTAAGGTAGTCGTGAAATTGGTGATACCATGTATCCTGTGAATTAGCAGATACATTATTTACCATACAAACATCCAGGACTGAGTACGATGGGGCAAAGAGTTGTTGGACCAAGACAAATATGTCAGATTCGAGTTGGTGAGGTGGGAATTTATGAGGCCAAGAAAGCCATAGTATCCACAAATTTATTAGTTGAGCGGGGAATGGTTTGGATAGAATAATAAGTAAATAAGGTCAAAAGTGAGTCCACGTAATGTTTGTACTTTTGAAGTTCCTCATTTTTACATTAGTAGATGCCCATAACTTGATTGACTACTAGTTGAGAGTCACCGAAAATGTTAATAGACTTTACACCTAAGTGTAACGTAACCTGGAGACCCAAAACAAGGGCCTCGTATTCCATTGTATTATTAGTGCAGGGGAAATCGAGCCAGAATGAAAGAGGCATAGGTTTAGCGTCCAGAGGAATGAGAACAACACCAGCCCCTCTGCCGCGCTGGAATTTGGATCCATCAAAGAAGAGGGTCATTGGATATGACTCCTCACTGAGTGAAAGAGTTGCGATGAGTTCGTCAGGGAAAGTAAAATTGGTCAATTATTCCCTAGGTAAGGGGCTTCCGCGAGTTGGTCTGCGATAGTTTGTCCTTTGACCGATTTCGATGTACAAAATTAAGGTCGAGGTCGGAAAGGAGTATAAGCCATCGGGCGATGCGTTGGTTTAGATGAGGTTTGGTGTACATATAATGGATGGGGTCTGCATTGGTGATGACAAAAGTTTTGTGATTTAGGAGGTAATGTTGGAGTTTGGTTGCCACGAATGATAGAGCTAGGCAAAACTTTTCTACATGTGTATACCTAGTCTCGTAATCCATAAGAGTATGACTTATGTAATAAACGTCTTGTTCTCGATACTCAGAGTCACGATGTGCGAGCATGGATCCTACAGCATGGTCGGTGGCAGAAAGGTAAAGGTAGAAAGGGCGATCGTCCTGAGGTGGGATAAACACAGGTGGCTATAAGAGATAGGCTTTAAGAGCCTCAAAGGCCTGGTGGCACTCATCACTCCATTGAAAGATAATGTCCTTTTTAAGGAGATGATGAAAAGGTTGACATTGATCTGAGAGTTGTGAAATGAAACATCGGATAGATTGGAGTTTTCCCTGCAAACTATGCAATTGTTTGAGGTTAGTGGGTGGGGGCATTTCTAGGATAGCTTTGACTTTAGCTAGATCAACCTCGATGCCATGCAAAGAGACAATAAAACCAAGGAGTTTTCCTGAAAGGACACCAAAGACACATTTCTTTGGTTGAAGATGAACACAGTATTGTAATAGGTGATCGAAAATAATGGTTAAAACATTGAGATGTTCACTGCGATGTTTAGATTTGCCAAGAAGATCATTGACATAATCCTCAAGGATAGTGTGCATAATGTCATGAAAAATGTAAGTCATAGCCCACTGATAGGTTGCACCAGCATTCTTAAGGCCAAATGGCATGACACGATAGCAGAAGGTTCCCAAGGAGTTATGAAGGTGGTTTTATGTTGATCGGTCGGGGCTACCAAAATTTGATTGTCTCCCGAGAAGTCATCCATGAGAGAAAGAATCTCATGGCCCACAGTGAGATCAACAAGTTGATCAATACTTGGTAGGGGGAATTCATCCTTTGGGCAAGCGAGGTTAAGGTCCCAGAAATCTATACATATCCAAAGTCCCCCTGTTGCTTTAGTAATAGGTACGATGTTAGAAAGCCATTGAGGATAGTCAATGGTTAAGATGAAGGAAACATAAAGGAGTTGTTGAAGCTCTTCTTTGACCAAGAGAACAATGCGTGGATGTATTTTCTCGGTTCTATTTAACTGGTTTGGAGTCGGTTTTGTGGTAATGTTATGGACAGTGAATGTCAGGATCAATTCCTGGCATGTTAGTGTAGGACCAAGCGAAAGCTTGGTTGCGGGCACAGAGGAAGGTAGTGAAGGTAGTTTGTTCTGATGCGTTAATAGATTGTATGATCTTTACAATGTGAGGATCGTCCTCTGTGTGGATGTTGATTTCTATAGTTGACTCATTCAACATGGTTTGAGTTTCAGATGGTAAGGTGCGTTGAATATAAGAGTCGTCCACACCAAGGTAAGTGAGGATGGAGTCATCATCCTGGAACTCAACAACATTAATGAAGGTGAGTATTCTTCGATTATGTTTGGATACGAAATGAAAGAGAAGATGGGTCTTCATTATCGCGTTGATAAGTGAGAGGACCTAGGAAGATAGCGTTCAGAAATTTTTTTTTTTAGGAGGGATAGATTCCGGGTCTATCGACTCTGTGGGTGATGATGGCAAAATGGGTGATGATGGTTCGGAAGGGGTGACTTCATCATCTTCCTGGATACAACAGATATGCAGTGTCTTCGGTGTAGGTGGTTCAGAGAATCCAAGACCACGACGATCTTTGTGTTTGCGTGTAGTCACGGGAATGATCGTATGTCGGCCTTGTTCATAAAGACCGAAACCGAAGCCCTTCCAAGCACAACGCGTTAGGAAGGTGAGGGCGAAACGATGATTAGTTAGATATTGAAAATCAGATTGGAAGGGAACCACACCAAGGGGAGGTTCAGGGGTGACAGAGGATGCGTCGACACCCCCATACGTTAGGTTGGTACGGCAATTAGGTGGTCCATAGGAGATTACTTCCCCCACACGACGGTCGTAGGTAGGATGTGCATGTAACTGTCCATACTCCTGTGGGGTATGGAAAGTGCTAACGTTATATAGGTGATACTCCCCCAACGTAAGGTGTTGAAAAACATCTACCAAGGGATCTAAGGTTGGGATGTTGTCCGCTGGGAAGGAAGTGGTATTTGCGGCGGTGGTTTCATTGGTTGAAGGTGTAGGTGCGGTTGAGGTGGATGGTTGAGGTGTGGTCAAAGTAGATGGTTGGGTTGGATGAATGGGTGCCTTGACTGGTACAAGCACATCATTAGGGTGATATAACATATTGTAGGTTTTAAAGGGGGAGCGTCAGCTTTTACGGTGTAGGACTTCCCCTCATACTCAAATTTTATGCACCTATGTAAGGTGGAGGGAACACATCCCATAGCCTGGATCCAAGGGCAGCCTAACAACATGTTGTATTGGAATTATCCCTCAAGGACATAGAAGAGTTCAGGTAAAGTACGTGGCCCTACATGAATGTTAAGGATCACGGTGCCTAAGGTAGAAGTAATAACATCATTGAACAAACGCAACATGGTGGGGTTGGCACACATGCAAGCTAGAAGGGATATTCATTTGTTGGAAGGCTTTGGAAGAGATGATGTTTAAGCTAAAGCACCCCCATCGATCATAAGACGATGTACTCATATGTCCCGAACGTAAGCCGAGATGAAAATAGTAGGTCGGGATCTTCTCGCACCAAAGTTGACAATTTCATCTTCGGAGAAACTAACAAAGAAGTGGCTTGCATGACAGGACATAAGTGGTAGATTGTTTGGTAAGAGAAGCAACATGGTTGGGTGTTAAGATGGAGGAAATGGGAAAGGTTTCGTTAGGTAGGACCTCTATCCCTTGGAGGATCTCAACGAGAGCTTGTCAATGAGATTCAGAGGTTTGAATGAGATCATACAGTGTCATTTTTACAGGTGATTGGTGAAGATGTTTGATCATGGTTTGGTGGGAAACTCCATCAGAGATGGGGTAGGAAGGTCCACGAATAACCACTTTAGGTGGTGGTGCGATCGGGATGGTGGACGGAGAAAGAGAGGCCACAGGTGTGCTTTCTTTAGCTTTCCCATTGTTTTTCTGCCCTTGAGTAGCAATACTAATCATGTTGATCTCGTGAACATGAGATGAGGAAGATGGTAGGGATAAGTCATTGTCTTCAAGAGGTGGGGTTGCAATAATAATGATAGATCTTAGTGAGGTGGGGAAAGGTGGTATAGGAGAGGGGATTGAAGCTAAAGGTTTCTCCCTTCATAAGTTGTCCTTCTTAACCTTTCTATCCGAGAGAGGTGACTGACGAAGGATGGATTTCAAAGCTTTGCATCCCTCTACATCATGTCCTAGTGTGCGGTGGTAATCGTAGATTTTAGACTCATCATAACCTAGGTAGAGGTTTAGATGGATCATGGGTCTAAGTGGGGGTAGGGAAATGGTCGCATTCTCCACCAACATATCAAGGATCTTGGCATAAGATCCTTTGAGCGGGTTAAAGTCAGAGGAAGATGAGGCTATTGATTGGGTGGGTTTTGGTAATGGTTGGGTATGGTTGGTTCATACGGGTGGTGGTTTAGACAAGGGGTTTTGCTGATTGGTTGTAACTAAGCGTGGCTTCTTTGCGTGCAAAAGTCATGTTTAGCTGGTTAGATGATGAAGTCATAGATGACGTGGTGGTAGGAAACAACCACGGGAAAGAGGAGTGACAAAAAAATCCTTTGATGATGGAGTTTGTTTAGGGTTGATAGGTGGACAGGATACTTGGGGTGACGGTGTTGATACACCCATGGATCTTTGTATGGGTGCAGAAGGTGCAGGTCATTTTAAAGAAAACGCAGGAGGTATGATGTATTGATGCAAGGTGGAGGGGTGAGGTCCCAATATAGAAGGTAGGTGTGATGGAAAGGGTTTTAGTTGTGATAGAGGCATAGATTGGACTTGAGGGGATTGGGTTTGTCTCCTAGGTGGATGGACAACTTTATTTTTGGATAAATCTAACAGTTTAGGTGGGTGTGTTAGGCTAGGTATTGGTGAATTCCAAGCGTAGGGGAAGGTTTGGTTAGGTTAATAGAGGTGGATGAGGTATTCGGTAGAGATGAGAGGGGTGAAGATGAGGACATAGGAATTTTGAGCTTTTGTAAACACTTCGGGTATATGGTAGAGGTGTCTGGATCGGTCATCTGCATTTGAGTAGAGCATGGTGTAATCAAATGCTCCCATAGGACTCGTCTATCTTCTGAGGGATGACAATCTTCACGTGTGAAGAAGAACTGTTGTATGGAAGAGAGGTGGGTTGTGATTCCGGTCCACTGTGGGTGTGATACAGGGGGTAAATGAGGCACTGTATCAATGGGTGTTAAGAGGTCAATCGGTCATTGAAAAGATTTAGGTGATGAAGAACTAATAGGTATGAGAGCATGTTCAAAGGGATCCGTCATGATTAAAGAATTTGGTGATGTCGGTTTGAGGGGTTTCTCTTCTAAGGATGATAGAAACAGTGGTGAGCCTTCTTCTTTTACAGCAAGAGTGGTAGAAGGAGATGTTTGGGAAATAGATAAGTTAGATAACATCCGCTCATAGTCTTGCAGGGATGTGGTGTAAGAAGGCTCATCTATGAGAAGAGAACTCTAGGCGGTTAATTCCTTTATGGGTAAAGGAATGGCAAGATTATCATTTTGTCTTGATGGTGGTGAAGGGGGTGCGGATCCCTGCGTTAGTGACGAGGCTTGATTCAGAATTTCCTCGATAGAAGCTTTTGGTTGGGAGTCGAAGACCGCATGGATTTCATGAACACTCTCCTCGGCTAAGATATCTTGGTTTATGTTACTATTAGATGAGTGGTTTGGGAATGGTTTGTTGAAGATTTTCAAATTTCGGTTAGCGGGGGCATTAGGATTGTCGAGAGTTATATCCCCTACATCAACCATTTCCTGCACTATGTTTTTCAACATCTTGTAGTTTTCGTGACTGTGTCCCTTCACGCGGTGGAAGTTACAGAAGTCATTTTATTTGTACCAAGAAGGTATAGCACGGGTGGAATCAAACCCGGAGTGAGGTTTAACAAGAGGTAAGGTGATAGCTCCTGCTTTGAGCAATTTTTCCAAGATCACACCATAAGTTTCTCCCAAGGGAGTGTAATTGATGGGCTCGGCTTTATACTTATAGGTGGTTTTTGGTGGGGTACTAGATGGTGCTTGGGATTTGACCATCACCGCGTGTATAGCTCCTTTTGATTTCGAAGTAGTCGATGCATGAGAATTGGTGGTGTTGGGTTTGTTGGTGGAGTCTTGGGTTCGGAAATTGGGGTTTTGTTGCACAACCTCAATTTCTCCTCCTCTAAGGCTTGAATTTCTAGTTTTGAGCCATAGTAAAGCCCTCATAAAAGGTGTGGAAAGTTTGAATTTGGAGGGTGGGAGAAATGTGCTTAGCGCAGGCCCACGTAAAGAGTTCGATGAGTTCGGCCTGAGGTAAGGCATAAGTGAGTTGGTTGATGAGGCCCCGCCATCGTCCAATGAAATCTGCGATAGATTCATCTTCAAATTGTCAGATGGCATAGAGGTCGGTGATGGATACTTTCTTGGCAATATTAATGGAGAAATGATCCAAGAAAGATTGGGCTAATTGGTTAAAAGAGAAGATTGAGTGCTGGGTTAAAACCTTTGTACCACTCAAGGCGGGTCATGATAAGGACATGGAAAAGGTACGGAGTAGTAAGGCATCATCATGAGCAATCAGATAGCAAGCATGTCTAAATGATCGCAAGTGTTGTTGAGGATCCTCCTTACTATTAAAACGAGTAAATTTTGGTAATTCCCATTGAGGAGGATATGAATGAAGGGGGACAGAAGGATGAATAGGATCCCAACAAACTTGCTCGTATGTTAGGGTGCTACGACTTCCTGAAACAGAAGCCTCCAAATTTTGCATCTTGTCCATCATTTGTTTGATTAAATCATTGGTTGGGTAAGATGATGGTGCGGTTGTTGTAAAGAGAGGAGGATTGGGCCAAGAGCCACTACTAGACAATGGTGGGGTTAAATGTTGATAAGGTATTGATGACGAATATGTTGAGGCAACCAAATAGAGATGTCCTATATAAGATGTTGAAGCCACTAGATAAGTGTGTGGAAATGAAAAGGTGGGCAGAGCTTGAGAAGGAAAGCTCGTGTGGATAGGTGGCAGAGAGTAAGTTATGAAATGGGAAATCTGCAGTGAGAGAGACGAGGTAGGAGCAGTCGGCGGTAATGATATGTGGGGCCCTAGATTAACCAAAGGAAATCCAATCTATGTCGTATGAACCCCCGAAGCCACTGAGTTGGGAGACGGGGCTAAGGATGAAGAAGGTAAGGCAGAGTTATTAGGTGGGGAAGGAGCTAAGTGAGCAGCTATACTAATAGGCATACCAACGAGAAGTTGACCGTCAGGCGTATGGTCGTGGGTACAAGACAAATAGTGCATGCAAAGTGCTAGGATTAGCATCCAAAAATTTGGCAAAGTCCTTATCTCCTATAGGGATCTTGGGAACATCATTGGTGTCCGTAGGATTCCCCATAGGATGTGAAGGGGGTGATTTAGGCAAAGGCACAAAACAAGCATGTGAAACCATGGCTGCGGCTTGTTTCGAGTGATAACAACCATGGAAAAGAGTACACAACAAGGATTCAATCAATCCAAACAGAAACAACAACAAAATGTTGGAATTGGTAAGTTGCTGGTTTGTCGGGAACTGTGAAAGACAGTAACCGATATCGGTCGGATAACCGATGTCGGTCAGACTATAGCCGGTGTCGGTCAGTTAACCGATGTTGGTAGAATAGGACCGGTATCGGTCACTGTGAAAGCAAAGAGAAGATGTAAGAAGCTGCTGATTTGGGGTTAACAATGCTTAGTATACCCACCAAACTATTCTGAAGTGATCACTGAAACAGTGTATGACAGAGAAACAGAACTAAAAACAAGCAAGATGCACAAGCAAATCAAGAGACTAACCCTAGGATTAGTTTTAATTATTGTGGGCTTATGCCTTAGATGCAAGATGATGTCAATCCTAAACAAAAGACCTAAGGGAGATGTCAAGTTTGTTTTGGCTTATAAGGTTACCTCAATCGGGTAAAGGAATACCGCGGAAAAGGGGGATGTTTGAGTTGTTGTGGGGTCAAAGCATACAAGTGTGTCCCACTTTGTGGCCATAAATATTTTAAAATTTGACTAGTAAATAAATAGTTAAAAATACTATAATTTTTTTTTAAAATAGGTAAATTATGGATGCCCTGCACCTTGGTATTTATAGCCTCTTAAAAATGCATATTTGGTCATTTTATATGTGTTTGGTCATGTTTTGGTTGTCAAACATAGTTTTCTGAAAGTACAAAAACTACAAAAAAGTGGGACACAGTTATATGCTTTGACCCGTGTTGATTATGATGTGATTTGGTATGTGTTGTGTAGTGAAAGTAAGATTAATTTCTCATCAATACCATGGATATCACACCCATGTGTATGACCTGTTACTTAATCTATGTTCACTAGAATTAAAAACAACAAGCAAACATGTGATGCACATGTTTTAAACCCAAATTGAAAATGATATTCGATGAAGCAAAGAAGATGACTTTCACTAATGCAAAGATGAGGAAGAAAGACAAATTCTTTTACCAAAATGACAAAATATCTTGTGAATATTTAGAAGAAGAAAATAGCAAGTATGCTCCCTATATGAAAGCAAGCAAGAAAGAAAGAAACCCGAGAAAGGGTCCCACCGGGCGTGCCAAAATGTTTCACACAGAATGTTTCCATTCTTAGAATAGAGTTGCTTCTATCCTTTCATTCTCTTGAGAAACAGATAAAGGTTAGGGCTAGGAGGAATACCTGTTGAGTGTTGGGAGGGTGTGCGCGTACCGTAGAGAGAGATCAGATCGATTGTGAAGAACTCCTTTTTGTCTGGGAAGGACTACCTGTGAATAAGAATGCAAGACCACCAGATTATAGTTAGACAATAAATGAGGGAACTGCCTTGGGCCCAGGAAATATTAGACTTCCTTTCGAAGGTGGTCAGTTCCCCTTTTAATACGAATTAACACAAATGATAACAAAGAAGTTATTGCAAAATTACACTTTAGTTACCTCGTTAAAAAGCAATAGAGGAAAGGCTGGTTTTGGTTTGAGTCATAGTGACCGATGCCGGTCACTGTATAACTGACTGCGGTTATAACACTGGTACCGGTTGCTGATAACCGATATCGGTAGGGGCAGTGATTTAGGGGCTTTCAATGAAGGTTGGCTGTAAGGTGGTTATGGTGTTTATAAGGTTGGTAAATGATTAGGGGTAGGCAATAGGGTGTTGGAGAAGACTCAGAGAGTGTGGGAGTTATTCTTGGGGCAATGTAAGGGTAGAGGAATGAAAGTTAGATGTAGGGTGCTATCGGGTAGTAGATCTAGGAGTGAGCTTATAATTACTATGAATCAGAAGTTCAAGAAATGGTATTTAAAAACATACAAGACACTACTTACTAGTTCCTGATGAAGATACAGGTCCAAGGATTGTGATGATGAAGGCAAGGCTCAGGTGGGATGATCTGACAATCAAAAGTGAGCTATCTTCTCTCCCAATGCTTGGATGAGTGTCGCTGTGCTCTAGTTACTCAGTTGCAGTCTTGGGCTCGATGTCCTTCTCTGCAAACTCTTCTCTTTTCTTCACTTGTCTCTGTCTTGCCAAGTGAATTCCGGATCTTTCAAATGAATTCTGATCCTTTGTTTTTGGTTGGGGAGGTCATTTACAGGGAACCGATGGTGGTTACGTAACCAGACGGTGGTTGAGTAGGAACCAATGTCGGTTAAGTCAAAGTGGGATATTTTTAGTAAAATAGCCAACTTTCCCTCCTTTTCTCTTGAGGGATTAGTTGTGGGCTTGGTCAAGTCATTATTAGGTTGGTTTTGGTGCGGGTGAGGAGTAATTAGTCATGGGTGTGGATGTAGACCAAGTTATAGGTCTTAATTAGGTTAGTTTAGGGTTAGGGCTAGGTCATGATGAGGTGGAAAAATGAGGTGGCAGGTTTGGAGATGTGGATTTATTAATTATAAGGTAATTAATAGATAATTGTGTAAGGTTTAGGTGGTGAGGTTAGGTTACGAAATGAGATGTGGGGCATAGGGTGTCGTAAGACACAAATTTGGTGTCTGAGTTGGACAACCCAAATGGCATTTTTCTATATACATAGGTTCCCCATTTGGTTGTGAAGGCTATCTTGAACTGATCCTCTTCCTTCACCATAATCTAATTGTACCACTCGAATAGCCATCAAGTAGTGAAAACCTTTCAGAGCCAAAGAACAACTTGTAAAATCTTCTCCATAGAGGGAATTGGGTAATGATCCTTGAGAGATGCTCTATTCAAATCTCTGAAGTCAACACATAATCTGATTTCTCCACTCTTCTTTCTAACTGGAACCAAGTTGGCTACCCAACTGGAATTCTTGATACGAAATATGATACTTGCCTTTATCAATTTATTCAATTATTTTCTCATGAGAGGCTCCATGTGTGGATTGACCACCTTTGTTTTTGCTCGATGGGTTTAACACTTGGGTCCAATTCAATAGTGTGTTGAGCTAACTTGGGATTGAAGCCTTTAAAATCTTCATAGCTCCAAGAAAACACGTCAGGGAATTCTTGACAAAGTTGTATGAACTCATAGCTTTCTTGCTTAGTTGTCACTTTACTAATTTGGAGTGACTTGCCTTCTTCCACCAAGATGGGCACTAAATCTTCTCCTTGACTTGGATGTTTGCTTTCTCCTTCCGAACTGATCATTAGGATTGAAAATGAACTCCAAAGTGACAAGTCCCTTTGGTAGTTTGTTGGTTCTCGGTTGTACCACTTGATCACGATCTTTGTTGTTCTAACTTTTCTGATTTTTAGTGAGAACTCAGCCTCTTCTTGTAGAAATGGATGATCCGTGATCATTTTCAAACACTTACCAACTTACATTGTTATGTCCTTTGAAGGCCTTACAATCAAGTGAATGCTTGGCTATAATTTGTCTTTCTTGATGATTTCAACAACATCAAAGGCTGCTCCAATTGTTGCAAGTTTGTCAAACATCTTGGTTTTCTTTTCTAGGGATGAATTTTATGTTAAAGCCCTCAAAATATTTGATGAGGTCCCACACCCTATTTTTGTAGCACTTGAGCAAATCATTCTTGGCAGCATGCTGCCCTTTAACTTGGTTGACAATCATCTCACTCTCACCAAAGACTTGTAAGTTCTTTATTCCTCTCTTGATTGACTAATGCAATCCTTGTATCAAAGCTTCATACTCGGTAGTTTTATTAGAACATGCAGACTGAAATCTAAAAGTTGAATAGGACTTAACTCCTTGAGGTGAAACAAGCATAGCTCCCCCTCCCGCACCTTGTCTACTTCTTGATCCATCAAAGAAAAACTGCCATACCTCATTGTCATCCTTGTGGTCTGGCTTGGTGATGCTAGGAATAGGCTGATTTTCTTCATGCATGCAATACACTCCTAGCTCATATTCTTCTATTTATTGATAAGGATCAAAAGCATGCACCTTTCTTGCCCATTCATCAAGAGTCAAATCTAGGATGCTTCCAACCTTGGTGTCACTTCAGTGCTTAGATAGTCCTCTTGATCAAACGCTAAACAATTGGTATTGGTTTGGCTTGGAGTGTGAGGCTCAATGTGAAAGTTTGCAATAGGATCAGATATGATTGTGGCTTTGGTTCCATATATTTTCTGAACAACATGTGTGACCAATCAGTAGATAATTAACCTCCAATCTTAGCTGTGAAATCCCTTGACAAACATAGGGCAAAGAGTGGTGGAAGATCTATCACTGAGACATCTTACAAAACAACAACATTGGGGCATGCATGTAGAGTAAAACTCAAGTTTTTAATAACTCCTACTATTTTCACTGTTGTCCCATCCAATTACACTACCCCTTTGGATATGAATTCATATTAAAGCCCCAACTAATCAGCTATTTTCTTGGGCATTACTGAACTACTTGCCCCAAAATCAATCATGCAATTGTGTACTAATTGGTCCCCAATGATCAATGAAACATAGAATGGAGGGGGCTTCAAAATTTTACCTTGTTGTCCTCCATGATTCCCTTTAGGTTGGGCAGCATTTGTGAGTACCTTCTCTTACATTTGGACCTGTTGATTTGAAGTTGACCAATCCTTCATGGCAGCTTGTAGCAAATCTCTTTGGCCTAGGATGGATAGTGATTCCCACATTGATATGTTTACATTTGTCTTCTTCATCTGATCAATGATGTTGAATGGAGATGAAGCATCTCTCTGCTGCCCTTTGGCCTGCACATTCATTCCTTGCACATGGGCAGCAACAACTGGCATCTGAGTTGGTCTAGGAGCTGGTTTGGGCAGTCCTTGCATGTTTGGAACTACATTTTGTTTGCCAACAATCTGTGGAGTGATAGAAGGTTGTGGATTACTTGGAGCCAATGGTTGTCCTTCACCCAAATTTCTCCTTTTTGACCTTGTGTTGGCTGCAACACTTTGAGAGATTGGTTGATTCATGCCACAAAAGTCTTCTGCCTGCTGTTTACAAGTGTGGTATCATTTGGAGATGATTGTTGCTGGGGTATTTCTTGTTGTTGGTTATTTCCTTGACTCCCTTCACCCTCCACACCAGTTGTTGTTACCATTAAGGCTTGATTTAGAGCACCATTGAAGCACATAGATTGGTTGTGAGGTTCATTGCATGGGAAACACTAGTCATACTCTTGATCTATGTTGTTTTATACTGGCACTAGTGCTTTAGAGGTAGATGTAGCATTGGGATTATAGGGCTGAAATGGTCTGTTGGCAGGAGGCCTTGCTTGATTTTGATTTGTAGCTGGATTGGGTGGTCTTTGAGGCTGATATGGCTGCCTATTAGGCTGAGCTTGAGGCTGATAAGAAGGTATAAAACTTTGGGCTTGCTGCCTCTTGAGTGTAACCAGATCATTACCTAAATTTTGCAATTGCTTCATGACTTCTTGAAGTTCATTTGAGGCACTAGAAGATGAAGTAGAAGCTTCATTTGAACTCTGATTTCTAGGAGTGGGAACAAGAGCTAAATTAGGCACTTGACTAGTGCTTGGAATTTCTAAATTTGGATACAATGGCATTGGAGGCCTAGGAGCTAGCTTACTAGCTTGAATCAGACAATTTTCAGCCCTAATGGCAATGCTATAAGCAGCAGGGATAGTTGTGCCTCCCATGGATTGAATTAACATAGAAATATCATAATTTAAAGCTTTAAGGTAATATAGAAAAGCACCTTCTATTATTGGCCTTATTGCCATTGGAATTCTCTCCCAAGTACTTTAAAATCTGAAGTTGAAGTCAGTCAGTTGCTCATTGGGAGCTTTCTTAATAGTTGTCAATTGTTTCAAAAGGGACAAGTTATCTCCCTTTTCTCCGAACTGCTCTTGGAGGGCTATACATAACTGGTTCCAATTTTGGATAGATCTTGAAGCAAGGCTCCTGAACCATTGAAAATCCTTCCCTTTGAATGAAGATGCCAGCAGTTTGACAACAACTTGCATCTCATCAATCTCATGGATTGCACAAATATTAACAATATTCTTGACATGATCACCAGGGGTGGTCTGATTCTCTCCAGTAAAGTATGGAATGTTCTTCAATGCTACAACTGGGATTGGATTTTGTGCATTGAGAGCAAGTGGGTTCTGCAAAGTGAAGTTGACATATGGGTTGTGTTGTGCCATTATTCGATTGGCCTTAGAACCCTTGTTGATTGTATAAAAGGTCTACCAAGTGAGGAGTTGATAGAGTTCTGTTTGGTGGAGATGGAGACTTTGAATTATCCTCCCTCTTTGTCTTCTTCTTGAAGATAATTACAAATACTCAAACAAAACTTCTTCTTCTCCAACTCTTGACCTTGTGGAGATTATTCTCATGAGTTTTTCAGTCCTGGACTGTAAAAAACTAGCTGATTCTTCTTCCTTGGAGTTGGAAAATGTGCAACTCGGGGGTTTTTAAGCAAGAAACTTGTAACAAATGCACATCATTTTTTTGCAATGAAGATGAAGACCTCTAAGGTCCCACCCGGCATTCCAAAACAGTTAGTGCAAATCAACAACACCCTTTGGATGTTCTATCAGATTTCTAGTTTGATATTTTAGCATCCAGTGTGATTGCACAACATTGGATCTTTTCACAAAAGTGTGGGAATTACAAGGACTAGAAAAGATCCTCTAGATTAGAGGTTAGTTCCTCAAATCCTCTGTTTAAGTGTGCATAACATTCTACAGAGGGTTTACCTATATTTTAATCAAACTTTTCCAAGGAGATAGGGTTGAGAAAATTAAAAAGTAAACCTAATCTAATTAAGGTGATGCACCAAAGGAGTAGTAGACATCTGTTACTACAAAATACACACACTTCACAAGAAAATGCAGCACAGACATGCACAGATTGCCAAAAAATGTAATGAGAGATCAAGAAACAATGATAAACATATGAAAGGATTGAGAAAATTTTAATCACAGAGCATACATTATCATTCCAAGTCCAATACAGTGCATTACAATGACCAAGAGGAAAAAGAGATGTTGTATTTTCATGAAAAGGTAAAAATTTCACAAATCTACCTGATGAGGAAGAAAAGAGAAGTTGCAGAGCCAGAAAAATGTCTAACTATTTTCAAAATTGAGCTCATTTGGCTTTTTACAATGAAAATTTGAGCTTAGGAGAGAGAAACACAGGAAAACGTGAGAGGAGCTTTCAACCACTGACCAAATTCATAAAAAAGCATGGGTTCCCTTACAAATCCACTTCCTAATGTTTTTAGACCATTCTGGGAGAGAATGCGAGCCATTCCTCATTAAAAATGGTGGTTGAAATGTCATTTCTGTCTATTTCACATGCCAGAGGCATTTTCCAATTTTCTCTTCAACTCCACAAAAACACAAAATTGATCCCAGAATCATGTAGATAATTTCACCATCTTTCCATTGACATAAAGAACACAAAAACCGAGCTCTGGATTGAAATTTATGCCCCTCTGAAAATTTAGGGCAAAACAGGGCTAAAATGGGTTGGCGAGTTGAAAATTTGAAATTTTCCCACTTTTTGCATTTGGGAAAATTTCCCCAAAAATCTCCGCACCCCTACTCTAGTGCCATGTGGCATGATTTGATTGGTTGTGGGCCCTTCTTGCTTCATTTCCCATTGTTTCGGCCTTTGGAAAATTTTCCAAAAATTCTCTGCCGACTGGATGACCCGAGGACACGTGTCATGCTGCGTTTTGCCACGGACATATTCTCTCAAATTTTCCATCACTGTTGACCATCTTCCCTAGGCTAGACACGTGGAAAAATCCTATTGGATATAGGCCTTTCATGTTCATTTCTCTACGGGCCTACCTTATATTTTTTACTACCACGTGGACACATGGCATAATCCTATTGGCTCGGGCTTTGGGGGCGGGCTTTTCCTTCAATATTTTCCTTTGATTTTTCCTTGGGAAAAATTCCCAACTTTCCCCACGCTCCGCTAACCCGAGGACACATGGCTTCCTTCAATTGGTTGGCAGGCTCTAGGGCCAAAAATTTTCTTTGCGCTAACATTTGGGAAATTTTCCCAACTTCTTCTCATCCGTTCGACCCCAACACCTTGTGGGACATGTGGCCTCCTCGTATTGGCTCAGGTTTTGGGGGCGGGCTTTCTTTTCAAAATTTTCTAAACTTGGGTGAAAAGGAAAAATTCCTTTCACACCTCCGACCCACGATGCCTCGGTGACACGTGGCACGATCTTACTGGTTGGTGGGCTTACGGGCCAAAATTTCTCCTTAGCACCCTCGCCAAACACTTTGGCAATTTTCCAAGTCTCCTTTCGTGCCCCACCGGTGGGCCCTCGGGGAAAAAATTTCCTCTTTAAACCCCTCCAAACACTTGTTAAAAATTTCTAAATTGACTCCACCCCCCCGCCACTTTTTGCTCACATGGCACTCTCTGATTGGTTGGCGGGCTGTCAGGAAAATTTCCCACAAAAGCTGTCTTAGAGCCATAACTTCAAAAATACATGGAGTTAGGAGGAAAACTTTACCTTTCTGGAAAGCTGAGAAGGAGCTCTATCCAATGGTACCATTTCCAGAACATTTTGAGAGACTAAAAAGTGAAAAATTCTAACTGAGGCACAAGGGAGGAAGGAATGAAGGGAGTTAGCCAAAAAAATAAGCAAGGGGCTCATTTTGGATAACGATTGCATGTTGCAAAGTTGATGTCATAAGGGGTAGTATAAATATTTTAGGATACATTATAGAACAAATAATCAAGGAATCATGCACAGGAGGAAAAATCAGCTTTTGAGATATTCTATTATCACTAGTATTCATGGAGATTGGAGTACTAGATGGACCAAAGGAGAAGATATGGGAATACCCCATGGAGAATAAGTCACTAGCTAAAAGGTTCAACAAGTACCTATGTAAAGGGTCCATGACAAACAATGTCAAGCAAAGAGTGGAGAAATGGTACGACAAGCTCCACGTGGCCTTTGAAGAAGAGTGGCACATCCCGAAGGACCTACCTTTGGTAATAGGGAAACAAGTCAGTTTGTTGTATATCAGCATTTCTACATCATGTGCTTCCCAATGAAAGATGGATCCTAGAGCCCTTGGTGTAAATTTCCTTATGCCTTCATAGTGAGGTACTTTCAAACATCAGTCCACAGATTCATAGACACACGCCGCCTAGCCTTCAATGCAGAGAAGGTAGACTGTGACTACCACACCCTGAGAAAGAAATATGTGTATCTAGGGTGAAGTGCATATATCGAGAGGCTCATTTCAGAAGTATTGAACATAAAGCCCATGAGTCTAGTTGTTGGAGATATTGGGGAAACACTAGTGTACCTTCAAATGAAGCCCAAGATGAAAAATAATAAGTATGTGGGGAATGAGTTCACACTCCCAGGGCCGCCGAAGGGTCAACATACTATGGAGAACATACCAGCTCCGAAGCCCACAGAAACCATTGACGTAGAAGATGAAAAAGAAGAGTGTGAAGATAGTGGTGGCTTGGAGCATAGAAGGAGTCAACCTTTAAATAGGAAGGAATCACAAAGCACGCCACTACTCCACCACAGGGGTAGGATGAAGAAGACGATATAGGGGTATAATAGGGAGAGAACATGTTCAAGAAAGTATTCAAATGCACAAGGACTCAAGGTGGAACCCCACAAATGGTAAGGAGATCACCTCATCTCTCTCCGCATAAAGATCCCACTGAGCCAAAAAGGAGAAGGAAGTTGAAGTTAGATGAAAAGGCCTAAGGATTGAAGGAGAGCATGCCACGATATCCTACTCCTCTTAAGCAAGAAGAAGAGCCAAAAGATGAAGAGATGAAAGATTAAGAAGAAAGAGAGAATTAAACATATAAAACTACACATGAGACTGCTCAGGATACTACACAGACTCCTAACCTTGAAGCTCAAGTTCCAAAAGGGCCAAGGACAAATAGGATGGGTGGAGAATGTAGTGCACCACTCATTGGATATTGAGGACACATGAAAGATTTTTGCGCCCACTTCTAGAGCACGATAGCACAGAAGGATTTATTTGGTGGGAGCTAATGGATGAGGATATGGCAACCATGTGCAATCGAAAGAAACTATCATGGTCAATGCACACCCACATGGATGAGCCTGAATTTGATGTATGTGAGGAATCATGCATGTCAAGATGGCTGAAGAAGGCACCTCAAGCTAGGCACATAATAGTAAATCCTACTATTATGTCAGATGAGTAGGTCAACAATGCATTGGTGAAGGTTTCTACTGAATTTGCAAGAAGAAACATGGAAAAAGATGCAACAATAAGAGCATTGCATGAGGAGATGAAGAAAAAGGATGTAAAGATAGTGCACCTAACCCAGGAGAGGGACTTAGAGTAGAAGAAATATACTACATTCATCAGCATGGCAGAGGCCATTGGGGATCATGTGCTGAAAGCATGCCCACATCTAGTATCCAAAGTACCTAAACAGTTCCCCTTAGTGATGCACTATGTTAGAACTTTGGTAGACTTGGTATTGGAAGATGACACCATCAGAATTCCATAACCAAAGAATCTTGTGGAAGAGGTGGAAAGGGAAAAGGTTGCAGTAGTCAGAAAGGTTGCATCATATGACAGACTGCTACAAGTGCTTCAAGAAGAATTGAAAAAGTGGATCATGCCTTAAATATATATGCACAACTCCAGAGGCATTGATCAAGGTAAAGACTCTAGAAGAAGATAATGAAGTCCAGAAGGCTATGAGGGATGATACCTTGGGCCACACAGAGGTTAACTATTATAAAACAAAAGCACAAGGCCTGGTAGTAGCATAAGAGCCATAAAAGGAAAGATTAAATGAGCTTAGGAAACTCATCACACAGAAAATGGATGTAATGGAGAGAAGAATGGCTACAATTTCTAGCATTATGTTGGTTTTGTAGTATGAGAAAGGTGAAGTAACACAAGATGAATTGGAATCCATCATTATGGACATTCCAGAGAAAGTAGAGAAGGCTCTCACTAAGTGGTAGACCTTAGAGGCTGAAATAAAGGAGGAGTATTCGAGTTGATTCGTCAAGATGAAACAAAGGAGGCTGCAACATAAAAGCATTCTTTATTCATTTAAATTCTTTATAATTCTTTCTACTCAAATTTTTTTGAAGATACCCATTATCGAGTGACAATGAGATTAGTGTGGGGTAATGTTGATCAGAGAACACTTGATAGAACTCACACAATAAGTCCGCATAGGAAAATAGGCTAGGTTCAAGGGCACAAAGGGATAGGAAGAAATCATGTGCATAGGAAAACTTTTCATTCGGGACTTAGCCATTTCTTAGCATGAAGATCTATTTTTAGAAGATGGCGTGCAGAACACACCAATGATGTAGAGACATGCGCGTCATGCATTGTCTATTTTTGGAGGATAAAATTCATAGTGATTTTGCATGGAGACATCTAATAATAGGATTTTCACCGAGTTAACTATCAGTAATATATAGATAACACACTTACATGTGTGGCTATGCATGAAAATGACACATGGCTATTAATAACATGAGGCCTATTTTTGGAACATATAATTGGTGAAGGGAAATTCCCCACCCTTTATATATGTAGTGAATTCCATGGTAGGGATATGATGGATATAGAGAGATAGATAATATAGTGTGTGTGTGTGAGAGAGAGAGAGAGAGAAAGGGATAAGTATACGAGAGACATGTAGATGTTTACGGATTACTATATCGATCCACGCACACATTGGCATAGATTTCTCGTATTGTAAGAAGCTTCTATATTATTGTGATAATTAAGAGATGGGAGATATTGACTAAACCTAAGTGTTATTCTTATGTGTAATTGGGTAGTGCATGTTCTTATTTCTATTATGATTATTGTTTAAACCTATTTTTCCTAGATCTAGATCATCATGCCTTCGTATAATGATGTATTAGTTATGGATCTATATGCTTTAAGTCTTCATCATGTTAACATTCTGCGGCAAAGAACCCTAAAGAGGGACTGGTACCTTTACGTGATTAGGTGAGCATTAATTCTAGGATGAGTGATGTTTTAGCGCATCTAGGGTATTATCCGGTTAATTCTAGGCCGCATCACTTGAGCTGAAGTTGCGCATGCTAGGGAGATACCAAAGTAGATATTGTTGATTAAAAGAGAAGAAGTGGTACATGGGAAGTATCCAAACCCTACCCATTAGAAGGAAGTCTATCAAGAGACCATAGAAGTAATCAGAAGTCTTCATGGGTAAATTCAGTTTCTAAAAGAGCAATCCAAGAAGTTAGAGTAGAAGAAAAGTATTGAGGTCCCTCAGGTAGATATAGATGATGTCAGAGAGGTGTGTAAGATGTTGTGCCAAGATAATATCATCCCTCTATTAGGATAATGGTTGAGAGATAAAGTACCAAGCAATGGAGGAGAGCACGAGAGGAAGGATTTGCATGTTAGTCTACTTCCTCACATCCTTGACTATGATAAGGAGATTACCTTGAATGCAATTGTTTATGGATAGCTCCTAACTAATATTTTGATTGACATGGGTATGAAAGTTAATGTTCTCTCCCTTGACGCATGGAATAAAATGGGAAGGCACCCATTACATCCATATTCAAATGTGTTGTATATGGAAAATAAGACAAAGGAAATGCCAATTGGTGTTTTAAAGAATACTTCTATCACTATCCAAGGGGTGACATTCACTGGAGACTTTGAAGTCTTGGTACTTGCTGAGGTGGAAAACTTTCCAGCATTACTTAGGTGCCCTTGGTGCTATATAAACAATGTTTAATTATGTTTCATTAAGGGGTATATAAGTTTTTAGAAAAAGGAGGAACATGTTATCATTCCTTTGATGGATGGGAATTCAATGCCCTTTACTAAGTGCTTGGGATAAGAAGACCTAGAAAAAATATGTGTGCACTATCAGGGACCCCGAGGTTGTGTAACCAAAAAAAGAAGACATTATTCAGTGGGAGGAAACTTAATCTATAAGTGATACAACTAGTGTGGCATGTGAAAATTGGGTGCATGGGACATATGAGTTATTCGGAAGGTATTTAAGAGGATATGTGATGAGAGTAACAAATGTACACTTAATTAGGCACCGGGAGGAAAAAAATTGCAAAATTACACGAGGGAGCCAACCACGATGTTTTCATGTGAGAAATGGAGACCCAGTGGAGATGTGAGGTCAAAAGGAGAAGTATGTTTAGCTATAATTTTCTTGGGACTGCAGCACATTGGTGGGTGACCCATTGTGATAACCTTCTAGAGTGGCACAAGGTGAGAATCATGTTCTCTATTAGGTTTCTCCAAAGCAATACACCTACTGCTATACAATATTATCATGGGAAAGAACCTACCTCATTTCACATCTAGGCATGTGAGAAGGCTGGATGGAAGGTGTGAAAGCATTACCTCCATCTTTATGGGTGCATAAGATTTACTCCACCTTATAAGGTTGTGCATGCATATGGTTCATTCACTTAGATCCGCACCGTCAGAAAGGAAACTAGGAGGAGTTGACGGTGACATATATTTTAAGCTTTCAAGTATTAGAATACTAAATCATTGGTGAATGAGGTGCTACAGGTTTTTAAGTTCCTAAATATGGGAGATAGTGCCATGGTGGAGGATAGAGTACTAGAGTTGTTGGGTGAACCTAGCTTGGAAGTGCACTTCGATGAGGAAGAATTAGAGGAGGTACAGCTTGAGCACGTATGCATGGAAAAAGAGAAAGGAAATTTGGTTTATGTAATAGATGGTGAAGAGGTGAAAAATTATATGTTAACCATACTATCGGTACACGTGAGGTTATGGATATTTCTAATGAGAAAATGCATGCCTACCATGAACCCCTAAAAACAAAGAAGGTTAATATTGGTTTGGAGGAAGAACCTAAGGAAGCTACTATTGTAGATTACTCAACAGAAACAAATGTTTCAAAGATTATTGATCTGTTGCATAAATTTTAGGATTTGTTTCCACACAGATACAATGAC
Source organism: Taxus wallichiana var. yunnanensis (assembly GCA_018340775.1). Taxonomy (NCBI): domain Eukaryota; kingdom Viridiplantae; phylum Streptophyta; class Pinopsida; order Cupressales; family Taxaceae; genus Taxus; species Taxus wallichiana. The sequence goes on along the minus strand of CM031235.1, from coordinate 155,052,968 downwards.
CTTAAAGGAGTTCACCTTTCTTTGGGAGAAATGAAGATCAAGTCAAAGGAAGGTGTGCACCAAATTTGGAACAAACCTTATCAAATGAATCCAAATATGCACATCAAATTCAAAGAGGAGATTGAAAAGATGATCACATCAAGCATCATTAAGGTTGTTGAGGAATCAGAGTGGATAAGTTTGATGGTCATCAACATTAAGAAGGATGGGAGGATAAGGATTTGTGTTGATTACATGGATTTGAATGCAGTGTGTGTCATTGATCCTTTTCCAACCCCCTTCACCAAAGAGATCCTAGAAGGAGTAGCCAAGCATGAAATCTATTATTTCATAGATGGATTCTCAGGATATCATTAGGTTATAATTGTAAAGGAGGGCCAATGAAAGAAAACTTTTTCCATTGAATGGGGATTTTTTCCTATACAGTCATGCCTTTTGGACTGAAGAATGTGCTTCTATTGTGTTTTCACGCATTGTGGTTCAGGCGTTTCAGGACTTCATCCATAAATTTCTACAAGTCTACCTAGATGAATGGATAATATATGGATTAGTGAGGGACCATTATGACAATCTGAGGCTGATGTTTGAGATATGCCAATAGTTGAGTATATCTCTCAACATTAAGAAATGTGTTTTCGCTACTCCATTTGGCACTTGTTGGGAAATATCAAATGTAAAGAAGGCTTGTTGGTGGAACCCCAAAGTTGTCATTATTTTGGGATTAGGGGATCCTACTAGCCAAAGAACGGCAGTGTTTAGATTCCTTGGGCATATGAGGTATTACTGGAAATTTACTAAGGGGTATGCCAAGATCATTGCACCGTTAGAGGATTTGTTGAAGAAAAAAGTACATTTCATTGGGGAGAGGCGCAGTAGATGGAATTTGACACATTGAAGACTAGGCTTATCACCACACCCATATTACTCTTTCCCTCTTGGGACAAGCCATTCCATAGACATGTTGATGCTTGGGGATGGAAATTGGAAAGATATTAGCACAACCTAGAGATGGAATTGTTGACCATACCTTGTGCTTTGCTAGTAGGAAGCTAACCCTAGTAGAGTAGAATTATACTACCATAAAGCATAAGGAATTATTGATGATCTATGAGATATAAAAATTTAGGCGGTATTTTCGAGCTACACCTTTTATCTTTTACACGGACCACATGACATTAAAGTAATTGGTTAACAATCTCGTATTGCAAGGGCACATATGTAGGTGAGTCCTATTTTTCTAGGAGTTTGAGTTTACGGTTGTTGTAAATCCAAAACGATTTATCAAGGATTGACTTAGAAGAGGATGCGTAGAGAATTGGGGATACAATTTTAGATGCAGAAATTTTTAGATTATAACACGTGACCTCTAACTTAGAAGATATTGTTGTGTTTCTCAAAACAAGTGTGGCACTAGAGGGAATGAAGACTTTTGAAAGGAATTAGTTAGCCATATGTTTCATTCCCTACATGTTAATTAGTGTCGACTTATACAAGCTAGGCCGTGATGATGTTTTGTGTTGGTGCATGCTTGAGCTTAAGCACACTACAATCATAGAAGAGGATCATGGTGGAATTGTAGGGGGACACTATGCAGGGAATGTAATCATGCGCAAGATCCTTCTAGCAGGATTTTGGTGGGACATTCTTTACAAATATTTTATCGATTATTTCAAGGCCTTTGACCACTTCTAGTGCCTTGGTAAACCAAAGAAAAGAGATGAAATGCCATTAATACCAATTTCCAGTGTAGAGTCATTCAAGAAATGGGCAATTGACTTCATAGTCCCTATTTCTCCAGCCATACAAAGGACATGTTTACACTATATCATTACATACATATATTACCTTACAAGGTGGAAAAAGTGGCACCTACAAGGATTGCACAATGGCAACAACAACTAGGTTATTGTGGGAAAATATAATCAGTAGGTATGGATGCCCGTTGAGCTTAACAAGTGATAGGGGTACTCATTTCTTAAATGAGACAGTTAGAATTTTATTGGTAGAATTCATGGAGGCCCATCACAAGACTACCCCTTATCACCCACAAGCTAATGTGATTCTGCTAAGGCATTTTTAAAAAATTGAATCACACGTTGATCAAGATTTGTAATGTGGGAAGAAAGGATTGGGATGAAAAAGTTTCGATGTGTTATGGTCATATCGGACTACTTATAAGAGACTGAACAAGGCCACACCTTTTTTAATTATTTTTTCACATGGAGGTTGTCTTACATGTTGAGTTCATGTTACCATCACTTTGTATAGTGTGTAGGAGGGTTAGATGATGAACAAAATATTTAGGAGAGGATTGAAAATTTTATGCAGTTGGATGAGAGGTGGGCTATTGCTTGTTGGATTCAAAAAAAAAAAAATACAAGAAGAAGGAAAGACATGATAAACACATCAAGAACAAGTAGTTTGAGGTTGGACAGATGGTTCTCTTTTATGATTCCAAGTTTTTGCACCATCCTAAGAAATTCAAAGTACATTAGTTGGGCATGTACATTATATCCTATAAACTTGATTCAGGAGCTTTTTAGTTACAAGTGATGGATGGAACATGGTTTCTAGGCTATTTTAAGGGGATTAGGCTTAATCCCTACTATAAATAGTTCTTCTTTGTGTTTGTAAATAAGGCAGTATTACCAGTTAGCCTAGGATTTTCTATAATGCAGTTTCCTTTCTTTGTGTTTCCCTTTCTTGTTGTTTTGTTTTGTGTGGGTTTGTGCATGGGTAGCCACTTTTTTATTTTCAAAATTTTTATTTGTGTAGAGGACCGTGCATCCATTTTTGTGTGGGGTGGAGTGATGTGACAAGTGTTGGAAGCTATGGTTGTTGATGGCCCAGGTTAAAAAATAAAAACATGTGGATTGGAATATCACACGTAGAAGAGGTGAACATAAGGGAAGGATGGTATCTTAAATGTTATTTATTCAAAATTATATGGCTAAAACATATGCCTTAAGTATAGATAATATCTCTATATGCCCTTAAGATACCAAATCATTTTTCATTCACTTCCTTAATTGTATGATTATTTTCATGTAGCATGTGGACAATGGGATTTTATATGCACGCATGTATGAAACTATGGTGTCCATTTTTACAACCTCTATTTCCTTATCTCATGTTTTTTATGTGCATGACACTCTTTTGTCTCTTATATGTGTATCTTCAAATTTTCTATGACAAACATATGTGAAATTATTTGTATTCAAGGAATATTTTAAATAACCAACTAAAAAACTTGTAGAAAGGGTGGAAAATATTGATGAAGTGTGATTCACTTTAGTATAAAATATATCTAATAAACCTATCATTCTAGTGGAAAAATGGAAAAAATATTGAAAAATTGATTTGTAAATAGACTTTCTTAAGCAATAAACAGATTTTACTTTGTGATAATGAGTGATAAAATAGAATAAGTTCCTTTTAATTAATATAATGTGCACTAAACATTCACACAATACTGTAATATGAGAAAGAAAAGATAAAGGAGACAAGATTTATCCTGGAGAAATCCAATGTGGAAAAACTCTAGTTGGGGAATAAAATTGTTTCCCTTTTACCATGTAATTCTCAAAAATACAAAGTTACTACCAAAATTTGGAATTCAAGAAGGATTTAATCTCCCTCTAATTGTATTTACTTGTTTACAATTCTCAAGAATGAATAACTTGATTTTAGAGCAACAAAATAAGAAAATAACTCCAACTTCTTTTTCTCACACTTGAATTCACTTAAAATCACTTCCCTGAATGAAGAATCAAACTTATATTTATATTTTATGTTCCCATAGATGGAGGGGAAGGAAAAATGAATCAATCTGGGAAGGAAAACTAAACTGGGAAGTACAAGAAAATTTTATTGATTGTATTCTTGTCATGTATCTGGAAGAGGTGTCTAGAGGAGATGTTTGGAGGAGGAATCTACATGAGGCATCCGGGAATCGGACATTAGGAACCTAGAGGAGGAATCTAGGATTCAAGGTGTCAAGCATCTAGAGGAGACACCTAGAGAGGTGTCACGAATTGAAAATATGTGACTAGCGTTTGGGTGTCTAGGCATCTTCAAAACAACAATGGTCTTTGTAGGCCATTCGAAGGTGTCTGGATCACCAATATCCTAACTCGACCATTTCCTTATATTAATATTATGCCAAAAATGTGCACTTCAAGTATCAATAAAGATAATACATATAACTTGGTATTTTCATATTCATTTTGGATCATACCTCCCCAATTTGAGGCTTTTAAGTACCTAAATTCTTTAAGGAATGATGAGGTGAGGAAATTCTTCCCCACATCTTCCCCTGGAGTACCACTTATCTTTAGTAGGCAATTATACTTTTAAACCAATCAATCACATTCCTTTCACTCCTCATTTGGTTTTTAACTCTATCCGCTACAATACCACATCTTCCTCCAATTCATATTGGTTGTTTAGAGAAATATCCTAATAGATGATAGCAACAAACCCTCTTCTTCCTAGTCCAACATGGAGGGATCAAAGAGACATAAATTCTCAACATTCACAACTAAATATATTCTAATATAAGGAGGAAAATCTACGTGAAATACATTCTTACCCACTTGTTCCAAATTTCAAATGGGACATAACGAAGAGGTTTGTTTTTATATCTTATATGTATCTTTTCTCTACTCAAATAAAATCATACCTTCTCACCAATAAGGAAATAATTCTCAGTCCTATGATAATCATGTCATGCTTTGTACTTGACCTGTGAATTTTGCAACCTCTTATGTATATGGAGGTATATCTACTAAATTTTCTCAATGAACCTTTCAGCTTTGTAGGTATCTAGATCCACTTTTCCATTGTCTTTGCATGATAATATCAAAATAACATCAAATGCACTCTTAGGAAAATAACCAAAACATGTCTCAAAAGGATTCTTACTAGTAGAAGCATGAACTACCCTATTATAATAATGTTGGATATATACCAAATTCTCATCCCAAGTCCTAGGATGTTTCCTATTGTACCCTCTCAAGAGCTGGACCAAGGTATGGTTTACCACTTATGTTTTCCCATCTATCTATGAATGAAAATTGGTAGACCTTTTCAACTTAGTATCCATCTTCTCCCACAAAGTAGACCAAAACTTCCCTATGAATCATGAGTCCTTGTCTGACACAATAGAATTAGGAAAACTAAAATGAACCCACACATTAGTAAACAATAACTCAATTTTATCGTTGGCTTTGATGGTCTTCTTGCAAGGAGTGAGAATACACATTTTACTAAATCGGTCCACTACCACAAAGATGTAATGATACCCTTTCTTAGAAGTAGGAAAACCACCCAAATCTCTATGGATATGTTTTCTCATGGCTGGGAAGTAAATGTTAATGGCATATATAACCCCAAATTTATGCTATTAGGATTTCGTGTACCACATAAAACACAACCCCTGATGAATTTAGCAACTTGTGCTTACATGTTTGGCCAATAGACATACCTATGTAAGTTTTATATAGTCTTTCTCACACCAAAGTGACTAGCTACCATAGAAGTGAGTTCTTCCCTTATCAACTGAAAATTTTCCCCCCTTAGGCACACAAAGTTTCTCTTTCTTGTAGAGTAACGCATCTTGTAATTAGTATTCTCCCTAGGTAAAAATCCCTAACTTTGGGGTTTTGACATAAATATATCTCTAAAATGTATATCTTTCTCATAAACTTCATGATATTATCACACACAAAAGGATAAAGAAGAGTTAACTTGTCCATAGCTAAAAGAAAATGATGTCTAGACAACATATCAACTAACTTATTAGTCACACCTTTCTTATATTTTATAATCAAATGAAACTATTGTAAAAAAACCATCCATTTATAGTGTTTATCTAGTTGAAGTTATTTCTGAGCCTACAAGTATTGAAGAGGTTGGTGATCCATGTGTATGATAGTTTCTTTACCCATCAAATAATGTTTCCATTTCTTGAACGCTTGCACAAGAGCATATAATTCCTTGTCATATGTACAATAATTTAGAACTACACCATGAAACAATTCAGAATGATAACATATGATCCCACCTCTCTGAAGTAGTAAAACCCCCATTGTATAGTCACTAGCATTGGTTTCCACTTCGAAAGGAAGCTATAAGTTAGGTAATGCCAAAAATAGAGCGTGACTAATTGTTTATTTAAATGACATAAAAGCATTCTATTGTTTCTTACCCCATTTAAAAGCCTTATCACCTATCATTACTAAATGTAGTGGTGACACTATGGAGGAGAATTTCTTGATGAACTTCCTCAGATACCGAGTTGCACCAACACAACTCCTGGTCTCGGTCATACTAGATGGTGTAGGAAAATTCAAAATGGCCTCTATCTTAGCTATATCAATCCTCAAGTCTCCATCTCCAACCACATGCCCGAAAAAGACAAGTGATTTTTGAGAAAAATCACACTTCTTCTCATTCAACACTAGTGGGTTATCCTTAAGAATGCACAAAACTTGATGCAAATCATTAATATTCTCTTCAAATGTTATTATAAAAACTAGAATGTCATCCAAGTACATAATGAAAAAGGAATCAATAAATGGTCTCATTACCTCATTTATAAACCTCATGAATGTCGATGGTGCATTGAATAGCCCAAATGGTAATACCAACCATTCATTCAGCCCTTACATAGAACTCGAACATTGTTTTCAATATCTCATCTCCTTGATCTAGACTTAATGATACCTAGATTTCAAATCAAGATTAGTAAAATATTTGTCATGATATAACTGATCAAACAAATCATCAATGTGAGGAAGAGGGTACCTATTTTTATGGTTATTTTGTTTAAATCCCTATAATCAATACACATTCTCCTTAAACCATATTTCTTAAGTACTAAAATAATATGAGAACCACATGGAGAAGTACTAGGGAATATTATACCTTACTTTAAAATTAAATAATGTAACTATTTTTTACCTCATTGGAATCCTTCAAGGAATTCTTGTACAATCCCAAGTTTAGAAGCGGACTATCGGGTAACAAATGTATCTCATGCTCAATTGGCCTAACCAAGGGTAGCCCCATAGGCTCTTGGAATACTTCCCTAAACTATTGAACTAAATATTTTATTTGTGTTTTATCCTTGTTATAAAACATGCTGCAAGTGGTCTTAGATGCAATAACCTCATCTTCGGAATATCCATGAAAATAAGTAATGTGAATTTCCCACTCATATTAATAAGCTTCGAGCTTCAGTGGAACTTACCAAAGAGATCTTTGAATCTCCTGCAAAGGATAAAACGATGTACCTCTTACCATCCTTCACCAAGTGGTACTCTTTGGTTGGATTTCCTCATGAAGATGGAATCCACGATATACATGTATCAGCTTCCAAATACTACACCACACACATAAAGTGGAATGATATCCAAAGTGACTTAATCAATGAACTTCATTTCGATACCAAGAGTAATTTTACATTGCTTGGTAACCTTCATGTCTACAACTTATTTCACCCCACCCAATCATTAGGGACTTGGATGATTGTGTATTTCTAACTTTATCATGTCACTAACTCTTTACTAACCAAATTAGCTTGATAACAATTATCAAAGAAAGCATCCAATTCAACTTTCTTTACTTGAATTTTTAAATGAAAAATCTTGGTCATTTCATTATCTTGAACAACACTATTACTACCCAAACATACCTCTCTTCGAATAGAGGTACAACACGTTGTCTCATCTACTTCTTCGCTGCAAAATACTTCCTCTCCTTGGAGGAAGCCATGTCCTTATTTTTATACTTATTATTTCTAAAGGTACGTCACTCCGGTGGAGCTTATAAAACTTTTCCTCAGAATGAGTACCAATATTACAAGGACCACAATGAACTTCAATATCCTTCTTGGAAATGGTAGTAGCATTCTTCTTACCTTTTCCTTTCTCTTTTTCTTCGGTTCACCTTGTTTATTTGAAGCATGATAGAGGTAGATGAAATTTTCTTCTTGTCCATCTCTAAATAGTGGACTTGGGAGAAAACCTCATCTACATTCACTAGCTTGGCCAAGAGGACTGGTCTCCCAAGTGGCTATTGAATCCACTGAGATATACTTCATTATAATTTTTTGGTCTACTATATATTTTCCCATTTGGACAACTTTCTTCTAGAACTCACACGTGCAATCTTGTGCATTTTGGACTTACTTGTGATTGAGATCTTGCTAATACATGGACCTCTATTCCTCATAACAAATAGGATAGAATTACTTTTTGATTATATTTTTAAATTCATCCCACTTAGTAATAGGAGGAATCATCTTAACAAAAAAATAATTAACATATCTTATAAACCAAGTTAAAGAATGATTGGTTAATTTTAACCTTGCAAATGAGATCTTCCAACTCTCATTAATTTGATGAAAACTGAAATAGACCTCAAGTTGAGCTAGCCAATGGTTTGGCTTCTCAAAGCATTCACATCCCCATCATAGGGTTGAATCTATATATTTTCCACTATTTTGAATAGAGGAGGAGTAGGGTTGGCATAAGGTTTCTTTTTCTCATACTCATGAGTATATTGTTCATGGCATCCTGATGTAGTCATAATATTGAACAAACTCAATTCACGGTGTAGTAAGCATCAATAATTCAAACTATGTACATGGAGTCTTCAAGACTTTATTATTTTCTCAAGTTCTCACTCTCCTTCAATATGAAAAATATTAACCTTTAACCTGATTTCTCTAACCAGCTATGTCACATTTTTTTCACAGATTTAATTATGTGAATTTGGCCTTCAAAATGGACTAAAGTAACAAAAAGTTGCAATTGGACTTACCTTTAGCAATCTTCTTTCTAGGATTCTTGAGCCAATGCATCAAATATGTCTATGGTTCAAGATAAATATGAGTGATAAATAGATAAACAAATCATTTATTATCTCCATCTATCACCCTTGATGTGTATGCCAAGTTTCAAACTTCAATTCTCATGTTAAATTCCTTTTCAATCTCCATTCTTCTTGTTTTTACTTACTTTCTACTAGTCTTGTCAACATTGTTCTTCATGCATACTCTAATTACACGATGAATTTTAGTCACAGGAGGCTTAATTCTATTCTCCAATGGGTCCTAGGAAAAACTCTAAGAATTTTAGGCTCCAATCGCACTCCTTGACCCTTCAATTTTAGACAATCTCTTCATTACCCTTGAAACACGGTCTAGGCCAACTATGTTAACAAAAATCTGTACATTAGGGTTATGAAATAATTTAAAATTTTGAAAATCTAATAAAGCACATCTTAATCTATATTTCTACAAAAAAATCAGTTTTCACTAGTGGGAATGAATATTATTCCCTTTTTCCCGAATCGGGGTTTGGTCATCATAGTCTCCCAGAGAGATTAAAATTGATGATTCCTTGAGGTATAAAGGTTTTCAAATTCCCTTTGTTATGTTCCAAAGCTATACCTTGATCTCCTTAAACCTTCCAAATGCTCAGGTTTGGTTGACAAGTCTTCTTTTGGTTATTACAATGAGAAAGCAGAGTCTTTCCTTTCATAGTGGACTATAAGTGTAAATGCAAACTCTCACCTTCTTCTTAAATTAATTTTTAGGCTAATATAACTCCAAGAAAGGTTCTCTTATCTCCTAATTAGGTTTTATAAACTGAAATGGACCTCATTTTAAATGTTTTGGACTATTAAGACCCTTGTTCTAGAAGACAATACGATCTTGATCTAAAACAAGAATATTTTGAAACCTTGCAAGCAATGCACATAAGAATACTACATGAAAATATGTCTCTTTCACAATGATTGCATTATGTAATCACAATAACCATAGAACTAAGAAAAATCTCTATATAATTGCTAAATATCAACACCTTATCATGTCAATAGATAGTTTCATACATCTAAACAGTCATAATATGCTAAAGACACTATACAGTTCTTGGAGGCCTTCTGATTTCACTTGTATTTGATGAAGAATTATCTTATCAAGGAATTCTCTTACTCAGTCATCTGTATGGATAACCCAATCTTCTTATATTTTTCCTCTTCAAATAATATTTCACATTTCTCCAGTAGCAAAGCAATCAATATTCCTTCAAACGTATGGTTGTGGGAGGATAAATCTTTATTCATGGATCTCCTTATTACTCTTACTAAACAATCTTGAATTCATTATTCCTTTCCCTATCTCATAATACCTTGATTGTAGATGCTCAAATCCACTCCCGACAAACCCTCCTTACTATTGTGATGTAAAAACTCTGCATGAAGCACAAAAATACAAGTTCCAAGAAATAAAACAATAAGAATTAGTTTCAAACCAGACAGAATGCCTTAAATCTATTGTATGCAAACATTTTCTTGATCATCTCAATACATTAATTCATGAAAGTATCACTTCTAGTTGTGTATACAAAGAATTTTCAACCTCTAACCTTCTTGTAATTCTTTTTCATTTAATGACTATCCGGATAATGGTTTTAAAAATAAATGGTTACAAATGCTTTAAATATGTCTTCATGACCTTGTAACTACTTTTTGGTCTTTTAGATCCTTACATTCTTGTATTTTTTGCTTCATTACACCAATAATTGACTCTACCTAGTCTAAGGTCCTTAGGATTTAAGAACTAAAAAACAATCCTTGACCTATTTAGGGCCTCTAGACCTCATTATAGTTCCATCATCTCATTATTGGGTAAATAACTCCAAGAACACACTAAAACAACTATTGAAATCAAAAATTACCTTAAAGAATTCAAATTGGCATTTTGGAGGGAAATGACCAATTTTGAATTTGTAAAGGCCTTATTCAAACCTAACAAACACAATAGACCTTGAATAACCTATGGGACCTATCAACAAACTTAGAATTCAAAATTGAGGTTATTATCCTATATACAACCTAGAAATTTGATGCTCCTGCATCATACTCTTTAGGGGAAGGAGTAACTTCCCCATAATTGTACTTCCTCTCTTGTTGTCTTCCTTTCTTTATTTGTTTCCATTTAAAGAGGACCCCTTGAAAATGTTTCTTCATTGAGCACCAACTCTACTCCATAATTAATAACTTCCCTTTTCCTTCCATAGGTTGGTTCTTCATTTAGTTTCTCAATTTCTTGATCAAAATTTTTCTTGTAGGACTATACATGGTTTTTGTGTACCAAATTTGAACAGATACCCCTCATTTATGATTAAATATGTTGTACCTTCATCAGTCATGGTTGTGACTTTGATAACTTCATCTTCTTGTTTTCCTTCATCAATCATTGATCCCTTTCCAACTATTTTGTCTTGATCCTCTTCTAAGATTTGTATATCATTTCCTTCTAAATGTGGTTTAGCATCCTATTCTTTATTAGTTTCTTCATGCTCAAGTATCTGATTTCTCCTTGTCTTTTCATACTTATAAATTAAAACTTTTTTAGTTGTCCTTGTGATATTTTCTAGTTCACTATCTCTCATGAAATATTCATAGTCTTTATTGTCTTAATTTTTTTTTCTCGCTTGCTCTTTCCTTTCCCATTATAACTTCATCATGTTTCTCACCAATTTTTTTCACCTTCATTCATTTCTATTGTACCTAAAAAATGCTCAAAGTTATTATAGAATAAAAAACAAGAGGCTTACATGCCTCATTTACCTTCTTCATATTTTGTTCTTCTTCCTTGTCTTCATTTACATCTTCTTCACACATTCTTTTCATTTTGTCTTCAACTCTCTCAAATTCATCATTTTTTTATTTCTCACTCTATCATCTCTTTCCTCTCTCCCATCATCATCTTCATAATTTACCTTTCCTTGTATTGAAACCATATCTATCTCTATAAACTCATGACATCTATCAATATCAAACCCATCACTCAAATATTATTTATGTGGCTAAATAACCCTGTACAATGTCTTTCTGCATACTTCTCTAGTCTCTTTCAAGAACTTCTTAGCTGTCATCATTATCACTATCCTTGTTTTTATTCTTGTTCACCTTTGAGTGCTAAGATTGTATGGTTGGATTTTTAGTCCTGTAATAGTTTTGGTATTCTTCTTTCCATCATGTACTACCTTTCTATCATACTACCATGGTCTACCTAACAAAACATGACAGACATCCATAGGAACTAAATCACATAAAAATTTTTCCTTATACCTGCCAATTTGAAACTCAACTTGACATTGTTCCCTAACCAGAATATGGTGTCCTTTTTGCATCCATGAAACTTGATATGGATTGGGGTGTATAGTAGTTTAAGATCCTAACTTTTCTACCATTTCAAATGAGAAAATATTTCCAGTACTTCCACTATCAATAATCACTTTAAAAAAATTTCCTTTAGTCTTACATGCAGTCCTAAACAAACATCTTCTTTGAGTTATCTCTTCCATTGTTTTACTAGGTTTTAAAATCACTCTTCTACAAAGAAAATACTTACCTCTATCTTGTACAATATGATTAGTAGTTCTATCTTCTTTTTCATCCATACAATCACTTGATTACACTCATATGTTGTATGCCTTGCATACCTCTGACACTTGTAGCATCTTCCTACAAATTATAGATGCTTGTTTTCTTCATCAATTTACATATATATCATCTCTATCATAATCTTCCTCTGACTTTATTCCATGTTCTCTAACCTACACATCATAATTTTCATCATTCTCTCCATTTTCTTTTCCCATTCGATGGTTTCATCTCTCTTACCTACACCATTTTATCTCTTTTTCCTACAACCATTATTAACATAATATCTTATATTTTTCAAGAACCTATTGCCTTCTCTAATACAAAATGATGTAGTCAAAATATTGAACAAATTGAAGTCACATTGTAGTAAGCATCAATAATTCAAACAATGTACTTGGAGTCTTCAAGACTTGCTTATTTTTCTCAAGTTATCACTCTTCTTAAATATTAAAATTCTTAACATTTAACCTAATTTCTCAAACCAACCACTATCACATGTTCTCAGAGATTTAATTATGTGAACTCGGCCTTCAAAATGGACTAAACCAACCAAAAGTTACAATTGGACTTACCTTTAGCAATATGCTTTCCTAGGCTTCTTGAGCCAATGCATTAGCTATGTATGTGGTTGAAGACAAATATAAGTTCTCAATACATAAAAAATTATTTATTATCTCCATATATTACCCTTGATGTGTATGTCATGTTTCAAGCTTCAATTCTCATGGTAAATTCCTTTTCCACTCTCTATTCTTTTTTTTTTAACTTTCGTTCTCCTAGCCTTGCCAACATTGTTCTTCATGCATAATATGATTCCAAGATGAATTTTAGTCACAAAAGGCTTAATCCTATTTGCAATGGGTCCTTGCACAAACTATAAGGATTTCAGGATCCAATTCCACTCCTTGACCCTTCAATTTTCAGACAATCACTTCATAAGCCTTCAAACACAGTCTAGGATAACTCTATCGGTAAAAATCCATACAGAGGGTTATGAAATAATCCAAAATTTTGAATATATAATAAAGCACATCTTAATATATATTTCTACCCATTTTGTTAGTTTTTACCTATGGGAATGAATATTATGCCCATTTTCATCCTTTTTCCCTAAATCGGGGTTTGGGATCACACAGTCTACCCGAGAGATTAAAATTATGATTTCTTGAGCTATAAATGTTTTCAAATCCCACCGTTAGGTTCTAAAGCTCTACCTTGATCTCCTTCAACCTTATAAATTCTTAGGTTTGATTGAAAATTCTTCTTTTGTTTATTACAACGAGAAACACAGTCTTTTCTTTCAAAGTGGACTATAGGATGAAATGCAAACCTCACCTACTTCTTAAAGTCATTTTCAGGATACTATAACTCCAAGAAAGGTTGTTTTATCTTATAATGAGGGAGTATACACTGAAATTTACCTCCTTTTAAATTTTTAGGAATATTAAGACCCTTGTTCCAAAAGACAATATTTATCTTGATCTAAAGCAAGAATATTTTGAAACCCTATAGGAAACACACAAAAGAATACTACATGAAACTTTGTATCTTTCACAATGATTGCATTATGTCATCAAAATAACCGCATAAATAAGAAAAAATATCCTATATAATTGTTAAATATCAACACCCTATCATTTCAATACACACTTTCATGCATCTAAACAATCATAATGTGCTAAACACACTATATAGTTCTTGGAGGACTTCTAATTTCACTTGTATTTGATGAAGAGTTATCTTATCGACAAGTCTCTTACTCATTCATCTACATGGATAACCCAATATTCTTATGTGATGCCTCTTCAAATAACATTTCATAGTTCTCTAGTGCCTAAACAATCAATAATCCTTCAAACGTATGGTTGTGGGAGGATAAATCTTTATTCATGGATCTCCTTATTACTCTTACTACAAAGGCTTGACTTCACTATTCCTCTTCCTATCTCATCATACCTTGATTGTATAGGCTCAAAAACATTCTTGAAAATCCCTCATTACTATTGTGATGCAACAACTCTGCATGAAGCAAAAAATACAACTTCCAAGGAATAAAACAATAAGAATTAGTTTCTTACGAGTCAAAATGTCTTAAATCTATTGTATACAAAAATTGTCTTGATCATCTCAATACATTAAGACATGAAAGTATCACTTCTTGTTGTGTATACAAAGAATTTTCCACCTCTAACCTTCTTGGAATTATTGTCCATTCAATGACCATCCGAATGATGGTTTTCAAAAAAATAATGGTTACAAATGCTTTAAATATGTCCTTATGAGCCTTGTAACTACTTTTTGGTCTTTTAGACCCTTACATTCTCATATTTAATGCTTCATTACACCAATAATTGACTCTATCTAGTCTAAGTTCATGTTCTCTATTTTTGCACCCTTGTAAAAATTGAACAACTCCAAAAACCGCGTAGATAAGAAAAGGTTCCGTAGATGTAAAATCAAAGCCACGACACATAAATAAGCCGTGGAATGAGTGGAAAAGGTAGAAAATATGTGGAATGAAGAATACAATGTCGTGGCATAAAGGGAGAAGCACATGACAAGACAAAATTACGGAGTAAAGAAAAGAGATCCTGAGATGATAACACAAAGCCATGGAAGTTTAAAAGCGTGGATGACCAAAAGTTTGAAGGTACGGATCAAAGGAAAGTAGCAGTTTCCACGGAAGGCCAAAAATGAAAATGGTTTGCATCCGAAGATCTAATTCTTGTAAATCTGATATGATTAAATAAATCTTAGCCTCCTCCATGCAATATAAAATTAGATTTTGTGAGTTGATTAGAAATAGATGCGCGAAGTAAGGAAGGCATCTCTAACACACAAAGGGTCTACTCAAAACGGCTCAACCACTAGAATTAAATGTAGTATGGGTTTCATTCCTTCTTCAACAAGGAAAATGGCATGGGGAAGCAGTTTTACAGGAGTATAATATTTTCTTAGAGAATTGAATGAAGGTGGTCGGTTGGTGTATTAGGGAATTTAAATTTCCCTCTCTTCTTTCCTTATTTCTCTTCTTCAAATTTCTATATATTATAAAGTGATGCCTAATTTTAATGTTGGATACTTTGGGAATGCACGGGCATCATTTTGTGTTACACAAGCATTCTAAGGGTCTTCTTGTATCATGATTATCTTTGGATGATCTTTAAGCAATAAATATCTAGTTTTTGGCTCATTTTGTCCTTAGCTATTGTTCTATTGCACTCTCTTTCTTCTCATCTACATATAGGCTTGTTCCATGCATCTTTTCAAATTTTGTGTCCGTTTTACATCATGGAACTGGAACATTCGAGATGTTTTCTTATCTGTCACTTAGTTCAACCCTCTTCATCATATTTTTATTCCATCTTCCTCTTTTTAAGTATCAATCTCCTTAATTTTGGTGTTATCACCTTCTCTATTTTGGGTTTATATTTTATATATCTCCTTCTCACCTTGGTCTCTTGGAAATTTAGTGTAGATCTAGATAGTTACATTTTAATTCCTAGGAGTAGTTTAGCATTAGTAGTAAGTAGAGGAAGTCCACCTTCTCTCGGAGGTCATCTCGGTTCGAGTCCCATAACTTGGAGATAGTCCTATATTGTCTCAAATCTTGAATTATCTATGATTCGAGATCGGGTACATATTTGATCTCCAACAATTTTGGCACATCCGGTGGGATGTTGAAATTAATATTTCCAGTTTTATCAAGTTTTTATGTGTATCTTTGTGAAGCTCTAGCCTTGGAAGGCTCAGTAAGTAACACATCCTGGATACTCCATTCAAAATATCAACTATTTTTAGCAAGACTAGTGCTTTTACTATCCTTTATTTATGAGAAGGATATAAACACAGTCTAGAACAAGACAAGAAGATGTATTTGAGTACTTGCAAATGTCCCCAGGAAGAGGTAGAAGAGGAAGATACATTCAAAGATCTTTGTCTCCTCCAAACTGAACTATTTCAACACCTCCACCTAGTAGGCCCTTCTTGCAATTGAAAATAATTCTTAGACCTATCAGAATGGCTCATCAACGGTGATGAACACAACAAAATCCCTTTGTGAACTTCACAGGCAGCAGTCCCCTTTCCTTAAATGCCCAAAATCCTATCCCAGTAGCTATCTTGAAGAATATCCCATATTTTACTAGAGAAAATCACACTACTCCAGTTGACCACATTTAGGAAATTGTGAATGTTTATGTTATCCATGAGATTGTTGAGATGGATGTAGTAGTCAAACTTTTGGATTCATCACTTAAAGGAAAAGCTCGTAATGGTTCAAAATCCTTGGGGTGGGAACAATTCAAAATTGGGATCAACTTTGCACAGCCCTTTGTGACCAATTTGGTGAAAAACAAGACAATCTATCTCTTTTAGATAAATTAACTACTATCAAAAGAGAACCTAATGATAAAATGGAAGACATCAACTTCAGATTCCAGAGAACCTAGGATAGAATTCCAACTCTCGTAAGGCCTAGAGCACAAGGTGCATTTATTTACTTTTAAAAATATTTGAACTCTGATATATCTATTATGATACAATCTATGGGAGGAACAACTCTACCAATTACTTATGTAATTACAATCAGAGATGAAAATATCTTAATACAAGCTAGGAAATTAGCTCCTAGACCACCCATGCCATTGTATCCTAAACTACCTAAAGTTGCTCAACCCTTTATTACCCCTATCCCGGAGCAAAATATGAAACCTATTGCATCCACCTCACAAACTCCTACCCAAAAAAAAGAGGATGAAGAAATTAAGGATTTGATTATAAATTTAAAAAAATTATATCCCTAGAGAAATAGAAAGCTCAATCCTGCAAGAATTATCAAAATCAAGGGGAATATTCTAATCAGGGATATTAACCATGAAGAAATCAACAGTCTAATCAAAGGTATATACCAAACCAATAGAATAATAGATGGAAAGGTCAAAGTGCTCCGCTTCCATTAGAAATAATTCCTCCTTCACAAGCACCGCCTATTCCTAGTTCAAGCCAAGCTTTAGTTCTTGTGAAAAACAATATGGCACAAGAAATAGAATGGTGTTTTCCATGTAATATTCTGCATAACCAAATTGGTTATGAGAGGGAAATTAATCTTCAAGAATACATGATTTAGGGATCTTCCAATCAATAGGAACCACTATTAGAGGCACTAAATCCATCTGCAAAAAGCATGTCAAGAAGCCAACAATGAGACTAATCACATGTTCTTTGGAGATGAATATTTTTTTGCGGTCAACCAAATGGTAGGAAGTTATAATAAACCATCAATAAAATTTGTTGATAATACTACAACATAAGAAAAGGATGCTAGATTTACAATTTGCACCTACCGTGGATCAAGTCAAAGCCATAGCAAAGGAAAAAGAAGTCGCTATGAACAAAAGTAAGCCGTCTAAACTTTTGGGAAAGGCCGTGGATAAGGAGGTTGCTACTCAATGAAAACTACCAAATTAAATGTCACGTGAACTTCTAGGAAAGACCAGGGATATGGAGGTTGCTTCTCAACCAAATCCACCAAATCAAACACCACCACAACAAAGGAATGAAGACCGTAGAAGGAGTTTAGGTATGCCGCAAATGCAGAAATCCATGGGTCTCCCCTTTAACATTGTTGAGCAATTGAAGAAGACCAATGTCAACATTTCTATGTGGGATGTGCTTTCCATTCCATCACAACATGATCTCTTGTATGAATCCCTCAAGCAATTACCTCCCATGGATCCCTGTAATGCAAAAGGCTCATACCGTGGTTCATGTCTATCAAGAAAATAATGATCAAGTAAGTAAAACTATCAAAACCCCACCCTTTTACATGTCGATAATCATGGGTAAATACCTAGTTCATAACTATATGATTTATTCAAGGGCTAGTACCTCTATAATGCCCAAGAAAATTGTTGATATCCTAGGTCTCAAATACAGTCCTGTGTCTAGGGGTGTTTTACAACTTGATGGGTCAATTGTAAATGTCTTGGGCATAATTAAAAACCTTGAGTTGACACTTCATGCCTCCTCGAGCCTCACCAAAATCCTTGACATTTATATCATTAAATTTCCTCCTATGTTTTCCATTTGTTTGTCTAGAGACTTAACTACTAAAGTAGATGGATATCTATCCTCAGATTAGACTCACATGCTACTAAAAACTAGATATGGTCCCCAGTTCATAATAAAAGTTTAGCCCATATTTTGTTACCAAACCGATTCATATGACCCCACTCCCATCCAATCAAATTACTTAATGCTATAAAGAAAAGAGAAGGACTTGGATCCGATGAGCAAAGTTATCCCTCTTCTCATGCCTGATTTATTGCAAGATTAGTGGGATGAGAGAGACCACAAGTTTGATCCTTATGATAAAGAGCTCAAGATATTTGAGACTAGTCTAAGCACTTATTGTATTCTCTAGAAGGAATATGTGATACCCATGACATTTAAACAAGAAAAAAAGATGTTTCGGACTATGGCGGATGTTATTTGATGGTTCCGAAGCGTAAATGGATCTCGGGATGAGTGTTGTGCTCATTTCCCCAAAAAATGAAAGGTTCTTCTTTACTCACAGATTGTAATTTTCATGCTCTAATAATGTAGCAAAGTATGAGGCATTAGTGCATGGTCTATTGATCACGGAAAATAAGAAAATAAAGGAGTTGCAGGTCTTTGGGGACACCGAATTATTCATTCACTAAGTCCATGCCCGATGATCGGGGATATTTTTAGTGTCAAAAGTTCCCTTAACTTCCCTAGAGAATTCCAATGTAGTATATCCTTCAAATATATTTTCAACGACAGTAAGAACATGAAAACAGACACTTTGAGCTCAAGTTATGTCCGGTCAAAGTTCAGTCAACATGGAAGTCAACTTTGGTCAACAAGTCAACAAGTGGACCAATGGCAAGGTGACACGTGGCAATTGGTGACAAGGAAAAATTTATGGTCTTGTAATTTTTAAAAATTAGTTCCATGGTATAGAGCTCATCGCAAGCTTTCTGATGCATTTTGAATAGACCAAATTTGAGTTCGTATGCGAAAGATATGCATAGTCAAAGTTGTGGTCAAATGATGACGTGGCACACTGACGTGGACAAATGGCATATTATGGGCATGAAACTTGGTAGGTTTTTAGTGGATTTGAATTTAAAATAATAATAATAATATTTTATTTAATCCATTCCACGGGAATAAGCCTAATCCCATGGGATAAGGAGGATTTTGTGGACAAAAAGCTATTTAAAGGCTTATCATATCCCTTTCCCACCAAATGTGGGGTCAATGGCTAAATTGGGTGCCTAAACCTATGGAAGGGGGATTTGAACCCAACACCTCATCTAAAAAGATAAGTGGCCTTACCAACCCACCACCCTCTTGTAAGTGGTATAAATAAAGCTCACTTGTATTTGTAATAGACAAGTGTCAGGTCTGTGTAAAAGAATAAGGAGGTAGTTTTAGAAAAGTGCAATTTTGGGGCACTTCTGCTCACTTCCAGATCTCGAGTTATATATGAAAGTTTCTCAAATTTTTGATACAATCACAATTTTATGATCATTTATCCAATTTGGAGCTTCTGTGATAGATTTATGTTCTGTTAAAGTCACATAAATGTGTAGAACCAAAGGGAGACACTAGCTGCAAGTGGATCAGGAAGGTGAAGGACATAGGTTGAGCTCCATTAACATCCTTTGAAGGTCTGAAACATAGTTTTGCAAGTTTTGATTCATTATTGGTTAATGTAAAGGTTATTGTATTTACATTTTTAACATTATTAATGGATCGGTTCACCATGAACTCGGGACGTAGGAATTCCGAACCCCGTAAACAATCTAGTGTTGTGTTCTAATTTTTATTTTCAATTTTTGATATTTGCAAGTAATTTAAATTCCAAAAATGAATGTGGATGCAACTATAATAAGAATTGATAAAATTGGAAAAATCAATTAAATCTGAAACAATGATTTTTGGGGCTTCGATCAAACAGTGAAATTTTGAGTAAAATTACAAACTTAATTTCAGTTTGAATTCAGTCTTAAATCATATTTTAATTAGTTTTTGGAAGTCTAAAATCATTTTAAGTTGATTAAAATTGAAGATCCTTTGAAACGATTAAAAGTGTTAGATTCAAACACCTATTTTGGATCAAGTTTGGTATCAGAGCAGTTAGATTATCGGATTAGCTTCTAATTGTGTTTAAAAATTTGGATTCAGTTTTAGTATTGATTTTAGTTTTTAGTGTGCAGACATTTTGGGGCTTGTTAATCTTCTTTTCAAAGTGTGTAGTTTTGGAAGTACATGTTGTGTTTGCAGGAACAAAGAATCATGGGCAATTCATCCAAACAGGAGCAACTAGATGGGCTTGAAGCCATAAACCGCCAACTCCAGGAAGAAAAATCTTTCCTGAGAGCTAATTTTTATTCCTTGTAAGAGGAAATAGTGCGGTTAAAATCTGAGCCACAATCCTCTATAACCAAGAAAGAGGAGTATGTGAACAAGATGCTTGCAAAGAGCAAGAAGTTGATGGGCTTTGTTAAAGAGTTATAGGAAGAAATACGGACCAAGGATGCCCTCTTGGAAAAGCTGAAACAAAGTGAAAAAAAGAAGGAAATGTCTTCCAAATCAGATGTAGGTACAATGAAAGTTTGCACTATAAGTTTTTCACATGAAAATACTTCCTCTCATTCAGTTTCAGATATTCCTTTGGGTCAGTTTGAAAAACACACTAAGGGAATTGGGTCTAAGCTAATGGTTAAAATGGGATATAATGGAAAAGGCCTTGGTAAAAATGAACAAGGTGATGCTAATCCCATACAGGTAGAGGATCAACCTTAGTTTGTAGGTTTGGGTTATTCTAGTGGGCAAATGGAAATTGGAGAAAGTTCCAAAGCAACTAAAGGAAGACAAGCTTCCAATAGCCAAGGATCTACACCTCTAGAATTTCAAGGTTTCGCCATCAAGAGGAATAATGAAAGGTGTAAGAAAATAGGTAAATGAGGTAATGAAATTCCACCTCCTCCCACTTACACTAAAAATAACACTAAGGGGAAATTAAATCCTAAGACTTCTAAAACACTCTTTCAGTTTGAACAATATAGCTTTGGTAGATAAAAGTATGGTTTTCCTTGCATGTTTTGTGAAGGTACTAATCATTCTGTAGCATATTATTGGAAGAGGAAAAATATGATAAAGAATTTAATTCCTTTTGTGAATGATAAGGTAGGTGCAAAAGACCAATCTCACTCTAGTAAGGTGAGAAATGGTAAAAGGTTTTGTCCTAAACAGGGGAATCATTTTCCTAGATAGAGTTCAAGGAATGGAAAAATGGGTAAGAATCCTAAAAATAAGGAAGTTAAATTTTGTTCCCATTGTAAAAGGAATGGTCATGATGTTAAGATGTGTTGGTATGTTCCTTCAATGCAACATTGGAAAGTTGTTAAAAAGTAAAATAATGTCAAACCAAATTTTGTTGATCTGACTCATGTAAATGCTTATTCTAGTACTAGGAAGTAAAACCACCTAAACGGAGAAATCCAAGTAATTGGATGGGAAAAACATTCCTCAACTTTATGTTTGCATTGTAGTAACTGGTGATAGTATGCAAACATTTTCAAAGCTATATTTTAGGGATTTTATCCTATGTTTATATTTAGCTTTGAAATAATTTGGAAGTAGTCATAGAGAAGATTTGAGTGATAGGTTCATCATACTCATATTCATCTTCTCACATTTTTGTTAGTTATTCCATTTTGACAACAATATGCATGGATATGGGCATCGTCAGAATGTCTATTTTGAAACTTGCAGTTTTATAGTGTTGTCATTTGTGCAAATATTATGGATGCTTATAAGACCCATTTGGGCACTTGTTTGATATTGTAATAAATAGACAAACTTGTTGTATCCACATGTGTTATTTGCACTAATTTATAAGACCCTTATTTTGGGAAAATTTGATTTTTGTAACTATCAGATGTGGTTACAATTAGGGTGTAAATTTATTACACTAACAAACTGGTTTGCAAAGGTACCAGGTGATCATTTTGTAGATTATGGCAGTTCACCAATTTGGGTAAGCATACAATTTATAGTCTATCCCTTTATAGTTTAGTGTATGGATAAAATATTTGCATATTCATGTTGATTCAGATTTTGACTATAGCCATTTTGGGCATTGATGGTTTAATGATTCTAGATAGTGAATATTTTCAGTTGTAATCAACATAATCATAAAGTGTCAGTTGAACACTAACTTTTGTTATAGATGGGTGTTATTATCTAACTTATTATTTGTGATGGCGATACACTATTTTGGGAAGATTCACGTGGATTCAGTTGTTGACTATAGCTATTTTTAGGTGTTGATAGTCTATTTTATTTTGGATAGTGAATACTTTGGTTGTTACTGATTTCAGATGGACAATGGGCACTAGCCTAATTGTGGGTAGTTTAGATGTTTGGTATACTAATCTATGTTATGAAATTGTAATTTAAGTAATCGGCCGTATCACAAAGTGACAGTTGAACACTAGCTTTCCATAATAGAATGGGTGTTATTATCTGGTCAATTATTTGTGATGGAATTATAGTGGGGTATGACAGTTCATAGTTGTGTGCAGAGTTGATAGGGTTGTAGTGTTTCAGTTGAACACTAGCTTAATTGGGTGTTATTATCTGATCGATTATGTAATTAGCTAATCAACTATTTGAATTTTATTAACCTATAATGTTATTTTGGGTTATTGTATGCATTTTTGTAATGCAGGAAGAGATAGCATGTTTTTGGGTTGATACATAGCTTTTTGTGGACAAAAAGCCTTCTCAGTAGGGAGGAGTGACCAGGGGATATTTTCAGTGTCAACATTTCCCTAAAATTCCCTAGACCATTCCATTGCACTAGATCCTTTAGAGATATTTTTTACGACTGTAATAACGTGAAAATGGGAACTCGAGCTCAAGTTATGTCCGGTCAAAGTTCAGTCAACATGGAAGTCAACTTTGGTCAACAAGTCAACAAGTGGACCAATGGCAAGGTGACACGTGGCAATTGGTGACAAGGAAAAATTTATGGTCTTGTAATTTTTTTAAAAATCAGTTCCATGGTATAGAGCTCTTCGTAATATTTCTAACACATTTTGAACGGACCAAATCTGAGTTCGTATGTGAAAGATATGCATAGTCAAAGTTGTGGTCAAATGATGATGTGACACACTCTGATGTGGACAAATGACATATTATGGGCATGAAACTTGGCAGGTTTTTAGTGGATTTGGATTTAAAATAATAATAATAATATTTTATTTAATCCATTCCATATAAATAAGCCTAATCCCATGGGATAAGGAGGATTTTGTGGACAAAAATTATTTAAAGGCTTATCATATCCCCTTCCCACCAAATGTGGGGTCAATGGCTAAATTGGGTGCCTAAACCTATGAAAGGGGATTTTAACCCAACACCTCATCTAAAAATATAAGTGGCCTTACCAACCCACCACCCTCTTGTAAGTTCTATAAATAAATATCACTTATATTTGTAATAGACAAGTGTCAAGTCTGTGTAAAAGAATAAGGAGGCGAGTTTTGGAAAAGTGTAATTTTGGGGCACTTCTGCTCACTTTCGGATCTCAATTTATATATGAAAGTTTCTCAAAATTTTGATACAATCATGATTGTATGATCATTTATCCAATTTATAGCTTTTGTGATAGAGTTATGTTCTATTAAATTCACATGAATGCGTAGAACTAAAGGGAGACACTGCTGTAAGTGGATCACGAAGGTGAAGGACATAGGCTAAGCTCCATTAACATCCTTGAAGGTCGAACACAGTTTTGAAATTTTTTTATTCATTATTGGTTAATGTAAAGGTTATTATATTTACAATTTTTAACATTATTAATGGATCGGTTCACCATGAACCCGGGACGTAGGAATTCCGAACCTCGTAAACAATCTAGTGTTGTGTTCTAATTTTTATTTTCAGTTTCTAATATTTGCAAGTAATTTAAATTCCAGAAATGAATGCAGATGAAACTATAATCATAATTGATAAAATTGGAAAAATCAATTAAATCTAAAACAATGATTTTTAGGGCTTTGATCAAATAATGAAATTTTGAGTAAAACTGTAAACTTAATTTCAGTTTGAATTCAATCTTAAATCATATTTTAATCAATTTTTGGAAGTCTAAAATCCTTTTAAGTTGATTGAAATTGAATATCCTTTGAAATGATTAAAAGTGTTAGATTCAAACACCTATTTTCGAATCACTAGATGTGTGAAAAATAATAAGATGTTGAAAGCTAATAAACACAGAGTCGGGATTTTTCAGAAATCTTTGATTTCATTAACCTAAAGGTTGTGCCTAAAAGTTTGAACAAAGACACAAACCAAATGGCAGCCCTTGGCTCTCAATTCTCACCGCTAAGGATCTGATCAAAGGAAATTACCAACACATCAAAATAGTGGCTAAGCCATCTATTCTAGATAACCATACCTATTGGTAAGTATTTGATAGCGATGAACAAATTTTGCATTTCATCCAAAATGAGGTAGATTTCTCCTCAAAAATGTAATCTAATCTACATGAAGTATATGAAGATCAGATTGTTTAACTAAGATCAAACAAGTTATCGAAGGGATTGGTCACTTTGGAGCAGATTTTCAGTCCATATGATGAGTTCAAAGGAATGGAAAAGAACATGGTAGAAAAGCAAGAGGATTGTCAGTCTGTTTCAATTGCTCCAGCTAAGGAACTTCTACTTGGGAAGGTATGCGATGAAAATGAAAATAAAACTTTTGTTTCATTGTGCCAGAAATTTAGTGACATGTTTTCATGGGACTATGAAGATTTAAAATAATTCAATCCAAACATAGTTCAACACTCTATTGACCTGGATCCCAACATCAAGCCAATTAGACAGAATAAAGGCCAGTCAACCCCAAGATTGAACCCCTCATGAGAAAGGATCTTTCCAAACTCATTAAAGCCAAAATAATTTTTCCAATCAAGTATTCTACTTGGGTGGCTAATTTGGTCTCGGTAAGAAAGAAGAATGGTGAAATATGACTTTATGTGGATTTTAGGTATTTGAACAAAGCTTCTCTCAAGGATCACAATCCTTTTCCCTCTATGGAAAAATTTTTGTAGATAGTTGCAAGAGCATAGAGGTTTTTCATGCTCGATGGCTATTCTAGTTTTAACCAAATCAAAGTGAAAGAAGAAGATCAATATAAAACCATGTTCACCACTAAATGGGGAATGTTTGCTTATCAAAAGATAACTTCGCTTATCAAACATAGGTTCTACCTTCCAAAGAGAAGGATATTTCTTTTAATGGATTCATCAATCAGTTCATCTTGGTTTACTTGGATGATATCATTGTTTTCTCCAAGCAGAGTGTGGATCACATGAAGCACCTGGAGAAAGTGTTTGAAAGATGTAGAGAGTTTGGCATATCCCTTAACTCGAAGAAATAAAATTGTGCAGTTCCTAGAGGAAATCTCTTGGAGTATATTATCTCAAAAGAATGCATCGTCATTGATCAAGAAATAATTACATCTATTGTGGCACTTTCCTTTCCACTCACAAGAAGGCATTGCAGTCTTTCCTTGGAAATATCAACTTTATTAGGCACTTCCCTCCTAACTTCATGGGTTTGATAATACCTATTACCCTCATGTTCAAGAAGGATGTAGCCTTCAAGTGGACCAAAAAAAGGAAATACAACTTTGAAAATATAAAACAAGAGATTGCCTAGGCCCCAACATTGATTAACCCAAATTACACTAAAGATTTCATTCTTTATGCTCATGGGGTGGAATCCATCATAGCTATTTTTTTGACACAACTGAATGATCAAGAAATGGATCATCCTATGGCATTTTAAATCCAAACACTGAAGGATTATGAGCTCATGTATAGTCATATTGAAAAACAAGTGTTTTCCATCATGAGAGCCTTTAATAAATTCAAAATCATGATTGGTGCTAGTTGTGTAAAGGTTTTGGTATCACATTCCAGTGTTAAAGAATTCATTATGGGAGAGGATATCAGTGATAAATGAGTTGGATGGGTATCTAAAATCACGGAATATGATGTGACCATTAAAGCTACAAAATTGGTGAGAGGAAGAGAACATTGTGAGTAACTATCTCTGGATTTTGTAGAATAATAAGAGAATGCCCTCATAAATGAAGTTCCCTCAAATGATGAGCTACCGCATGATGTTGAATGGCAGCAAGATGAAAGGAATGTATTCAATGATCACAGTTGGATTGCTGATATGTCAAAAAAAAATTCTCTTTTGGTGCATACCCTCTTGGTTTGAATAAAGAAAATATAAGACATATGAGGTTGTGATCTATTCCTTATGCATTATTTAATGGCATCCTATTCAAAAGGAACATCAATGGAGTACTACTGAGGTGCATTGAAGGTGAACAATGTGACAAGGTCTTGACTGAGTTCCATGATGGTTTCTCAGGTGGACATTTCTCTGCTAAAGCTACAACCATGAAAATCATAAAAGAAGGCTATTTCTGGCCTACGTTGTTGGCAGATGCCCATGAGAGGGTTATAAAATGCAAAGAATGTGCACTCTTCACAAAGTAAAGAAAATATTGGTGGCATTACCACTTCATCCAATCCAATCATATCAGGAATTTGTACAATGGGGTATCAAATTCATTGGTATGATCAATCTACCATCTAGTGTAGGTCATAAATGGGTACTCACAGCTACATACTATTTCACCAGGTGGACCGAGGCCGCACCATTGGAGGAAACCATTGAATCATTCATCTTGGAATTTCTTGAAGAAATTGTTAGAAGGTTTAGTATCCACCGGACCATCATTTTTATAATGCTAAGGCTTTTCTAGGTTCTAATATTTCTAATTGGTCTTTGGGACTTTAAATTTATCTAAAAACATCTTCCAATTATTACCCCCAAGGTAATGGATTGGTGAAGTCTACTAATAAGAACTTGATTAGAATCATGAAAAGGAAAATGGACATCAATCAAAGACAGTGGCACACAAAGGTAAAAAATTCTCTTTGGGTAGACAAGATAACAACTAAAAAGGCAATTGGCACTTCTCCCTACAAACTAGTATATGGTAAAGAGGCAAGATTGTCATTGTCACTTGAATTGCCTTCATTTGAGTTAGCTCAATAGCTGGAATTTTAAGGCATGGTTAAAAGGAATATCAGAATGGCATAATTGGTATAACTAGAGGAACATAGGAATGCCATCATGGTCAAGATGGAACAACTTCAGGCTTTAACCAAATGATAGTTCAACAGAAAATCTAGGAATCATACATTCTAGGTTGGAGATCTGGTTTTGAAATGGGACGTGGATCGAGATAAATTGGGGAGACACTCCAAATTTGATGCTATTTAGAGTGGACCATATATCATCACCACTTGTAGATCGGATAACTCATTCGAGTTGTCTGATCTTGATGGGAACATGTTTCAAATCCCAGTCAATGGGATTCATCTCAAGCATTATCATTAAAGATTTTTCATGCATCTTGTATATAGTAGATTATAATTTCAATTCCTCCAAGTGATTTCATCACATTGATTTATTGTTAGTGTAGGTTTCTTTCCCTAAGTGCTTTGCACAATCTTGTTGCTTGGATATGTCCTTATGCATAGTTTCATCATGTTCTCAAGATGCGGGGAAGGAGGTTCAAAATATCAAGAAGTAGTTACAGTCACCTCAGAAAATCAAATGTAGAGAAACTAAATTAGACTCAAGGATTTCAAGTTGACTCCATGCCTAATGGATGCTAAGGCTACTAATGATCTCATCTAGTAGGAAGATGGCCCCTTTGAGTCACCAAAATGTTGTCTATTTTGCACCCTTGTAAAAATTGAACTCCAAAATTTGCATAGGTAAGAAAAGGTTCCACGGATGTAATTTGTAAAATCAAAGCTGAAGAATGAGAAGAAAAGGTAGAAAATCCATGGAACGAAGAATACAATGACGTGGCACAAAGGGATAAACCACATGACAAGAAAAAACCGTGAAGTAAAGAAAAGGAATTTGTGGATGATAACACAAATCCGCAGAAGTTTAAAACCATGGATAACCAAAATTTTGAAGACGTGGATCAAAGGAAAGTAGTAGTTTCTCACGAAGGCTAAAAATGAAAATGGTATGCATTCATAAGATCTGATTCTTGTAAATCTGATATGATTAAAGAAATCTTAGCCTCCTCCATGTAATATAAAATCATATTTCGTGAGTTGATTGGAAATAGATGCGTAGAGCAAGGAAGGTGTCTCTAACACGCAAAAGGTCTACTCAGAACGACTCAACCACCAAAATTAAATGCATTATGGGTGGTGTTCCTTCTTCAACAAGGCAAATAACATGGGAAGCATTTTTGCAGCAGATATCATATTTTCTTAGAGAATTGAATGAACTTGGTTGGTTGGTGTATTAGGGAATTTTAATTTCCTTATCTTATTTCCTTCTTTCTCTTCTTAAAATTTCTATATATAGTAAAGTGATGCCTAGTTTTAATGTTGGATACTTTGAAATACACAGGCATCATTTTGTGCTACACAATAATTCTAAGGGTTGCATGCCTTAGGCTTGAGTTTTGTAAATGTTTTTTTTATTCTTCTTGTATCATGATGATCTGTGCATGATCTTTAAGCAATAAATCTCTTTTTTGGCTCATTTAGGCCTTAGATATTGCTCTATTTCACTCTCTTAACTCTCATCTACTTACATATTTGTTTCATGCATCGTTTTAAAGTTTTTTTTCATTGTGCATCATGAAACTAGATCCTTCAAGACATTTTTGATCTGTGGCTTAGTTTGGCCCTCCTCATCATCGTTTTCTTCCATCTCCCTCTTACTAAAGTATTCATCCCCTTATTTTTGGTTTTATCACCTTCTCTAGTTTGGGTTTATATTTTATGCATATCCTTCTCACCTTGGTATCTTGGAAAATTAGAGTAGAGCTAGATAGTTACATTTCAATGTCTAGAAGTAGTTTAGCATTAAGAGTAAGTATATTAATTTGTCCTTCTCTCGGAGGTATATCTCAGTTCGAGTCCCACAACTTGGAGACAATCCCATGTTGTCTCAAATCTTGAATTTTCTATGATTCGGGCTCGGTGCATATTTGAGCTCTAATAGGTCCTTAGGATTTAAGAACTAAAACAAATTCCTTGACCTATTTAGGGCCTCTAAACCTTATTATAGTTCCACCATCACATTTATTGTGTAAATAACTCCAAGAACACACTAAAAAAACTATTGAAATCCAAAATTGCCTTCAAGAATTTAAATTGTCATTTTGGATGGAAATGACTAATTTTGATTCTGTAAAGGCCTTATTAAAACCTAAGACACACAATAGAACCTAAATGACCTATAGGAGCTATCAACATACAAGTCAAAATTGAGTTTGTTATCCTATATACAACCTAAGAAGTTAATGCTCCTTCATCATACTCCCAATGAGGAAAGAGTAACTTCCCCATACTTCTACTTTCTCTCTTGTTCTCCTCCTTTCTTTCTTTGTTTCCAGTTGAAGAGGATCCCTTGAAAATTTTCCTTCACTGAACACCAACTCTACTCCATCCTTACTAACTACCCTTTTCCTTCCATAGGTTGGTTCTTCATTAAGTTTCTCAATTTCTTGATCAAACTATTACTTGTAAGACTATACATGGTTTCTTGTGTACTAAATTTGAATAGATACCCCTCATTTATGATTAAATATGTTGTAACTTCATCAGTAATGGTTGTGACTCGATAGTTTCATCTTCTTTTTGTCCTTCATCAATCATTTCTCCCTTTCCAACTGTTTTGTCTTGATCCTCTTCTATGCTTTTTATATCATTGCCTTATAAAATTGGTTTAGCATCCTCTTCTTGATTTATTTATTCATGTTAAGTATTTGATTTCTCCTTGTATTTGTCATACTCATAAATTGACATTTGTCTACTTGTCCTCATGAACTTTTCTAGCTCGCTATCTCTCATCAAATATGTATAGTCGTTATTGTCTTCATTTGTTTTTCTCGCTTTCTCTTGCCTTTCCCATTCTAACTTCATAATCTTGCTCACCAATTGTTCTTCACCTTCATTCCTTTCTCTTGTACCTACAAAACCAATACTCAAAGTTAGCTTAGAATAAAAAACAAGAGGTTTACATGCCTCATTCGCCTTTTTCATAATTTTTTCTTCTTCCTTGTCTTCATTCACATCTTCTTCACACATCCTTTTCATTTTGACTTCAAATCTCTCAAATTCATAATTTTTCTTATTTCTCACTATGTCATCTCTTTCCTCTCACCCATCATCATCTTTATTATTTACCTTTCCTTCTCTTACAACCATCTCTATCTCTCTAAAATTGTGACATCCATCAATATCAAACCAATCACTCAAATCTGATTTATGTGGACTAATAGCCATGTACAATTTCTTTATGCATACTTCTCTAGTCTCTATCAAGAACTTCTTAGTTTTCATCATCATCACTATCCTTTCTTGTGCTCCTTGTTCACCTTTGAGTGGTAATACTATTTTGATGGCTCATTTTGGTCATGTAATAGTGTATGTATTCTTCTTTCCATCTGTATTTCCTTTCTGTCATACAACAATGGTCTACCTAACAACACATGAAAGACAACCATATGAACTATATCACATAAAACTTTGTCCTTATACCTGCCAATTTGAAACTTAACTTGAAATTGTTCCTTAACTATAACATGCCATCCTTTCTACATCCATGAAACTTGATATGGATTGGGGTGCATAGCAGTTTTTAATCCTAACTTTTCTACCATTTCAAATGTGATAATATGTTCATTACTTCTACTATTAATAATCACTTTACAAAATCTTTCTTTAGTCTTAAAAATAGTTGTAAATAAACATCTTATTTGAGTTATCTCTTCCATTTCTTTACTAGTTTTTAAAATCACTCTTCTATTCTAAAAATACTTACCTTTATCTTGTACAATCTGATCAGCAATTCTATCTTATTTTCTCATCCATACATTCACTTCATTGCACTCATATGATTTATGCCCTGCAAAATTCTGACACTTGTAACATCTTCCTACAAATTGTACCTTCTTGTTTTCTTAATTCATTTGCATATATCTCATCTCTATCATCATCTTTCTATGAATTTCTTCCATGTTCTCTAACCTACACATCATAACTTCCATCATTCTCTCCATTCTCTTTTCCTAATCTGATTGTTTCATCTCTCTTATCTACACCATTTTGTCTACTTTTCCCTGAAACCGCTATCAACATAATATATTATCTTTTTAAAGACCATACTTCCTTCTCTAATACCAAATTATGTATTCACAATATTGAACAAACTCAAGTCACATTGTAGTAAGCATCAATAATTTAAACTATGTACTTGGATTCTTCAAGACTTGCTTATTTTCTCAAGTTCTCACTCTCCTTCAATATGAAAATTATTAACCTTTAACTTAATAGCTCTAACAACTACTTCCACTTGTTATCAAAGATTTAATTATGTGAACTCAGCCTTCAAAATGGACTAAACCAACCAAAAGTTACAATTGGACTTACCTTTAGCAATCTAATTTTCTAGGCTTCTTGAGCCAATGCATTAGCTATGTATGTGGTTGAAGATAAATATGAGGGAGCAATAAATAAAAAAATCATTTTTATCTCCATCTATCACTCTTGATGTGTATGCCAAGTTTCAAGCTTCAATTTTATGCTAATTTCCTTTTACACTCTTTATTCTTCTTGTTTTTACTTGTTTTCTACTAGCCTTGTCAACATTGTTCTTCATGCATACTCTAATTGCAAGATGAATTTTAGTCACAGGAGGCTTAATTCTATTCTCCAACGGGCCATTGGATAAAATCTAAGGATTTCAGGATCCAATTCCACTCTTTGACCCTTCAATGTTTAGAAAATATCTTCATTACCCTACAAACATAGTCTAGGAAAACTCTTTCATAAAAACATTATACTGATATGGTTATGAAATAATCCAAAAAAATTAAAATATAATAAATCACATCTTAATCTATATTTCTACCAATTGTTTTTAGTTATCACTAGTGGGAATGAATATTATTCCCTTTTTCCTCCTTTTTTCCCTAAATCAAGGTTTAGGCTATCACAGTCTACTCGAGAGATTAAAATTGATGATTTCTTTAGCTATAGAGGTTTTCTAATCCCACTGTTAGGTTCTATATCTCTACCTTGATCTCCTCTAACCTTCCAAATGCTCAAGTTTGGTTTACAAGTCTTCTTTTTGTTATTACAATGAGAAACATAGTCTTTCCTTTCAAAGTGGATTGTAGGTGTAAATGCAAACCATCTTGACTTCTTAAATTCCTTTTCGGGCTACCGTAACTCCAAGAACGGTTCTCTTATCTCCTAATGAGGGAGTAGACACTGAAATGGACCTCCTTTTAAATGTTTTTGATTGTTAAGACCCTTGTTCTAAAATACAATACTAATCTTGATCTAAAACAAGAATATTTTGAAACCCTACAGTAACACACAAAAGAATACTACATGAAACTTTGTCTCTTTCACAATGATTGCATTATGTCATCATAATTACTATAGAATAAGAAAAAATATCTATATAATTGCTAAATATCAACACCCTATCATGTCAATACGTAGTTTCATACATCTAAACAAATCATAATATGCTAAATACACTATACGAGTTCTTCAACGCCTTCGATTTCACTTGTATTTGATGAAGAATTATCTTATCAAAGAAGTCTCTTACTCAATCATCTACATGGATAACCCAATATTCTTATGCTCTACCTCTTCAAATAGGATTTCATAGTTATCAAGTACCCAAATAATCAATAATCCTTCAAGCCTATGGTTGTGTGAGGATAAATATTTATTCATGGATCTCCTTATTACTCTTAGTACACAAGATTGACTTCAATATTCCTCTCCCTATGTCATCATAGCTTGATTGTACAGGCTCAAAGCCACTCTTTACTAAATCTCCTTACTATTGTGATGCAAGAACTCTTCATGAAGCACATAAATACAAATTCCTAGAAATAAAAGAATAAGAATTAGTTTCTTACTAGTCGAATTCCTTAAATCTATTGTATGGAGACATTGTCTTGATCATCTCAATACATTAAGTCATGAAAGTATCACTTCTATTGTGTATACACATAATTTTCCACCTCTATCCTTCTTGGAATTTTTTTCCATTCAATGACCATCCAGATGATGGCTTTAAAAATGGCTATAAATTTTTAAATTTCTTCATGAGTCTTGTAACTACTTTTGGTCTTTTAGACCCTTACATTTTCATATTTTGTGCTTCATTACACCAATAAATGACTCTACCTAGTCTAAGGTCCTAGGATTTAAGAGCTAAAACACATTCCTTGACCTATTTAGGGCCTCTAAACCTCATTATAGTTCCACCATCACATTTATTGTGTAAATAAATCCAAGAACACACTAAAACAACTATTGAAATCCAAAATTGCTTTCAAGAATTCAAATTGGCATTTTGGAGGGAAATGAAATTTTTTTCTTTCACGAAGGCCTTATTTTAAAACTAACACACACAAAAGACCCTAAATTACCTATAGGACCTATCAACATACTTACAATTCAAAATTGAGGTTATTAAACTATATACAACCTAGGAAGTTGATGCTCTGCATCACCTCCTAGTGTCTCTTTGGAACACGAATATTATCTATGAACAATCCCATGATGGACTCTAATTTCCCCATATAAAAGGAAATGATGCCCACATCTTTGGAAAAACTTTCCATATTTGCATCCAATTTGTAGAAACATTCTTCTTCGAGTCTCACGTATCTTTTCCGATCCATGTCTCAGATTCCTTTCTTCCACTTCCTAGTGTAAATATCTTCTTAAAAAGGAATGAGGATACCTTCACCACTTTCACTTCCCTTTTGGGTAAGGGACATCTAACTCGCTATTGTCAACACAAGTTAAACCCCTAAAAATAATTTATCTTAACTACTCTAATATCAATCGATCTATAAAATAACTTTCTTAATAAATTAAAAAATCCTATGTTTTGATAATGAATGCTAAAATTGACTAAGTTCCTTTTAATCAATTTAATGTGCACTAAAAATTCACAAAATATTGCAATATGAGAGATAGAAGACAAAGGAGACACAAGATTTATCTTGGAGAAACCCAATGTGGGAAAAAAACTAGCATTTGGGTAAAAAAATTACTTTGGTTTCACCGAGTAATTCTCCAAAATACAAAGTTACTTCCAAAATTTGGCCTTCAAGAAGGATTCAATATCCCTATAATTTTATTTACTTTCTTACAATTCTCAAAAATGAATAACTTGGCTTTAGAGGAATAAACTAAGAAAATATATCCAAATTATCCTTTTTGCTCATACTTGAATTCACTCAAAATCACTTCGAATGAAGAATCAAACTTTTATTTATAATTTCTTTTCCCATGGATTAAAGTGAAGGAAAAATGAACCTATATGGGAAAGCAAACCGATATGGGAATTCCAAGAATTTGCAACTACTCGTATTCTCATCGGTGTCTACAGGAGGTTTCTAGAGGATGGGTTTGGAGGAGGCTTCTACAAGATACGTCTAGGCATCTCGGTAGTAGGAATATAGAGGAGGTGTATGGAGAGGCATTAGGAATCTAGAAGATGCAACTAACGTCTAGGCATATAGGTGTCTACTTGACCCATAAGGATCCAAAATGACTCTACTTTATCAAATCAGCCAACACAAATAAGAAAAAAAATATACACAGAGGTTCTATCTATTTAGTGACAGGATCTCCACCTTCTCAGGCGAGAGGTCCTGGTTCTTGCAGATAGAAAATAAAATATGATGTAAAAAGTCCTAGAATTCCAAAGGGTGTCCATGTATCTGTTAGTACAAAATCACAGCACCCCTGGACGCACATCAGGCTTCTAGGTTGATGTTCAGGCATCCAGTGTGATTGCACAACATGGAAACCTCTCTCCAAGTGTGGGACTTGTGAAACCGAGAGAGGAATCTCCAGATTAGAGGCTGGTTCCTCAAACTCCTCTGATTTAGATCTATATTTTGTAAAACTACAGAGGTTTAGATCCTAATCCTATTCTAACTTGCAAGGAGATAGGGGCAGAAGTGCAAAAATTGAAACTAACTAAAGATGGTGATGCACCAAAAGGAGAATGTTGGACATCTATCAAAACTGCCATGGGACAAAGAGAGGTGAGCAATGGGAAGGATGGATAGATGCATCACAGGCCCAAGGATAGATTTCACACGAGAAAATGTCCCAAAACTCCATGAACACGGCCTGGACCTGCAATGAACATTCAAACATGCACAAATACATGCAATGAAGAGAGGCAAGAAGAGAACAAGCAAAACGAGGAAGGATGGACGGATGCATCACAAAACACGTTTTGTTGCTCGTAAGTTTGCCTGAGAACATCATTCCATTAGTAAAAGGCAAAAACACCATTACAGAGCAAGGGAGGAGGTTCGAACTCCATTTTCAACCCTAGAGAAGAAAAGAAGGGAGAGCAGAGCAGAAAGAATGAACAACCTCTTTTCAAAATGAGCCAAATCGCTTTTACATTGCATGGGTCAAGCCTGGGGACAAAAACGTAGGAAAACGCGCAAGCCCATTCCTTATTGATCACAGATACATTAAATTGGCATGGATGATCTTACCAACCCATACCTTGTCACTTTGAGTGATTTTGGAGGAGAATGCGACCCATTTGTATTAATTTGGCCGCTAAAATGTCACTCTCGGCCGTGCGAGAAGAAGAATGCGACCCATTAGCATTAAAACGAGTTGTTGAAAGGTCGCTTCGCCATTACCACACGTCGAGCCATTTCTCGATTTTCTCTCTTTAGAATACACCAAAACTCAAGATTGATCCCAGAATCATGTAGAGCATATCAATGACCTTAGTTGATATAAAGAACGTGGAAATCGAGCTCTGGATCAAAAGATATGGCGATTCGAAGATTTAGGGCACTAATGCAGATCAAAATGAATTTTAAAATGTTTTCCGCTCTTCGCCATCTCGGGACGACACGCTGCACGTGCTTTGATTGGACAAGAAATTCTCTCTCCTCTCTGTATTTCGCGGGCTTTCCTTTTGAAATTGCTTGTGGGCCCCTTAAACTTGGACACGTGGCGCCATTTCATTGGTTCGGTTCGGCGCTCGATAACTCGCGCCTTTGACCTTTTGACTTTTTCTCCGTGAGGACACATGGCAATTTCGATTGGTCTTCGGCTCCTTCACGTACTTCGCTTCCATTTGTCCCGGATGTCCCATTTGACTTTGGGCCCTTCGTGCTCATTTCGGCGATTCGGCCGGTTGGCATTTTTGGCCCGCTTGTCCCCACTTTGCTTCGGACCGACTTTGACTCTTTTCGGCCGGTTCGGCCCGGTTCGCGCCTTCACGGCCCAGATTTCCCAATCACTTTTTGACCGCCTGCACTGTGCTCATTTCAGCCGATTCGGCCGGTTCGGGCATTTTTGGCACGAACGTGCGAGCAACACACTTAGCGATTTTCTTCCTCCTTCTACGGATCGGCTTTTCGCATCCTCCGCGTACTTCGCCCGATTGTCCCAAATGCAATTTGGGCGCTGGAGGCTTTTCAGCCGATCCGCGCCTTGACGTCCCAAATGTCCCAATTGCTCCCTTGAGTAGGACTTAGCCAATTTTCACACTTTTTCCTGGATCAACCTACTTGCCTTTCTGCAACCTTTTTTACATTTTTTCAGAGCTTGCTCCTTCCTTCTTCGGCCTGGGGAGTTAGAAAAATTCCTGAAGGGACCCTAGAAACCTGATTTTTACTCTGAATCAGTCAATTGCCTTGGGACTTGAACATTCTGACACATGTTATCAAATTTTACCCTGGGGGGGTGAAATTTTGGATAACAATTTGGCGACTCAGCGGGGTCATCTGCCTGCTAGATGAATGATCAGTAGCCTGAAGCATCCATTGGGCATGGAGTCATGAGTTGCAACCTGCAACTGATCTGAACTTTGAAAACCTCCCTCTGAGCCACTTGGAAACCCATTGAACCTAGAGTGTCTTCACCAAGATGCCACTGAAATGAACTGTGCAAGAGCAGAACCAGCAACACCAAAACTATGTACAAAACTGAAAATCATACATGCCCCAAATGGAACATGCAGAGTGTGCACAAGCACTTCTTCTGCTGAAAGCAAATCTACCTACTCTACTCTAGCTGGAAGCAAAGGCAAGCTAAACAAACCCTGCAACTGGTTGTGCAAAATAGCTCCCTTTCTTCAAAATTGGCAGCCATGCAACTGATTTGGCACTGATCATGGCTGTTTGGATGGATGGAAAATCAACAAGAAGCTGGTCTTCTATCCAAATCATCAAGGTATCAACTGAAAATAAATCCAATACCTCTTTTAGTTGCTCTGCATTTGGATTGGAGAGGTATGGCAGCTGATCCTTGGTACTTTTTAGCTCAT
This sequence comes from Taxus wallichiana var. yunnanensis, assembly GCA_018340775.1. Classification (NCBI taxonomy): domain Eukaryota; kingdom Viridiplantae; phylum Streptophyta; class Pinopsida; order Cupressales; family Taxaceae; genus Taxus; species Taxus wallichiana. The sequence goes on along the minus strand of CM031235.1, from coordinate 155,014,977 downwards.
CCTCATGCTCAGAATCAAGCATGACTGGTTGTGGCTTCTCCTTTGGCTCCAATGAAGCCAAATACCTGATTGGGCAAGGTCTGATCCGTTTGATATGCCCATTGCTGTGATTTTCAACTCCAAGAATGGAGTCTTCTTGTAGATCCACCTGAATGGATGATGTGGAAGAAATGGTGGAATCCTTCTGTCCTTTCTCTTCCTCCAATGAAGAACATGGAAAATCTTCCAATCTTGATCCCAAAGAGCTGTTTGTAAGATGCAAAGCTGCTGCAAATGAAAGCTCTCCTTCATGGCAAGAGAGCTCGGTGTTTGGAATGTGGATGATGAAAGAGAGAAAGGTGAAATCTTAAGCTGGCTCTTCTCCATCAAAACAGTCCTCCAAAGCGATAGGTAAAGCGCCTCATTGCTGTCCTGCTTTGCTCGTGTTCAACTTCCTCCATGGTGTCCTCTTGATCTCGCAACTTGACCACCATGGTTTCCTTCACTTTCAATATTGAGTTTGAGAGATCAAACTCCTTTTAAATAATAGAACTTGAGAGAGATGAAGTGGAAAGAAGAACTAAAGGTTCTCCCGTAGCCTCGCTTTGTGCTCGAAGCCCTTAGATCTGCACTTTTCTCCTCCACAGCTAGAATGTGCTCCTCTTCTTTTGGATTTGGAGCAGTTTCTTCTTCCTCCAATGTTTGAAGGCAATCTTGCTCTTGATTGAACTCTTCCTCTAGCATGAAGTTTGTCAAGTCAAACTCTTCAATCTGCTGCTCTAGAGGACAAGTTGGGGCTGCAAGATCTTCTTCTTCTGCTGCAACAAAATCAGTCCTAACCACTACCTGTTCTCCAACCCTAGCCTCTTCTGTAGGCTTGACCATCAAGGGGATCTTTGTCATCCCAAATTTGGCAGCCCAAACCTTCAAGCTGTCTGTCATTTCTTCTCTGTTGGGCTCCTCTTCTTGCTGTCCTTGATGACTGATTTTTTTAATTCCCTCTTCCCCATATGAAATTGGGAATGCAAGAGGAGGAATGGGTTGAAACTCAACCGATTTTACATTTTTTTGTGGTGGTGGAGGCAGTGAAACCTCTTGTTTCTTTGGAGGAGGGGGTATTTCTGTTAGCTCTTGTGGAGGGGATGACTGTTTGGAAGGGAAAAGAAAAGAAGAATCGAGATGGGGTGGAAGACTAGGGGATGGAGGGATGGATTCAACACTTGGGACAGCAGATGGAGGGTTTAAAATTTGCAGGTCCAGATGAGATGATGCTGCTTGAGTAATGGGAAGAGAGAAACCAGATGATGGTGTAGAACTTACCCATTGACAAGGTTGTTCAACACCGACTGTATAGGCCTCTATTTTTGCTGTCCATTGTGCAAGTTGGGGTAGCATCTTTATCATGAAGTCCAGCTTCTCCTGAGGGCTGAAGTGTCTTGGAAAAGGGCCTCCCCATGGACAAGGAGTCCTGCAACCAATTCTGAAAGCTCTCATTTGAGCTGTTGCTCTGGACTGCAACATCTCCACCTCCATCTTTTGGATTTTCTCCAACAGACCAGCATCTTGGATCCGATGGTCTTCATTGTATGCACACTCTTGCTCTTGGAAAGCTCCATTGCCAAACTGACTTTGGCACTGCTGTTCATATGAGTATGCATGCTGATCTGGAGGATTTGTAAAACGTGTTGGAGGTGGAATATACTGCTGTTGTTGTAAATGTGAGTTCCATGATGGAAATGAAGTCATGGTTGCACAACTTCATGGAATGGAAAAGAATGAAAGGGATGGAAAGAAGGATGAATGAAAAATGGATGGAAATGAATGGAAAGGAAGGTCTGCAACTTCAAAGATGGTTGTTGACGGATGGACGCTGCAGATGTGTTTGCAAGTGCCTCCAAAGGCTGAAATCTTCACAGAACACATCAACCTACAAAAGATGAAGTGAAAGACCTCTAAGGTCCCACCGGGCGTGCCAAAACTGTTAGTACAAAATCACAGCACCCCCTGGATGCACATCAGGCTTCTAGGTTGATGTTCAGGCATCCGTGAGCGATTGCACAACATGGAAACCTCTCTCCAAGCGTGGGACTTGTGAAACCGAGAGAGGAATCTCCAGATTAGAGGCTGGTTCCTCAAACTCCTCTGATTTAGATCTATATTTTGCAAAACTACAGAGGTTTAGATCCTAATCCTATTCTAACTTGCAAGGAGACAGGGGCAGAAGTGCAAAAATTGAAACTAACTAAAGATGGTGATGCACCAAAAGGAGAATGTTGGACATCTATCAAAACTGCCATGGGACAAAGAGAGGTGAGCAATGGGAAGGATGGATAGATGCATCACAAGCCCAAGGATAGATTTCACACCAGAAAATGTCCCAAAACTCCATGAACACGGCTCCAAACCTGCTATGAACATTCAAACATGCACAAATACGTGTAATGAAGAGAGGTAAGAAGAGAACAAGCAAAACGAGGAAGGATGGACAGATGCATCACAAAACACGTTTTGTTGCTCCAGAAGTTTGCACAGAACATCATTCCATTAGTAAAAGGCAAAAACGCCATTACAGAGCAAGGGAGGAGGTTTGAACTCCATTTTCAACCCTAGAGAAGAAAAGAAGGGAGAGCAGAGTAGAAATAATGAACAACCTCTTTTCAAAATGAGCCAAATCTGGCTTTTACATTGCATGGGTCAAGCCCAGGGGACAAAAACGTAGGAAAACACGCAAGCCCATTCCTTATTGATCGCAGATGCATTAAATTGGCATGGATGATCTTACCAACCCATACCTTGTCACTTTGAGTGATTTTGGAGGAGAATGTGACCCATTTGTATTAATTTGGCCACTAATATGTCACTTCGCCGGCGTGCGGAAGAAGAATGCGACCCATTAGCATTAAAACGAGTTGTTGAAAGGTCGCTTCGGCCATTACCACACGCGTCGAGCCGTTTCTCGATTTTCTCTCTCAGATGCACCAAAACTCAAGATTGATCCCAGAATCATGTAGAGCATCTCAACAGCCTTCCGTTGATATAAAGAACGTGGAAATCCGAGCTCTGGATCAAAAGATATGGTGATCTCGAAGATTTAGCACGGAGCTAAGATCAAAATGAATTTAAAAATGTTTCCCGCTCTTCGCCATCTGGATGACACGTGGCACGTTTGATTGGACGAGAAATTCTCTCTCCTCCGTCTTTCACGGGCTTTCCTTTTGAAATTGCTTATGTGCCCCTTAAACTTGGACACGTGGCGCCATTTCATTGGTTCGGTTCGGCAGCTCGATAACTCGCCCCTTTGACCTTTTGACTTTTTCTCCCGTGAGGACATGTGGCGCTTCGATTGGTCTTCGGCTCCTTCACGTACTTCACTTCCATTTGTCCCAGATGTCCCATTTGACTTTGGGCCCTTCGTGCTCATTTCGGCCGATTCGGCCGGTTGGGCATTTTTGGCCCGCTTGTCCCACTTTGCTTCGGATGAATTGACTCTTTCGGCCGGTTCGCCGGTTCGCGCCTTCGCGCCCATATGTCCCAATCACTTTTGACTCGCCTATGCTCATTTGGCCGATTCGGCGGTTCGGGCATTTTTGGCCCGAACGTCCCGAGCAACACTACTAGCCGCTTTTTCTTCCTCCTTGGCCGGATCGGCTTTCGCGCCCTCTCGCGCATTTCTCGCCCGATTGTCCCAAATGCAATTTGGGCCGCTGGAGGATTTTCAGCCGATCCGTGCCTTGGACGTCCCAAATGTCCCAATTGCTCCCTTGAGTAGGACTTAGCCAATTTTCACACTTTTTCCTGGATCAACCTACTTGCCTTTCGCAACCTTTTTACATTTTTTCGAGCTTGCTCCTTCCTTCTTCGGCACGGGAGTTAGAAAAATTCTGAAGGGACCCTAGAAACCTGATTTTTACTCGAATCAGTCAATTGCCTTGGGACTTGAACATTCGACACATGTTATCAAGTTTTACCCAGGGGTGAAATTTTGGATAACAAGATCTTCTTATGCATGACTTTTCCCATTCTCAAGTGCATGGGAGAAAATGAGAAAGACTATAAATGCATGTTATGAAAGAGAAAAAATGCATCAAATCATGAAGCAAGTGAGTAAGAAGCTCTTAGTGTTGGAATTGTGATTTGTAAAAGAAAGGAGTAATTGAGTCGATCAAGCAAGTAAGCGGGAGGAAGTGTGAGATATTATCTACTTGTCTTTCATACTAATTGTAATTTCTATACTTATTATTGAATTGGCCAATAAAAGTGGGAAGAAAGAGAAATTTCCCTTCCGATTGGTGTTTCCTCCTATGGAGGTTTTCAGATAAAATTGTTGGTGTATGAGTCTATATTCTTTCCTTTCTACAAATTGTTGATTCTAGAAAAAGTATAATTCATTGACTAGCTATCTTTGTTAGTTTCTAATAGAAAGTAAAACATCAGCGATTAATTTTGATTCTATGGATAATTCCAAAGTTGAATATTTTACAAATCATTTTGGTATCGAGTGAACAATTATCCAGGATTGTGGTATTTATTCTTGGATTTGTATGATAGTGACGAGATCTAAAGGTGAAGAGGCTTTACCTTGCGATCCATAAATTTCTACAAAGAAGTGGAAACAGAGAATTCAGGGACAAATGGAGGAAGAGAACTTGGTCTGTAGAATCAAGATGGTGTAGACCATGATGGATAGGATATTTAAAAGGAAAGAAGAGCTTGCTAATTTACAAAAGAAAGATTCTTTCAAACAAGAATCCACAGATTCAAAGTGGTTCAGTGGCTCGGCTAAAAAGTTTGGCATAGGAAGGAGCCACCATGAGGAAATTTATGGGGAAGAACATGAAGAAGAGACTTCTAACACAAGAGAAAAGGTAAAATCTGATCATACTCCTTTTAAAGTTGAAACGAAAGTTGAGATTAAAATCTTTGAAGGACAAGTAGATGCAAAGTTGCTTGATAAATGGTTAATATAGTTAGAAGTATACTTTAGCATCCATAATGTCACTGAGGCACAAAGGATCACCTTTACATGTCTCAAGATGGAGGGACATGCTCTAGTTTGGTGGGAAACCCATCTAGCCACTTGTGAAAAGAAAAAGCATCCTATTGTGAAATCTTGGCAAGAATTTAAAGAACTACTTAGAGCTAACTTCTATCCTATTGGCCATAAGACTGACCAAATGATTAAATGGAATTATTTTAGACAAGGAAGTGTTCAAAGTGTGAAGGACTATACTACAGGGTTTTGGAGACAATCCATGTTGCTTAACATGGTCTCGGAGGATGAGGATATTCTGACCAAGTACTTGGGAGGACTTCACACTCACCTTCGAAGAAAAGTTATCTCCACAAAACCCAAAGATCTCAATGAATCATGCATACACACATATTACATAGATGATGAAAAGAAGTAAGGAGAAGAAGAGCCAATGGTAAAGGAATCAACAAATTAGTAGAAGAAAGAATTTGGGAAAAAAGTAACAAGAGCAAGTGGAAAGGGAAAGGTAAACAATCTGCCACTACTTTGAATACTTGTAAAGATCCCAAGAATTTTTGCAAGAATTGTGATATCAATGGTCATACTAACGCTACATGTTGGAAGTTACATCTGGAGTTGCACCTAAAGAACCAAACTAAGGAATCAAAGAAGTCCATGATAGCTGTGAAAATAGGAGGGGAGGTGGAAATAGAAGATGACTCTGATGTAGATGAGAGGTGTGGATGCACAGCCACCAACATGGACAACCAAGAAGAGGAGATGAGTAGACTATTCCAGATCAAGAGAACTAAGGTAAATGCTTTGGTTGATATTGGTTCTCAGTCTAACTTGATTTCTGAAGAAGTTGTAAAGAAGCTTGGTCTTGAGACTTACGAGCATCCACACCCTTATCTTTTGGGTTGGGTGAAGAAGGGTGTTGAAATTCAAATTCAAGAAATTCAAGTAACAAGAAGATGTAAAGTCAAGTTTGGGATAAATTCCCAATATATTGATGTTTTTGAAGCTCTTTGTTATTCCACTTGATGCTTTTGATGTTGTATTCAGGAGTCCTTACTTGTATGTTAGGGATGTTATATTTATGAGGAGGGAAAACCGGTATATATGGGTCAAGGATGGGATTAGCTACAACATATGGGCACACCAACTTAAGACACGGGGTACTATGGTAAGTGCTAACTAAGAAAAATGACTTATTCAGGAAAATCATAATCAATTTTGTTTACTTTTATTGAAGGATAAACAAGATGGGGTAGAAGTTACAGATATTTCTAACCAAGGAAAGCATGATTTGGATAGTATTATTCAGTCTTTTAAGGAAGTATTTCAAGCTCCTAGCGGGTTACCAAAATAATGGGAAGTATAACATGAGATTCATCTATTGCAAGAATCCCCTCTACCAAACATCAAGTTATATAGGAAATCCTTTCTCGAGAGTACTAAAGTAAAGAAACAACTCCAGGAACTACTAGACCAAGGGGTGATATGTCCAAGCACCTCACCATGTGGTTTGCCTATTGTGATGGTGCCAAAGAAGGATTGTTCTTGGATAATGTGCATTGAATATTGTGCTTTGAACAAGATCACCATAAAGAATAGATATCCACTTCCTCGCATAGATGATCTCTTGGACCAGCTTTAGCATGCCAAATTTTTCACGAAGTTGGATCTCAAGTCAGGTTATCACCAAGTCAGAATGAAGGAGGAGGATATATGGAAGACTACCTTCAAGACAAAACAAGGTTTGTATGAATGGTTAGTACTTCCTTTTGGGTTATGCAATGCACCCGCTACATTTATGAGATTGATGAATGATGTATTACAGGATTTCATAGATTCATGTGTCATTGTATATCTAGATGATATATTTATTTTTAGTGCCACATGGGAAGAACATCTAACTCATTTGCAGCAAGTCTTGCAAGTTCTCAGGGAGAAACAACTACTTTGTAATATGAAGAAATGTGAATTTTCCAAACAGTCACTTGTCTATCTTGGGCACGTGGTTGGAGGAGGAGAGCTACGAGTGGATCCAAAGAAGGTGGAAGCCATCACTAATTAGCCAACACCAACAAGATCCACATAAACTAGGAGTTTTGTGGGAGCAGTACAATACATGCGGAAGTTCATTCCGAGCTTCTCGTGATCATAGCACCTCTACACATAGTGGCTGCAAAGAGTAAGATTTTTTACTTGGGTAAGGAAAAAGACAAATCCTTTGAGTTATTTCAATACAAGATTATTCATGCTCCAGTACTTTCTCTTCCTAATTTGCAACAACCTTTTGAAGCAGAGATAGATGTCAGTGATTACACCATGGGTACAGTGTTGCTTCAAGGAGGTAAAACCGTATGTTATCATTCTGAAACTTTCACTTCAGCAGTTAAAGGATATTCAAGTATATGATAAGGAAAAGTATGCACTAGTTTTGGTAATTAAAAATGGAAGAATTATTTGTTGGGTAAAGAAGCTATGTACTGCACACCGACCATAAACCTCTCCAAAGATTTACAAGCACAATCTAAATTATAGTAGGAAAGGCACTACAAATGGATGGGGTTCCTTCGGTGGTTCCATCTAGTGATTAAATACAATAAGGGCAAGATACAAAATTGGTGGAGACATGTTGTCTAGGCCACCCACACAGGAGAAGTTTTCTTGTTTGGCCACTATCTCTCAGATCGAGCCCTTCACAAAGGAAGTTTATGGAGAGGAATATGCCCAGGAAAAAGACTTTGGGGTGAAATTTTAGTAGTTGCAGTCCCAAGGGGCTGAAAGGATAGGGATTGAAGATTGTTATCTCAAAGAAGGGATTCTATAACGATGGGGGAATCTTCATGTTCCAAAAGAAGAGTGAATTCTATTGATGAGGGAACCACATACCTTGAAAGTAGTGGGACATTTTGGTGTTGGTAAGACCCTAGCCCACTTACAAAGGTATGTGTATTGGCCCAATATGCAAGAAGAAGTATCAAAATTTATACGGGGATGTAAACTTTGTTGTACTAGCAAGCCTAAGACTAGGAAGGAAGGTTTGTATATGCCTTTACCAAGTACCTACTTATCCATGGGAGGACATTTCTATGGATTTTTTAGGAGGATTACCTATGTCTAAACATGGCCATGACTATCTCTATGTTGTTGTCGATAGATTTAGTAAGATGTGTATTCTTATGGCATGTAAAAAGACAGTAAAAGCACATGAGGTGGTAGATATTTTCTTTGCTAATGTATGGGTGCATTTTGGTTTTCCAAAGTCTATTGTTTCTGACAAGGATTCAAGGTTCTTAGGAAAATTTTGGAATACTTTGTGGGACAAGATGGATACAGTTACTGAGAGGAGCACAACTTTCCATCCATAGACAAATGGAAAAATAGAGGTGGTAAACAGGACTTTGGTATAGTTGATCAGAGGGTATAACAACAAATACCTAAGGACTTGGGATGAGTCCTTAGCCTACATTCAACATTCCTATAACCAGGAAGTACACACATCCACTATGAAGTCACCATTTGAAACATGTTTTGGATATCTACCTACAAATCCACTGGACATGGTCGTTAGGCAGCAGGATGAGAAGGATACACGAGACACAAGAGGTGACTAGAGCAAAAAAATTCATTGAGAGGATCCAAAAAATCCATCTCAAAGTCAAGGAACAACTAGAGAAATCTCAGGCCAAGTACAAAGCTAGGCATGATCAGCATAGAAGGGAACATAAGCTTCATGTTGGAGATAGATTTTGGCTTTACTTGAGAAAGGAGAGACTACAAGGTCAAGCACAGAAGCTCAAGCCATTACGATATGGACCCTTCACCATATTGGAGCAGGTTGGAGAAAATGCCTTTTGACTTGATTTTTCGTCATTCATGAGGATGTACTCTGTAGTAAATTGTGAGAACTTGCACCTATATGAGCCATCCATGCTAGATGAAGATGAAGAACTACAATTGCTACCTTCCATTGAGGATTGCATCTTGGACTCACAAGGTGAATTGGAGGAGGATGTAGTACTATAACAAAAGGTCAGAGAGACTAGGAGAGGTCCGCAAGAGTCTTGGCAGATTGGATTGAAAGGAAAGACACCAAGGTAGGCCCGGTGGTACCCAAAGGAGTAAGTGAGGGAATTATTTCCTCATCTACTCCCCCACTAAGATTTTGTGGGACCAAAATCATCCTAAGCATGGGAGGTGTGATCCATAGGGATCCAAAATGACTCTACTTTATCAAATCATCCAACATGAAGAAGAAAAAAATATACATAGAGGTTTTGTCTGTTTAGTGATAGGACCACCACCCTATGCGAAGGCGGTGGTTACAGAACTACTTCCCCACTAGGGTGGTGGTCCTGGGACCACCGGTCTGCATTGGGTGGTGGTCGTGGATCTTGCAGATAGAAAATAAAATATGACACAAACAATCTGAGATGTCCAAAGGGTTTCCATGTCTCTTCTTTTGCATGACTTTTCCCATTCTCCAGTGCACGGGAGAACATGAGAAAGACTATAAATTCATGTTATGGAAGAAAATAAAGGCATAGAAGCATAAAGCAAGTGATCAAGAAGCTCTTAGTCTTGGGCGTGATTTGTAGAAGAAAGGAGTAATTGAGTCAGAGCAAGCAACTAGGAGGAAGTGTGAGATATTATCTACTTCTCTTTCATACTTATTGTAATTTCTATACTTATTATTGAATTGGCCAATAAAAGTGGGAAGAAAGAGAAATTTCCCTTCCCAACTAGTTTTTCCTCCTCTAGAGGTTTTCTAGGATAAAATTGTTGGTGTATGAGTCTATATTCTTTCCCTTTCTACAAATTGTTGATTCTAAGCACAAGTATAATTCATTCACTAGATATCTTTGTTATTTTCTAATAGAAAGTAGAACAATAGTGATTAATTGTGATTTTGTGGATAATTCCAAAGTTGAAGAGTTTACAGATCATCTAAAAAATAACAATGGTATTCTTAGGTCATTCAAAGGTGTCCTGGATCACCAACAACCTTACTTAAAAATTTTGTTATATTAAGATTATGCCAAGAATATGCATTGCAAATATCAATAAGGAGAGTGCATAGAATTGGATATTTTAATATCCAATTTTGGATAAAAAATAGTTATGGATGTAATGGAGAATCTACTATAATTTCTCTAATTTTTAAAATTATTTTGGTGAATTTCTTTTTCATTAGAATATTTATTAATTTCCCCACTATTCCACAAATTCACTTAATATTTTGTAGATTCCTCCAAGATTTCAACTCGTGTGTCGTGGTAGTCATTTATTAAAAAATTAAAACTTATTTCCTATGTATCATATATAGTTTATGAAATTTTTCCTCTCTAATATTTATTAATGTCCTTAAGATCCTTGGGTCTAGCTATCTAATGTTTTTGCATAGTTTTATTTTTATCCGTATTTACATGCGCTACAAAACATCATATTCACTATCTATTGCTTCAATAATTAAACTAGGAATTAATTAACTTTTCTATTTGATAAGCTTAAGGGAATGGTTTTTGAAAGGGCCCTAACCCATTTACAATACCAAAATATTATGATTTTACTTTACAAATCTTAAAGAAAAATAATGTACATAGTATGAAACATGGGTTAAAACAACCCCTAACCAAAAAAATGTGAAATAATCTAGCATTCAACAACTAAATTACATCTAAGTAACAAATAATTTTCCAATTTATCTTTCATAACTTAGAGGATTCTCTATCAATGTGGTAGTCCTTTCAACGCTTTTTGATGTTTGATATTTATGAATTTTACTAATTACTTTCATAACAACTCATCTTTTGTATTTTGCTAAAACCATTGTAGCCATGTTTATGTATTTCCTAAGTACATTGTTGAACATCACCATTACAACCATGAAATTTTGACATAATGACTAATTGATATAGTTATATCTAATTGTATTTATTTGGTGATATTATGTGTGCATTTATTTTAATATATATTTTGGATGATTATATGTGTTGATGTCACTCTTAGTTGTAAGCAATTTTTCATATGCAGCAAAGGAACCTATCCACAACAAATCATTCACAACCAAAGAACTTATCCACAGAATCGTCCACAACATAAGGAAATCATTCTCAGCAAGTTAGAACACATTTATGAAGATATTTTAAAACATGAAGTGATGGTACTTAATTCCTTACGCATCATGGGAGAAGTAGTTACAACAAAAACGTGGAAAACTAAGAAACAAATCAATCTTTGATTTGGTCATTGATTAAGAACTAGTGAAGAACTGATTGTTAGTTAATTGAACACTTGTTGTTTGTTTCAAACACATTTTGAATCTCTCACTTGTTCTATTGAAGAATCCTTTTTTATTCTTCTTCTTCTCATGTGTTGTAAATGATAAGATATAAAGGAAAGGGTTGGTGCCTTTGTAATGAGTTAGTGAGAAAGTAGTAAGAAGTTAGAGTTAGATTTGGAATTAGAGAAAAGAGATTACTATGATATTTTGTTCCTAGATGTAATGTTTCATGCAAATCAATAAAGAAATCTGAGTTCTGTTATTTAGTTTTTATTTATAGAGTTAGGAAGGAATTAACACCCAAGGTAGGGCCCACTTGAGGATTGTTACATCTACTCCATTGTTTCATTTCATGCACATTTCCTTAGGTACAATATTTTATTTGAATTTGTAACTTTATTTTGGTAATAACATTTAGCAATAGTTCATTTTTAATTTCTAGTTTTATTTTACTTTCAACATTGTTACGTGATAGTTATTCCCTTTCCAACCTCTTATATTAACAATAACTATGCATACAACAATGATAGTATTTCAAGTCTATGCTCCCTGGTTTGATAATTAAATGAATGTAAGTCAATGTACACCACCATTTTTTGTGTTGTTTTCAGGGATTCCTATGGTCTTAGAACAAATTAGGTTATAGAAATTCCACCTTTAAAACCCCCACTAATGAATGTTGATTGAGTTGAGTCAGTTGATGTATGCACTATCGTAGATATGCCTATGGTAGATTCCTACCCAATCCTCAAATAACATAAATTACTTCTAATTCTGAAGAAGAAACATCCTCTTCTGTACATGGTTTGTTGATAGAACACTCCCTCCCAAGTGATATTTATGAAGTTGTTCCTGAATAGTCTAACATGGTAGAGGAGGTGAATCAAAACATGGAAGATGAGGCAAGGGAACCAAGCACATTTGAGTTTATGTTAGTGATAAAAATTGTTAGGTGGAAAAATCTATGGGTTTCTTGCAAACGCTTTGGGATTTGAAGTCCCTTTACTTAGATGGTACAACTTTTGTATTTATATGTGTGTGAAAAGGTGGATTTTCCATGTGGCCATGTGGCTAAGGATCCAATAGGGGCACTTCACCGACCCTACGAGAAAATATATCAATTGCTTGCTAGAGAATACTTTGTCTAGAGAGTGGGAAAGGGAGTGAGAAAATAGTTAGGATAACTAATGTTGCGAGTAGAAAATCATATTCCTACACACACTAGTTAGAAAGTTCAACACATGTATTTAAGAGAAGAAAACAACAAGATTTCAAAGCTACCAGCTAGAGGAAACCATGCATACAAATATGCACACATTCATATGCCTTGGAAAATAGAAACTTCTTCCTTCATTAGCATTTAAAATCAAGAGTTGTACATGATAGGAAAATGGAGGAAAATAGAGAGGGGGAAATGGAAGAAAATGGTTATCTCCTTTGTTCTCTCTAAGTACAATGCACTCTTGAGTTTACAAAATCAATCATCAACCCTTTGAAATGGGAATGGATTTACAATTTATAGGAAAATAAATGACTCTTCATATACCCCATAATGAATTTTCATATGTCCTTGAGCAACTTAAAACTTTTCAACTTCCTAGGAGAATATTAAGTCCCTTTTTATAACATAAAGGTGAATTTTACATTAGAAACATAAAGTTACTTTTAATTTCACTAAGGAAATATAGATAGTGAACCCTCCAACAAAGAAGTAGAACATGGAGGAGAGATAAAGTAGGGGAGAGAAGAGAGAAAGAAGAGAGAGAACATTATGCTGATGAAGAATCCACTCCTGTTGACTCCTAGAAGGCTTTGTTGAATTGATCTTGATGCCTTCGAACCCTTTGGAACATTTCAATCCTCCTCTGTTGACAAAGAATTTCCTTTTTTATCCACTTTATATTTTTAGTATTCGTCACCATTAACAAATTCTATTTTTAGTAAGTGTACTAAGGTGGAAAATTTTTATTTGGGAACTCGGGGCATGATAGAGAAAGGAAAGATGTGCACAATGCAAAACATTTCGTGAAAAATGGATCAGTAGGGAAAAATTTATGCATGGGTCAATTTTATTGTCCCTATTGCATCAAGGGGGTGAGAGGGAAGAAAAAAATTTCTTTGTTCCCAGAGGCATGATTTCACACTTCAAGACCTAAAACTAGAGGGGGTGTTGGAGAGTGCCAATACGCACACAATGTAAAAAATTTGGGATCAAACAAAGCAATAGTGAAACGTTTATACATGGGAAAATTTTATTGTCCCCTTTATACCTTTGCAAAGGGACATGAGGGGTAAAAAAATGTGCCATGCACTTTTGAGAGGTAAAACATAAGAATTTGGTCTACCGGGAGAACGAACTTGAGATTCAAATTGTCGGAGCTCCAGGAGGTCTTTTTGGGTGAAATTTTATATGATTTTGACTTCAAACATCCTTTCAAGATCAATGAGATGGATTTAATCTTTCAATTCTACCCAAAATCCTTGAATTTTATTGTCCCTATTGCACCAAGGGGATGAGAGGGACAAAAAAACTTGCTTTGTTCCCAGAGGCATGATTTTGCACTTCAAGACCTAAAACTAGAGGGAGAGTTGGGGAGTGCCAATACGCACGCAATGTAAAAAAATTGGGATCAAACAAAGAAATAGTGAAACGTTTATACATGGGAAAATTTTATTGTCCCCTTTGTACCTTTACAAAGGGACATGAGGTGTACAAAAATGCACCATACACTTTTGAGAGGTAAAACATAAGAATTTGGTCTACCAGGAGAATGAACTTGAGATTCAGATTGTCAAAGCTCCAGGAGGTCTTTTTGGGTGAAATTTTATATGATTTTGAATTCAAACATCCTTTCAAGATCAATGAGATGGGTTTCATCTTTCAATTCTACCCAAAACTCCCTGAAATGTCCCATTTTTTATAAATACTTTAAACTATACCTATAAATAATGAGATCCACCTGAAAATTTATAAGATTGTTTGAAGACTATGATGATTCCACCTTGTATATTATTCTCTTAGATTTCTAATGAGTATTTTTTTTCCTCCTAAATCCTTATGGGTCTCCCAGAATCATCCTTTGAAGATCAAGTACATGTTTTGTTATGACTTACTATTTTTAGTAAGTGTCGAATATACTTCTTTGAACCCCTCCTAATGATGCCCACTTGAATGTTTTTCTCTATGTAAATTTCCATTGTAAAATCCACCTTCTAGAATAGCTTACTATTTATAACAATTTCCTATGAGACAACATACCATTTTTAGTAAGTGGTGGTTTTGGGTGTGATGACTGCACTAATAATTATTTCCTATGATGATCCCGAATGATGATGTTGACCTAAATGATCATCCCTCTATGTCCCATTATGCCAAAATTTCCCTTTGAGTGTGACTTACTATTAATAGCAAGTGCCCAGATGGGAGACTTATTATTTTTTGTAAGAGGTGATTTTTGCCTCTTCTTGACCATCCTGATGTGATGAACTTCTTCATTCACTCTTATGCACATTGCCTTTACCTTGACCACTTCTTAGGGTGACTTACTATTTTTAGTAAGCACCCATATAGGGAAATTACTATCTTCAATAAGTGTTCATTTTTTTGTTTTCTGCTCTCGGAAATCATTCTGAGCTTCCTGATGATCTTCAATGCACACTACCTTCACCATAGCCACTTTTGATGATGACATTCCAAACATAGAAAGCATGTATAGAAAAGCTTACTATTTTTGAAATTGGATTTCTAGTGCTTGGTTTGTGATGGAACACATATAATTGGACTCGGCTTGGCATTGCGATCTTATCCTCCGAATTTCACTTGATTTTTATTGCTAGAAATCTTGAAAATAAAAAATAAAAAATTAAAAATTACCTAGCAAGAGCTTTGAGCACATAGCTACCATGGAAACCATTAATGGATCCCGGATCTTTTCAAAAGTCTTGTTTTCACCTCCGATCGCAATGAAATTGACTCCATTGGGATAGGTTTTTCATTTGGAGTGTATGTTTAAATTTTTATTTCGATTCCATTGCAGGATTGATGGGAAATTTGACAAATGCGATCTAGGGCACAAAATGGGGTTTTTTATGAAAAAAATGATTTAAGGCATCATTCGATATCTCATTTTTTACATTTTGATCATCTCTAAAAATGAGGAAATCTATAAAAGATCTCATCTCAATCAGACTTGAATTTTGAGGGTCTTCCAAGATCATGTTAATCTCCTTATATAACTTCAACCTACAGAGTAAGAAGGAAAAAAATTTCCGTATCACGCAGCACCTTAGAATTCTTCACAAGGATTACCACCAAGTCATTGTCATCTTCCTCTACCTTTATGCCCTTATCTTGTTTGGCTGATCATTTAGAGTAAGTCGGTTACTCTACACTTTGGAGGTGCCTTAGACTCCCAGTTTCATGTCAAATGTAGATGTTGTCTTTGGATACTTCGATGATCTATCCTAAACTATTCAAGGCAACTAAATATTTCATACTTTAGCCGGTCGTATTAGCCTCCTCTTCATCAGCCTCTCCTTCACACGAACCTTTATTTGCATCCAAACATTCATTCGGACCTAAACCTATCGCTATATTGAGGGTCTTTTCGATGTCTAGTCTAGTCCATCCCCCTGTGAAGATAGATTTGACTACCTCTTTACAAACCTTGACCAAATATATTCCCACACCTAAGAGGAAGACCCAACCTCTTAAGCCTCATACCCTAGTTTCTCCTACACCTTCTTATTCACCTTCACCTCTTCCATCAATCTTAGGCCCACATCCATCGACCTTGGTCAAACAACCTCTCCCCCAAGGCAAACTTAAAGCGAAACAACCCACACCCTCACCTTGATCTACTATTTTACCCACATCTTCTTCATCACCCACACCTCTACCTTCTCATTTACCACCACCCTCTACATTACCTACAACCATGCCATTACCCACACCTCTATTGTCACCTTGGTTGACTCACACACCTACACCTTCTGCATCCCCTTCTTCTTCGTACCCTACCCTAGCACCTTTACCCAAGAAGGTGCAACCTAAACAAAAAACCACACTACCTACCAAAAAGGTAGTTAAACCAACCCAACCTCCAACTCCACCTCCTTCACAAAAATCACCCACACCTTCATCCAAACCAACATTGACTTCTCATTGTGATCCATTAGCAAGATTCTATTCTAACATCTTTTTAGGTTGTTAAAAACATATTCTATCACATTGTATCCTATTAAGCCTTATGATCCACTCAAACCCAAACTAGCAGGGTTTGATGATACTAAAATCTATGCATATCATCGCTCCCTAGGGCATGATGTTGAAGGGTGTAAGGCCCTAAAAAACATTCTCCTTCAACTCTATGATTTATATGGTCTTTTAGATGATGATGACATATTTGGGAAGACTTCCATTCCTCCACCTGTTGTTGCTGCATGCCTCATCCTATATCTCCACCACCACAACCCTCTTTTCCTCCTCTGATCTTTGAAATCAACATGGTCTAAGTAACCACTTGATCACAAAAAGACAAAGGAAAGGAGAATATTGGTAATCCATCTAGTACACCTCTACCCACCATTCCATCTACACCTACTCCTAAGGTAACCATTCGTAATTTGGCATATCATGTTTCTAATGAAGTCACACATTGTATTATCATCAAACAAATTCATTAATTTCCTTTGAAGATGTATTTGTATCAATTAATCTAAACCACTAAGTCTCGTCTTCATGACCTTATTGAGGTCATGTAATATATTTAGGTTCCACTGAATGATCCAACACCTATGGCCACCATCTTTACCCCTCATCATGTGGCCTCCCTAACTACTCCACCTTAAAATTTTGTACCCATTTCCTCTCCTCAGGTTTTTGACGTCAATTTCGATGATTCTGAGATTTCCCCTCTCCAATCGGATGATCCTAATCCTTCTCTCTTCATCACCACCTACATCAATGATATTCATGTTTGACGCGTTATGATTGATGGAGGTAATAAAATCAATATTGTTTCTTCCCATGCATATGAACAAATTACACATACACACCCATTGCGTCCATAAAAACTTGGTTATGTTGCATTATTTCAATGATGCCTTGACTTCTCCCCTTGACACCATAATTCTCCACATTTGCATGGGCCCCCACACTAGTCCTGAAATTTTCTATGTTCTAGAGGGGGAATTTCAATATAACGTGTTGTTTAGGCAACCCTGGATTCACGTTATGGGGTGTGTTGCTTCAACCCTTCACTATTGTGTCAAATTTGAGTATTAAGGGAACCCCTATACCATTAAGGCATGTCCTTCCCCTTTCAAAACCAGCAACATGCTCTATTGGAAAAAGATGTCCTTGTTCAGTCAAGCCATCTACTACCCCCTACTGCTTCATCTTCTTCTGTTGCCTCATCTTCCACTTCTGTCACTACATACTCCTCCACCTTAGCTACCCCTTCTTCCACTACATCTTCCAT
Source organism: Taxus wallichiana var. yunnanensis (assembly GCA_018340775.1). NCBI lineage: Eukaryota > Viridiplantae > Streptophyta > Pinopsida > Cupressales > Taxaceae > Taxus > Taxus wallichiana. The sequence continues at coordinate 154,997,249 of CM031235.1, read as the reverse complement.
AGTCAACCCCTTTATCCCCTCTAAAAAAGCAGCCTCCATAGCTAGACCATCTACCAACACACCTATTTCACCATCAATTGATACCCCACCTTCCCAAGCTTCGAGTAGCTCATTTATTATTTCTACTCAAGTCCCAACCTCTGATCCCTTGGTAGGTTTTTTTCAATGCCTTTCCTTGGGGAATACCACTTATACAACGTAAACACATTCCTTACTCCTCAGGAGTATGGAAGCCTTCACCAACACCCACATTACGACCGTTGTGTAGGAGAGGTTTTTCCATATGGTCCTCCCCACCTTCATACCAACCTAACATATGGGGGACTAGACACTTCTTCTTATTCTCTTGAACCACCTACCCAAACCTGACCTTTCTCATCTAATTTCCAATACCTCACCAACCATCACTTCACCCACACTTTTCTTCATCGATGTGCCTGGAAAGGATTTGGATTTGGTCTTTATGAGAAGGTTCATCACATAGTCATATTTTGCACCACTCGATAACACAAGGACCGTTGTGGAATTGGTTTTTTCTTCACATGACCTCCTCCTAAGAAAGTTCACGTTGCACTCATTGAGGATGAAAATCCCTCTTCACCTTCCCCACCTTCCTCACATATTGTGCCACCTTCAACCAAGGAGTCCATGGATCTAAAATCCACCCCTCCTAAATTTATTTTTTCACAAACACCATTTCCTTGGGACCTCTAACCTATTAGTGTTATGGTGAGGTTCCCTCTCCCCTTCCTCTTCTTTATCTTGACATGTTATATGATGACACACCTTCTATCAATGTCATTCAATGTTAGGATGATGATTCTATTCTCACCTATTTAGGTACAAAATTTTATTACATTCATTGGTCGTTACCTTCTGAGACACAAACCATGCTAAATGAATCAACCATAGAGATAAAAATTCACACTCAGGATGACCCTCAAATTCTAAAGATAGGCCAATATTTAGATTCTATCAAACAAGAAGCCTTCACCTCTTTCCTTCGAGATCATAACAACACTTTTTCTTGGTCTTATCGATATGCCTCGGTATTGACCCTAATATCATGGTCCACAACATCATGACTATCCCTAACGCAAAACCTATGAAACAGAAGCTGTGAAAAATACATCCATGCATTTCCCTTCTTGTAAAATAATAACTCCAGTACCTCCTTTTTGTTTCCTTCATTCTACCCATTGACTATCCATAATGGATTTCTAACATTATTCCTGTCACCAAAGCGACAGGGGGACTCTACATCTGCATGGACTTCCACAACCTTAACCTTTCCTTCCCTAAAGATGACTTGCCTTTGCCTATTATCGACTAACTTGTTGATATTACAATTGACCATGAGATGATGTATCTTATGGATGGGATCTTAGGTTATAATCAAATATTACTTGCATCGTAAGATCAACAAAAAAATCCCTTCATGACCCCTTTAGGGACCTTCTATTATCATGTCATTCCCTTTGGATTAAAACCTTTTGGTGCCACTTATTAGTGTGTTATGATGTATATCTTCCATGACATCATGCATGACATACTGGAATACTATGTCAATGACCTTCTCTATAAGTCCAAAAGTCATGTCAAACACTTCTCGATTCTCCAAATATTTTTCAACAAAAGAAGTGATTCTTCACCATTCTCTCTAGAAAAATCTTTGGTTTCATCATTTCTTTGTGGGGCATCAAAGTCGATCCCGCAAAAAAAAGGGCTATTCTCAAGATTCCACCACCTACTAAAATTTTATAGATTCGTAGTTTGAAAGGAAAATTTTAATCCATTCGATGCTTTATTTCCCAACTTTCCAACTAATGTCACCCTTTTCATCATCTTCCTAAAAGGACATCTCCTTTAATTAGAAGGAGGAGTTCCAAAAATCCTTTGAATCATTAAAGAAATACCTTCTTCAACCACATGTGCTCATCCCACCTAAATATGACAAACCTTTTTATGTCTACATTTCAGCCACCGATCATTCCTTTGGTGTCATTCTCGCTCATCGTTATGAGAAACATAGGGAAAAAGAAATTTATTACATAATCCATACTCTTTTAAACTATGAGACTAGATATACTCATGCTGAAAAGCTCTTCCTAGCATTGGTATTCATGGCTACTAAACTTTTCCACTACCTACTTAACCACAAAACCTTCGTCATCACCAACACTAACCCTCTACATTATATGTATGTTAAACCTTACCAATTCAACGCACCTCATGTTGGCTCATGTTCCTTGCAAACCTATACCTGGAATTCATTCATCAAATTTTTTTCAAGGGACAAACCATTGTAGATCAGCTTGTCAACACTCCTCTTCTTAGACATCAATCCTCTAACTTTGATTTTCCTGATGAATCTATCGTTACCCTTTCCCTTGATGACATCATTTATTATATGACATTATTTTTTTATGGTTCTAAATTTCAATATGGGGGTGGCACAAGGTTCATCCTCATTCCTCTTGATGGTAAGCCTATGCCTTTATCCTTCAAACTCAATTTTGAATTCACCAACAACATCACCAAATATGAAGCACTTGTCTTGGGTCTTTAAACTACCATTGCCTTTAGACGTTAAAACCATTAATATCTTTAGTGACTCTCAACTGGTTATGAACTAAGTCAATGGTTTGTACCAATGTCGTAAAGAGGTCCTTCAAAAGTATAAACATCATGTCGACATAATTTTGACCACGTTTGACACCTACCTCATTCAAACCACTATGTGATCCACTAAAAATTCATGGATACCATGGCTTTCCTCACCTCACAAATACCTTATTCACCTTCAAACTCTAAAATATGTGTCATAGTGTAATGGTTGCAGTCTCCTACTTATCTTATTCATGGCATGAATTTTTGGGATGAATCAAATGTTACCCACGTGACATTTGGTATAAGAAATTCATTAATTACCTCTTCCTTTCAATCATGCCTCTAGATCTCACTGCATGATGGATAACGAGCCTTCCTAAAAATTTCTCTCGCTATGTCATCATCGGGGGTCTTCTCTATAAGCATTGATTTGATGGTATCCTCCTATGATGCCTCACTAGTTTTGAAATGACATACACCATCAAAGAAATCCATGATGGGATTCATAGTGGACATTTCATTGGCCTCATCATTGCTAAACATATCCTTTTCGTGGCATTTTTGAAGTGCTAGAGCACACTAACCTTCATCACACGCCAATTCACGCCTTGCAAGTCACTAGAGACTTTTTCCATTTCTCTTAACGGGGTTTGGATCTCGTCAGAGAGATAAACCCTCATTATTCTCAACGTCATAAATGGATTATCACAACAATTGAATACTATAGTAAATGGGTAGAAGTCGTCCCTCTCATTTCTACCAAAGCCAAGAAAATATTTGAGTTCATCAACCATCACATCATTTTTTGTTTTGGTGTTCCTCATCACCTCATCACTAACAACAAAAATAAATTCATAAACAAAACCATATGTAAATTGTGTGACATTTATGGTATTCAACTCAATTTTTATTTGCCTTATTATCCTAAAACAAATGGTCAATTCGAATCAACTAACAAAACCCTCAACAAAATTCTTATGGAAGTGGTACATGCACATTCCTTTCACTTTTGGGACTATCACACTAGAATTCAAACCTCTACCACTACCATACCTTTCTCTTTGTTCTACGATTAGAGGTTGTCCGCCTCTCGAAGTTACAATTCCATCTCTTTGTATATCAATTAAAGGATATGCTCTCGATGATAAATTTTGCCAAGAACGTTTGAAACAACTTGAGTTACTATATGAACGTCATCTAAACACTCTAGACCACCTTAAAATCTACCAAAAACACATCAAACGTGTTCATGAATGAACCTTCAAGGTTAACAATCTTTTCCTCAAGGAAAAGAAACATGCAATAAAATCGAGAAAAAAAAATTGGGCAAGTTTGCTCCCACTTGGCTTGGACCCTATATTGTTACCCATACTTATTCTTGAGAGAAAATCTATATGGTCGGCCATTCTCTTTGTTGAATAAAGTACTACATCAGTTTATGTCACTTATATGCTCGTCCCTTGAGTGAATATTTCCCTCCACCTACCTCTTTTAAGAACCATCAACTAAACTATAAGCGTGTGATTATCCATAACCATTCAGCCTTGTCTTTAATATGAGTACCACGACTCTACTCATGGCATGATTCTCATGGACACTTTTTGTCCTTTTTAGGATGGAATCCCATGCTCGTTCATCACTTAAAACCCATCTTTTATAGTTAACCTTTTTGTGCTATGGTTTTTCCCTCAGAAAAGAGGCCTATACTTATTTATAGTCTTGTTCATGACTTCAAGTACAAAAACAATAAAAGAAAAAAATTATGTGGGATACCAAAACTCTACTCCTTGAGTCAAAATTCTTACAAATAGATGAATCCCTCAAAATGACATCTATGTCTCTCTGTCTTGCTGCTATAAGTAGATTGTTCCCTCAAAGGAAAACTATAAAAATCCAACCACTTATTGTAATTAGTCTATCCAAAAATAATACTAATTTGTATCTCTCAAATAAAATAATCTTTAAGCTTCCCGCATTGATCACATTTGTAAATAAATCAAGGAGAACCTACTTATCCTAATATAGACTTCCCACATTGATTAGTCTATGTTAGCAAAAAAATTAAAAATCAAGAAAAATACAAAGCGTTTGGTCATGGACTTTCCTATTACGGTTTTGGTATCTTGCAGAAGGGGCATGTTATCTCACAACAAGGTTACGCTTAACAAACTTTTCCACCTTACCTTTTGTTTATTATCTTCTAAATCAACTCAAGGGACGTGGTGTGTATTCTACACATTGTGATCACACAACTTCTTTCAACTCTAGACCCATTGCTCATGTAGTGTATCTAGGGACTTATGTTCAATAAGTCTAGGGGTATGACACCTATGGTCCTTGCCAAATATGGGCATGCCACCTCTTTTATTTTCTTATTTGTTTACTTATTGTTTCTTCAAATAGGACAAGACCATCGAAATGAAATCAATCATAACACTTTCATCTATGCCTATGCTTAATTCACCTTTCCTATTACCTATTCAACATTCGACCTTGCCTATTTTCAAACATACCGACCAGCCAACTTATTCCAACCTACCTACCCAACCTACATATTTAACTTAACTTAATCTCATTCTTCCCTAGTTTAAGGGAGAACTACATCGGCCTAAGGCCCCTTTCGCAAGGGCTATGTAGGTAGCACTCCAGGGCATGGGGCCCTCGAAGGTTATCTCGGCCACTCTTTTCCCCCACCTTTCTTCCCCATAATCAAAAACCCTAGTTAGTTGATTTCTATAAAAACAATAACTTAGAAATTAAACCAAACCATGCCTAATCATCTAAGTTTCCATAAAATCAATAACTTGGAAATTAAACCAAACCATGCCTAAACATCTAGTTTCCATAACATCAATAAATTAAACCATGCCTAATCATCTAAGTTTCCATAACAACAATATATTGGAAATTAAACCATTTAATCATCACTAATCCATGCCTAATCATCTAGTTTACATGACATCAATATAATGGAAATGAAATCAAATTATACAATCACCAAACCATGCCTATCATCTAGTTTCCATGACATCAATATAATGGAAATGAAATCAAATTATACAATCATAACATCAACCATGCCTACATGTCTAGTTTCCATGATAACAATACAATGGAAATAACATCAAACATATCATATATAACCATCATCATCAACTATATAAATGGAATATCTATGTCACAATACAGATATACACAGATATAAATATAGTGTCTCAAAATCTCTCATATACATCTCACCTCTTCAAAAGTATACATACCGATATATATATCAAAAATAAAAATAAATATCATCTCCATATCATATCTATGAAGGGCCGACACCTCTTCTTATCTCTCCAGTACCCTCAACTAGTATCATTCACCCTACCTAACCCATTATACCTAATTTTCCCAACATTTTTATGCAAGATGTCATTTTCTTGCTACCAAAGCCTTATCCTAGCACTTTGTGGACTCACCTAAAAGCCTTATTACCTAACTATGACCTTAGTATACTTTGGGGCATCTTCTACCTACACCTCATCCTTAACCATGGCCTTACATATATACCAACCATGAACCCACCAATTTGACACTCGAATTCACTTACTCAATGTACCTTGCAATGATGTTACTCATGTTGTTTAGCCTACTAACCTTTCCTTTCCTAATGCCATGATTTTTATCTTGACCAAACCAAACCTTTTAGTGCTTTGGAACCCACCTAATGCTCATTCCTGCACCTAACCTCATTGTGTTTCCAGGACCGTATCCTATACCTTGGATACTTGGACCACATCAACCTTGTTTGGATAAATTATCGACCTTTGATGATGTAGAGTTTGTGAGCTCTTCAACCTAGTGCCTTGTTGCATTCTATACATGTGTGTTTGTTTGAATGCCCCCACCTATTACCCACAATGATATCACCATTACCAAATGCTACATCTTTCACCACCTACCACCTTATCAAACCCATCACCGATTCTATCTGCTACTTCATCAGTTCCTAGTTTGAGGGGGATCACCTCCACCCATACCTAGGGAAACCTCACCTCTACCCTTACTTGGGAAACCACCTCTATTTTTGTCATCGTCACTTATCAATACAAGCTATGTGATGAAAAGGGAAAACGTAGAAACCAAAATTGGGTCACACCCTCTAAGCCCCTTTCAATTAATTAATCGACACACACGCCTAACCATGGCCCCTTCCACACATTAGTATTAATTTAATTACCCATATTTAAATTAATCCTTATTCCACCTCACATATCCACCTCACCTAGCCAACTCACCTCTCCACCTCATCCTAGACTTATTCTAATCTCATTAATTAGCCAAGACCAAGTCCTCTCTCCCCTTAACAAACTAGGAATTATTATAACCCTAATCTTAATGGCCTATTATCCCTCTAACTACTCTACCACTCCATTTAGCACCATTTCGCACTTATGACCTAGAACTAAAATCTCAATTATGCCGATTTAGGAAGAATTAGGATATTTTTAGCAAGTATGACCTTTTCCCCTTAACCAAAACTATTTATTCCTCAACCAACACCGGTCACCTAACCATCACCGGTTACCTTAAATAGGATTTCAAAACTCTTTGTTCAAGTTCTGAATCCTTTTTCCTAACTCTTACAATCTTGCATAATGACTCTTGAATTTTACAACGATCTTATGAAATAACAGACACCCTTACAATGTGTAGACACGACACCATTCATCAATAGATCAATCCAAAGCTCTAGTGCACTCACAGGGAAGTATTGTGCCCTCTTGCTAATGCTGCATTCATTCGGGACCACCTTGTCCTGCAACCATCACCACCACCTACTTTCTACCTACATTATATAAGTAAGTACATTTCTTCTTTGTCATTGGTTTCATTCAATTATTTATTGTTTTCTATTTCATTCCACCACCGATTATACCTGGATCTCTCCCACATCACTTCCATCCAACCATTTGCCCAAAAATCCTTCATACCTTGTCAAACCTCTCATCTTATCACCTCTGATTTTTTCTAAAAATCCCATGACCTCATCTAAACCTTCTCAACTCTCTGTGCAATCACAAAGAGCTTGCATCAACTAATTTTTAATATTTCTACCTAATTTCCCCTACTGACACCATTCACCCAACTGGTGTCGGTCATTTACCTATATCGGCATCTTTCACCTAATTGATCTTTGGTCTTTGTGATTGGTGAAATTCCCCAAACCAGCAAGCTTACAACTCACCCAAAACCCACCCAAACTTCATCAAATCTTTCCTAGACCTCATTTATAGCCTTTGTCAGACCTGCAAGCCCAGACCAACCTACCAACCCTTCAAATTTAATCATAACTTCCTTGTTATATTAGATTTTCCTATTGTATTTTGTATGAGATGCCTAAATAATATTAACTACAGTAGGATTCATTGATTTATTCTCTTTCCTTGAATTAAATTGTGAAAAACCATGGATTGACAACCTCTCTAAGAAGTATTTCACTTCTGGATCTAGCATATGCCGGAAGTCCAATGTTATATATTGTTTAACTCTCTTTTGTGGTATTGTGTTCTATTTCAGGCCATTCCTCCTATCCAAAGGGAAGATCTTCACAATCATCTTGTCAACATTCAATGCGTGCACAACCTTCGATGACTATATACAGGTATTCCTCTGCACCTTTACACCTTATTTGTTTTATCTCTACTCTACGGTGACACATTTTGGCATGCCCGATGGGATCATCTTATGGGTTCTTTGTATTTTTCATATAGGGTGCATTTGTGTGTTTGTTTCTTTCCTAAAAACTCACACTAAATCTCTCCCTAGAAATCTTATTTTATTTCTATTTTTCTAAAAGAAAATTTTCCTTTGGTGCTTAAAAAGAACACTTCTTCTCTTTTGTACTACATTTAGTGAAAGTGCATTCCTCTTCAACTTATCCTTTTCTACATTGAATATAATTTTTATTTGGGTTTAAAATATGTGCATTTCTTCCTTTGAGTGCTTCATTAGATCACATAGATGTAATTAACAATCACATGGTGGAGGTCATGACCACTTGGTGATTGGATTGGATTAAGCATAGTTCACATTTTTGCACACACTCCCAGGCCAAACCACTTAAATAATTTACACATTTCTTAAACATTTCCTTTCCAAGAAGAAGTTGTCAAGGATTTAACAACCCATTGATGGTGGGCCTTTGCCGGTGTTCTTGTTATTTTTCATATCAGAGCATGGACCACACGTATTGAAAGGTATATCGGGCCACTTTATCCAAAACTAACCTGAAACCAGTCATAGATTACTTATAGGGTACCTTCATTATCCAAAAACTCTATTCTATTCATAGTCAATTTAAAAAGGCATAAGCCACTAAACATTAAAATCTAATACCTAGGATTTGCATGTTTTGCTAGTTTTTTCTTGATTGAATTGTGTTTTGAGTTGTGAGAACGATTCATCATTTTTATTCTCTTTCACACTCCACCATCATAACTAGTGTATTCTTTTTTTCTAAGTTTGATAGGACATCTTGTTGCCATACACAACTTCTGGGTTGGCTTTTATTTTGACTTAATTCACTCTAAATCAAAAAATTCTTCATTTTCTCAAAAATCTCGATGAAGGCCTCGGTCGAGCGGCGATATTGGTTCCTTCATCATCGGCACCTTTGGGTAATTGACTAGTATTGGTCTACCTCTATTTTTGATATTCCTATCAAAAATGTCATTTATTCACATTCACCTCTTTTTATGTTCTAATTTCTTCTGATAAACAATTTTTGAGTCTCTGTCACCCTTAATAGAACCCAGTTTCACCTATTTTAGACTTTTTCTCCATATTTCCAAATGTCTTAGTTATCCACAAGAAGGCATTTATCTAGTGATCGAAATTGGTCTTCTTGCCTAACCGGCATTGGTGACCTGACCAGTATCAATCTCTGTGTTTTTATTTTTATTAGAAACAACAACCTATTTCTATTCTCTATATTCTTCCCGTCTTCCATTTTTATGTTTTTGTAGCATTTTCAAAGCTCAGACCACCTATTTTTCCACCATTCACATGGTTTTGACTCACCGAGTGAAGTGAACGCCATTCTATTTCATTTCAACCATCAACCCCTACCTCTTAGCCTATCACCATCATCCATATCATCTCCAATGCATCCCAATATCATGAATGTACCTATAGGTGATGAGGATTTTTATAAATTCTTCATTCACAACCTCTTAGACTTGTAGTATTACCTTGCCCATTCTTCCACCCAAAACTCATAAGGTCAACTCATGATCAAAATACCTACCTCTATGTCTCTTGTTCCTTTCCCCACATATGTATCGTCCAACACCAGTGTAGTATTACCCTCTCTCACCTCACATCCCATTATTTCTTAGATCATCCCTACATATTTGAAATATGTCGTACCTATGGAATCTATCATACCTTTGGTGCCTATCACCCTTTAGACCTCCTCTTCACCATCATCTACAACTCTTAGTGTAGGGATACCCACATCATCAACACCTCATGTACCCATTGCTTCTTAGGCACCGGTCGCCGACATGTCATACCGCCTTCTTCGAACACGGTCCTTTCCATACCCAAAACTTTTCCACTTATTGCTATGAGGTTCTTCACACAAGTTTCTCCCACCTATACCCTACCTCAACAACTGCCTGACACCTCTACTTCATATTCAGGGTACATGCCTTCAACATTTATTCCCTCTTACATGCCCCCATCACAGTTTTCTTATTCGGCACCACCATACACTGGTGTGTCATCTACGACTTATCTACCTCATCCACCCCCTTATACTGTAGGGGGTATCCCTCAATCGAATCCTATAACAAATCTTATGAAGATGATGATGGATAATATGTAGACCTTCGAAGACTCTTTTACGGATCTCAAAATACCTTGACTTACAATGAAATCGGTAAGGAGTCTATTCATTCATTTATACCCATTCATCCTTATCCTACACATTGGGAAATGCCTAAGTTAAATTGATTTAATAAGAAGGAAGATCTACAACAAGATTTTTGATCATTCAAACATGTTTTTTTATTTAATTTCTCACATTTGTTAGGTTGTCGAGACTATTTTCATGTTGAAAGTGTTGAAGACTGTACACTAAGAGTACCATGCCCGATATACCAGGAATGTGATTTTTCTCATATGGTGGGATTTTTGACCCATAGGTTTATGGGACGGTTTTGGCCCATGGTTATTTTAATACCTTTGTTTTGTAAAACTACTTAAGTATTTGTCTACTTATGTGGTTTTGTGCATATGATAGGTATTATGTAACATTGCATATGTGTTTTGAATTTGGGTGTGAATTTTTAGAATTTGTTGAGCATAGCTCTAAACAGATCTAGGTATTATTTTGAGAGAGTGAAAACTTGTAATAAAATATGAGCAAGTGATTATGGGTGGACTTAGCCCAAATTGGGTGAACCATATTAAATATTGTCTCTTTGTGTTGTGTTATTATTATTTTACACTTTTATTTAAGATCTATAATATTTTTACGTATTAGTATCTCTTTGTTACAATTCTTTAAGGGATTATTCCACATATTTTATTCCTTATTTCCTAACAATTGGTATCGAGCCTGGTTTAGTTTGCTAAAGTGTTGAATTGTAGGGAAAGTTTTAGCTTGAGTGGGATCTATCACAGATGATGGAATATCAAGGGGCGTAATTTCGAGTCTTTGGAAGATGCAGATGGAAGATTACCTTTATCAGAAGGATCTTTATATTTTGTTGTTTGAGAAAGGGAACAAACCCTCGAGCATGACAGATGTGGATTGGGATTTTTTGGATATGAAGGAACTTGGACAATCTAATTATGTCTTGCATCTTTGGTATTATGTAATGTTTCAAAGGAAAAGACTACAAAAGAATTGATGGATGCATTAGGGAAGTTTTATGAAAAACCCTCTACCTCTAACAATATATTTTTAATGAAAAATGTGTTTAATATGAATATGTATGAGAATGGTTTAGTATTATATCATTTTAATGATTTTAATATGGTTGTAAATATTCTATTTTTAGTTACAATATAATTTGATGAAGAAGTTAGGGATTTATTAATTCTATGCTTTTACCCGAGAGTTAGAATAGCTTGGTAATTGTGGTAAGAAATTTGGTTCTCTGACTCAAAGTTGAAGTTTGAGGATGTTGTAGGGGTGATTCTAAGCAAGGAAATGTGAAGAAAAATATTTGGAGAATATTCTACTTCGAGGGAATGCTTTGTGAGTGGAAAATAGAGAGGAGAGAAGAATAGAGTAAGCTTTGGAAAATTGAAAGATTGGGAAAGGTGAAAATCCAAAAGCAAGATAATATCTTGGGGCGTGGAAAGTCTGGGCATGCAAAGAAGTATTTTTGGGAGATTTGGGACAAAATGAAAAAATAGGAAGAAAACAAGGAGGAAAATGTGGCAACGAGTAATGTATGTCAAGATGCTTTGATTCTTTCTTTGCACAATATTGTTGAATCTTGCATTTTAGATTCGGGGGCTTCTTTCCATGCTACTCCACATAGGCATTATTTTTTGATTATGTTCAAGGGGATTTTGGGCATGTTTTTCTTAGTGATGATGATCCTTGCAGTATAGTTTGAAAATGATCTGTCCAAGTTAATATGCAGAATGGGAATACATGGCTATTAAAGGATGTTAGACATGTGCCTACTTTAAAATGAAATCTGATATCGGTGGGCCAGTTGGGAAGTGATGGTTGTACTGTGATATTTACAGTGGACTCTTGGAAGGTTACCAAGGGTGATCTTGTGGTGGCAAGAGGTAAGAAGGTTGGAACTTTGTATTTAACCACTTATAGCACTAATGTTTGTAATCTTGTGGCTTTAAAAGTAGATACAACATTATGACACTATAAGCTCGGTCATATGAGCCATAAGGGCATGAAGATCATAAAGAAGTATTTTTCTAAATATACACAAACAATTTTGAGTTCGTGAGGACTTCATATATGGGAAACATAAGTGAGTAAGGTTTCTCAAGGTTGGACCTACAAAAAAAAGAGTAAGTTAGATCTAGTGCATTCGATGTGTGGGGATTGTCTCGGGTATCATCGATTGGGGGTTCAAGTTATTATGTTACTTTTATTGATGATGCAACAAGGAAATTTTGGGTTTATTGTATTAGAAACAAATCTGATGTATTTGACACTTTTTTAAATGGAAATCCTTGGTAGAGAATGAAACAGTCTTATGTTAAAATTTCTCGGAGTCAAATAATGGAGGGAAGTATTACAACAATGAATTTTATGATTATTTTTCTAAGAATGGAATCCATAGGCAAAAGAAATTTTCAGGAACTCCGCGGCCATATGGGGTATCAAAAGGATGAACAGAACAATAATGGAACATTCTAGGAGCATGAGGTTACATAAAGGATTGCCTCTTTCTTTTAGGGTAGAAGTGGTGAGCACAACTGTTGTGTACTTGATAAATAAAGGACCCTCAATTGCCTTACATGGAGGCATACATGAGGAGGATTGGTATGGTAAGAAATTTGACTATTCATTTCTTAGATTATTTGGATGTGAGGTGTTTGTCCATATAGACAAGGATAATAGGACCAAGCTAGAGGCTAAATCAGAAAAATGTAATTACATTGGTTATGGTGGTGATGACTTTGGATATAAATGTTGGAGTATTAAGGATAAGAAAATCATTCAATCTAGGGATGTGGTCTTTAATGAGAAAGTCATGTATAAGTAGTAGTTTCAGGAAAACAGGGAAGAATCCAAGAAATAATATGCGGCAACCGTAGAGGATCTTCCGGATGGGAAAGTGACACATGAATCAATTCAGGAACCTCCTCAACAGGAACCCCAAACTCCTATATTGAGGAGGTCTTCTAGGGTAAGAAGAGAACCTAAATGTTTTTCTCCTTCTCTTTATTATTTATTACTCACTCACAGTGGAGAGCTAGAGATATTTGATGAATCAATGTAGGTAGATGCCAGGAAGAAATGGGAGCAAGCCATGGATGAGGAGCATCAGGATCTCATGGAGAACCAGACATGGGATTTGGTGAATCTGTCCAAAGTAAAAAGAGCATTACAGAACAAGTGGGTGTTCAAAGTCAAAGAGGAATAAGGAGGAAAGAAAAGATACAAGGCCTAGTTGGTGGTCAAGTGGTTTACATAGAAAAAAGGTATAGATTTTGATGATATTTTTCTCCTATAGTAAAAATGACTTCTATTAGAACTGTTCTTGGAATAGTTATAGTAGAATACTTGCACTTAGATCAGCTTGATGTAAAGACTACATTTCTCCATGGGGATTTGGAGGAGGATACATATATGTAGTATCCAGAGGGCTATGAGTTCAAAGGTAAAGAAGAGATGGTGTGCAAACTAAAGAAGATCTTGTATGGCTTGAAACAAGCTCCACGTCAATGGTATAAGAAATTTGATAGCTTCATGATGAAGTAAGGGTATATTAGATGTCATTATGACCATTACATGTATACAAAGAAATTTGAGGATGGTTATATTATCATGTGTCGTATGTGGATGACATGTTGGTTACGGAGGGTAAAAAACATGTAGGAAATAAAAGTACTCAAGAAACAACTAAGTGAATCCTTTGCTATGAAGGATTTTGGGAAGCCAAAAAATCCTTGGTATGAAGATATCTTGGGATAAGAAGGAATGGAATCGACTTTATCTCGGGAAGATTAAATTAAGAATGTCTTGTAGAGGTTTAATATGTAGGATGCTAAAGCTGGTTGAGACTCCTGTGGAAGGCCATTTCAAGTTATCAAAGGAAGAGTGTTCAAAGACATAGCAGGAGAGAAACCGGATATCCAAGGTACCTTACTCATTAGCAGTTGGTAGTTTGATGTATGCCCTAGTGTGCATCAGGCCTGATTTTTCCCATGCGGTGGGAGTGGTGAGTAGATTTATGAGTGATCCAAGTAGAGATCAGCGACAGTAGTAAAGTGGATCCTTCGGTATTTGAGAGGGACCAAGGGGATAGTTTTGTGCTACAGTGGATCAGACACCACTTTTTGAGGTTATGTAGATGAAGATAAGGCTGGAGATGTAGAAAATAAGAGGAGCACGATAGGTTATGTTTTGCAGTGTACATGGGACAAGTAAGATAGATTTCACAACTACATAAGCTAGTGGCTTTGTCAACCATGAGAGAAATTTGAGTATGTTGCTACCACAAAGGAAAAAAAAGAAATGATTTGGTTACAATAAGTTCTTGAGGATTTGGGGCATAAGAAGGAGAAAGGAAAGTTACATAGTGATAGTCAGAGTCTGTAATCTAGCTAAGAACTCTACTTTTTAGTCTAGGATTAATCATATACGGTTAAGGTACCATTTCATCGTAGGACATATTTGGAGGAAGAGAAGTTGAATTTTGAGAAGATTCATACCATTCAGAATCCTAAATAAATGATAACCAAGGTGGTCACAAGGAAAAAACTAAAGTTGTGTTCAACTTTGGTTGATCTTCACGGAAACTAGTGAAGGGTTGAGAAGCTTGCCCATAAGAAAACTAGTCTCCAAGTGGGAGATTGTTAGGTTGTGGAGCTTGTTTTCATGTGTGAAAGTGTTGAAGACTGTACACTAAGAGTACTATACACTTTCCATAGTTGTCTCATCGGGGTTCAACCTCAAAACAAAATGTGCCGGTATACCAGGAAATGTTCTTTTTTTCATATGGGTGGGATTTTTTACCCATAGGTTTATGGGATGGTTTTGGCCCATTGTTTTGATACCCACAATTTTGTAAAAATGCTTAAGTAGTTGACTATTTATGTGGTTTTGTGCATATGGTAGGTATTATGTAACATTGCAGATGTGTTTCAAATTCAGGTGTTAATTTTGTAGAGTTTGTTAAGCATAACTCCAAACAGATTTGGGTATTGTATTGAGAGAGTGGTGGCTTGTAATAAAATCGAGCAAGTGATTCTTAGTGGACATAGCCTAAATTGGGTGAACCACATTAAATATTGTCTCTTTGTGTTGTGTTATTATTATCCAAAGCACTTTTATTTGAGCTCTGTAATATTTTTTCATATTAGTTTTGTTGTTTCAATTCGTGAGAGATTATTTCATATATTTTATCCCTTATTTCCTAACAACAACGATGCCTTGCTCCTTATGAGTTTTTCCATGTCCTTGACAAGAGCTGATCTGGATTGGTACCGTGCTCTACCTAAGCACTCATTTTTCTTTTTCAATTAGTTATCTCACCTTCCTTAACCACTTCTCCATCAATATCTCCAATAATATCTCCATGACTGATTTATACTCTATTCATCAGTATGATGATGAATCTATCATTGAATTCATCACACGCTAGCGAGGTCTCATTAATCAGCTCACCTTTCAACTTCCATAACCCAAGTTGATAGAGTTGTTCACTAGGGCTTGTGCCAGGCACATTTCTCAACTCTTTAGGTACAAACATTGTGAATGTTTGACTAGATATTTACCATGGCATGGAAGATAAAGATCCATTCCTTGAAGAGGAAAATATTAAGTTGTATAACAAGAGCGATTGGTTTAGGTCAAATGAATCCTCTTCTTCTTCTAAGCTGCAAACAATCATTCTAACAATCATTATAAGGAAATAGGATCCGCTAATGCGGTGGTCTTGAAATTCGGCCCCTCTCATCCATTAGACCAACCAAAACCTCCTTCTAATTTGTCTCCTATTCAGAATTTTTAGTATAAGTACGAACAAAGACATTATACCCCCACTGAGAAGCTTACTCCTCTATATTGGAAAATTTGTTAAAAGTGGGATCCATCACTCTTCCACCTGTAAAACCACATACTAGTTTTGACCCTTCCCATCTTTTACCCACATGGTATAAGGAGAATGACTATTGTAACTATCACCACGTTAGGGGGCATAGTGATGGAAATTGTAAAACATTCAATAAAATTATACAAGAAATGTTAGATAATGGAGATATCGTCATGTACAACCCTAAAGTGCCTAAAAATCAAAACCTTAAGGTTTTTAAGAAACCTTTTCTAGATCATACCCCATAATCAAACCAGGATGGTGAGACCTCTAGAAAATATACTAATGTTCACGAGGTCCATGCAATCTTTGACACAGTCCCTGTCCCTTCTCCTCAGTTTCCTTCCATCCATCTATTGAGGAAATTCATGCATGATCTCCTCTACCCATGGAGGATCCTATTTCACCTACTCCTGTATCCACAAAGGAACCTACCCTACCCACTATTTTACCCACCAAGAAACCTACCTCACCTACTTCATCTATAGAGGAGCTTACCCCATTTATCTCTCTACCTATCGAGGATCCCGTATTACCCATGCTTCCAGAGAGAAGAGTTTATCTTATCCTCTTCTATACCAAAGGAAGATTCTACACCACCTACCTTGCCTTCTCCTCAACCCATAGAGAAGCCACTTTTATATCCTTTTCCTGTAAGTGATGCTTTTCCCAAGGTTTTCAAGATCCTGTTAACCTTCTTTGATCACTTCTACCTATAGAGTCAAAAGCCAAAACTTCCTTATCTCACATAAGTTGCAATTTTTCACAAGGATTACCACAAAATCATCATAATTTTCCTCTACCTCTATGCCCTTATCTCGTTTGGCTGATCATTTAGAGTATGTCAATTAATCCACACACTGGGGAACCTTAGACTTCTAGTTTCAACTCAAATGCATATTTTTCTTCAAATACTTTGATCATCTATCCAATAATATTCAAGGCAACCAAATCTATCTCACTGAGTGGGTCATATTAGTCTCCTCTTTGTTAGCCTCATCTTCATCTCAACCTTCATCTCGCACCTAAACCTACCATTATATTAGGAGTCTTGTTGATGTCTAGTCTAGTCCACCCCCTACGAAGATAGATTTGACCATCTCTTCACAAACCTTTGCCAAGTCTATTCTTACACCTAAGAGGAAGACCCAACATCTTAAGCCTCGTACCTCAGTTTCTCCTATGCCTTCTTATTCACCTTCACCTCTTCCATAAATCTTAGGCCCACATCCATCGACCTTGGTCAAGAAACCTCTCCCCAAGGAAAAATCAAAGTGAAACAACCCACATCCTCACCTTGATCTACTATTTTACCCACGTATTCTTCATCACCCACACCTATACCTTTTCATTTACCACCACCCTTTGTAATACCTATAACCATGCCATTACCCACACCTCTATTTTCACCTTGGTTAACTCACACACCTACACCTTCTGCATCCCCTTATTCTTCATGCCCTACCCTAGCACCTTTACCCAAGAAGGTGTAACCTAAACCAAAAACCACACTACCTACAAAAAGGTAGTTAAATCGACTCAACCCCCAACTCCACCTCTTTCACAAAAATCATCAACACCTGCATCCAAACCCACTCTAAATTTCCATTGTGATCCGTTGGCAAGGTCCTATTCTAGCGTCCTCACTCGGTTGTTAGAAACCTCTAATATCACACTGTCACCCATTAAACCTTATGACTCACTCAAACCCAAAACAACGGGGTTTAAGGACTCCAAAATCTATGTATATCATCTCTCACCAAGGAATTATGTCAAAAGTGTAAGACCCTAAAAAAATTCTCCTTCAACTCTACACTTCAAATTGTCTCCTCAATGAAGATGACCTTTTGGAGGAGAATTCCATTTCCCCTTCACTGCCCCCTCACATGTTATCCCTTTATCTATTCAGCATCCTTTATCTGCACCACCACACCCTTATTTTCCTCCCCCACACTTTAAAATTAACATATCACATATAGCCAATCAATCACAATACCGAAAGACAAATGAAAACTAAAAA
Organism: Taxus wallichiana var. yunnanensis; assembly: GCA_018340775.1. Lineage (NCBI taxonomy): Eukaryota > Viridiplantae > Streptophyta > Pinopsida > Cupressales > Taxaceae > Taxus > Taxus wallichiana. The sequence continues at coordinate 154,978,823 of CM031235.1, read as the reverse complement.
TCAGTAGCTCATCTAGTTCCCCTTCACCCATTATTCCATCTGTACCTTCCCCAAGGTAACCATATGTGGGCCATCTTATCCTATTTCTGACAGAGCCACACATCACTCTATGATAAAACAACTTCATCAATCTCCTAAACAATTTCCTTGTCTCAATCAAGGATTTTGCCCCATCTGTCACTACACATTCCACATCTATCCCAAACCTTGCCTAAACAATTAATAAACATTGCCTAACCTTGCCCAATCAACCTTACATAATCTTACACAAGGTTGCTTATCATCAAATTATTCTTCTTTATCCTATGGGGGACTTGACACTCCCTCTTCTTTTATTGCACCTCCCATCCAAACCATACCTTCTTCATCTACTTTACCCTACCTTTCCCAACTTTACCCAACCTTTCCCAATCTACCTTAACCAAACTTTACTCAATATTTCCCAACCTTACCCAACGTCACCTATCATAATCTTATTCGTTCCCATACCTATTGGGGACTCCTCACTTCCCCTTATTTTATTGAACATCTCACCAAAACCAGACCTATTACATCCTACTTTCCTACATGAACCTTCAAGGTTGGTGATCGTTTCCTCAAGGAAAACCTACATTGACCAAATGTTGGACCCCTAGATTATTGACCAGGTATGAAGGTGTGTAGGCACACAAGGTCCTAGTTATGGAATGGCATGCAAGGAAAATGCATGTAAGAGAAGGGTTTAGGGAATCCCGTAGCACGTAAGACACATGAAGGGATCGGGACTTAGTTATTTTGATGTCTGGAGTAGAACACATGAAAAGCATGACCCAGTTGTGCGTGGATAAGATGCCAACCAGCGTAGGTTGGCCCAGAAGGATAATGCATGCGATAGAATCTTCTAGAAGAACATGATGGGATAAAGTGGAAAGCTCAGGCCTGGAGAAGCATGCTCGCATGGAGGACCACATTCAGACACTTGGTAATGGATCCGAGGGTCTTTGGAGGGCGAGTTAGAAGTCCAGAAAGCTATGAATACAAGCACCTACGAGAGACAGAAGAGATCCATAGAGAGTGATCGGAGCTCTCGAAATGCTATGAGGACTCACAAGTGGATAGTTGTATTCGGGAGATAATGCATTAGGAGTGGGGGTTGTAAATTTTATTTTTGGTAATTTAGTTACATTAAGTCCAGTGCAATGCATGATTGCAGTCTACTTCTTTGTGACCCTCTGTAATGGTTCCATGGATGTAATAAGGTTTCTTGTTATAATATATACATGAATATCAATGATTCTGATGCATACTTCTCTCTTATGAGTTCTCTTTCCTTTCATGCTAAGTATGGATGATTGTATATTTCTTTCTATCATAATACATGTTATGGATTCTATTAAGTACTTTTTCTGAAATAATGGCAAGGATCTAGAGGCTGTTCTGAGCCCTACAATTCTTGTATGTCCTAATTTCCCTTATGAAATCTCTTACACAAATCATAGATGATGTTTCCCACTAAAATCACATAAAAAAGAGACTCGGTAGCCACGCATGCCTTGGGTGAGTGCTCAGCTTTCGTTGGGTGATAGGTCGGCACGTATCGAGTTCTTTTTTTATGATAGGTGTAAAAATGACTACATCTTCATACCATTGCGGGACCTCTTTTCAAAGTTATAGTGGGATTTAACATACATCATGATTTATGTAAGAGTAATGAGTGAGCGGTTAATGTCAGAAAGTTTTGAATAATGGTTTAAGAGCATGAAGGATGAATTTTCTTAGAGATTTAGTCTTGGACTTGAGTTTGATGCACATAGATGGGTAGAAGATAATCTCTACAACGATCTGTATGAGACATTTTTTTGTTGCTTCCCTATGGAGCTGTATGAATGGATCTCAACCTATGCATCTAGATCAACTTGGCATTATGGATCACATGTGTGGACCCAAGAAGAATACCAAAGGTTGTAGGATGTAGATCTGACATGGACCCATGTTGTGGATCATTGGTGGAAAGGAGTATTGGCTAGCTACACTTTGGAGTACACCATTTCCACGTATCCCTATCCAGAGGTTGCTAATTTTGAGTTTCTGAGGGAGCCCAGAGGATCATTTCTACATGTTGTCCCACTGGCTTTAAAGATCTTGATGATTACCATGATTTTAGAGGCTTTCCCAATGGCTAGCTAAACCATTTTGAGCACTGGGTGAGGAAGCTAGAGTGGACGAAGATGACAAAAATTGCGGAAGAAAAAGAAAGGGAGGAGAGATAACTCAAGTATGATGAAGCATGTGAAAGGGAGATTACTAGAAAATGTGAGGTTGCAGGTGTGATGGATGTACGGTGGCAGACATTACGAGAAGGATTTGAGGTTCACGCTAAGGACATGGAACCTAAGCAGATATGTAACCCCATCTTGTCAAGTGCGTGAGAGAAACCTCTTCAACTTCTGATGAGAGTTTGTCATGTGGAGAAAGAAGAACTATTGGTGTGCATATGAGCCCACCTAGTGACTAGACCTTGGCACTTGGTTTTCTAGATCAGGGGGATAATATTGCTAATCCAATTGGTTACATTGGAGGTGATCATTCTACACCCAAGAGGTATAATTTCTCATTTAGAACTTCTATGGCTACAAACACCAGCCCAGTGTTAGGAATTTTTGAGAAAGTTATAGGCACACAAGCGTTTGGTCTCATGTCTGGGAGTGGTGTGGGGTATACTAATGGCAATGGGGCATTTTCATAGACAATGGGTACGTAGCTCGGTGGGCGTGGAGACCCTTGGCATGACTACTTCAAGACCTAGTGGGCCTAGTGGATCTAGTAGTTTAGGACTTGGTGAATCGGTGGTGGAGAAAATACAGGTGGAAACTAAGGATCTGGAAGAGGAGGATTTGGGACCCAACCACCCCCACAAGTTTTCTTTGAAATGTCTCTATATTTTCCTGATTATAGAGGTATTGAGGATGTTGCGGAACATGTTCACAAGTGTGAACTGCTATGGCACGCGAAGGGTATCACAACCCCATAACGGAAGGCTAGTCAGTTTGTAACCACGTTGCAAGGGCACACGCATAGCTGGTATAGGAAGTATGACCCTCATCAAACAGTGGTGGACTATACTACCTTAAAGAATACATTCTTGGTAGAATTCCACATTCTTGAGTTTGAGTAGAAGAGCATTAGCGCTTTGAAGGAGATTCAATAAGGAATGACAGAGATAGTGTGTGAGAGTATGATTCGCACTTTAAAAATCTCATGTCTAAAGTATCATATGATATTCACCCTTCACAAAGCATGCTCAGTGGTTTATTGGAGGGTTGATCACCCCTTTTAGAAGAGCCTTATCTCATAAAAATTTTACTGAGACCCACGTGAGGCATTAGAGGCTACCCTGTGTGCCAAAATTGTTGGTAGTGTTGATACTAGTGTTAGCCTATTCTTGGAGGCTTAGATTATTCTATAGCCAAGTAGTTGGAAAAATTGTCTGTGAACTCAGCCCATGGGACTCACGGTGGTTTTTGGTGCATAGATTGTGAGATAGAGGGGCACGTTAAGGATAATTTCCCCCAAAGGACATAGTATACGTTGTGGTAGTAGATTATGAAATTTTTCATGGGGACCATGATGCGAGTAGGTGCCCCTTGCTATAGCACGTAATTAGGAAGAATGTATCTTGTTACTACAAGATTTACACTTCTACAACCCATGATACTAAGGACTATAGGCTCATTGATCAGATCCATGAGGCCATTGATCATGGGGTGCACCAAACTAGCATTACCCGTAGTTCCAAGGGTGATATTCACTATTATAAGGAGCACGCAGATGGAGGCATGCACGGAAGAGGTTTTTGAGGAGGATTCCATGGTCATGGTAACTCGCAAGGGAGGAAGGAGTGAGTTCTCGCGTGGAACCTATTTCAATTGTGGATCTACGGAACATTACAAATGTGAATTCCTAGACCTGTTGCAGTGCTCGTGGTGTAGGAAGAAGCATAAGTATGAGGAGTGCCTGGAATTATTTAAGCATATGAATCAGCAGCACCGGAAGGACAAGGGTGCTGCAATGGTTAGTATTAAGAAGGTAGATAAAGTGGATGCCTTAGTAACATGGGATGCAGGTTTGGAGCCTGTCTTGGTAACAATAAGGGCAGAAGTTGCACATGCAAGAGAGATACCAAGATAGAGGAACCTAGTTTCAAGGGAGGAGGTCATTCATGGAAAATATCCAGACCCCGCGCATCAAAAGGATATATATCAGGACACCATGGATGTCATTCAAAGATTACAAGGGGAAATCCAATGTCTAAAGGAGCAATCTAGGAGGGAGGAACAAGGAAGGAGAGTTGAGGTGCCAAAGGATGACCTGGATGAGGTCAAGGAGGTGTGTAGAATGCTAAGGTAGGAGAATATCATTCCCTTTCTAGGATCATGGTTGAGAGAGAAGGTACCACACACCGGAGGAGAGTGTGAGAGGTAGGTCTTACATGCAAACCTTCCCCCTCACAACCTCGACTATGATAAGGAGATCATGTTGAATGTAGTTGTAGATGGATGGCTCCTCAGTAATATCCTCATTGACACATGCATGGAGGTTAATGTTCTAACTTTAGATGCATGACATCAAATGGGAAGACCTACATTATAGCCATCTTCAAATGTTTTATATATGGAAAACAAAACTAAGGAAATGCCCATCGGTATCTTAAAGGATGTAGCTATTACTATCCAGGGAGTTAAGTTTACTGGGGACTTTGAAGTCTTGGTGCTCACCGAGGTGGATAATTTCCCAACACTACTTGGGTGCCCTTGGTGTTATAAGAACAATGCGGACCTTTGGTTCAACAAAGGGTACATCAGATTTGAGAACAAGGAGGAATGAGTCATTATACCCCTGGCTGATGGGAAGTCGACACCCTATATTGAACCGTTGGGGGAAGAGGTTCTAGACAGGATATATGTGCACTCAATCAGAGACCCAGAGATGATACACCCTACTAACAGGGTTATCCAGTTTGAATATACTTAGTCAGTAAGTGATACCACTAGTCTAGCATGTGAAAATTGGGCACATGGGACTTATGAATTGATGAGATGAAAGTTAAGAGGGTCGGTGACCAAGGTAAAAAGATGTGCACGGTTCGGTGTCTTGGAGGAAAAGAACTACCCAAGTATTCAGGAGGAGCCTTCCCTGAGATCTTTCTACAAGAGGTGGAAGCTCAGTGGAAAAATGAGAAGGAATGGAGAGGGATGCTAAGTTATGTCTTTCTCAAAGACATCGAGAAGACGGTGGTGGGCTACACATCAAGAGAGCCTTTTAGAGTGGCGCAAGATAAGAGTTTCTCTCTCTATCAGATTTTCTAAGAGCAATGTGCCCACCATCATCAAGGAGTACCATGGGAAGGATCCCACCTCTTTCCATATCTAGGAGTGTGAATGGGTTTGGAGAGAAGGTGTGGAAGCCTTTTACCATCCCTCTGGGTGCACAAGTTGTATTCTACACTTTAGGGTTGCGCACGCGCATGGTATATTCATTCGGAGACACGCCACTAGACAAGGAATTGGCAAGATCTCATAGCTAACCTTATTCAAACCTTTGAGTATCGAAGTACCAAACCATCAATTGATAAGGCCTTGCAGGGTATCAAGTGCCTTATCATGGGGGATAGTGCCATGATGGAAGATAGGCTGTTGGAATTACTAGGTGAACCAGGATTGGAGGCGCACTTTCAAGAAGAAGTACAAGAAAAAGAAGAGTTACAACTTGAGTGCACTTGTTTGGAAAAATAAAAAGGAAAGTTTGTGTATGTGATTGATGGAGATGAATCAAAATCTTGGATGTTAACCATTCTGTAGGGATGCGCGAGGTAGTGGAAAGTGTTGATACTTACACGTGCACCTACCATGAACCCTTAAAGACAAAGAAGGTTAACATCAGTTCAGGAGAAGAACCTAAGGAAGCTATTATTGGAGATTACTGGTCAAAGAAGGAAGTTTCTAAGATCATTGATCTACTACGTGAATTTGAGGATTTATTCTCGCGGGTACCATGAGCTCAAAGGTGTTCATCATTCCTTGGGGGAGATGAAGATAAAACTGAAGGAAGGTGCACACCGGTTAGAAAAGGCCCTACCAAATGAATCCCAATTTGTGTGTGAAAGTTAAGTAGGAGATAGAAAAAATGATAGCTCTCGGGATCATTGAGGCAATGGAAGAATTAGAACGGAGAAGTCCAATGGTAATCAACATCAAAAATCATGGGTGAATTAGGATATGCATGGATTATAGGGAATTAAATGTAGTTTGTGTCATTGATCCTTTCTCGACCCCCTTCACTAAAGAAATTTTGGAAGGAGTCATTGGGCAAAAAGTTTATTCCTTTACGGATGGATTTTCGAGTACCACTAAGTCTAGATTGTAAAGGAGGACCGGGGAGAAGATGAATTTCACCACCGAGTGGGGAAGTTTTGCATATACAGTCATGCCCTTTGGGTTGAAGAATGCACCTACTATTTTTTCACGCATAGTGGTGCAAACATTCTAGGACTTCATTTATAACTTTCTTGGTCTATTTGGATGATTGGACAGAGTGTATGGTCAGTTAAAGACCATTTTGACAATTTAAGCTTAATGTTTGAGAGGTGTAGGTAGTTGAGGATATCCCTCAACATTAATAAGTGTGTGTTTTCTACACTCTTTGGGACTCTATTGGGACATATCATATGTAGGGTGGGCTTCTTGGTAGATCCCGCTAAAGTTTTAGTTATTGTGGGATTAGGGGAGCCTACTAGCTAGAGTGCAGTGCATAGATTCCTTGGGCATATGGGATATTATAGGAAATTCATTAAGGGATATGCCAAGATCATCATGCCTTGAGAAGAGCTGCTTAGACATAAAAGTGCCTTCTATTGGGGAGAGGCACAACAAAGGGCATTTGATACATTAAAAGATAGGCTTGTCACCGCACCTATATTACATTTTCCCTCTTGGGATAAGCCCTTTCATGTCCATGTAGATGCCTCAAGGACCACCATTGGAGTAGTGCTTACACAACCAGGTGAAGGGATTATTGATCATCCTCTATGTTTTGCAAGTAGGAAGCTAACACCAGCAGAGTAGAATTATACCACAACTGAGCATGAGGCATTGTCAATGATCTACGTGCTTTTCAAGTTTAGGCAATATCTGCTGGCAACACCCTTTGTGTTTTACACTAACCACATGGCATTAAAGTATTTAGTGAACAATCCTATTCTACAAGGGCGCATATGTCGGTGGGTGTTTTTATTTCAAGAGTTTGAGTTTACCATTGTAGTAAATCCTGGGAAAAGTAATTATGGGCCGATCATCTATCAAGGATTGATTTAAGGGAGGATGCATAGAGTATTAAGGAAACAATTCTAGAAGTGCAACTATTTATTTTGTGGCACGTTCCCTCGAACTTGGAAGAGATTTAGTATTTTTAAAGGAAGGTGTGGTGCCAGAAGGAATGAAGACTTTAGAGAAAAATCAATTGGCCATATGCGTGCCCTACATTTTAATCAGTGGAGGCTTATACAAGTTGGGACTCGATGAAGTTTTGTGCAAGTGTGTATTAGAGTATGAGCATTTGGCCATCATGGAGGAAGCACACGAAGGAAGTGTAGGTGGGCATTGTGGAATTGATGCCACCATGCATAAGATATTAATGGTAGGTTTGTGGTGGGAAACCTTGTATAAGGATTGTAAAGACTATTGTAAAGCATGTGACCATTTTCCATGCATTAGTAAACCAGGAAGGAGAGATGAAATGCCTTTGCACCCTATCCCTAGCATGGATCCTTTTGAAAATTGGGCTAAAGACTTTGTAAGACCTATTGCACACCAGATAAGACACATACGACTAGGTCACGTTATGTCATCACTTACAAGGATTATCGACAAGGCAGGCAGAGGTAGCTCTGACTAAAAATTACACAAAGCACCCACAGTAGCAAGGTTCTTGTGGGAGAACATTATCACGAGGTATGGGTGTCCATTGAGTTTGACCAGTGATAGGGGTACGCATTTCTTGAATGAGAGCATGAGGATCATGTTATCAAAGTTCATGGTGGCTCATCACAAGACTATGCCCTATCACCCACAAGCAAATGGAACTGTGGAAGCATTCAACAAAATACTGAGTCATACCATGACCAAAATTTTTGATATCGGAAGACAATATTGGGATGAAAAAGTATCGCAGTGATTGTGGGCTTACACGACAACGTATAAAAGGTTAAACAAAGACATGCCTTTTAGGTTGTGTTTGGCGCTGGAAGTTGTTTTTCGGTTGAATTTATGTTTTCTTCTCTCGCAAATAGTGCGTGTAGGATGGTTAGGTGATGAACAAGCCTTTGGAAGAAAGGATTGATAAGTTAATGAAACTAGATGAGACACGATCACTCGCCAGGTGGAGCCAAACAACAAAAAAGCAAAGCGAGAAGGCTTGGTATGATCGCCACATTAGAAACAAAAAGTTTGAGATTGGGTAGATGGTTTTACTATATGATTCTAAGTTTCTGCGCCATCTGGGAAGTTAAAAGTCCATTGGTTGGGTCCTTACACAATCTCGTACATCCTTGATATAGGCGTGTTCCAGCTTATAAGTGGTGGATGGGAAGAAGTTGCCTGGACACTTAAATGGGAGTAAGATGAATCCCTACTATAAATAAGTCTTCTTGGTGTTTGTAAATAAGGTAGTTTTTCTAGTTAGCTTAGATATTTCCTTTATGCATTCCCTTTCTTGTGTTTCCTTTCACATTGTTGTTTTGTTTTGCATCTAGGGTTCCAGTAACCTTATTGCTACTTTAGGGAATTAGTGAGTGCACAAAGGACTACACATCATTTTAAGTGTGGGAAGGAGAAATGTGAAGGAGTGCATGGTTAGAGTACCAAGGAAGTGTGTCAAAAAAATCCCTATTGAATGGCCCTGTTGAAAGAGGTGTATGGAGAGAAAAGATGAAAGGATGGTTAGGGCCAGGAAAAAACTACTTTTATATCCCACGAACTAAGGAGGAGAAAGCGCATTAAGCAACACAAGGTAGGCAAGAGCAAAAATTAGGACAAAATAAGTGCCTTCGATGTTGGTTATGCGCGCACAAGAGTCTCTTGTCATGTTGGATTGATTGCAAGCCGGAAGGTTGGAGGGGTTTTCACGCGGGTTGGTCATGTGAGTGAAAGCGATGAAGACAGGATTTGTTTGAAAAATCTGCATTAAATGAAAAAAGTATTATGGTAGGTGAAGTAGCATTTAATGTTTGAAGAGAAAAAAATCTATAAGTAAAGGGTTGAGGAAATTTCATTTTCACTCCAAGAAATGAGAAAGAAGTGAGTTTTACAAACTAGGGTTTCTACATTCGATAGTGTGAAAGAAAGATTTGTTAGGAAATAAGAGATAAAATATGCGGAATAATCCCTTACAGAATCACAATTGTAGAAACTAATATGTAGAAAATATTACAGATCTCAAATAAAAGTGTAGAATAAATAACACAACACAAAGAGATAATATTTAACATGGTTCACCCAATATGGGCTACATCCACCAAGAATCACTTGCTCAAATTTTATTACAAGCCTCCACTCTCTCAATACAATACCCAGATCTGTTTAGAGCTATGCTCAACAAACTCTACAGAATTCACACACAAATTCAAAGCACATCTACAATACATTTGCTTGTTTATCTATCATATGCATAAGACCATATAAATAGACAATTGCTTAAGTAGTTTGATACAAAACCGTGGGTATCAAAACCATGGGCAAAACCGTGGGTATCAGAATAATGGGCAAAAAACCATGGGTATCAAAACAATGGGTACCGAAAAAACCATGGGCCCAAAAATAGCCCATAACGGCTACCCATTACCCATGGGTTAATAAACCACCCATGAAAATTTGCTTCGGGGCTTCAACCCCAACCCCCTTCCATCGGGGGGGCTTCACCCCCCAAACCCCTTGACCCGCTCACCGGCAAGCAGGACCACCGTAAAAATACTGGAGTGTAACACATAGAAGGTGTACCACACTCTAACATGAAAATAGGCTCCACAAACATAACAATCTCCCACTTGGAGACTGATTTCCACTGAGAAAGATTTTTAACCCTTCACTGTCATCTGTGAAGGCCAACCAAATATGAACATAGCATTAGTTTATCCCTTGTGACCACCTTGGTCGTCATGTCTACAGGATTCTAACTAGTATGAATCTTCTCCAACTTCAACTTATCTTCTTCCAAAGCTGTCCTAATAAAGTGATATCAAAACTATATATGCTTCATCCTAGAGTGGAAATCAGAGTTCTTAGCTAGGTGTATAGCACTCTAACTATCACTTGTGCAACTTACATTCTTTATGCTTATACCCCAACTCCTCAAGCAATTTTTGTAACCAAATCATCTCTTTGCTTGCCTCTGTGGCAGCAACATACTCAACCTCCGTGGTTGATAAAGCCACCAGCTTCTGTAGTCGTGAAATCTAGCTCACTGCTGTCCCACCTATAGTGTAAATATAACCTGTCATGCTCCTCATGTTGTCAACATCTCCAGCCATGTCTGAATCTACATAACCATGTAAAGTGGTGTCGATCCATCAGTAGCACAAAAGCTGTCCCCATGGTCCCTCTCAAATGTCAAAGGATCCACTTTACTGCTTGCCAATGCTCTTTACCTAGATCACTCATAAATCTTCTCATAGCTCCCACAACATGGGCAATATCAGGCCTAGTGCACACCATAGCATACATCAAAATTCCAACCTGTGATGAGTAAGGTACCATGGACATCTGGTTTCTTTCCTTCTCTATCTTGGGACACTACTCCTTTGATAACTTAAAATGGCCTGCCAAAGGAGTCCTAACCGGTTTAGCATCTTGCATGTTAAACCTATCTAATACCTTCTTAATGTACTCTTCCTGAGATAAAGTTAGCTTCCGTTCCTTCATATCCCGAGTTATCCTCATACCAAGGATTTGTCTAGCTACCCCCAAATCCTTCATATCAAAGGATTCACTTAGTTGTTTCTTGAGTACTTTTATTTCCTGCATGTTTTTACCTACAACCAACATGTCATCAACATACAAACACAGGATAATATAACTTCCATCCTCAAATTTCTTTGTATACACACAATGGTCAGAATGACATCTAATATAACCTTTCTCTATCATGAAGCTATCAAACTTCTTATACCATTGACGTGGAGCTTGTTTCAAGCCATACAAGCTCTTCTTCAGTTTGCACACTATCTCCTCTTTACCTTTGATTTCATATCCTTCTGGTTCCTGCATATATAGCTCCTCCAAATCACCATGGAGAAATGCAGTCTTTACATCTAACTGTTCTAAGTGTAAGTCTTCTGCTACCACAATTCCAAGAACAGTTCTGATAGAAGTCATTTTTACTACAGGAGAAAAAATATCATCAAAATCTATACCTTGTTTCTGTGCAAACCCCTTGACCACCAACTAGGCCTTATATCTTTTCTTTCCTCCTTCATCTTTAACTCTATACACCCACTTGTTCTGCAATGCTCTTTTTCCTTTTGGTAGCTTCACCAAATCCTAAGTCTAGTTCTCCATGAGAGACTTATGCTCCTCATCCATGGTTTGCTCCCATTTCTTCCTAGCATCTACCTGCATTGCTTCATCAAAGCTCTTTGGCTCTCCACTATCAGTGAGTAATAAATAATAAAGAGAAGGAGAAAAATGTTTAGGTTCTCTTCTTACCCTAGAAGACCTCCTCAATATAGGAGTTTGGGGTTCTATTGAGGGTTCCTGAACTGATTCATGTGTCACTTTCCCATTCGGAAGATCCTCTACCGCTACATATTCTTTCTTGGATTCTTCCATGTTTTCCTGCAACTGCTGCTTATACATGACTTTCTCATTAAATACCACATCCCTAGATCGAATGATTTTCTTGTCCTTAATACTCCAACATTTATATTCAAAGTCATCACCACCATAACCAATGAAAGTATATTTTTCTGATTTAGCCTCTAGCTTGGTCCTATCATCCTTGTCTATATGAACAAACACCTCACATCCAAAGACTCTAAGAAATGAATAATCAACTTTCTTACCATACTAAGCCTCCTTAAGTATGCCTCCATCCAAGGCACTTGAGGATCCTCTGTTTATCAAGTACACAAGCTTGTGCTCACCGCTTTTGGCCAAAAAGAAAGAGGCAGTCCTACATGTATCCTCATGCTCCTAGCACGTTCCATTATTGTTTTGTTGATCCTTTCTAATACCCCGTTCTGCTTTGTAGAATTCCTGGAATCATCTTTTTCCTGCGGATTCCATTCTTAAAACAATAATCATCAAATTCATTGCTGCAATACTCCCCTCCATTATTTGACCTGAGACATTTTAGCTTAAGACCTGTTTCATTCTCTACCAAGGCTTTCCATTTAACAAAAGTATCAAATATATCAAATTTTTTTCTAATACAATAAACCCAAACTTTCCTTGTTGTATCATTAATAAAAGTAACATAATAACTTGAACCCCCAAGAGATGATACCTGAGTTGGCCCCCACACATCAGAATGTACCAACTCTAACTTACTCTATTTCTTCATAGGTCCAACCTTGAGAAACCTTACTCGCTTCTGTTTCCCATATATGCAGTTCTCACAAAAATCCAAACCTATTTCTGTATATCCAGGAAAATTATTCTTTATGATGTCCATGCCCTTATGGCTCATATGACCGAGCCTATAGTGCCATAATGTTGTATCTACATCTGAAGCCACAAGATTACAATCATTAGTACTATCAGTGGATAAATACAAGGTTCCAACCTTCTTACCTCTTGCCACCACAAGAGCACCCTTGGTAACCTTCCAAGAGTCAGCTATAAATATCACAGTATAACCATCACTTCCCAATTTCCCCACCGATATCAAATTTCTCCTTAATGTAGGCACATGTATGACATCCTTCAATAGCCATGTATTCCCATTCTGCATCTTAACCTAAACAGAACCTTTTCCAACTATACTGCAAGGCTCATCATCACCAAGAAAAACATGCCCAAAATCCCCTTGAACATAATCAAAAAATAATGCTTATATGGAGTAGCATGAAAAGAAGCCCCTGAATCTAAAACCCAAGATTCAGTAATATTATGCAAAGAAAGAATCAAAGCATCCTGACATACATTACCCGATGCCACATTTGCCTCCTTGTTTTCTTCCTGTTGTTTCTTCTTGTCTCAAAGCTCCCAACAGTCCTTCTTTACATGCCCAGACTTTCCATAGTTCCAACATATAATCTTTCTCTTGGATTTTGACCTTGCCCGATCTTTCGATTTTCCATGGTTTCCTCTATTCTTCTATCTCCCTTTAGTTTCCATTGTCAAAGAATTCCCTGAAGTAGAAGATTCCCTGAGCTTTTTCTTTACATTTCCTCACTTAGAATCACCCCTACAACATCCTCAAACTTTAAATTCGAGTTAGCTGGAACCGAGTTGCTTACCGCCATTACCAGGCTATTCCAACTTTTAGGTAAAGAGCACAGAATTAATAAAGCCCTAACTTCTTCATCAAATTCTATTGTAACTAAAGCTAGCATATTCACAACCATATTGAAATCATTTAAATGATCTGCTACTGAACTATTCTCATACATCTTCATATTAAACAACTTTTTCATTAAAAATATCTTGTTAGAGGTAGAGGGTTTTTCATATAACTTCCCTAATGCATCCATTAGATCTTTTGTCGTCTTTTCCTTTGAAACATTAAATAATACCGAAGATGCAAGACACAACTGGATCATTCCAAGTGCCTTCCGATCCAACAAATCCCATTCCGCATCTGTCATACTCGAGGGTTTGTTCACCTTCTCAGACAGCGGAGTATAAAGATCCTTCTGATAAAGGTAATCTTCCATCTGCATCTTCCAAAGACTGAAATTCTACCCGTTGAATTTATCAACCCTAGATCTTCCATCATCTGCCATAGCTCCCACTCAAGCTAAAAACTTTCCCTATGATTCAACACTTCAGCAAACCAAACTAGGCTCTGATACCAATTGTTAGGAAATAAGAGATAAAATATGTGGAATAATCCCTTACAGAATCGCAACAATAGAAACTAATATGCAGAAAATATTACAGATCTCAAATAAAAGTGTAGAATAAATAACACAACATAGAGAGACAATATTTAACATGGTTCACCTAATATGGGCTATGTCCACCAAGAATCACTTGCTCAGATTTTATTACAAGCCTCCACTCTCTCAATACAATACCCAGATCTGTTTGGAGCTATGCTCAACAAACTCTACAGAATTCACACCCAAATTCAAAGCACATCTACAATACATTTTCTTGTCTATCTATCATATGCATAAGACCATATAAATAGACAATTGCTTAAGCAGTTTGATACAAAACTGTGGGTATCAAAACCATGGGAAAAACCGTGGGTATCAAAACAAAGGTAAAAAAACCATGGGTATCAAAACAATGGGTACCGAAAAAACCATGGGCCCAAAAACAGCCCATAATGGTTACCCATTACCCATGGGTTAATAAACCACCCATGAAAATTTTCTTCGGGGGCTTCGCCCCAAACCCCCTTCCATCGGGGGGGCTTCACCCTCGAAACCCTCGACCTGCTCACCGGTGAGCGGGACCGCCGTAAAAATACCCGAGTGTAACACATAGAAGGTGTACCACACTCTAACATGAAAACATGCTCCATAAACATAACAATATCTATGAGATTGAAGTCTCGAGAAGCCGTTTGATTTTGCAAACCAAAAGGAAGGGGTTACACGAGTGTGAAAAAGAAAGGTTGTGAGGAAGCGCCATCTTTTGGAAGTTTTATCCTAGTTAGGGTTTGACAAACTAGGGCATGGGTTCAAGAGGGTTTTTATCATAGGTTTGAGATCGGAGGCTGGAAGAAGTGAAAGAATAGAGTAACAAGGAGGGAGTGAAGTGATAGGAGGACCTTGAAAATGGCACCCAAGAAAGGAAAGGGCAAGGGTAATGGCAAGCAGCAAGAACCCGACGTGAACACGAATGGAGAATGGTATGTAGAGATGCAATACCCGGATGGGGTAATAATGAGTAAGGAGTGGGAGTCCCACCGAGAAACGTTCTGTGAGTGATTATAAGCGCCAAACAAACATGATCGAGAAAGAAATGGCATGGAGTTAGTGTACCCCATAAACAAATGGATACCAGAGGGCTTGCCCATCTACAATGATGATGTTAAGGTCAAATTGGAGAAGGCAGGGTTGTTGTAACTCTATGAGTTTCCCTATTTTGGAAAACCAGAATGCCTATACCAATGGATAATGTCATGGGTACATGAATATTACTTCCATTTTGCAGGGCGCAAGATGTGCATTACTCCCTAACTCATCTCTCAGTTCATAGGCCTCATATGTGAAGGAAACAACTTAGAGGATGACCTGAGTGACAAGGAGGTAATTCAGAAACCATCAATGAATATGCCTACAAGAAGGGGTCAAGGTACTACGACATCTCTGACATCAAGGACCTAGTGATGAAAATGGCTCACATCTGGTAACAAAGCTGAATGGCCAAGAGAGATGGACCCAGGTCAATAAACCTTGGTTACATGTCTGCAGGAAGATTGCAGAAGGCACCATTTACAACTTATCTACATACATCGCGGAGGAAATTGTCTGTTGCACAAAGGAGGGGGACAAAATCCTCTTTAGAAACATCTTTCTAACCATTATTATTGGAGATTAGAGTGCCTGACACATTGGAAAAATTTATATGGGAGTACCCTACTAAGGATCCTTCGCTCGTGAAGATATTTGAGAAGTATGCCTGTGACACAATGACAACACCCCACAAGGCGCGACTGGAGAAGTGGTATACATGCTTGAGGAACATGTTTGAGGCAGAGTGGAGGATCCCTAAACAACTTCTAGTAGTCACTGGGGAAGCCAAATTTGTAGTATATCAACATTTCTACCTAGGTAGGTTCAGGCTGATAGATGAATCATGGAGCCCATGGTGTAAGCTTCCCTTCACTTTCATAGCTCAATACTTCCAAGTGGGAGTAAATAGATTCAAGGAATCCAAGAAGATGAAGCTGGAACTAGGTATTTTGGACTGGGAGCACAGAGAGATGTGAAAAGGTTGAACTACCTCGGTGGCAAGTGCGCGTATGTGGAAAGGTACATGTCGTATGAGGTCCATATGACAAGGCTAATGATGCTACCCATTGCAAGAGGATTTGCGGCACGCATATACCTCCGTATAAGTACCAAGTTTGAGATGGGTGTGTACTTGGAGAATGATGTCTCCATGCTTGATGATCCCATGGGTAGGAAGAAGCCCTCACCCAAGAAGAGGGGAAGAGAAGAAGAAGAAACACCAAGAGAGCAGATCGCTTAGACACGGTGAGCATGTTGGTAATGAGCGCCAAGCCTAGTACTTACACGTTGAGAAATAAGTCCTTGGTGAAGGAGAAGACACTAGAAGTGGAGGCACCTAGGAAACCCCTCACCAAGGAAAACTCGCCAGAGGAAGAGGAAGAGGCCGAATCCTGTTAAGGAGCCACCTCTCAAGAAAAAGAAGAGGATGGAGGAGGAAGATGACTTGGAGGAGACCAACAGCCTGGAGAAGTACATGGGTAGAAGGGAAGATCAGAGTGAAGAAGATGACAGCAAGGAGGATGAGCCTGAAAGAGACCAAGAGCCACATGTTTTTCAGCATGTACAACTCAGGAGAAGAGAGCAGGGAAGAGAAATAGAAGTTAGTATTCATGCGGCGCAAGAGTACCCAGGATGAGGAAGGCACCCAAGACATGGGAAAGATTGAGGATGTTGGTCAAGGAAAATCAAGAAGCCATAAGCTTCACAAAGGAGAAGATCACTGAGGTGGCAAAGAGAGAGGCAAAGAAAATTCTCGAGGCCTTAGTAGACAAAGAGTTGGAGCGCAGCACTGACATACAAATGTGAAGGAAGGAAAGGAAGAAAAAATTGAAAAGGAGCATGACAACATGGGAGGAGGTCCTGCTCTAATGGTAAATTTATGCAAAGGCATGCGCTTGGGTAGGAGGACCCTTGATACAGAACAAAGACAAGTGATGGGTTACGTTGATGACTCAAAGAAGGTGCTACGCGCGTGGTTCCAGAGCATTGTACCCACAAAAAGGATTTTAGCCATGGGGTTATTTGAAAAGGAGGGTGCATACCCCATAATGAAGAATATGCTCTCGGGGCATTTGAATCCCATATTGACGAGCCGAATTTGAAGTCTCACAAGGAGTGATCATCATATTACTAGAGTCTAATGGAGCCAATCCCTTGGTAAATTCCCAAGAACTCTCGGATGAGCAAATCTGTAACATGCTCAATAAGGTTGTGGTTGAGACAGAGGCTAGGCTCTTTGTGTAAAATGACAATATAAGAGCACTAGAGGGAAAGTTAGGAAAGAAAGAAGAGGAACGGCAGAGAAGGCCAAGAGCTTGAAATAGGAAGAATTGATTAGTGCACAGCTAAGGTGCGAGTTAATGGATGAGAAGAAAAAGGTGTAGGAAGTATACAAGTAGGTGGAGTCTATCAAGAGCACCATCCTTTTAAAGCACCCATACCAAGCACCACCCACACGAATTATGCATACATTATATAATGCTTAGAAGCTCTAACACATGTCCTCACCATAGAAATGACCTTTGGCCCTAAATTCTGCGCAGAGGAAGTGGCCACGCGCTTAAACGAAAAGGACAAGTTGAGGGTGGTAGCACTCGTTGTTGAGTATAGCAAGGTGCTCGTGGAGGTTAAAATCACTGCCCAATCTGTTGAGGCTACATATGATACTTGCGCAGATAGGGATAAGGTAACAAGCACCTTGGTCACCACACTCAAAGTACAGCTGAAGGAGTTCCAAGAAAATAACAAAGGAAAAACAGGCGAGAGGGACAAGGTTCTTGCCAAAGTGGAAAGAAAATCTGAGGCAATTGAAACATTAAGGGGTTCAATCAAGGCCTAGCTGAAAGAAATATACCCTTAGATTACCAAGAGGATGGACACACTCGAAGACCTAGGAAAGGAGATGGAGAAGATCGTTGACACTTTGGGCACCCAGGGTATTGGCCTAAGTTTTGATGAGGTGAGCATCCTGATCGGCGACCTCTGTCAGAAGGCACAGAGTGAGGTCGACATATGGAACAAGCTAGAGGTAGACTTATGGAAGGATTTTCCTAGCTTGCTAAGTTGATGCCCCCCATTCTTCTTTCTTCCCCAATTCTTTCATCCCTTTATACTTTTACAAATAATAAGACTATACCTTGGTTCCTTAAAGTAGCATACATCTTGGTTAAGTGGAGTGTTTCGGTGGATATAGAAACGAGGCATAGTGTGGGGTGATGTTAGACCCTAGATTATTGACCAAGTATGAAGGTGCGTAGGAACACAAGGTCCCAAATATGGAATGGCACGCAAGGCAAAGGCATGCAAGACAATGGTTTAGGGAATCTCGTAGCACGTGTGACATGTGAAGGGATCGGAACTTAGTCATTTTGGGCGTCCAGAGTAGAACATGTGAAAAGCATGACCCGGTTACACATGGATAACATGTCACCTATTGTGAGTTGGTCCAGAAGGAGCATGCCTACAACAAAATCTTCTAGAAGAACATCATGGGATAAATTTGAAAGCTCATGCCTGGAGAAGCATTCTCGCATGGAGGACCACATTTGGACACTTGGCACCGGATCTGAGGGTGCTGGAGGGTGAGTTGGTAGTCCAGGAAAGCTATAAATACAAGTGCCTACAGAGACAGAAATAGATCCATAGAGAGTGAGTGGAGCTCTGCAGAAATGCTATGAGGACTCTATCAAGTGGATATTTGTATTCGAGAGAGGATGCATTAGGCTTGGGGGTTGGAAATTTTCTTTTTAGTAGCTTTGTCACATTAAGCCCGGTCTGATGCATGACTGTGATCTCGCTTCTCTGCGACCCTCTGTAATGGTTCCATGGATGTAATAAGGTTGCATATTATAATATATACATGAATATCAATGATTCTGATGCATAATTCTCTCTTATGAGTTCTCTTTCCTTTCATGCTAAGTATGGATGCTTGTATATTTCTTTCTGTCATAATAGATGTTATAGATTCTGTTAATTACTTTTTCTGAAATGACTGCAAGGATCTAGAGGCCATTCTAAGCCCTACGGTTCTTGTATGTCCTAATTTCCCTTCTAAAATCTCTTACACAAATCATAGATGATGTTTCCCACTAAACTCACATAAAATAGAGACTCGGTACCCGTTCGTGCCTCGGGTGAGCACTCAGATTTTGTTGGGTGATAGGTCAGGCACACATGGGGTTCCTTTCTTTTGTGATAGGGGTAAAAATGACTACACTAAATCTAAGAAAACTGAATGAGGAAAGTTTTCCCTATTTTTCTTTTGACCCTACAATGTTACCCATGCTTATGGATAAGGGGCTTATTACTTATCCTCTCTTGAGGGTAAACTGAACTGAGCCCCTTAATGCCTTGCATCTTCAAAAGTTCTATTGATGAATAAGGTACTACATCACTTTATATCACTTATATGCTCATCTGTTGAGCAAACCTATCCTTCCACTTACCTTATTTAAGGACCAATGACTAAACTAGAATTGTGTGATTATCCATCACCATTCAGCCTTGTCTTCAATATGAGTACCGGGCTCTACTCATGGTATGGTTCTCATGGATATTGTTCATCCTTTTCAGGATGGAATCTCATGGTCGTTCGTCATTTACATCCCTTCTTTCATAGTTAACATTTTTGTGCTATGGTTTTTCCCCCATAAAAGAGGCCTATATTCCTTCATAGTCTTGTACATGACTTTAAGTACAAAAACAATAAAAGAAAAATATATGGGATACCAAAACTCTACTCCTTGAGTCAAACTTCTTGTAAATAGATGAATCCCTCAAAAGGAAATCTATGTCTCTCTATTTTTGCTATAAGTAGACTTATCCCTCAAAGGACAACTATAAAAATCCAGCCATTTATTGTAATTAGTCTATCCAAAAAGAAGACTAATCTGTATCTCTCAAATAAAATAATCCTAAAGCTTCCCACATTGATCAACTTTTTGAAGACCTCAAGGAGAACCTACTCATCTCGACATAGAATTCCTTCATTGATCAGTCTATGAAAACAAAAAGAAAAGAAAAAAATCACAAAAATTCAAATGTTTGGTCATGGACTTGCCTATCCGGCTTTGGGTATCTTGTAGAAGGGGTATGTTGTCTCACAACAAGGTTTCACTTAAGGAACTCTTCCACCTTACATTTTGTTTATTATCTTTGAACTTAACTCAAGGTACATGGCATGTATTCTACACATTTTGATCATGTAAATTTTTTTAATTCTAGATCCATCACTCATGTAGTATTTCTAAGAATTTTTTTCAATAAGTTTAGGGTATGACACCTATGGTCCTTGCCAAATATGGGCATGCCACCTCTTTTCTTTTCTTATTTGTTTACTTATTGTTTCTTCAAACAAGACAAGACCATCGAAATTGAATCAATCATGACACTTTCATCTATGTCTACGCTTAACTCACATTTCTTATTTTCAGACATACCTTACCCAACCAACTTATTCCAACCTACCTACCCAACCTACCCATTCAACTTAATTAACCTAACATAATTCTTCCTTGGTTTAAGGGAGAACTATAATGTCCTAAGGCCCCTTTCACAAGGTCTATGTAGGTAGAACTCGAGGGCATGGGACCCTCGAAGGTTATCTAGGCCACTCTTTTCCCCATCATCATTTCCCCATCAAACAAAGGCTTAGTTAGTTTCCATCAAAACCACAACCTTGAATTTGACTCAAAAATAAAAACATACATCACTCATATACATCACCAACCATACCTCTATCTAATTTTCCTAACCGATGTCGATCGGGTTGTGCCTTAGGGGACCGACGTCGGTTAACCTTCGTACCATCATTTTACCCTCAACCAAGTATCGGTCACCATGTCTAATCAATTATACCTAATTTAGCCAAACAATTTAGGCAAGATGTAATTTTCTTGTCGCCACTATCCTTCCCCTAACCCAACATGCTCACCTAAAATCTTCATCACCTACACCCAACCTCAATGTAATTCGGGAACATTTTCTCCTACACCTCGGCCCTACCCATGGTGTTACCTATATATCCACACCGACCTTTCCTATTTAACTCTCACATTCGTTTATTCATTGTATCTTGTTATGACGCTACTCGTGTTGTTTAGCCTTCCCACCTTTCCTTCCCGATTTATATTGACCAGCCTAAATCTATTGGTGCTTTGGAACACACCTAATGCCCTTTTTGGTACCTATCCTCATTTTTCTTCCAAGATTGTATCCTACACCTTGGATACCTAGATCACATCGGCCTTGTTTGCATAAACTATTGACCTTTGACGATGTAGATTTTATGAGATATTCATCCTGATGCCTTGTTGCATTTTATATGTGTGTGTGCATTTGAATTCCCCCACCTATTAACCACACCCATATCACCATTTCCTATGCTTGTACCTTACCTAGTTTCTCATTACATACCACTTTATCAAACTCATCACTGATCCACTTCTCACTTCACCAATTCTCAGTTTGAGGGGGATCACCTCTACCCATACCTATGGCAACCACTCTTGTTTTTGTTAGTGTCACTTATCAATACAAGCTATGTAGCAAAAAGGGGGAAATGTAGACACCCAAAATCAGGCTACACCCTACCAAGTGCCCTTTGATTAACATACATCTACCCATGGCCCCTCCTCATATCATTATTAATTTAATTACCTAAATTAAATTACCATGCCCACTTATGCATGTTAATTAATTTAATTCACCAAAATTAATTTTATTATATACCTCACCTATCCACCTCACCCTAGACCTATTCCAACCCTATTTATTACCTAGACTAAGTCCCTACTCACCTTAACAAACTAGGACTTATTCTAACCTTAATCTTAATGGCCTATTATCCCTCTAACTACTCTCCTACTCCATTTAGTGTTATTCCACACTTATGGCCCGTAACCAAAATCTAAATCAAGAAAAATTTAGGAAAACTGGGCCATTTTTAGCAAGTATGAACTTTTCTCCTTAACCAATGTTGGTTATTCCTCGTCGGCACCGATAACCTAACTATCATCGATTACCTTAAATAAGATTTCCAAACTCTTTGTTTAGGTTATGAATCTGGTTTTATAGCTCTTGCAACCTTGCATCCTGACTCTCACATCATTTAGACATACCAGAGGCCCTTACAACATTTAGACACCACACCATTCATCATTTGATAAATCCAGAGCTATGGTGCACTCACAGGAAGCACTATATCCTCATGTCATTGTTGCATTCATTCAGGATCATCTTCTCTTGCAACCATCACCACCTCCTGCTATTCACCTCCATTTCACAAGTAAGTATATCTCTACTTTGTCATTAGTTTCATTAGATTAGTTATTTACTTGTTTTCTATCTCATTTCACCACCTATCATACCCAGATCTCTCCTACGACACCTCTATCGACCATTTTACCATAGAACCTTCATACCTTTCCCAAACACCCATCTTATCACCTCTGAGTCTTATTAGAAATAACATGACCTCATCTAAGCCTCCCTCAATCTCTTTGCAATCACAGAGAGTGCCAAACCTCCATGTTTTACATTTTTATCCACAGTTGCCCCTACCGACACCTGTCACCCAACCAACATTGGTCATTTACCAAGATCGGCATCGCTTTCTAACCAAGACTAGTCTCGTGGATGGTAAAATTCCTCATACCAGAAAACTTACAACTCACCCAAAACATCTAGAACCTTACCAAACCTTTCCCAAACCTCACCTACAACCCCGTCGGACTCGCAAACCCATATCACCTTACCGCCTATTTAAATTTAATCATAACTCACATATTAGATTAGATTTTATTATTGTGTTTTATATGAGATGCCTAAATCATATGAAATAAATTAGGATCTTTTTATTTATGTTATTTCTTGAATTAAATTGTTAAAAATAGTGGATTGATAGCCTCTCTAGGAAGCATCACACTTCCTGGATCTAGCAGACACTAGGCAATCCACTACCATATAATGTTTAACTCTCTTTTCTGGTCTTGTGTTCTATTTCAAGATGTCCCTCCTAGCCAAAGGGAAGCTCTTCACAATAATCTTTGTCAACATTCTATGTAGGCACACCTTATTTTATTATCACATGTATTCCTCTTTTTCCTTACCTCTTATCTATTTTATCTCTACATTGCAGTGAAACATTTTGGCACACCCGATGGGACCCTCTTGTGGGTTTTTTGCATTGTTCATATAGGGTGCATTTGTGTGTTTGTTTCTTTCCTGAAAATTTCACACTAAATATCTCCTTAGAAATATTCTTTTCTTTCTATTTGTCTAAAATAAATTTGTCCTTTGGTGCTTAAAAAGAACACTTCTTCTTTTCTTTTGTATTGCATTTAGTGAAAGAGCATTCCTCTTCCTATTCTCCTTTTGCTACATCAAATATCATTTTCAATTTGGGTTTAAAATTTGTGCATTTCATCCTTTGAGTGTTGCATTAGATCACATAGATTTAATTAGCAATCACATGGTGGAGGTCATGACCACTTGGTGATTGGATTGGATTAAGCATAGTTCACATTTGTGCACACACTCCCAAGCCAAACCACTTAAATAATTTACACATTTCTTAAACATTTCCTTTCCAGGAAGAATCGTTAAGGATTTAACAACCCATTGACAGTGGGCACCTCTTGGTGTTATAGCCAATTTGAATATTAGAGCATGGACCACACATACTGAAAGGTATATTGGGCCACTTTATCTAAAACTAACTCGAATCCTACCATAGATTGCTTATAGGGCACCTTCATTATCCAAAAACTCTATTATATTCATAGTCAATTTAAAAATGCATAAGCCACTAAACATTAAAATTTAATACCTAGGATTTGCATGTTTTGCTAGTTTTTTCTTAATTGAATTACATTTGCATTGGGAGAACAATTCAATATTTTTATTCTCTTTCACACTCCACCATCATAGACATTGTATTTTGGTTTTCTAAGTATGACAGGACATCTTGTTGCCATAGAAAGCTTGTGGGCTGTCTTTTATTTTGATTTAATTTACTCTAAATAAAAAAATTCTTCATTTTCTCAAAATCTCGAAGAATCGGCCTTTATCCGGTGAAATACATTGGTTCTTTCATCATATAGGCACTGGTTAATTTCATACCCCCTCCCGAACCTGGTCCTTTCCATAACCCAAACTTTACCACCTATTGCTATGAGGGTCTTCACACAAGTTCCTCCCACCTATACCCTACCTCAACAACCACCCGTCGCTCTACTTCTTATTTAGGGTACATGCCTTCAACATCTATTCCCTCTTACATGCCCCCATCACAGTTTGTTTATTCTATACCATTATACACTGGTGTGTCGTCTATGACTTATCTACCTCATCCACATCCCAATACTATGGGGGCATCCCTCAATTGAATCCTACAATGGATCTTATAAATATGATGATGGATAATATGCAGACCCTTGAAGCATCTTTTTCTAGCTCTCGCAATACCTTGATTTACGATGAAATCTGTAATGAGCCTATTCATCCATCTATACCCATTCATCTTTAGCTTGCACATTAGGATATTCCTAAGTTCAATTGATTTAATAGCAAGGAAAATCCACGACAACATTTGCAATCATTAAAACATGTTTCTTATTTGATATCTCATGATGATGTCTTTCTCTTTAGGACCTTTCCCATGTCCTTAATAATACCTTCTCTAGATTGGTATAGTTCTCTACCTAAGAACTCAATCTTCTCTTTCAATCAGTTAGCCCAGACCTTCCTTGACCACTTCTCTATCAATATCTCAAAGAAGTTATTTATGAATTATTTATACTCTACTCATCAATACGATGATGAGTCTATCATTAACTTCATTTCATGCTTGTTTGGTCTTATTAATCGATCACCTTTCAACTCTCGTAACCCGAGCTAATAGAGTTGTTCACTAGGGCTTGTGTCAGGAACATTTCCCCAAATCTTTAGGTACAAACATTCTAAACATTTGACGAGGCATTCACCATGGCACGAGAAGATAGAGATCCATGCCCTTGAAGAGGAAAATATTAAGTTGCGCAACAAGAACACTTTATTTAGGTCAAATGAATCCTCTTCTTATTCTAAGCCACAAAACAATCATTCCAATAATCATTATAAGGAAAAAGGATCTGCCAACATGGTGGTCTTAAAATCTAACCCCTCTCATCCATCAAACAAACCAAAACCTCCTTCTAATTTGTCCCTTGTTCATAATTTCCAATACAAGTACAAACAAATACGTTATACCCCTATAAGATAACCTTACTCCTCTGTATTGGAAAAGCTATTAAAAGAGGGAGCCATCACCCTTCCACCAATCAAACCACATACTGGATTTTACCCTTCTTGTCCTCTACCCACATGGTATAAAGAGAATGATTACTGTAACTATCACCGTGTTAGGGGTCATAGTGACAGCAATTGTAAAACATTCAAAAACATTGTCTAGGAAATGTTAGATAATGGAGATCTCATCTTCAATAACCCTAATGTGCTAGTAAATCAAAACCTTCATATCTTTAAGAAACCTTTTCCAAACCATACTCCTTCATAAAAATAAACTATTAATACCTCTAATAATGACACATATGTTCACGAGGTTAATGTCATCTTCTACATAGTACTGTCCCTTCTACTATGTTTCCTTCCATTCCATCTATTGAATAAATTATGGCACAAGCACCTATACCCCAGAGGAACCCACCATACTCACTATTTTACCCACCAAATAGTATACCTCACCTACTCCTTCATATATTGAGGATCTTACCCCACTAATCTATTTTCCTATCGAGGATCTCGTATTACCCACTCTTCTACCCAGAGAAGAGTTTATATTATCCTCTTTTCTACCTAAGGAAGAGTCTACACCACCTACCTTGCCCCTTCCTCAACCCATAGAGGAGTCACTTTTATATCCTCTTCATGTAAGTGATTCTTCTCTAAGGGTATTCCAAGATCCTATTAACCTTCTTACATCACTTCTAACTACAAATTCGGAAGCCAAAACTTCCCTGTCTCACATGGACCTCGTAATTTTTCATAGGGATTACTAGTAAATATTCATCATATTCCTTATCTCTGCATCGTTCTCTTATTTGGGTGATCATTTTGAGTATGTTGATTACTCCACACTCAAGGGCGCGTTAGAATCCCATTTTTAACTCAAATGCAGATGTTTTTTTGGATACTTCGATGACCTATCCTAAAACATTCAAGGTAACTAAATATGTCACACCCGAGCTAGTTGTATTAGCCTCCTCTTCCTCATCATCACCTTCATCCATACCTAAACCTATTATTACATTGGGGGTCTTTATGATGTCTAGTATAGTCTGTCCCCCTCTCGATGATAGATTTTATGACCTCTTCACAAACCTCCACCAAGTATATTCCTACACCTAAGAGGAAAACCCAACCTCTTAAGCCTCATACCCTGGTTTCTCCTATGCCTTCTTATTCACCTTTTCTTCTTCCATCAATATTATTCCCACATCTATTGACCTTGGTCAAGAAACCTCTCCCCCAAGGAAAACATAAAGTGAAGCAACCTACACCCTTTCCTCGATCTATTATTTTACCCATGTATTCTTCATCACCCACGCCTATACCTTCTTATTTACCACCACCCTCTACAATACCTACAACCAAGACATTACCAACATCTCTATTTTTACTTTAGTTGACTTGTATGCCTACACCTTTTGCATCCACTTCTTCGTGCCTTACCCCGGCACCTTTACTAAAGAAGGTGTAACCTAAACCAATAACTACACTTCCTACAAAAATTTAGTTAAACCGAATCAACCCCAAACTCCACCTCTTTCATGAAAATCATCCACACCTTCATCCAAACCCACTCTAACTTCCCATTATGATCCATTAGTAGGGTCCTATTCTAATGTCCTCACTCGGTTGTTAGAAACCTCCACTATCACACTACCACCCATTAAGCCTTACAACCCACTCAAACCCAAACTAACAGGGTTTGATGACTCCAAAATATGTGTATATCATCGCTCACTAGGGCATGATGTCGAAGGGTGTAAGGCCCTCAAAAACATTCTCCTTCAACTCTGCACTTTAGATGGTCTCTTCGATGAAGATGACCTGTTGGAGGAGAATTTCATTCCCCTTCACTAGCCACCCCACAAGTTATCCCTCTATCTATTCAATGACCTTTACCTTTACTACCACACCCTTATTTTCCTCCCCCATGCTTATAAATTAACATGGTGCATATATCCACTCATTCAAAATAATACGAAAGATAAAGGAAAAGATAAAATTTGTATCACATCCAATTCACTCGCATCCACCATTCCATCTACACTCGCCCCAAGGTGACCAT
Source organism: Taxus wallichiana var. yunnanensis (assembly GCA_018340775.1). NCBI lineage: Eukaryota > Viridiplantae > Streptophyta > Pinopsida > Cupressales > Taxaceae > Taxus > Taxus wallichiana. The sequence continues at coordinate 154,951,311 of CM031235.1, read as the reverse complement.
CTGTCGACTCACTTATCCTATTTTCGATGGAGCCACACATCACTTTATCATTAAACAACTTCATCAATCTCCCCAATGATGTCCTTTTCCTATTTAAGGCTTCTGCCCTATCTACCACTACACCTTCTACATCTATCCCAAACCTTGTGTAAACCTTGCCTAACCTTTCCCAATCAACCTTACCCAATCTTACACAATGTTACCTATCATCACCTTATTCTTCTTTATCCTATGGGGGACTTAACACTCCCTCTTCTTCTATTGCACCTCCCATCCAAACTAGACCTTCTTCATCTACCTTACCCTACCTTGCCCAACTTTACCCAACCTTTCCCAATCTACCTTACCAAAACTTTACTTAATCTTTCCCAACCTTACCCAACGTCACCTATAATAATCATATTCATTCCCATACCTATGGGGGACTCATCACTTCCCCTTCTTTTATTGAACCTCTCACCAAAACTAGACCTTTTATATCCTACTTTTCCTTCTACAAACCTTCAAGGTTGGTGATATTGTCCTCTGTCTTGGACCCTACATTGTTATCCATTCTTATGGATGAGGTGCTTATCGTTTATACTTTGTTAAGGGTAAACCTAAACTTGAGCCCCTTAATGCCTTGCATCTTCAATCATTTTACTGTTGAATAATGTACTACATCACTTTATGTCATTTATATGCTTATCCCTTGAGAAAACCTCTCTTTCAACCTACCTCTTTTAAGGACTAATGACTAAACTAGCATTGTGTGATTATCCGTCACCATTCAGCCTTGTCTTCAATATGAGTACCATGGCTATACCCATGGCATGATTCTTATGGATAATTTTTGTCATTTTCAGGATGTCATGCCATGGTTTTTCATAACTTAAAAACCGTATTTCATAGCTAACCTTTTCATGCTATGGTTTTTTCCCGAAGTAAAAGAGGCGTATACTCCTTCATAGTCTTATCCATGAATTCAAGTATAAAAAAATTAAAAGAAAAAATATGTGGGATACCAAAACTCTACTCCTTGAGTCAAACTTCTTGTAAATAGATGAATCCCTAATAAGGACATCTATGTCTCTCTCTTCTTATTATAAGTGGACTTCTCCATCGAAAAACATGTATAAAAATCCAAAAGTTTATTGTAATTAGTCTATCTAAAAAGAAGAATAATCTGTATCTCTCAAATAAAATAATCCTGAAGCTTCCCGCATTAATCATCTTTGCGAAGACCTTAAAGATAACCTACTTATCCTGACATAGAATTCCCACATCAATTAGTCTATGACAACAAAAAGAAAAGAAAAAATCAAGAAAAATACCAACTTTTTCTCATGGACTTACCTATTCCTATTTTTTATATCTTGTAGAAGGGGCATGTTATCTAACAACAAGGTTACGCTTAGCGAACTCTTCCACCTTACCTTTTGTTTATTATCTTCTAACTCAACTCAAGGGATGTGGCATGTATTCTACACATTGTGATCATGTAACTTCTTTCAACTCTAGACCCATCACTCATGTAGTGTATCTAGGGACTTCTATTCAATAAGTCTAGGGGTATGACCATTTTGGTTCTTGCCAACTATGGAGCATTTTTCTTCTCTTCAATTCACCTTTTTCCTACTTGTTGCTTCTTCACACAAGACAAGACCATCGAAATTAAAACCACCTTGATAAATTCATCTATTCCTATGCCTAATTCACCTTTCCTATTACCTATTCAACATTTTACCTTGCCTATTTTCAAAACATGCCTTACCTAACCCACTTACCTATTCATCTTACCGAACCCAATCTCATTCTTCCCTAGTTTATGGGATAACTATATCGGCCTGAGGCATTTTTCACAAGGGATATGTAGGAACCACTCTTAGCGAATGTGACCCTCTCGAGGTCAACTCGACCACTATTTTCCCCATCATCCTTTCTCCAAAAAAACCAAAATTTAGTTAGTTTATTTCCATAAAAACAATAATTTGGAAGTTAACTCAAAACAAAACCATACATCACCTATATACATCATCATTTATTTTCCATAATACCAATAACTTGGAAATTAAATCAAAACAAGTCAAACTCAACCATGCCTATCATCTAGTTTCCATAACATTAGTACATTGGAAATCAAGCCATTCAACACAACATCATTTCATGTCATAAATAACATCAAACAAAACCATCTCCATGATTTGATAATCAAATTCTCTTACTCATTGTACTTGTGATGATGTTACTTGTGTTGTTTAGCCTACCAACCTTTCCTTTCCCGATGTCCCGATGTTTATCTTTACCAGCCCAAACCTATTTTTACTTTGTAGCACACTTAATGCTCATTCCAGAACCTATCCTTGTTGTGCTTCTAGGATTGTATCTTATACCTTGAATACCTAGATCACATTAGCCTTATTTGGATAAACTATCGACCTTTGATTATGTAGAGTTTGTGAGATGTTCAATTTGATGACTTGTCACATTTTATACGTGTGTGTGCATTTGAATGCCCCCACCTATTACCCACACCCATATCACCATTTCCTATGCTCGCACCTTACCTAGTTTCTCATCACCTACCACTTTATTAAACCCATAACCGATTCAGCTTCTCACTTCATTATTTCCCAATTTGAGGGGGATCACCTCCACCCATACATGGTGAAACCACTACTATTTTTTCAGCATCACTTATGAATATAATCTACATGACAAAAAGAGGAAAATGTAGACACCCAAAATTAGGTCACACCCTACCAAGTCCCCTTCGATTAACATACATCTAACCATGACCCCTCCTCACATCATTATTAATTTAATTACCTAAATTAAATTAATTTCTTCCCCACCATTCCCACTTGCACATGTTAATTAATTTAACTAACCAAAATTAAGCTAATTATCTACCTCACTTATCCACCTCACCCTAGACCTATTCCAACCCTATTTATTACCTAGACTAATTCCCCACTCACCTTAACAAACTAGGACTTATTCTAACCCTAATATTAATGGCCTATTATCCCTCTAACTACTCTCCCACTCCATTTAGCACCATTCCACACTTATGACCCGGAACCAAAATCTCAATCATGCCAAATTTAGGAAGAATTAGGCTATTTTTAGTAAGTATGACCTTTTCTCCTTAACTGGCACCGGTTATTCCTCACCCACACCAGTCACCTAACCACTGTCGATTACCTTAAATAGGATTTCAAAACTCTTTTTCATGTTATGAATTTGGTTTTCTAGCTCTTGTGACCTTTTATCCTTACTCTCAAGATTTCCAGTTATCTTGCAACATACCATAGGCCCTTACCGAATTCAAAACCACACCATTCATTAGTACATCAATCCAGAGCTCCAGTGCACTCACAAGGAAGGATCATGTCCTCCTACCACCTGCTACATTCATTCGAGATCATCTTCTCCAACAACCATCACAACCTCTTTCTATTCACCTACATTTCACAAGTAATTATATCTCTTCTTTTTATTGGTTTCAATAGATTAACTATTTACTTGTTTTCTATCTCATTTCACCACCTATCATACCCAAATCTCACCTACAACACCTCTATCTAACCATTTTCCCACATAACCTTCATACCTTTCCCGAACACCCATCTTATCACCTATGAGTCTTCTTAGAAATTCCACGACATCATCCAAGCCTCCCTAACTCTATGTGCAATCAAAAAGAATGTCAAACTTTCTATTTTAACATTTTTATCTAATTTCTTCTACCAACACCGGTCACCCAACCGGCATTGGTCATTACTAGTACCATCATTGGTTGCCTAAGCCCGATATCGGTCTCTGTGATGGTAAAACTCCCCAAACCAACAAGCTTACAACTCACCCAAAATAACCTAGAACCTTACCAAACCTTTCCTAGACCTCACTTATATCCCCTGCCAAACCTAAAAACCTAGATCACCTTACCAACCTTTAAAATTTAATCATAACTCACATGTTATATTAGATTTTCCTATTGTGTTTTATATGAGATGCCTAAACCATATGAACTATAATAGGATCCATTTGTTTACGTTATTTCTTGCATTAAATTATTAAAAATAGTGGATTGACATTCTCTCTACAAATTATCACACTTCCTGGATCTAACGCATGTTAGGCGGTCCACTTTCATATATTGTTTAACTCTTTTTTGTGGTCTTGTGTTCTATTTCTGGTCGTTCCTCCTAGACAAAAGGAATCTCTTCACAATAAGCTTAGTCAACATTCTAGGTGTGAAAACCTTCTTCTATTATCACATGTATTCCTCCTCATCCTTACCTCTTATCTATTTTATCTCTACTTTCTGGTGAAACAATATGAATATTTTTTGATCGAGAGACTTCATAGTTATCGGCAAACAATATCTATTTTTTCATTTCTCTACTCCATTATTTTTATGATTCTCAATGTTTTTGATGGAGAGGAATTTAATGGAGTTATCTAGATACAATAATGGAGGATTTGGATTCTATAAAAAAATTAGTAGAGTTTCGACAAGCTATGGAGGCGTGGGGAAGAATGGTAAAAATTGGATAAGTATTTATATTTATAGATTGAAAATGGAAGAGGATAGGATGGGGGAATTTTTTCCAAAGGGATGAAGGGTACATAAATTCTAACTTTTTTCCTCATTGGGACACTTGTCCCTTTTTTATTTGGTGTGCACTTTAGAGAGGGGGTGAACTTTAGAACTTGGGGCTTAAGCTGTAAGTACATGGTCATATTGGTGACACGGGAACTAAATTGTGGGAGGGGAATTTTGTGTCCCATTTTTACCTTTTCTAAAGGTATGAAAAGACATGAAATCCCACTAGGAACCTAATGCTGACACATGTCCTCTATGAAAAATGGCTAAGTATGGGAAATCATACCTTAGGACCAACTTGTGTAGACCGTAGCTTGGGCTCTCGGATGCGTTTTTAGGTGAAATGCTATATCAACTTGATTTTAAACATCCAAAAGAATCCAATTTTGATGGTATAAAGATGCATTTCTGACTACAACACCTAAAAATTACCCCTTCTTTCTTAGGACCACTTGTTGTGCACCAAAAGAATGAGTTTCCTAGTGAAGCGTATGATGCTTCGATATGTTCTATCTTTTCCACCATGTATGGCATGGAAAATTATTTCCATAGATAATTTTTTTTTTTTTAATCTTCATGAGGCTCCCAAAATCTTACTTTGAAGCTTAGGTCTTGTTTCATGGTGCATGCTCCTTTAGGCCCGATAAAATGCTCGTGACCAATGGCCCTAAAACTTCCAAATATTCCCTAAATCCTAAAAAATCCTTTCTTTTATGTTCTCATCCCTTGAATACTCCTCCATGATGTATTTTTATCCTTTGATCTACTCCAGGGGTGGTGCACAGGTCCCAAGAAGACTGATGGTAGCCCTTTCTAAAACTGATTGAAAGCTTGAATGCTCAAGAAGATCCTAAATCACATAGGGGGATTGATTTTACTTTCCTAAATCACCTAGGGGGCACTTGAAAATCACATAGGGATCATTTGATTGATAAGATAGGACTGACATTGGGGATGGCATGTCCTCGGGGTGTCTTGGGAAGGTGTGACTTTGAAATTTTTGACAACGTGGTCTGTCATCATGCTTGAAAATTGGAAATTTTCTGTTTCACATTTTCACAAAAATAGTTTCCTATCTACAATAACAATCATCCTTCTCAAATGAATAACGTCTCTCCATCACATCTTCCTAATTTTCATAGATCTATGACTGAAGACCCAAAAAATTTCTTGTTTGAGTTTGATGTATTATACAAGAGTTATGACTACACAACTGATGCACACAAGTTGAAGTTTTTCCCTGATACACTCAAGGAAGAGATGTTGTTACTACTGGAAGTGGATGAAAGACAAGTTTTTGACCAAGTACCAAGACTATTGCAAGCCAAGTAGTAGAGGAGGAGATGAACTCTTCAAGATGGCATAAAAGGAAGATGAGCCACTAGAATATTACCTAGAGAGATTCCTATTTTGTGTTCAAAATATAAGACATACAAGGTTTCCTCTCAAGTATCTCAAGTTACTTTTCTTAATAGGACTCCAGTGAGGAAGATATGGATGCTTTAGATTTAATAGGAGCTCAAGACATCTCTAAATCCACTTTTGAAGAAATTTGTGAAGCATGCAAGAACTATTCTAGAGAAACCATGAAAATAATAACAAGTATTAGACCAAATGGTCAAGAAACTTCTAAAGGAATTGGGAAATATATAAATTAGAAATTGCAAACATGTTTAAGAACATGAAATAATAAATATTTAATGACATGGCCACCCAACTTGATGCTCTACATGAAAAGAAGAAGAGAGAGGATGTAGAGGCAACACTTGTAAATTTCTTCCATTCTTGTAGAAGAAAGAAATTTGATTGCACATGTAGGGGACTGGCTAGCATTATAGAAGGAAAGGAGGCTACACTAGAGTTTAAAATGATAGAAATGGAGGATGGGCAAGTTTTCTACATTGCCCAAAGGAATATATGGTCACCAAGACAAGGAGGTATGTCTCAAAATCTCATACAATCTTAGAAAAATTGGGCTAGTAGTTCATATAATAATATGCAACCCCCACCTTGGGCTAATATTTATCAAGGATATGCTCCTTACCCCATCCAATACTAACAACCTTGGCAACCTTAGTTCTCGGGCCAATAGTTGTAACACCTCCTTATTCATTGCAGCAACCTTGGAGAGGAGGGAAGCAATGGAGAAATCAACATCCTAACTACCAACAAGCCTATCAAAAACCTCCCTACCCATAGTAGTAAGCTTTGATTCCAAACCCCCAATCTATCTCTCAATTAAAAACTACTCGATTGTTAGCTCAACCAACATCTAACCCCAATTACAAATATGCTCAACCAACATATCAAACTAAATCAACCCAATACTCTGCTTATTTAGTTAATGTCAATAATATCCATCTTCATTCAAGAAGAGAACTTGTGCCACCAAGTAAACCTACAATCACAGAGATACTAGATGAACCATAGTTGTTGTAAGCTGATCCAAAGAAAACCCAGAAGATGTTGCAAGTTGATCTGCAACAACATGAATATAATTACAAAAAAATATGCAATTCAACAGACCCCCCATTTCTAGAAAGATCACAAGAGAGAAAATTTGACCCTAAGTCCGATTTTGATTTTGATTTTGTTAATTAGTTGAAGGATATTTGTGTAAAAAATCCACTCATTCAAGCCATCAAGGATATTCCTATTTATAACAAGATGATCAAGGATCTATGTATAAAGAATATAGGTAAAAAAAAAAATCTATCCACTATACAATTCATTAGATAGTTGGTTGACATCATGCTTGGAAACTTTGTGCTACCTAAGTAAATAGATCTAGGAAGTCCTTTGGTGAATATCACTATCAATGGAACTATATTACTCTAATTGAATTAGGGGAAGAAATTAATGTCATGAACAATAAATTCAAGGATGACATGAAGTTGTAAGGACTAAGGCCAACAACTACAGTATTACAACTAGCAGATAGATCAATAGTAAGCCCTAAAGGAGTCCTTAATGACATTGTTGTGGTGGTAGACTCTTAGGAATACCCTGCTGATTTCATTGTCCTCCAACCAAAGGAATTCCTAGGAGGTTACTCTCTTATACTATGAAGGCTATGGCTGGCCAATACCAATGTATTTATAGGGTTTAAGTCTGGCAACATGTTCATCTCAAATGGAAATATTACCAAGAAACATATACTCTATCCTCCTTCCCAACCATTGAATGATGAATATCAAATAGTTTGGGTTAAAGAACCAGAAACTTATCAATGCTCTTTCCATAAGCTGATGATGTTTTAAAATTCTTTCACTATTGAATATCCGAAGGAAGATATTTTTCTCTCTAATATTCTGCAGGAAAAATATGGAAGAAATGAATAAATTGATGACATATTAAGGTGCTAGAGTTTTCCTTTGAAACAAGTCTTACCATAGCAGAGCACCATGAGTATTCCAAGTAAAAATTTGTTTTTCACCAAATTCTTCCTCATCACTTTGCATATTAAATTCTTGTTAGTATAAACGTGTATTCAATTTTGGACCTCTCCAAGCAAGTAGAAATAATAGCAAGGAGGCCACTAAATGTAAGCAAGATGTTGAATATACAATATGAGCAATTGTTGATTGCTCTTCTTTAAGAACATAAGACAATATTTTCTTGGGATTATAGTGATATGCATGGGATTCATCCTAGGATTTTTACTTACATAATTTATATTAAATAAGATTGTAAACCAATTAGATAGCCACAGAGACGCATGAACCCAATAGTAAGATAAATTGTGAAGGGTGAACCCCATATCAGACAACCAATGGGTATCACCTTTGGTAATTATACCAAATAAGAATGGGAAATGGAGAATCTATGTGGATTACAGAGAATTGAATTCATCCACAAAGAAATACCACTTCTCATTGCCCTTAATTGATCAAGTGTTTGATACCATAGCTAGTAAAAAGTACTTCTCCTTTCTTGATGGATAAAGTGGTTACAATCAGATCTATATTGCACCAAAGGACCAAGATAATACTACATTCACATGTCCATATGGTACATTTTCCTATTCATTTCTCTCATTTTTCATATGCAATACACACCTTACATTCTAGAGGGTATTCTTGGGTATCTTCTTTGATTTAACAAATGAGTGTATGGAATTCTATAAGGATGACTTCACTGTTCATGGAAGTACTTTTGAGAAGGCTATGAAAAATTTGGATAAGGTCTTAAGAAGATGCAAGGATCACAATTTGTCCCTAAGAAATGAGAAGTGCTACATGATTATGTCAGAGGGTATAGTGTTGGGGCACTACCTTTCCTCAAAGAAGAATTCAAGTAGATCCAACAAAAACATTTTAATAGTCAACCTACCAACACCAAGAAAGCAAAAGGATGTTAAAATATGTTTAGGCCATGTTGGATATTACAGAAGGTTTATACAAGAATTCCACAAAATTGTAGTGCCACTTTTTGCATTGTTAGGAAAGGATGTTGATTTTGTATGGACTGAACGTTGTGAAAGTGTTTTTCAAAATTTAAAAGAGATACTAACTATTGCTTATGTATTGAGAGGACCTGATTAGAACCTTCCTTTTCACATCCACAAATACACACCAAATCATGTCATTGGATTTGTCTTAGGTCAAAAATATGGTAGTCTAAAGCATGCAATATACTATATCATCAAGATTTTGTAACATGCAGAATTAAACTATACATTAACAGAAAAAGAGTTCTTGGCAGTAGTATATTCCATAAACAAATTTAGATATTATATCACAGGATATCCAATGTTTATTCACACTGATCATGCTGCAATCAATTGTATGGTAAACAAACCAATAGTAAGCAAAAGTATCTAAGTTGGTGACTCCTATTGGAATAATTTGATGTCACCATAGTGGATAATCCTGGAAAAGATAATTTAGTGTAAGATTTCCTCTCAAGGATGGAGACCAATAGGAAAGAGAAATTATTTGATGATTCATTTCTAGATGAGTAAATGTTTTCTATAACTACAAAATATACCACAGTACGTAGAAATAACTAGCTACTTTGTCTCAAGAAAAACACCTCCACATTTTTCATCCTATGAGAAAAGTTATTTAGTTGAGAAAACTTTACCTTTTTCTTAGATAGCTAGATTTCTCTTTTATATAGGTCAAGATCAAGTAATGAGTGGTATAAATGATGAGGAGATATGTGATGTCCTCATAGCATACCAAAATGAACCTTTTGGAGGGATTTTCTCTACAAAGAGAAAAACACGAAGGCCTTGACTACTAGCTACTATTGGCCAATGTTACATAAGGATGCAACACTATACACTAAGAGATGTGATGAATTTCAGAAAATGGGCAAGCCCACTAAGTCTGATGAGATTCCATTGTAATCTCAATTGTATCTAAAACCTTTTGATAAGTGAGGCTTATATTTTTTGGCCCTATAGCCCCTCCATATTAGTAAGAATATATCTGGTTTGTATAGATTACCTAACCAAGTGGATAGAGGTAAAAGCATTACTAAGCTAGACCAGTGAGAAGGTAGATAAATTCTTATATGAGAATATATTTACCAGATATGGAGTCCCAAAGGAGATTGTGATGTGACTCAAGGTACATAATTTACTACTGATGTGATTGTTGATTTGGTCAGTGAATATGAAATTAGGCATAGAAATTCTACACCATACCATCCCTAGTCTAATGGCCAAGTGGAGGTTACAAACAGAGAGATAGAGGCCATATTGAAAAAGACTATAACACTCCATAGAAGAGAAGGGCGAGACAGGCTTTTAGAATCAATGGGAATTCAATACAACATGGAAGACCACAACTGGTTTCACACCATTTGAACTATTATATGTAAATACCGATGTTTTACTACTAGAATTTGAGCATAAAACATTGAGAGTTGCACTTGAGTTTAGAATAGACTTATCGAAGCTCAAAGATAGATAATCCTCTAACTCAATGAGTTGGATGAATGAAGAAAGCAAGTAGTTAAAAACACATAGGTAGTGTAAAAAAGAATCAAATGGCACGACCATTATATTAAAACAAGATAGTTTTAATAAGGTAGTGAGAGATTTTGTTTGATTCAAAATACAAGGATCACATATGGAAGCTCATAAAAGGGTAGTGAGGCCCCTATGAAATTGAGAATATATTCCCTAATGGACCTGTAAAGCTTACTACTATCCATCTTGTGAGACTCAAGTTTTTGGTGGATGACCACATGTTAATATTATATAAAAATCTAGTTGATAAAGACTCATTTATGGAATGTTCAGAGAAGATCAAATAAAATGGAGAAAGAGACATCATAATTAACCTTAGAGGTTGAGCCTGTTGGCTCACCTTTTGGGATTGTAGAGAATTGATGATATTTCAATAGCCTTGGAGCATTCAACTTGTTGAATACTTCAAGGCTAAATAAAAGTGTTGAGATCTACCTTTCTGGGTGATCACTAACATTCTACTAACCCATTTTTATATAATTTTTTGTTTTGTAGGTCTTATTGACAAGTGATTGTAGGAGAGCATGATCTCCATCACAAGGAGAGAGTGTAATGACCAAGGGTTTGACTTGCATCCACAAGAAATAAGATCATGTTTGTTTGAGTGCTGGAAAACTCATGGTTACATAAAGGACATCAAGGAAGCATGCACGAGTGGATGATCTACAAGGAATGATTGGCACCCCAACTAATTGGATTTCCCTCTCCAGGAAGCATTTATATTTTGTAAGGAGTAGTCAACATGGGGATAAACCCATGTCCATAGCATCACTTTGGGCACATGCATATAGCCACGAATCTAATTCAATAAAGCATTTACATAAATCATTGCAAGAAACAATGTGTATACATCTATTACTTTAATAAAGTATAATTAGATTAATTGTATTTATTTATGAGTTATTCAAATTCATGAAGCATGTGTCACTTAAAATACCACCGCCTTTCAGTTATGATGTTTCCACTAAATCCCTCCACATAAGTAAACATGTCACATCATTTTGCTTCATGTTTTCACATCCACTTAATGTTTAATCACCCTAAACGTATTGCTTTTCCCCTTGGTAATAAAGTTCAAAGCAATGAAAATGTATCAAAAAACTCATTTTTGTATAGTTCTTTCAAGGAAAAATTGTTTGGTTATGTATTGCACCTTGGAGAAGTTGTGTATGTACTATGTGAGGTGACCTAATCAGATATGAACCTTCTGCACATTTTCAACTTTTGAATCATCCTAAGATTGTGTAGTATTTTGAGAATCATGGCTGGATGCAATACATTAACAAATTTTAAGGATTTGATGAGGCAGTTGTGGAAGAGTTTGAAAATACCCTGAATGATGGAGAGGAAAAGGTAAAAGGGTTAAAAATTAGGTAAGTGATGAGATTTTCTCAAAGGTCACTAGTCTATCACTTATGGACAGCCATTTCCGAGACAAATCTAACCCAAAAGAAGAAAGAATATAATTTACGACAATGATAACAATTTCATCTCAGACTACCAAGGTACTTTTAGAACATCTCTCAAACCTTTATGGGCACAACCTACCAATTTTTTCATTCAATATTTTACTTTTGAAGGAATATATTCTAGTTTAAAAATAGTTCATTTCAAATTGTTAAATCATTTGAAAAATAATCATCAAGTGAATGTTCCAAATTTATTTCATGATATTCTTAAGAAAATGAGAAAAGAGGTTCGGAGGGTAAGGTATCCCTATCACATCACTATCTAATAACTCTAGTGATCAATCATACTTTGTAGAGGAGCATCATCAAATATTATGAGATGACTTTATGAGAGTCAATAATATTGAAACCTTGTTGAGAATGGGGATGGAAGCCCACACAAAGTCAAGAACATGATCAAAGAACATTTAGTTTAGGTTATGATGTCATGTAGAGCCATATGGACAAATTTTTCACCTACACTCCAAAGGAAAGAAGTGCACTCATATCCAAACTTACTTCCCGCTTTATGCAAGGTCAACAAACATATTAAAATAGAAAATGAATGTGAGGATACTTTATTTCCTACAGACTTATCATCTTCTAATATTTCATTTCCCAATTTCACCTAGGACATTAAATTTACCAATAAATGAGAGGTTGTAAGAATGATTCTAGGATAGATTGAGGAGGATTTATGGACATTTATTCTCAAAAGAGGAAGGAACAGGAACACCTATATATTTTAGGCAAGAATGTAGTTTCCAGTAGAGAAAATATGAAACTCTTGAATGAGGAAATTCAAGCGTTTAAGCCTGGGGTGTGATGAATTGTATTAATTACTTTCATAACAACTCATTTTTTGTATTTTGATAAGACAAATTTAGCCATGTCTATGTATTTCCTAAGTACATTATTAAACATCACCATTACAACCATGAACTTTTGGCATAATGACTAATTGATATAATTATATCTAATTGTCTTTATTTTGTGATATTATGTGTGTATTTGTTTAAATAAATTATTTGGATGATTATATGTGTTGATTCCACTCTTGGTTGTAAGTAATTTTTCATATGCAACAAAGGAACCTATCCACGGTAACTCATCTGCAGCTAAAGAACTTGTCTGCGTGAGTAACTCATCTGCAAACTAAGGAAATCATTCACAACAAGTTACAATGCTTTTATGAAGATATTTTGAAACATGAAGTGATGGAACTTAAGTCCTTATGTGCCATGGTAGAATTAGTTACAACAGAAATGTGGAAAATTTAGAAACAAATCAATATTTGATTTGGTCATTGATTAAGAACTAGTGAATAACTGATTATTAGTTAAGCAAAAATTGATTGTTAATTGAACACTTTTTTTATGTTTCAAACACGTGCTGAATCTCTCACTTGTTTTGTTGAATACTCCTTATTTTAGTATTATTCTTCTCATGTGTTGTAAATGATAATATATAAAGGTAAGGTTTGGTGCCTTCTAAGGAGTTAGTGAGAAAAAGTAAGAATTTAGAGTCATATTTGGAATTAGAGAAAAGGTATTACTCTGATATTTTTTTCCTAGATGTAATGTTTCATGCAAATCAATAAATAAATTTGATTTTTGTTATTTAGTTTTTATTTACATAGTTAGGAAGGTATTAGTACCCAAGTCATGGCCCACTTGAGGTTTGTTGTATCCCCTCCATTGTTTCATTTCATACACATTTCCTTAGGAAAAATCTATTCTTTGAATCTGCAACTTTGTTTCAAGTAATAACATTTAACAATAGTTCATTTTAAAGTATGAGTTTTATTTTACTTTCAACATTGTTATGTGATATTTATTTCCTTTCCAACCTCTAGATCAACTATAATTGTGCATATGGAACCAGTAGTATTTCAAGTCTACACTCCCTGGTCTAATAATTAAATGAATGTAACTCAATGTACAAAATATTAATTATTGCAAGTTTATTTACACCACTAGATATTATATTATGTATCTTGATAAAAACGTTGGCCATATTTTTGAAATTCCACCTCTACTTCAACTTCTAAGAGATTGTTTAATGCTAGTTTGTTGATTGTTCCTATTTTGGATCCTCTTAATCTAAATTCACTCTTTAATTAGAAGGAAAATAAGACTAAAAATAATCAAATAGGTAATTTTAATTTCTACGAGAAGATTGAGTAATGACAAGTTTTAAAATCAATAAATACCATTATGTTTTTGGTCCAATAGAGAATACATAAGAGATATCAAATGTTTGAGAAGAATATATCAATTTTAACAAATTAACTAAGTCCTAAAATAAGTTGAATAAAAATATAAATCTAGAATGCAAAAAAATATATGTCCGAAGAAGATGGTGTGAATATGAATTGAATTTTCTATAATCTGTAAGTTCAATTCAAATTTTTGTGCCATCTTCTTCATCCTTACATTATTTTTGCATTATGAATCTATATTTTTATTCAAATAATATTATGAATTATTTTATTTGTGATACTTTTCATATCCATGATTCCCCTCTAATTTTTAAAATAAAAATTGGAGTCAATTTCTTGTTATTCACCTAACTATTTATAAAATTTCCAATTGTAGAAATTCATTATTTGTAGCTCATGTTGTGTAACTTATAAGTGATGCGGTGTGCATGTGACTATACTTTCCATATAACCCAAATCATAAGTTCCATCCTTACTCTTGAAATCCTTCATAAGATCCACATGGGGAAAAAGATGGTCTTATCAATTTCCAATTATCCATCCATTCATGTAATAGTTTTTATGGAAATTTAATTAAAATATTATATAATCATCCTCTCCCGAGTCAAAATTAATATTCTAATTAATGATTTGATAGCCTCTAATCATTATTTTAAAATCACATTTGAATTTTTTTGGAATTTTAATGTTTATGAGTGACACGTCAACCTTAGAAGACAACCTAGTGACTATACATATTGTGTGACAACAAAAATACAACATGCGGTGTTAATGATTATTTTAAAAGTATAGAAAATAAAAACACAAGTTGAAATAAATTCAATAAATAAAATCTAAATCCAATAAATATACAACGAATCCAAAAAGAGTAGTATTTACCCACTATAATAAAAAGTAATGAATCTATGGTAAAATCTTTAAAGTTAAAAAGGAAGGAATTATATGAAAGATGGACACCATGACACACACACACATTATTTTAAAATTGGTTATTGATTAATGCTTTTCCACATGGCATGATTCTATAAAAATGTGATAGAAATCACTTTGACGCATCAAATGCTTCTATAGTTGCATAATATTAGGACAAATGGTTTAGTCTACTACTTTCTTGTTAAAATAATTAACAATCAATATTTTATCCGGGAAAGTCCATATGGAAAGTTTTCAAGATATGAGAGTTGGGAGAATGACATAGGATGTTGACATGTCATATGATTTTGTGTGATTTTGGATTAAATAGTTTCTAAGCATGAGAGTTTTCTAGAATTTCATAGGATTATGATAGATAGTGGGTAGGAAGGACTAGTTCCTTTATGGTATTAGTGTCTATGAGAAGTATTCAAGAATACAAAGTCATGTACTAAACATTTCAAAGATAGGGTTTATGACAACTATTTTTCTTCATTTAACTAGTGGATCTCTTCTCTCGATTATAGAAGACATTTAGGCTTTAAAATTGGCTAGGGTGGATTAAAATTTAATTGAATAGACACATGGTTGATTACACATATGAACTAAAATGATATAGATAGACACACATGATAATTCATTATCATTTATTATATGGGACTCGGTGCACATTTCACCAAAATATTTATAGATCCCCTATATAGTGAGTGTAATTTAATAAGAACATCATTCATGTATATGTAAGGGTATTAAAAAAGAAAGGTAAGAAGTGTTTGTATAGATTGTTAATAAGCTATTCTTCCCATTTTTATATGTCTTTATGGAAATTCCTTTTACGGTAAAAGGGTTCAATTTTGGGGGCCTTAGGTTTTAATTCCTAAAGGAAACCTTCATCCTGGAATTGGAAAAGATAATATTATGTCTCACTTCAATACCCAATCAAAAACCTAATAATATTACGTTTTTAATGGAATTGGAAAATATATGTCTATTTTTATAATTTTTGTTTGATAGAAAAAGTTTGGAAAAGGTCTCCAAGGGCCATATACAAAGATATTTTACAATGAAATCTCACATCCAACAAAATATCTATAAAAAACCAACCAAAAGCTGTTTGAGTCAAAAATGAATTGACTCAACCAGAGCGAGACAAAACCGAGAAAACAACAAACCCAACCCAAAACTAGAAAAAACCTAACTAGAACAGTGAATAAACTAAAAACCCACTAAAACTAGTCAAAAAAAGGTCACGAAAAATCCCTTATGCACTTTTTCCGTAAGTCCTTGAGCTCTTCCCAAACATTCAACTCCTAGGCGTCGAGTAGACATCATCATCAAAGTTGTTAATGGCTATCTTCCTCTTCTTCCCTTTATCAACAGCTACCATCTCCTGAAGGGATTCAACCCTATGACTAAGAACCACCAACTCTACATTAGAATGTTGAGCCCCTAATCATATTCCTGTTCTCAACTTTTTCTTCATTAGTGGCTCAAGAGCTTCAATTTTTTGGCCAAAACATTTATCAAGGAATTTCCCTTATTCGGTCCCTCTTAAAAAATCACATCCAAATTTTTCCCTTGATAATTGAAGAGCCAACGTTGCATCTAGTTCCTTCTTAGCCTTCTCCTTCATAACATTAAGCTTACGCCTAGCAGCCAGAGTCAAATTTTCTTCCCAGTCTTCACCATACCTAAACCTGACACCTCTAGTTTCTAGAATCAGAGTACCAGCTTTGAACAAAAAAATAATTAATCTTTGGTGTAGAGGGGGCTCTGTTTTCTTCCTTGGAAATCTTTCACTAACCCCTGAAGAAAATTGAGAAAGTAGAAAGGAATACTCATCTTTTTGCTTCTTCTAAAATGGTTAAGCAACATGAAATGTTGTGTATGGAGCTTCATGTACTTCCCATCAAGAGTAATATACTTCATGATGAAAAAACAAACCTCATGACAATGCCACAACAGGAGCTGTGAGCTATACCATCTTCCATGTAGCAAATTTTCTCATCATTTTCCAGGAAAATGTGGACTTCCTCTTGGAACCTCTTTCTGTCTTTAAATACCTTACACCCATCACAATCCATATCAGTGACCCAACTAATCAAAAACTAAAAGACTCACCCCATGCATTTTCACTAACCCCTTATCCCAAACCTATGTGAAATCCTTCGACAAATTCTCATCAAAACCATTGAGCCTTTGGAAAAAATGGGTAATTCCCCCACTTTTGAAAATATCCCAAATGGCTTTATCCCTTTCCATAGTAGAATAAGAATATGGCTTAACCCTAACTCTATTACCACCCATGATAGACAACCAGTCAAAATCTACTGAGAAAAAACCAAGAAGAAAATATATTGGCTACATAAAGCCAAATTAGGAGTAAAATAAAAGATCTGAGGCCTCGCACAATCAGAAATGATAGCAAGGATAGCTTGGATCCAAATCCCACACTTGAAATAAATTCTACTTTTCAACATCAAGGACAACCCTAGTACTTGTCGGTAAGTCCATCTCATCTTTCCATATATGATTATGATGATCTTGTACACTATAATTGGTTAATGTGTTTGTGCAAACATTATCTTGGCAATACACATGCTCAATTTGGACCTCCTCAAAATTTGATAATAAACCCCTTATATCTTCCATGATGGAATTAATATTGGCTTGATGTTTTGATTTTCCCTTCATAGCATTTATAATGTATAAAGAATCCCCTTCCACATAAAGTTTCCTTATTTGGTGATGATTATCCCACTTTATACCATTTAACACCACATAGGCTTCAGCATAATTATTGGTTTTATTGCCAATAGGCATAGCATAGGAAAGATAGAGAGAACCCTTCTCATTCCTAATAATACCACCCACACTAGCTAAACCCAAGCTACTCTTCACAACACCATCAAAATTAAGTTTCATCCATCCAACCTTAGGATTTTCCCACTTCACATTATCCCTAATGTTCTTCTTCCACAACAAAATTTGTTGAGTACCCTTACAAATTCCCAAAGCTTGAATGATTTTAGTTTCATAATGAGGGATACTTCTTTGTTCTTTGAATCTGATAATGGATAGATTATTGATCAAAGCCCCAACAATTGCATTCCCCACTCTAATAGATATTTTTTTCCTGAAAAATCCTATTATTCCTTTCCAACCATATTCCCCACAAAAAATGAGGAAACACAAACTTCCAGGCCTTTGACAAACACAAGGAAGAAAAAGGGCTAGTCCATTGCTCATACCAGTTAACAAAAGACTCAGTAAGACCCAAGAGACCTGAAATAATCTCAAAATATTGAAAAATACTTTTTGAGAGTATGGACATTGGAGAAAAATATGTTGAGTAGTTTCACTTTGTCATATTTACACAGAATGCACCTATTTGGTATCATCATCCCTTTGGCTGTAAGTTATCAATAGTAAGAACTTTATTTTGAATAACATGCCACAAAAATAAATTCACCTTTGGAATAAGAGTTTTGTCCCATAGATATTTCCAGCAAGGGTTTGGAGGAGGGACATTATGAGCTACAACATAACTAGTTCTTATAGAGTACTCACCATCCTTAGTCCCTACCCAAATAAGAGCATCCAGTTTAGGAATTGATGGAATATGCACTCCACCCAGATTAATATTAAAATTTTGAATTGCCTCCTTGATACCCACATCTTCTCCTTCCCATTGAAGAGGTTTCCAAGACCATCCCCACTCAGTTCTAACCCAAGTAATCTCTTAAAAGGCTGCCCATAGTGGAAATGAAGTGATTTGCTAAATTTATCCACTGATCTTGGATAATAAGGGGTTCACTAGAGAACCACCAATCCTACCAGAAATTGATCTGATTACCATCTCCTATCTCCCATTTTCTCCCTTTCATCAGTAGACCCCTACATTTACCCAAACCATTCCAAAAGCATGAGCCTTCAAGGAGGATGTCATTTGAAATAAAAGAGACCTGCTCAGTGAACATATATTTATCCTTTAGAATCTTAGCCCATAATCCATCATCCCGCATAAGCCTCCATCTCACTTTAGCCATTAAAGCCATATTCATACTTTTTATATCCTTCAAACCCAAACCACCCACACTCTTTGGAAGAGTGACCCTATCCTAGGCCACTGAGAGGGAGCATGTCTTTAGATACAGTTCCCAACCAAAGAAACCTACATTGAATCTGAGTAATGACAATTCTAATATTTGCAGGCATCTTAAAGATGATGCTAAATATTTATATTTTCATTAATAAATTCAACAATAAATCAAATTAACTCATGAAATGGAAAGTAAAAAAATAGAGACAAATTTAAGTAGAAAAGAGAAATTTCTATTGAATATGACAGGGCATTTTATACAATTGCTTTCTCACACACTCTTGCATGAAAAATATTCTCCTACTCCCAATTTCAAGATATTCTCACACACTCTTATCTCTATGAGTTGTGCATGACAAATAATTGTGCACACTCACATATTATTTAAATATTAAATAATACTAATATTCAAACCTTATATTCACACTATGAACACTAATTTCCTAACATTCACCCCCTTAGTGTGAATATTGGTAATTTATGTCTACTACCTACTCATGTTCTAAAATACGATGATTTTCAAATAGTACCATCAACTCCAACAGGTTTTATAGTGGAACCATTAACCACCTTGTATGTGATTTTCTAAGAGATTCACAAAATCTCAAATTGGTTTTCTAGTGGACCACCAACCACTCCATAGCAGCATACATGTTTCCCCATCCACATTTTACAAAAGAGAACAAAATATACAAAGATATGTTCCTAAC
Source organism: Taxus wallichiana var. yunnanensis (assembly GCA_018340775.1). Lineage (NCBI taxonomy): Eukaryota > Viridiplantae > Streptophyta > Pinopsida > Cupressales > Taxaceae > Taxus > Taxus wallichiana. The sequence continues at coordinate 154,931,347 of CM031235.1, read as the reverse complement.
TATTAAGGAATTATCCATCTATTCTTATTTACTCCCACACATGCTGAAAGCAAACATACAAGAAAGAAAAAAATAAATGATCACCAATACAATGAAGCAATCTCTTTTTGGTGACTAATAAGAGATGCTTATTTTCCCCCATCCTCCTTTACCTCCATCCTCCATCGTGATGATACTAACTCAGCCAAATTTTTCTTTGAGGATCATTTTATAATTCTATTAGGTGTCGGTTTCAACTGATAATGCACCCTTACAATAATAATCAGCTCTATATTTAACCAAAACAATAAAGCATATCAAAATTTTATTGTTAGAAATCGATCACTATTTTTTTACGAGAATAATCGAAACGGAAGAATTGTTTCCATTCATGATTTCTCTTAAAATAAAAAATTGGTTTCTATAATTTTTTTACATAAGTTTTCCATAACACAAATAAACAAACCCATAATTTTCACAAAATTTCAAATCTAGGTTTTTGAGAAAAACATGAATTACCGGTCGTTTGTTTTTACGATCGAATCTAGAAAATGGCAATGAAACTTCAAAAATCTCATATACGCATTCAAGTGGCTGTGGTTTTGTCCCGCTTTGACTCTGTAACTCTTCATATCCTGTTCTACTACCAAATGATGCTAAATCTCTAGATTTTCATAAATAAATTCAACAATAATAAATCAAATTAACTCATGAAATGGAAAGTACAAAAATAGAGACAAAATGTAAGTAGAATAGAGAAATTTCTATTGAATATGACAGGGCATTTTGTAAAATTGCTTTAACCTAAAATCATGGAGTCAAGTCTTATCATTTTATCCCCATACCTCTCCTTTATTCCCTAGTCTTACTCCCAATTTCAAGATATTCTCACACACTCCTATCTCTATGATTTATGCATGAAAATTAATTGTGCACTCTCACATATTATTTAAATACTAAATATTACTAATATTCAAACCATATGTTCACACTATGAACATTAATTTCCTAACCAAAGATAGACATAAGGTACACCTTTGAAAGACTCTATAAGGAACTTTGGAGTAATTGAAGCTTACCACCTTGTGAAAGCAAAGTCCCTTTCCAAGTTGCTAATTTTTTTGAAATCTACTAACAAGAGTATTCCAATTATCTAGGACCATTCTCCCCTTAAAAAGGGGCATACCCAAATATGAACAAGGAAAAGAAATGATAGGGCACTCCAAAACAACAACAATTTTGTTATGAATTTCTTCCTCAACATTCAAAAAAATAATAGAGCTTTTTCAAAAATTAATAAGCTGACCTGTGACTTCTTCAAAATCTTGAAGAATATCCCTAAAGGCCATAGCTTTTGAAATAGTTTCCTTTCCCAACAAGAATGTATCATCCAAAAATATTGTAGAGCAATAGGATCCGAACATTTGAAATAATTAAACGATTGAGAAGCCTCCTTTGCCTACTGGTCGGCCAAGACAAATCGCTTAAGGTTTCCACCACAATAATATACAGAAAAGGAGACAAAGGGTCCCCTTATCTCAAGCCCCTCCCTAAAGAAAAATAACCTTCAGACTTACCATTGATAAGGATAGATTATTGAGGAGTAGAAATGCATTCCATTATCAAATTAGTAAAATGAGCATGGAATCCCAACCTTTTGAAAATTATTCTTAGAAATCTCCATGACACCCTATCATATGCCTTATTCATATCAATTTTTAACAGCATAGCCTCCCATTTTGAGACATCCACCGAATGGATAGTTTCATGAATAGTAATGACACTATCAAGAATCTATCTACCTTCCACAAAAGATCCCTGATTTGGAGATATAAAACCTTCCAACAGATCTTTGATCCTAAAAGAGATTATCTTCATAATAATTTTATAGATAGTGTTACATAGGCTAATAGGTCTGAAGTCTGCAACTTTACCAGCCCCAAGAATCTTAGGCACAAGAGCTATAAAATTACTATTGATCTCTTTCAACAACTTACCATTCATGAAGAAATCTTGGACAACTTCCTCAACATCTTCATGAATAATGTCCCAAAACTCCTGAAAAAATAAAGCAGGGAAACCATCTAGGCCTAGGTGATTTTTCTCCTTCCAAATCAAAAATTACATATTTTATCTCTTGAGAAGAAGGAATTTTAACCAAATCAGCATTCTCCGATGAGAAATAACAGGTTGAATTTTTTTTGTTATTTTTCTCTCCTTCACTAAATCTGGCTCTCTTCTAGTAGCCAAAAATCAGAGAAAAACTTATAAATTCTTCTAAAATCTCATACTGGTTTTTCAATTTCACTCCTCTTCGTCCTCAATTTCCAAGATAGAGTTACCATGTTTGTGCATAGAGGTTGTCAAGTGAAAGAATTTTGTATTCCTATCACCCTCCTTTAACCACTTAACTCTTGAATTTTGTTTCCAATATGCTTCCTCTTTTGCTTCCAAGTTATGATATTCAACCAAAAGAGATTTCTCCTTATTCCTAAGATCTTGATCTAATCCCCTAACTTCCATCACCTCCTCTAACCTTTTTAAATCCTCAAAGCAATTTCTACATTTTTGGGAAAAAATGTTACCAAAGGTTTCCTTATTCCAAATTTTCATTCTAGCTTTGACATTCTTCAATTTAGACACCAATTTGAACATTGCCTTACCTTTTACATTAGTTTTCTAGCAAGATTGAATCTCCTCCTTAATAGAAGGGTGTAATAACCACATTTTAAAAAATCTGAAAGGTCTTCCTTTGAAATCAATATTATTACCAGTTTGAAGACAAATAGGGCTATGGTCTGACCCAATTCTAGGAAAAGCAGATAAAAAACCACCTAAAGCTGAAAACCAAGAAGGATTGATTAGAAATCTATCCAACTTAATTTGAATAAGATCTTCCCCCACATGCCTGTTTGACCAAGTAAATTTTCCACCTCTCAAGCCAATGTCCACCAAATTACAATCAAGCAATAAAGTCTGCAAAATCTCCCATACTGTCACTATAAACATTTGAACCACCTTTTTTATCCTCTGGACTTAAAGGAGTATTAAAATCCCCTCCTAACATCCAGTCCAAATCCTTAAATTGAGAACGAAAAATGCAAGATATCAGCCCAAAGCTTTCTTCTCTCAACAACAGAATTAGGAGCATAAATATTAGAACATATCCATAAAGAACCATTCTCCTTATCTCTAAAAAAATGGCAAGATGATGAGGAGAATTACATATAACCAATCCATCCCTATCCTTTTGAATCCAAAATGTAGTAATTCCTCCTGAAGCACCTAAAGAAGACACACACTGCATATCCGATCTAAACCACAACTTATTTTTGACATCAACCATTTTTTCTTTCTTCATTTTGGTTTCTTGAATCAAAATAATATTAGGATTATGAGTTTTCCTAAAATTAGACAACATACTTTGTTTATTAGGATTATTTAAACCCTTATATTCCAAGAAATGATATTCATCTTTTCTTATTTGGAGAAATGCTCTGCTTGATAAAGTTTTGCTTACTGAATCAATTTCCTTAGTTGTTGTTTTTTCCCTTATGTCCTTATTTGACATATTACCTCTTTTTAAGAAGGGATTCCCATAGTCTGCTTTATCTTTTTCTTGTTTCGAACACTCCTAGTATTAATCTTCTTTTCTTCCAACCCCTCCAAATTCCTTTCCAAATTCAATGAATAAGGCACAAACTATGGATCTAGAGGAACAACTTCTTCTTTTGAAGATGATTCACCCCCCTTGGCTTGATCCTTCACTTCATTATTACACAAAATCTCTTTGGGAACCTCCTCCTTAGAGACTTCCTTATTGAACTCTATGGGACCCTCCTCCTTGGGACTCTCCTGGACATCGATTTGAACCTGCCTAGCTTAATCATCCTGAGTTTAATTTGGGACAATTTTCTCAATAACAAGTTCTTCTATCTCTAACAATTTGAAATAAAATTTCAACAAGGACATTTTTCTAGGGGATACCTGATTCTTCTCCTAGATTTTCTCCCCCTTATCTTTCTTCTCCCAAGCTTTTTGCACTTGTTGTTTTCCTTTCTTGGCTTCTTTACATTGTCTCTGTTCATGCCCCATCTACCAACATTTTTGAAAAAAAAGAGGTGAATCCTCATACTCAATCCTCTAAGTCCAAACCCCAAACTTTGATTGGAGTTCAATTTATTTTCGGAGCAATTTCCAATAGGAACATTAACAAAAAAATGAGCATACATTAACCTTGTTCATGCCCTAGTAACCGGATCAAAAACTACCAAAGACCCTATCACATTTGCAATAGTTAGGATTTCTTCCTCCCAGAACTCCATAGGGAGTCCTAGTATTTTAACCCACACATGAAGCTCATCAGGTTTCTCTTTATAAGGATCAAATCTTGGGCTCCACTTCTGAACCAGCAGATTAGATCTACCCAAAAACCAAGGTCTTTTGAGGAGGATCTTTTTACAATCCTCGGAATTGGAAAGATTGATTATAAAAAACCCATTCACATATGAAGAAATTTCTAATGAACCCTTCGAACTCCACTTCCTATGGGCCCATTCATGAAACCATTCAACATTTGGTTGAGATCAATAAAACTTACCAATTAGAGAAAACTCCATTCGGGATTTAGCCTTCTCAGCTAGTCCATCAGGAATATCAAGACTAAGAATTCCATTCTTTTAAATAGTATTAATATTTGAAACTGAAGGTTGGGTCAAAATAGCCTTGTTACCACCCAAAATCTTGTCATCCCAATAAGGCAAAAAGGATATCTTACCTCCACCATGCAGATTCCGTGGGTCCCTAAAATTCATAGCCTCAATCTGAGGGTAACTTTTGTCTGTGATAGTTCCTGGCCATTTTATTTTTGAAAACCACCTCCTCCTTCCCACTCCCACTACCACTCCATATAATTTTCTTATGTCTTGATTATTGTTATTTTGAGTTCCTTTTGTAAGACATGTTTCTATTTGAATTTAAATTACCCGATGCTACCATCAATCTATTGTGGTTGGTCAATCCACCCTCAATATTTATCTTTGGAGCCTAGAAATATGTTCCTTACTTAGTAAATACTGAAATCAGGACATAAATTCACTTCCCATTCTTTTCTCTGGAAACCAATGCTCTATTTCCAAGTCATGCTCAACTGGACCATAATCTCTTGCATCCCTCACTTATAAGATTTAGGCCTTAGAAAAGAGAGTGAATTAACTTTTTCCAAGTCCCCCACACACATAGGTTGATGAAAGAATCATGTCATGGAGGAACCAAAAATGGAGAGGATTATAGAACCATGAATGAAAGGTAAACATTTTTTCCATAAGAAATGATTGGAGATGAATGAAATTTTCTGACCATAATAAAATGAGGAGATTTTGGATAAATTGGTAATTTTTTGTAATATATCCATCTCCATGATCTTAGACATGGTAGTGTCCTTTAAATTATCAAGCAATGTCATCCTCACTCATAATGCCAAGGGATATATTTTTAGGATTTTATAAGTAGAAAGGAAAATCTTCTTCTTCGTGTTGTCACTCAAATTATAAAACTATTTCACCATGAGGCACTACTGAAAGTAGTAGCATGGGAAATTAAAGATGACAACCTAAATAAAAGAGAAGTTAAGGAAGAAAATTCAAATCTAGGTATCAATCCAAGCTGGTGATAAAGGAACCTCCTATGCCTTGCATTAGAAATTATACTTTTTGTAATTATGTAATGTAATCATGGGTAATTTTTAGTATACTATAGTATTCTAAGGGCTAGCTACCTTCCAAGGAGACCTTTTATATCTGGTATATGTATTTCATGTTTTTATCTACATAATATATTACCCCATAGAAATCTTATTATTACCAAGTAAAAATACCATTATTTTTTAAAATTAATTTAATTAAATTGAGTACATGTCACTTTTACACCTAAAATTTTAATTCAAATTGGCAATAAAACATTTCACATCAAGTCATAGACTCACATTAATAAATTTTCCAATCAATATTCAATTGGTGACACGTAGTCAATACCAAATACATTACTTTATTGTCAAGTAATAGACCATATTAAATTTCTTTGTATTTTAAACTAATTTTTTTAAATTCCTTTAAATAACTTTCCACATAATTTAAATGCTCAAAATAAAATTAAAAAATTAAAAAATAGTAGTATATTAAAGGTTATTTTTATAATTATAACAATATGGTGCTTAGGTCACTATATGCACCCATTAAATTAGGTTTCACATTGCACATTCATCGGTTCCTTTCCATAAATACGATTGGAAGGATGATAGAATTTAGAAGACTGATGTCAAATTTTAATATATAGTTTAGATGCCAATTACTAGTTATACATTTCGGTGTTTAGTTATTTAGGGTGTCACATTAGTGTATATGGTATAACATGGATATTTAATGTTTCAAGTGTGCATTTAGGGTTAATGTCCTTTGTTAAGGGTTTAACATTTAGTATTTAGTGTTTAAGGTATAGAATATCATATGTATTTGCATTGTTTAGGGTGACCCATTAGTGTTTAGGGGTCACAAAAACCAATCATTTATACACCATTTAGGGGTCATATATTTGTCAATTTTTACATTAATATAAAAGATATGTACACTATATTCAACTATTTATCAATAAATGGTTTACATGAAATTTTAAAATATTATCTTAAATCAATTCAAATTATGACTTTCCCTTCATTTCAACACCCCAAACCAAAAATATAAACCAAAAAAATGTTAAACTTTCAAATAAATTATTTTTTACATTCCTACATGACACTGTGTAGTTATGTAAATTCAACAACTTAGGGGTAACCACTATCGGTGTTTTCCCCTATGTTGGGATTTATTTTGAATGTTTATGGTACAAAAAGAAATTAATCATTGAATAATGAATTATACGCATAGTTTTATCTCTAATTAATGGGTATTTAAATACAAGAATTGGAGGTGTTGATTATTATACATAAGGTTTTTTCAACATATTTGATAACCATTAGTATAGAATCTAGATAGTATTTTCTATTTTAAATTATTTTCCGTGTATGTTTATATATCATTGATAAGTTTTAGTTAGGGTAGTATATAATGTTATTAAAAATTTACAAGGGGCCTAGTCTGCTAAAAATCCTTAATCTAAGCTTACATATTATGGAAGTTACATGGGTGAGGTCCCAAATATAATACTTAATATTACCTATAAGTAAAACTAATGTGATACCATAAATAATACTACAAAACCTTATATATTAATATGACAATATAGAAACTCATACTCAAACAACATTCTATATATGCATGTGAAACCCTATTCACTATTGTGAAACTCTAAACAATTATACAACATAGAGACACCCTAAAAAAATAATAACTAATCTTAAATAACATGATCAATCAACCCTAAATAGTAAACACCAATGTGACATATTAAACACTAATACACAAACCTCGAGACTAATACGAGAACCATAAACACTCATGCTTGACACCCTAAACATTAATTAGAGATAAAACTATAATTAAAGATTAAACAGAATATGTACTCTAAATTTATTATTATGGAAATTTGATTTCTTCTAGCTACTTCCTCCTCAAATTCATTGGAAGAAAGAAAACTTCTCAAAAGCAATTTCTTCTTTACCTGGAAATATTCCCAGAAAAATATAAAATAAATTATATCGGATGATTTGAAATGAAGAAATGAAAAGGAACATAGACATAAAATTTTCCTCCAACTTCCTTCCCTTGTAGATCCACAAGGATAAGTAGAGAAGAAGTTATTAGTGGAAAACTTATGCATACAATGCACATACAAAATTAGAAATGAAGATGTAATGAATTATACCACTTTAAAACAAATTATATTTCTTCTAATCTAATAACAATAATCAATTGAAATATTTAAAATAAATCAAGACATCCCCAACCTGTAACCATTGATATGTGATAGTATCCAGGTGTGGTGGTGTATTTTGTCTCCTTAGATTCCTTTTCCTTTCCATAGATGAATTCCAGTTGATCCAAGGTATGCAATGTTGGTTGGTAGCAAAATGAACAAGAAGGATGGTTGTAGATGGTGGTTGGAAGAGAGCTGGTAGGATGTAATCTGGAAATAACAGGGGAAATGAACTAGTTTCCTATGTATTTCCTAGCAATATTTTGGAAGCATGACTTCCCAAAACAAATCTAAAAACTCCAACCCATCATACAGGTAAAAGTATGGTTTTTATAAAGTTTGGGGAAGAATAATTCTAAACACTTGTTTCATTTAAGAAATTTTAAATCATCAAGAAAAGGGAGAGTTAACCTTATAAATATAGTAAACTGGGAAGAATAATCCAATATGAATCCAACAAGCCAAAAATTAGGTGAAACAGTCAAGAAACGAGTGACAAAACCACTCAAAAATTTAAAACACACGTTCCAAAACATGCATTCTGAACTTGAGGATAAATTTTTCAGGACCTTCGTTCTATGCAAACTAGCGGTTATGCAACCACCATGGTGGCTGTGTAACTCAAAGTCAAAACAAGTACGAAAAGGGAAAAAAATAGTTTACGAGGGCACAACAAGCTAACAAACTTAGAAATATGAAGAAATAAGTTTAAAAATCATGTGTAAAGTGAAGGGAAATGATTTGGATATCATCGTTATTTTGGAAAATAAATTTTTCATTATTTGAGACTTATCTTGGTTTTTCATATTGAACTATGTAATTTTTGGGTGCGTACTGAGACACCCTAATCACTAATGTCACACCCAAAACACTAATATGACACCCTAAAATCTAAAAACAAACCTTAAACCCTAGTCACAATCCCTAAACCTTAAATACTAATATGATACCATAAATATAGATGGGACACCCTAAATAATAAGAAGAGGTTGAAGAAGAGGAACAACTAGAGTCTTAGAACCTATAAAATGATTTAATGAAATGGATATAGTAATCCTATGCGTGAATTTTTTTCACATGAAATGAGTACTCCACACCAATGTTTTTTTCTTGAAGGGAATGAGGGGAATCTAGAAAGTACAATTTTTGGTAATGGTTGAAATTTCCACATAACTAAAGGGGGTTCCTTCAGAAAGCAGTCCGAAAAGGTAAAAATACAAAGTAAAATAACATTGAGGCCCCAAATAGACCATCTTATAACAAGGGGAATGAGAAATAGGGAATATATTGAGGCTACTTTATTATGTGTGTTTTAATTTATTGACTATTGAATCGACTAATTCATATTTATGGATAATGCAAGTATGAATAATTGGTTAAAATCCTAGTTTAAAATTTTAATTATTGAAATAATGAATCTAAATATGCGAGATAGGATTTTTAGAATCCAAAACAAGGTTTTATTTAAACCATAAATAATTTTCTATTTGGGTTGGATCTAGAATCCATGTGGACTTGAGATATTGTGTGTAAATATTTGTATGAATTCCATTTTTATCTCTCATGTGAATCTATTGTTTATTATTTTCGTTGATGTCAAGGATTGATGATTTCATATTAAGGAGAAAGAGATAATTTAAAGACAAACGAGAGATAATTTGAAGATAATTTGAAGGTTTTCAAGGTTATCTTTTAAAATGTAGGTCATTGTTGAACTGTTATCAAGGTCAACTATATAAAAGCATAGTCATGAGGCATGAGGAAATATGGAAGAGGCATGGATGGTTACATGAATGTGAAGGATGTTTGAGTACTTGTTTGAGAATGGTAGTGAGGTGTAAAGTCACTTAGATTCCACCTATAAGGGTAAAATTTCCATTCTAGGTCTACACTTAGACCCCTCTTAAACCTTGTCTAACCTAATCAGTCATGATGATCAATTTCCAAAGAAATAATTCATATGTAATCTTGGATAGAGCTAAGATAATTTTTTCCAAGTATGTTTATACAAGTTTTAAGTCATGGTTTAAAGGATTTTACAATAAAGTGCACTTTAGGCCTTCTCAAGGTCATAGAATTTGGGTTTCAAACCCAAGAAGCACTTTTAGGTGTTCGTAAGCATGTAAAACCTTTGCATGAGAACATGAGCTATTTAGGAGAGATTGGGAAGGGTCGTAGATAAGAATTTCATGCATTGGTTTTGGAATCTAAGTCTTATCCTTTATGAACAATAGCTAACAAAAACCTGGTCAAAAACCTCCATAAACCTGAATAAGGACTCGATGTAAGAGGTGACAAGTCTTGAGAGGGGGTGAATCATTCCCTAATAAAATATTTTCCAACATGTTCTTCAAACCCAAACTTCACATGCTCACATACAACACATAAAAGCATACAAAATTTTCAATGAAGTAAAATCAATGCAAAGAACATAATATGATCTCAAAGACACATATATTGATAGTAAAATAAGATCCATAGACTTATATAGATGCTCAAATCAGATCACAAATAGTAGTGTCTTCAACAATGATCCACAAGATACAATAAAATGCTCTCAAGACAATCAATGTCTCATGAATCCATATGAAGAAATACAAACATGCGAATGTCTTCAACCTTAAATATCATATCTGAAAACTCCTTAGAAACCTGAAAAAAAATCAACATGTTATTAGGATAGCATCCAGATTCAAGCACCCAAATTTTCTCTCCTTCTCTAACTTCGTTCTCAAGGAAATAACACCAACTTTGCACTTCTAAAATTATCCTCATGAAAACTCAACCAACAGATTTCCTAGAATTAGATTCTAGGTGTTTTGGTCTAGGTACAAAGGGTTTTTCTTTGTAGAAAAATGATTCTTTAAAAGAAGATAAAAAGGGTTTCAAAAAGCTAGAAATAATATGCCCATAACTTCACTTTTATAGCCTCTCCAAGGCTAAAATTAAAATTCAAACATTTTCCCTCCTTTGGCTCAACTCATGCATCATAGAAAAATTCTAAATTCAAATCATAATAGCCACAAGCGACCCAAGTAGGTCATCTAGCCTAAACCATCATTTCATGTGCCAAAAATGGCTCAAAACCCCATGGGCACAAAGATAAAAATTCTCTTAATTCAAAACCATCCTTATTCATGACCCATAAATCAAACACATGTTTAAATTAACATTTAAACATCATACATGGTTATAATTAATATCAACTAATCAAATTATTTTGTTTAATGGGCCTAGTGCTCTTTGTATTTCTCAAAACTATTGTTTCCTGCACCCTTCAGCACCCTAAAAACTTCATTAGGTCACAAAAACATTTCAAAAATAGAAACTCATGCCATGTAACTACTTATGGGAAATTTAATAAAATTTATAAAACTTCTAATAAAGTTATAAGTCATGAAACATCCATATCTTCATTGAAACAACTCACCTTAAACAACAACTTTTTCCAAAGGTCATCTCATAAAAAAATTTATACATACATTAAATACCTATAAATTGATTCGTTGGATTCCCAATTCATATATCTTCATATTCAAAGTAATAGGAAGTATAACCTAATCCATATCATTCTTTAAATAACTTTAAAATGTCACAGGAACACATGTTGTCTTGAACTGCCTAAAATATTTTTATCCAAAGAATACCCTGTAAACCTTATAAAATGACCTCATCATGAGGAAAGAAATATATCACTATAAATATCTCTGAATATAGTTTTCAACACAAATTTAATTACCTCAATAATCTACTTGTAGCTCAAATTATGCTCATTTTACTGGACCCTTCTATTTGAGACCCCAAAACTGCCCTTTGGCTAGTCAACCTGTTTGAACCTCAAAACACCATAAACCTACATGAAAATGTATGAAAACCTCCATGGACATCAATAAAAACTCCCAATCATCATTCCTCGTTAATTTTTTATGCTACTCCTTTGGACCATCTTGTCCTAAAACCTTCTTCTCCATAAATTATTATTTTTAGGTGGGGCCCACTCATGACCATGACCTCAACCATACATTTATGCAATCCTAAGGATTCCTCTATACCATAAAATCATCACTTTTTATTACTCACTCAAAACTAGTTCACCATAATTCACTTTATGTCAACTACTCCTAGCTAGGGTTTAACTAGGGTTTTAGACCTCTTTACCTTCTTAACATTCATTCATAAAAAATTGACGATCAACTAACCTAATTCTTTTTTATGAAACCTTAAAAAATCACCTTATAATTATCTCTAAATTCTACAAGGTCCCATGAAAATCACACTATTCACAACGAGCATAAGAAGTTCAAGCTCATGCTTGATTTTCACTTGCTCTTGACCCTTTCTCACAAAACCAGTCATATATAGTAAAATTATCATCATCGAAACATGAAATTTTGATGACAGCACTATGACACATCCCTCTAACATCTCTAATCATCATAATGTCAATACTATACCTAAATATCTCCATCTTATCTCATTTTCATAGCTACACCTTAGGGATTCTCACTATAGAAGTTGGTATCAACTAAAATAGTGTAATAACTAAACAAGAAACTTATGAAAATTACCCAAAAATACCTCATATGTCATTATACACCTTATTTCATGATTACATGAGCTCATATAGCTCCAAACCACTTTGTCACACCTCCAAGCAAACATACATGCTCCCAATGAGCACTTGTAACCAAGTGAAACACATGTACCTATACCATGACACTTTTTTAATTGCTTAAGAACCCTCAAATCATGTTATTCATCATGCCAACATGCTTCCCAAGAATCCAAGAAGCTCACACTACTAAGCTACACCTCCTAGGCACTTGTATAGGATTATTAAAGCAAGCACACCTCATTGAATCCCACTCTAGCAGAATCTGATAAAAATATGAACCGAGTATGTTAGCATCGATTACAAAAGTTGTAGGACCATCGTACAACATTCACTTTTTCATTAAGTTGGTTTTGCATTAATGAAAACACCGTTAGGACCACAATCCAACAATCTCCCCTTTGTCATTGATGGAAAACACCTTGAACTTATCCCCCTTTTTATATTAATGAAAAAGGAATACCTATAGCTCACCTTATTCAGCTTCATACCTTAATTTTTTGGTTAGAAACATCAACCAAAGGTCTCAAACAAGCTCCATCTCTTGATTTTTCTCAAAATTTGATTCTTGCTTTTATTTTAGGCATGCAAGCACCATGCTCCCCTAGACTAAGCACATGAAACATCTGAAAATCATCATTTAATAATGAAATAAGCATACTCTTACCTTTTTTGGAGCTTCAACACCTTATTTCACCTCCTAGGCATGTAAAACAAGCAATTTTCACTATCACCCATGTTTTTTCCTTCTTAGAAACACTATAATAGCACGAGATCTGATCCATATCCAGCTAACACATGCCCACAATGTTAGTATCAGGCTCATCAAAGAATTATGTCACCTTTCTTTACCACAAAACATCTTTTCTAGGCCTAAAACAAGCTCTACCATGCTCAATCTTTCTCTTCATATCAAAATTGATAGAAAGAGCCCTAAACAAACTTCACTTTTAGTGCTTTTAGAACCAATTTTGACATGTCACTACATATAATACATACCTTTCCTTTTCAAACAAACACTCACCCTAAACATATGAGCACCATATATATCTCCCAAGCACAATTTGAGGCCACTTATCTTGAAATCTTGACAAGAAACTACCTTTACCACTTTTTCTATGTCCTAAAACACCATTTCAGACTTTAATGGTAATATTTGAGTGATATAAAGCAAGCTTACCTTTTTCATGTAAGAACTTTTGAGAAGCCACATATACCATTCTTCATATGTCTTGGGAACATCATCTTCACCTTCTAGAGGCATGTGCATCTAATGGGAGAGACTACTAACTCCCCCTAACTCTAAATAGCTTCTTAGACCTTATAGCTCATTATACAACAACCTAGACTTCAAGAAGAAGCTATTTAGACCAAACCTGATCCTTTTCATAACTTAATCTCATCAATAAACATTTTAAACCACTAACTTTATGAGAAATCACTTTGATCAATCACATATAAACCAAATTCTATCATATTTTAATTTGATCTTCATAGACCAAACCTATAGCTTATCATAGCTCTTGTTGCCTTTTATGTTGCGTCAATACCCTATAATAGTACTCGAGAATTTTCACTCCTAGTATTTAATACCCTATAGCCAACTCCCCCTGGGAGTATTCTCTTATCAAGATCAAATTCTCCATTCTTAGACCTTTACTTTAAAGTTGTACATACTTCTGTCACATTCTTTACCTTGCCTTCAGATGTCTCTATCCTGTAGACTTAAGTTCTAAGTGGACATTAATGCCACATTCTAGAGGAAGATACCATGCTCCCCTATCATAAAGATCCTCTTATATTTTGAGCATCATTATTTTCTTCATACTATTACTATATTTTAGCATCTTGTTAGACCTACTTTGAGATCTAGAACCATGACTCAAAATAACCAACTCACTAGCTTTTCTTGTATCGAATATCTTTCTCAACCTTAAGAATCCATGAAGACACTTTAATTAATCTCAAAAACACCATCATCAAACATAGAACATCATCTACAGATATTTCTCCTATGTAAGCATTTTTACTATCACTATAGCCTTGCACACTCTTCATTAAGAACCTAAGCCAACTATGGGCCTCAATGAATTCTTCTAACTTATCAACACAAGATAAATGTAGAGAGTACTTTTTCAACTCAAAATCCATTTACACATACACAATATAAATGTGAAAACCATCAAAATCTTCCTTACATTTGTATCATTCATTCCTTCATCTCAATTATGAAGGATTCCACACCAATCTACATTATAGACTAAAAATTACTAACTTTGGCACCTTAATGTTCAAGAACTTTGTTCAAATTATTTGATCCTAACATCAATGCATTTAATATATCCTCTTATCTCAGTCTATATTACGGACCCAAAGTCTGATTAGAATCTTTGTGCAATCAAATTGCTTGAGTCTCCTTAGACTCGGACATGACCACAATCAACTCAGATCTCCATTGATTATGTTGACCATTTGACATGGTTGAATTTTGAACACCTTATCATCTCTTAAGAGGCATTGAATACACTATCATCAAGCTTTAAACAACATTTTTCCTTACTCTTAATACTATGAAAAAAATCATATATGATTTCACTTCACATACTTGAGATAAACAAAAGGCTTCATACATGTAGGTTAATAATTTTACACTTTTTAGGTCAACATCCAATCTTTGAGGAACCTTCATACACTCTAAGTTTCATTTTTCTTTAGTCATTGTAGGTATTTATCACATTTTCACCCTCTATGAAGAACTTATTCATCAAAATCCTTGAGATCTTTCAACCTCCTTCAAGATCATTGTTCTCATACCCTCATACTTGTAGCTCAAACTTCACAAGATGCAATTTCATGAAGTCAAGACTTGATAACGCTTAAACTTCATGCGGTCACACTTCACTGGTAAAATACCATTTTTTATCTTATTTCAACTCATGTCTCAGAGTACATGTTCTTGACAACATTCTCAACTCCACGAGGATATACATTTGCAACTCTTCTTGAATTTTTAATGCTTCTTAGACATTGAGTTATAATTGTTATGAGGACATGAACTTGACACAAGATCTTATAGAGATTTCTCAAACTTCAAATAATATCATATGCATATGTAGCTAACATTATTTTTCTTGACCAAGAGTTTACATGGCATACACCTATTTTACAATGTATTGTAGCCTAATTTCCTTTAGATAAAACTTTGAATGATGCTCTCAATTTTACTTACCTGTAGATACATAAATTAGGCATCTTGACAATATCACTTCCAACATCAACACTATCATGAATTCTAATGAATGGATATAACCTCAGGATCTAAAACCTCTTTAATCCTTTATTACTCATAGCTAAGATCATATGTACAAAATTTTAGGTCTAAATTCCATCATTTGTGCCTCCAAAAACCACTTTCCATCCATACCACTCAAAAACACTTGTGAGATTGATTTGGGAGCTTGAACAATATCTTCATACCTGGAAACTCCTTACCATGTGCTTAAATCTTCAACATTATTAGCACAATCAACATGAAGATATTCCTCTGATTAAGTTTCCACATTTTGAGATGCATGTACAAACTTTGAGGCTCGTGAAAATAACACACAACCCAAACTATATCCTTACAAAACTCATAATGACCAAAAAATAGACTTCTTCAAGTGAATGTACCCTCTAAGAATATTGAACACTCCAACAGTCCTCTAAATAATTTTCATACACTTATATACATTATACATACTTTGACACTCTTGACACATGCTATTAAAGCTCATGAAAACCATAGGACACACTATTCGACTTGGAGAGGACTTTTTAGAGACACCACAGACTTTTAGAAATATCCCACCAAATCTAATGACTAACTTAGATCAAAGAAGGATATTTCATGATTGGAAAGACACAACACCCTTATCATAAGGCACCAAATTGACTCAAATACTCTCTGAGACATCTTATATTGATAGATCAATATGAAAGGGAAGAACACATACCAATATTCTTGACAAGTGACAAGCCCATGGAGACTATGACAACAAGAATCTACTTCATGAAGAAAATGTGACATTATGGATCTCCCATGGGACTTCCTCATGATGAAAACACATACTATTTCACCTTGACAAAGAAAACTCAGACCACAATAGCTCAGACAACATACATCACTAACTTGTATGCTTTTAGGAACAACAAGACATGAAACATGGAAAACCCATCATGAATAACTAATAAGGACATCATGAACATGTTGGTGACTTGTAATGAAATAGATTTTACACATGGAAGAGACTCATTCTAAGGAACGCAACTCCCCCTCACTCTAAATCTTAATTTTCACCTATACACCTCTATGAAGCCTAATACAAGCATATGTCACCATGAAGGAGCTTGATGAGAGACCTAAGTAGGTATCAAGACATCTTATTTGACCTTGATTATTTCCTCTTTATCTAATTCCTCTATTTGTTTATTCATATCCTTAGAAACATCTTGACCACTTTGACTAGCTTCTTTCTTCTTTTTCTATGCTTGATCTTGTGGCTTAGGTCTTTGAGTCTCCTTCTTCAAATGACCTGCATTACAAAACCTTGCAATGCGCCCTATCTTAAGGAACCTAAAGCATTCCACTTTTCTTCCTTTTTCACTCATAATCCTTGTGTCCATATCCATTGCAAGAATATCAATAACAATTGAACTTTCTTGCATACATCTTTGTGTTCGATGGCCCATTTTTGCTATACTTTGCAATATGTCCCTTTTCATGACAATGATAACATTCAGCTCCATATCTTTTCCTACTTTTTTCTCCTTCTTGTCTTGACATTCCTCTTCCTTATTTTCTTCACAATATTCCTTTCCTTTTCCATCATCCTTCTTTCCAACCTTAGGACTACAAAAATTGGCCCTATGTCCATAAGCACCACATTTATAGCAATTTCCATGAAAGACATCATATCTATAGGCATTTGGTTTCCTAATAAATGGTCTTCTAGGAGTTAAACGCCTTGAACTTTCACCCTTTCTTGGCTTCCTTCTTTCATTTGATCCTTGATTTGACTCTTCCTCATTCTTCTCATATTTCGATGAATTCTCATTGATCCAAGTAGGCTGTTCTATCACTTTGTAAACCTTTTTTTCCAACATCTTACTCATATTTTCTGAACTCTCTTGAAAGGATAATAACTTGCTTGTCTTCGTGGATAGCTCTTTCTTCAATTCCTCTTATTCAATCTCTTGTTTAATACACTCTTCTCTCTTGATCTTCAACTCATCTTGGGAATCCTCAAGTTGAGTCCTTATTACTTTGACTATTTCTTCATGAGATCTAGACATCTTCTAAATATGGTCGCCATGCTCACCTACCCATTTCCTTATCGTGAAGGTATTAATCTGAATTGTCTCAATTTTTGGGTGTTATATTATCACCAAATATCTCCCTCTATCCTATTAGGATACTTCAAAGAGAGTGCTCTAATACCAATTTTTTGAGGTGAGAAGGATTGAGGGGGCATGAATTATTCTCTAATAAAAAAAATTCCACTCTTGTTCTTCAAACCCTAACCACACATGCTCATATACAACACATCAAAGCATAAAACCTTTTTAATGAAGTAAAATCAATGAAAAGAACATAATATGATCTCAAATACACATATATTGAATGAAATCAGATCGACACACTTATATAGATGCTTAAATTAGATCACAAAGAGTAGTGTCTTCAACAATGATCCACAAGATACAATAAAGTGCTCTCAAGACAATCAATGTCTCATGAATACATATGAAGAAATACAACTATGAGATATTCTTTAACCTTCAATATCAGATCTGAAAACTCCTTAGAAACCTTAAAATAACATCAACATGCTATGAGGATAGCATCCAAACTCAAGCACCCAAATTTTCTCTCCTTCTCCAACTCACTCTCAAGGAAACAACACCAACTTTGCACTTTCTCAAATTATCCTCATGAAAACTCAACCAGAAGTTGTCCTAGAATGATATTCTAGGTGTTTTTGGCTAGGCCCAAAGTTTTTGATTTGCATCAAAAAGGTTCTTCAAAAGAATATAAAAAGGGTTTCAAAAGCTAGAAATAATATGCCCATAACTTCACTTTTATAGCCTCTCCAAGGCTCAAATTCAAACTCAAACATTTTCCCTCCTTTTTCTCAACCCATGAATCATAGAAAAATTCTAAATTCAAATAATAACATCCACAAGTGACCCAAGTAGGTCTGCCTAGCCTAAACCATCATTTCATGTGCCAAAAATGGCTCAAAACCCCATGGGCACAAAGATAAAAATGCCCTTACTTCAAAACCATCCTTATTCATGACCCATAAATCACCACACATGTTTAAATTAAAATTTAAACATCATAAATTATCAAAATTAATATCAAACAATCAAATTATTTCATTTAATGGGCTCAGTGTTCTTTGTATTTCTTAAAACTATTGTTTCTTGCATTCTTCATCACCCTAAAAACTTCAATAGGTCACCAAAACACTTATAAAAAACAAAACCCCATACCATGTAAAAACTTTATATAAATTTAGGAACCTTTGTAACACTTATAAGTTATAATTCATCAAACATTCATATCTTTAAACCATAACTATTTTCTCCTTCACCAAAACAACCCGCTAAACAATTTATTTCCAAAGGTTAGCTCATAAAACCATTTATACATAAATTAAAGACCTCCAAATAGATTCATTTTATGACCAATCAATCCCTCTTCACATTCTAGGTGATACCAAACATCACCCAATCCATAACATGCTTCAAATAACACCAAATGTTCACTAGACCAAATGTTTTCTTGAACTACAAAAATAATTTTGTCAAAGAATGCCCCTGGAAACCTTGGAAAATGACCTCATAATGATTAAATACATATATCACTAGAAATATATCTGAATCTATTTCCAAAAAAATTAATTACCTCAAAACTCTACCTATAGATCAAGTTATGCTCATTTTACTTGACCCTGTTATTTGAAACCCCAAAACTGCCCTTTGACTAGTCAACCTATTTGGACCAACAAACAATATGTACCTGCATGAATATTTCCTAAAACATACATGGAAATAAATAAAAACTCCTAATCATCATGCACCATCAATTTTTCATGCTACTCCTTTGGACCATCTTGTCCTAAAACCTTCTTCTCCATAAACTTCTATTTTAGGTGGGGCCCACTCATGACCATGACCTCAACCATACATTTATAGACATCCTGAGGAGTCCTCTATACCATAAAATCATTAATTTTGATGAATAATGCAAAAATAGGTCACCATACTTCACTTTCTTTCAACTACTCCTAGTTAGGGTTTAACTAGGTTTTCAGAATTCTTTACCTTCTTAACATTCGTTCATAAAAACTGGAAAATCAACTGACTGATTTTTTTTTAAACCTTATAAACTAATCTTATAATATTTCTTGAGAATCAAATTTTCCCATGCAAATCACACTATTCACAACAAGCATCATAAGTTCAAATTTGAGCTTGATTTTCACTTGTTCTTGACCCTGTCACACAAAATTAGCCATATATGGAAAACTTCTCATCATGGGAACCTTAAATGTTTTTGAGAGCACTATAACACATCCCTATAACTTCTCCAACAATAATAATTTCAATACCATACCTTAATCTCTCCAACCTATCTCATTTTCATAGCTATACCTTAGGGATTCTCACTGTAGAAGTTGGTATCAACTAAAATAGTGTAATAACTAAACAAGAAACCTCTAAAAATGACCCAAAAATACATCATATGTCATGATAAACCTTACTTCATGATTTCATGAGCTCATTAGCTCTAAACCACTCTGTCACAACTCCAAGTAAGCTTACACCTGCTCCCAATGAGCACCTATAACCAAGTGAAACACATTCCCCTGTACCATGCCACTACTATGAGTGTTCAAGAACCATTAAATCATTTTATTCATCATTACCACATGCTTCCCAAGCAACCACGAAGCTCACATTGTTAAGCTACACCTATTAGGAACTTGTATAGGTTATTCGAACAAGCACACCTCACTTTGAATGCCACTTTGTAGTAGCTGATACACATTTGAACCAATATGTTATAATCAATTATAACATCATAGGACCATCATACAACATTCACTTTATCATTAATGTGGTTTTTCATCAATGAAAACACCTATTATGACCACATGTCAACACTCGATAGGAAATATTATTTTCAAAATGGCTCAGAATGGATTCAAAATTCCTAATAAACTATTGGGGCATGTAGTCAACTCTCCTAGATACCTCAAGATGTGGTGGTTGGTTAGATAAGAGAGATGTCCAGGTACATGCCTATTTTTCAATAACTTATTATACCTCTTAAAATTTATATTGGCCAAGATGAATAATTGGATGAAATAAGGTGTTAGAGACCCATTATTCATGTCTATGATAATTTTTGGATAGTTTCCAATCTCTAAGTGATCCTATGAGGTCAATCTCTCATGACTGGTTTTTGAGTTGAATTGAGAGTTTTGTTCTTAAGGATCGTTCATATGCAAGGTATAAAGCTAATCAAGCATGGAGGAGGTATGTAGAGTTCAAAGAAAAATATTTGAAAGGGTTTTGAGTTTTGGAGAAGTTTTTTTGAGCCCGAGAAGATCATGTTGTGTTGTTATGTAGGAGACCTAATGAAATTAGGATTTTATGAGACCTAAAGGTTAAAAAGGCCTAATTGAGTTATTTCAAACCAAAAGAAGTTTAAGTTATGATTAATTCATAGTTATAATATGTCTTAAGACTTGTTGTATGGCCAACCAAGTGGTATATGTTCATGAATCATGTATATATGTAAGGTAGTTTTAGGCCTATTGAAGTGTGTGTGTGTGTGAATGAGAAAAATATAGTGCATATTTGAGTAGTAGGAGGTCTTGTAGAGCATGGGAAGAGGTTATATGTTGAATATAAATAAGGTGGTCATCCTATGAAAGTCAATTTTTACATGTGTATATCAAGGTGAATAAGACTGATGAGCAAAGAAACATAGCATGTAGTTTGAAGAGTGATCAAGAAAAATGGCATAAAAATGGTCATCATTTTTGATCAAGCAATATATGGTTAAGAAGGTAAAAAAACTATAGAGGTATCTAAGTTGGTGCTAATTCACTTAGGGAGTTGGTGATTCCTTGCAAGTTGGTGCTTGTTAAAACCTAGCTAAGTAGGTGCTTAACTTATTTGGGTTTGGTGCTCCAAGTTGACTCAGTGCTCACCCAAATTTGATCTTTTACAATCATTTATAATATAGTAGTCCATTTGTATAGTTCTTATTTTTCTTCCCCTTCATATTTTCTCGCTTATATATGTGTTTTTTCTCTTGTTTCATGTTCTTTTGAGTGATTTTTATGCATTATAAGATCACTATGGTTAATATGTATTGAGTGGTGAAACATAATTGAAATAAAGTTTTGTAAGTTAATTGATTAACCCGGCGTTTCAATGAATTTTGTTTCCAACAATTGGTATTAAATTTTCGTCCTTTAGGGTAGGCCTAACAAGTTAAAGGATATCCTAGAAGCAACAAACATGTCTAGTCAATTGCAAGGAGGTCTCTTAACCAATAAGAATCCTCTCTTGATGGGTATAACTATGTAATTTGGAGCATCAAAATGGAGACCTATTTGATTTCATTAGGTTTTGACATATGGAAATCATTTGTTGATGGCTACACTTCACCTCCTACACCCCCAACTAATGTAGGAGGTAAAAGGGCTAGTGAAAACAACTCTAAAGTAATGAACGTCATCCTATGTGGTCTTTCGAGGTAGAATTTTTCAAGGTCATGCATTGTAACACAGCCAAAGGGATTTGGAAAAAGTTGTAGACCATCTATGAAGGATACACCAAAGTAAATTTGGAAAAAATTGTAAACCCAGTGAAGGTAGTTTGAAAGTTTGAGAATGAAGGAGGATGAGAATATTTCTTCTTATATGTTGAGAGTAGATGAAGTGGTAAATTTCATTAGAGGTTTAGGAGAAAAATTGGAAGAATTAATGTGGTACAAAAGGAATTGAGATCTCTAACATCCAATTTTGATTCAAAATTATTTTCCCTAGAGGAAATCAAGGATCTGAACACAATACAAATGAATGAGCTTCATGGCATCTTGTATACCTATGAAATGAGAACCATTGATGGAAGACCCTCTAAGAAGGAATTTTTATTCAAAATTGAGAATAATTAACAAGGTCAAATGTCAAGGATGATACTGATACAAATATTGATGATGATAAGATAAAATCCATGTTTTTCAAAAACTAAGGAAAGGATCATGTAAGTATAAAGCTAAGTTTTTATTTAAGTTATTCATTTGTGGTGAGGTTGGTCACTTTTCATCAAAGTGACCTAATAAAGATAAGGATGGTGGATATCATGATTAACATCATGTTGAGGATAAGAAGTCCTATAATCATGAAAAGAACAAAAGGATTTTCAAGAAGTATGAAGGAAAGAAAGGTTCATTCAAGAATAAGAGAAATTTTTATACCAAAGAAGACAGTAGCTCCTCGATATAAGTGACAATAGTACATATGAGAGTGATGATAACAATGATAGCAATGAAACTCTATTCAGGGCAATATAAATAGGTAGTGAAGGTTGTTCATTATTGAAAATCCTCATGGAAGATGAAGATTCAGATGAAGAAGAGGAAAAATTGAATCTTGAGGTAGAATTGTTGAGTGCTCTAGATGAGTTGAAGAACCAAAGAAGGAAGAATTAGAAATTGAGGTCATTGATCAAGGATTATGAGGAAAAAATCAATAACAAGGCTAATTAACATGATGAGATCATCAAATAATAGGAAACTCAGGTTGATTTTGCAAGAAGGAAGAAAGCACCAAGTTCAGAATAGAGATGGAGTCCTTAAAGGAATAATTGGATCAGGAAAAAAACAAGTTGAAGACACATCAAAAGTTTGAAAAGAGAACTGAAATTCTTGGTGATATCTTGAGTAGTCAGAGGTCTCCACATGATAAGGCAGGTCTTGGTTTCAAAGAATACCAAAAGAATATAAAGGAAAATGATAAGGAAGGTCTTGGTTTCAAAGAAGAACAAGGAGAGTTGGACATCAAATTATATTGGATCATGAAGGAGTAATGGTACTGATAGAGTAAAGACAGTTCCTATTAAAAATACAAGGTATGTAAATTATTTCAAAGGTTATTAATTTTCATGCAATCAATATGGACATAGAGTTATGGATTGTAGAATTAATCCCTCATGGATGAATATAACAAATTCTCATTTCAAAAATAGAAGTATAACTATGTGTTACATTTGTCATCACATAGGACATATTGAAATAAATTACAAGATGAGAAAAATGAGGAATATCGGTCAAGGAAAAAATATGTACATCGTGAAGTCGAGACCACCTGTAGATAATGTGAATGAGGAGAAAAATACTAGAGGAGAAAAAGACTGAAGGAGAAGAATATTTGATAGCTCATATTTCATTTCACATCCAAAATGAAGATATGATCTAGTATATAGATAGTGGTTTCTCAAGCCACATGATAGGGAACAAGAACAAGTTCATTTCATTGAAGGACAATGTTTTAGGTATAGTGGGATTTGGAGATAATACATCTACCAATATTGTTGGCAAGGATACCTTGAGTTTGGATAATGGGAATACCAAGACAAAAATGTGTTTTATGTATAATTCTTGAAACACAACTTCTGAGTGTAATTAAAATGTGTATTCGAGGAAAACAATGATATTTCATGACAGAGGGTGTGATATAAGAAGATCCAATTCGGGAAGACTAATCTGTAAGGATAATAAAATTGAGAACAATATGTATATCTTAAGTGAGATCAAGAAGCAAAGATTTTCCACGATCAAGATGGATGAATTTTGGCTATGGCATAGAATTTTGGCCACCTAAACTTTGATAACCTGGTCAAGTTCAGCTTCAAGAAGTGTGTGAATAATATGCCTAAAATGACCAAACCTGCAAACACACTTTGCACGAGGCATGTTGACATGGTAAGAAAACTACAAGGATATTCAAGTATAAGAAATACTCTACTTCAGGACCTTTAGATTTAATTCACATTTATTTTGTGGACCTACAAGGATTCAAAGCATTGAGGAGATAGCTACTTCATGTTACTCATAGATGACTGCACAAGAATGAATTGGTTAGCATTTTTAAAAGAAAAGTTAGAATCTCTTCATAACTTCAAAGCATTTAAGGCTCTAATTGAAAATGATAATAATGTTAAAATCAAGTTTCGAGGTCGATAGAGGAGGATAGTTTTGGTCAAATAATTGTTATGACTTTTGTAAGGCTCGTGGAAAAAGGAGACAATTTTCAGCAACTAGGAAACCTCATCATAATGGGATAATTGAATGAAAGAATGGTATAGTTCAAATAATTGCAAGGAAAATGTTAAATGAGTCAAGGCTATCTAATGGATACTAGAGAGAGGTAGTAAGAACTTTAGTATAAAATTTGAATAGAGGACAAATAATGAATAATGGCAATAAAATCCCTGTGTTGTGGAAATGCATACCTACTTTAATGCAGAGCACTTTAGAGCATTTGGAAGTAAATGCTTCATCAAAAGATATGAGGAATACCTAGGTGATTTTTATTCAAGGTTTGATGAAGGAATATTCTTAGGATATTCATTAGTTATCTCAACCTATAGATGCTTTAATAAGAGATTACATAATATAGTGGAAAGTACCAATGCGAAGGTTGATGAGACCTGTTCTAAGAAGTCACATTTTCATAATATGGACTTCAATAATGAAGAATAATCTACTGAGATACAAATGAAGAAGAAGAATAAGTTGAGGAAATATAAGATTCAAAAGGCCCTCCAAGATAGATTCAGAAATATCATCCTAAAACACAAATCATTTATAATAAGGATGCGAAAGTGTGCGAGAGGAGGAAGCTCGTAAGTATTATTAACCAAGAAATTTTTACTCTATTGTGTCGATTGAACCTTACAAAATTTTATAATCAAGTAAAGATAAGTTTTGGATAAGTGCTATGAATGAGGAGTTATACCAAATAGAAAATAATGAGACTTGGGAACTAGTTCATAGGCCTAAAGACAAAAATGTCATTGGTACAACATGGGTGTTTAGGAAAAAAATTAAATGGATATAGAGAATACACTGGGAAAAAATCCATATCGGTATGCAAGTTCCATGAACAACCGAGAAGGAGTTGAATTTGAGGAGACCTTTTCTCTTGTAGCAATATTGAAGGTTATCATATCATTTCTATCTTATGTGAGTTTCAAAGGGTTAAAGGTATATTAAATGGATATCAAGTCGGGATTCATAAATGGGGACTTGGAAGAAGAGGTATATATAGAGAAACCTGAAGGTATCTCATTATTAAATGAAAATGACTATGTTTGCAGACTGAAAAATGATATTTTTGTCTAAAGTAAGCTCCTAGAGATTTGTATGCTAGATTGGAAAAGTACCTATTAGATCAAGAATTCAAACTAGGAGTTACAGAAAACAACGTACATAAATACAAAAGGTGATCATCATTTAATGGTGGTTTTCTATATGGATGATATCATCTTTGGTGGAAATAATGAGAGAATGACCAAGGGATTTACAGATGTGATGAAGAAGGAATTTGAAATATATATGCTAGGAGAGCTATCATCCTTTGTTAGATTGAAAATCACTCAATCTAAAAGAGGTATATTCATTTCACAAGTCAAATACATAAGAGAGATGTTGAATTTTTTTGAGATGGAAGATTTCAGGGAGTTAGCACACCTATGATCACAGGGTGTAAGTTAAGCAAGGAGGATGAGTCTCCAAATGTGGATCAGACATCATACAGGTCAATGATTGAGAGTTTGTTGTATATTACTACCTCTAGACCTAATATCATGCAAGTAGTAGGTCTTGTGGGAAGATTTCAAGAAGATCCAAAGGAAAACCATTTGCAAGTAGTCAAGAGGATACTTAGGTATCTCAAGGGGACTATGGAGTTTGGGTTGTGGTACCCAAGGAGAAAGGAGTTCAACTTGACAACCTATACAGATGTTGACTAGGAAGGGAGTCTAGATGATAGGAAGAGCACTAGTGGAGGGGATTTATTCTTAGGAGAATGCCTAGTTTCATGGATAAGAAAGAAGAAAGAATTAGTGGCTTTATCTACTTGTGAGGCTGAGTACATTGCATAATAGTTATGTTGTACTCAAGTTCTATGGATGAGACAGATCTTAAAGGACTGTAAGGTGGAGTATGACAGTCTTCTTACCATCTATTATGAAAATAAAAGTGCCACAAGTGTTTCAAAGAATCCAGTCATGCACTCAAGAACTAAGCACATTCCCATCAGGTATCATTTCTTAAGAGAGGATGTTAGTGAAAAAAATTCAAGCTTTAGTATGAATCTACCAAGGATCATTTTGTAGATATTATAACCAAGCCACTTCTAACAGAAACATTTGAACATATAAGACATGATTTTGGTGTAATTTTTATTCCTAGCATTCATTAAGGAATTCAATAACTCAAGGGTGATAATCATGTGGTTCTTTATCTCTAAGAGAAATAAATTTGATTCATAGGGATCTGAAAAGATAACCACTTCATCAAACAAGAACAAGAAGGAAAAATTATAAAAATGTTGAGCAGATTTTAAAGTTATAAAATAGCCCCTCCATGCGAGAGAGGTGGTTGCATAACCACCCCTGCATAGAATAGAGATTTTGTAACAACCTCGGTGGTTGTGCAACCTCTGGTCTGTAAACACTAGCAATTCCATCACTAATGGATAGAAAAATAAAAGAAAACCACGAAGAGTCATGGATTTGGAGCGTCTAGATTGTCTCTTCCTCTGGATGACCTTGATCATTCTCAATACATGGGAGGACATGAGAAGAAACTATAAATACATGGAGAGAAAGTGGATTTGGATATCAATTCATGGGAGAAGTAAGTAAGAATAATTCAATGTTGGAATTGAATTGTAGGAACAAGGTGTGTGAGAAAAAAGCAAGCGAGTATAGAGGGGATGTGTTTACATTGTTTACTTTCTTTCATCTTAATGTAATTTGTATCTTTTGAATTGGCCAATACATACACATGGAAGAAAGAGCAATTTCCCTTCCCGAATGGTTTTCCCTCAATTAGGGGTTTCTACAATAAAATATGGTTGTCTTGTTAGTTTAATTTCTTTCCTTTTTCTGAAAATAATTCTAAGAAAAATATTTTTCCACTAACTTCAAACAATCTGTCATTTTCAAAATTAAAAGTAAAACAATAATTTATTTTGTGGTCTTGTGAATTTCCAAACTTAGAAGTTTATAGATTATTTTAGTATCAGAGCTAATAATAATTATCCCAAATTTTGGTATTCATTCTTGTAATTTGTATGAAAGTGACAAGGTCTAAAGGTGAAGAATTTTTACCTTGCGATCCAGACATATCTACAAAGAAGTGGAAACAAATAATTTAGGATCAAATGGAGGAAGAAAACTTGGTCCATAGAATTGAGATGCTAGAGACCATGATGGATAGGATGTATAGACACCAACAAGAACTCTCAGATCTGTAAAATATGGCTTCATTCAAATGGTATAACATGGAATTAGTGGTTTGAGCATTGGCCGAAACTTTTGGCATAGGCAAGAGCCATGATGAGGAATATATGCAAGAGCATGAAGAAGAAACTCCAATTGTAAAAGAGAAGGTAAAATTTGATCATGCTCCTTTTAAAGTTGAAACTAAGGTTGAAATTAAGATCTTTGAAGGAAAAGTAGATGCAGAGTTATTAGATAAATGGTTAAAGCAACTGGAAGTTTACTTTAGTGTGCATAATTTCATGGAGGCACAAAGGATTACTTGTACACATCTCAAAATGGAAGGTCATGCTCTGGTTTTGTGGGAAACCCATAAAGCCACTTGTGAAAAGAAGAAAATTCCTATTTTCAGTACTTGGGAGGGCTTTAAATAATTTTTGATAGATAAATTTTATCTTATTGGCCATAAGACTAACCAAATGATTAAATGGAAATGTTTTAGACAAGGCAGTGGTCAAAGTGTCTAGGACTATATTATGGAGTTTCGGAGACAAACCATGTTGCTTAATATGGACTTGGAGGATGAGGATATTCTGACCAAGTATTTGGGAGGACTTCACACTCACCTTCGAATGAAGATCATCTCTAAAAATCCCAAGGATATCAATTAATCATGCTTACAATCATACTACATAGATGATGAAAGGAAGCAAGGAGAATTAGAGTCAAAGCCGAAATAGTCAACAAATCAAGCAAAGAAAGAACACGGACATACAAGTAACAAAGGTAAATGGAAGGGGAAAGGTAAACAAACTGCCAATACTTTAAATACTTGTAAACATCCCAAGAAAGTTTGTAATAATTGTGATATCAATGGTCATACTGATGCTACATGTTAGAAGTTACATCTAGAGTTACATCTAAAGAACCAAACCAAGGATTCAAAGAAATCCATGACATTTGTAAAGACATATGGGGAGGTAGAAATAGAGGATGATTTTGATGTAGATGAGAGGCTTGGATGCATAGCCACCAACATGGACAGCCAAGAACAAGAAGAGGATATGAGTAGACTATTCCAGATCAAAATCCAAATCAAGAGAACTAATTTAAATGCTTTGGTTGATACTTGGTTATCAATATAATTTGATTTATGATGTGGTTTTCAAGAATATTGGTCTTGAAACTTACGAGCATCCACATCCATATCCTTTGGGATGGGTGAAGAAGGGTGTAGAGATTTAGGTAACAAGAAGATGTAGGTTCAAGTTTGGGATAAACTCTCAATATATAGATGTATTGGAAGCTGATGTAATTCCACTTGATGCATTTGATGTTTTTTTCGAGAGTCCTTACTTATATATCAAGGATTCCATATTCATGAGAAGGGATAACTGATATAGATGGGTCAAGGATGGAATCAATTACAACATCCAGGCACACTAGCGTAAGATGAAAATTACTATGGTAAGTGTTAACCAAGCAAAAAGACTAATTCAAGAAAATCATAATCAGTTTTGTTTACTTTTGTTGAAAGATAAACAAGATGGGGTGGAAATTTTAGATGTTTCTAACCAAGGGATGAAGGATTTGGATAGTATTATTTAGTCTTTTTAGGAATTATTTCAGACTCCTAATGGGTTACCACCAAAACGGGAGGTAGAGCATGAGATTCAATTGTTGTCAAAGTCTCCTCTACCAAACATTGGGTTGTATAGGAAATCCTTACTAGAGAGTACAGAGGTAAAGAAACAACTCCAGGAGCTATTGGACCAAGGGTAATACACCCAAGCACATCGCCATGCAATTTTCCTATTATGATTGTGTCGAAGAAGGATGGTTCTTGGAGGATATGCATAAACTACCGAGCCTTGAATAAGATAACCATAAAGAACATATATCCACTCCAATGCATAGATGACCCTTGGACAAGCTTCAAAGCATGAAATTTTTTTCATTAAGTTGGATCTCAAGTTGGGTTATCACCAGGTCAGGATGAAGGAGGAGGATATATGGAAGACTACCTTAAAAACATAGGGTTTGTATGAGTGGTTAGTGCTTATATTTGGCTTATGTAATGCACCCACTACATTTATGATACTCATGAATGATGTATTGAAGGATTTCATAGATTCATGCATCATTTTTATCTAGATGATATTAGGATTTTTAATGCCACATGGGAGGAACATATAACACATTTGCAGCAAGTCTTGCAATATCTCAAGGAAAAACAAGCGCTATACAATATGAAGAAGTGTGAATTTACCAAAAATCACTTGTCTATCTTGGGCATGTGGTTGGATGAGGAGAACTACGAGTGGATCCAAAGAAGGTGGAATCCATCACCAATTTCCCAACACCAACAAGATCCATGGAGACTAGAAGTTTTGTGGGAGTAGTACAATACATGAGGAAGTTCATTCTAGGCTTCTTCGCTATTGTAGCACCTCTACACACAGCGGCTGCAAAGAGTAAGGGTTTTGACTAGGGTAAGGAACAAGATAAGGATTTTGAATTGTTGAAATACAAGATTATTCATGATCTAGTACTTGTTCTTCCTAATTTGCAGCAGCCCTTTGAAGTAGAGACAAATGCCAATGATTATGTTATGGGAGCAGTGTTGCTACAGAGGAGGTAAGCCAATATGTTATCATTCAAAAACTTTCACTTCAGCAGTTAGAGGATATTTTTATGATAAAGAGATGTATGCACTAGTTCAAGCAATAAAGAAATGGAAACATTATTTGTTGGGAAAAGAAACTATTGTGCACACTGACCACAAACCTCTCCAAGTATTTGCAAGCATATTCTAAATTACAGTAGGAAAGGCACTACAAGTGGATGGGGTTCCTTGATAGTTTAATTTAGTGACCAAACATAAGATAGGTAGCACAAATTTGGTGGCGAGATATGTTGTTTAGGCCACACACAAGATACAATATATTTTTAGCCACTATCTCTCAGATTGAGGCCTTCACGAAGGAAGCTTACGGGAACGCATATGCTCAAGAAAAATACTTAGGGGTGACATATCAGCAATTCCAATCTCAAGGGTATGAAAGGATGGGTATTGAATATTGTTATCTCAAATATTGGCTACTCTACCAATAGGGGAAGATTTGTATGCCAAAGGAAGAACGGCTTATGTTGATGAAGGAAGCACATACCTCGAAAGTAGTGGGACATTTTGGTGTTAGTAAAACCTTAGCCCACTTTCAAAGGTGCATGTATTAGCTTAATATGCAAGAATAAGTATCTAAATTCATAAGAGGATGTAAATTTTGTTGTACAAGAAAACCTAAAATCAAGAAGGAAGGTTTTTATTTGCCTTTATAGGTCCCTACTCATCTATGGCAAGATATTTCTATAGATTTTATAGGAGGACTACCTATGTCTAAACATGGACATGACTATTTGTATGTTGTTGTTGATAGATTCAAGTAATATGTGTGTTCTTATGGCATGTAAAAAGATAATAAAATCATATGAGGCAACTAAACTTTTCTTTGCTAATGTATGGGTGCATTTTGGCTTACCAAAGTCTATTTTTTCTTATAGATATTCCAAGTTCTTGGGGAAGTTTTGGACTACTTTATGGGACAAGATGGAAACCAAGTACGAGTAGGACATTCTTCGGTCCATAGACAAATGGGAAAATATAGGTGGTGAACAGGGACTTTGGTGCGGTGATCATAGGGTATAATAGAAAATATCCACAAACTTGGCGTGAGTCCTTAGCCTACATTCAACATTCCTACAACCAGTAAGTACACACATCCACTATGAAGTCACCATTTCAATCATGCTTGGGATACCTACCTATGAATCCAATGGACATAGCGGTTGCAAGCGGTAGGAAGAAGGGGAGATACATTATTAGAGAGGTGACTAGAATAGAGAAATCCATTGAGAGAAACTAGAAAATCCATTTCAGGTGAAATAATAGTTGGAAAATATCAAGCCAAGTATAAGGCTAGAAATTATCAACATAGGAGAGAGAAAAAACTTCATTATAGAAAAAAGTTTGGCTTTACTTGAGAAAGGAGATATTACAAGGCCAAGTAAGGAAAATCAAGCCACTACGATATGGACCATTCACTATATTGCAGCAAGTTGGAGAAAACACCTTCGAGGATTGATTCGCCATCATTCATATGGATTTACTCAAGTAGTAAATTGTGAGAACTTGCACCTATATGAGCCATCCATGCTTGATAAAGAAGAATAGTGTCAGTTGCTACCTTCCATAGAATATTACATCTTGAATTCATGAGGCAAATTGGAGGAGAATGTAGTGCTATAGCGAGAAGATTAGAGAGACAAGGAGATGTCCCCATGAATCTTAGAAGGTTGGACTAAAAGGGAAGACACCAAGGTAGGCATGGTGGTACTCAAAGGAGAAATTGAGGGAATTTTTTCCTCGTCTACTTTCCCACTAATAATTTGTGGGACCAAAAGCCTCCTGATCATGGGAGGTATGATCCATAGGGATCTGAAAAGAACACCACTTCATCAAACAACCAGTACCAGAAGGAAACATTAGAAAAATGAAAATAAAACTTTAAAGTTATAGAACCGACCCTCTATGCAGAGAGGTGATTTTTTAACCACCGCAGTGGTTACATATTAGCCCTTGTATAGAAACGGTGGTTGAGTAGACACCCTAGTGGTTGTGGAACCACCAGTCTATAGACACCGGTAGTTCCATCACTAATGGATGGAAAAATAAAATAAATCCCCAAATAGTCGGATTTGGAGCGTCAGTTGTGTCTCTTCCACGGTATGAACCTTATCATTCTCTAGTGCACGGAAGGACATGAGAAGCATCTATAAATACATGGAAAGGAATTGGAGTTGGATTTTGATTCATGGGAGAAGTAAGAAAGAAGAATTAAATGTTGGAATTGAATTGTAGGAGTAAGGTGTGTGAGAACAAAGCAAGCCTATATAGAGGGGAAGTGTTTACATTTTTACTTTCCTTCATCTTATTGTAATTTGTATCTTTTGAATTAGTTAATACATACAAGTGGGAAGAAAGAGAAATTTTCCTCCTCGACTTATTTTCCCTCAATTGAGGGTTTCAAGATAAAAATCTGGTTGTCTTGTTGGTTTAATTTCTTTCCTTTCGTTACAAATAATTCTAAGCACAAATATCTTTTCACTAACTTCAAACAATATTTCATTTTCAAAATTGAAATTAGAACAGTAATTTCTTTTTGGTCTTGTAAATTTCAAAGCTAGAGGATTACGAGATCAAAAGTAGTGTTGAGAAGGTATGCATGGAGATAGGGGAGAATTTTTGTTGATGCTTCCAATATGGTCGAGTTCTAAATGTGATCAATAAGCTGCAAGTACCTCTTTTTCATTAATTTCAAAGGGTGAGAATGGTGTCTAATGTTCAAAATGGGGGATAAATATAGTAGTTTCCATATAATGTTTTAAAGAGTGGTTGCCATTAATGACAAAGGGGAGATTGTTGAGTATTTTCATCTATGTAAAGCGTTAAAGATGTCATATTGAGAAGAAAGAGATAATTTGAAGAAAGCGGGAGATACTTTGAAGACAACTAAGAGATAATTTAAAGACAACTTGAAGGTTGTCAAGGTTAGCTTGTAAAATGCAGGTCATTGTTGAAGAAGTGTTGTCAAGGTCAAGTGCATAGGAAGCCTAGTCATGAGGCATGAAGAGATATGGAAGATGCATGAATGGTCACGGGCATGTGAAGGATGTTTGAGCATTGTTTGATCATGGTAGTCGGGTGGAAATTAATTGATTCCACCTATAGGGGTAAAACCTCCATTTTAGGTCTGCACCTAGACCCCTGCTAAACCTTGCTTGATGTAATGAGTCATGATGATCAAGTTTTAGATAAATAATGCATATGTAAGATTTTAAAGAGGAAAAATATTTTTTTTCAGGTATGTTAATATAGTTTAAAGTCATGTCTTGAATTATTTTGTAAGAAAGTGCATTTTAGGCCTTCTCGAGCTCACATGATGTGGGTTTCAAACCCATGAAGCACTTTCACGTGTTCATAAGAATGTAAAAACTCTACATGATAATCTGATATATTTATGGATATGTGGAATGGTCCCATATAATAATTCCAAGAATTTTTTTAGGATCTAAGTCCTATCGTTTATGAATAATTTCTAACTCCAAAATTGGTCAAAAACCTCCCTAAAACCATAATAAGGGCTCGATAGGAAATATTGTGTTCAAAACAGCTTAGAATGGATTAAAATTTCCAAATAAACTATTGGGGAATGTAGTAAACTCTCCCAAGTACCTCCAAGTGGTGGTGGTTAGTCAGATGAGAGAGAAAATGTGCATGTATATGCATATTTTGTCAAGAAGTTGATGTAGATCTCAAAATTTGCATTGACCCATAAGGTTCTAGAGACCCATTATTAATGTTTATGGTGGTTTCTGGATAGGTTCTAGTCTCTAAGTGATCATATGAGGTCAATATATCATGATTGGTTTTTGAGGTGATTTGACAGTTTTTTTTAGGAGTTTTCATGGCATGAATGCAAGGTGTAGATCTAATCAAGCATGGAGGAGGTCATTAGAGTTCAAAGAAATATTATTTAACAAGGTTTTGAGTTTTAGAGAAGGATATGTGAGCCCAAGAAGATCATGTTGTGTTGTTATGTAGGAAGACCTAATGTAGTTAGGTCATCATGAGACCTAAAGCTGAAAAGGGCCTAATTGAGATGTTGAAGAACAAAAGAGGTTTAAGTTGTAATTATTTCATGCTTATAATATTTCCTAAGCCATATTTTATGGCCGACTTAAGTGGTTTTACATACTGTATGGCTAATCAAGTGGTATATGTTCATGAATCATGTGTGTGTGTGTGTGAAAAGTAGTTTTATGCCTATTAATGTGTGTGTGTGTGTGTGTGTGTGTGTGTGTGTGTGTGTGTGTGTGTGTGTGTGTGTGTGTGTGTGTGTGTGTGTGTGTGTGTGTGTGTGTGAATGATAGAAATATACATTATGTTTGATAGTAGGAGATCTTGTAGACCATAATAAGAGGGTTTATGTTTAGTATAAAGAAGGTGGTCAACCTATGAAAGTCAATTTTTACATGCATATATCAAGGTGAAGAATATTGATGAGTGAAGAAGCATAACATGAAGTTTGAAGAGTGATCAAGAGTATAAGGGTAGAAATATTTTCATCATTTGTTGATCAAGAAACAATGGGTTAAGAAGGTGACAACAATAAATAGGTGATTGAGTTTTTGTTGATTCACTTAGGGAGTTGGTGCTTCCTTGCAAGTTGGTGCTTGTTAAAACCTATTTAAGTAGGTGTTTAACTTATTTGGGGTTGGTGCTCCAAGTTGAGTGAGTCCTCAACTGAATTTTATCTTTTGTAATCATTTATAGGATAGTAGTCTATTTACATATCTTGTAGTGGTTTGTATTCCTCTTTGGGGTTTCCCACTCCTTTTTTTGTGTTCTCTCTCATTTCATGTTATTTTGAATGGGTTTTTATGCATTATAAGATCAATATGTTTAATATGTATTGAGTGGTAAAGCATAATTGAAAGAAATTTTGTAAGGTCATTGATTCAACCCCACCCCCTCCAAGTGAATTATGCTTCCAACCTCTATGATGTAATTATAAATATCAGTATGAATTTCATTCTAAGTGACTAATATGAAACCTCAAACAACATAAGTAGGACACCTTGAGGGCTTAATCACCAATGTGACATATGGACCCTAATGAGGAAATTTAATTAAATGGAAAATTTAAATTTAATTCAAAATAATTAATGATAACTTCAACTATTTAGGATGTTATATTGGTGTTTAGTAATAAGGTGTCCCACTTGTATTGTTTATAATTTCTTATTCATGTTTAGAGTGTCACATTGGTGTTTAGGCCTTAAGGTATCAAATTGGTGTATAGGTTATCATCTTGGAACCTATGGTTCTTTATAATTCTTTTTGACTCCACCATATAACCTAAACACAATTGGGACACCATAAACATAAGTGCAACGCCCTAAACACTATTGCAAAACTCTAAACATTACAAGTGGAACAACCTAAACACCAATTTGACACCCTAAAAATTAATGTGACACCTTAAACACCAACAAAACATGTTAAAAACTCAAAATATGGATATTATAACTACGAAAAAATATAAAAATAAATATATTGGGTACAAAAACCTTTAAATCACTCGAGAGTCGTTAGATTTGTTTTCATCATTACTTGATATATGTTTTAATATTATTCATCTTGATGTTGTGAATGATTATTTTATAATTTAACCTTCTAATAATTTATTAGTGACACAAGTAGGGGTTGATGAAATGAAGTTGTAGTCCATCATTACAATTTCCTTTGTCATAATTTTTATATTGTAATACCAATACTTGTCACTTATCTCAACTCTCATACTCAAAGATACTTTGTTAGGGTTGGAAAGAAAGAATTTTAAAAAACTATAAAGTCCATCTGTAAGTGTTGGATAATAAAATTTGATAGTAAGCCAAAATGGATATAGTTCATGATTTCACAATTCTTTTTATGGATATAGTAATGTAAGATAAAATATAGAATGTATATCTTCTCTGCACATAGGTAGATGATATAAAAAACCTCTCAAAGGTGAGAAGGAGATGAAATAATTGGAAATTCAATAGTCATCACATTCTATATAAAGATATGTAATATGATTGTAAGAAGGTTGATATTTGATCCTAATATAAATTACTTCAGTATTGTTTCCTTTCAAATTTGTGTTATAACATCTCTCTATTTAATTAAGTTTTTGTATTATGAGATTCTCTTAATATGCTTCTCTTTTTGTAAATATTGGTATATTATATATTGCACAAATGAAACATATCATATATTCCCTACCTTATTATATATAGAAACTTGTTGCAATTTTTTATTTCGTAGTCCAAGAACCTCTAATAACAATGGTTCCATTGTTGGGACCTAAAAATTATAATATGGTTACCAAGAAAAAGAGATGTCAAAATATGGCTAGAGGAGAAGATGAATAAATTTGTTGAAGATGAAGAGATGGTGATAGGAATCTCTACTGAAAGAGTACATTTAGAACACATCTATGGAAATATTTATGATAATTCTTGGTGTGAAATTCTAGAGTTGTTGGCTTCTAGTTATCATGGCTATAATTTTATTTCTTTCAACATGAGCCCAAGGAAGAATTTAACTAGATGGAGTAAAAAGAGTAAATATTACACAATATGGATCTTCCATGGACCCATGTTATTAATCATTGAATGAAAAATAATATTTAAGGGTATGTACCTAAGAAAAAAATTCAAAACATTTGTTCATTTGATTCTCTTTTGAAGCACGTTTTTATACGGATTAAGAAAAATTTTTAGGAAATTACCATTTTGGTCAAAATGTTGGCTATGGAAAAGGTTATAGTGTCGATTCCATGTAGTTTTAAGTAGTCATGTAGGCACCAAGGGGATTTAATCCTAGAATATGAAGATGAAATGGAATGCGACGGAACTAAAGAGTAACATGGAAGGGTCCAAAAAGATCAAAAATAACAAAAGAGAAGAATGGAAAGGCTACAGAGAGAAATAAGACTTTGCAATAGATAGGGAAGTGGAAATAATTGTAGGGAAATAAAAACTAGCGTGTGTAGGAATAAACTAGGAGGAGTTATTGAATAAATGGAATTAAGTTTCCTTTAGATAATGAAGGAGTGCAGAAATAAAATAACCAAAGTGGTCAAGAGGGATGCGCAACAAGTGTGGTGTGAAGAGGAGACCATAAAAGAAACCGATGAACCAAAAAAAGAAAACTAAAGGAGAAAATAATGAAAAATAAAAGGAAATAGATGATAGCCAATTAGAAGTAGTTAGGAGTAGATTTAGCAAGTAGTGGATGTTGAACCCAGAGAAACCATCATGGAAAACTTGGTATTGTGAGAATCAAGAAAACATACAATATGAATAAAGAATACAACATGACCCTTAGAGGCCTACGGAAGATGAGAGTATTCCTATGTTAGGATATATCCCTAGATCCAAATAGAGAATTGATTACTTGGGATTTCCTAAATGACATAGTATTTATTGAAATTCTATAAGAATTCGAAGAATATTGGAACAAAATTATGAAATATCATCAATCTAAAATCAATAGTATAAGAAATTGGTATGGGAGAAGCCATGAGAGAAGTATAATTTTTATTACATAGACCTCCAATGTGGAGAATTTCATCAAAATGGAATCATGAAATAAAGGTAGAAGATATTAATAATAGTTTATTTAGCCTAAAATATAGGTTCATTTTTCCAAAGTCTTAAGAATAAGATGAAGAAAATCATGAAGCTAAAACAATTCTTATAAGTATCAGAGTGAACATGTCACAAACTAAAACATGCCTAATTTCAATCCATAATTGGAGATTTCAAGTTTCACAAATTCAACCTTGAAATTAGTTGAGACTAGGAGTAATATTGGCTCTTTCTCCAATCCATTTACAATCCCGAATCTATACGATGGAACTACGATACTAAACATTATTTTTGACCTTTTGTATGTGATGGGGTGTGAAATGAGTCATTGATGATAATACTCACACTATGTGAAATAATAATCACACTATAAGGAAGAGCCTTAGAATTCATTTACTCAAGCCAATTGAGTTTGAAGAATTTGTAGGATGTTCACAATGCATTAACTCAAGAATTCAAAAGAAAAATGTGTTGGGGAAACAATTCAGGATCTGAAATAAATTAAACAGAGACTAGGATAAATAGTCACATAATATGATCTCATATTCTCATATGTCATGAACAAAGAAAATTCAAATTTTAATGAGACAAAATTTTCAACCAAAACAAAATCTATTGAAGCAGCTATTAGAGTGGAAAATTTGAGGACTATGGGGATAGTAGTAATCTTAGGTTCAAAATAGAAGAAAATCTTGATGCAGTAATGTGAAGGTTAAAGTAATTATAGAAAGTAAATAAGCATATGTTGTGTGTATGGTGTGTAGATTGCGGAGAAGTACATCATAAAAATTGTTATCATAATATGAAAATTGGAGGCCAAAATGAATTTTGTAATGTGTGTAGAAGCTTTGGACACACCGTTATCAAAATACCATTTCTACAAAATTATGTAAGAAACCATCAAAGTGTGGTATATTCTTTTTGTAAGGCCGCGAATCATAAGAAAAAATAATGTCAAGCATTGATGGATGTAAAAGAGGAAATTACTAGAATTTTTTGCTTTATGTAAAAGCTCAAATAGAACCAAAGGCTTCAAATTTTGTAGCAAACAGGGTAATGGACACATCACATAAGTTATCGTGTCATGGTCTACATCCTCACTGTAAAATAATTCATAATTGATCTTGCAATCTCCTCAAGCTAGTCTAAGTTGGGCACCTCCGGCTCTATAAACCAATATGGGATGGGCACCTCCTTTGCCACAACAATCACCTAGATGGAACTTTCCTTCGCCATAATTGAAATACAAAGGATACCAAAGTCAGAATCAAAATTGGAATGCACCATCGATACATACGGAGCACAACAAGAAGGATAGCGGGCGAGTACCAACAAAGGAGGAAAATACCCATATCGAATGAGAAGAAGTGATATATTACCTTTGTGTAGAACCACACCACATTGTCATAAATTTTCCTTTAAATCCTAAACAAGACATTTACTCTTCTTATTTTAGGGTGAATGCATAACACAATACGAAATATTGTCCCATATTGAAAAAATAAAGAAAAGAAAAATAATTACACAATGTCAAAATGAGTAATGTGGTACCAGGATAAATTATCAGTATTCAAGTTGTTACACGTGAAAAGATGAAATAATGAGCTTAAATCATGAGGAGATTCCTATGGATTCCCAAATATGTCTAACGCACAAATATTTTATCCTCACCCAAGAAAGGAAAAAACGCTATTGGAAGAAGCTAAAAATTTACTCTAATCAATTCAAAGCAAGGAGGGTGATATGCAGAATACTAGTGTAGTAGAAGTCCAAATTTATGGAAAAATGATTAGAATACTAAAACAAGAAGGAATATTTGTAGCTTTATATGATTTTTAAACATAGTGAATGTATTATGTGATAAAGATATATCACAGAACATATCTAATATTCTCAAAAATCTGCTAGAAAGCATATCATACAAAGAGGTACAAGTGAAGAAACCGGTTTGGTATGTATAGACAAAAAATCCATGGGATGTGGACAATCAGCTAAATGTAACATTGGGGGATTGTGAAATAATAATGTAGTTTTTGATTTTAGGACCACCATAAATA
Organism: Taxus wallichiana var. yunnanensis; assembly: GCA_018340775.1. Taxonomy (NCBI): domain Eukaryota; kingdom Viridiplantae; phylum Streptophyta; class Pinopsida; order Cupressales; family Taxaceae; genus Taxus; species Taxus wallichiana. The sequence continues at coordinate 154,890,958 of CM031235.1, read as the reverse complement.
TGATGCTAAGATCAACTTGGGAAGCAATGGGAGATCCTTCTCTAACATATAATCTTATAACACTCATCCTCGCACAATATGGAAGAGTATACCCAATTGGCTGATTAGAAGACATTGAAATACAAGTAAGATACTTATGTTTGAAAGGATATTTTGAAGTCATATACATGAAAACAAATGAAACACACTACCTAGTATTGATTGGAAAAAATGGGCATATGATGGTAATATGATGATCAACACAGTCACTAATCAAATGGAAGCACATTTAGATGATTCTATTATTGTAATTCCTATAAACAAAACTAAATAGAAACCATATACCATCCCTACACAACCATTTTACCTATGTGTATAAGAAGTTGAAAGTTGGTTTAAGGTGGGACACATGGAAAAGGATTTTTCCAACGATGCATTCAAAAAGAAGAAAGGAAGAGTTTCTAGAATGGAAGATTTTGATTCAACCACACACCAAGAATCCATTTGTAGGATAAGAACATAGTTATTAAATTTGGTCCCCAAGTAGATCAGATATATCTCAACTATATAATCTTACATAGCAGAAAAAATACTATATAGAGACAAATTTAGAAATTCATATTCCATGGGAAATGGAATCCTTAGTTAGTAGTGACTAATATATAGTATGGGGATAATTAATCTAAGCTATGAATAACTATAATAAAGTAAATAAATGTAGTAAAGAAAGTATATAAATGATCTAAGTAACTATGTAAAATGAAATGCTAACCCTAATGTGCAAGAAGGAAGAGGAAAGAACTCATCTGAATATAAGATACTCATGGGATTTTTTTGTAGAGGTGATAGGAAAATCAGGAAGCAAGAATGACTATGCAAGAGCTCTGAAAAGGATGGATCTAGAGTATCTGCAAAGACTAGAGCTCCTAGAGAGGGAGTGGGGTGCCTAGGGGTGCTCTGGTCTGCAAATTAGGTACCCTAGTTTGTGTAATAGCCCTAAATATGATCTTCATTGGTTCAAAAGATGGTCTAAAACCCTCAATATTTGTCACATCAGGTTCATTTTCGTGCACTAAGTGTCACCAATAATCCAAGATGATGTGAAGACCTACAAAAGACCAAAACAAGTATCTAAACCCTAAAAAATAAAGATGCAAATGAATGGGTTGGACTGACCTTAGGTTCCACAACAGTGAGCTTACTAACTGAGTGTTACACTACATTTCAGACCTAAATGTAGTTTTGGTGAGTGTGTACATAATGTGCCCTAGGTTCTCTTGTGTCAATCACACTTTGTGAAGTAGCGAGCAATAACTAAATGTAGAAAATGTAATAGTATGTGTGCATGAAATAGAATAGAATCCCTCCCCCTATGAAGTGTGATGTAGATGTCCTATCCTTATGCCTTAATGATGGAGCTATGTGGATGCAAGTGATCTCAATGCAATAGATGGATGATAATAGTGATTGATGTTAGGTCCCTCATTATGGTCTTATAACTCTATATTTATAGGGTTATCTTGAACTAATTTCATGATTAACCCCTAAAAGATCGACAACAGAAAAGATAAAGATCTCAAATGGCTAGAAAGAGCCCAAAAGATGGTGGGAAAGTGCAAAAAGGACCGGGGCTCCCATGGGTGCCCTAGTCGAGGCTAAAATAATATGGGATGACAAAAGCTGACTGGGAATATGGGTACAAGAGGTCGTTAATGATGAAATAAAATAAAACAAGATGGCCAAAAGACAAAGGTTAATTAGTAATTTCTTCACTTAATGATTAGAAAATGGTACTATCTTTTTTTTATTTCTCAAATTTCCAAATACTAGGAACTCAACATAAATTTATTGGTTCAATTACCCCAAAATTGGTTAATTCCTTTATCGATTTGCACCTCGAGTTTTAATTTCATTTAGCACCTTTGAAATGTACAATTGTGGATTATGGATACTAAATTGAAATCTTGAATCCATTTTCCCATTTTTAATGAATGATTTCTTAATCAAATGAATTAAAATCTAATACTGATTTTTATCTGATCAAAATCTTCATCCAAAAACTAAAATCAAATCCACAACACAAGATTGATAATGGAGTTCACCCGAAGGCTACATCTCCAGATTCTTGAAAATAGAATCGATCGATTCAACATCTAATGAAGTATAATTAAACCTTTAATATTGACTAACATACCTTTATACCTACAAAATATCTAATCTAAGACTCAAGGAACTCGAAAGATAGCAGAAATTATCCCGTGTCGAGCACTGTGGCTCCTATAGTGTCTCCCCTGGAGAGTTTCCTATGAAAATGCATCCAAAAAATGCCTACAAATTTAAATTCACACCACGTACATGAAATAGGTTTACATTTCTTAAAATATTATTAAATTATTAATAACATCCCCTTTTACTCCATGGTCTAGTTTGGGCGAAGTGCTTGGAAAAATCAGATTTATGTTGGTTCCTTCTACTTGTTCTATGCAACTATGATGGAAACTAACCTATATAGGAAACTCTACAAAACTTTAGGAGAAAAGAATACCAAAAGTTTCTTCATCTTAGAATTATGAGAAATTTTTATTTTTACATAAAGTTCTAAAATGCCTCGATTCCCTCAAAACCTCGGATGAATGCATGTTTCTTTGTTTGGTCTCCCCTCACAGTCTAATCCATAGTCCTCTTTAAATAGAGGAAAGCTCATTTTGGCTCATTCAAGCTCCTAGCCAACTTTTTCATTTAGTTTTGCCTTACCTGCGTGAGGTCACAAGGTCAAGTCAAGTGGTTGCATTTTAGGTGAGTCGTTTTGTATGTCCAGTGGGTATATCCGAATTCATTACATATGGGGAGGCTTGGTTGTTTAAAAATACGTCGAGCTTCCTATTTAATCATGGCTTTGGCCATGTCTACCCTTTTTTTGGCCACCTAATCTCTATGATCTATTTAATTGGTGATAAACTATTTGGTTTAACCACCCAATGTGTTTGTTCCTTACACTAGTTGATAGATATTCATGTTGGTTAGAAAGCGATATTTGATTTCATTGCCTATTCAAGCCAAGCTATCTCTCGAGGTAAGTGGGATAAGATAGATTCTAAGCATTGTTTGATAAGGCCTTTCAAGATAAGTGGAAACAACCAAGCTACATGAGTTTCGAGCTATAATAAAAATGACCAATGTGGTCGCCAAGGTAATTGGTAGATAATGTGAATCCTAAACAATGTGGTAATATGGTGATCAACTCGGTGGGGAGTCTATCACCCCACCGAGCTAGTATAATAGCTCACCCGAGATGATTATCAACTTGCAATACAATATCAACTCATAGCATAAAATTCAAACTCAAAACACAATATTGAGCTTGGAATGCAAAATTGACATCCACATGGTGGTTTGAGAGCCCACCACATTGGAAAACAAGAATATAGCTCTCACGATGGCCGAGCTCCCCTCCATTACAAAATTTGAGCCTCTTGTTCTTTTCGCCTCGATGTGAGTCAAATATCAGAGGCTTAAAACCATATTAAACAACATTTTTATCTTTTTCTCTTTGCCACGTGTCACACTTGGAATGTAATGTTGCCTAGGTTTGACCAGTTGACCCATTTAAGACCCTAATCTTTGACCGGCAATAAAAATTGCATACGGACTCTTTTTTTGAATGTTTTCATACCGTCAGAAAGGTCTTAGAACAATATACAATTTAATCATGGTTTAGGGAGGTTTAGGAAAATTCACACCTGAAAAATACTCTAGATCACTCCTGCAAAATGAATATCAACCCATCAACATGTTAGCTCTTCCTGAAAATGAACAAACACATACAGGAACCTAAAAAAGCATTATAGGTTAATCAAATGCAAATAGTTGATTAGCTAGTCACATAACCGATCAGATAATAACACCCATTTAAGCTAGTGTCCAACTAAAATGTTGTAACCTGTCAACTCTACACACAACTGTGAACTGTCAAATCCTGTAATGCCATCACAAACAACTAACCAGATAATAACACCCAATTAAGCTAGTGTTCAACTATCACTTTGTGATACAACCAATTACTTAAGTTACAATTCCATAACATAGATCAGTATAAGACATCTAAACTACCCCTAATTAGGCTAGTGTCCACTATCTATCTAAAACTGTAAAAATGCAAATATTCACTATCCAGTGTAGTTAGACCATCAACACCAAAATAGCTATAGTCACAAAACTGAATCCACGTGAATCATGATAAACCATTGTAATGCCATCACAATCAGTAAGTCAGATAATAACACCCATCTATAATGAAGCTAGTGTTCAACTGACACTTGTGATTATGTCGATTACAACTGCAAATATTCACTATCCAAAATAATTAAACCATCAACGCCCAAAATGGCTATAGTCAAAATTTGAATCAACATGAATCTACAAATTCTATCCATACACACTGAACTATAAAAGGATAGATCAAACTGTAACTATGCTTACCCAAAATGGTGAACTACTCAATGTTGCAAATGATCACCAGGAACTGCACACTAGCTTGTTAGTGCAAATAATGTACACTTCAATTGTGACTACACAGAGTAGTCACAAATACATGCCCTAAAAATAAGGGTAGCCATGAATGTGTAATTACCCTGTGAGGACATAATTGATTTGTATATTACCTACAAAATCAAAAAAGTGTCATAGGTTTGCACAATGACATTTAACAATAGTACTCAAAAATGCATTCCAAAAATAGACATCATTCACCACATGCCCATTGAAACTACATAACTGCTGCTAAAAATAGAAAGTGGTATATTATCATCCTTTAAAAAGTAAGAAGTTAAATCTGAGCATTTTAAACTGTCTCCCAGATCCTCTTACAGGTGACCCCAATTTCCAATTTCAAAGCAATTAAAAACACTTGTGAATACATCCTTCAACATACCGTAGAAATCCACAAATTACTCTAAAAATTTGCAAGCTTTTCAACAAATACTGCATTACAAAATTAAGTCTATCCAACTCACATGAGCCTACATTCTCCATATCAACTGAACAAACTCATAAGTGATTCCCAAAATGGATAGCTAAAAAGGTTGATTTAAAAATTGTGGTTTAAAACTTCTTTACCAAAATATCCAACTTGTCTTACCATACACTAGATGGATTATTGGATGAAGTTTCCATCAATTATCAACTTGATGCCTCATCTAACACATTTGTTGCTCATAGTGCACTTGTACTTATTCAACCACTAAACTCCATTGCACCAACTAAAACAATCATTGTTAATTAGATTAAAATTGGAAGCAAAATATCGAGCTAGAACTAGCTTTGATACCAAACTTGATCCAAAAATGGTACTATTTTTTTGTACTTTTAAAATTTCTAGATACTAGGAACTCAACATCAATTTATTGGTTCAATTACCCCAAAATTGATTAATACCTTTATCTGATTTGCACCTCAGTTTAAATTTCATTCACCACACTAAAATGTGCAATTATGGATTATGGATACTGAATTGAAATCTTAAATCCATTTTCCCATTTTTAATGAATGATTTCTTAATAAAATGAATTAAAATCCATTTATTTTATTTTTATCTGATCAAAAGCTTCATCCAAAAACTGAAATCAAATCCACAACACAATATTGATAATAGAGTTCACCCCAAAGGCTATGTCTCTGGATTCTTGAAAAGAGAATCGATCTATTCAACGTCCAATGAAGTATAATTAACCATTAAATTTTGACTAATAAACCATTATACCTTCAAAATATATAATCTAAGACTCAAATAACTCTGAAATATAACGAGAAATTGACCATGTGTTGATCTGTAGTTTCTACAAAGTTGTCTCCCTAGTGAGTTTCCTATGAAAATGCGTCCAAAAATGCAAACAACTTTAAATGTACAACACCTACATGAAATAGGTTTACATTTATGGAAATATTATGAAATTATGAATAACTTCCCTTTTTACTCCATGGCTTGGTTCGGACTGTAGTGCTTGGAAAATTCAGATCTTTCTTTAGTTCCTTGTGCATGTTCTATGCAACTGCGATGGAAAATCACCTACATAGGAAAATATACAAAACTTCATGAGAAAATAAGACCACCATTGTCTTTTTCTTGTAATTATGAGAAAATGTTCTTCTTACATAAATTTTTCAAAGTGCCTCTATGTGCCTCTAAGTGCCTCAAAATCTCAGATGAATGCATGTTGCTCTATTTAGTTCCCCTCAAAGTCTGCTCCATAGTCCTCTTTAAATAGAGGTGAGCTCGTTTTTAGCTCATCTAAGCTCCTAGCTGACTTGTTTGGTTGGTTCCACCTTACCTCTACGAGGTCATAGGGTCAGTCACGATGGTTGTATTTTAGGCGACCCATTTTTATGTCCCACAGTATATCCCACATTCATCGCATATGAGGAGGCTTGGTTATTTAAAAATAGGTTGAGCTTCCTATTTATTCATGGATTTAGCCATGTCCACCCTTTTTTGGCCATCTAATCTCTCTTGAGCCATTTAATTAGATGTCAAGCTATTTTGTTTAACTACCCAATGTGTTTTTTCATTTGGTTGATAGATATGCGCGAGCGATATATGATTTTCTGCTTATTCAAAAGGTCGAGCTATCCACCAAGGTAAGTGGGATAAGATAAATCCCTGAGCATTTTTTGATAAGGTCTTATGAGATAATTTGCAACGACTAAGCTACATGACTTCCGAGCTATAATCAAACCAACCAATGTGGTCGCCAAGGTAATTGGGAAATAATGTGAATCCCAAACAATGTGGTAATATGGTGATCAACTCGGTGGGGATTTGATCACCCCACCGAGCTAGTAAAATAGCTCACCGAGATGATTATCAACCTGTAATACATTATCAACTCATAGTGTTAAATTTGAACTTGAAACACAATATCAAGATCGAAATGCAAATTGACATCCGCGTGGTGGTTTGAGAGCCCACCATATCGGACAAACAAGAATATAGCTCTCACGGTTGCCGAGCTCCCTCCGTTACAAAATTTGAGCCTCTTATTCTTTTCTACCTTAACATGACTCAAAGACAAAAGGCTCAAAACCATATCGAACAACCTTTTCATCTTTTTCTCCTTGTCACGTGTCACGTCTAGATTGGACTATTGACTAGGTTTGACCAGTTGACCCATTTAAAACTCCAATCTTTGACCGGCGATAAAAACTACATACAGACTCTGTTTCTAAAGTTCGCATACCATCAAAATTTTCTTGCAACAATCTGCAGTGTGATCATTTTTAGGAGGTTTAGGAAAATTCCAACACCCAAAAAATTTAAGAAATATAAAGATCTCAAATGGCTAGAAAGAGCCCAAAAGATGGCCGGAAAGTGCAAAAAGGGACCAGGGCTTCCATGGGCACCCTAGTTAAGGCTAAAATAACATGGGATGACAAAAGATGACTGGGAATATGGGTGCAAGAGGTCAGTAATGATGAAATAAAATAAAATAAGATGGCCAAAAGATGGGGGTTAATTAGTACTTTCTTCACTCAAGAACCTTCTAAATAGTAGTATGAGACCGGGACTAAATAATATCTAAAGTGCATAATTTTGTGTCTACATTTTCCCCCACTTTATGTTGGTGAGTGGAAAACTCGATAACATAAAGTAGATAGAAATTCATACCTGATGTCCATGAAGAGTATAGTAGAAATGCATCAAAGGACTAGACAAAGTGTGGAATGACAAAATATGGAGGAGCATGGAAACTAAAGATGAAAAATTTGGAAAGAAAAAGTGATGAGAGTGAACCTAGGGAAGAACACGTGTACCTACTCCAGAGTGTGACATAATTGCATGGTTAATATAGTGTGTATTATCATGAAGTGTTTTTGTTGATGTTTTTGTTGTTGTTGTTGCCCCCATTTGGTTGTTTGTTTCTCATACGGACAGGACACTGCAAGGAGAAAACGATCAAGTATTCAAATATGTATGTATTTGTGTGTAAAAACGTAATGTAAAAGATGCATGTAAAATTAGAGTACATAAAATCAAAAGTTTAAATGAAACATGTGCACCTATTTCATGTCGAGAAAGAGAGTGTAGAAGGATATCCTACACCACCCTAGCCGAATAAGTGTAGGGATAAAGTTGCATTATTCTCCTTCCTGTAACTTCTTCCCTAAATGTGTGTGAAGATATCTCTATACTATCTTGGTTTTTTGGGAAATCCGATGCTAGCGGTAGAAGAAATATTGGGAGGAATTCCATTGTATCCTCCAATTGTTAACTACTCCCTTCAATGTTAAGGACACCATGTCGTGTAAAATTCATTTTGTATGGGGTTCATATACTAGTGTGAACCCACTCATCCGAATCAGTGTAGAATCTTTTTTAGTATGTAAATACCCCCAAATGATTCCACCCTTTTTTGGGATGCATATGATGTCATTAATAGGAGAATGCAGTCCTAAATGAAGACCACCACATGAACTATACCGTAGAAAGCACTTGGTAAAAACCAAGGAACACACAAACAATAAGGCTATCCAAAGACAAGTGTGAACAAACATTCATGCATATGTGTAATCTAAAAACACAAACAAGTTTACACACCAAACATAGGGTAAATCCTGCATACAAGAAGCAAACAAAGATAGATAATGTAACAAACAAGTATGGAAGCAAATATCCCTGCATAAAAAATGTTGCACATGAAGCACTGTTAACATGTTATAAATATACTAGTATGTCAAAAGCATGTATAAATAAGTGACGTAATGTGCGAGCGACTAGTGTAGGAAGGGTAGAAGGTGAGCATCCATCATACGTACAAGAGACTTGTATATGTGATCACCACAAGAGAAAGAGATGAACACACATGTGTGGATGATATAGATAAATGACATACAAGTAAGCTAACTAGCATGTGTAATAAAGTGACCATGAACAAGCACAAGTAAGCAAGAGTAAAAACAACCATAATATGCAATATGTTGTGGATGGATGGAATGGAATGCAAGATGGAGTGATAGGAGTTGTGTGCCCCCAAGTGAATGGAAATGTATGTAGTGAGGTTCATTTTATTTTCCCCTCATCATCAAGAATGAACCGTAAATGAGAGTGCGTCATCGGGAAATGGTCGAAGTGTGTGTTGTGTCTAATGTGTTGTGATGAATGTGTATGTATATTGATGAGATGTGACCTAGAAATGATGTGTGCATGAACCCTATAGCTGAAGCATATATCACAACCAGATGAATGTATAAGTGATGATTTAGCCTAAGTGTATATCACTATGAGATGAATGGATGAGTGATGATTTATCCCTAAGTGTATATCACTACAAGATGAGAAGAAAGAGTGGTGATGTAACCTAAGGTGTATACCACTACAAAATGATAGAATAAGTGATAATTTAGCCTAAATCATATGTCGCTAGGCTTGAAATGTTGCATTATGAAAGGTCGAATAGTAAATGTGTAAGGTCCATTTGATTTGTAAACGCTCGGCAGTCGAGTATGGACCGAGGAACTAAAGTGCATCATAGGGTGGTGAGTGCAGCATGTAGAAGACAATGTAGTATATGTAATGATGAAAAATGACCATGTGATGAGTGGAATGTGTAATGTATGATGTAAACTGACAAGTGTAATATGCATGATGTAAAGTAAGTGTAGTATGTATAACAGTGCAATGTATAGTGTAGAGTGCAATATGTGTAATGTGTTGAAGAGTGCATAGTATGTAGAATGCAACTGCAAATGTGTAGAATGTGTAAATTATAATGTAGTGTATGTGGATAGACTAGTATCATAATTTGTAGGATGATGTAATGTTAGACTTGTGTGGAATGAAGACTAGGATGATATGTAATGTATAATTGCACAAATGTCAAAATGTTGTAGACTAAATGTAAAATGTATGGTTTATAATGTGTGATATGTGATGAAATGCAATGTGTAATGTCTATAGTCCAGTGTGTGGGATTTAAGTGTAGTAATCCCTCAACGGTCAAGTGTGACACTGAAGCACAAGAGAGTGTCATCGATTAATGACAACGTTAGAACATATGTGTTGTTATGAAAGATGATATGATGTGATATGTGAATGTGAAGAGAGTGATGTAAGTATACTAGAATTAAGGGGGAATATGTGTTAATATTTTTTTCCCACAAATGCATGTGTAAGAAGATCATGTAAATTCATCGAGAAGATTGTCATCCTCTGGGTCAAAGTCATATGGATAAGTATCGGTGAATTGGTAGGTAATAATGTCTTGTTTATCATGCAATGACTCATTAAGGAGTAAGTTGTAGATGCCCATGGTGTACTCCTCATCGGTAAATGGAGGAAGTGGGAAACTATGTGCATACCAATGAGTGAGATTTTGTGAATAACTAAGAAAAGAACTATTGCAAATTAAAAACATGACCAAAGGGCATAGGAAATGAAATGTCTGTATGACTAGGATCTAATGTGCCTCCAATATAAGTAAGCCAAGATTCCCCTAATGTGAGTGGATAAGAATGAGGGGTATGTGATAAATAGACTAGAAGATGAAATACATGCAAACCATAAGCGGTAATAATATTGATAAAACCATAGTAGAGATGAGGGTCATGAGTAGAAGGATGAAGATCCTCAAAGGTGAAACCAAGATGAGTTAAACCATCATGGGAACATGTAGTGACATTGCATGTAGGATCAAATGGAATATGTTCCCAATATGATTCATTCATGAAAAGTGTGCAAGTGAATAGTGGGTGTGCTAAGGTAGGTGGTGCATGTGAATGTGGATGTGATCAAGCAATGTCCATAGACTGGACATGCCCTTGATAAGGAATGATAGCAATAATGGTAGAAGGTTTCATAGAATAAACTACACAAATGGTACCATCAAGAGGTGGTAAGTTAGGTGGTTCTTCCCTAGGTTAGGGATCATCTGTAATATCTATGTGCAAGATAGAAAGATTAGTGTTAGGAGCCCAGTCGTAATATTGGAATGGATCATGGTAACAAAAATGGTATACTCCATGTTTTCATGTAATAATTTGACACAATTATGTATAGTAGAGGTGATAGCTTCCATGGCATGAAGCCATGGCCTTCCCAACAAATAGTAGTAGGAGAATGGGAAATCAAAAATGAAAAATACAAAGTGGATTTTCTTTGGACCAAAATTGATAGGAAATGCAACATGACCGAGACAAGGGTAGACAGAACCATCATAAGCATGTAGTGAAATACTAGATGGATTGACATCGTGACCGGTAATACCTAAGATATTGAGGAATGACATAAGACACAAGTTAAATTCATATCCATTATCAATTAAAGTATGGTTGACATCTACATTTTAGATGCGATATATGATATGTAGTGGTGGATCATTATCAAAAGCGTGAACATTAGAGGAAAGGTTATACTTGACTATGATATATGAAGAAAAGGCATCAGCAAAGGCTTGGTAAACTGAATTTGGAGGCATGTCAACATGAATTCTAGTATTAGTACGAAAATGTTGGACTCTATGTAGTAAATATGGATTGGAAATAAATTAATTGTTGATTGAGATGCTCATGATGACAAGTTATGAATAAATAATATAGAAGTGTGAATGAGTGAGTTGGGTTCACAAAAATGATTAACTAAAATTACTAATATGTAGTATGGGGATAGTTAATATAAGTTATTAACAATTGTAATAAAGTAAATAAATGTAGTAAAGAAATTATATAAATGATATAAGTAAATATGTAAAATGAAATGCTAACCCTAATGTGCAAGAAGGAAGAGGAAAGAACTCATCTAAATAGAATATTCTTGTGGGACTATGTCACAAAGGTGACATGAAAATTAGGAAATAGGAACGACTATGTAGGATCTCCGAAAAGGATGGATCTAGAGTATCTAGCTGGACTGGAGTGCCTGGAGAGGGACTAGGGTGCTGTGGGTGCTCTGGTCTATAAAATAAGCACCCTAGTATATGTTAAATCCCTAAAATTAATCTTCACTGGTTCGGCAGATGGTCCAAAACCCTCATTATTTATCACATCGGGTTCATTTTCCTACCCGAGTGTCACCAATAATCCAAGATGATGTGAAGACTTGTAAAAGACCAAAAGAAGTATCAAAACCCTAAAAAAATAAATATGCAAATGAATGGGTCAGACTGACCTCAGCTGCCACAATAGTGGGCTTACTAACTGAGTGTTGCACTACATTTTGGACCCAAATGTAGTTCTGGTGAATGTGTGCATAATGTGCCCTATGTTGTTTTGTGCCAATCGCACTTTGTGAAGTAGCGAGCAATAACTAAATGTAAAAATTTAATAGTATGTGTGCATGGAATAGAATATAATCCCTCCCCTATGAAGTGTGATGCATATGTCCTATCCTTGTGCCTTGTTGATGGAGCTATGTGGATGCAAGTGATCTCTAATGCAATACATGGATGCAACTCTAGATGGATGATAGTAGTGACTGATGTTAGGTCCCTCATTATGGTCTCATAACTTTATATTTATAGGGTTCTCTTGATCTAATTTCGTAATTAACCTTGAAAAGTATGACCACAATAAAGATAAAGATCTCAAACGGATAGAAAGAGCCCAAAATATGGCGGGAAAGTGTAAAAGAGATTGGGGCACCCTGGTGGGACCAGAGCACCCATGGGTGCCCAAGACTAATCTAGGCATTTTTGATCAAGGCTAAAATAATATGGGATGACAAAAGTTGACTAGGCATATGGGTGCAAGAGGTCGGTAATGATGAAATAAAATACAACAAGATGGCCAAAATATGGGGTTTGATTATTTCTTTCTTCACCCAAGAACCTTCTAAATAATAGTATGAGACCGAGACTAAATAATGTCTAAAGTGCATAATTTTGTGTCTACACAAACCTACATACATTCTTAGTATAATTAAAAATATATATCCCTTAAAAATAAGTAAGAGTGAGTGCATTGGATTATTCATTAAAAGTAATAGATAAATCATAGTGAGTTGTGCATAAATATAAGACATTAACCTAGGAATAAGTTATAGAAATACTACAGTCAATATTTGTACCATACGATAGGACTACTAAGAAATGGCCTAAATATTGTGTGGAAGAATGCCTAGAAATACACATCTAGGAATGCATTGAAACTTGGAAAATTCAGGAGATAGAGCCAAAATGGTGGATCCATATATTCCCAGAAACATTGACACCACTACCAAAATCATGGTATGTTCACCAAGAAAGAAGAAGAGAAACACACAATTAGGGACAACTACAATATGATTTTATTCAAACTTTCACCTTTGAAGATAGTAATCATATGGTATATAATGATCTTCACTATATTAAAACATTCATTTTTATGGAGGCTGTTGATTCAAAATAAGGAATAGAATTCCAAGATTTCAAAGAAAAGAGAGAGAAAAAGCGTGTAGGGTATAAGAAGGAGATTGCAAAATAAAACAATTATAATTCAAATAAAAAAGTTGCAATAGGGTAGGGGATAATAATGAAGATAGTGATGACCAGAAAAATGAAGAGGATAATGAAATAAATTAAATATTTAAACCAAAACATATTTACCAAACACCAGTATAAAAAGAAGCAATCAATCAAGAAGAAATATAATTACACAATTTAAATATAGAAGAAAAATAAGGATCCATGATGATTATAGAGACCTGCAATAAATGGAAGGCTAAAGAATATGATGATCCATTGCATAAAATGGTAGAAAAATCATACCAATAGGAATAATAAAACTAGCTATTGTGGGAGACTACTGGATGGAAAAGGAGATGTCAAAAATATTGCAATTATTATAAGACTATGAAGATGTGTTTCCTACTAAATTCAAGTGAAATAAAAGGAGTGGACCCATCAATTAGAGAAATGCACATCAAATTGAAAGAAGGAGCAAAACCTATAAATAAAAGGCCATACAAATTGAACCCAAATATGAAATCCATTATAAAATCACAATTGGATTAGATGATAGAAGAAAATATAATATATCCAATAGAAAAATCAGATTGGGTAAGTTTGATAGTCACTCAACCCAAGAAAATGGGAGAAATTAGAATCTATGGAGACTATAGGGCTCTAAATGATGCATGTGTTATGACCCCTTCCCAACTCCATTCATCGATGAAATATTAGAAGCAATAGTGGGACATGAAGTATATTTATCATTGATGGATTTAGTGGTTATCATAAAATACCAATTTCACAATAATATCGGACTAAAATAACTTCACAATTGAATTGGGAAGCTTCGTGTATAAGGTAATGCCATTTGGATTCAAAAATGCACCCACAGTCTTTTCCTGATTTTTTGTTACTACGTTAAAATATTTCATTCATGACTTCCTAGAAGTATACTTGGATGATTGGGATGTATTATCCTTGTTCAAATAACATGTATCTAAGGTATTCTTAGTGTTAGAAATATGTATAGCTTTACACATTGCATTAAATTTAAAATTGTGTTTTTCAAAAGGAATTTTGGTTCATCAAGAAAATTAAGTTGTCATAATTGGGCTCAAACCACCATCAACACCCTCAGAGCTTTGCACATTCCTAGAGATACTATAGGAAATTTATTAGGGGATATGCAAACATAGTTCAACTAACAGAGAAGATATTTTGTGATGTCCCTTTTAGGGACTTCAGAAAATATCTAGGGTTGAATGAGAGATGACTGAAATTAATTTTAGATGGATATAATCATAATTTTGTGGGATGGGTATGAAAATGCACAATGAAACCTGTAATTTTTCCTTCCTAGAGAAACGACCTAATTTAGGAACTTGCACTCACTTTTGAATGCCCTAAACTCACCGAAAATGTGCCCAATCAAGCTCAAAAGTTCTTATTAATGAAAAAAAAAAATATGAAGGAAAATCTATTTTTAGTTCCCCATAAATGAAGATGTGAATTTTCTATAAACCCTTATCTACAAAGTTACTTTAAAATTCATAACTTCACTCTAGGAAGCTCCAAAATTCATGAAATTTGGGATCTTGGGGTCTTAAAATATGAAGTTGGCAAATATCAACTCAACTTGCCCGAAAAATCCACTCAAGAATTGTAAATATGACCTATAATAAATTTTACCCTCTTGTAAATAAAGAATTAGTCTCTCAAACATGCAATGAAATGATTACTTTCACATTTAATAATTATTATAAGTCCATCCATGCAAGAAATAATACCATACATTTATCAAAACATATCCAATATGCTCATGATAAAAGTCACCTAGGGCTAGATTAAAAGACATCAGCTCAAAATTCCTTGAGATATGCAATAATTATAAATATCCTTATTTGAGGTTTTTCGTCCCCAATACAAGTTCCACTATCACGGGGTTTTGTCCTTGAAATGTTCTCAAACAAGGGTTTTCATCCTTGATGAGAAAGAGGAAAGGTACAACTTTTACCCAAAAATAATAATAGGATTCAACACGACACATAATAGACAAGCAACCTCCTTTTATAACATAAGGGGTGCTACATCATAACTTACGGCTGACCTTATAGTAAGTACCTTTTAACTATCTAATTTGTATTTTCCATGCTCAAAATACTTTATATTCTAATTAAATGAGTTCTTATATTTGAGCACTTGGCTTCCCAATAGGAATACATGATAATAATGAAAATATTTATTTAAATAATTTCATCCAATTATTCTTCTTACTTCTTTCCTTGAACCCATAGGGAGGAATAATGGGTTAAAGTATTCAATTTCACCGAGTCTCCAAAAAGGGACATTACAGTCCCCATTTCCTAAGATTTCTTATCGCCAAGAAATTATAAGTACTATGATCCCAAATAAATCTCTGCTCCTCCTCCTTTGATATACATTTACATGAAAAAAACTCATTAAAGAAAAAATGTTTCCCCTCCATATATTCTTGTTTTGTAGGTATGATTATCAGTTATTCTTCTTTACTTCTAAAGGCCTCATAAATACTATCCAAACATTGGTTGTTTCCAATTTTCCTCATTTTGTCCCAACCACCAATGTAATCTTGCTTTTTCTCTTAAAAATTTAGAATGTTAGTGGTTGGAAACCACCTTAAATCAGCCATGAACATGCCAATGTTTGTAGAAGCTTGGAATTCCTTCAACCATATGATTGGAAGCTCTTTCTCTAGTGTCTTATAAGTAGGAGCGTAGCTGGAAAAGTTGTGAACAACAGATGAAAGGAAAGTATAATAGTTGTAAGCATGACATCTCTTCAAAAATTCCCACACTATCCATGAGAGTAGGCTGGAAACAACCCAACATTGATGGAGTGTGTCCCAACAATATCCAAGAACCTCCATTTACTAACTCCAATGATTGAGACTACTTGTATGACATCAAATACAAAAAGATCATATGGCTTACCCACTTTCCATATCAAGCATCTCATTGCCCCAGTAATGGTGACTATCCTTCTACCACTGTTTTCAAGTGTGAGGCTTGGTTCCAAAAAGTGATCCATCTTGCACCTCCAAAGACCAACCGGATTCCCCATCTTCATGTACAAACAACTTGGATTATGTATGAGGATATATGTGTGTTTTTTTCCTTCAACATGTTCTCCCAATGAGCTGATATATGAAAAAGGGAACCAAAACAACATTCCTTCTTCCTAACTACCATGTACCCTTCATTCTCTATGCCTTGAAGTCTGATTTTTTTAATTCTAATCCATAATTTCAGTCTTCTATTATGGTAGTTGAAGGTGAATTCCCCAATGATTGCAACCAATGTATCTCAAGAATAATCTCTACTTCAATTGGCTTAATTAAAGAAAACTCATGACATACTTCATACCTTTCTATGAGGATGAGCAGCTGGAATATCTTCTTTGTGGATAGTGCATTCTTCAAAAAACATGGACCATCCATTTTCCTTATGTCTTGAATTCTGATTTCTTCAACTTTATCACTAAATTTCAGTTCTTTATTATGATAGTTGAGGGTGAAATCCCCCAATGTTTGCAGCCATTGATCCCCATGAATAATTTCATCATTAGCTAGTTCAATCACAAAAAAATCATCCCATACCTCATGATTTCCCAAGAGAATTGACAGTTGTACTATTTTCCATGAGCAAGGTATGATGGTGTCACTCTCTACAAGCCTAGTGACCCCTTGGTTATGAAGAAGACCCTTCACCCAGAATGGATGATAAGTATGTGTTCCACACATTAGAGTAAGGATGTTTCCTTCTACCATACTTACTTTAGCTCTTCCATATTCATGCAATCATGGAATGTAAAATCAGACTTATCATCATGCCCTTGATACATCAAACATTTATTTTTCTCAACATTGAACCTATATTCCACATAAGGAAAGAATTTTAAAATTAATCCCAATAAGTATGCATTACCTCATTATTCTATGGAGTATGAGGTGCATAATGATGTCCAATTAGTGGTGACATAGGAAATACAACATGCATGAACCTAGTTGTCCACAAAAAATCTAAATTGACATATTGCAAAGTAAAAAAATTAAATTATTTTGATACCATGAGCTGGCTTTAACCCTCTTTTGAATCGGAATTTTTATATAGGAACAAAACTCATGAAATAATCTAATGGTGCCCTTATCTCATGTATAATATCATCCTCATAGGCCCTTAGTAAATTTTATTCGACTCCATTATGTGACTTTCCTATGTAACCATTAGAATCCAATAAATTATCATAGAACATCAAAGTAATTTTACCTTCCTTTGGATGATGACAAAATTGTTATTTTTCTTTGTTGATATCCCCATTGATTGGCTACTTGGTGGTGGTTTTTTTGGATAGTCTTTGAGTTGAAATTTATTAATTCCACTTCCCAATTTTTGTAATCATGGCTCTTTCTCTTCCCACTTGGTATGCTTCAACATCACAAAGTGGTTAGGGTATACTAGATGACCAAAACATTGTAAATACATATAATGTAGTAATTATTTTATAAGAGGATGATGAAATGGCTTACCATAGGTCATTTTCTAGAAATTTCCAACGAGAAAAATATTAACTTGAGCATCAAAAGAGGCCCTCATTACATGGGAATTTATCCCAAAAATTTCACCCAAAATGTTAGCTTCAATAACCCCATGTGAACCTAATTTTCCTTCATTCTTAGCACCTTGAGGGTTGCCCTTTCCAATTATTTTCTATGTAGCATCAAACTTGTCCCAACATCATATTTTCCAAAAAAACTTCCCATGAGCATAAATCTAAAATGGCATGATAGAAAGAAACAAATCTGAATTATCCTCATACATTTGGTGGTCTTCATGAGATATTTTTTTAGTCTTATCCTTATCTTTTTGGAATTAAGATTCTTCAACACCTTGAAAATATGATTTTTCTTCAAACCCTTGTGTTTTCATGGTGTTTTCTAGAGAATCTGTCAAGAGTTCCACTTGGGAAAGAGTGTTAGGGGTTTTAGGACTCCTAAGGGATAATCCATCTTGGTAATCAACCTTTGCAATACATCTTCTTTCTTCTTCACCTTAGAAGGATGACCATCCTCTCCATCATGTAGCTGATCCGCCACATGCTCTTTTACTTATTTATTCATGAGGGAAGGGTTTTTCCTTCTATGGTTGAGTAAATCCATGTGCCAAATCCTACTCTCTTCTTCTATGATTCTAAGAATTCCTCATAGGAAAGGGCATCATGCATCATTTTTCAGAAGGGATCGGTAATCTTTTATTAATTTTTCAACCCTTAAAACTCTTTTATCCTTGAGTGAAAAACCACCCTACATATTTTGGATGGATAGGGTAAGCCTATCTAGTACATTGACTATCCTTTCTTTTGTTCTCATGATCTTTTCGACATGTTTTCCATGCTTCGAGGCTAGGAGGATGATGCATTGATACCATTGTAATGTCCCTTTTGGGAGGACTTCGAGAAAATAGCTAGGGCTAAATGAGAGATGGCTGAAGTTAATTTTTAGATGGCTGAAATCAGAATTTTGTGGGTCTGGGTATGAAAATTCACAATGAAACTTGCAATTTTTCCCTTCCTAGGACAACGACCTATTTTGGGAACCCCCACTCAATTTTGGATGCCCTAAACTCACTAAAAATTTGCCCAATCAAGTTAAAAAAATTTATTAATTAATAACAAATAAAATATGGATGGAAACTTATTTTTTAGTGCCCGGAAATGAAGATATGAATTTTTATAAATGTTATCTATAGAGTTACTTTAAAATGCATAAATTTATCTAGGAATATTGAAAATTCATGAAACCTAATATCTTGGGGTTTAAAAATATGAATAATGTAAATATCAACTCAAATTTTCCAAGAAGCCACCCAAACATGACAAATCGACCTATAAGCAATTCTCCCTCTTGTAAATAATGAACTAGTGGCTTAAACATGTAAGGAAATGATTACTTTAACATTTAATAATTAGTATAATTCCATCCATGCAAGAAATCATACCATAAAAACATATCTAACATTCATGATACAAGTCTCCTAGGGGTAGATAAAAAGATATCACCTCCAAATTCCTTGAGATATTCAATAATTCAAAATATCCTTACTTGAGGGTTTTTTTCCCCAAAAAAATTTCCACTATCAAGGGTATTTTTCCTTGAAGTGATCTCAAACAAAGGGTTTTCGTCCTTGATGAGAGAGAGACAAAAGGTACAAATTTTACCCAAAATAAATAATAACAATCAACATGTCACATAATGGCCACGAAACCTATTTTTATAACATAAGGGTTGTTACATCATAACTTATGGCTGACCTTATAATAAGTATCTTTTAATTATCTAATTTTTATTGGAGCCTACATGTTCAAAATACTTTATATTCTAATTAAATGAGTTCTTCTATTGGATTTATTGGCTTCCTAATAGGAATACATGATATTATTGATAAAATGCATTTATAAAATGTCATCTAAGTCTTCCCCTTGTTTAATTCCTTGAATCCACATGGAGAAATAATGGGTTAATGTCTTCAATTCTTCTAGTCTCCAAAAAGGGACATGACATATTACTTAAGGTCAAAAAATTTAATGGACAACCAAATGTCAAAATGTGTTTACCCAATCAAAATATAAATTGTTTAGTGTGTCAATCCTAGTCTTTCCAAACTATTCAAAAACTTTCCATGTGCATGTTGATGTGTCAAGTACCATAATTGGTGCAATTATAGATCAACCAAGGGAAGGAGGTATAGACTATCCAATCCACTTTGAAAGAAAGAAATTTTCACTCACACAAAGAAATTACACAACTACATAATGGGAAGCTCTACCTATGTTCTTCACACTCTAAAATTTTAGGCAATATATGTTAGAAAATGAGTTTGAATTCTTCATATAACATTAAGAATTGTGATATATGGTGAATAAACCACTATTAGGATGTCATATATCAATATGGTTGATGTTATTCTAATAATATAAGTTTAAAATAAATGTGAAACCAGGAAGAGAAAATGTAGGACCAGACCATTTGAGTCACATAAACATAGGAGAAGAACTAAAAGAGCTAGATGAAGATTCCCAGATGCACACTTATTTTGTGTTATCACAATACCAGAACAACTAGAATAAATTGTGTAGTTCTTATGACAAGGAATTTTTCCACAACACTATATAGAGAAAGAAAATAAATAGTTGATTACAAAGGCCTTACCATATACTATAATTAATGGATTTTTTTACAAGTTAGGTAAGGATGAAGTATTGCACAAAGTTGTTCTAGAATAGGAAAGAGACATTTTTGCATGAATCTCGTGAAGGAATTATAGAAGGACATTTTGTAGGGGAACTCACTACAAAAATATATTATAGAGAAGAATCTAGTGGCCAACCTTGTTTTAAGATGTGCATCATGTGGCAAAAATTTGCAACATTAGTCAACAAATAGGGAAGAAAAATCAGAAGGATGAAATTCATCTTAATCTTGTGTTAGCAATGTAACCATTTGAACAATGGGGAATGCACTTCATTGGGATAATTTACCTTTTTCAATAAGATCCATAGAAATATATATAATCATAAAAATAGACTATATTACAAAATGGGTAGAAGTTGTAGCTATAAATAATTGTGTAGCAAAGGACATAGCTAAATTCCTTTATGAAAACATAATAACTAGATTTATATGTCAACAAAAATTAGTGTCAGGGCACACATTTTTTGAGTAATACCATGAAAATACTCATAGAATAATTTATGGTTATGCACCACAAAATAAAGCATATCATCCCAAATAAAATGGAAAATAGGAATCTACCAAATAAGTTCTCAAAAATATTTTTAAAATATCTACAATGTGAAAATATATGATTAGGAATATTGAATACCCTCAGTTCTATGGGAATGCAAACCAACTACAAGAGAAGTATAAGACAGACTTTGCTCCAATTAGATTATAATATTAAAGCAATCATTCCAACGGAATATATTGTACTACCTTTTAGATCACAATAGTCATGTGGTTGGGAGACAAAGAATCTATTAAAAGTATATTGTTAGATTGGATAAAAATGGAGGAATATAGGGAAACAACGCAATGGAATCAAGAAGCACATAAAAGATATATAAATCTTGGCATGACCACAACCTACATAATAAGGAGTTCAAAATAGAAAAAATGTTTTGGTGTATGAAAGCAGGTTTAAAGAAAACCTAGGAAAATTATGCATAAGATGGAAAGGCCCATATATCATCCATCACATCATGGAACATGTCACCGTAGCTATCCGCAGGTCTATAGGGAAGTATATTTCTTGGAAGAATAAATGGATGTAGGCTAAAATCCTACCATGTAGTTAGTGAGAAAATTTGTCGATATAGAAAATTAGGTGTATCCACCAACATTCATAGGGCTATGCCCCCCGCATTGAATGGTGTAGAGCCTATTATTGAATGATAACTATATTTTCCTTCCTAAATGTTGAGGGTTGGCCAAACAGGTTGAGGATCACATGGGAACACTCCACTAAACCTATGGAAAATTTATCGTACGAGGTACAAGGGAGGAAATTAAAATGATGAGGGGTGAAAGAGAGAAATTAGGAAAGGAAGGTTATTTTTGTGAGTTTAGGAAAATTACAAAGTTCACACCCAATAACTAGAGTATTTCAACATTCAATATAGAGGAAAGCAACAATGAAGCTATCTAGTGAGAAGAACAAACCCAAACACAAAGTTCTTAGATTCATTTATCAAAGATAAAAATCTCTTTCTGGATCACTATTGTTACAAAGTGCATAAGATAGAAATAAAATAAACATAGGAAAAGGAGAATGGAAAAATATAGCTTTTATTGCATATGAATTGATGACACATCCAACAACATAGATTCTATCAAAATATATCATTTTTAAGGCCTCTTGGAATGGAGAATCCATCCCAATTTATAGCAATGTAAATTGACCTCTCATCTCCCCCACATGACTCTTCATGTTCATATTCCTCTTATGACCTTTCATTTTCCATTAGAAGAGACAAATTAAGTATTTCCTTATAATTTTGAGAAAATACTTTTACAATTTTGAAAATATGTCACTTAAGTGAATAGGAAAAAATACAATGATTATACTCAACAAAGAATTAGAAAGGGGAGAGAAGGAAGAGGGAGAAAGAGAGAAGGAAGGAGGAGATGAATAAAATCCACTCCTTGGTATGATCCAATAGAATTCCTCAATGTAGTCATGAACTCTGAATGAAGAACCTTATCCCTCTATACTAAAAGAAGCATCCTCCTAAATAGTGAACACTTGCAGCCTTAAACTATTTTGTATCATGAGAAACCTCCTTTTACTTATCAACAATTATATACCATCATCTACATTGAGAAACTCGGTATGATCAACCATTCACAAGGGAGAAATTGGATGTACTTTTTTCACCTAGCCATGATCATTGATTATGCCACTGTAGGAGTATTGATGATGAGTGAGGAATGAGAAAAAATCCTTCAAATTCTAGATTGGGGAAAGGATAATGGGACCAAAATAAATTTCATCCACCGACTGACCTTATATTCCATGTTAAATGAACTAAAAGGGCCTTCATTACAAAACTAGTAATTTTCTCATTTTAACACTCTTCACTCACCATATCAGGGGATGCGGGAATTGAATTGAAAACAAAGAGAGGATCTCCCGTGAGTGTTAATAACATCATAGGATGAGTGAAGGACTGAAATGTGACCACTTTTATCTTATTCACCCATTTACTATTTTTAGAATATTCACCATTATGATCTCATTTAGCTAATTTTTTCCATTTTTGTCAATTTTGAGTGTCTCAATCATGAGGGAATTAAATAGGGAGTATGAATGCACATTTTTTCTCATAATTATTATTTTTAGTAGGTGATACCATATATACTTACTAAAAATATAAATTTTCCTTCATGATGTCGGATTCAATCAAACGCACTCACGAGAATTTTATATAATTCATTTCAAACCTCTGCTCCAACTTTCGCATGATTCCACCCAAAGGAACGAACCTTGGGAACTCGAAAATTTGACTCACTTTGCCCTTTCATTTTTTTGTTATGGCATCCATTAATGGATTCCCTGATATTTTTATAAGGTGTTCTTTCCCACCTCATATTGCGGCGATATCAGCCTTCGCCGGGATAGGTTTTTCTTCTCGACTCTATGTTCAATATTTTAGCTCGATTCATCCGCCGAAATGAATTAGAAATCGAAGGAATGAAATCTAGGGAAAAAAACTAAGGTTTTACCGCCATTAAAAATCTATGGAATCTCAACTTTTAGATGTTTGGAAAAAGGAATTTTGTAAAAATATCACCTCGATTCCTTTCTTTGGATTGTGGGATATGAGTTTTTCTTCAATCTAGGGAAAAGAGTCATTCTGGAAAAAAACATGAACATGGAGCTTTTGAAAATTGAAAATTTTATGAAAATTTTCTCTTTTGCAATTATGAAACATGGAGGGATGAATGGAGGAAGGATAATGGAAGAGAAAATTTTGGAAAAAAATTGACAGAGTTCTGGGTGGATTTTGAGTAAATGGAGGAAGATCTTCAAATATGCTTGCTTTCTGGTTTTTTTAGCTTTATGGGGGAGGGGAAAATTTTTTATCCCCATTTTCCTCTTGGAAAATGGATGAAGGGAACACAAAAATTCACCCTATCCCTATGAGGACAAGTGAAAACATGCATTCACAGAGCGAGGGGCTAGAAAATTTGGGAAAAGATCTTACGGAGACTTCATAAGGTCATGTGGTGGGTCCAAGAGCTCAAAAGGAGAAGAGAAGAATTTTTTGTCCCCTTTTTCCCCTTGTAAAATGGAAAATAGGAAAACAAAATTTCCCCTCAGCCTCATGCTAACATGTGACACTGGAAAAAAATTATAACTACGAGAGCGTACCTTAGGAAGGACCTTGAAAATGAAGTTTCGGAGCTCTTAGAGGTCTTTTTGGGACCTTATTTATATTAATTTGACTGGAAAAAAAAATTGAAGAATTATATGTGTCCCAAGGTCCAGTTATTCCTGAAACACCCTCAAATACATTTTTTTCTCGGGATCACATGTTGTGCTAGTCAAAAATGAGTTATTAGAAGAAGTGCCTTAGTCTTGTGAAAAATATGAAAATAAAACCATGTAGGGAATTGAATTATATTTCAAATGGTATATTTTTGGCCTCCAACTCATTCTAGAGCTCCCATAATCATCTTCTCGAAGCTCGGGATCTTTTTTGAACTATGAGCTCCTTCACCTTCAAAACCTGCATTTGTTGAACTTGCTCCTCGACCACAAAATCTTCCACAAATATTCCTAAATCACTTTAAATATGATATTATCTCCTTGTTACAACTTCTTGAAAAAATTAGGCCTTCAAATCTTCTTGAAGGATGTACACCTTCCTTAGAAAGGCTAAAAATAGTCATTTCTAAGTTCATTGAAAAAAATACCTCAAAAGGCATTGTCTTAAGAACTTCATGAACTTGTTTTCATCTTTCCAACACATGGGAAAGGTTATTAAAAAAATGAGAAATTTTAGGATTGGGATAGGCCTAACACAATGGGTGAAATGATCTGGAAGAGTTCTTGGGAAGGTTTACAATCCAAAATTTTGACACTGGGGTCTGTTGTCATGCTTGAAATTTTGAAATTTTCATGTTGCACATTTGCATGATAGCAATTGGATCTATCTTGGGGACATTTTCTGATTAAGAACAGTTAGAAAAGAACATGCAAGAATCCCATAATCTCAAATCACTTCGTGGACCATTTCCTTATCCATTGGTCTATACAAAGTCATTTCTTCTAAACACACACACATGTACAATCACACAAAAGTGAAACACTCCAATGGAGGAAAAAAACACACAATGGAAAAGGTAAATTATGTTATAGGGGAGGGATATTTACAAAGGTGGAAAAATAATGCTGAGATACCCAGAAATGGGTTGGGAGAATTACATACCATCATGCAACAATGAAGTCAAATTTGGTCTTCAAGCACAAAAATTACTATCTAATCATACTATTCTCCTCCTCGATGGATTTGTATGGCTTAATAATAAGAAAACACACTAATATTCCATCTTCATACCTAGAATACACAAAAAAATTATTTCATCTAATGAAAAAATATGTTACCTATTTGGAATATACGTATCTTGTAGCTTCCATTTGATGTCATGTGATCACAAGACACCATTCCTCCATGTTCTCGAAAGTGGAAACATTGGTTTTGCCATAGAAACATTCCTCATATTTTAATTGCAACATGAAATAATCTCTTCAATCAGCAAGGCACTCAAAATGAGTGAGCATAAACTTATTTTCTTCCCATTCAACGGCTTCTCTAAACATCTCACTTTGTTTCTCTATGAAATTTCTTTCAAAAAAAAGAGTCCACTTCATCGGGTCGAGGTATTCACCATCCTCGAGAAATTGTTTCATCAAGGAAACATGTTCAAGAAAAATCGGAGCTTGGTAAATGGTGAGTGTAATATGAATTTGAATCCTTTCACAAGAATCATGCACATTCTCCCTTTTTTTTTTTATGGAACAATTATTGGCGTACTTATCTACTCAAATTCCATCTTGGTATGATTATCAAAACAACAATCCTTAATTTGGTCGTAGGATCATTGTTCACCCTTGAGTGAATATTTTAGTGCATATTCTTGTTCCAAATTGGTAGGACATCCAATGGTGGTGAGAACAAGTTGATCTTGAATACACTCACAAGAATCTTGCAAATTTTCACCTTGTTTTGAACAATTATCTTCGATACAAATCAGCTCAACATTTTCTTTACTATCATCCTCCATGGTGGAGATGTCTTTGGGGTTGGGAATATTCAAAGGAGATCTAGGAAATTATTTTTCTTTGTGTATATGATATTCTTCACAAATCATGAAATATAAATACATATCTTTACATTCACTCTCATCGATTAAGGCATTGGGGAGGAAATCAAGCTCATCAATCTGCTTTGTATCAGCATCAAACATTGATGTATCAAAATGTGAAGCACAAATTGACTCATACATATGTTGCATTTCCATATCTCAAGTTAGGATTTTAAGACTGAGTTAAGGGTATTCATTTTCTTCTCGTGGCCTTCAAGATGTCTTGCATAGATAACTCTTCCAATTTTTCCATATACTCATTCTCACCTTTACTAGGAAGGTCATCGCATTGAGCTTAAAGGAGATGATTGAAAATCTGATCCAAACATGTCCATGATTCATTTGAAACATCCTCATTCACCTCCTTTATGTTTCTTATCACCTAAGGCTCGCCTTCTTGCATGAATTATCATACTTGATTTTCAAAATTCTCTAGACAAGGAGAAAAGATCTAAGCTATGCAGAAAAGGCACTCCTTTGATCTTGAGATCCATTTCATTGTCCTCGTGATGAGAATTAGATAACCATGTTAGGGTGGAATTATGGGAATAATTTTTAACTCTATCTTAATCATTCATTATTGAATCTTCTTGTTCATATGGAAAATGAAATATTTCATACTCACCATGATGATCAACATTATGCTCCTTGGGTGAGAATGGTGGAGTTAACTCCTCAAAGAGGTTATGCTCAAATTTCTCATTCTCTTTGGCTTATAAAAATAAATTTTCCTCTTACATTTTTTCATCCATGATTGAATCGAGAGAGTAATTTGATTCTTCAACTATCTCCATTCCATCATTCAACATTTCTACATCGCTTAAAGAATCAAAATTGGAAAGCAGATCATCCATGATTACCTCGAATTCATCATCTTGAGTCTGGGATGAAGGATTGCTTTCTCATACATCTTCATGATTGATGGAGTCTTCATTAATAATTGGATCTTCTATTGTGCAACAATAATCATCCTCACTTGAATTTATTGTTTCATCAATGGGTTCTTCCTCGAGCCATAATGATTTCATGAACGGGGGTTCAACTATCATATCTTCTTCATCATCCTCCATAGTTTTGATTTCATTCCCATCATAATATTTAAGGATATGACATTCATAATAAGTGCCCAATAATACTCCATTTATGAACAACTCATAGTGTAGACAATCATTCGGGTCTTCCTCCATAGGAAAAATCTCCTCTTCCTCCTTGTCATGAATTACTTCAAGTTGTTTGTATCTTTCTCACATGGATTCGACGTAGTTTATAATTTCAAGATAGATTTGGGGATTGGAATTTCCTTGTGTAATGCTCACAACTCCTTACATATATTCATTTTTCAAGGATTCCATTTCTTCATTTCTATATGTAAGGAAATCATCCCAAGGGAGAGAGATAAAATACATGGCTTCGAGCTTCTCATTCAGCTATCTGAGATTGAAATTATCACCCTCAAGCAAATTCTTTATCTTCGTGCACTCATACAACATCGTGTACCTCCTTTGCATCTTTATATTAGTTTCTTACCTTTTTCCTCATCGGCATGTCCCATTTTCTTTCCTTTAGACATAATCCTCTTAAACTAAAACCAAAATGATTTGATGGTAGGTTCATCATGTTGGCATGTTGATGTTGAGTTTTCATTGATTTCAAAGGAATATTAATGACAAATAATAATGCATGAGAGCTAGAGGGAGCTTGGAATGAGGTTGAAAATGCAAAACAGGTCAAATACTTGATAACACCTAAGTAAACTCTAACTCTTGAGCATCTAGTGACGAGAAATGTAAAGGGTGATAATGTGAGAGCATACCAGGATGATGTATCACATATTATATCATGTATATTATGTGTAAACAAGGTCAGAAGGATGAAGAAAAGGGAACATTAGTTGAGTTTGTCTAACTAGCTCAGTTTAGGATGTCTAATCCCTAAGCCCAGTTAGCAAAGTGACTTAGAATAGTGGGGTGAAGGATTGAGGATGATGATAAAGAATGGTAGAGGCATAAAACATATAATATTACAAGTTTAAGGTGTTATAAGGTGAATAAAAAGACAATCATGATGAGCTACAGTGTAAACTAGCCCAATTTGTCCTAGTTCAGGGACCTAACATGAGGGTATGAAGAAAAATAAACCATAAAAATAAAAAAATAAGGAATGGTAAATATTTAGGGACATTTTCAAGAGTCATAATATGAATCTATAGGTTATAATTAAAAATTAAGAGGCATATTTAGGGTTTATGGTATGACTACCCTTCAGTACAAGTAGGTTTATCATACCCAAATGAGATGCGATTAGAAATTTTAGTGTGAACAAGAACAAAATGACCATTAGAGATCATGAATTATGTATTCATGAAGGTTTGGACCAAATTTGAGGACCCGAGGAGGATTTTTGTGCAAGAAATTGTAATTTACAAAAATTTGGTTAAAGTATGCTAAAATAACACTGATTTCTTAGCATTCAATATAAATTGTGGAGCCTACCTCGAGATAAATCATAAGGGAAATTTTTTAATATCACTAAGATTAAAATATGTTTCAAAAATTAGGAGGCTAGATGGATGATAAATAAGAAATTTCTATTCATTTTTTTGGAGTGACTTAAACCCTCCTAAACCCTAGTTGAGTGGTATGAAGAAATTTGTCAGTTATGTGCCCAAATTAAATAGTTTTTCTTTTTTATGAATTTTATAATGTGTATAATTCATCATATCACATTTCCATGGTGGGCCCCATGATAAATAGCCATTTTTTTAAGAATCCAGTGTATAGAAAAAACTTTGCAAAAAAACCCATGTTCAAATTTTTGATGAAGGATTTTTGGGATGTGTTCTTAATATTCATGAATTCATATAGGTTGGTCCTTTGGATAAATGTGATTATACATGTGCATTTTAAGTGCTACTAATTAAGAATGCTCTGAAGGAAAAAAAAATAGTCTCTATTTTTTAGAGGTAAATTTTTATTTTCCCATATAATGCTTGCATGTGAAGGCATTAAAGTGAAGTATATTTCCTCTTTAAAAATTCCATGCATTGGTTGATCATTAAATTACAATGTAATTGCTTGAAGTTGTTGGTACCCAAATTTGTTTTCCTTGTCATACCGAGTAACATTAAAGATATGGGATGAAGCTTGAAATTAGATAGATCATGATGTGTGTCGTTTTGTAGCCGGGATGTGATCTAACTGGCACTCAAATTTGTGGAGAGATGGATAGCACTCAAATAGGACTTGATCTTGTCCTAACTGTTTTAGGTTGTGCCTTTCAACCAAGGTAAGAGGACCTATTTTGTAACCCTCAAATGGTGAAGGAGATGAAGATATCCCTCAATTTGTGTAAATAGTATGGAAAGGGCCTTGGGAAAATATGATCAACACTCCAAATCTAACTTTCACAAGTTGTCACTCCCAGATTATGGAGATATTTTCAATGCAAGGCAAGGGTTACTGAAGACATTGTATGATCCTGATTTGCTTTGTGAATTTTTGTAAATGGATTGAATTCTTTTGTTGACACACAATGCAATGTAGGGGTAGTATGGGTAGGATTAGTTTGTTTGAATGAATTTTGGTGGGAGATTTTTAGACAAGACTAACTAGAATCTGCCAAATTCTTTGAGGACCTTTGAGAGAAATTTGTAAGACCTAAAAAGTAGAATGCTTCAAAAAGGTTAAGGTACTCCTTCAACCAGGATATGTGCACCAAATGGAGGCCTAGATCTACACTCTTCCACATAATCTTTGATAACCTGCCACAAAAGCTTGAAGTAGATGAACCAACAAAGCATCCAGAAACCTCTATTTTATCATGACCTAAGGTGCACCCAAAGGTTTACAAAAATCATGAATTCAAGGAAGGTAAAGTGATTTTAAATCTGTTTATCTCTTTATCAGATGAAAGCTCTTCTAAATGTGAGATTGAAAATGCCACTAAAATATCAACAAGAAATGAGACCATGTATGATCAAGAGAGATTTGAGATGCAAGACTCAATAGAGCAAGAAACAAAAATTGAAAACATTCTGAAACATAAGTGCATGTAAATTTTGCCAAGAGACAACACAAAATAATCTAGAATGACCAAATTTATCAGCAAGGGAATGTTATAAGAACAATCTCAGATCTTGTTGATGGCTTTACAACTGAAACCAACTCAACATGATACAAATATGATGTAAAAAGGAATTAGAAATGGTTCTCACGGTTTCTCACAGAATGGGCTTCTTCCCATTTTCCCATGAAATTCTAAGTTTCTCAGACCTTTTACATGTCAAAAAACATGCATTATATAACTTTCAATTACATTTGATCCTTCTTTCCCAAGAAAAGAATATGTCAAGCATCAAGTTTGTTACAAAATTCCAACATGATTCACAGATAGGGACGTTTAACATATTTACAACAAAAGTTCTTAGGTGTTCAAAAAGGTGAATCATTACAAATACTTCATCATTATCCATTGTGGAGGCACATTTTTCATTATCCAAGACCCCTTTCATTTCATGCAGACTCCTTTCATTTCAAAATTTGATTCTGCAACTTCTTGATTCAATATTTCACGTTTTGCATGGGATGGGGCAAAAATTATTTCTAAAACACCTCAAATCAACAAATTGATCCCCAAAACAACTTGCATTGGTCCTTGCAAGCACAAATGACATGAATTTGCCAAAAATTTGATCAAAATTGATGTAAAATTTGCATTTCCACACTTCTTGGAGCAAAAATGGCAGCCAAAATGAAAAATGTACAGCTACCGTTGATTTGCTCTTTTTCCTTCAATCTAGGCCCTCCATGTGTCACAATACGATTGGGAATGAATTCGGGATCACCTTTTGACTTTTTAACATTTTTGGAAAAATGTAAAATTTTGACTTTTTCTCCGCCCCTCCGCCCTTGAAATTTGGTGCTGACACATGGCATATGGTGGGTCCCATTGAAGTCGCGGCTCAAATCTACACATTTCCACCTTTTTAGAAATTTGGAAATTTTTCACTTTTTTCCCCATGGGCCCGCCTCCACCTCTCGTCCTTGACACATGTCACTCTCTCTATCACTTGAGGATCTACGGGCTCAAATCATGTTTTAACACCTTTTTCGCCAAAGGAAAAATTTCTATTTTTTCCCCATGGGCCCGCACCTCTAATTTCTTCCCTGCCACGTGTCTCCTTCTGATTTGTCATGGAGCCACACCTCAAATTTTTGTACTAAGTCATTTTGTGAAAAGTGGAAAAAAATCCCTTTTGCCTTTGATGGCCTGCCGACCCGCTCTACCCGCCATGTGTCTCCCCATGGTTCATTGTGGACCCGCGGCTTAATTTTCACCTTAACTCCTTTTGCAAAAAGGGAACAATTTCCCCTTTGCACATGGCGACCCATACTCTCCTCCGTGTCTACCACGTGTATACCTTTCCAATGATGTAGACCCACGCCCTTTCCTCACCCTTTTCCATTTTCCCCAAAAAGGGAAAAATTCTTCTAAGTCCCCACCAACCTTCCATCCCCTCCTGTGAATGAGAACATGACACGTGTGTTTCCTATGGAGTTGCGGGGGAAATTTGGATTTTTTCCAAAACCCAAAAACACTAAGTCTTCAAAGAAACCCGTCGATTCTTGACCAATGAAAAAAGACCACATAGGAGGAGAGGCTTGGGATTAATTTTGATGGGAAAATGACACCCGTATGACCATCAAAAAATGTAGAATTTACCAGAGATGCCCGAATTTGATTTTTTCCTCGTGGGTGAAGGATTTTTTGGTCAAAAAACAAAGGGAAATTGATTTTAGGCAATTTTCAACCATGGGGATTGATTTTTAGGGGGAAATATGCATGAAACAAACAATCATGAGCTCCAAAGGCGAAAAGGTAGAAAAAATGACAAAGGCATGTGGATTTGGGAATTTAGGGTACAAAGCAAGACATACATGTATTTTTCCTTCAAAATGGGGCAAAATAATAATTTTGTGAGCTTTTCAAAGCATCCAATCTAGAGAACAAAGTTTGCAAACCACCAAATTCAAAGAAAAATGTTTTTAGAGCACATAGAACAAAGGGGGAAGATGGGAAAATAACAGAGGATCAAAATGGGCACCAACATTGGGTCCTGGTCGGGGATGGGTACTCCTAGTGAGTACCACAAGAACAAAAGTAGACCAAGTTCCAAAATAATCCATTGGGAAAAGGAGTCATGAGCCAAAACCATCAAAAACCAGCTGAGAAACCGACAAAAATGGCTGTAACACACCAAGGCAAACCAAGAACCATCAAAACACCAAAAACAGAGCAAAAGCCAAACACTATACACTGTACAATTTGGTGCATACCTCAAATTTAGGGATTAATCCAAGAAATGCTTCATATGCCTACCATGTACAGGCAGTTCAAGGAATTCCCCATCTAAATATTTGAGAAAAAAGGTATTCTAACCAATTCTGATATCAATGGAGTAAGGGCCCATCCATAATGCATCAAATTTACCATGTTTTCCCTTATCTTCATTTTTGCTATCCCACAACAAAACCAGATCTCCAATATTGAAGGCCCTAGGAGTAACCTTCTTGTCAAACAACCTCTTCAACTTTTCTCTAAATCGACATGCCTTTGGTGGGATGCTCTTCTCTCTTCATCTAGCTCTACAATATGATTAATCCTTGCTTCATATGGACTAACATCCTGATCTTCAAGTTGTTGAACAAACTAAAATGAAGATAATTGCAGATGTAAGGGTAGTAGAGCTTGAGTTCCATACACCAACTCAAATGGGATCTTACCAGTAGCTCTCTTGGTAGTGATTCTATCAGCCCAAACTACAAATTTCAGTTGTTCACCCCATTTTCTCTTGTTCAACTCCAAGGTTCTCCTAATGATCTTCAATAAGTTCTTATTGTTGGACTCAGCTTGTCAATTCCTTGGGGTTATAGTTTGAAGAATAAGTTAGATTGGTTCCATACTCCTTGCACATTTCCATCAAAGGTTTAGCTCTAAAACACATGGCATTATCAGCCACAATCTTGACTGACACAAGGTTAGCAACCCAAGATGAATACCTTGTGGGCTGAATGATCCCTCCCTCCTTTAGTTTCTTCGATTCATCTTGCATTTTCATGGAGATGAGTGGATTGATTGGCCTTTGCTTCTGTCTAAATGGTTTGGCATTTTTCTTAAGAGGGATCTCATGTTGGAATAAGTCTTCTCCATATGCTTTCAGCTCTTGAATATGACCAGGCAAGGCATCTTTATATTGTTTCAACAATTAGAGGTAGGACTATTTTCTTCCTTGTTTAAACTGCTACCCAACCAAACTTCTCTTGGTTTGTCCTTTGTTCCCAAGTCATGCTCTTCCACATCCCTTGAGGTAGATATGTTTCTATTAATGATGCAATCAGCATTGCTAAAATTTTACTCAAGAGATACAAGACCTCTAGGAATGGTGTTAGTTTTCAATTGGATAATATCTATTCCAAAAAAATTCTCTCTTCCTTCAGTCACACACACCATTGGTTCCCAATCAATATGCTGATCCATAAACTCACCTTGATTTTGTAAGAACCTTTACACTTGAACATTATCATTAAACATTTTTCAATGCGATATTGTCGGGGATAGGCTGGCCTCGTTAACACTTCAACATTGTACTCACAATAAGGTGAAATGGTGAAATCTTTGAATCTAGACCCCAACACTACCAACTTGTTAGCAGTGGCATTCAAACTTCTTTCATGATGCACAATGTTGAAGGAATCAAACATCTCAATTAGATTTAAAACTGCATGCTTATATTGTTTCATCCGCTGATTTTTGTAGCATACAGATTTTCTTATTTGTTTGACAACTAGCTCGAATCTCCTTTGCAATGATTTCCTTGACACCATACTTCCATGCAATTCTTAGGTCCAACAAAAAGGATTCATACTCTACAATGTTGTTAGTACATTCAAAATTAATCTTGAAGGAAAAAACAAATTCTTCCAAGCTAGGAGAAATCAGAATTATACCAGCACCATTTCCAAATTTAGAGAAAGCTCCATCAAATAGCAAGGTCCAAGGAGAAATTACCTGTTCAAGGAACTTTGACTGATCCATCTTTTGTTCTTTTCCATCAACAAACCCAATAAATTTATCAAAATCAACATCAGCAAATAATACTTCATAAGAAGCATTGTTTGGGGCCTCAATTAGATGCAACATTTTCTTTTCTCCATAGAGCTTGACAAGGCTACCTTCAATGGGAATGGTGGAAAAAGACATGTCCATTTGGACACTCCCTCCAACACTTGTAGCTCACTTTCTTGACAATAACATACCCCATTTGGTAGGGCAATCAACAATCACAACATCCAATTTTAAATTCCTCCCGAGATAAGATGCAAGCTACACCACCAAACCCTTCACACATCCAACTACCAGCACTTCCCTTGAGTCCATGGCAGTACACTTTCCATAGGCTATTGTCACTTTGATATCCAACTCATTCATGACTTTTAGAAGCATGACATTACATGATGCACTATAATCAAACATACAATTGTGAAGTAGCCTATCCTTTATGATCAAAGTTGTGAAGAATGGATCAACATTCAATTGGGAATTAACAAAGGATGTCCCCAAGTATACCTTAGGTGTCTCTCCAAGATCTTCTACTACTGGTGGTGTTTCAAGGTCAGCAATGATCTAAGGAGGAGTTTTAACAACATTTACATTTCTACCTAGAGTATTCTTCTCCTCCTTCAATCCCAAGTACTCAAATTCTCTCTTCTTATGCTTAGGAATCCTAAGAAACTCAATGATTGGAACACTCACTTTGATTTGGCTCAATAATTGGGCTATGTCATAGGGAACACTCTTTGGCAAAGTAGCATTGGAAAGGAGACAAGAATATTCATTAGATGGCAAGGGATTCTTGGCAGCTTGGGCATGAGGAGGACTGTAATTTTTACTTAGGACAACAGAGCTTTTGGTAGGTATTTCTCTCCTAGAAGCTTCTTTGGGAATGATTGTGAGCAAGGGTGTTTTAGGTTTGGCTTGAGGCCCAACTCCCTTAACAACTTTTCTTCTAGTGTTAGAGTGTTTCTCTTGAGCTACAACAACATTCATCAACAATTGTCTATCTTCCTCCAAAGGGATACGACCATCATACTTCTTAATCATCAAAGCTCTTAAGTATTCAAATTCATTGTTAGGAACTTGAAAATCTTGCACTACATCAACTTCAAGAGTATGAGGGGAAGAAAGACTTGTACTCATTTGATGCAATCCCAAAAGGTTACAGTTGTCCTTGCACTTATCACTTCAGTAGATGTTGCTCCTCCTTGTGAGCTTGAAGAACAGCCCATCATGCAGATATCATCATCAGTACCATCATCATTTTTAGATTCACCATCTTGTTGGTCCACTTCACATGGAGGTTGGGGCAAAAAACACCTATCAAACCAATCAATATCAACAACTTCCTCAACAACAGTAACCCTAGCAGCTAGGGGATCAGGTAACACTCTTCCTTCACATGCTTGAGGATGTCTATTTGTAGACCCCATGGGTCTTTCCCTCTATCATCAAATATGTGATCACCTCTAGGATGATTGGAAAATTTGTCATGGTTTGTGTGTTATTTGTTAACCTTGTGAAGTTTGCCCAATTCCCTTCTCATCTCTTTCCAAATTGTATGATATTTCTTTGATAGCCCTTGCCAAAGTTTTCACAACCTCCTCCAAATCAGCACCCTTACTAGCTTGAGGTTTTCAGGGTTTATTAACTTTACACCATCTCTCTTGAGAGGTTTCCCAATTACTTTAATATTGTTTTCAATTTGAAGTGCTATGGTGAAATCTTGTCTTAGATTAGTAGGGTTCTTGTCTCTTAGGTAATAGGTTGCCTTTTTATCAAATGCATATGCATATTTGATTAAAAAGATTCATCACAAGGCCTCGAACTAACAGAAAGCCTTCTCAAAGTTTTTTAAACCTTGTGTTGAAGTCATGAACTTATTCATTGGGGTTCTTCTTGATATTCTCAAATCTAGACAAGAGAAATCTAGAATCAGTCTTGTCACCATATTGTAACGTAAATGCATTCTTCATCTTAGTCAAAGAATCAATTGAATTATCAGGTAGAGCCTTGTACCAATCCTTAGCATCCTCTTCTAGTGTATGAATGAAAATTTAATATACACATCTTCAAACTCTATCCCAAAATCTTCCATCATGTTAACAAAAAGTTTGAGATGTTGATCACCAATTATTGCATTGTTACCATAGAATTTTGCAATCGATTTCGACATCTTGTGGGACAGCATTTGGGTAACCATCCATTCCTCTAAAATCTATAGGACCAAAGGTGTTAAAAAATCGAGGTCTAGGTTGTGCCATATTGTTTGGTGGAGGTGATCTTGGGGGTGACACAAGCTGATGAGGAGTGCAAGGTCTTTGGGGATCAAGAATGTGGTTCACAAGATTGGTATCCTTTAAGTTCTAATTTTCTTGGAAAGTTTTATTTGAATTGAAACATAGAGGTGTAGATTGGAGAATGAACTTTCCCAGTACAATAAAAATACCTTCACTAGCTGAGGCAAACAATTTTATGAGAGGATTACTTGAATCAGAATCACTTGAAGAAGAGTGATAATCCTCTACTAAAGGCTGATCTCTCTCTCACCAATGGATATATATTTTCCTAATGTTTGACCTTTAACAACTTTATAAACTCTTCTCCCTTCTAACTTTGAGTTCCTTGAATCTGAGCACAACTTCTTAGCAGATTCTCTAATGAAGAGAGATCTTCTTTCTTCCAGTTTTGCAGAGATTAGCAACACAAAAAGGTAAGACACTGGTATTTATCAAGATCAGAATAGCATGGAGTTGCCACTAAGGAATTTCACCCTAGTTGTGCAAATGCACTAAAATAATCTGTCAAATACCTATCAGCACTGAAAATCTTACCAAACTTTATAGATCGAGACCTTCCTTTTCTTGAATTTATCAATCACAATTGCAAATGAATTGCAACAACTATTGAGAACTAATAAAATTACATGTAGAACTCATATCTTCACTTAATCCTAACAAATCGATTAAAAATGAAGCGTCAACAACATATTTGCATGCAGAATTTGTAAGGGACATTACCAGGGTTTGATATGCATTCAAATATCTCAAATATGCATGCACATGGATCAGATTGAACTAAGAAAATATCAAACTCAGAACTCTACTCTCCATTCTAGCCTTATAAATCTGATCAGAAAATGATACTCAGATTTGTAATTACACATAAATCACATAAGAGGTATTACGAGGATCCAAAATCTTGAAATACTAAATAATGTCCCCAAAAATGGTGCCAAAAAGTGTTGTTAACGGGATAAATAGATATGGACTCGGCAATGAATCAAAGCAAATCAAACTCAGCAATGAAAATTATTTCCCAAGAATTCAAAAAAATCCCCGGCAATGGCGCCACTGGTGTTGGTAGCCAAATTTGTTCTCCTTTTCAGTCTCCGAGCAGCATTAGAGATATGGAATGAATCTTGAAGCTAGATAGATCATGATGTGTGTATTTTTCTAGTCGGGGATGTGATCTAAATGGCACTCAGATTTTTGGAGAGATGGATAACACTCAAATCGGACTTGATCTTGTCCTAACTGTTTTAGGTTGTGCCTTTCAACCAAGGTAAGAGGACCTATTTTTAACCCTCAAATGGTGAAGGAGATGAATATATCCCTCAATTTTTGTAAATAGTATGGAAAGGGCCTTGGTAAAATATGATCAACACTCCAAATCTATATGTCACAAGTTGGCACTCCAGATTATGGAGATATTTTCAATGTAAGGCAAGGGTTCTTGAAGATATTGTATGATCCTGATTTTCTTTGTGCATTTTTGTAAATGGATTGAATTCTTTTGTTGACACACAATGCAATGCAAGGGTAGTACAGGTAGGATTAGTTTGTTTGAATGAATTTTGGGGGAGATTTTTAGACAAGACTAAACAGAATCTGCCAAATTCTTTAAGGACATTTGCAAGAAATTTGTAAGACCTAAATAGCAGAATGCTTCAAAAGGGTTAAGGTACTCCTTCAACCAGGATATGTGCACCAAATGGAGGCCCAGATTTTCAATCTTCCACACAATATTTGACAACCTGCCACAAAATCTTGAAGCGAGATGAACCAACAAAACATCCGAAACCTCTAGTTTATCATGACCTAAGGTGCACCCAAAGGTTTACAAACAATCTATGAATTCAAGGAAGGTAAAGTGATTTTAAATCTGTTTATCTCTTTATCAGATGAAATATCTTCTGAATGTGAGATTGCAAATGCCACTAAAGCTATCAACAAGAAATGAGACCATGTATGATCAAGAGAGATTTAGATGCAAGACCGTAATAGAGCAAGAAACAAAATTGAAAACATTCTGAAACATAAGTGCATGCAAATTTTGCCAAGAAACAACACAAAATAATCCAAAATGACCAAATTTATCAGCAGGGGAATGTTATAATAACAATCTCAGAGATTGTTGATGGCTTTACAACTGAAACCAACTCAACATGATACAAATCTGATGCAGAAAGGAATTAGAAATGGTTCTCGGTGTGGTTTCTCGAGAGAATGGGCTTCTTCAGATTTTCCCATGAAATTATAAGTTTCTCTGACCTTTTGTATGTCAAAAAACATGCATTATATAAATTTCAATTACATTTGATCCTTACTTCCCAAGAAAATAACATGTCAAGCATCAAGTTTGTTACAAAATTCCAACATGATTCATGAGATAGGGACGTTTAACATATTTGCAACAAAAGTTGCCAAGTGTTTCAAAAAGGTGAATCATTACAAATCCTTCATCATTATCCATTATGGAGGCACGTTTTTCATTCTCCAAGCATGTAGACTCCTTTCATTTCATTATTTCATCCTTATCATTTCAAAATTTGATTCTGTAACTTCTTGATTTGATATTTCATGTTTTACATGGGTAAAAATTATTTCAAAAACACCTCAAATCTACAAATTGATCCCCAAAACCACTTGCATTGGTCCTTGCAGGAACAAATGACACGAATTTTCCAAAAATTTGATCAAAATTGATGCGAAATTCACATTTCTACACTTCCTAGAGTAAAAATGGCGGCCAAAATGAAAAATGCACAGCTACCGTTGATTTGCTCTTTTTCCTTCAATCTGGGCCCTCCACGTGTCACAATATGATTGGGAATGAATTTGGGATCACCTTTTGACTTTTAAAATTTTTGGAAAAATGTAAAATTTTGATTTTTTTCTCCATCCCTCCGCCCTTGAAATTTGGTGTTGACACATGGCATATAAAAGGAACGATAACAAGATCATACCAAGCCAAGAACATAGATGCTAATCAAACACCACGATCAATAAGATGAAAGCAATTCGCTAGAATAAATTTACATAAAACTTTGCAAACAAATGAGAAACAATATCATATATTATTATGGAACTCAATGCAATACATTGAGAACGGGCCTTGTTTAAATAGGCAAGGAATAACAATCTAAGAACCAGTCAAGGTCGTAGATCAAGCCATAAATCAAGGAAATAACTAGTCATCAAAGAACTAGTCAAGACCATAGATTTAGGAGAGAACTAGACATCAAGGATCTAGTCAATACCAAGATCAAGGAAAGAACTATTCAATACCATAGATCAAGGAAAGAACTATACCTAACAACTAGATAATATCTTTTAATATCTAAATAAGATAAAATAAATATCCACACACATAAATGCGTAAGGATAAATAGAATAAAGGTAAATAAAGTACCTAGGTGAACATGAGCTAAGGTAAATACCTACTCTAACAGCATATGGTGGGT
This sequence comes from Taxus wallichiana var. yunnanensis, assembly GCA_018340775.1. Classification (NCBI taxonomy): domain Eukaryota; kingdom Viridiplantae; phylum Streptophyta; class Pinopsida; order Cupressales; family Taxaceae; genus Taxus; species Taxus wallichiana. The sequence continues at coordinate 154,850,748 of CM031235.1, read as the reverse complement.
CCCATTGAAGTTGCGGCTCAAATCTGCACATTTCCACCATTTTTGGAAATTTGGAAATTTTTCACTTTTTTCCCCGCGGGTCCGTACCTCTTCCTCTATCCTTGACACGTGTCACCTTCTCTATCGCTGAGGATCTACATGCTTAAATCACGTTTTAACACCTTTTTTCACTAAAGGAAAAATTTCTCATTTTTCCTGATTTCTTCCCTGCCACGTGTCTCCTTCTAATTTGTCATGAAGCCATGCCTAAAATTTTCGCACTAAGTCATTTTGTGAAAAGGGAAAAAATTACCTTTTGCCTCCGACGTCCCCGTCGTCCCGCTCTACCCACCACATGTCTCCCCATGGTTCATTGTGGACCTGTGGCTTAATTTTCACCTTAACTCCTTTTGCAAAAAGGGAACAATTTCCCCTTTGCACCATGTGACCTGCACTCTCCTCTGCACCTACCACGTGTCTACCTTTCCAATGATGCGGACCCCCGGCCCTTTCCTCACCCTTTTCTCTTTTCACCAAAAAGGCAAAAATTCTTCTAAGTCCCCGCCAACCTTCCATCCTGCCTGTGAATGAGAACATGACACGTGTCCCTCCTGCGGAGTTATGGGGGAAATTTGGATTTTTTGCCAAAACCCAAAAACACTAAGTCTTCAAAGAAACCCATCGATTCTTGACCAACAAAAAATGGCCACGTAGGAGGAGAGGCTTGGGATTAATTTTGATGGGAAAATGACACCCGTACGACCGTCAAAAAACACAGAATTTACCAGAGATGCCCGAATTTGATTTTTTCCTCATGGGTGAAGGATTTTTTGGTCAAAAAACAAAGGGAAATTGATTTTAGGCAATTTTCGACCATGGGGATTGATTTTCGAGGGAAAATATGCATGAAACAAATTATTCGAGCTCTAAATGACGGGAAAAATAGAAAAAATGACAGAGGCCCGTGGATTTGGAAATTTAGGGCACAAAGCAAGGCATACATGTATTTTTCCTTCAAATGGGGAAAATAATAAGTTTGTGAGCTTTTCAAAGCATCCAATCTGGAGAACAAAGTTTACTGAGACCAACAAATACAAAGAAAAGCGTTTTTAGAGCACATAGAACAAAGGGGAAGATGGGAAAATAATGAGAGGATCAAAATGGGCACCAACAAAAGTCATACAAATCAAGACTATATTTTGGGTGTTTTGAAACCAGTTTTATATGTATCTAAAATACAAACATTCCGAGTTTGAAATCCTATTTTTCCTTGTCCAAGATTAGTGTCTCAATGCATGAAAGAAGGTGATGGAAGTGTTTCAATTCCCTTGATGATTAACCTTATATATTACATGACCTTCTCCAAGTGTTGGATTGGTTTGACTATGCATATATTCATGGAAAATGAAGATACTCCATGATAGTTGTTTGAGAGCTTTCAAGATTGTGTGCCCTGCTAAAATGAGGAGATTGAATGAAGTAACCTTTTCCATGATATGGTGTTTCAGGAATCCTATAGAATAATATTCTAGCTTGACATTTATTTTATAACTTTATTAGAATGGTTGAGTCATACTCCACTTCACAAGATTGTATTTTTGAAGCATGTGCACCTAGTTGGGAACATGAGACTAAATGAAGTCCTAACAATGAAATGGAAAGATATGGAGAATATATGAGGAAAAAGGAGAATTATGAAATGCATATGCATGTGGAGGACACTTGGTGTTAATTCTCTCATGATTTTATGACAAGTCTTCTCGCCAAAGAAGGAATCATACCTATCATAATCATTACATGTCAGAGGTCATAAATGTCAGAGTTGAAAAAGGAGTTACACATTTTTTGATTGATCTTCATAAGCTCAAGTTCTTTCATAATTGGTCAAAGGTAGTCATGTTATGAAACTAAAATAAATGTTAATTTCAATATCAGATGTAATCATGATGACATGACACTTTCTGTTGAGGTCATTTAATCTCCTTGTATGAGTTGGAATGATGTGAAGTTGAAGAGTTTTGGAAAATGAAATGTAAAGGGTATGTGAGTGTGTCTAATTTGATGATTTAATAAAATATAAGTATATGTATGTTGGTTTTTTTAATGTAAATTCCATTAAAGGTGCAATAAGGGGTTGAAAATGAAATAATGTATCCAATGTATTGAGGATCTGTAATTTTGAGTAGATTGTAAACATGAAAGACTAGATCATAAGGAGGAGTACTTGAGAAAATAATCATGATAAAAATGTTTTTATGAGAGAGGCCTTTTGTTATAGTGCTTGGATCAGATGAAAGAGAGTGATAAGAGAATAATTTGAGTTGAAGAAGTGATCATAATCGGTGTTGGGTGACAACACAATAAAATTGATCAAAACAAGACAAGAAGTCTAAGTGAATGCTTAGAAATTAGGGACTTGAAGCTTCCTTATAATTGATATATTTTAGAAGATCAATTTGAATCTTGGTTGAATTTTTTGGAGTTGAATCTTCCATGTAAGTTGAAGCTTGTTAAAGGTCAAGTGGCATCTTGACTAAATTTTGGAGTTGTAGCTCCAAGTTGAGTGGATGCTCAACATGAAATCATTGTAACAATTACAAGACATTTGAGTCCAAGTAAGTTCTTTGGTTTCAATGGTTTTTCTCCCTTGAAGGGTTTCCCACATTAAATCATGTGTCTTTGTGTATTCTCTTTTGTTGTTTGTTTGTGTATGATTTTGTGTTCTCATCATAACAAGGTTAAAGAAATTTAATTGTCTATAAAATTTTGAATAAGCATTGATTCACCCCCTCTCAAAGTGCCTAGAATTTCCAGCAATTAGTATCATAGCCTAGTTATCTTGAATCAAGTTTAACATCTTACAGGTGGTCCTCTTGAAAAACAATCATGGTTGTATAAATAATATCTGAGATAATCTCAAGAGATAGGTATCTCGGTGAGGATAAAATGTCAGTTGAAGAGGAGGATAAAGTGAATATTGAATAAGAATTGATAATTTCCTAGAATAATTGAAATACTAAAGGAAAAATATTCAAAATTTAAGATAATGGTGAAATCATATGAAGAGTAAAACAAGATTCTTAAGGAAAGGCAAAAAAATTATGAATAAGATGTAGATGGAATCAAAGAACTTGAATCCCAATTGGAGTTGATCTCAACCTCTCTCAAATTCAAATAAGAAGAGTACCTAAAACTTAATACAAAGTTGAAGTCTCAAGTTGACAAAGTGACTAAAGCTGTTAATGTAAAAGAAGACACTTACATGAGACATATAAAAGAATGGATATCCTTGAGAGTTTAACTAGAAGAAGAAAAATAAGCTGTTACATATGTATGGAAATTTGGAGAAGATATCTGAAGCCCTAGATGGAATTCTAGATACTTAAAAAGAAGCAGGAGATAAAATAGGATTAGGCTTCAAAGGTGAGCCCATGAAGAGGTGTGAGGATGAAAAATCTGGTCCAAGAAGATAGATAAACATGAGGATGACCAAGAAGAAAAATTCAAGAAGGCCTAAATCAGTTAGGAAACCAAATGCATTCAAGTATGAAAGAACCTTTAATGGTTATTATTTTTCTTGTCACAATTTTGGACACAGAGCTAAGGAATGCAAGAATCATGTCATGAATGACCATACATAGAGGGATATCAAATATGAGAGAAAAAATAATAGAGTATTATTAAACTGTAAAGAGAAAGTCCACATACCTCAATACAGCCTTAAAGCATAAGAAAATTAGTTTGGGACAACGTAAGACTCAAGAGGTATGAATCAGATAGTATGTTATAATTGTAACAGGATTTTACATGTTACTAAAAAGTGTCATGGTCATAAGATTGATAATTATGATTGGAATCTCATCCCATACCCATATAGAAGAAATAATCAAGTTGTGTGTTTCAAATTCCATAAACTTGGACACTTTTCCAAGAACTATTATCAAAAGTAACCTACTATTCATAGTATCAAAACTCAAGCAGTCAAAGGGAAGATTAAGAAGGTATAAAAAGTTAAAATCAATAATAATATTGATTCAGAGAAAGGCATGTAAGATACCATCTCAATCAATATATCAATAGGTGATGATCACATTGAGAAAATTGAGAGCAAGTGAAGTGTCATTCATGGATAACCTCCATGCATAGTCAGAAGAAGACAAGGGAATGAAATCCATCATACATGTTTGACAAGTATTCAATCAAGTGATGAAGACTCGGGAGATGAACTTAGCACTTCTAGCAGGGCATTCAAGAAGCATGAGAAAGTGTCAAGAGAAAAAATAGGAAAGAATGAGTCAAGTTCCTTTGATCACTTCCTATTATTCTAATATGATCTCATTAGGTGATATGCATTCTCTAGGCTTCTAAAAGGCATATACTTTTTGAAAAAGTAATGGTGGTGTGTTCTTGAGAGTATAATTTCATCAGTATCTATTGATCCAAGGTTTTAAGATGTTACAAGAATAGGAATAATCAAGAGGTATGCTCTTCATAAAGTCTTTTTGCATTATCTATCTTTACAAAGTGTTTGAAGGTATCATTCAACTATCTCAGTAAAACAAAGTGTGTCCATAAATCTTGATACTTGTATTGTCATCAGAAGTAGATATTTTCATAATCAAGCCTTTAATAGTAGTAAATAGGTTCACCTCAAGTATTGACTGGTTTTATCAATAGAGATAAATTTACCCTCAAAGAAGGTAGAGTTTTGAGCAAGTATCATGTTATCTTGTCCTGTGTAGTGTGTCCAGTCTAACTTAGATTAGTTGTGTCATGATATAAAAAATTTCCACTTCAACATTCAAAATAGAGCTTTGAGTGAAGTGAATCTTAAAGTACCTTCAAAATCATGTAAAAAGACTATTTGAGATTCAAGTAAGTGTGAAATCATAAAAGTGAATGTGAATCCCTGTCACAAGAGTGAAAAAGTTGTCAAAATTGTTTGGTTTATCAATGTTATCAAGTGCTATCAATGTGTATACCTGTCGAGGTTGTAAATGTTATCAATGTTATAAATTTTATCAATATTTTCAAAGTTACAAAGTGTGTCAAAGTTTTCAAGTGTATCAAATGTGTCGATTTCATACCCATCATCATACGTGTGATAATAAGGTTCATATTCTCCAAACTTGTCAAGCGATCCATGCGATTAAAGGCACGATCTATCAAGAAAGAGAAGGTTCGGATGTATATGGTACTCCGGGAACATGAAGAAGGAGTGAATCACATCAAATATCTATCAAAGGTCTGAAGTAGGTCTCATTGATGCTCAGTCATGAAAATTTGAAATCTTAATATTCTATTGGTCTAATAGAGTATTGATTGATCATTGAACTTAAAATGGTCTATGTTATAGATATTTGAAATGAAAGATATCAAAATAATTCAGTGTGTCTTGACTCATAAGTTGAAAATTTCTTCACATAACTCAGAGGATTTCCTCACTCTCATAACTAGTTAAGTTGAATGATGGGGTAGAAAATTCTAATAGTCATCAAGAAGTATAGCTCTTCCAAGTTGTGTTATGAATTGGGTCATATTATTCTATGATGAGCAGGTCATGCTTCAAGTACGAAGTCTCGGTATTGAAGAGGATCATTTATAGGTCCTATCAAACAAATTGAAGTCCTTTCAAAATTTTAGGAAGAATCATTCATTCAAGAAGATTGTTTCAAAGAGATAAATCCATGTTTCTCATATCAGAATAGTGATTTTCTATGATCAAACCTAGAATATAGAATTTACATTAACATACTAGTAAAATATTCATGTAGAGCATGTCATAATAGACCTCAAGTCAAAAGAAATATTGTTCGTTTTACGATCAAATGAATTATATTGTGTTTTAACAAACCCTACTAGGGTTTAATAAGGTTTTGGAATTTGATGGGCTAAACGATTGAGTTAGAAGGTGAAATTTTATAAAAATGATCCTTGACCATTCCTTGCAAATGTTTTTATGGATTCAAGACCTAATTCAGTCAATATCTCTCCTGTTCATGAAAGTACCCCTAGATGGTTGTAGGTGTATGAAGGAGACCTAATTGGTCATTACATCAGTATGATTGGAGGATATTTTGTGGAGGAAGCTTTAATGAAATTGTTCACATTGATAAATGACTCAAATAGGCATCCAAGAATGCTCATATCTTGGTATATACCCTTGTAAAATAATAGTTAAGCTCAAATAAGGATCGAGGCGGGGCTAGTTGAACAAGAAGCTAGTGAGTAATTTAAAGAAGTGGAAATGTGATCTATGCTCATAATTGAATCTCAAAACTTGAGGCACACCATCACAGAGGAAAATGGTACCAAAAATTCTCTCACATTATTTTGGGTATGCATAGTTGGTCCATTCATGAAATATCCATGAACATTACTCTTAAGAGCTTAACAAGACAATTTTTAGTGAAACTAAGAAGGAATTTGAAATATTTCTCACCTCATATCTTATTGATGATTGATACTCCACTATATCAAGCTCATGAAACAAGTTTCATAGTCAAACATGGTAGTTGAGGCTAGAAATCCAAAAGATAAAATATTTTTTTAGCAAAGTTCTAGTTGAAGCCTACAAGTATAAACTTGACAAAGTAAAGAAATTAATCTGAGATCTTGTTTTAAATATATTAATAGGTTATAATGATATTGGATGGTGTATTCAATAAATTCAGGTTGGTACTTGATAGAGATACCTTGAAGTGAAAAGAGTATATTTTGCTAGCTAGAGCTATCTAGATCAAGACTAATTTCTCCTAAAACACGGCGATCCGAGTAGGTATGAAAGGAGTTTTTAAATTTCTTTGGTTTCATACTAATTGCAGTGGGTGGAAATAAAACTAGAAATAAATTATGAGGCACTATCAAGAAGTTGAATACCTAAGATTAGATTTCCAATTATAAGCATTCTTGCAAAAATGAGTTGAAAGAGGTCTAAAATACTCACCTACATGTCTAAGGAGTCCAAGTGAGGTAGGGGAATTGATGATGATCCTAAAACAAGTTTTTTTACAAAGGAGATTTTACAAGGTAATTTTAAATCAAATTGCAAATATAGTGATAAAATAATAAAGGTGTCATGATAAAGTGTGCATTCTATACAAAGAATGAGCTACAATTCGATATAGTGAATTTCAAGTTAGACATGTATATGTAAAGCATGGGACTGATTAAGCTAAAATGTGAATTTATGCCTAATCTAATTGTTATTGCACCAGAAATAAATAATAAATTAAGTACAAAAATTAATCCAAGCAAGCTAACCTAGAAAATATGAAACCTAAGTGTAAAAAAGAATAAAAGACAACTTAGTTGGTTCACGGTGAAATATGAATAGTGTCTAAGTGCTTGAATGGATGAACAAAGATGGAGAAGCATTGCACATATCCTTAGAAATGTGTGTCACGGTGACGATTTTCTGTCTTGGGGTGTCCGGAGAGGGACAAGTGTTCTTATGGGTGCCCTAGACACTGTTTCGGGTGCCTAGGTTTGTGGAAAGGCTCGAGAAAACCTCCTGCGAGTGGTCGTGAGGTGTTCATTTCTCTTCACCTTTAGTCATTATGAGGTCACACAATGATCACCAAAATTTTTGGAAACCTGCAATGAAGTAATGACCTACAAAACCCTCAAAGAGACATTAAATCCTAAAAATTAAATATGCAAAATGATGGATCAAACTTTCCTCATTTGTCACAATGGTGAACTTATGAATGAGCGTTGAACTACATCTCATACCCAATGTAGTTCTATGTGTGTTCGTGTGAAATTGTGCCCTAGGTGGTTCTTGTGCATGTCAAACATGATAGCAAACAAGTAAACTAGATGTAAATAAATGTAATAGATGTGTTCATGGAATAGAATGAACTTCCCTCTTATGAAGTGTATGTAGAATAACCAGCCCTTGTTTCCCTTAGATGGTGTTATATAGATGCAATGGAGCTCTTAGATGCTTGATGGATGCAACCTTAGGTGGTGATAGCTAATGCTTAGTCCTTAGTCATTTTTATAATCACATAACTTTATATTTATATGATTCCTTTGCTTGAATTTCGTAATTAACCCTAAAAATTCCGACTACCAAAAAGATAATATGCTCGAAAAGTTAGAAATGACCCAAAAGGTGTGAACAAAGTATATTGAGGTTAGGGGCACCCAGAGGATGATGATGCCGGAACTAGCATCTTGGTTGGGTACTAGTGTCCGGGATGATAAATATCGAGCTATAAAAGGGCATATTGAGCAAGTAAGGGTGTAATTCCAAAAGTAACAACATAAAAAAAAGAAGGTGGCCAAAGACATGGGTTAATTAGTACTTTTCTTACTTATGAATCATATTAATAGTAGTATACAACCAAGACTAGATAATTACCCAAAGTGTATGGGTTTTTGCCTACATTTTCCCACTTTATGTTGGTGAGTGGAAATATCGTTAACATAAAATAGATAGAGATGTGTACGTGATAACCATGAATATTGATGTATAAAGAGTTTTTCGAGGGACAAGATAAAGTGTGGAGTGATAAAGTGTGAAGTGTGGATGATAAGAAGGAAAAAGAATAAAAAGTGGTGATGAAAATGAACCTAGGGCAGAAATGCATGTGTAGATTCCCGATGTGCCTATTATTGATGTTGATGTTGTTGTTGTTGATTTTGTGAAACGATGTTGACTACTTCTTCCCATACAGATGGACCTACAAAAGAGAATAATGAACAAGTAGTAAAATATGCATGTATATATGTAAAAAGTATGTAAAGAAGAGTGAAAAATGAAAAAGTGTGAAAAAGGAACATGTGCACCTGATCCATGATAAGGAAAGAGTGTAGAAAGGATCTTGTAGATATTGTAAGTGAATGGATTTTTTGGGTGATCTCATGCATATTGAACTAGTCATAATTTTTTTGGGAGATCTCACACCAAGTCATTGAAAAAGTGTAGGGAGAAAATTCTAGTGTTATCCTCCAACCTTTAACTACTTCCCGCAATGTAGGACACCACTACATATGGTGTGAAAAATTTGAACAATTTGATCCAACACAAAATTGCTAAGGACTTTATGCCCTATAAAATTCATTATGTGGAGTTACGTAGATTATGTTGAACTACCAAAACACTGTAACTACCCCATGGTTATAGGTGTCCAGGAAGGGTTATGTTGTGCTAACAACCCAAGTCTGATTCTGAGCCCTAAAACTGAAAATTGTGTTGTATCGGTATTATGTTATGTTTTGTAATGATTGTAGACTATTAAATGGGGTGATTAATTAACCCAAAAGAGGAGTGAATGTTGTGCTAAAAATTTTCCCTACCGAGGGAAGGGAATGTGATTGATAGAAACCAAGGCACATGCAAATAAAGTGGATGAGAGGCAAATGTTAGTACAAGTAAAGACAAACACGCATGTAGAAGACAAAATGTAAGCTAAGATGCAAGAAGATAATGTAAACACATAAGAATACAATGTAGACCATGAAAATTGGGTTGCAAACATGGGACACCACTCATGATGTCACAAGACAATCAATTCCAACAAATCCAAAAGTAGAAAGTGTGCACACAAGACAAAAGGAAATCCTTCAAACAAGAGCATACAAAGAGAAAACAATGAAAAGAAATGTAACAGATAACCATGGAAACATATAGTCTGCATAACAAATGTTACACATGAAGCACCCATTAGCATGTTAGAAATATAAAAATTATTTCAAGACGTGTATAAGCTGATAAAGTAATGTGCTATGAAAAATGAAACAATATCACACTGTAGTGTACGGAAGTGGATGCCCCCAGATTTGTTGTGAGACTTGTAATAGGTACTACACCAAGCATCCATGCTACGTGTATAAATCTATAGAATCTACGATCACAACTAGAAATCAAGTGAACGTGCATGTGTGTATGATAAAGATAATGACATACAAGATATTTATCTAGCATGTGTAAAAAAGTGTACATGTAAAAGCATAAGTAAGCAAGAGTAAATGCAACCAAGATATGCAGTATGTTTTGGATGAGACGGAATGGAATGCAGTGTGAATTATAGGAACAATGTGCCCCCAAGTGGATATGTACGTATGAGATGAGGTTAATTTACTTATACACCCTTAGCATTCAATAATGAATTGTAAATGAGAGTGCGTCATCAATAAATGGTTTGAATGTGTGTACTAAAAAGATGTGATCGTCAAATCGTAGCGTAGATTGTAAATGTGTAAGTGAATGGGTGTGTGAGTAAATGCGTGATTGTGGTGAGGTCCATTTGAGATATATACCCTCAGTAGTCGAGTATGGACCATGGAACTATATTTCTTCATAGGGTAATGACCGTAGCATGTGAAAGTAGATGTAAAAAATATATATCATGAGAGAAGGAGATGAATATGCAAGATGCAAAGTGTGTAAAGTGATTTGTGGTATGTAGTATGTAGTGTTTTGTGTGTTTTGTGTTATGTGTGAGTTTCATGTGTATATGATGCACTCAATAGTTAAATTTGAACCATAACATGAGATTTTGTCATTGATAATTATGATATTGAAGCGTAACAAGATGTATATGGTGTATGCAAAATTCTAGATGTGAAGCAATGATGAGATTGTTAGATGTTTATCAATGCTAGAAGGGGGAGAAATAAGTATGATGCCCTAAAGTGTGCCTATGATGGAGATATATGAAATGATGCAAGAGGTACCTTTCCATTGTGGGAGAGCGTTGCCTATGTCATGATAAGAGAGAGGGCCAATACAATGGTAGGCGGAAGAAACATTAGAACCATGCGACATTGACGGAGTTTTAGATGTTTCCTAACCATCAGTAGAAGGAGTATTTACTTTGACAAAAGTTATTAGTTGGATATTATGTTGGATTGAAGATGTTACAGAAGCCTTGATAAGAGAAGAGGGTGTACTAATTTTGAGAGGTGGTTGTGTAGTTTGACTTGGTAATGTCGTAGATAACTTGAGAGGAGGAGTGAGACTAATTTTGAGAGGTGGTTTTTTTGGAGTTGCTTGACTTATTTTAGAAGGGGCCAGAGTAAGGATGGCATGATGTTCATTAGACATAGATGAATCAGATTTAGGAACCCAGTGAGATTTATCATTTGGAGATGGCCATGTATTAGAATGTTGTGTAGTGAATGAGATAAAACCTTAACATGCAAGTTTTTAATACTTCATTGTAAATCATAGCAAGAATTGTCATTATGTCCATTGATTATATGATAGTTGCAATATGGAATACCTTCATATTTTTCAGGCCGATAAGGAGGATAACAATGAGTAGATCACAAACTGATTAATTGATGACTTATGAGTTGTGGAAGAATATCTTGTTACTTAGCATTGAGATTAAACTTGAGAGACACAAGGAGTGGTAAGAAATGGTGTTCACTCATATAAGAACATGTAGAAGACATAGAATGAAGATGAGAAGAGTAACTAGTGTGAGCACGAGAAGCGCCTTTAAGATGTTAGATATCAGATTTTGTAGATGTAATCATGGATTCCATAACCTGAAATTTATCATGAAATAAAGAATGAAGAGCTTGAATGGATTTGTAAATAGATTTATTGGAATTGGAACCAAGAGAGTCGTTAGGAAAATGATTGAAGATAGTATTGACTTGAGTAGGAAACATGTTGATAGGAAGATACATAGTGTCTAGGGTTTTGTGGAGAGAAAATAAACTTGAGAGACCTTATGAGCTATGATGGAAGAAAAGAAGGATCCAAGAGTATTCAAATACGGGTTAAACAAAATAATTAAGATAAAATGTGAATTTATGTCTAATTTGATTGTTATTGCAGTAGGAAATAAATTAGCAATTAAGTACAAAAAATTAACCCAAACAAACTAAGCTACGAAATATGAAACCCTAAGTGTAAATAAGGAGTAAGATGAATTAGTTAGTTCACGGTGAAATCTTAACAATCTTGAAGTGATGACCAGATGAATAGAGAGGGAGAAGCTTCATACATAGCCTCATAAATGTGTGTGACTTGATGATCTTCCAAGACTAGGGCACCTAGAGAGGGACAAGGGATCTGTGGGCACCCTAGACATGTTTCTAGGTTCTAAGGTCTGTGTAAATGCTCATAGAAAACTCCTTTGAGTGGTCATGAGGTTTTCATTGTTGTTCACCTTTGGTCACTATGAGGTCATACAATGATTGCTGAAATCGTTGGAAACTTGCAATGAAGTAATGGCCTACAAAACCCTCAAAGAGACATCAAATCCTTAAAAAGAAAGATGTAGAATGAGGGTTCGGACTATCCTCAAGTCATCACAATGGTAAACTTATGACTAAGCATTGCACTACATCTTAGATCCAATGTAGCTCTATGTGCGTGTGTGTGGAATTGTTCCCTAGGTGGCTCTTGTGCGTGTCAGACTTGATAGCGAGTAAGTAAACTAGATATAAAGAAATGTATTACATGTGTGTATGGAATAAAATGAACTTATCTCCTATGAAGTGTATGCATAATAACCATCCCTTGTTTCCCTTGGATGGTACTAAATGGATGCAATAGAGCTCTTAGATGCTTGATGGATATAACCTTAGGTGGTGATAGCTAGTGGTTAGTGTTTTTTCCTTTATTATGATCACATAAATTTATATTTATATGATTCCTTTACTTGAATTTCACAATTAACCCCTAAAATTCTGACTCCAAAAAGATAAGTTTCTCAAATGGCTATATAGGACCCAAAAAGTGTGAACAAAGTATACTAAGGTTAGGGGTGCCTACAGGGATGAGGGTGCATGGCACTAGTGTCTTGGCTAGGAAGGCAGGTGTCTAGGATGATAAATTTCGAGGTGTAAAAAGATAGACTAAGAAAGTAAGGGTGTAAGACCAAAAATAGCAACATAAAGCAAAGAAAGGTGGTAAAAGACATGGGTTAATTAGTATTTTTATTATCGAGGGATCATATGAATAGTAGTATGTAACCAGGACTAGATAATTACCCAAAGTGCATGATTTTGCGTCTCACAGTACAGATTTGAAGGATGACACATGAAGTATGGGAGCTAACAAGTTCATATTAATGTTTTCATAAGCAATCAAATGGATTTTTGACTGAATACTCCACATTCCAAGAGTGGTGATTGTGATGGATCTTTAAAAATGCATCCTCTGTACCCTGAAATGGAAATCTACAGGTATGATTACGATTTTGAAGCAAGAGAGTATCCTTAAATATAAATTATATACACATGAGTAGTTCTAGGCATCTAGAAATTCTATAAAAATAGACCAATGAGTGTGAGAAATTACACTTCAAGGGGATCAGGTGTATAACTCAATCAATGGAATTGAGACAAGGAGTCTTGAAAAAACACTTTAGGACCATTGTGATACTATTGGTTCATCAACAAGATTTGAGATCAAGATATGATATTCATTTTATTTCAGAAGAAGGAAGGTATGGATGGTATAACCTTAGGGGTAGGTAGAAACCATAGTTTCATGAAGCATATGATGTTCTTAATTGTGAGTAAAATTGACTAAACCATTCTAAAATTTTAGTTTAGGGACCTAAGGTCAAAATCTTCCCTACAAGTATCATATGGAGGATTCAATCCTAGATTTGATTTGTCTTTGCTGGGATAGGTCATTTTATGAGCCAAAAATTTGTTTCCACTCTAATGTCAATTGTTAGCATGTGAATGTGTCATGGAGGCATCTTCGAAGGGGAGTACAAGTGGTTTCAATGCTTAAAGAAGGAGAAAAACAAAGATTAAGGAAGGAGATACAAGAGGGAGAGTCTATATGATGAATTTTATTATTTTTTCCAAACTATATAATGGTCAAACAAGTTGATGCAGGAGCATACCATGAACTAAAACTAGGTACTTTGTCATTAATACAAAAGGCGGAGATTATTATCATATGGATGGTGAGTTTTCATTGATGTAAAAGGAATATTAATGAAAAATAAGGATGTAGGAGAGATAGAGGGATCTTGGAATGAGGTTTACAAGGAAGAACATGTCAAAGACTTGAGAACACCGAGTAAAATTTAAATTCTTGAGTGCAGTGATAGGCACGAGTAGGGTGATGATGTGAAAGCATACTAGGATTATGTACCACATATTCTATCATGTATATTATGTGGAAAGAAGGTCAAAAGGATGAATACAAAGGGCCAAATGAGTTGAATTTTTAGACAAGCTCGAGTTCGGGATGCCTAATCCATAGGCCTAATTAGGAAAGTGACCTAGAATGGTCGAGTAAAGGCTTGAGGCTGATTTTGAATCATGGTAGAGGCATAAAACATATAATATGATAGGTTTAAGGGGCTAAAAGGTTAAGAATAAGACATTCATGATGAGCTACAATGCTTCTACTAGCCCAATTTGTCTTAGTTCAAGGACCTAGCATGAGGGTATAAAGCAAAAAAATCATAAAAAGAAAATTCAAACATTAGAAATATTTACTGAGACATTGTCAAGAGTCCTAATATGAAGCTACATGTCATAATTCAAAAGTTAGAGGTATATTTAAGGTTTTTGGTATGACTCACCTTCAGGACAAGTAGGTTTAGCATGCCCAAATGAGATGGAATTGGAATTTTTATGGTAAACTAGAAAACATTTACCATTGGATATCATGGAGGAGGTATTCATGAAGTTTTTGACCAAATTTGAGGACCCGAGGAGGATTTTTGTGCAATAAAGTGAAATTTTACCAAAACCGGGTTAATTAAGGTGTACTAAAATAACATTCTAACTTCTTAGCATTCAATATAAATTTTGGATCCTCCTTTAGATAAATCATAAGAGAAATTTTTGAAGATCATAGAGATAAAAATATTTTATAGAAATTTTGAGGCCAAATGGATGAGAAATAAGAAATTTTTCTTCATGATGTAGCCTAGAATCTTCTATATGAAACCCAACAAAACCCAAGCACACCGACACATCACCAAACCTAAGTTGAGTGCTCACCCAAATCATACAAAGGTACCAAGCCCCTCTTTATATTTTATTATGCAATATATTAGTGTGATGAAGATAGAGCATACATTCAAAACCATAACTAAGCATAACATTCCACAGAGCATATTCCAGATCTAGATCTTTAGAGAATCATGAACTAAAAAATAACCATAATGAAATCAACCATACAAGAAAAATTTATAGTCATGTTCAATACCATTATCCTTTCAATATACTCTATTATATTAAGCATAGTAAACATATAATCTTCTTACATTACACAATATCACCATAAGTTAGGCGTGCATTAGTTCCAAAGAACATATCTCTAAAATAACTCGGTCTCGGTGTGTGTCGGTGTCTCATTGTCTCTCTAAAATACACAATTCACTACTTATTTATAGGGGTGGGGACTTGCCCTTCACCACTTAAGAACTTCCCAAAATAGGTCACATGTTGAAAATATCCACGTTCCTTTACAATAACATTCACACATGCAAGTGCACTAATAATAGACATCTTACGCTTAATTTTAAGCAATGCTAATATGATATTTAACTCATGCATGACGCTTATCAGATGATTATTCCCAAAAGAGCATTTTTGTGTCATGCAAGTCTCTATCTTGATGTGTGCTCCACATGTTACCTCCAAAATAGCCCGCATCCATGAAAATGGTGAGTCCCAAATCAAGCTAGTTCTAGTGCACATTTCCTTTCCTACCCTTCCGTACCTTCAAGTGTGCCCCTGTTCCCACGCATGAATCTAATTTTTGTCTTCTCCTTAGCACAATATTATGTCTTCCCAACATTACCCCACACTAAATAACATTTTTATCCCATCAATGGGGATTCTTTCTTACTTTCTCAAAGAATAAAGTATAAGAATGGAAAGAATATAATGAATCATTGTACAAAAGAATAGACCTCTACTCTGCAACACCTTCTTCTTTAACTAGGAGGATCAATTCTAGATATTCTATTTTAATATCAGCCTCCAACATCTTTCATTCATCCAACACAGTCCTTTTCTCCTCTGGAATGTCTACGTGTCAATGGCTTCCAATTCATCCTAAGTAATCTTCTCATTTTCATGTTGTACTACTTGGACAACATTGGCTATAACAAATCATCATTCCCTCCAAAAGATCCATCTTTTGCATTATATTCTTCCAGTCTCATCTATTTTCTCTTTATGTGGGTCTTGAGCTGCTACAAGAGCTTCACGCTTCTATTTTACAAGTGTCAATCTTTCTACGCACCCTAAATTCTCATCCTTCATTGATGTTGTGACTACATTATCCTCCACCAGAGTTATAGTCTTGATTACTGCCTCTGCTACTACACAAATATTTAAAGATTGGTTGGCTTTCTTCAATTTATCCTTCATATTTTGGAGCAGCACCTCATAATTTGAAATTTTCCTAACCATAGAGGCCCTTGCTCTATTGCTTCTTATTCAGGGTCCTTTGGTGCTAGCATTCAAATTGGCCCATCTTCTAGCACCAAATAAACCAATGTGCATACATAATGCATGGCTGAAGGAAACTTCTCAGGTACCTGTTGTTGCGAACTCACAGCACCCCTGGATGCAGATCAGGCTTCTAGGTTGATCACTCTAGCATCCAGTGTGATTGCACAACATGGAAACCTCTCTCCAAGCGTGGGACTTATGAAACTAACAGAGGAATCTCCAGATTAGAGGTTGGTTCCTCAAACTCCTCAGATTTAGATCTAATGCTTGCATAACTACAGAGGTTCAAATCCTAATCCTACTCTAACTTGCAAGGAGACAGGGGTAGAAGTGCAAGAAATTGAAACTAATTAAAGATGGTGATGCACCAAAAGGAGTGGTGAAACATATTTTTCATGCAAATAAACACGGACCAAAGTTCACAACATAAAACATACACAGTGATAAGGTATAATTTAGGATCGAAATGAAGCAAATAATACAAAATAAGACTGAAACCCATTCATGAGCTTGCATTATCATTTCAAAGTGTCAAAACACGCATTACACCCTCGAGAGGTAAAAACTGTTACAATCTTTGGAGAGGTCTGATCCTTGCATCAATCACTTGCTGGAGGTGAAAGAAGAAGTCTGCTATGCCCAAAAAATGTTCCCCCTTTTAGAAATGAGCCAAATCTACCTTTTACATTGCATGGGTCGAGCCTAGGAGACAGAAGCGTACAAAAAATGTGAGAGCCCATTCCTTCTTGACTACAGGTGCATTAAAACAGCATGGGGGACCTTACAAACCCATACCCTATCATTTTGACTGAATTACAGGAGAATGCGACCCATTACGCATTAAATGCAGTTCTTTGAAATGTCACTTCTGGCCATGAACACGCGTCAGATCCGTTTCTCAATTTTCTCTCCAAACTACACCAAAATTCAAGATTAACCCAAGAATCATATAGATAATTTCATAATCTTTCCGTTGATATAAAGAACGTGCAAATCCGAGCTCTGGATCAAAATATATGGAGATCTGAAGATTTAGGGCACAAAACAGGTGAAACGGATTTTTAAATTTCTTCCCGCGCTCTGCCACCTAGATGACACGTGGCATGCATTGATTGGTCATTAGGGCGCGGGCAGACCTTTACTTTTATCTTTTGGGTGAAATTCTTGCCAAATTCTCTAACTCCTTCCCGAGCTCCGCATTCCTTGCTCCATAGGACACGTGTCCTCTTTTGATTGGCTCGGGCTGACCCCTCAAACCTCACCCTTTGAATTTTGGACTTTTCTCCTTGTGACACGTGTCATGATTTGGTTGGTCTCACGGGTCTACCGGCTCTTTCGCGTCCACCGTGTCCATTTGTCCTAGATGTCCTAGTGTTATGGGACAAAAACTTCCGATCCGCCCGAAATGGGCTTCCCTGTCCCTTTTCTGCCGGTGACATGTGGCGTGATCTGATTGGCTCTCAGCTTTTTCGGCTATCCGTGTCTTCCGCGTCCCTTTGTCCCGGATGTCCCAGTACAAAAGTTCCCTGTTTCGGCCGAACCGGCTGGTTCACATCCTTCGCGTCTTCTTGTCCCAAATGTCCCAGAGCAGTTAGTCGATTTTCTTCTCCTTCGGCCGAACCGGCTTTCCGCGTCCCGCGCATCCCGACGGCCCGGATGTTCCTTTGCTCTGTAGACTGCCTGGCGGCCTTTCGGCCGATTCGCGCCCAGATGTCCCTCACGTCCCGACTGTTGCGAGGACTAGGACTTAGACATTTTTCATGATTTTTTCTGGCCCAAGCTTGCTTTTGCAACTTTTTCACCTTTTCTCAGAACTTGCTCTTTTCAACCTGGACAGGAGAGTTAAAAAAATCTGAGGGGACCCTGGGAACATGATTTTTTTGCCCTGAATCAATCAATTTTCCTGGGGCTTGAGAATTCAATGCATGTTATCAAAATTTACTCTGGGGGGTGAATTTTGGATAACAATTGGTGACTCAGCGGGGGTACCTACCTGCTAGGTGAAAAGACCAAGAGCTCAAGCAGCAGTCCATTGGGCATGGAGTCATCAAATATTCTGTTTAGAAACCTAACTGACTCAGAATGTGCAAGGAGGAAAATGGAATATCACCGATGGGAGAAAATACTACAAAACATCTCCATGGACAGCAAGCTGTGCCAAAGCACTTAGGGAAAACAAAACTAACCTACAGCAAAACAATGTGCACAAGCACTTGGAGGAAAGAAAATCTAATCTAATATTTACAGAGGTAGTGAACTTCCCTCTAGAAGCAACGCTTGAGATAGATTCCATTGACTAGAATCTGCAGTTCTTCACCATCCAATGAGGCCAATTGGAAAGCATTGTTGTTCTTGCACTTTGTGACCATGTATGGGCCACTCCAAATGGCATCAAATTTTGAATGCCTTCCTGGTTTTCTCTATCCACATCCCATTTCAACACTAGATCTCCAACTTGAAAAGATCTATCTTTGGCCTTTCTATCAAAGGTCTTCTTGATCAAAGCTTGATCCTTTTCCATTGCTTGGGATGCCTGATTTCTGATCTCTTGCAGCTCCATCAACTCTGCATACCTCACCTCCATGGGCTCAAATTCAAGAAACGCCATTGCTTCATGAGTTCCAACGTTGGCAACTCAAGTGACATGGGCAAGATTGCTCTCTCTTCCATGACAAGATTGAATGGAGAGTTACCGTGGATCTTTTGGGAGTTATCCTATCAGCCCATAAGGCTGATTTCAGTTTGGTATGCCAAGACCTCGATTCTCATCAAGAGTCCTCCTAATGATCCTCAACAAGTTCTTGTTTGTAGACTCGGCTTTGGCCATTACCCGAGGGTAATAGTTCGATGAAGTTCTTAGGTAAATATCGTTCTTGACAGCCCACTCGGTCACCCTAGATCCAATGAATGCCAATGCATTATCAAAGATTATTGTAGCAGGTACACCGAATCTGGTCGTTATTCCCTCATAAAAGTCTAAGATGCTAGAATCATTTGCCTCTTTGAGTGCTGTTGCTTCTATCCATTTGGTGAAAGTAGTAGTCGTGGCTATCAAAATCCATTTGTGCCCTTGGCTTGAAATGGGATTAATGACTCCGATGAAGTCCAAACCCCATTGCATGAATGGTTGGTCAACTGAGATTGGATGCAATGGGAGGGCAGGAAGTCTCTCTTTTCCTGTGAAGAATGCACAATTCTTACACCTCTTGATCCATGCATAGCAATCACTGAATATTTTTGGCCAATAATAACCAGCCTTCATGATTCTTAGAGCTGTCACTCTTGGTGCAAAATGGCCACCAACTGGTCCACTATGAAACTCTTCCAACACCCTTTGAATCTGATTTGTGCTAATGCATCTCAGCAGCACTCCATTCACATCTTTCTTGAACAAAACTCCATCAACAATGGCATACGGGACAGCCTGTAATCTAAAGTGTCTCCTTTGGGTCTTGTTCATCTCCGGAGGGCATAGGCATGTGCCTAGCAACTGTATAATGCCTTGGGTCCAGCAAGGAG
Source organism: Taxus wallichiana var. yunnanensis (assembly GCA_018340775.1). Classification (NCBI taxonomy): domain Eukaryota; kingdom Viridiplantae; phylum Streptophyta; class Pinopsida; order Cupressales; family Taxaceae; genus Taxus; species Taxus wallichiana. The sequence continues at coordinate 154,830,843 of CM031235.1, read as the reverse complement.
TGGGGGAGGCATTGTCTTCTTCTTGATTGCCACTTGGCTCATGGCTGTCCTAGACTGTCAAAACAGCCTCTTCTTCGTTGCATACTTCTTTTTGCTTCCCCAAAACCAGCTGCTCACACAATCCTTTCCCTCTTACCAGCTTGGTGATCTTGATCTCAATGTCATATTCCATGACACGGGTGATCCAACCTGCCCTTTTCTCATTCAAATCCTTGTTGAGGAGGAAGTCCTTAACTCCAGCATGTGAGACCAACAACTGGACCTTGTTGTTTGAGATTAAATGCTTGAATTTCTTCAAGCTTCTGATTACTGCAAGCACATGCTTCTCAATAAAAGAGTACCTCACCTCATAGTCATCTAGGCTCTGGCTGAAGAAGGCAACTGGCTGCTCATCATTATCTTTTTCTCATTGCAGAATGGTAGAAATAGTGTCATCACCTCCAAATGCATAGAGGATGAAATCCTTGGAGAAGTCTGGGTTGATGAGAGTTGGTGCTTGAGAGATAGCTTCTTTGATTGCTTCAAAACTCTCCTTGCCTTCTGCTGTCCACTTAAAATCCATGCTCTTCTTTAACATTTTGGTGATGGGCTTGACAAGGGCTGTAAAATCTGGGACAAACCTCCGAACAAAGTTTATCCTTCCCACGAAACTCTGAAGGGCTTTCTTGTGGCTTGGCAGTGGTAGTGCTCTTATGGCTTCAACTCTTTCTGGATCAATTGCTAATCCTTCTTTGGAGACAATATGGCCAAGCAGCTTTCCTTCATGTGCAAGAAAGATGCACTTCTTAGGATTCAAAGACACTCCAAATCTCCTACACCTCATGAAGACTTGTCTCAAATGAGAGAGGTGGTCTGCTGCATTCTTTGAAAAAACAGTGATATCATCAAGGTAGATCAGCACCACATTGTTAATCAAACCTTTGAATGCCATGTCCATTGCCCTTTGAAAGGTAGCACCAGCGTTGGACAGCCCAAATGGCATTTTCCTGTAAGCATATGTGCCCCATTTGGTTGTGAAGGCTGTCTTGAATTGGTCTTCTCCCTTCACCATAATCTGATTGTAGCCTGAGTAGCCATCAAGTAGTGAGAACCTTTCTGAACCAGCTACAACTTGCAATATTTGCTCCATGGAAGGGAGTGGGTAATGGTCCTTGAGGGAGGCTCTGTTCAAGTCTCTGAAGTCAACACACAGTCTGATTTCTCCATTTCTTTTCTCACTTTGGCACCAAGTTTGCAACCCAACTTGAGTGTTTGATGGGGAAGATGATACTGGCCTCAATAAGCTTGCTTAACTCTTTTCTCATGAGAGGTTCAATATGGGGATTCACTGGCCTTTGCTTTTTCCTGACAGGCTTGGATTCCGGATCCAGCTCAATAGTATGTTGTGCCAACTTTGGGTTAAAACCTCTTAGATCTTTGTAAGTCCAAGCAAAGACATCTGGGAACTCTTGACAAAGCTGAACAAAATCAGATTTCTCTTGTGAGGTACTTACTTTGCCAATCTGCAATGTTTTGCCTTCTTCCCCTAAAATAGGCTCTGAATCTTCACCCTTTACTTGAATGTTTGCTTTCTCCTTTCAGAATTGATCATCCGGGTTGAAGATTGACTACAAGGTTATGAGGCCTTTTGGTAATTTGTTAGTTCTCACTGCACCACTTGGTCACCATATCGCTGATGATGCGGCTTATCTTGATTCCTGGCGGAGAACTCAGCTTCTTCTTGTAGGAAATTAACAATTTGTTGATCATTCTCGAAGACTTGCCAACTTGTATTGTTATCCGGAACAGCTGGTCTCACAACCAATTTGATATGAGGCTGAGATTTCTCACTTTTGATACTTTCTACAACATCAAACGCAGCCCCAATTGTTGCAAGTCTGTCAGCGGCTTCATTCATTTTTCTTGGGATAGAATTGATGCTAAAAGCTTCAAGATCTTCAATAAGATCCCATACCCGATTTTTGTAGTTCTTCAACAGATCATTTTTGGCAGCATTTTTTCCTTTGACTTGGTTTACAATCAGCTCACTATCACCAAATACTTGTAAATTCCTGATGCCTTTCTTCATTGCCCAGTGCAGTCCATGAATTAAGGCTTCATACTCAGCCGTGTTGTTTGAACAGGAAAACTGGAAACGGAAGGCTGAGTAATACCTTATACCTTGCGGTGAAATGAGCATAGCTCCTCCTCCTGCACCTTGTCTACTCCTTGACCCATCAAAGAACAATTTCCATACTTCATTCTTGTCTTTATGATCCGGCTTGGTGATGCTTTGGGGAGAGGTTGATTCTCTTCATGTAAACAATAAACTCCTAAGCAGATTCTTCTACTTCGTGATAGGGATCAAAAGCATGTATCTTGTTTGCCCATTCATCAAGAGTTAGATCGGGATACTTCCAACCTTGGTGTCGGCCTCATCGAGTGCTAGGGTGATCTTCTTGATCAAATCTTTGAGCAATTAGCATTAATCGACTTGGAGTGTAAGGCTCAATATGGAAGTTTGCAATAGGTTCGGATCTGATTGTGGCCTTAGTTCCATATCTTGTTCTGAATAGCATGTGTGACCAATCAGCAAAAAAATACCCCCAATATTAGTTGTGAAGTCCCTTGACAAGCAAAGGGAAAAGAGTGGTGGAAGGTCTATGATTGATACATCTTGTAAAACAACAACATTTAGACATGCGTTCAAGGTAAGACTCAAATTTCTAATCACTCCAACTGTTGCTATTGTTGTCGCATCTAGCTGCACTACCCCTTTAGATGTTATTTCATACTGGAGCCCTAGCTGATCAGCTATCTATTTAGGCATTCTTGAGCTACTTGCCCCGGAGTCTATTATGCAATTATGTAATAGCTGATTTCCAATGATTAATGAAACATAGAAATGAGGGGGCTTCAACATTTTACCTTGTTGTCCTCCATGACTTCCTTCAAAGTGGGCAGCATTTGTAAGCACTTTCTTTGTCTTGCATCTCGAACCTCTTTTGGTTCGAAGTTGGCCAATCCTTCATGGCAACTTGCAGCAAATCTCTTTGGCCTGGGATAGATAGGGATTCCCACATAGATATATTGATGTTTGTCTTCTTCATCGATCAATGATACTGAATGGTGATGAAGGATCTCTCTGTTGTCCCTTGGTTTGCACATTTACTCCTTGCACGTGGGCAGCAATACAGCTGGCATTTGAGTTGGCCTAGGGGCTGTTCTTGGCTGCCCTTGTGCATTTGAAATGGGACTTTGCTTGCCAATCATTTCTGGAGTCATAGAAGGTTGTGGGCTGGTTGGAGCTAGTGGCTGCTCTTCACCCAAATTCCTCCTTTTTGACCTTGTGTTGGCTGCAACACCTTGGGAAACTGCCTGGTTCATGCCACAGAAATCCTCTGCCTGCCAATTTACCAATGTGGTGTCATTTGGGGCTGATTGTTGTTGGAATGTTTCTTGTTGTTGGTTGTTTCCTTGACTGCCCTCGCCCTCCACTCCAGTAGTTGTCACCATCAATGCTTGATTGAGAGCACCATTGAAACACATGGATTGGTTATGAGGCTCGTTGCATGGAAAGCACCAATCATATTCCTGAGCAATGTTGTTCTGTGTTGGCACTAATGCCTTAGAGGCAGATATGGCATTTGGATTATAGGGCTGGAATGGTCTATTGGCAGGAGGCCTTGTTTGATTCATATTTAGTTGGATTAGGTGGTCTTTGTGGTTGGTATGGCTGCCTATTAGGCTGAGCTTGGGGTTGATAAGAAGGTCTGAAACCTTGGGCTTGTTGCCTCTTGAGAGTAACTAGCTCATTGCCTAGGTTTTGCAATTGCTTCATGACCTCTTGAAGCTCATTTGGGGCACTTGGAGATGAAGTGGAAGCTTCATTTGAACTCTGATTTCTAGGAGTGGGAGAAGGAGCCAAATTAGGTGCTTGACTAGTATTTGGACTCTCTAAACTTGGAAACAATGGCATGGGAGGTCTAGGGGCAAGTTTGCCAGCTTGGATTAGACAATTTTCATCCCTAATGGAAATACTATAAGCCATAGGGATAGTTATGCCTCCCATGGACTGAATCAACATAGAAATATAAATATTTAGAGCTTTGAGATAGTAGAGAAAAGCACCTTCTGTTGTTGGCCTGACTGTCATTGGAATTCTCTCCCAAGTCTTTTGAAATCTGAAGTTGAAATCAGTCAGCTGTTCATTGGGAGCTCTCTTGATGGTTGTCAGCTGCTCCAAAAGAGACAAGTTGTCTCCCTTTTCTCCAAATTGCTCATGAAGTGCTATACACAGTGGATTCCGGTTTGTGATAGAACCAGCTCAAGGCTCCTAAACCAAGGCAATGCTTTACCCTTGAAGGAAGATGCCAGAATAACTTGTGACCACTTACATTTCGTTGATTTCATGAATTGCACAAAGGTTAGCAATATCTTTAACATGATCACCTGGAGTAGTCTGATTTTCTCCAATGAAGTAGGGAATGTTCTTCAAGGCTGCAATAGGAACTGGATGTTGTGCATTGAGGGAAAGTGGGCTGCTGCTGTGAAGTTGACGTAGGGATTGTTTTGAGCCATTCTGATTGGTCTTAAAACCCTTGTTGACTGAATGAAAGGCCTACCAGGTGGAGGAGTTGAGAGAGTTTTGTTTGGTGGAGATGGAGACCTTTGAATCCTTCTTCCTCTTTTCCTTCTTCTTGGAGATAATTGCAGGTATTCAAACAAGCACTTCTTCTTCTCCAACTCTTGACCTTGTGATTCTTCTCATAAGTTTTCAGGACTGATTGTTGAAGCCAGTTGATTCTTCCCCTTGGAGTCGCCAGATATGCAAATAATAGCTCTTTTAAGCAAGAAAATTTCAGCATATGCACATCAACTTTGCTACAATAAAAATGAGACCTCTAGTCTCCCACCGGGCATGCCAAAACTATTGTTATGAACTCACAGCACCCCTGGATGCAAATCAGGCTTCTAGGTTGATCACTCTAGCATCCAGTGTGATTGCACAACATGGAAACCTCTCTCTAAGCGTGGGACTTATGAAACTGAGAGAGGAATCTCCAGATTAGAGGCTGGTTCCTCAAACTCCTCTGATTTAGATCTAATTCTTGCACAACTACAGAGGTTCAGATCCTAATCCTACTCTAACTTGCAAGGAGACAGGGGTAGAAGTGCAAGAAATTGAAACTAACTAAAGATGGTGATGCACCAAAAGGAGTGGTGAAACATATTTGTCATGTAAATAGACACAGACCAAATTTCACAACATAAAACATACACGATCGATAAGGTATAATTTAGGATCGAAATGAAGCAAATAATACAAACAGAAGACTGAAACCCATTCATAGAGCTTGCATTATCATTTCGGTGTCATAACATGCATTACACCCTCAGAGAGGTAAAAACTATTACAATCTTTGGAGAGGTCTGATCCTTGCATCAATCACTTGCTAGAGGTGAAAGAAGAAATCTGCTTTGCCCAAAAAATGTTCCCCCCTTTTAGAAATGAGCCAAATCTGCCTTTTACATTACATGGGTCAAGCCTAGGAGACATAAGCGTACAAAAAATTTGAAAGCCCGTTCCTTCTTGACTGTAGGTGCATTAAAATGGCATGGGGGACCTTACAAACCCATACCCTGTCATTTTGACTGAATTACAGGAGAATGCGACCCATTCTGCATTAAATCTGGTCACTGAAATGTCACTTCTGGCCATGAACACGCGTCAGATCTGTTTCTCAATTTTCTCTCTCTAGACTGCACCAAAATTCAAGATTAACCCTGAATCACGTAGATAATTTCATAAGCTTTCCGTTGATATAAAGAATGTGCAAATCTGAGCTTTGGATCAAAAGATATGGAGATCTGAAGATTTAGGGCACAAAACAGGTGAAACGGATTTTTAAATTTCTTCCCACGCTCTGCCACCTGGATGACACGTGGCATGCATTGATTGGTCGTCAGGGGCACGGGGCAGACCTTTAACTTTTAGCTTTTGGGTGAACTTCTTGCCAAATTCTCTAACTCCTTCCCGAGCTCCGCATTCCTTGCTCCATAAGACACATGTCCTCTTTTGATTGGCTCAGGCTAACCCCTCAAACCTCGCCCTTTGAATTTTGGACTTTTCTCCTTGTGACACGTGTCATGATTTGGTTGGTCCATGGGTCTGCCGGCTCTTTCGCGTCCACCGCGTCCATTTGTCCCGAGATGTCCCAGTGCTTTCTGGGACAAAAACTTCGATCCACCCGAAATGGGCTTCCCTGTCCCTTTTCTGCCGGTGACACGTGGCGTGATTTGATTGGCTCTCGACTTTTTCGGCTATCCACGTCTTCCACGTCCCTTTGTCCCGAGATGTCCCAGTACAAAAGTTCCCCATTTCGCCAAACCAGCCGAGTTCACGTCCTTCGCGTCTTCTTGTCCCAAATGTCCCAGAGCAGTTAGTCGATTTTCTTCTCCTTCGGCCGAATCAAGCTTTCGCGCCCCGCACATCATCCCGATGGCCCGGATGTTCCTTTGCTCTGGTGCATCGCCCTGGTGGCCTTTCGACCGATTCATGCCCAGATGTCCCTCACGTCCCGACTGTTGTGAGGACTAGGACTTAGACATTTTTCATGATTTTTTCTGGCCCAAGCTTGCTTTTGCAACTTTTTCACCTTTTCTCAGAACTTGCTCTTTTCAACCTAGACAGGAGAGTTAAAAAAAATGAGGGGACCCTGGGAACATGATTTTTTGCCCTGAATCAATCAATTTTCCTGGGGCTTGAGAATTCAATGCATGTTATCAAAATTTACTTCGGGGGTGAATTTTGGATAATAAGACCTTAGACTCAAGATGAGGTCTTGATTTTAAAACATAGTCTCTAATTTCCTCTACCATGCTTATGAAGGTCTCATTCTTCTTCTATGCTAGGTCCTTTTCCCCTTTTAAACGCATTATTTCTGTAGTTTTTACCTTGTTATCTTCAAGTAGTGCTTTAATGGTGGTAGCCTTATCAATGTTCCTCCGCGCCACCTCTATAGATACCTTAACCAAAGAATTACTCACCTACTCATCATACATTAGAGTAGGCTTGACTGTCATGTGCCTACTTTGGGGTGCCTTCTTCACTCTTCTTGATACGCAAGATTCCTCATAGATGTTGAAATTTGGCTCATCCATATGGGTCTGCATGGACCAAGATAATTTTTTCCTTGTGCGTGTGGTGGCCATGTCTAGATCCATCAGCTCCCATCCATACAATTCCTTAAGGCCTACTGTGCTCTAAAATTGAGCGTGGATGATTTTCTTATGTCCTCAGCATAGCCCATACTTGGCACAACATATTCTTCACTTGTTCTCTTTGTTCTTGGCCCCTTAGGAACCTGAGTACCAAGGTTTGGAGTTGGCCCTTTCATGTCCTGAGTAGTATCATGCACGTGAGGTTTCTCTTGCTCCATTTCTTCTACCTCCTTCACCCCTTCCTCTTCATCCTTTATGTCTTCATCTCTGGGATCCTCCCCATCTTCTGGTTGTACCATGATTCCAGTGCGCTCTCTTCGAGACTCCTCCTTCTCCTCATTCAGTTTAGCTTTCTCCTCTTCCTCTCAGGTGCCTCTTTCTAAGGGGAGAGTCTAGGTGATCTTCTTATTGGTTGTGGTGTTCCCACACCTTGGGTCCTAGTTCTTATGAATACCTTCTTAAACCGGTGCTCTTTAGGGACTACATCCACATCCAAGTCCTCTTCTTCCTCATGTGCTTGTGGTGGAGAATTTATATGCTCACTTTTACTTTTTCGTGGGCTGCCTCTAACCTCTATGATCCAATCCTCCACTATCTTCTTGTTCCTCTTCCTCCTCATCTATTTGTATGGTCGCAGTAGGCTTTGGAGCTGGCACATTCTCCATTGTGTGTTTGCCCTTAGGCAGCCCTAGGAGCATGAACTCATTCTCTACATACTTATCATTCTCCAATCTAGGTTTGAGCTGAAGATATATAAGCATGGATCCACTATCCCCAATAGCCAAACTTACTATCTTCATACTTATGACGTCTGAGATGAACCTTTCAATATAGGAAGACCGGCCCAGATATCCATATGTTTTTCTAAGGGTGTGGTAGTCACAATCTACCTTGTACGTGTTAAATTTCAGCCTGTGGGCATCAGAAAATTTGTGAACCAAGGCCTAAAAATAGCACTTTGTGAAGGCATGAGGAATTTTGCACCATGGACTCCATGTCCTACCCTTCATGGCAAACCATGTGATGTAAAAGTGTTGATACACCATGAAATTTACTACATTACCTACTACCAAAGGTAGTTCCTTAAAAATGTGCCATTCTTCCTCAAATGTCGTGCGAAGTCAATCATACAACATTTCTTCCCTTTTCTTAAAAGGGCCACTCATTGATCCTTCACATAAATATTTCTCAAACCTTTCCACGAGGGACTTATTCTCATCGGTGTTTTCCCAAATTTTATTCTTTAGCCCATCAGCACTCCAATTTTACAAAAACCATAGATAAGAGGATGGCACCAAAACTTATCTTTTTACGTACGCGTACTTCCTCAAAAATGGTTTTTGCAATATAGCCTGCTAAGTTATATATTTCTCCCTTTGTCATCTTCTTTACAATGTATAGCCACATTGTATTTACCTATGACCATCTCCCTTGATCATTCAGTTTGGTTAGCAGATGCATGGCTTCCTACACCATAGGGTACTTCCTCAATTTGTAAATGTCCATTCCACACAAACCTTTGGTATACCCCAACTCCTTTCTTGTGTCTATAATTGTTGCTTTATCAATCAGATCACTACCAATGTCTATCCATCTGACCTTCGGTCATGTTAATGTTGCAATTAGGGTCGTTGTGAGCCTAACCCTCCATTCAATGAAATAGAAGAAGTCCTCATGGACTCTGCTCATGAGCCATTGATATAAAGGTTCATATTTTCTAAAATATGGGAGCTCATATAGTTGATAAACTCCTACCTGCTTAAGAAACTTTTCCCCAACATCATCATACACTAGCATATCTTCCATCGTGCACTTATTGGTCTTCTTATTCGGGAAAACATTTAACTCTCCTTGTTATCAATGGTGTGGTGGTTGTAATCATTCACTTTGCACCTACGGATGTGGGAATCCCACTCTTTCCTAACTATTACTCCTTCTAGCTACTGCATCTCTAAAAAATTGCTCTTGGGAACAATTTCAACCTCAAATTGTTTTTTTTACAGTGCTTTCTTTTGTGTCATTTATAGGTGCTTTCTTTTGTGTCATTGTCAAAATTTTCACTTTTTGTCTTCTATTTCAAGTAAGATGAAACCCTAGCTTGAATTTTCATGCCCTATCTTGAAACCGCATGCCCTAGCTCTTTCTCAACACTTTTGCTTCACTCAAACCCTTCACTAATGTGTACGCAATCCTTTTTGCACACAAATCTACTCTCCACATCTGGTTTTTCAACTCTCTGCACCTCAACATGATTCACTTGGCTTGGTTGCACTTAACTCACTCAAATACTTGTGATTGCAAAGGTAAAAATGAACCCGTATCATGTCCTTATATAAATTTTCAAAACTTTAGTGCATTTATTGCTCCTTCACCTACCAATAATCCTCTCATTAATTGACCATTTTAAAAATTTCTGAAAATTTTCAATTAGTATAATTTCACTCCCGAGTTATAACCTTCTAACGCTCCTCCTACCCTCTCGGCTATAGACTTCTCTTCGGCACATTTACATGCACCAAGTACCTCGCCACCGCACCTTTCCCTAATAATTTCCACGATCATTGCTTACCTTGTGTTATACTATCCCTTCATTCATTTTCATCTATGGTCTTCTTTAAAATAAAACTCCTTTCTATGACTTCTTTCCATACTTAAATGGCACTTGTAACAATTTATTCTCATGTGTACCTGGTTATGAATAATAAATAATAACCACCCCACACTAATGGTATGTGCAGTCTTTTGCATATGAAAATACTTTGATTGTAAGTAACTTCTAGCGTGCAAATGCTCTTATGACACAAAACACCAAACTAAATTGACAAAGCATAACAACAAAGAAAGAAATACATTAAAGGAAATAAAAAATGGAAACCTATACTAAATGGCGATATTGCCTTATTACAAACACCAAGAAGACTTAATTATAGTATAGCTTCACCTACTCCCATTAAAGTAACCGGGTAACCACATCCCATCAAGCACTTCTAAGCGAAATGCACTGAGTCAAGTATATGAGTGATAACATACCATCCCAACCAATACACCTTAAGCTTGCCTGGATGGCGCAGAAACTTAGAACCATACAAAAGCACCATCTGTCCAACTTCAAGCTTCTTATCCCTGATGTGTCTCTCCTGTCATGCCTTCTACATGGCCTTTTCCTACTTCTGACTCCAACGTGATATAGCACACCTCTCATCCAGCTATATCATCTTGTCAATTCTTTCTTCTAATGCTTTCTCGTTGGCTAGACCTCCAGCGCACATAATACGCAAATAAGGTAACATGAATTCTATAGGAATAACGGCTTCTATGCCAAACACCAACTGAAAGGGTGTGGCCTTATTCAACCTCTTTTAGGCTATTCTATACACCCAAATTACGGGAAAACTTTATCATCGCATCTTTCCTTCCAACACCACAAATTTTTATCAAGGTTTGACTCAATATCTTGTTAAAGGCCTTAGTAGTACCATTTTCGTGAGGATGATAAGGTGTAGTCTTGTCTTTGTGCAACCATAAATTCATCCAAGTAATATCCCGATTGTCTCATTCAAAAATTGTATACCCCTATCACTTGTCAATATTAGTAGACATCCATGCCTAGTAATCATATTTTCCCATAAGAACACAGCTCTTGTACAATCCTTTGTAGGTGTTGCTTCTACCCAAAGCATGTAATATAATCTATGTAAGTGATGATATAGCGCGATCCAATTCTACACATGGCTATCGAAATAGGACCTACAAAATCTATAGACCATTTCTCAAATGGCTCTACACTAGAAATAGGCCTTAAAGACATTTCATCTCTTTTCTCGGAGTTTACAAAGGCATCGACAATGATCACACACCTTACAATATACTTTACAATCTTTATGGGGTTTCCACCATAATCCAATGAGTAGAATCTTGCGCACTATGGCATCACCTGCATAGTGGCCACCTGTAATACCACCATGAGCCTCATCCACAATATTTGTGTGCTTATGCTCTAATACACACTGGTGCAATACTTTGTCTCAGCCTAGTTTGTATAAGTCGTCGCCGTGATCAACATAAAAGGTTTCATGTGAATTAAAAGTTGTTTCTTCTTCAATGCTTTCATTCCTTCTAGTGTCATACCAGTGTGTAAAAAGATAGCAATATCCTCCAATTTCGAAGGTGTGTGATGTAACCTGTATAATTATACATCTCGGCATTGTCTCTTCAATTGTCTATTCGTCCTCCCCGATGAATCCATGATAAGTAGTCGGCCTAGAATTACTTTTACTGGTTATATCACAACTATGAAATCAATTTTCTGAAATAAGAGTAACCATCGACATATGCGCCCTATAAAATGGGCTTATTTACCAATTATTTTAATTCCATGTGATCAGTATAGAATAAAAAAGGTGTTTCTAGCCAATACTTTCTAAATTTATGCAGCGCGTAGATCATCAACAAGGCCTCACGCTCTATTTTTTTATAATTGTTCTCTACAAGAGTCAACTTTCTACTAGCAAAATAGATAGGATGATCTATAATACCTCCTCCAGGATGAGCTAACACCACACTAATGGTTGTGCCAGAGGCTTCCATGTGTACATGAAATGGTTGGTTCCATGAAGGAAAATTTAGAATAAGTGTTGTTGTAGGCATCACCTTTAATGCCTCAAATACGCGTTGTTACATTCCCCCAATCCCTTTTCCTTTTAATAATTCTTATAGGGGCAAAAAAATATGTGCATACCCTTTGATAAATCTTATATAATACCCCTGTGTGGCCCAAGAATATGTGGACCTCACTCAGTGGAAGGCTCTTCCGGGCCTACAATAACTACAACCTTAGTTGGATCTACTATTAGACCTTCCTTGCAGATGATGTGCCCTAACAGAGTCCCAAAAGTTGTATCAAACACACACTTCTTCATGTTTAAAGAGATACTTAATTGTCTACATCTTTTAAACATTAAGTGCAAGTTCTCACAATGATCCTTAATAACTTCATACACTGTCTAATCATCCAAATAAACCTGCAAGAAGTTGTGAATAAAATCCTGGAATGCTTGAACAACTATGCGTGAAAATACAACAGCACTTTTTCAAACCAAAGGGCATCACCGTATATGCAAAACTTCCCCATTCATTGGTGAAAGTCATTTTCTCTTTATCTTCCTGTGTTATTCTGACTGATGATACCCAGAGAATCCATCTGTAAAAGAGTAAACTTCGCACCCTACAATGCCTTATAATATTTCCTCGGTGAATGGCCTATGAAAAGGATTAATCACACAGCAGCATTTAGATCCCCGTATTCCACACAAATCCTAATCCAACCATATGTATTTATACTAATTACCATTGGTCTAACCCACTATGATTTGTCTAGGGGCTTAATGATGTCAGAGTTCAACATTTTGTCAATTTCTTCCTTGACTTTTACGTGCAGGTTCGGGTTCATCCTATAAGGTCTCTTCCTAATTGGGCATGCTCCTTCCTTTAGCTTAATCTTCATCTCTCCTAATGACTCATGCACTCCTTTTAACTCATGGTAGACCCTAGGGAATAAGTCTTGAAAATCCTGTAGTAACTCAATTATCTTTGCTACTTCAAAATCAGTCCAATAATCCCGATTATTGCTTCCTTAGGTTCAACATCTATGCCAATATTCACTTTCTTGTATTTCATAGGTTCATGATAGGTGTGCATGGTTTTATCTGCATTGAATGACACTTCACACGTACCTATTGAATGATCTATATCCATATTTTCTACTTCTTCATCATCCACTATGTAGACCATATTTCCTTTTTCTTTCTCACAAAGAAATACGCTTAAGTAGTGTGGCATTTATTTCTTCTACTTCATCAAAACACACTCAAGATTCCACCTCACCAAATAACTCTTGAATGAGTTCTTCATCCTTTGGATTATCTCTTATAGTTAAGCACTTTATAACCCTTAATGCCTCTTCCACTAGAGGTTTAGTAGAGAAGTAGTCAAAAGTCTAGGTCATTCTTGCAATCAAGTCCTGTCAATTTCGGTCTCCTATGTAGTTCTCGCATAAACATACCAAGCTGATGCGTAGCCTTGTAAAGTGGAATAAAAATGTGCACCCAAAGTGAAGGTGGTAAAGCTTCCTTCCCTTTTCTCCAAAGTCTCTCACACTTTGTTGAACATAGTTTGAATAGGTTGGTTACCATGATATATGCCAATTTGAGTGGGTTCATTGCTCCTCAAGAACCACTCTATGAGATTATCCTTGTGAACCACCCACCAGTGCGTTGTTGTCCCACGCAAGGTATATACTAACATATTCATTCTTTCCATTGCTCCTCCATGGCACGCAAGAATATCTTAGGATATCCTTCTCCGGTGTACCAAGATACAAGGTTGTTACCTATCCTCCGAATACACCGAGGTTTGTTTCTCCATGCAAATACACTTTTTACTTCACACCCAACCATCTCATAGGTGTCATGCACCCAATTGTCACAAGAAATACTTGTAGTATCACTGATAGACTATGCATCTTCCCACTATAGGATTCCTTCCTTTTTGTGAGATCAAGTAATTCTAGGTCCCAAATGGCACATACATAAATTTTGTCCAAGTCTTTCTCACTCAAAGGTTTAACATAAGGCACAAATTTCCCATATGCCAAAGGGATAATTACTCTTTCTTCCTTGTTCTCAAAGCTTATATACCCCTTGTTGAACCATAAATCGGCATTATTTACATAACACCAAGGGTGATCAAGTAGAATGGGAAGTTATCTAATTATGCAAGTGCTTAAGACCTCAAAGTCCCCAGTGAACTTGGCCTTGTATAGTAATGGATGTACCCTTTAAAACTCCTATGGTAGTGGCCTTAGTTCAATTGGCCATGAGCAAGATACATTAAAGGATGGTCACTGCAATGGAGGTATAACCATTTACACCCATGCATCTAAAGTAAGAACATTAACTTCTGCACCTGTATCAATCAATATATTACTTAAGAGCCACCCATCCACAACAGAATTCAGAGTGATATCCTTGTCATAATCCAAGCTATGAGGGGAAATATTAGCATGCAGGATCTGTCGTGCATTCTCAATATTTGCACATGGAGTATTTCCCTTTAGCCAATTCCCTAGCAATGGAATGATGTTCTCCTAGCGTAACATCTTGCATACCTCTTTTAATTCATCAATATCCGATTGAACTATCTCTATTGCCTTCTTTTTCCAACTTTTTGATTGTTCCTTTAAACATTGTATTTCACCCGAAGATTTCGAGTACCTCTATGGTCTTCTCGATAAACCTCCTTCGATGTAAAGGATCTAGGTACCTGCATATAAAACTTCCTCCTTGGTGATGGTAGGCTTCGTTGTAATTCCTCTCGGCACACGCAACTTCAGCGCATGTAGTAATATTCACAGGTAATACCTCAAGTTCCAATGCCAATTTTGGCATCCACTGATTCTCCACATCACGTTGTATTCTAACCATCCCTGTGTATTTGTTCTCCTATGTGTGTTTCTTGCTAACATACTCACATAAATATAGGAATTCCTCATAGCTATGATTATTCCCACAAAAATAACAAGTGATATTCTGACAACATTCATGCCTGTAGTGGTCATGAGATCCGCATGTAATGCATGTTCCACAAGGGAACTCACCTTGTCCACCACCATGGCCTTGGCCCCGAATCCACCATGGTATCCTCAACCTCTGCCACGACCTCCTTGAAACACCCTTCATTCCTATCATAGCATGCTTAGGTGTGATCATGATCATGGTGCTCACGTTTTCCTTTAAATTTATCTGATACCCTAATCTGTCGCACACCAATATCTATGGCATCATGGATTTGACCAATCAACCTATAGTCTTCTATATCATGATTCATGGACTGGAAAATTTTACAATAACAAGATACATTCTTCCTTATCGCACATTGTAATAATGGGCAAGATCTGGCATCATGGTCCAAATGACATATCTCACAGTCCAACAAAGAGGAATGCACTGATCGTGAGGACAACTATCTTTGGTGTGCCCTTCCACTTCACAATATGTACACCAAATCCTAGTGCATGTCTCATGCATTGAATTTTCAAACAGTTTCTCCAACTACTTTTCCATAGCTACCATCTCGTGCCTCTAAGAATGGGCTTACCCTAATGTCTACACTTCCAACTAGCTCGCATGCAAAGATTCTTCAAGGGTTTTGCGCAAGTCCGTATATGTCTTATGTGATAGCACCCTTCTAAAAGCTGTCATCGGACCTCTAACAAACCATTGTGCTGCTTGCTTGCATGAATATCATAAGAAAGCTTAGACAACAGGATCTTGAAATAGGCATCATACTCTTGGACACTCTCGGTAGTGCCCTTCTTAATATCTTTGAGTGCACTTATACTCTTCTCGCTCAAACTCAAGGATATGATACTCCTTAAGGAAAGCATCCTTTAGTGTTGCATAATCTACACAAGTCCGATTAGGGTTAAAGCGCTTATACTAGCTATGTGCACATTCCGTAATGTAGTTACAAATTGACTTGCCTTGCACTCGAAGTCGTAACTCCTTTTGTACACCATAGCATCTCACACATATGTACGTGTTGAGTGAAAGCATCTTCTATGCCCCTATACTCTAGAAGATAAAGAGACATCTCCATGTAAATATTCCGAGGTTCAGTGAGACCTACCCACCGATCCATTAACTCATGTGTTATCTTTGTTGTCAAAATTTCCCCCAGGGTAAATTTCGATAACATGCATCAAAAGTTGCAGAAAAGGCAAATAAGTCAATCCAGGAAAAATCGCGAAAATCGGCTAAGTCCTAGTCCTAAGTGTTGCTCGGGACGTTTGGGACAAAAATGCCCGAACCGGCCGGTTCGGCCGAAATGAGCACAGGCAGTCCAAAAGAAAATGGGACAAGTGGGACAGAAGTACGCGGCGGGCGCGAAAAGCCGATCCAGCCGAGAAGAAAAAATTGGCAAACTGCTGAAGAGGGTCGCCTTCGTGCCAAGCCGGCCGAAAAGGCGCGAACCGGCCGAACCGGGTGAAAAAGGGCCATACAGTCCAAAATCAAGTGGGACAAGCGGGCCAAAAATGCCCGAAATGTCCTGAATCGGCCGAAATAAGTCGAGAGGGTCCAAAATCAAATGGGACATCTGGGACAAATGGACGCGAAATGCCCGAACCGGCCGAAATGAGCACAAAGGGCCCAAAATCAAATGGGACATCTGGGACAAATGGAGGCGAAGGGCGCGAAAGAGCTGGCAGGACTGCGGACTAATCAAAAGCTGCCACGTGTCCTCATAGGAGTAAAGGTCAGAAAAGTCAAAGGGCGAATTTTCGAGCACCGAGCCGAACAAATAGGATCGTGCCATGTGTCCCATTTAAGGGCCCACGAGGAAGTTTCAAAGGAAAGCCCACCAAAAGGTAGAGGAGAGAGAATTATTCAGCGAATCAGAGCTTGCCACGTGTCATCCAAGTGGCAGAGCGCGGGAAGAATTTCAAAAATCCGTTTTCATCTGTTCCGTGCCCTAAATCTTCAAATCGCCATAACTTTTGATCCAGAGCTCGGATTTGCGTGCTCTTTATATCAATGGAAAGCTGGTAAAATTCTCTACACGTTTCCAAGGTCAATCTTGCATTTTGGTTCAGTTTGGAGGATGAAAATCAAGAAACACCTCCAGCGCGAATAACCAAACAGAAGTGATGCATCAACAAACAATTTTAATGCAGCAGACAGTTCGCCGCTCCTGTTAGGCGGCCGCCGTTTCGCCAGGATCCGCCACTTCTGCCATGATGAGATGAGTTAAATGCATTCAGGAGGTGGTTGGGGTAGATTTCGAATTCCTCTCTCTTTTCTCTCTCATTCTTCCTATAAATTGTAAGGAGGGGCTTCTTTCTAACGGTTGGACATTCTTGTTTTTTTGCAATTCCTCCCTTCTCTCACGCTTGCAGAGAGAATTCGTGGAGTTTTCAAGCCTCCCACATGGTGTAATGCCCTTTGTTGCCTCTTAGCCACTACAATGTATTGAATCGATTCTCTGAGCAATATATATGTCTGTGATTAAATTTAAATCCTCTCATGTATTCATTGTTGTCATTTTGATCTCTCATTGCATTTCGGTTACCTGTGCGTGGTGTGGTATTGCGTCTATATGGTCTGTGTTTATTTTTGCAAAACTTATGTTCTTCATTCCTCGGTGCATCACCTCCCTAGCTTAGGTTTATTTTTATGCATTTCTCTCTCCCTGTCTCCTTGGTAGTTAGATTAGTTTTTGGGGTAAACCTCTGCGTTTCATTGGTGCGTGCCGAGCAGAGGAATAGGAACCAGCCTTTCTCTGGAGAATCCTTCTCATTTTCAAGTCCCACACTTGGAGAAGGATTCGATGTTATGCAATCACACTGGATGCCTAAGAGATCAACCTAGAAACTTGATCTGCAACCAGGGGTGCTGTGATTTTGCATCAACAGTTTTGGCACGCCCGGTGGGACCTAGAGGTCTCATTTTTATTGCAGCAAGGTTGATATGCATCTGCTGCAATTTTCTTGCTTAAAAGAGCTATTATTTGCATATCTGGTGACTCCAAGAGGAAGAATCAATAGAATTTCAGCAGTACAGGCCTAAAAGCTTATGAGAAGAATCACAAGGTCAAGAGTTGGAGAGGAAGAAGTGTTGTTTGAATACCTACAATTATCTCCAAGAAGAAGGCAAAGAGGAAGAAGGATTCAAAGGTCTCCATCTCCACCAAACAGAACTCTTTCAACTCCTCCACCTGAGCGGCCTTTCTTTGGTATACTGAGGGTTTTAAGACCAATCGAGAATGGCGCATGACCGGTGAACCCCTATGTCAACTTCACGCGCGGGCGGCCCACTTGCTCTCAATGCACAAAATCCAATCCCGATTGCGGCATTGAAGAACATTCCATACTTCTTTGGAGAAAATCGGACCACTCACTGGTGATCATGTCAAGGACATCGCTAATATTTGTGCAATCCATGAGATTAATGAGATGCAAGTAGGTGTCAAATTCTTTGGCGTCTTCATTCAAGGGAAAGCATTGCTTGATGGTTTAGGAGCCTTGAGGTGGCTCTATCACAAACCGGAATCAGCTATGTATTGCACTTCATGATCAATTTGGGGAGAAGGAGACAACTTGTCTCTTTTGGAGCAGTGACAACCATCAAGAGAGCTTCCAATGAGCGGCTAAGCGGCTTCAACTTCAGATTTCAAAGATCTTGGGATAGAATTCCAATAGCGATCGAGCCAAAGCAATGAAGGTGCTTTTCTATACTACCTTAAAGCTTTAAATTCTGATATTTCTATGTTGGTTCAATCTATGGGAGGCACAACTATCCCTGCTGCATATAGTATTGCCATTAGAGCTGAAAATTGTCTGATTCAAGCTGGCAAGCTAGCTCCTAGGCCTCCAATGCCATTATATCCAAGTATAGAGAGCCCAAATACTAGTCAAGCACCTGTCTTAGCTCCTATTCCCACCCCTAGGAATCAAAGTTCAAATGAAGCTTCCACTTCATCTCCAGGTGCCCCAAATGAGCTTCAAGAGGTCATGAAGCAACTGCAAAATTTAGGTAATGAGCTGGTCACACTCAAGAGACAACAAGCTCAAGGTTTTAGACCTTCGTATCAGCCTCAAGCTCAACCTAATAGGCAGCCATATCAGCCTCAAAGACCACCTAATCCAGCTGCAAATTTAAATCAAACAAGGCCTCCTGTCAATAGACCTTTCCAGCCCTATAATCCAAATGCCATATCTGCCTCTAGGGCATTAGTACCAGCACAAAATAATATGGCACAGGAGTACGACTGGTGTTACCCTTGCAATCTACCTCACAATCAGTCAGCATGTTTCAATGGTGCATTGAATCAGGCCTTGATGGTGCAAACCATTGGTGTTGCTCAAGATCCAAGCCAGGAGGAGAATCAACAGCAACAAGAAGGACCCCCAACAGAAACCACATTGGCAAATTGGCAAACGGAAGACTTCTGTGGAGTTAACCAATGCCTTTTCAAGGCATGGCTGCCAATACACGGTCAAAGAAGAGAAGCATAGAAGAGGGACAATCGTCTAATCCAGTTGTTTCTCAACCCACTCTTACACAACAGGGGGTCAGTAGACCAAACACAGCTCCAAATGTGCAAAATCAACCCAAGGTCCCTGTTGTAGCAACACACGCACATGCTCAAGCTCCAGATAAGGTTATACCAAGTAGGGGGCAGCAAAAGGACAGTTCATCCCCTTTCAACATCATCGATCAAATGAAGAAGACACATGTGAACATTTCCATGTGGGAATCACTGGCGATCCCAGGGCAACGAGATTTATTGCAAGCTGCAATGACTGATTGGTCTGCCAAAAATGTATCAAACCTGGGACATGAGAAAGTTCTCACTAATGCAGTGCAACATGATGGGGGGCATACAAGAAAATTTTTGAAGCCTCCGCCTTTCTATGTTTCATTGATTGTTGGAAATCACTTGATGCACAACTGCATGTTGGATTCAGGGGCCAGTAGTTCGGTGATGCCAAAGCAAATAGCGAGACCATTTGGGTTTGAAATATGAGCGATCTTGAAAGGAGTTTATACAGTTAGATGGAGCAGCGGTGGGGGATTTGTTGGACTCATCAAGGAGTTAAGTCTAACACTACATTCCTGTCCTAATGTTACAGTTTTGCAAGATGTATCTGTGATTGACCTTCCACCACTCTTTGCGTTGTGTCTATCAAGAGACTTCACTGCGAAAATCGGTGGATATTTATCTGCAGATTGGTCGCACATGATTTTTAGGACAAGGTATGGAGCCAAAGCAACAATCAGGTCAGAACCAATTGCCAATTTCCATATTGAGCCTTATGTACCAGGCCCTATCAATGCAAATTGCTCAGCTTTTGATCAGGAGGAATGTTCAAGTGATCTAGAAACAGGTACTAAGGTCGAGGGAATTCCTGATTTAACTTTGGATGAATGGGCAAACAAAAGTCATGAATTTGACCCATACAAAGAAATTGAAGAATCTGAATTAGGCGTGTATTGTATACACGAGGAAAATTCACCCATTCCTGACATCATCCAGCCTGAACAAAGAGATGAAAACAAAATCTGGAGATTATTCTTCGATGGTTCGAGAAGCGAGACAAAGTCTTTGGAGGCGGCACAGTGTTGATTTCACCACAGGACATCAAATATTTTTCGGCTTTCCGTTTCCAGTTTTCCTGTTCGAACAACACGGCTGAATATGAAGCATTGATTCATGGACTTCATTGGGCCAGGAAAAAGGACATAAAGAACTTGCAGGTGTTTGGCGATAGCGAGCTAATCGTCAACCAAGTTAGGGGGCAACATGCTACAAAGAAGCGACTTCTTTGAGGAGCTACAAGAATAGGGTATGGGACCTCATTGAGGATTTCGAAGCTTTCAACATTGTGTCCATACCCAGGAAAGGAAATGAAGCCGCAGATAGGCTCGCAGCAGTTGGAGCAACGTTTGATGTGGTTGACAACATCAGAAGAGGAAAAACGCAGCCACACATCCATGTGGTTGTAAGGCCAGCAGTTCCAGATAATAACACAAGCTGGCAGGTGTTTGAGAACGATCAACAGATCGTCAATTTCTTGCAAGAAGAAGCTGAATTTTCGGCTAGGAATCAGGACAGATTAGAGCAGCAGTATGGGGATCAAGTAGTGCAGCTGCGGACAAACAAGCTTCCTAAGGGTTTGGTAACATTGGAGTCTATCTTCAACCCTAACGACCAGTTTCGTAAGGAAAAGGCAAACATACAGGTCAAGAGAGAAGATTCGGAGCCAATTCCGGTTGGGGAAGGTAAAACACTTCAAATTGGCAAAGTGGCCACCGAACAGGAGAAATCAGATTTCATACAACTTTGCCAAGAGTTTCCAGATGTCTTCGCTTGGAGCTATGAAGACTTAAGAGGATTCGATCCAAATTTGGCACAACATACCATAGAATTGGATCCAGATGCTAAGCCCGTCAGGCAGAAGCAGAGACCAGTCAACCCTCACATTGAGCCTCTAATGAAGAAAGAGCTTAACAAGCTAATCGAGGCAAGCATTATATTCCCTATCAAGCACTCAAGCTGGGTTGCGAACTTGGTTCCGGTCAGGAAGAAGAGCGGAGAAATCAGGTTGTGTGTGGACTTCCGAGACCTCAATAGGGCATCTCTCAAAGACCATTACCCGCTTCCTTGATGGAACAAATATTGCAAGTAGTATCCGGTTGGAGAGATTCTCTCTCTGAGACGGCTACTCAAGTACAATCGGGTGATGGTGAAAGAAGATGACCAATTCAAAGCGGCTTTCACCACAATGGGGAACCTATGCCTACAAGAAAATGCCATTTGGGCTATCAAATCTTTGGAGCCACCTTCAAAGGGCAATGGATATGGCATTCGAGGGGTTGATCAATAAAATAGTTTTGATATATCTTGATGACATCACTGTATTCTCAAAAAGTGCAGCGGATCACCTCTGTCATTTGAGGCAAGTATTTCAGAGATGTAGAAGATTTGGGGTATCATTGAATCCCAAAAAATGCATATTCTTGGCTCACGAGGGAAAGCTTTTAGGCCATATTGTTTCAAAGGAGGGGTTGACGATTGACCCAGAAAGAGTTGAAGCAATTCAAGCATTGCCATTGCCGAGTCACAAGAAGGCTCTTCAAAGCTTCTTGGGAAGGATCAATTTCATCCGTAGATTTGTCCCAAACTTTGCTGCTCTTGTGAAGCCAATAACGCTGATGTTAAAGAAGAGCATGGCATTTAAGTGGACATCTGAAGGCAAGGCAAGTTTTGAGGCAATCAAAGAGGCTATATCTCAAGCTCCGACTCTCGTCAATCCAGACTTCTCCAAAGACTTCGTGCTATATGCCTTTGGTGGTGGGGAAACAATTTCTGCAATCCCGGTACAACAAAACAAAGGAGGATTAGAACAACCAGTTGCTTTCTTCAGTCAAGGCTTGGAGGAATACGAAACTAGGTACTCTTTCATTGAAAAGCATGTCCTTGCGGTAATCAGAAGCTTAAAGAAATTCAAGCACCTAGTCGCAAACAACAAGATCCAATTATTAGTCTCACATGTTGGGGTTAAGGACTTCCTTCTGAACAAGGATCTGAATGAGAAACGTGCAGGATGGATAACCCGTGTCATGGAATATGACATCGAGATCAAGGTTACCAAACTAGTACGTGGGAAGGGACTATGTGAGCAGCTTGCCTTAAGTCGACAAGTTGAAACAGGTAATGAAAAAGAAGCTGTCCTGCTGTTACAAGATGATCAAAAACAGGAAAATGATGATGTGTCTACTCCCTGTTGGACTCAGAATATGATACATTTCCTACAGACTAGGCATGTGCCCTCCAGAAATGAGCAAAGCAAAAAGAAGGTACTTCAGACTACAAGCAGTTCCTTATGTGCTTGTTGATGGTATCTTGTTTAAAAAGGACATCAACGGTGTTCTATTGAGATGCGTTGGGACAGGTCAGATTGAGAGGATCTTACAAGAGTTCCATGACGGGGAGGCAGGAGGCCATTTCACCCCACGAGTAACAGCTCTCAAAACCATGAAAGCTGGTTACTATTGGCCTACTATATTCAATGATTGCTATTCATGGGTCAAAAAATGCAAGAAATGTGCATTCTTCACAGGGAAGGGAAGGTTAGCAGCACTGCCCCTTCGTCCAATTTCAGTAGATCATCCATTCATGTAGTGGGGATTGGACTTCATTGGAGTCATCAATCCCAATTCGAGTCAAGGCCACAAGTGGATTCTTACAGTGACAGACTATTTCACCAAGTGGACCGAAGCAGTAGCGCTCAAAGAAGCAAGTGAGTCTAGCATACTAGACTTTTATGAAGGAATAGTAACCAGGTTCGGTGTGCCAGCCACCATCATATCAGATAATGCATTAGCATTCATAGGTTCAAAAATTACAGCATGGGCTGTCAAGAATGGAATATATTTGAGCACCTCTTCAAATTATTACCCGCGGGGTAATGGAATGCGAGAGTCCACAAACAAGAATTTGCTAAAAATCATTAGGACTCTAGATGAAAATCAAAGAACATGGCATACAAGGCTAAAATCAGCGTTATGGGTGTGAGAATAACACAAAGAGGTCTACGGGTAATTCTCCCTACAAGTTAGTCTATGGGAAAGAGGTGGTGTTGCCTATATCATTATAATTGCCTGACCTTGGAGCTCATGAAGCGATTCGAGTTATCGAGTTCGAACCAATGGAGTCGGGTATGCGGGAATTGATAGAAATAGAAGAAATCGAGAGAACATGCGGTTCGGATGATTGAGAAGGATCGGGCCGTAGTAAAAAGATGGTTTGATAAGAGAAGTGGAGCAAGGACCTTCGGGAAGGGGACCTAGTTCGAAATGGGATGCGAGATCGGGCAAAACCGGGAAGGCATTCCAAGTTTGATGCCATCTGGAGTGGTCCCTACATGGTCACGGGATGCAAAAAAGTAATGCCTTCGATTATGCATTGGATGGAGAGGAACTTGATTCCGGTTAACGAGTCTATCTTAAACATTCTTTACTAAGAAAGGTTTGCCCTTGTAAATATTAGTTTAGATTTCCCTTAATTCCTCTAAGTGCGTATGCACATTGTCTGTTGTATTTAGGTTTCTATTTCCCTAAGTGCTTTGGCACGAGTTTTATTTGCTCTCGGGTCATTTTCTATAGTTCGGAGTGTTCTTTGGAGAAGAAGTTGCGATGTATCGAGGCTTGTTTTGAGTTATTGCTTATAACTCCATGCCCGATGGATTGCTAAAAGGCCAGCGATCTTCTACCTAGCAGGCGAGTAACTTGCAGATCGTCAAAGCTGTTGTCAAAATTCCCCCAGGGTAAATTTCGATAACATGCATCAAAAGTTGCAGAAAAGGCAAATAAGTCAATCCAGGAAAAATCGCGAAAATCGGCTAAGTCCTAGTCCTAAGTGTTTCTCGGGACGTTTGGGACAAAAATGCCCGAACCGGCCGGTTCGGCCGAAATGAGCACAGGCAGTCAAAAGAAAATGGGACAAGTGGGGGGGAAGTATGCGGCGGGTGCGAAAAGCCGATCCAGTAGAAGAAAAATTGGCAAGCTAGCTGAAGAGGGTCGCCTTCGTGCAAGCCGGCCGAAAAGGTGCGAACCGGCGAAGGCCGAATGGGTGAAAAAGGGCCATACAGTCCAAAATCAAGTGGGACAAGCGGGCCAAAAATGCCCGAAATGTCCGAATCGGCCGAAATAAGTCGAGAGGGTCCAAAATCAAATGGGACATCTGGGACAAATGGACGCGAAATGCCCGAACCGGCCGAAATGAGCACAAAGGGCCCAAAATCAAATGGGACATCTGGGACAAATGGAGGCGAAGGGCGCGAAAGAGCTGGCAGGACCGCGGACTAATCAAAAGCTGCCACGTGTCCTCATAGGAGTAAAGGTCAGAAAAGTCAAAGGGCGAATTTTCGAGCACCGAGCCGAACAAATAGGATCGTGCCACGTGTCCCATTTAAGGGCCCACGAGGAAGTTTCAAAGGAAAGCCCGCCAAAAGGTAGAGGAGAGAGAATTATTCAGCGAATCAGAGCTTGCCACGTGTCATCCAAGTGGCAGAGCGCGGGAAGAATTTCAAAAATCCATTTTTAAATGCATTAGTGCCCTAAATCTTCAGATCGCCATAACTTTTGATCCAGAGCTCGGATTTGCGTGCTCTTTATATCAATGGAAAGCTGGTAAAATTCTCTACACGTTTCCAAGGTCAATCTTGCATTTTGGTTCAGTTTGGAGGATGAAAATCAAGAAACACCTCCAGCGCGAATAACCAAACAGAAGTGATGCGTCAACAAACAATTTTAATGTAGCAGACAGTTCGCCGCTCTGTTAGGCAGCCCGCCGTTTCGCCAGGATCCGCCGCTTCTGCCATGATGAGATGAGTTAAATGCATTCAGGAGGTGGTTGGGGTAGATTTCGAATTCCTCTCTCTTTTCTCTCTCATTCTTCCTATAAATTGTAAGGAGGGGCTTCTTTCTAACAGTTGGACATTCTTGTTTTGCAATTCCTCCCTTCTCTCCTGCTTGCAAGAGAATTCGTGGAGTTTTCAAGCCTCCCACATGGAGTGTAATGCCACTGTTGCCTCTTAGCCACTACAATGTATTGAATCAATTCTCTAAGCAATATATATATACGTGATTAAATTTAAATCCTCTCATGTATTCCATGTTGTCATTTTGATCTCTCATTGCATTTCGGTTTTGTGCGTGGTGTGGTATTGCGTTTATATGGTACTGTGTTTATTTTTGCAAAACTTATGTTCTTCATTCCTCGGTGCATCACCTCCTAGCTTAGGTTTATTTTTATGCATTTCTCTCTCCTGTCTCCTTGGTAGTTAGATTAGTTTTTGGGGTAAACCTCTGCGTTTCATTGGTGCATCTGAACAAAGGAATAGGAACCAGCCTTTCTCTGGAGAATCCTTCTCATTTTCAAGTCCCACACTTGGAGAAGGATTCGATGTTATGCAATCACACTGGATGCCTAAGAGATCAACCTAGAAACTTGATCTCGCAACAGGGTGCTTTGTGATTTTGCATCAACAGCTTAGTTACCTCTACCTCCGAGAACCACCGAGATCCACTAGAACTAGAGCCACCTATGCCCCCTGATCCTCCACCTATAGCCAAAAGTGGACCAGTGGATGTACTACCCTATGTCCCAATAGTGGTATTAAACTAAACTCCTATAGTCTGTGAAGTGGTACTACTCCTAGAAGTGAGTCCAAAGTTCGATGCACTTGAGTATTAGACTCGATGATGTGCCGAAAATGAACCTCTAAAAACAAAAATACATTTTCCTTTTCATATATGTACTTGTAATCTGACTTACTCCTACTCTTCTACTACCCAAACTAGCTTGTTGACTACTGGTTGTACTATATACTAGGAATCCAAGAGCAAGGGCTAGGTTACCAAGTAGATTCAGATAAGCGCCCATGGCCCAAGTCAATTTTGTTGGTGTGTTCCCATGTGAGGCTGAGGAGGGTTCCCTATTATGATTTCCTAATCAGGGGAGTTCCAAATGTTCTGGCTCCATGCCTTCTACATGAGCTCTAAATCCTTTACAAGCCATCTCTCTCCTCAATGCCATCCACTCTAGAATATCACGTTGCTTCTCTATCTCCCTCTCCCGTGCCTCATTATACTTGAGCCACCTTTCTTATCTTTTCCTATTTTCTCGCTAGGTCTACCATCTTTCACCAAACCTATTCCTACCCCGCTCATGGTGGGGTTTAGCTAGCCATCAATTATTCTTCCAAGTTCGGGGACCATTAATATTTTTATTGTTAGTGGAATGCCTTGAAAATAAGTTGCCCTTAGATAATGTAAAAATGGAACTCGGCTACCTGGGAAAGAATAAGTGGAAATTGAGTACTCCAAAATAGAGCTATTCAAAACACCATGGAACTAAGTATCCACAGTGCGCATCCAAATTAGATCAGCATCATAAAGGGCCTCGAAACTCTTCCTATGTCTAGACAAGCATTTGATACCTCCAATTCCTTTTATATGCATAAGAAACCAGCCACTCATACAGCTCTACCCGAAATATAGCAAAGAAGCTCTCATACAGACAATCATACAAATTCTACTCCACCCACATGCGTGTGTCAAACTTAGCTCCAGATTCGAACCTCGAGCGTACTCTTTTTTAGATTCTTTATCCACTCCTCAACACTTGCTAAGTTCAACTAAATGAAACATCCTGAAAATAGCTGAAAAAGAGGTCCCGGCAATGGAACCAATGATGCAGCCTAGAATCTACTATATGAAACCCAACAAAACCTAGGTGCATTGGCACATCACCCTGACCTAAGTTGAGTGTTCACCCAAATCATACAAAGGTACTAAGTCCCTCTTTAGCTTTTATTATGCAATATATTAGTGTGATGAAGATAGAGCATACATTCATAACCATAACTAAGCATAAACATTCCACAGAGCATATTCCCGATCTAGATCTTTAGATAATCATGAATTAAACAATAACCATAATGAAATCAGCCATACAAGAACCAATTATAGCCATGTTCAACACCATTATCCTTTCAATATATTCTATTAGATTAAGCATAGTAAACATAGAAGCTTCTTATATTAAAAATTATCACCATAAGTTATGTGCGCATTAGTTCCAAAGAAGATATCCCTAAAATAACTCGGTCTCAATATGTGTCGGTGTCTCGGTGTCTCTCTAAACTACACATTTCACTACTTATTTATAGGTGTGGGTACTATACCTTCACCACCTAAGCACTTCCCAAAATAGGTCGCATCTTTGAAAAAAGCGATGCACCTTTACAATAACATGCACACATGCAAGTGCACTAATAATCGACATCCTACAGTTAATTTTAAGAAGCAATCCTAATATTATCTTGAACTCATGCATGGCACTTATTAGATGATCATTCCCAAAATATCATTTTTGTGTCATGTAAGTCTCCATCCCAATGTGTTATTTGCATGTTACCTCCAAAATAGCTCGCATCCATTAAAATGGCTAAGTCCCTAATCAAACTAGTCCTAACATGCATTTCCTTTCCTACCCTTCCATGCCTTCAAGTGTGCCATGTTCCCATGTGCGAATCCAATATGTATCTTCTCCTTAGCATAGTATTATGTCTTCC
The DNA here is from genome assembly GCA_018340775.1 of Taxus wallichiana var. yunnanensis. Taxonomy (NCBI): domain Eukaryota; kingdom Viridiplantae; phylum Streptophyta; class Pinopsida; order Cupressales; family Taxaceae; genus Taxus; species Taxus wallichiana. The sequence continues at coordinate 154,802,942 of CM031235.1, read as the reverse complement.
TAGCACTTCATTTTTATGGAGTGAATTAAACCCTCATAAACCTCATTTGAGAGCAAGATGAAGAAATTTGTTTGGTAAGGTGCCCAAATGAATTTTTTTCTTATTTATGAATTTTTGAATGTGGATAATTCATGAGATAATATTTCCATGGTGTTTTTAGCTCATGAAACATGGTGGAATCCATAATAAAATAGCCATTTTGTGAAGAATTTGGTGTATAATATAATTTGTAAAGAAACCCATGTTCAAATTTTTGTTAATGTTTTTGAAGTCATCTAGGTTGGTCCTTTGTAGAAATGTGATGATATATGTGCATTTTCAATCCTACCGGTTGAGATTATTCTAAAGGAAAAACTAGTCAAGACTTACATGTGAAGGCTTGAAAGTGAATTACAAGTCCTCGAAAAGTGTTTCATGAATTTTTTGAGAATGAAAGTTCAATGGAAGTTTTGAATGCATACAAATCAAGACTAGCTTTTAGGCATTTTGAAACTAGTTTTTATCTCTACGAAATGTAAGTTTATTTGGCCCATATAGCTTTAGATGAATATTTTTGTTAGCATGATAAGTTGAATAAGGATGATTAACCTCTATAAAATTGATTTAGAAGCCATGAATGTATGATTGAGTTCATGAAAATTCTTTCTTTGTCGAGGTAAAAATTCTAAGTTTGAAATCATATTTGTTCTTGTCCAAGATCAATGTCTCATTTCATGAAAGGAGGTTATGGAAGTATTTCAGTTCCCTTGAATATGAAACTCAAATATTACATGACCTTATCCAAGGTTTGGAATTATACTACATAATGATTTCTTGAGAGCTTTTAAGATTATGTAGCCTACTTTGAAATGAAGAGATTGAATGAAGTAACCTTGTCCATGATATAATGTTACAAGAATCCTATAGAAGAATCTTATAGCTTGACATTGATTTTATAATCTGATTTGAATGGTTGAGCCCTACTTCATTGCACAAGACTTCATTTTTGAAGCATGTGCATCTAGTTGGGAACATGAGACTAAATGAAGTCCTAACAATGAAATGGCAAGATATGGAGATGATATGTGGAAAAAGGAGAGTTATGCAATGCATGTGCATTCGGAGGAAACTCGGTGTTTATTTTCTCGGGATTTTTATGAAAAAATTCTTACCAAAAGAAGGAATCAGATCCGTCATAACCGTTACATTTGAAGTCAAAATGTCGAGTTGAAAAAGGAGATACACATTTATATATTTATCTTCATTATCTTGAGTTCTTTCATGCTTGGTCAGAGGTAGTCAGGTTATGAAATTGAAATAAATTTTGATGTCAAGCTCAGATGCAATCATGACAACATGACAATTTATTTTAGGGTCATTTGATCTCCTTATACGAGTTAGAAATATGTGAAGCTGAAGTTTCTTTAGAAAATAAAGTGCAAAGGGTATGTGAGCATGTCTAATTTGATGATTTTAAAACATAAGAGTATGAGTATGTTGGTGTTGTTGATGAAAATTCCATTGGAGGTGCAATAATGGGTTTAAAATAAAAGAATGTGTCTAATGTACTAAGGATTGTAATTTTGGAGCAGATTGTAAACATGAAAGACTAGATCATAAGGAGTACTTGAGAAGATAATCATGATAACAATGTGTGTATGAGAGAGGCATTATGTTATATTGCTTGAAGTAGATGAATGAGAGTGAGAAGAGAAGAAGTTGAGCTAAAGAAGTGATCATAATCAGTTGTGGGAGACAACACAAGAAAAGTGATCAAAACAAGAGAAGAAGTCTAAGTGGATGCTTAACAATCGGGAGTTGAAGCTTCCTTGTAAGTGGCAGCTTACAAAAGATCAAGTTGAAGCTTGGTTGAATTGTTGGAGTTGAAGCTTCCATGCAAGTTGAAGCTTGTTAAAGGTCAAGTGGCATTTTGACTAAATTTTGGAGTTGTAGCTCCAAGTTGAGTGGATGCTCAACATGAAATCATTGTAACAATTACAAGACATTTGTGTCCAAGCTAGTTCTTTGGTTTCAGTGGGTTTTTCTCCCTTGAAGGGTTTCCCACATTAAATAATGTCTCTGTATATTATCTTTTGTTTTTTAATTGTGTATGATTTTGTGTTCTCATCATAACAAGGTTAAGGAAATTGAATTGTATGTAAAAATTTAATAAGCACTGATTCACCCCTCTCTCAGTGCCTATAATTTCCAACACATCATAAGCAAAAATTTTCTTCATTATATATACAACCTTCTTCTTCATTATCATAAGAAGAAATTTTGAATTATCTTCTTTGAAAGAATTGGTCCGGAATGATGGTTGATCAAATATTTTTATTTCTTGGAAACCATATTATTCTTCTTCACTTTCACTCATTGGTACTTCACTTCAATATGGAAATTTCTTCATTGTGTTACTAGAAATGAACATGGCACAGATTCATTCCTTGACACAATCGCCTTCAAAAATTGATTTTCCTTTGAAATTTTATTTTTTATTTTTTATAATATATACTTTTTCTATTGTATAGAGATCTTTTTGGGTTGATAAGGGAAAATATCTCCCTAATAGAGTCGCCAAAAATTGTTGGTTGGAAAATTTGTTGATATGGAAAATTAGGTGTCTCCACCAACGTTCACGGGGCTATGCCCCTTTGCATTGAATGGTACAGCTCTCATTATTGAATGATAACTAATATATTCCTACCTAAGTGTTATGGGTTGGCCAAATAGGCTAGGGATCACACATGAACACTCCACTTGAACTGTGGCAAATTACTTGTACGACAGGTACAAGGGAGGAAATTATAGGCTTAAGGGGTGAAGGAGAGAAATTAGAAGTGGAAGCTTATTATTATGAGTAGGAAAATCGTGGATTTCACACCAAATAACCAGATTAGTTAAACATTCAATATAGAGGAAAGCAACAATGAAGTTATCTAGTGAGAAGAACAAACCCAGACACAAAGTTCTTAGATTCATTTATCAAAGATACAAAGCTCTTCCTAGATCACTATGCTTGCAAAGTGCATAAGAGAGAAATAGAAGAAACATAGGAAAAGGATAATGGAATAAATGTAGCTTTTATTTCATGTGCATTGATGACATAAAGTCCAACAACAAAATCCACAATTGCTACAACATAGATGTTATCAAAATCTAGCATTTTCAAGCCCTCTTGGAATGGATAATCCATCCCAATTTATAGCAATTTGAATTCACCTCTCATCTCCCCCACATGAATCTTCACATTCCAATTCCTCTAGTGACCTTTCATTTTCCATTAGAAGAGACAAATTAATTATTTCCCTTATAACTTCAAGAAATTAATTTTACAATTTTGAAAATATGTCACTTAAGTGAATAGGACAAAATACAATGATTACGCTTAATGAAGAATTAGAAATGGGAGAGAGGGATAAAGAGAGAAGGAGGGAGGAGATGAATAAAATCCACTCCTTGTGATGATCCAATATAATGCCTTGATGCATTCATGAACTCGAATGAAGAACTCTAACCCTCTATATTGAAATAATCCTCCTCCTAAATGGTGAACACTTGCAGCCTTGAACTCTTTTGCACCATGAGAAACCTCCTTTTGAATGATAAAAATTATAGCCCATCAGGTATATTGAGTAAAGAAGTTATAATCACTTTATCACTAAACCATTGTAGACAATGAAGTATTTACACACACACATAAACAAACCATGAAAATGTTTCTCTCCTTTTTGACCAATAATGCATATGAATGAGGGCTTGAAACAACTTGCTTGTAAAATGCAACCATGATCATTCTTCACAATGATGATGTTGAAGATGAAAATTTGACCACTGATGACCCTCCACAATAATAAATTGACTAAGAGCTCTGATGAATACCATTTTGAACACCTTGCCTCTTTTGAAAATCCTTGAAATGATGAACCTTTGCCACACTACTAAAACACCTTTAGAAAAGGAGTGATGAGCACTTGAGAAGTGGACCACTGAGAATATAGAAATATGAATCTCCTAATTAAGAAATTCCCGATATTTGAGACATACATCTTTATGATCAACCATTCACATGGGAGAAATTGGATGTACTTTGTTCACCCAACCATGATCATTGATTCTGCCACTACGGGAGCACTGATGATGAGTGAAGCATGAGACAAAATCCTTCTGATTCTAGAGTGGGGAAAGGAGAATGAGACCAAAATCAATTTCATCCACTAATTTACCATGCATTCCATGTGAAATTAATTGAAAGGGCCTTCAGTACAAAACTGACAATTTTCTCGTTTTGACACTCTTCGCTCACTACATTAGGGAATGCGGGAATTGACTTGAAAACAAAGAGAGAAGCTCCCATGAGTGTTGATACCATCATATGATTATTGAAGGATTTAAATGTGACCACTTTTAGCTCATTTCACCCATTTACTATTTTTATAATATTCACCATTATGATCTCATTTAGCCAATTTTTGCCATTTTTGTCAATTTTGAGTGTCTTGATCATGAGGGAATGAAATAGGGAGTGTGAATGCACATTTTATCTCAAACTTACTATTTTTAGTAGGTGATCCCATAGAGACTTACTAAAAATATAAATTTGCCTTCCTGATGTCATATTCGAATCAAACCACTTGTATAAGTTTGCATAATTCATTTCGAAGCTTTACTCCAATTATCACATGATTTCGCCTTTGGAACCTGGGAAGTGAAACATTACCTCAATGCCCTTTTTTTTGTGTTATGGAAGCCATTAATGTATTCTCTAATATTTTTGTAAGGTGTTCTTTCCCACATCGAATTGTGATGAAATTGGATTCACTGGAATAGGTTTTTTTATGAACTCGTGTTCAAATTTTTATCTCGATCCGTTTGCCGAAATGATGAGAAATCAAAGGAAAGAAAGCTAGTGCATAAAATGATGGTCATTATACCATTAAAAATATATGAAATCATTCAATATGTTGTCACTTTCTCCTTGAATGCATTTGGAAAAGAGGAATTTTGCAAAAAATCTCACCTCAATTGTGACATATGAATTTTTCTTCGATCTAGGGCATGGAGTCATTCTGCTAAAAACATGAACATGGAGCTTTAGAAAATTGAAAATTTTATGAAATAAGTTTCCACTATGATCATGAAAACATGGAGGGAGGAATGGAGGAAGGAAAATGGAAGAGAAAAATATGTAAAAATTTCGGCAGAGTTACGGGTGGATTTTTAGCAAATGGAGGAAGATCTTCAAAAATGCTTTCTTTCCGGTTTTTTTAGCTTTATGGGGAGATGTGAATTTTTTGTCCTCCTTTTCCCCTTGGAAAAGGGATGAAGGGGACACAAAAATGTGCACTAGCACTATGAGTACAAGTGGCATACATGTGATTAAACTAAAATGTAATATCCAAACCTAATATAATGTTATGCAAATATGTAAATAATAGCTAAATAAATAAAGGAAATGACCCAAGAAAACTAATCTAGAAAATATGAAACCCTAATGCACAAGAAGGGTTAATAAAATCCTTAGATTATTTTTCAATGTCGCGAGACTCTGTGTTGCAAAGATAGCCCAGTGAACATGAGGAGGAAACAACCACACAAAAGCTTGAGAAAGTACATATCTAAGCTATCTGACTAGACTGGGGCACCTAGAAAGGGATAGGGGTGCCCACGAGCACCCCTGGTCTAAGGAAATTACCAAAAACCTCCTCCGGAGTGTCATCATATGTTTTCCTATGTTCACTTCTGTAGCACTAATGTCATTGGAACCGGGTCGAATGTCATTGTAAGACCTGCAATAAAGAATCACCTACAAAACCCCAGACAAAGCATCAAAACCCTAAAAAAATAAAGATGCATATGAATGGGTTGGACTCTCCTCAGTGGCCACAACGGTGTACTTACTAAGTCTAGTCAAAAAATCATGCACTTTAGACATTATTTATCCCAATTTCATACTACTATTTAGAATATTCTTGAGTGAAGAAAGTACTAATTAACCCCCATCTTTTGGCCATATTATTTTATTTTATTTCTTCATTCCCAACCTTTTACATCCATATGCCAAGTTTGTTTCATTCATTTTTCATTATTTTAGCCTTGATTGTGGCACTTAGGCCAGTACTAGGGCGCCCATAGGCACCCTAGTCCCACCATAGGTGCCCTGATTCTTCTTGAACTTTCCTACCACTTTTTGGGCTCTTTCTAGCTGTTTGAGATATTTATATTTTTTGTGGTCATCTACTTCAAGGTTAATTGTGAAATTAGATCAAGATAACCCAATCAATATAAAGTTATAAGACCATAATGAGGGACCTAGCACTAATCATTACTATCATCCATCTAGAGTTGTATCCAGTTATTACATTAGAGATCACTTGCATCACATAGCTCCATCATCAAGGCACAAGGCTAGGACATCTGCATCACACTTCATAGGGGGATGGATTCTATTATATTCCATGCACACATCCTATTACATTTTTTTACATTCAGTTAGTGTTCTCTACTTCAAAAATTGTGGATCGACACAAAAGCGCCTAGGGCACATTATGTACACATTCACCGTAACTACATTTGGGTCCGAAATGTAGTGTAGTGTTTAGTTAATAAGCCCACTATTGTGGAAGATGAGGTCAGTCGACCAATTCATTTGCATCTTTATTTTTAGGTTTTGATACATATTTTCATCTTTTGTAGGTCTTTACGGCATCTTGGATTATCAGCAACACTAAGTCCAAAACATTGAATGATGCGAAAGACAATGAGGGTTTTAGACCATATTCTAAACCAGTGAAGATCAGTTTTAGAGATTTTACATAGACCAAATCACCCAGTTTGTATACTGAATGCCCACATGTGCCCCATTCCCTTCCCAGGTGCTCTAGTCTAGGGAATCATTCTAGATCCATCCTTTTTGAAGCTTCTACACAGTCATCCCTACTTCTAGATTCTCCAGTCATCTCTGTGACACAATCCCATGAGCATCTTCTATTAAACTGATTTATTTCCTCTTCTCTCTTACACATTAGGGTTAGCATTTACTTTTTCATATTTGTTTGGTCACTTTATATACTTATTTACCACAATCATTTAGTTTATTTATATTTTTTCAAAGCTTGGATTAACTATCCCCACACGCTACATATTAGTTAATTTTAGTTATCATTTTGGTGAACCCCACTCGATCATTCACACTTCTAGCTCCTTCATTCATTGCTTTCTTTCATCTTTCTTTCATCCATTATCCTAGCTTTGGCTCATCATGAACATCTCTATTCACACTTATCTATAAAATCACCCTGATTATATCAATAAGCTTAAGAAGTACTTGTCTACCACTTACATTCCCCCTCATACTTCACCTGATTATGTATACCATAAGTTCACTTTGGCTTTATCCCTTAATGAGGATCAAATAACTTTCACAATAGATGACCTACCTCCTCAAGCAATACTACAACATGACCCTCCCTTGTATATCCAAGTTTGTATTAACACGGTTGGAGTCAAGCGTGCTTTAGTCAATAATGGATCTAGCCTTAACATTTGTAACATCACTTTCCTTTAACATATAGGAATGTCAAAATCATCTTTATCCCCTTCTTACATCTCTATTCATGGCTTTGATAACATCCCCAAGTGTGTTTTAGGTATTGTTAATTTATCGGTCATTATTGGTCCATATACAATTGATATCCCATGTCATGTAATGCCTAATGACCTTAATTATAATATTCTCCTTCGAAGACCTTAGATCCATGTTATGCATGTGGTCCCCTCTACACTACATACATGGCTTAAATTTCGGCATCAAGGCACTATTTATAATGTGTCACTGATCCATCAACTTTTGAGTATTGTAATTTTGTTGAACAAGCTACTAATATCCCGACCTCCTCTGATTTTACTCATTAATTTTCTCTTTATGGCTAAGGGTATGAATATCTCCTCTGCTTTGGCTCATTTGATACACAGATAGATCAATAAAAACATAAAATCACAGAGCTTTGGGAATTCCCCACGCGGTAACATAATTTTGGGTTAGGTATCAACCTCCTTCTCCACCTCCCATGGATACTTATACCACTTTCATGTTCCTTCACTTCCCTTGCTGCATCGAAACTCATTAGTGATGATACATCTACTCTTTGGGATACCCTTGATAATTTTTCTATTGATAATGCACTACTTGATTACATGGGTGCTTATGATCATCTTCCCTCTTTCCACCATAAGTGGCATCATCCTTTATCCCTCACTAATGTGGTTTACCTGGGGAATATGATGTCACCACTGATAACACCGATCCACCTGACACTATTCCTACTAATCCATATATTGAGGATCATTCATCCCTTCTAAATGAAGAAACAATACAAAATTTATGCACATCTGAACATCCACGCATAGTTTTTCTAGTTGCCTCTCTCACCCCTACTGAACAAAAGGATATCAAACAATTCCTTCATGATTTATCTGATATTTTTGCATGGGATTATAGTGATATGTTAGGTATTGATACATTCAATTTAATGCATAATATTTTCCTCAACCTAGGTGCCAAACCTATCCAACAAAAATCCGTAAAATGCACCCTAAGGTAGCCCTCTTAGTCAAAGAATAAATTCAAAAACTTCTAGACGCATTCACGTTGTCGACTATCCCAAAGGGGTGTCTAATATTTTTACCGATGATGAAACCTGATGGTTGGGTTCATTATTGCACTAAATTTTGTGATTTAAACAAATCTTTCCCTAAGGATATTTTTCCTTTGCCACACATCGACACTATTGTTGATTCTACATCCGGATATGATATCCTTTCTTTCATGGATGGATTTTTGGGTTACAATAAAATCAAGATCAATCCAACTAACCAAGAAAAACTTCCTTTACCACACTATGGGGTACATTTTTTACACACTCATGCCATTCGACCTTAAAAACATTGGAGCTACTTACCAATGGGCAATATCACATATATTCCACGACTACATTCACAAGATCATCAAAGATTATGTAGACAACATCTTATCAAATTCTCGGCAATGGTCCTCCCATGTGAAGGACCTTCGAATATTATTTGAATGATTACGACAATATCATGTCCACTTGAATCCTAAAAATGTGTTTTTGGGGTCACAACAGGTAAACTTATTGGATATATTATCTCCCAACATGGCATTGATATTGATCCTAACAAAATCAAGGCCATTATCAATATGCCTCCACCCAAAAACTTACATCAGTTATGATTGCTACAGGGTAAAATTCAAGCTATTTGACGATTCATTGCACAACTTGCTAATAAAACTCAACCGTTGACATGACTCATAAATAAATATACCAATTTTTTTGGTATGAGAAATGTCAACAAGCCTTGGAAGATATCAAATCTTACTTGTTAAATTTGCATGTCCTAGTTCCACCCTTAGTCAATCGACCTTTCTTGTTGTATATCTCTACTTACGTTTCACGCTTTAGGAGCTTTATTGGCACAACATGATGATTCTCAACATGAAAGAGCCATATATTATATCATTCATACTCTACTCTCTTATGAATGTAACTATAACTACATTGAAAAATTGTGCCTCGGTCTTGTCTTCATTGCAAACAAATTGCGACACTATCTTCTTAACAATGAGGTACATATTATAACCAAAGTTGACCCATTACATTACCTCCTCTCCCACACACATCTATCAGGATGTTTGGCACATTGGGTCATGCTCCTCACAGAATTTGATTTTAATTTCCTACCACAAAAATCAATCAAAGGACAAGTTATCACCAATCAACTAGCCGCAACACCCCTCTCGGATGCATCACCTATTTTTGACTCCTTTCGTGATGATTTCACTGCCTATACCATTGAGCCGCATACATGGAAAATGTACTTTGATGGCTCTCATTTTCGATCTAGCACTGGGGCTGGGATAGTCTTCATTACCCCACATGGTGACCCACTCCCCTTCACATATCGGTTAGGGTTTTCTTGTACAAACAACATTGTTGAGTACGAAGCTCTCATCTTAGGCTTGCTTACCACTCAAAATCTCCTCATTCGTAACTTATGCATACATGGTGATTCTAATTAGTCATCAATCAGGTTAATGATACATATAATACAAAGGAGGAGCATCTCATTCCTTATAACACCCTTATAAAGGATCTTTTAGCTACTTTTGAGTCCTACTCCATTTCTACTATTCCTCACAAAGATAATCGTCATGTAGATGCTATGGCTAGTGTCATGTCGCTCATCCCATAAGATGTCACCGATGACCAAGCTACTTTTATAATTATTCACTTACGACATCCCTCTATCTCTAAATTACCTCTTGTAACTTGCGTTATCATGTGCAGCCATGACAACGTTGAATGGTTCACACCTATTTATAATTACTTATATAAGAAAACTATCCCACGATACCCTACAACCTCATGAAGCTCTCCGGTTACATCATGAGGTTACTCGTTATGTTATTGTTGGGACTGAATTATTCAAACATGTTATCGATGGTCATCTTCTTCATTTCCTTTTACTTATAGATATTCCCACAACCATCTCCCAAATTCATGATAGCATATGTGGTGGTCACTTCTTGGGTAAAGCTATGTCACAAAAAATTTATGCCAAGGATATTATTGGCCTACAATGGAACAATATTTCCTCAAATATGCTACTCATTGCAAAAAATTCCAAAAACATGGTAATCTCCATCATGCACCTGCATATGACCTCCACCCATTGCGCCTACTTGGCCTTTCTCCCTTTGGGGATTTGACCTCATTGGTATGATCAACCCTGAATCTACCGATGGCCATAAATTCATTATTACAACTACCGAGTACTTTACTAAGTGGGTTGAAGCGGATCCCCTACAAATGTTTACTAGTGTAGATATTTGTAAATTTCACAACACATATTATCACATGTTTTGGTGTGCCTTCTACTATAATCGTTGATAATGGATCTTCCTTCAAAAATAAGGATGTTAAAAAAATTTGCTAAATTAAAAATAAAACAATCATTCTCCACACCTTATTATCCACAAGGCAATGGCCAAGTTGAGGCCACCAACAAAACTATTGTCAAGATCTTATGCAATACTGTTGACTCAAGTGGTACTGATTGGCATAACCAACTATTCTACGCACTATGGGCTTATCGTACTAGCATTCGCACACCTACCAACGCTACTCCTTTTTCCTTGGTTTATGGTGCTGAGGTTGTTATCCCACTTGAACTTGAGATACCATCCTTGCAGATCTCTCTCAAAGGAATCCTTAAAGACAATGAATATCATGAAAACCGGTTACATGAACTAGAAATTTTGGACTTGCATCATGTCCAACAACTTGAACATCTTCGCACATACCAATATCGCATCGCTCATGCCTACAACCAAAAAATCACTCTCAAGAGTTCAACATTAGTGACCTCATCTTGAAGGAAAATAAAAAATACAAATGTTGAGGCCCCTCTAAAAGGAAAATTTAAGCCCCATCGGCTTGGTTCGTACATTATCACTAATAAACTTGGTGGTGGGGTATATCACCTTACCACCCTTTTAGGTAAACCACTCAAAAATCCACTCAACATAATGCATCTTAATAAATAATATGCTTAGATTACCACTATTCGACCATTACCTAATGACACACTCTTATGCTTTGGTTCACACTTGACTATTGAGGGCTTACTACACATGAACCCCACATACTACAAACTAGGTACTATACATTGCATTTATTCATACACTACACATCATACACCATACATTCTATATTTATTCTACAACATTTGGAAATTTATACATTTATACATCATAACATTACATTGGTCATCATTTTGCATTCATTTTTATGCTTCTAGCATCATACATATTACATTACTCATCTATCTACATACATTACATGTCACTCTATACATTACACCTTACACATTCTACACATCTTGCATTTACATTTGGACATTCTACTCATCACATGGTCATCACTTATACTATATCATCTTCTACTCGCTGCGCTCATTACCCGATGGCGCACTCTCTTATAGTTCATTCTTGATGCTAAGGGGGAAAACAAAATGAACCTCATTCCATAAATTTCCATTCACTTGGGGGCATGTGGCTCCTATCACTCCATTTTATCCATCAACGGTATACTACATATTATGGTTGTTCTTGCTTATTTTTGCTTGTTCATGATCACTTTATTACACATGTTAGTTATCTTACTTGTATGTCATTTATCTATATCATCCACACATGCGTGTTCATGTCTTTTTCTAGTTGTGATCACAGATACAGGTCTCTTGCATGTAGTATGGATGCTCACCTTCTACCCTTCCTACACTGGTTGTTGAGGGCTTCCACATTCATCTCTCATAGGTGATATTGTTTCATTTTGTACTTAACACTTTACATTAATTAGTTATACACGCTTTTGACATACTAGTATCTTTATAACATGCTAACGGGTGCTTCATGTGCAACATTTTTATGTAAGGATATTTAATTCCATACTTGTTTGTTATATTGTCTACCTTTGTTTTCTTCTTGTATGTGAGTTTTTCCTATGTTTTGTGTGCACACTTGTATTTGTTTGTGGCCATGATGGCCTTGCATGTTTTGTGACATCATCAATGATGTCCAATGTTTACATCATGCTTTGTGTGGCTTATTTTGTCTTCGACATGTTTAATTTACTTGGTATCTTATACATTTTTTCTATATGTATGTTTGTTCATACTAACACTTGTCTTTAGCTAGCCTCTTGTTTGTGCACGCTTTGGTCTCTACCAAGTGCATTCATTTCCCCTAACAGGGAAGAGTTACAAAGCTTGTGTGGTTGGTCCTCTTTTGGGGCTACATTCTCCTATCAGTGACATCACATGCTCCCCTAAAGATGGGGGACTCATTTGGGGTTTTACATACTTCATATCACTTCTACACTTGTTTTAGTTCGGTGTAGTTTCTATCCTTGGAATTATGGGTTACATACGGTGAGTGGGTTCGAGAAGTATACAAACCTCATACACAGTGGATTTTATAGGACATGGCATCCTTAGCATTTTTGGAATCGATTACAGTGCTCGAGGTTACAGTGGGTGTGCCTTCCTACACTACTTCAGCCAATAGTGTTGGATCACCCAAAAAAATAGGACATACAAATATCTCTTCACACACATTCAAGGAAATAGTTATAGCTTTGAGGATATAGTGGAATTCCTCCCTACACTACTTTGGCCTATGGCATCGGATCGCCAAAAAATCTTGACATAATAGGGTATCCTTTTACACTCTCTTTCTCAATATGGATCAAGTGCACATGTTCCATTTACACTTTTTCATTTTGTGTACTTTACATTTACATATTTTTACATGTGTCTTTTACATTCCATTTTTACACATACATACATATTTGACTACTTAAACATTTTCTCCTTGTAAGTCTAGCCATATGAGAAAAAAACAAGCAAATGGGGGCAACAATAACAAACATTGTCAACAACAAACACTTTGCAACATCACATACACTATACTAACCATTCGGGTGCATCACATACATCAGCATTTATACACACGTTTCCACCCTAGGTTCACTCTCATCACTTTTTTGTGCATTTTTCATCTTTAGTTTCCACACTCCTCCATCTTTTTTTCATTCCATGCTTTGTCTAGTCCATTGGAACATTTTCTACTACAATCTTCATGGACATCAGGTATGCATTTCTATCTACTTTATGTTACCGATCTTTCTGCTCACTAGCATAAAGTGGGGGAACATGTAATCACAAAATCATGCACTTCGGATATTATTTATCCCGATTTCATACCTTGAGTGAAGAAATTATTAATTAATTTGCATCTTATGGCCATATTTATTTTTATTTCATCATTCCCGACCTTTTACATCCATATTCCTAGTTTTTTTTGTCATTTTCCATTATTTTATCCTCAAATGGGGCCCTAGGAAAGTACTTGGGGTGCCCTAGTCCCACTACGGGTTCCCCGATCCTTCTTGAACTTTCTCGCCACTTTTTGGGCTCTTTCTAGCCGTTTGAGATCTTCATCTTTTTGGTGTTCATCCATTTCGGGGTTAATTATGAAATTAGATCAAGAGAACTCTATAAATATAAATATATCCGACCATAATACGGAAACTAGCACTAGTCATTACTATCATCCACCTAAAGTTGTATCCATCTATTACATTGGAGATCACTTGCATCCACATAGCTCCACCATCAAGGTATAATGCTAGGAAATTTGCATCACCCTTCGTAAGGGGATCCTTTTATATTCCGTGCACATGTACTATTACATTTTCTACATTTAGTTATTTCTCACTACTTCACAAAGTGTGACTAGCACAAGAGCACCTAGGGCACATTATGCACACACTCACCAGAACTACATTTGGATTTGAAATGTAGTGCATTGCTTAGTTAGTAATCCCACTATTGTGGCAACTGAGGTCATTCCAACCCATTCATTTGCATCTTTTTTTTAGGGTTTTGATACTTATTTTGGTCTTTTGCGGGTTTATACGCCATCTTGTATTATCGATAACACTCGTTGTAGGACATCGAATATGATGCAAAGATAGCAAGGATTTTGGACTATCTTCCAAATCGGTGAAGATTGATTTTAGATATTTTACACAAACCATGGTTCCAAGTTTTAATACGAGAGCACCCCAGTGCACCGATCCCTTCCCAAGCGCTACACTCTAGGAAATCAGTCCAGATCCATCCTTTTCAGAGCTTCTACATGGTCTTTCCTACTTCTATATTCTCTAGTCATCTCTGTGACATATTCTCATGAGCATCTTCTATTTAGTTGAGTTCTTTCCTCTTTTCTCTTACACATTAGGGTTAGCATTTTATTTTGCATAGTTGTTTGGTCACTTTATATACTTCTTTATTGCATTCATTTAGTTTATTTACATTTTTCATAGCTTAGATTAACTATCCCCACATACTACATATTAGTTAATTTTAGTTAATTACAAGCATTACACTACACCTTAGACCCAATGTAGTTATAGGTGTGTGTGTGTGTGTGCAAAATTGTGCCTTAGGTTATTGTTATCACCGAATCACAGCACCCCTGTGTTTATACAAGTGCATATACTTGAACTCACAGTGTGATTGGATAACATGGGTACTATCTCCAAGTTGTGGGACTTGCTACTTGAGATAGACCTCCAAGAGAAAGCTGGTTCTTGCTCCTAAACTACCTGCCACAATCTACTCTAATGCAGGGAAACTAACTATTCTAATCTAAATTTCCAAGGGACCAGAGAAAGAGAATGCATAAAATGAAAGCCTACACTAAAGTGGTGATACACCAGAAAAGGAGGGTGTGAGAGTAGTCTCCAAATGTGTGAAATACAGAGGCAAAGTGCACACTAGAAGAGGTGATGACAGTTCTCCATAATCTAGCAAAATGCATTCACAGCAATATTCCAAGCACACACAATGATAATGAATTCCTGCAAGAACATAATAATAGACACAATATTCTTGTAGAAAGATAAAAGGGGCAAGAAGAATGCAAGAAAACACAGCAGGGGAAGATACATCCACAAACTTGTATTTTATTGCTTCCTGGTATGCACAGTTCAGTCTATTACAAGATAAGGGCCTGGATCACCATGCAAGGAGTCCACTACAAGGGCTTGCAACACACTAGCTTCACAAAGAAATTTTGGCAGAGCTTTGCTACCCAAAAACTCTCTCCTTTACAATGAGCCCAACACTCCAATTTATAGAAAAAATGAGAAGGAGAAGAGAAGGGAAAATGGAAATCCCAAAATCTGTCCTTCAACCACCTGTAAGAGGCATTAAATTGAGTGAAATGATTATATATTACTTGCAAAAGGCTCCCCATACTGTCCCATGTGCTGCAGCAGAGAAAGAATGATGACCATGCCTCTTAATTGCACTCCCAGCTACCAAATAAAACACTGTTCTGAACCCGGCCACATTTTCTTAAAAATCTCAATCAATTTCTAATCAAATCTAGAATTTCTTGATTTCTGTGCATTGGTCTCGGAACCAAAATTCCAATGGTACCAATTTTGTGTGATTTCATTGAGAAATACAAAAGTTATGGCCTTCTGAGTGCGGGCAGCTATTTTGGGCCTGGCAGGCATTTTCTGTCATTTGACGGGAATGAGCATTAACTGACTGGAGCCGAATATATTTATCTTATTTAAATATATATACCATCATAAAAATAAGAAATCCAGTTTTTTTGGCGTAGAGGATGTCGTGCTCATTCCAGAAAGTCCAATTTTATGAAAATCGGAGCTCGGAGTCAAAAGTTATGGCCGTTTGAAGTTTCCGGACCAAACGTTGACTTTTCTTCCTTGCTGTCGGCCGCTTCGGCTTTCCGCGTCCCACGCGTCCCTTTGGCCCGGATGTCCCAGTACGAAAGTCCCCTGTTTTGGCTGAACCGGCTGGTTCGCGTCCGCCGCGTACTCTTGTCCCGCTTGTCCCGGACTGTTTGGGACAAATTTTTCCGATTCGCCTTCGGTTCGCCGGTTCGCGTACTTTGTCCCAACTGTCCCGGTGCGAAAGTTCTCATTTCGGCCGATCCGGCCAGTTCACGTACTTCACGTACCTTCGGCCCAACTGTTCCGGGCTGCCTTAAGTCTTTTCGGCCGACTTGCGTCCTCCGCGTACTAATTGCCCAGATGTCCCAGACTGCCTATTTCAACAGTTAGTCAATTTTTTCCACTTTTCGGCCAGTTCGGATTTCCGCGTCCCACGCGTCCTTTTGGCCCGGATGTCCCAAATGCTACGCAGACCGCCTGGCGGCCTTTCGGCCGGTTCGCGTCCAGATGTCCCTCATGTCCCGACTATTGCGAGGACTAGGACTTAGCCATTTTTCATGATTTTTTCTGGCCCGAGCTTGTTTTCTGTAATTTTTTCACCTTTTCTCAGAACTTGCTCTCTTCTTCTTGGACAGGGGAGTTAGAAAAAATCTGAGGGGACCCTAGAAACATGAATTTTTGCCCTGACTCAATCTATTTGCCTGGGACTTGAGAATTTAATGCATGTTATCAAATTTACCTTGAGGGTGAATTTGGATAATGATTACACTTATGCTAGTGGAAATTTTTCAAGTAGTGAACAAGTAACTATATGTAGATTGTAATAAATGTGTGCATGGAAATAATAGACTCCTCTCCTGTGAAGTGTGATATAGATGAACCACTTTATGTCCCTTGTGATTGAGCTAGATGGATGCAAATGTAGCTTTAGTTTCCTTTGATGGATGTAACTCTAGATGGTGATAGTAGTTGCTTAGTGTTTGGTCCCTCATTATGGTCACATAAATTTTTATTTATATGGTTCTCTTTTTTAAATTTCATAATTAGCCCGAAAAGGCCAACCACCAAAAATATAAAAATCTCAAATGGGTAGAAATTTCTCAAAATGTGAGAATAAAGTGAAAAGAGGAGCAGGATGCCCCATAGGGGACCAAGACGCACTGGGCACCGCATTCCTAGCTAGGCTCCCGAGTTAGAAACAGGAAAAACATAGAATGAAAATACAGATCGGGAAATTGTAGGTGTAAGATTGAAAATACGATAGCAAGCAATATAAAAATGGCCAAAGACATGGGTTAATTATTACTCTTTTCACTCAAGAACCATATGAATAGTAGTATGAGACAGGACTAAATAATGACTCTAAGTGCGTGATTTAGTGACTATATTTTCCCCACTTTATGGTGGGGGAGAAATATCAGTAACATAAAATAGATAGATATGTCTACCTAATAATCCATGTAGAGTAATGTAACAAACGTTTCGTAGGACTAGAAAAATCATGTAGTGACAAAAATATGGAGCATGGAGACTAAAGATGTAAAAGTGTAAAAAGTGATGAAAGTGAACCTAGGGAAAAAGCATGTGTGTAGATGTCAATGTGTGTAGTGTACCTACATGGTTAGTATCGTATGTGTGATATATTTTCCATGTGTGTGTTATTGTCTTTGTTGATTGGTTTCTTCCTAAATGGAAAGACCTATAAAAGAGAAGACAATCAAGTATTCAAATACATATGTATATAGTAAAAGGATTATAGAAGAAAGAATGAAAATGAAAAACAATGTGTGCACTTTGATCCGTCATGAGAAAAACATTGTAGAAAGGATATCTTGTAACCGTCAGTGAAGTGTAAGTTTTTTGGGTGATCTCATGCCACTGGTTAAAGAAGTGTAGGGAGAAAGTTTTGTTATTCTCCAAATTGTAACTACTTCCTAAGACTCGGTGAAGATCTTTGTCTTTGTATGGTTTTTGGGTGATCTCACGCCACTAGTCAAGAATTTTAGGAATAGACTCAAATGTTCATCCAACTGAATCGCTCCATAGAATGTTAAGGACAGTCTACCCTATAAAAGCCACTATGTGTGGGGTTTGTACACATCAGTCGAACTCACTCATTGTACTAAACTATAGACCGAACTATATTGGTAATGTGTGTAAACTCGCATGATGCCCCCTCTTTGGGGGTGTATGCGACATTGTAGATATGATACGGCGGCCCCAAAAGAGGACCAAACACGTAATGAAACTCTTCCCCTGCATGGGGAAGGGAATGTGTTTGGTAAAGACCAAGGAACACATAAATAAGTGGCTAGAAAATAAGTGTTAGTATGAACAAACATGCATGTAGAGAACAAGTATAAGCCAAACAAACAATGTATAAGCTAGAACATGATCGAGACAATGTAAACACCCAAGAAGACAATCATAGACCACAAAAAGTAGGTTACAAACATGGGACACCACTCATGGTGTTGCAAGACACTCAAGGCTATAGTGGTCGCAAATAAACAAGTATGCACACAAAACAAAGGGAAAATCCCACAAATAATAACAAGAAATAGTAAACAAATAAAAAATTATGGAAGCAAATATCCATGCATAAAAAAATTTACACATGAAGTACTGTTAGCATGTTATAAAGATAGAAATTATGTCAAAACATGTATAACATGATAATGAAAATTGCTAAGTATAAAATGAAACAATAACACTTATAGTATGTGAATGTGGATACCCCTAGTAGCTATTGTGGGATTTGGTAGTAGCCAAGCATCCATGCTACATGTACGAGACCTATATATGTTATTGCAACTAGATAAGGATGCGAAGACACATGTGTGTATGGTAAAGATAATGACATGTAAGAGATATATCTAGCATGTGTAGTAAAGCGAACATATATAAATAAATATAAGCAAGATTAAATGCAACCATAAAATGTAGTATGTTGTTAATGGATGGAATGGAATGCAAAATGGATGATATGAGTCACATTTCCCCCAAGTGAATGGAATTTTATGTAGTGAGGTTCATTTAGTATGCCCCCTCAATAGTCAAGAATGAACCAAAAATGAGAGTGTGTCATCAGGAAATGGTCGAACTCTGTGTTGTGTGTAACACATTATGATGATTATGTGGTGATGAGATGTGACATAATGATGACATGTGCATGACTCTATAGCCTAAGTGTATATCACAATAAGATGAATAGAAAGGAGGTGGTGATTTAGCCTAAAGTGTATACCACTAAACAATGTAAGTGAATGTGATGATGTAGCCAATCACGAGATGGTGCTAGAAGAAGTGACCCTATAGCCTAAAGCGTATATCACTAATCCTAGGAATGTCGCATGAGAGAAATATTGCATAATGAACGTGTGAGTGTGATGTGGTACATTTTTGTTGTATACCCTTAATGAGTCCAAGATGGGACCGTGAGACTAGAGTGCGTCATCGGGTAGTGAGTGCATCGTGTAAAAGAGAATATGCAAAATGTGTAATGTGCGTAGTAGGATGTATGGTATGTAATGTTATATGTGTAGATTAACTAAGGTGTGTAGATATATAGGAGATGTAATAAGTAAGGTGTAGAATGTAAAATGTAAGATGACATGTATGATGTGTGCAAATGTGTAATATGTAGTGGCGATGGTGTAGTATGTGAGACCGAGTAGAATGTGTATAATGTATGTAAGACAAGATGTAGGATGAAAAGTGTAGAATGTATGAAGACATGCAATGTCTATAGTGCAATGTGTGGGGTTCATGTGTATAGAATGCCCTCAATAGTCAAGTGTGAACCGAAGCACAAGAGTTTTTCAGGGAAATGGTTGACACTAATATGAGTATGATGAATGTGCAATGCGAGGAGGATGCAAAATGTGTATGCTAGAATTATGTTATGTTGTGATGCACGTTAATGAATATGTTTGGGGGTGTAAATTCTATGCCCCCATGTATGGAAGATGAAGAATCCATCATGTAATGTCATCTAATAGATTGTCAGTTTCAGGTTAAAAGTCAAATGGATAAGCATTAGAGACCTGATAAGCAATGGTGTCATGTTGATCATGTAATGAGCCATTAAGACACAATTTGTACATACCCATAACATACTCTTCATCAATGAATGGGGAAATTGACAACTATTTGCATACCAATAAGTGAGATTCTGTGTATAACTAAGAAAGGAACTATTGCAAATGAATACATGACCGAAAGGCATGGGAAATGATATGTCTATATGATCAGGATCTAGAGTACCCCAATGTAATCAAGCCATGATTTTCCTAATGTAAGTGGTGCATATCTAGGATCACATGCAAGGAATATTGTGAGATGAAATACATGTAGGCCATAAGTGGAAGTGATGTAAATAAACCCATAATAAATATGAGGAGCATGTGGTGGAGGGTAAAGGTCCTCAAATGCAAAGCCTAGTCGATTCAATCCCTCATGTGTACATATAATGGTGTCGCAAGTAGGATAAAATGGAATGTGCTCCCAATATGAATCATTCATGAAAAACATGCAAGTAAATGGTGGGTGTGTTAATGGAGGTGACACATGTGAACGCGCAGGATAGATTGACGTCCATATACTGGACGGCCCAAAAAAAGAATTGTAATAGTATTGGTAGCAGGTGGAGGTGGTGCGGTGGAATAAATCACATCTATCACACAAATAACACCCTCAAGTAGTGGAAAATGAGGTGGTTTGTCTATTGGTTGAGGATCATCTGTAGTATCAGTGTGTGGAATAGGAAGAGTAGTATTAGGATCTTGGTCACAATATTTATATGCATCATGGTTGCAAAGTATAGTATATTCAACACCTTCATGTATGAATTTGACACAATAATGTATGGTAGAAACAACTTCTTGCAACGCATGAAGCTCTGGCCTACTAATCAAATAGTTATGTGAGACTAGAAAGTCAATGACAAATAAGACTGTGTTGAGATTTTTAGCCTTATAGTGATAAGAATAATAATGTGACCTACGCATGGGCAAACTAAGTCATCATATGCACAAAGTGAGAGAGATGGTGGACTAACATCAGCATTAGAAAGACAAATCTTTTCAAGGAATGACATAGGAAAAAGATTAAGTTCAGATCCGTTATCAATTAGAGTACACTTGACACCCACATTATAGATGTGAATCATTATATGCAAGGGTGGATCATTGTCAAAAGTGTTGAGATCAGTAGGAAGATTAGATTTGAATGTTATGTATTGAGAAAATGCATCTACAAAAGTTTGATAGACTGAGTTAGGATGCATATCAACACGAATGTGAGTAGTAGCAAGAAGATGTTGGACTCTATGCCTTAAATCAAGATGTGCAAGCAAATAATCATTGATTTATATACTCATGATGACTATAACTTAGGATAATAAGCAAAGAATGAGGAGTCTAGAAGTGTGCAGATTGAAGTTGGGTTCACCAAAATTATTAAACTAAAATGTAATATCCTATCCTAATTTGATGTTATGTAAAGTAGTAAATAATAGCTAAATAAATAAAGGAAATGACCAAATCAAAGTAAGCTAGAAAATACGAAACCCTAATGTGCAAGAAGGGTTAAAAAAAGACTTAGTTGATTCACCGATGTCGCGGGACTATGTTGCAGTGTAGACCAAGTGAACAAGAGGAGGAAAAACCACACAAAAGCTTGGTAAAGTACATATCTTAGCTATCCGATTTGGGACTGGGCACTGGAAAGGGATATGGGCACTCGTGGGTGCCCTAGTCTGAGATTTGGGTGCCCTGGTCTATGAAAATGACCAAAAACCTCCTCTAGAGTTTCGTTGGATGTTTGCATGTGTTTTTTCCTATCTCTATAATGTCCCTAAACTGTGTTAGATGTCATTGTAAGACTTGCAATAAATAATCACATACAAAACCCCAGACAAAGCATCAAACCCTTAAAAAATAAAGATTCATATGAAGGGGTTGGACTATCCTTAACAAATGACAATGGTGGACTTACTAACTAAGAACTCCACTACATATCATACCCAATGTATTTCTAGGTGCGTATGTGTGTAAAATTGCTTCATAGGTTGCTCTTGTTCCAATCACACTTTTTGAAGTAGCAAGCAAGTAACTAGATGTAGAATGTACTAAATGTGTGCATAGAAATAATAAACTCCCCACCTATGAAGTGTGATGTAGATGAACCAGCCTTGTGTACCTTGTGATAGAGCTAGATGGATGAAAATGTAGCTTTAGGTGTCTTTGATGGATGCAACTCTAGATGGTGATAATAGATGCTTAGTATTTGGTCCCTCATTATGGTCACATAACTTTATATTTATATGGTTCTCTTGTTTTAATTTTGTAATTAACCCGAAAAGGCTAACAACGAAAAGATAAAAAGATAAAACGGCTAGAAAGTTCCCAAAAGGTGAGATTAAAGTTCAAAGAGAATCGAGTTCCCGGAGGGGACAAGGCGCTGGAGTGCCCGGTCGAAATAGGAAAAATGTAGAATGACAATACAAACTAGGAAAGTGTAGGTGTAAGATCAAAAATATGACAGAAAGTAATATAAAAATGGCCAAAGACATGGGTTAATTATTAATCTCTTCACTCAAGAACCATATGAATAGTAGTATGATATCGAGACTAAATAATGACTCCAAGTACGTGATTTAGTGACAACAACATGCATTCGTGGAGTGGGGGCTAGAAATTTTATGAAAAGAGCTTGTGGAGGCTTCATAAGGTCATTTGGTGGGTCCATGAGCTAAAAAGGTGGAGGGGCACATTTTTTGTCCAATTTTTCCCCTTGGAAAAGGGACAAGAGGAACATAAAAGTGTGTCTCATCCTCATGCTAACATGTGGCATTGGAAAAAATTTCTAACTACAAGAGTGTATCTTAGGAAGGACCTTGAAAAAGAAGTTTTCGGAGCTCCTAGAACTATTTTTGCATACTTATTTATATTAATTTGACTGAAAATATCATTTTGAGAAGAATGAGATGGGTCTCAAGGTTTGTTTCTACCGCAACCCCCTCAAAATATCCTTATTTCTCGGGATCATGGTGCTCACCAAAATGAGTTGTGAGAAGAAGTGCCTTGGTCTTGTGAAAAATATGAAAATAACACCATGTAGGGAATTGAATTATATTTCCAATGGTATATTGTTTTCCTCCAACTCATTCTACTGGCTCTCTCTTAATCATCTTCAAGCTCATGTGCTTTTTTAAAGCGTGAGCTCCTTCACCTTCAAAACTTGCTTTTGCTAAACTTGCTCCTAAACCACCAAATCTTCCCTAAATCACTTGAAATATGATCTTAGCTCCTTGATACCACTTCTGATGAATTTAGGCCTTCAAATCTTCTCCAAAGGATGTACACCTTTGTTACAAAGGGTAAAAATAGCCATTTCTAAGTTCACTGAAAAATTTGCCTTGAAAGGCATTGTCGAGAAGAACTTCAAAACTTGATTTCATCTTTCCAACACATGGAAAAGGTTATTACAACACATATGAGAACTTGGAAGATTGGGATAGGCCTAACACAAAGGGTGAACTGATCTGGAAAAGTTCCTGGGAAGGTTTACAATCTAAAATTTTGACAGTGGCTTTCCTTGCCATGCTTGAAAAATTGAAAATTTGTGTTGCACATTTGCATGAAAACACATGCTTAATTTTGGAATGAAGATAATAAGTGCCTCAACATATTGGTTAGACTAGGAAGTATTCAAAATTTCAAGTTTTTTAGCTTAATTTTTTTTGTAATTAATCAGTATTTATGAGTATGTGTAAATTAGATTAGATCCAAATAATATATCCATCAAGCACGATGCAAAGCAAAAATGGTAAAAAGGAAATGAATCTAATAAGTCTAGGAAATCTACACAATAAATAAGAAAGAAATTGAAAAAATCCAAGTTCCAAAGGTGAATATAACAAAAGTAAACTAGCAAAGTATGGATGACGCATCAAAGTCATAAAATCTCATGGAAAATAAAATCCTAGCCGAAAAAAGTAATTAAAGAGGTAAATCAAGCACTTAACAGTTAAAAACAACCACTTCAAAAGTGTTAAGGGTATAAACAAGAAAACTAGTTCACCAAGAAGTCACATGAACGAGAAATAGCAAACCAAAAATAAAATAAAAGTATCATCAAAGAGAGTAAGTGTGAAGAAGAAGTAAAGAGAAGCACACAAAGAAATGGACCCCTTCAACAAACCTACTGGCCTATTAGTACAAGGAACTATGCAAAAACAAGGATTCACATTCCTCTCCCTATCAGATTAAAGAGGCAAGCAATTGATCATCACGGTGACCCAAAGATAATCACCAAGGCCGAGAAATAGATCCCATATTACCCAACTAGTTTACCAATCTAGATTTCCTACAAATATAAATTGAAATAGATAAAACATGTGTAATCACAATATCAAAAATGGGCATCAAGATGTATCTACCATACGAACATGAATAGTACACATGGAAAGGCATCACAATGGAACATGAAGCATGTAAGAAGATGAGGTAAGAAGATAGGGTAAAAATTCCACCAATGCCTAATACTCTCATGAGGTGACACAATATTCATGAGGGTCTAAAGGATCGTGGACTTGATGTAGCTACCCTAGAGGAAGAATTCTTGGTCTCGTAGTGCCCACACTTTACACACACAAATACAATAGTAAAATACCAGGATAATTTTTTTTTTTTGACTTACATTGCTCACTACACACAACACAACATGGGCTTCAAGTACAGAAACTTGACTCGCATACGAAAATCACAAAAATCATCGACTCACATAGACACACGAAAATGACATAGGCATGTTGATGCTACACTTTTCCCAATGGAAGGTTACTAGTAAAGACCCAACCACAAGAACATGGCTTCAGGAATGGCGAACCCACAACACATCATTTCCTTAAATGTATTTTTGGTTAAAGTTAACATTCCAAGGACATTATGAGCAAGGATAAATTTTCTCGAAGTTTGGTCACACCAAGGCAATTTATATTCTTTGAAATGCATGAAAAAGTTTAATTAAGTTATAAGGACTCCAAGATTGACCTTAATCCTAATCTCCAAACCCATGTGCAGCATAATATGATATGCTCTTACATCGCACTACGGTCTCGTTCTTAGCATCATCTCAAAACAAAAGAGTTACGAAAGCACTTGTCTGACATCTTAAGGAAGTACATGGCTAGGAGCATTATAAACTACACATGAACACAAGTGATCTGTGTTCACGAAGATCCCATATCCTTGCATTGCATGAATCCACATAAGAAATATTCTTTATTCCTTAATGCCATAAAATGACATAATAAGGGATTAAAGGACAAGATTACAATTTCTAAGGTTCTCTAGAATCAACATCTTTCAGCTCAATTTCGCATACAAGGAGTTAAATTATAGTTTTCTACCCACAAGTTAACATACAAAATCCATTAGGGTTTAGTTTAATTCCAATATGCACTTAACGATCTATGCCTCAACTAAAATGATTTTAAGGCAAACAGACATATTTATACTAAACCACGTTCAAGAAAATACCAAGATGTTGTTTTGATAGAAACCAAGGTAGCACCACTTAGTCGATCCTTCGAACAAGGATTCATAAGGTGACTCCTAAGGCGGTCTACAACACTCAACCTAGTGTCAGACCTGAAGAGAGGGCATTCTTCTTGTGATTACCAAAACTAGAAGGAAACTACATACTTTGGATAAAGTTGGACCATGTCATTCCTAAAATATGGGTTCACGACAACGTCGCTAAACCTAATGACTATATGATGAAAATCCGGCTAGGGTTTTATTTACCTAACCTAGGAGGTCTCATCGAATATAAAGCTTAAGTTCGTTCTACGGTCTTAAATTTCTTATATGGTAAAAATGGATCACACACATATGGCAAGTTATGCACGAGTATTTTATTAGGGTTGAGTGTTCCCATTAAAACTCTTTATTGTGTTTGCAGGTAAGAAGATAACCCAGTGATTAATTTAATCATTTATTGAATACTGAGAAAGTACTACAATATATTAAATTCAATTTCAATTTACTATACATAAATCAAACCCTTTTTCCATACTGAATTAAGAATCAAATTGAACTGGTGATTAGATGCACATTTCCTAAGTTATCCCTAAAACTAGCATCTCCTACATATTAACAAATTTCAATTATAACTTTTCTATAACAAGAGACTACATTAGACAGTTATTCATTTTACAATGACCTATAAAAATTACAATAATAATAATTAAATCACATATCGCCCTTTTTCGTCGTCATTCTTCCATCTTGCAAAACCCACGTGAGCATGATATCAGCGATAAATCGCTGGCATGGCATCCACCCTAATCAATCATAAGTATCATTTTTCAGTTTCCCATTTACATCTAACAATAATTACAATTTGCAATCAAAATAAAAAGGTCTAGGAACATGTATCCATTGCATTTCATTTTTCTTCATTTTGTAACCCAGGAGAGAGAAAGAGAAGGGAAGAGAGAGAAAACACCATTTTGTCAAAAGTTCTATTTCACACAACAGATGCACTAAAAGGGTTTTAAATAGTTATTTACATGTGTTAAAAGTTTCCAGGGTGGTTTGACAACCCTACGAGGTCCCGCAACTTTCTATTCTTACATTTTCTCACTAGCTGCAAAACGTTCAAAACGGGCTCAGAGGCTAAGAAACTGCTTCCAAAGGTTATCTTCCGATGAGCACGCACACCACGATTAAATTTCTACGTGTCCCCAGATATACCAAGTATTCATAAAGAATCGACGGAATTTAAAAAGAGCGAACAGCTTTTGCGTTTAGCGGCTAGTTTTCTGGGGCCACTGGTCATAGTTCACCAGTTGTAAAAAGACAAAAGTTAGCTCGAGTGGCCCAGAAAACCGTGTCCAAAATGACATTCGATGGATGCGCACACAATGAGACTCTTCCTACTAGTTCCCCTATATAAGGAGAATTCATCGAGTTCGACGGACCGAGAACTAGAAAACCACTTTCGCATGCGCGCAAGTTTTCGGAGCGACGAGAAGAAATTGGTCCAGCTTTGACCTCGTCAAACTACGACCAGAGGCCTACAAAATGGCTTTTCATATCTATCCCGAAAAGTGATCTTTCCTATGCTGAATGTTCCATGCATTTTTCTAGTATAAACGCTAGAGGTTTGCGAAGACGGAACGTGATTTCTCTTTCGGGTTTCAAATGGTGGTCCAAAACAAAAGCCAACTTTCTAGTTTTAACAACTTTCTACTGTTGTAAACCAGTGTAACGGGGCTCCTATAAGAGCATCAAAAGGATGTCATATGATCATTTTGGGTCAAACCAAAAATCAAGGCGACTCCTCGTATACCAAGGTACGCTGAATGAAACTTCACATCTCGTTTCCAGAGTTGCGAAGGGTACTTAGTGAGTCTCTCAGAAAAATGCAAAATTTAACTATTTTAAGCAGGAAGAAGGTCAACTTAATCAATGGAGAGTCAAATTTGTTTGGTCAATAAAACGATATTGGAGCGATCAAAAGGGTAAGAGTTTTCTACATCAGCTCGAAGTGAGGGTGATAGTTAATGGTTTAAAGTAGGTGAGTTACAATGGCTTCGAGAGTTGCGACACGACACTTTATTGTTTTCTGAATGAGTCAAGAGACATTTAATCGTATTTAAAAATCCTAATAATTTAAAATTTTATTTAGTTGCAAAAGAGATCTAAAACATGAGAATTATGAGAGGTAAGGGAAGAAGAACCATGCCGGAGAACAAATTGATCGAATCATGCAGGCTTTGGTTCAAAGATCTGCTGGAGCACTTCGCCAACCGGTTCACGAGTCTGGATCTAATCTCCACCACGTCACACCAACTTCCCAATCACTTGAATTTTTCCAATAGAATAAGTAGTTGCTTGAAAGTTTCTAAGCTTTTAACATACCCACTTCGTACAAATCCTGTTAATCGATGATGCAGTGTACGAGGTGCCCCAAGCTAGTTAGAACGCATACAAGCAACAAGTCCACCACACGAAAATCTTGCTCCAAGATTTACATTTCGGCACAAGGAGTTAGGATGCTTGCAAAGGTTATGAACACGCATATCTCCACGAATGAATCCAAGCTCAACTGATCTTTATGAGCACCAACTTGTTTGTAAACCACACTTGCATACAGATCTAACAAACCATGGTTGTGCATACTCTGCAAATCATGTTGTCCATGATAAAACATCTCTCTGGGGTATTTTGCAAACAGTTAATGTGCTCATAAAAACCAAAGCAACATAATGATTAATTTTCAGCATGATTCTACAAGAGGCACTCATACCAACAAAGTATTTACAACCCTCATGAACTAAACTGCTCAAGCTAAATGCTAAGTAAACAAAAATGAAGCTTACATGATCAGGGTATGTTCCAGAAGACCACATATTTTGAGGCATTCTGCCAAACAAATCATCAGACCTTTTCTTCACATCCATTTTGTGCATATGCTGCCATCATGGCATTCCATGAGACAACATTTCTTTGAGGCATTCTATCAAACAGTTCAACATCTTTTAACAGACCCATTTTTTTTTGCATACCTACTATCATTGCAGTCTCAGGAGGCCACATATCTTTCAGGTATTTTGTCAAACAGTTCGCATGCATTGTGTATGCCTTCACATTTTGCATACATGCCGATCTGGGCACCTGACAAGACATTTAAAGATATCATCTTCCCATGATGCTTTGATGGATGTCCATGCGTTGTTCTAAAGCTCCCATCTTGGCACAGGCTGGGAAGATATCACAAAGGTTGTGGGGTGTGGCTTCAAACCTGCCAACCATATTTTTCTTGGAAAAGTTCCAATGCAGTTTCAACAAAACCATTTTATGCATATTCTGAAATCATTGCAGTCCATGGAACCACATTTCTCCCATGCATTTAGTCAAACAGGTCGCATGCTTCCACGTTTTACATACACATCTACTAAGGCACTTGCGACTGCAACATCTGACAAGGTTTCTTTGCATTTTTGAATTTGATGGGAGCCCACGCAGCCCAGGGCGCAGCTGAAAGGGTCGGCAACGTGACAGGTCAAACAAACAATAATCCTCCTTTTTGCTTGATCTTCCCATGCAGGTGTGGCGCGGCCTGGGAGGATGCCAAAACAGTTGTGGAGTCTAGCTTTACATGCATTAAAACGCATTTTCTTGAAAGCTTCCAAGGCCTCTTCAACAAACTCCCTTCATGCTGGTCCTTGCAGCCCCAACCCAGCCGCCCAGCGCCCAAAACTACGCATTTCCAAAAGCCAGAAATAAAAATAAAACCCTAACTGCGTTTTTGGACTTTTTGCCTTCTTCCATTTGCCCTAAACCACCCAACATTCACGGGCATTTTGATTTTATTATTATTTATTTTTTTATTTTTTTCCTTTTAAATTTATTTATCTATTTTTTTTTTTTTTTAAATCTAAAAACGTCATAAAACCCTAAAACGAAGTAGACAAATAAATAAAATATAACTTAAAGTCAATCCACTACCAGAGGTAAAATTTCGACACAAAAGTGACTAATTGAAGTTGGCGATATGAGTTATAATAGTATTATAAACATTATTTTAATGATTTTATGGCTTAATAGAGATAATAATTATTAATCCTATTAATGTGACGACCCTACAAACTCGAAGAGCCGAGAACCAAATTTTTCCTTGAACCGGATAGTCGCGTCCATAACACTACAAGGTTCACGGTTGGGGTGTCAACGACCGAAAGGCAAGAAAGAGAGGAAAGGTTCAAAACCTTCACCGCCACTGACTGGACATGGTCAACAACGGTCAACGAAAGCACACGCACACCAGTCTCCCAGGCTTAGCAACAAGGTCGTCATGCCAGGGACTGGGGGAACATCAAACGGGGCATTACATCCTCCTCCCCTTAAGAAAGCATCATCCTTGATGCGACATACAATGAAGAAGGAGAAAAGGTAAACAACAAGGAACAAATAAGGTGAAGGCACACGTTAAGGTTAAGATTTTAGACACAAAAGCACGGTCACGGGGTGGCCCTAGGAACAATTGGTAGAAATTTCAACTTTCAAGGTTTTGTGAAGATTGGCAGTTCTCTCTTATTTGTTATTTCATTAATCTCTTTCCATTAACATTATTCTTAATTCAAGTCCTTTAAAATTTTATTTTTATCAAATTTTAGTTTATTCATTCCTGTGGGTTCCCATCATGAACTATAGTCACAACACCCTACCAGGGTCATACACAACACCAAATTTTCACAACATACTTTTACATACTTTCACGACCGTATCACATTACAAGGGTTTCACCAACCATGGAGTGACAACAAGTAGACCACATAACAATTAATTTCCAACAATTATGCCCTAGACATAGATCTAGTACACACATATGACTAACAAACAAAATCAACACGTTGATACATATACAACGGGTATCACAAGCCCCAAAAATCCATGACTATAACAACATAGTTCCAATCCAATATCCAACCATCCATACCAACCAAGGGAAGAGTCACACCACCAATCATAACAAGTCTAACCAAAACTCACAAGAGGACACATACTCACTATACCAACTCCACACATAATAAGACATCATGAAACAAACCCAGATATCTCCAAAAGTACCAGGTAAAACTCCATATATCTCCTGAAGTATCATAAAGCAACTCCATATACTCCCGAAGCCTCACTAAATAATCTCCATATACCTCCCAAGAGGAAGAAACATAGTGCCAGAACCAAGTCGGGTCACTCAACCATAGAACCCCATCAAGAATATCGGGTCACTCAACCATAGAGCACCATAAAGAATAACAGGTCACTCAACCATAGAGGTCCGTCTCCTTTCTCCTTTTAAATGAGGTCGGGTCACCCTATGGCCCTAGGCACATAGAGCCCATCACCCCCAACCCAAGTGACATAATAACTTGTGGTTCAACAACCCACTAGTTATCTGTAACTCCTTGGGGCGTACCCCATACAACGAAGCGGGTCCATAGGTTCAACCACTCCATGGTGAATCCCATGACCCTATTCCAACACATTACAACATTAGAACCAGCATAACAATCCATTCAAATGCCAAGTGGCAAAATCAAAAGCCTTGGGCCAGGCTACAAAACTTTCAAATATGAACAGAAAGTTTTAAAACCAAGAAAAACAAATGGCTAATTAGCCTAGGTTAGTGCAAAATCCAAATGTTAATGCAACAATCAAATAAATGCCCAAAATATAAGAACATGTCAATCAAGAAAATGGTTGGTTCTAACAATAAAAGAGAAAGATTAATTTACAAATAAAATACATATTGAGAAAATAGCACATTACAATCACTATGTGGCCTCATACCGCCACCAAAGGGGTACTCATCGAGTTGCTGGCACTCGGACATCGAGCCTCAGCTCGTGAAAATATACATGTAACCAGAAATGAGTATATCCAATAATGTAACTGTCATCATCTCTGCCTGAATCATTCCTCCAAACTCCCACAAGGATCAACATAGTCAAAATCACATAGGATTATTCAATGAACAATCCAATAGGAAAGAGCGGGGACATAAGGTTGCATAAGTTGAGCCTAAGGTGGTGTGCACCCACAATATATCGAGCAAGCTCAAGTATACTAAACGAGATAAAAGTGGGTTTTCGGCCTATATAAGACTCCACTTTCTCACTTGTACTCACTCAAGATTATGACATCCCGGTCCATGCCTCCCTCTCTCCACACATACACTCTTGACAATTTATTCCCCTTAGAGTCGTCTAGTGTAAGGTCCACAACATACACATAGCTACATCATAAACACAATGGTAGATCACACACAACAACCATAACATCTTTTTCATGGTATAAATATACATGGTACAATACAATCATTACCTTCACGAGTTACGATACATCACATTACCACATCCTGTACCCAAAGTGCAATCACTGTACACTAGGGATCATACTCACCATATGCCCCTAAATCATGACATGAACCATCACATATTACATGAATTATATGTATGAGGAAAACAATGTCTAACATTACGACATATAATCCCTTTGCGATACAACACAGTGATACACATGACTCATAACAACACGGTGACGACATCACAATATGATTCAATTCACTCTACACCAATTTTTCATGCAATACATCAACACATCATCACATCACATAAGGTCAAAATGTTCCAACACTCTGCAATTCACAATATCATTCCATTCACACAAAACAAGGTGGTACATCACACACGGATTCCTCATTGGATCCACGAAAAGGAGAGTCAATACTCTCATCACAAGCAGTAATTCACACGTGAATTCTTCATAGAATCCATACAGAGGAGAGAGAATACTCCCATCCCCAGCACATCAACATGATAACAAATGTGTACTAAGTGACATACACATCATGTACATTAACATTATCACAATTATGACATAGATCACATCACTCTTAAAACACATTACTCTTCCAATGTTTATCACCATCATGAAACACCATCGCCATCATGCAGAATCATCACAACTCCAATCTATCCCAGAGGTTCAAGAGCATGAACCTCGCTCTAATACCATATGTAGTGCCCACACTTATCACACACAAATACAATAGTAAACTACCATGATAATTTTTTTTTTCCGACTTACATTGCTCACTACACACAACACAACATGGGCTTCAAGTACAAAACTCAACTCACATACGACAATCACAAAAATCATCGACTCACATAGACACACAAAAATGACGTAGGCATGCTGACGCTACACTTTTCCCAATGGAAGGTTACTAGTAAAGACCTAACCACAAGAACATGGCTTCAAGAATGGCGAACCCACAACACATCATTTCCTTAAATGTATTTTTGGTTAAAGTTGACATTCCAAGGACATTATGAGCAAGGATAAATTTTCTCGAAGTTTGGTCACACCAAGGCAATTTATATTCTTTACAATGCATGAAAAAGTTTAATTAAGTTATAAGGACTCCAAGATTGACATTAATCCTAATCTCCAAACCCGTTTGTAGCATAATATGATATGCGCTTACATCGCACTAAGGTCTCGTTCTTAGCATCATCTCAAAACAAAAGAGTTACGAAAGCACCTGTCTGACATCTTAAGGAAGTACATGGCTAGGAGCATTATAAACTACACATGAACACAAGTGATCTGTGTTCACGAAGATCCCATATCCTTGCATTGCATGATTCCGCATAAGAAATATTCTTTATTCCTTAATGCCATAAAATGACATAATAAGGGATTAAGGGACAAGATTACAATTTCTAAGGTTCTCTAGAATCAACATCTTTTCGCTCAATTTCACATACAAGGAGTTAAATTATAGTTTTCTACCCACAAGTTAACATACAAAATCCATTAGAGTTTATTTTAATTCCAATATGCACTTAACGATCTACGCCTCAACTAAAATGATTTTAAGGCAAACGGACATATTTATACTAAACCACGTTCAAGAAAATACCAAGATGTTGTTTTGATAGAAACCAAGGTAGCACCGCTTAGTCGATCCTTCGAACAAGGATTCATAAGGTGACTCCTAAGGTGGTCTTCAACACTCAACCTAGTGTCGGACCTAAAGAGAGGGCATTCTTCTCGTGATTACCAAAACTAGAAGGAAACCGCATACTCTGGATAAAGGTGGACCATATCATTCCTAAAATATGGGTTCACGACAACGTCGCTAAACCTAATGACTATGACAGTAATTCCGACTAGGGGTTTTATTTACCTAACCTAGGAGGTCTCATCAAATGTAAAGCTTAAGTTCATTCTACGGTCTTAAATTTCTTATATGGTAAAAAGGGATCACACATACAGGCAAGTTATGCACGAGTATTTTATTAGGGTTGAGTGTTCCCATTAAAACTCTTTATTGTGTTTGCAAGGTAAGAAGATAACCCAGTGATTAATTTAATCATTTATTGAATACTGAGAAAGTACTACAATATATTAACTTCAATTTCAATTTACTATACATAAATCAAACCCTTTTTCCATACACAATTAAGAATCAAATTGAACCGGTGATTAGATGCACATTTCCTAAGTTATCCCTAAAACTAGCATCTCCTACATATTAACAAATTTCAATTATAACTTTTCTGTAACAAGAGACTACATTAGGCAGTTATTCATTTTACAATGACCTATAAAAATTACAATAATAATAATTAAATCACATATCGCCCTTTTTCGTCGTCGTTCTTCCATCCTGCAAAACCCACGTGAGCATGATATCAGCGATAAATCACTGGCATGGCATCCACCCTAAACAATCATAAGTATCATTTTTCAATTTCCCATTTACATCTAACAATAATTACAATTTGCAATCGAAATTAAAAGGTCTAGGAACATGTATCCATTGCATTTCATTTTTCTTCATTTTGTAACCTAGGAGAGAGAAAGAGAAGGGAAGAGAGAGAAAACACCATTTTGTCAAAAGTTTTATTTCACACAACAAATGCACTAAAAGGGTTTTAAATAGTTATTTGCATGTGTTAAAAGTTTCCAGGGTGGTTTGACAACCCTACGAGGTCCCGTAACTTTCTATTCTTACATTTTCTCACTAGCTGCAAAACGTTCAAAACGGGCTCGGAGGCTAAGAAACTGCTTCCAAAGGTTATCTTCCGATGAGCACGCACACCACGATTAACTTTCTACGTGTCCCCAGATATACCAAGAATTCATAGCAACTGATGGAATTGAAAAAGAGCGAACGGTTTGCGTTTAGCGGCTAGTTTTTGGGGCCACTGGTCATAGTTCACCAGTTCTAAAAAGACAAAAGTTAGCTCGAGTGGCCCAGAAAACCGTGTCCAAAATGACATTCAATGCATGCGCACACAATGAGACTCTCCCTACTAGCTCCCCTATATAAGGATAATTCATCGAGTTGACGGATCGAGAACTAGAAAACCACTTTCGTGACGTGTGGCAAGTTTTTCGGAGCGAAAAGAAGAAATTGGTCCAATTTGACCTTGTCAAACTATGACTGGAGGCCTATAAAATGGATTTGCCAAACTATCCCGAAAAGTGATTTTTCCTATGCTGAATGTTCCATGCATTTTTCTAGTATAAACGCTAGAGGTTTGCGAAGATGGAACGTGATTTCTCTTTCCGGGTTTCAAATGGCGGTCCAAAACGAAAGCCAACTTTCTAGTTTTAACAACTTTCTACTGTTGTAAACCAGTGTAATGGGGCTCCTATAAGAGCGTCAAAAGGATGTCATATGATCATTTCAGGTCAAACCAAAAATCAAGGTGACTCCTCATATACCAAGGTACACGAATGAAACTTCACATCTCATTTCCAGAGTTGCGAAGGGTACTTAGTGAGTCTCCAAAAATGCAAAATTTAACTATTTTAAGTAGGAAGAAGGTCAACTTAATCAATGGAGAGTCAAATTTGTCTGGTCGATAAAACGATATTGGAGCGATCAAAAGGGTAAGAGTTTTCTAGATCATCTCGAAGCGAGGGTGATAGTTCATGGTTTAAAGTAGGCGAGTTATAATGGCTTTGAGAGTTGCAACACGACACTTTATTGTTTTGCAATGAGTTAAAGAGACATTTAACTGTATTTAAAAATCCTAATAATTTAAAATTCTATTTAGTTGCAAAAAGAACTAAAACATGAGAATTATGAGAGGTAAGGGAAGAAGAACCATGCCTGGAGAACAAATTTATCGAAGCCGTAGGCTTTGGTTCAAAGATCTTGCTTGGGCACTTCGCCAACCGGTTCACGAGTCTGGATCTAATCTCTACCACGTCACACTAACTTCCCAATCACTTGAATTTTTCCAATAGAATAAGTAGTTGCTTGAAAGTTTCTGAGCTTTTTAACATACCCACTTCATACAAATCTTGTTAATCGATGATGTAGTGTACAAGGTGCCCCAAGCTAGTTAGAATGCATACAAGCAACAAGTCCACCACACAAAAATCTTGCTCCAAGATTTACATTTCAGCACAAGGAGTTAGGATGCTTGCAAAGGTTATGAACACGCATATCTCCACGAATGAATCCAAGCTCAACCGATCTTTATGAGCACCAACTTGTTTCAGTAAACTACACTTGCATACAGATCTAACAAACCATGGTTTTGCATACTCGCAAATCATGTTGTCCATGATAAAACATCTCTCTCGGGGTAGTTTGCAAATAGTTAATGTGCTCATCAAAAACCAGCAACATAATGATTAATTTTCGGCATGATTCTACAAGAGGCACTCATGCCAACGAAGTATTTACAACCCTCATGCACTAAACTTGCTGGCTAAATGCTAAGTAAACAAAAATGAAGCTTACATGGTCAGGGTATGTTCCAGAAGACCACATCTTTTGAGGCATTCTGCCAAACAAATCACAGTGCCTTTTCTTCACATCCATTTTGTGCATATGCTGCCATCATGGCATTCCATGAGACAACATTTCTTTGAGGCATTCTATCAAACAGTTCAACATATTTTAACAGACCCATTTTTTTGCATACCTACTATCATTATAGTCCAGGAGGCCACATATCTTTCAAGTATTTTTTCAAACAGTTCACATGCATTGTGTATGCCTTCACATTTTACATACATGTCAATCTAGGTACCTGACAAGACATTTAAAGATATCATCTTCCCATGATGCTTTGATGGATGTCCATGCGTTGTTCTAAAGCTCCCATCTTGTCACAAAGTCGGGAAGATATTAGCAAAGGTTGTGGGGTGTGGCTTCAAACCTGCCAACCACATTTTTCTTGGAAAAGTTCCAATGTAGTTTCAACAAAACCATTTTGTGCATATCCGAAATCATTGCAGTCCATGGAACCACATTTCTCCACACATTTAGTCGAACAGTCACATGCTTCCACGTTTTACATACGCATCTACTAAGGCACTTGTGACTACAACATCTGACAAGGTTCCTTTACGTTTTTGACTTTGATGGGAGCCCACGCAGGCCTGGGCGCTGGGCTGGAAGGGTGCTAGCAATGTGACAGGTCAAACAAACAATAATCCTCCTCCTTTTTGCTTGATCTTCCCACGCAGGTGTGGCGCGGCCTGGGAGGATGCCAAAAATAGTTGTGGAGTCTGGCTTTACGTGCATTAAAATGCATTTTCTTGAAAGCTTCCAAGGCCTCTTCAACAAACTCCTTTCATGCTGGTCCTTGCAGCCCCAAACCAGCCTACCCAACGCCCAAAACTACGCATTTCCAAAAGCTAGAAATAAAAATAAAACCCTAACTACTTTTTTGGACTTTTTGCCTTCTTCCATTTGCCCCTAAACCACCCAAGATTCACGGGTATTTTGATTTTATTATTATTTTTATTTTTATTTTTTTCCTTTTAAATTTATTTATCTATTTTTTTTTTTTTGTTTTAATCTAAAAACATCATAAAACCCTAAAACGAAGTAGACAAATAAATAAAATATAACTTAAAGTCAATCCATTACCAGAGGTAAAATTTCGACACAAAAGTGACTGATCGAAGTCGGCGATATGAGTTATAATAGTATTATAAACATTATTTTAATGATTTTATGGCTTAATAAAGATAATAATTATTAATCCTATTAATGTCGACGACCCGACAAACTCGAAGAGCCGAGAACCAAATTTTTCCTTGAACCGGATAGTCATCCATGATGCTACAAGGTCCACAGTTGGGGTGTCAACAACGACCCGAAAGGCAAGAAAGAGAGGGAAGGTGCAAAACCTTCACTGTGACCTGGACACAGTCAAAAATGGTCAACGAAAGCACACGCACACACCAGTCTCCCAGGCTTAGCAACAAGGTTGTCATGCCAGTGGATCTGGGAACATCAAAGGGCATTACGGTCTCCCTACGATAAAAAAGAGAAGTGACATGAGCCATTTCATATTGGTGTGACTACCTACAATCGAAGATCCAACCATGTTGAACATGGGTGTCAAGACGTGCAAAAGATCCTCTCTTACACAAGAGGACATCTAATAGCATAAGATAATTACAGTAGGTGTAAGAAAATTCTACTAATGAGTGAAGATCGAACACATAAAATATGAGAAGTTAATGAGAAAATAAGAATCAAAAGCACGGTCTCTAAAGCTACAATAGAAATACCAAGAACACCTTCTCCTCCTCCATCTCCATAAGAGGTAAGTAACCAAACCAAACCTGGTGTAATGGAAATTTAAATTGCGTAAGTATAACAAGAACAAGGAGTCATAACGCAAACCAATGTACATATAATGGAGGAACAAATATAAAAAGAGAGAGACAATAAGAATGAACATTTGAACAAAAGTACTTGAAACAGAAAGAAGTGGAAGAATAGCTATGTAAGAAACAAAATAAATAAAAAAGATACAACAGAAGAGAAAGTGTGCAAGGAACACAAAGAAGAGCAAGCGGGAAATAGAAATTGTGTAGGCCGAAGCACATAAGGCCTAGACGAGAAAGGAGACAAGAGGAGGAAGAAAATAAGTAGAGAGAGGAGAAACAAAGAGAATAATATAATAAGTACACAGAGAAGAACAAAAAAATGAAGAATAGGATACATTGGCTACAATAAAATAAGAGCATAAAAAGGAAGTAAAAGAAAACAAAAGGAAAGAAGAAGAAGAATGAAGAAAAAGGGGGAAAGAGAGCAGCAGAGGAATAAAATCTCCAAGAGAAAAAAACACTAGCACATCCAATGCAACATCATGAAGTAGAAGATTGGACCAAGGAGATGCATAACATTTGGGTAGAAAACACAATCAATCATGCCTACACAAAAATGTAAGCTAAATCTCCCTTTATCCCATGTTCACAAAAAGATAATCCCATAGATTTATCAAACAAGTGTGTAAGCTATAACCCAATCTATAGTCAACACAATGGAAGTATATTTGGAGAACTTACCATTGCAGATATGCATTAAGGGAGTACACACACCGTAAGAAAGCATTGCAACAACAACACCGCAAATGGCCTAATAGAAAGATAACCTAGAGAAAACATTGCACAATCTAAGGTTGTATGTTAGACGACATTGATTCATGAATAAAGCAATGAAAATAAAACTTCTAGTTGATAAATTGTTAGATAACTGGAATGAAAATGAAGCGGTGAAAAATATTGTAGAACAAGTAGCCAATGTTGAGAAGGAAGTAAAAGAGGTCACAATGATACTCAAGGAGTATGTCACAATTCTTAATAAAGTTAAAACTCGGGTGAAGAAGCTAAAAATTTTAGTGTAGGTTAGTATTTATCATTTTATTTGTTTATTAGGATAATTCTTGCACTTATTTTAGCCCTAAACTTGTTGGGTTAGCTTGCTTAGGTGTACTAGTTATCTGGAGTTAGCTTACTAGTTGTGTGGAGTTAGCTTACCGATTGTGTGTTGAGTTAGCTTACTAGTCTTCAGAGTTAACTTAACTACCACTATCGGTTAGTGGGAGTTCTTCACCACTGATCTAGGTAGTAGTTGTATTTCCCTCCTCCTATATGTATATCCTTTTATTAAGTAATGTGAAGCAATATAATTCAATAATAATAGCATTATGGATTATGATGGATTTCCATATATGATATTTTAGCTTTCGTTTGCAAATCTAATGTGGTGTGCTATTATCATCTGAGATCTTCGTGGCTTGGAACAATCTTCTTATCATTCCTTTCATGGTATTAGAGTGGTAGATGATGTAGACATCCATCGTAATTTGTTTTTACAAGCAAGGCTTGAATTATTTTCATCTATTGCTAAATTTGTTAGCATTTAGTTGTGGTGTCCATTTTCACATAAAACGGAGTGCTCTATTAGATTTGGAAGGGAAAAAACCCTTAAAACAATCTGTAAAATTGGTCATTAAAGGAAATAGTTTGTTTTATTTTTGCAAAAAGGCATACGTATACGTATAAATCTACTTAGAAATCCATGCCAAGGGAAGAAATTTGTATCGAGGAAGTAAAAATTCCATAAAATGGTTTCTCAGCTTTTGGGGTTTCTTACATAAGGTACTCGGGTTTTTTTCTTCCACTTCCGAGAATTACAGTTTGGGAAGGATCTAGAAATCTTAGACATGAGTTTTTTTCCACTTTGCAAAGTTTGTGTTTAGCGAGGATCCGACAATCTTATAAATCTTGTTGGGGAAGAATGTCGGGAAAGTAAAATTCAGAAAAACACTTTCTAGTTTTTTTGAGTTCGGTAATGGGTTTTTTTCTGATTTGTTGAGTTCCTATTTGACGAAGATGTTGAAATCTTATA
The DNA here is from genome assembly GCA_018340775.1 of Taxus wallichiana var. yunnanensis. NCBI lineage: Eukaryota > Viridiplantae > Streptophyta > Pinopsida > Cupressales > Taxaceae > Taxus > Taxus wallichiana. The sequence continues at coordinate 154,762,344 of CM031235.1, read as the reverse complement.
AATCCGTGTCGTGGGAAAATTTGTGTTGGGGAGGTAGAAAGTCCAGAAAAATGTTTTCTATGTTTTTCCGGGTTTTTGTGTTTGGTAATGGATTTTTTTCCACTTTGTATAGTTTTTTTGTTTTGGGGATTTGATGATCCAAGAAAATCCATGTTACCTTTAAAAATTTTGGAATCTATGCCAATAAGGAAAAAAATATAGAAAATAGGTTCGGGTTTTTCTAAGTTATTCACGTTCAATAATGGGTTTTTTTCTTTTTCCATTTTGCAGATCTAGAATTGGAAAGTTTTTTCTAGAAAAGATAAATTGAGGAAGAGTGGAGGCAAAAGGGCATTTTTTTAAAAATAAATATTAAAGCACAAATTTGAAAATCTTGTATCTTTTGATCGGTAACTCGGATTTGAGTGCCATTTTTTCAAAAGTACTTATTTTTTCGTGTTTGTTCCACTGGAACTATTTATTTTGAGAAACAAACTAAAAAAATAAAATTTCATGTTTGTAACACGTACTCAATTATAAATTGCCTTTAGATTTGTATTTTTGACATTTTTAGGCATGTTGACAGTCTCTCTTGTGGGGGAGCTATTCTAGTGAAGCCCAATGTTAGTTTTTCAGTGTTTGAGTAGTTGTTTTGACAACTCATATAGATTTGTAGTGTCACTCTACCCATTTAGTAGTATGAGAGGGTGTGGTGTTGACATCGCTTCTTCGCATTTTGTGTCATTTCCTTGTTACCTTAGTTTTTCTTGGATTATGGCACTTATATTTCTTTGGATCTTGTGTCTTTGCCTTATTTCCTTAGTTATTGTTCTTGGATTGTGGCACACTTATTTGTAGCGTATAATCTTGCTTCATCGGTCTCCGTGTCCTTACCTTGTTACCTTGTATTTTCTTGGATTGTGGCACTTCTATTTCTTTGGATCTTGTGTCCTTTCCTTATTGCCTTAGTAATTATTCTTGGATCGTGACACGCCTATTTTCAGAAGCAGTGATATTTTTTTCTTTGGGTCAACAGCTTTTTCTTGGATCGTGGAACTTATATTTCTTTGGATCTTGTGTCTTTGCCTTGTTTCCTTAGTTATTGTTCTTGGATTTTGGCACACTTATTTGTAGTAGATAATCTTGCTTCATTGGGTCTTGTGTCCTTGCCTTGTTACCTTAGATTTTCTTAGATTGTGGCACTTCTATTTCTTTGGATCTTGTGTCCTTACCTTATTTCCTTGATAATTATTCTTGGATCGTGACACACCTATTTCAGAAAGGTGATATTTTTTTCTTTGGGTCTTGTGTCCTTTCCTTGTTACATTGGCTTTTCTTGGATTGTGGCACTCTTATTTCTGTAGATATCGTGTCCTTTCCTTGTTTCCTTGTTTATTATTCTTGGATTGTGACACACCTATTTGTAGTAGTTAATAGAATATGTTTGGTGTTTTTTTGCACTTTCGACATCACTTCATTGATAGTCTCCTTATACATGGAGTTATTCGATGAAGCCTAATGTCGCTTGTTTTTAGTTTTGTGATTGAGCACTAGATTCATACCACGGTGCACACCTAACTTCTTTAGCATTGTGCACGATATTTTTGAGTCAAGATTCTTGGGATTCCTTACAAGGGGTTTTACTCTCTCTACTTTGTTATTACTAGTTTTGGGTAACTTGGGTTCCTTTTTCCCTAGTTATTATATGTGGGTACCTCATCATGTCTTTTGTCAGACCCACCTTCTTTTTGTGCCCACCTAAGCTATGCTTACGGGGTGTTAGTGTAGGTTATTATTTATCTTTTATTTTTTTATTAGGATAATTTTTGCACTTATGTTAGCCCTACACTTGTTGGGTTAGATTTCTTAGGTGTACTAGCTATGTGGAGTTAGTTTACCACGGTTGTGTGGAGTTAGCTTACCGCTTTTTTGGAGTTAGCTTACCATTTGTGTTGAACTAGTTTTCTAGTGTTGTGAAGTTAACGTAACTATCAAGTATTAGTTAGTGAGAGTTCTTCACCACTGATCTAGGTAGTAGTTGCACTTCCCTCATGTATGTACATCTTTCTTATTGAGAAATGTGAAGCAATGTAATTCAATGTAATAGAATTATGGATTGATTAAGCTAAAATGTAATTATATGAGCCTAATCTAAATGCAAGATTGCAGTAAAATGAATATATAATGAAATATAAAAATTATACCCAAACAACTAAGCAATAAATAATGAAACCCTAATTGTAAAGAGAGGGTAAAAGCCTTAGCTGATTCACAGAGTTTTGGAGAATGCATAGAGTTGAAAAGCTAAAAATTATGAAGCACAGACCATCGCACTGGAGCATAGAAAAATACATATCTAGGGAGATAGGTTGGATTGGGGTGCCTGGAGATGGATAGGGGCATATGTGGGTGCCCTGGACCTATTTCTAGGAACCTGGGTTTACGGAAATGCTCAGAAAAATTCCTTTGAGGTGTTCAGTGAAGGTTCTTTCCTTTAGTCACCTTGATCACTCTAAGGTCAGCACGGGATCACTGAGGTTGTTGTAAACCTACATTAAAGTATGAACCTGCAAAACCTTCAAATAGACATCAAATCCTAAAAATAAAGGTGAAAATGAGGGTTCAGACTATCCTCAGCTTTCACAATGGTGAACTTATGACTGATTGTTTCACTACATCTTAGACCCAATGTAGTTTTGTGTGTGTGTGTGGAATTGTGCCCTAGGTTGCTCTTTTGTGTGTCACACTTGGATAACAAGTAAGTAGCTAGATGTAGAATGTAATAAATGTGTGCATGGAATAAAATTAACTTCCCTCCTATGAAGTGTGATGCAAAAACCATCCCTTATGTCCCTTTTGATGGAGCTAGATGGATGTAATGGAGCTATTCATGCCTTGATGGATACAACCTTGGGTGGTAATAGCTAGTGCTTAGTGTTTGGTCCCTTATTATGATCACAACATTATATTTATGTATTTCCCTTGCTTAAATTTCATATTTAACCCCAAAAAGGTTGAATACCAAAAATAAAGATGCTCAAACGGCTAGAAAGGACCTTAAAAGTGTGAGTAAAGTACACAGAAGACAAGGGTGCCTAGAGGGGACGAGGGGACCTAACGCTGGCACCTAGATGACAAATTTTGAGGAGTAAAATAGAATACCGAGCAAGTAAGGGTGAAATATTGAAAGTAGCAATAGAAAGCAAAGAAATGTGTCCAAAGACATGGGTTAATTATTACTTTTCTTACTTATGAATCATAGAAATAGTAGTATGCAATCAGGTCTAGATAATTACCCAAAGTGCGTGATTTTGTATCTACATGGATTATGATGAATTTTCGTATATGATATTTTTGCTTTTTGTTTGCAAATATAATGTGGTGTTCTATTATCATCCGACATCTTTGTGACTTGGAACAATTTTCTTATCATTCCTTTCATGTTTGAACTCTGGATTAAAATACATGTTTTAGGTGCCATGATAGAAAATAATATAAGGTTGAAACAGGGAAAATATTCACCAACAAATGCTAATAGAGTCGAGGAGAAAAACTTGAAACGAATTTTCATTCATCACTCTGTAAGCTAGAGATAATGTTAGTGGATGATTATGGGAATGGGAATAAAATGTGACAAGGAATACTTTCGTGAGATTCCAGGAACAACAAATGAGATAATCGACTCAAGACACTCATTCAAGATATCCATAACACTATTCTAGTTAATGACCAAGTCGCCTAGCATTCCAGAACAACCAAATATATGAATTTATGAATGTACTTGTATAATTGTAGATGTACTACGAATAATAATTGAAGCCTTCATAGATTGTAATACATACAAGGCAGACCTAGAGGTCATTATTCTAATTGTGCAGGTAATTAAGAACACACCAAGGTTCATTCTGCCACATATACTTCTCCAAAGAGACAAAGATGCATTCATAATGCCACCACCACCATTCACACCCCGCAAATCAAACTTAATATACGAAGTAGCCAAGTAGATTTTAACAACCCTGAAGAAAAGAAAGAGCATCACAATTTTATAGAAGGTAATTAAATAGATATATTAAGTGTGTAAATATTGGTATATCTATAAGCAAACCCAATATTCTCGAAAACCCATAAGGGGATATTTTGAGGATTTCCCATAGATTGAAAACTGAAAATGGAATTCTATTAGGAATTCTACTTAATTGAAAACTTGAAAGGGTGGTTAAGTAGTGCACAGAGGATGAAACTAGTAAATGGCTCCTCTATGTCGACTACGTATAGAGTAAGTTAAATTACAACAAAATCACCATTCTAAGCACTAGAAAGAATTAATTTTTGTCTCAAGATGATACCATTATTAATTCTAGGAAATTGTTGGATAGTAAAATGTGATAGTAAGCCGACATGGATATAGTTCATGATTTCGCAATCCTTTTATATGGATATAGTAATATAAGACAAAAGATATAATGTATAGCTTCTCTATGCATAGGTAGAGAATATGAAAATCCTCTAAAGAGATGAGAAGGAGATGAAAGGATTGGTAATTCAATAGTCATCACATTTTATATAAAGCTATGTAATATGATTGTAAGAAGTTGTTGGTTGGATATTTTGTCAGAAAAAATATGAGGTTCAACCACGACACGGATTAAATCCCTCCTCAAAGACAGTGAGGAAGCATGTTTATTAATGATCTAAAAACAGCAGAAATAATATGTACAATATTCACACTATTGTAACCATTGGGGTTGGGATACAATCCCGAAATCCACATCAACTCAAGATGGAGATGTTACAACTTTGGAAATAGAATGGATTAGAAAGGAAAATATTATAAACGAAACAAAGAGTGGGAAGGGAAAGAGAGGAACGTATTTTCTTTCAAACAAACACGAGATCAATAAATACTTATACGAGTTTTAGATAATGAGTGTAATATTTGAAATTATTAAAATGATCAAGAACACTAAACAAAGAATAGCTTAAGATCTTGGACATAAGAACAATCTCTCAAGATAGATGAATCCCAAAACACAAAGTTTGCAAAATAACAATCTGCTTTCTATTCTTCAATAATTAAAAATAAAATAAAAAGTTTTTCTTCTTCTTCACAATAGCTCTTAATATTCTAAAATCTCTCCCTTTTGGAATGCACAAGCATCCCTTATTTATAATGAAAGAGCAAGTCAAAAATAGAATAAATCCTAGAAAATAGTCATTTAACAAGAATCCTATTTTGCTTGACTCTCATGCATGAGAACAAGTCAAAAATTGCTTCTTATGTGACGAAACAAAAATGAAAAAGACATGTCAATCTTTGGATGAAAATGACATAAAACATTATGCTTATTCTATTTCGTCATCCTTGTCTTCCTCCAAAGAAAGCCTCGTTTGTCACGAAATTCTTGGAACTTTCAAATTATGTCCTGCATCTTAGCTTCATCTAGTGCACTAGAATAATAACTTAGAACCTCACAAGTTTCTTGAGTGTCACTTGCGTTGCAGGAAGCTTCTTCAATCTCTTGTTGAGTTTCCTTAGTGATTCCAAAACATTCTCGATCCTTATGAACTTATCAATGGTTTTCAGATCGAAGATGGAAGTTGGTTCGTGCTGAATTGATTTTTGAATTTGTTTATAGAGATCGTCAGTAGGTAAAATATTTGATCTTTCATCCAACACTTTGGTGAAGATCCTAGACAGCTCCTCTTCTATGTCATTGGTGGCATCAACCAACTGATCTCTAGATTCCCTCAACTTGCTACAAGCTTCACTGAGAATCTTTATCCTAAATCTGATGGCTTTGGTTAGCTAGAAATTCTTATCCCCATGTGAAATGATTCCTTCTTCCATTAAGATCCGGGATGGAACCTGTTTCAGTGTATTGAGAGCCTCAAAAGTTAACTCAAGGTTCTTGATTTCCTGTGAAAATTCGTCATCCATTTTATCACCATATTTCTTTACTTCCTCCATAGATTTATAAACCTCCACTGTGTCATCAATGACCTCTCTTCCTTGTAGGAGTAGCCTTTGAATCCATTCATCAACTGTTCTCCCCTTCTCATTGATTTTTTTAATCATAGGTACCGATGAGAAATCGAACCTTATTGGAGTAGGGGTAGAAGATGATGGTGTTAACTAAGAAGGCTTTGAGAGCTTGAGCAATACCTCTGTCAATTGTTTAACTTTCTCCTTTAGCTCATCTCTACTCACCTTCGTTTCCTTCAGCTTCTAGCACAACATGTTCATGGCATCTTATTGTGCTCCCTCTATTGTTACCTTTCCTAGATCAAGCCTTGTAATTTGATAATTAGTAATTGTTATATCCTCTTTAGTTTTGTTGGCCACGAGAGTGGAAATATCTACAAACTTATGCCCTGAGGCATCCACTGAAACCCTGAAACCGTTTTGGGTTTCTTAGCAGATTTGGTAGGAGAGGCCTTGAGTGAACTGAAGTCAAAGGCTGGTAGGGGAACTACCACCTTCCTCTTCCTTGGGGTCTGATCAACCAACCATTGAGGTACAATGGAAGAAGTTGCTCCTATCGGAGGTGTTATGGTTGTATCTGTAGGTGGAGGAAGGTTTACTTGTGGAGTAGTGATGACTGTAAGTGTGGTGACTATGGGGATAGATTCAGGGAATGAAGGTGTGGAAGGAGGAGGCATATCTATGGTCATCTTAGGTCCAGCAGAGAGAGGTGAGAGGTTGGAGAAGATGTTGGCCATGGTTGATGAGAGTGGCATAGAAATATGAGATGAGGAAGATTGGGAAAGAGGAGGTTGACTTACCTCCAATGAGCAATCATCAAAAGAAGAAACAAGAGGTTGACCAACCTCTTCTTCGAAGGAAGTTTTCCTTGTTCTGGTGGAGGAGGTGAATCCAATACCTCACTGTTTGTGAAGGAGTGGCAGATGATGTGGCTCCTTGCTTTTCTCCTTCTTAGACAAACTTAAATTTTATTTGCCTCTTGGTAGGGCTTTTATCCTCTTCCCTTTCTCCATTGGAGGGTCCCACTTCTAAAGTAGCTATTTTTTAAAAGATCTTTTCCTTATAACTCATTCCCCAAGAAATGATCCATGCCTTAGTATGGACAAGAGTCTGAGTAGCTCTTTCAATGATAGAAGCCTTTTCAAAAATAGACCAATCAATGGTTGGGAATCCATGTTGGTCTCCATCCAACTATTCGTACCTAGTGTCCAGGACACTTTCATTGTCCACAGTGCCTTTGGGGATGTCAGCTAAATCTAACATATGAATTTCTTCAAGTGTTAGTATGTTGTTGTCTTTTTTCTTCGATGGAAACTTCATCCCAAAGATCAACCCAGATGTCTTCCACATTGGGCACATACAGTACAAGGTTCCATATGACTTGAGGACTCCTCGGATGTCAAATCCCTCCCTGAGCTTCATATGTTTCTTCAATTTTTCCTAAAGCTCATGCACCACATTCTTGGCCTTAACCACTGTAGAACATGTATACCTTCCAATGGAAATGGGGAAGGAGATGGCGGATTTGTGCTTGCTTTGTTGGAATTTGTGAAAATCCAAAAATTGTCTGACTAACTCCATGAGGATCAATTTTTCACCTGGGAAAATGGAAAGGGTTACCCTAGAACCTCACCACCTGAAGATAAGTGAACTTATTTAATTGTAAGAAAATGCAACCCCATTTTTAGACTTTGGCCCATGTTTCATCAAAAACCCTTCTCTTCCTCAGATCAGATCCAACCTATAAATGTTTTCATAGAAGAAGGCGTCATTCACTCTTCTATATTGGTCTTCAGACCCTTTTATTGTCAGCTAAGGGAAGTACCGATATATGTGTTTCATTGCTCGATTTCCCTTTGCATCTAGCCCTGGGTAGTTCCTCATTCTTGCTGCATAGGTGACATATGACATCATATAGAACTCTGGGTAGACAAGACTATTTTCATTTGGGAGTCTATTTCGTCACTTATTAGGCTACCCCAATCAATCCCTTGGTCATTCTTCTTTATGATGACCATGAACTGGTACATCCATCCTTGGAATTCTTGACTGGGAGTCCAAATAATCGACTCAACAGGGTGATGATATCACTGATCTCGAGAATAAAATCACTTCTAGGAACTGACTTGGGAAACCTAGAAACAGTTGGCTTAGCCTTGATCAAGAACTTCTTGTTTACATGCTTGATGTAGTCTTCCGATCTTTGTCCCTGAGCCTTTTGTGCTGATTTAAGGTCTAAATCAACATACTCCACAAAGTCAGGCAACCTTAAGAGTTGATCAAAGTAACCTCCGTCTAATTTCACTATAGACTCTCCTGCTTGATTTCTTACTGAGCGGGAGGCTGAGTCATAGTTGGAAGCGCAAGCTAGGATGAATTCAGGGCATTGAGCTGATATTGGAAATCCTGCTGCAAGAGGGAGATTGCTGCATGTTATCGACTTCATCCAAGAATTCTGATAAGAATCCTCAATTATCTTCCAGAAGCCCTCCATATCTATATTACCGAGCTCTATGTCCCTAATGTCATAATTGCAGCTTATGTAAGAAGAAGACTTTATCTTCTATAAGAAGAATACTCCATCTTCTGATATTTATACTTCATCTTTCCTGACTTATCCTTAGATTGACCAAGGTCCGACATGAGGAGTCTTGAAGAAGAAATGCCTTAATGATTTCTAAGAGAGCAATCGGGCTTGAAAGTTTGTTGGACAAGTGCACAGACCCGCCACACTGTTCGGATTTTGAAACTTGCAAAACCTTGGAAACCTAACACAATGGAGTGTATGTCAAAAGTCAAGACATGTTGAGCATCAATGCAAACCCGACACACTACGGAAGTGAGGAAGTGTCAGACAAGTAGGAAACCCCAACACAATGGCGGAAACTGGAGGATGTCGAGAAGGTAGAAATACCCGACACACTATGGATCTTGATGGATGTCGAGCACCTGGCAAAACCTCGAAACAAGGCGGAAAGAGCGAGATGTTAAACACCCTGCAAAACCCGAAACAAGTATTTCGGGTTTCGATGTGTCGAGCATGAAAATTTCTCGCCTCATGATCACTTAGGAATTTTTAGAATAATTTACAAGTTACAACCTATAGAAAATAAGTAAATAACCTAGGGGTGAATTTCAAACAAGATCCCTCATGGGAAAAAGAAAAGAAACAAAGAAAACAACCCTAAACCCTAAAATAATAATGAAGAAGGAAAAGAAATGAAAACCCCAAGCAAACACTTCACAAATAACCCAAAAATATTCTAAAAAGAAAGAAGAGAAGAATACCTTCAACTAGCTTGAAAAATGATCAAAAATGGCTAGCGAAATCAATCAGAAGCTCGATTGGGTTTGGAGGTAGAGGAAGCATCAACGAAAATCCAACGCAAGAAAAATGAATGGTAACAAATGACGTGGAAAAACCGACTATTTATAATAACCTAGCATTAATTACACCTCACTTGACACGTGTGCCAAATGCCAAACAACTGGACATTAATGACATGTCATCATGCTTGGAGCATCCAAAACCCGATACAAAGGATTTGATTCAATTTGGGTTTCGGGTTTCGGGAAACAAGTGACATAAAACATGCTTTGGGTAAAACATGTTCCGATGCTTGAAATTTCGAAAACCCGACACAATGGTTAGAAAATTGGGTTTCAGGTTTCGGGGAACATGAGACGTAAAACATGCTTCGAGCCAAGCATGTTCCGATGCTTGGAAGTTCCGAAAACCTGACATACTACTTAGGCAGTCAGTTTCGGGTTTCGGGAAACATGAGACATGTAACATGCAAGAAACATGTTTTCATGCAATGAAAACCCGAAAACCAAAAATATCTTTCAAAGGGAATTTTTAAGATATTTGTCCAAAAATTTCTTATGGTTATCTCATTTTTAGCTGAAATCACTAAAACGAGATAATGAAGGTTGATATTTAATCCTAGTATAAATTACTTCAAAGATTGTTTCCTTTCTCATTTGTGTTCTAACATCTCTCTCGTTTAATTATATTTTTATATTATAATATTCATGTGATATGGTTCTCTTATCGTAAATATTGGTATATACTCTATTGTGCAAATGAAACTTTCTCATATATTAAATGCCTTACTCTAGACTACAACTTGACTTTGTAAGTACTAATGTCACAATCCAAGAACCTCACATTACTAAGAAGTGTAAAGTACTATAATTATAATGTCTCCATCGCATTCTAGAATTTATACTTCAATAAAGGTTGAATATAAATTTTTGGTCATTTAAGAGTTATTATACTCATTTTTCTGGGTAAGACTAAACCGAAACCCCGCATATTTTCTATAAGTTTCACTATAGCATCCTTAAATTAATTTTTTTAATTTTTGGGTTTATAGTTGAGGGTTTACAAAAATATCTACCACCATAGAATCTTGTAAACCCATATAGTAAAATACGCAAAACCTTTGGTTTTATTAATGAATACCATGATATTTATGATCTTATAATAACTGATAAATTCACCTTATAGTTTATATGTGTATGAGAGTGAGAAAAATAATCATTGGTTTGGTAATAAAAAAATGGTCCTGTAATATTGGCGATTGGATTGGGAAAAATGATGTTCCATGAGGTTTTCCCTACTCGTAATTACAATGAGAAAAGAAAAGAAATTGTAAGGAAAGGAACCCAAGAAGATATCTTGACCACTACCAAGAAAAGTTTTTATGCCACATTGGGTTTAACCATGAATAATTAGGAACCATCCAAATTAACATAGAAAAAATTGCAAATAATTATCGTGTGTCCAGATTAAAGTGCCAAATAAATGTGTTTGCAAAAATAATGTTTGATACTAATGTACCCAAAGACAAGCCTCCTTATCCAATTGGGATCTTTAAACCATGGGTTAAGGATAACATTTCTATACTATCATTTTTCCTTGGATTAGATAGTGATGAGCAAGTGGATGGAACCCTCCTTGAAATGGTATACAATATGCATTATTGTAACCAACATGTGCATACACATTTGTTGAGAAAGTTACAAAATCAATGCATAAACAATTTGTAATTATAAAAGGAGGTTCCAAAACTAGAACATTTAGGTTCACAACCTACTTGTGTTATTTATTTCTATGGTGGTTTACCAAATGATTTCAGGATAACAAGCTTCAAATTAAACCCTACTATGATGTTCAAAGCCATAAAAAGTGTTGGTTCCATTAATTGAGTGGACCCATAAGATAAGGATGCATGATCATAGAAGGAACTACAATCATTTTTGGAATACTTTTGGCTCCACTTTATCATGTAATTACAAATACTCCAACACCTAAATGTTTTATGTCTTGTAGAGATTGTATTCAATTGGGATCAAAAATAAAATTGGTTGACTAGTACTTCATGGAGGAATATATTGTACTAAAATTTAATGGATCAAGATTAAATCCCAAAAAACTTCTAATACTTGTGACAAAGAGGGTTTTTTCCTTGGAATATATACAAAGCAATTGGACAACATTGATCAAATGAATTTTTTTAGTCAACAAAATAAGAGAATGTTTCCTTCCTTACCTTTTCCATGTGAAGGTTTCACATTTAAGAGAAAAGCATTCATTGTGACACATGAAATTTCATAAATTTTTAAATTTAAATGTTGAGTCTCATTGGTCAGTATGACCCATGTGAGGTGATTAAAGAGAGGGTAGTGGCGAACAAGAAATTTGTGAGTTAAATTCAACATAAAAGTAAACCCCTACTAGAAAGATTGAAAAGCAAGATCTCTTAGGATGAGATCAAAAATTCATGGATGAAATTACTATTGAGAAAATAAATAGTTTTCAAGCGTTCTCAAAAAAATATTTGGGATTACATCCATAGAAATAGTTAGAAATGACAATCAAGAGATACGGATTTTTTCTACAAAATATACTAATAAATATTTTTATAATAGTATACCATGGGATCTAAAAGAATTTTACAAAAGAGTTAGTTGGAAAAGGTAATAAATAATTCCCTTCTCGGTCTATAAGGACCTAGGTGATCCAAGAGATAATTCATAATTATAGGATATTGAAGAAGATGTAGATTTTTACATATTATGGAATGAAGATCATCCCTTACAAGAAATAAGTGATGAATCGACAATGAAAACAAGGAAGAACTATTGCCTCCCTTATATGTGGACAATAATAATACAACCCTACTCTCACCGAAAGGATAAAACAAACATTTATTAGGAGGTCGAGTTATAGTCTAAAAATGGGTTATGAGGGTGGTGATTTGGGTTCAATAGGACAAGGAATTTGGAATGCATCATAGGTACACCTTGATGATCTACAAATATGTTAGGCATTGGAGTTGGTAAGAAAGGGTCACTACATATAAGTAGTGGTAGTCCAATTAAATTTGTTTCTATTTTAGCTCCTCAAAACAAGTTACAAGGTTAAATATTCAAGTGGTAAAGGAGATAGAAATGAATATAATGATACTATTAATTGTGGTATAGGTAGTGGTTAGGAAGTGTCATAATTACAAAGTATTTAAAATAGGTCAATACATATATGTGTTATATCCCAACAAGGCCCCGATAAGAAGTAAAAGATAATTATAGATAGAAGTAATATTATGCTTGTATCTTCACCTTATAGAAATTAATTGCAAGAGGTAGTTACACCCTTCCTACCGGTAGTGTAAGTGGGACAACCACAAAAATGGATCATCTTGAGCATGAAAAAAATGTCCCCAAAACTCCAATTTCTCTTTCTCTATTCAAGAAGTGGATTCCTCTAGTAGCTTCATGTTTTGATTACCAAGATGAGTTTACCCATATTTTAGAAAACAAATTGAACCAAATCCTACAACATCGAGCTTGTAACAACTAGGGTATTTCCTATAAATAAACTAGAAACAAATGCCATTTAGTACCTATATGTTGTGCCCAAGTTAACAAACTAGTGAGTCAAATAGTTTTATTGGCTATGAATTAAGCACCCTTTCATCAGTATTTTAGAGGAATGAAAATTTTTGACAAAATAAATGTATCAAAAAGGAACAATTATGTGATATACACATCATTGCTAAAGACAAAGACAAATAAATAATTAAATAGTAAAATATAAAAGTTAGAGGAAGTCATTGAAAATAAGAAAGCAAATAGGAAAGTGGCGCTTAACAAGACCAATTACTTAGATAAGATGATAAAAAAACATATGCCTCTATATCTACAACCGATATGAATAAACAAGTAGTGATGGAACTAGAATATGTGAAGAAAACATTAGAGGAAACTAGAAGTATGGTAATTTACAAAAAGGTTTGGTTTTGGAAAAATATTTTGTTAGGGACAAAAATGGCTTTTTGTCAAAGCTTGCAGACTAGGTACCTCTTCTACTAAATGGGAGGCTCCCATTTATTGAAAATTGGAAATCATATACAAAAATCTAACCTTTGTGGCTAGTCAAAGACTGGAGAATGTGCAGAAACACCCTTGTCAGAATTACAACAAGAGATGAGAGCGGATAGAATTTGTAATTTTGAAAGGAGAAAAGTACATGGACAAAAGGGGGAAGTGATGAGAGGAGCTATGCTAATGGGAGTAACACAAAATCTATAAACCAATAACTTAAAAAATATTCCATCTCAATAATAAGAAACATGCAAACACATGTAATCATATAAGGATCATGAAACAATGACACATATTAACACAAAGTTCAATCAATGATTCTCATTCCATTTTAGTAGGTACAAAGCCCTTGCTTCCTTACAACAATTTACATATGCTCAAATGAGTGTCAAGAGAAATAATGAAGGAAAATATTTATGTAAGAAATAGAAGAATATCTAGGGAGAGAAAAATATGATCCTTTGGAATGATGAAATCATTCCAACATATAGTCTCTTTACATGACTTTTCATATTCATGTGTGACTTTTCATATTCCGGATGTAAAATATGAAACTTTTCCTTATTTTAAGAAAAGTACTTTTACAATGGAGGAATATAAAGTCGCTTAAGTGAATAAGATGAAATTAGAAAAAGTGCACTTCCCAACGAAGAATTAGAAACTCTAAGTGACTCAAGTCTCTTTTACAAAATTTAGATAAAGAAAATAAGAGAGGGAATACATTCAAGTGACTAGTGATCTAGGATGGAATTATGCTCTTCCTTTATTGTGGAGACGAATGTTGTAACTGAATAGCTACTTCCCTAATCGTAACATGTCGCTTTCTTCGAATCGAAATAATGCTCCACATATTATCTAGAATGATCATATTTGGTCATGCCTCAAAAAAATTCTTTCAATTCTTCACCTCTATTAACAACAATGTGAATATCCATCTTCAACTAGCTCGGTGATGTGGGCGACAATGGTGGTAATGGGTAGGGTGCCTCGCTTAGGGAAAAATTATGTGGTTGACATTCGCCATCTCCCCACCACCAATTCCAAAGAACACAATAATGAAGAAGAACAATAGCAACAAAAGAATGATGGGTGGGATCCCATCCCGACAAAGCTCGCCCTCTACCACTAATGGTTGGGGGGATAAGCCAAATAGTCCTCCGCCTCCCGTAACCACCATGTTCATTACTATAGCTTAAGTTTTTTTGGGCCTTTGTTGTTTCTAATGTCGTTTATTTCTTGTTCCATGTTTTGGTTTTAAATACACTTTTACTATGTATACCTATATTTTGATGCCCTCCTAAGGTGAGGTGACCTTTTTTGAGACCTTCTTGGCATGATGTGACTTGCATTCGAAGTTTGACTTTTCGCGCTTTTTTGTATGATTAGCGGTGTACTATATCTTTTTTATTTAGAAAAGTGCACTTCAATCAAAAAAATGTAGAAATATATCCCACTTCACACAATGTATGGTGTACGGAGGGTAACTCAAATATTGTATATACTTTAGAAAAATATACTTAAGATACACCATAAAATACTCCTTTAATAAAATATAAATTATTTCACATTTTATATCTTAAATTAAAGATAATATGTTGAATTAAATATAATATTCATCTCCTAGATTGGTTTATTCGACTTTGAACACTATTTTAGATTGTTTAGGTGTTGATCGGTGGTATTCGTCTTATGCTAAAGTTTCAGCTTTTGAAATTGTAATTTGTTAGGTATTCGCCAATCCCTCTAACTTACAAAAAAACATAATATCTTTAAAATATTACCTTTCTATATAACTTTAACCATACATTACTTTACATTATTTTTAACAAGTCATTACTCAATATAAACAAAATGCCATATAACAACTATCCTTAATTATTCGTAAATGTATGAAATAATTCTATTACAATATAATTGTAATAATCTAATCAGTATGTAAATTATTTGTAATACTAAGATATTGCACAATTACGTCACAGTATTTTCTAGTATATTGTACCATGACATGAGTGTGTAAGATAAAAATTTAAAATACGAAAGATCTCCTTAAAACTCTAAGTTAGACTTTTACCGAATAGATTATATACATTAATGAAATGCATGAAGGTGTTTATATACAAATGATACTATAATAAAATTATTTGTTAAAAAAGGTTACAATGACAATGTTTGAAGGAGGCCATGCATTTTAGTTCGTCTAATTTTACTATTGGCTAGATTAATTTTGTTAGTTTAATGGTAGTTGATTAAGAAACTTGTGATAAGTACAATTGGTTTTGTATTGTAGATTTTTTTAATGAATATATTATATTATTAAAATAAATAATATATTATAATGGTTACAAAAAGGTAGTTAGTTGGGATACTTGGTCTTAGAATTAACAAAAGAGAAGTGGCTTACAAATAGCCAAACAATCATAAATCAATACACAAAAAGCACTCAAACAAACTCAAAACCTTTATGAATAGCGAAGGTGTTAGGAATTAGTATTTACATTGTGTAGATAATAATTACATTTGGTAATTATTATTATATTAGTAATTTGTTATTTAGTTGTTATATAAAACAACTAATAACGAATGTGTGTTGAGTTGTTTGGTTGTTACAAACAACTCACGAGATTAGTATTTGTTAGTAGAGTAGTTTCCTAATTTATAGGAAACTATGTGCCTATATATTTGTAAGTGCATCCTATGTAATTGATCTGGAATGAATATAATATAATATCATTATTCCGTGTATAAATCTAAACAGTTTTATTGTGCAAATCGTGGCATTTATTATATTTGGTATCAGAGCGATATCAATCTCGATGAGAGTCGAGAGAAAGGACACCGAAAATGTTTAGAAATGGCGTTCAAGTTTTGGAGTGGAAGCGTTGTGTGAGCTCAACGCTACTGGTATCAACTTCTCAATTTTGATCCGTGGGTTGCATAAAGATCTATAGAATCCTCTTCGACTCACATGCAAGTAGACCGTGTGCGCCATTGTGTAAAACCAATTGTGTAAGGTTTTTGGTGAACTCAGTAAAACCAATTATATAAAGTTTTTGGTGAACCCGCAAAACCAATTGTGAAAGGTTTTGGTAAACCGCAAAACCAATTGTGAAAGGTTATGGTACACCGCAAAACCAATTTGGTAGGGTTGTTGGTAGAAGTCGAGAAAACCATCAATGGAAGAAATGTGCATTGGCACATGTTCGAGTTTTGTGCAAGCCCGATGCTGCACATTTGCGGAGTTGATCATGAGCACACAGAGGTGGCACACTACAATCAAAGAACGAGATATATTGAACCATGTAAACACTAAGGGGGGGAATGTTAGGAATTAGTATTTACATTGTGCAGATAATAATTACATTTGGTAATTATTACTATATCGATTTGTTATTTAGTTGTTATATAAAACAACTAATGGCGAATGTGTGTTGAGTTGTTTGGTTGTTACAAACAACTCACGAGATTAGTATTTGTTAGTAGAGTAGTTTCCTAATTTATAGGAAACTATGTGCCTATATATTTGTAAGTGCATCCTATGTAATTGATCCGGAATGAATATAATATAATATCATTATTCCGTGTATAAATGTAAATAGTTTTATTGTGCAAATCTGTGGCATTTATTATAGAAGGTTGTATTACAAGTAACAATCCTCCATGCCAAAAGTAGCATGGGGGTGACAGTAAAAAGCTCAAACATTTTTTAACACAAGCCTCAACCAAATCTTTTTTGTTTTTTTGACTTCTTTCCAACCCTCAATAGGGCCCATGATAGAAGAACGTTAATTATTGAATTGAGGATGACCCTATTCCATGTTCGATTTAGAAGAGTTATTTTTCGTGAATTCTTTTGTTCTGCCGATTAAAATTTTCATTCCTTGAATCGCTCCATTGTCAGTACCTTCATGGAGACTTGCACTTCTAAGCATGGTATTCCTTTTTCGTTGTCTTCAGCAATCAAGTTTGTCTCTATCAAATTTTTCTCATCTTCTAAATTTAAACGAGGATACAACTGCCATGCTTGGGGTTTGGAGGGTCAATCTTTTTACCTTTTCAACTGTCCTCTGAGTTGTGAGTAGGAGTCCTGAAGATGCCATGTTTTCTTGCAGATCTAACAACAAGAAGTCGTGTTTTCATAATCCAGGGTCTGACACCACTCTATAGCAGCATGTTTCAATGACATCTTATCTGGTAGTCTATAGTTGACATCTATTTTTGTGCATATTCGTGCATAAGTGCACAACCCCAACTCTGCTCATTTGATGTTTTTTAAATGTATTTTCTCAACAAATCTCCAATCCCTACAAAAATTTCATGATGCCAAAATTGAAAAGGCAGATTAGGTAGGCAAACGTAAACCAGCATTTTGGATACGCCCATAGTTACAGGGTTAAAGTCAATGAACCACGGAGTCAAAAAGTCTTGCTCTGCCCAGAACTAAGATTCCTCATTCAAAACCTTTTGAAAGTCCTCCTTGGAATGGAAGGAAGATGAACAATGAAGAACCCTTTGGAACAGAAATGGTCTTTACAAAGCTTAATCCAGTTTGATATAGATCTGCATATCCCAGAGTTTAAAATAAATATAGTTAGATATAGATAAAAACTAATTTTATTATTTAATTATGGTAATGGGTTAGTTAATAGGTTCGTGATAAGTACGCTCAAAATAAGTATCATTCATGATCTCAGAATTATAAAATTCTAATATAAAGCGGGTGCCACATATTGACATCTGCTACGTATAAACACTCCACTCCACATGCAACAGGTAAACCACCAAACCCATTACCTACTGATCACCATTACCATTATCGTTGTGACACAAACTCCATTCTGCTAAATTCCCATGGGACAGCACGGACCCATCACTTTTTATTTCTCCAAGCATAATTTTCATTAAACAATGTTCCAGTAAGCTTATATCCCTGACCCCACGGGCTTCTGCAGGCAGTTTAATTACCAGACAAGCCCATCAAGAGTCTGGTCAACAGGATAATAAACGGGCTCCACTCTTTATTAAAATATTAGCATCCAAGTAGATCAGCTGGGGCTCTTCCAAGATATTTATTTTGGATCAAACTTATCCATTCAGAATAGTATACCTTCATGAATGGATCAGATCTGTCCCATTGACAACTCCAAACAAATGAATGAATGTCAACTGCTTTGTCAGCATATCGTTATCTTGCCCATGCAAGCTTTTATTGTTTCTAGTACTTCGGTCGTTGCAGCAAAGTGCATGCTTCATACTGTGTTTTCCACATGGCAACAGCTTACCGGATAACAGATAAGGTGCACTGTGACTGTGTATGTTGTTGTGGGGTCCTAATGTGTATCAGATACCATATCTGTAGAGGAAAGATTCTCTGAGTTCCTCCATTAAAAACTAAAATTAAGATGGCATGGGGATCTTTTGTCATTTGAAATTGGATCCAGCTAATCTCGAGGAGATTTGAGAATCTAGTAATTGGTGAAAAAAATTCTGACATGATTGATTTTTTATTACTATCATATTCACTAAGTCAAAATCATGAATCCCCTTCGGATTAATGGCAGGGTCTCATGGAGGGGTTTTCGCTGCAAAATATATGCAGTCAGGGTCTTGTGAATTTTTTTCTAATCTAGTACACTAAAAAAATGAATCTTCTTTTGTAAAATAGGAGTCCTGAAAATTAATGAATGCACTCAAGAGTCCTCGAAAACCAAGAAACTTCAAATTTATCATTCATGCAAAATAATTGTTCAATTAAATAGATTGATAAGTAAAGGTGGTTTTTCACGTGACACCAAATAAGACCGGTTTGGTGGAGATCTATCTTATAAACCAGACATTACATCTGAATTTGAATGGCAAAACTTAACATTATCCTACTGCCACAGAAAAATAAGATCAGAAGTCCCTCCATGAAACCATACTTTTAACTTATAACTTACTCTTATTAATTTTCTAGTCTAGAGACCATACTTTACACTTATGGCTTGCTCTTACTAATTTTCTAGTCTATTTACTCCAATTTTACTCCCCCGAGATGATACGGTATCTTGTTCATGAAGAAGTACATAACTAACTTACTTTTCAGTGAACAAATGCTAAACCACATTTTTAGGCAGCATGCATTTGATGTGAACATAAATCCCATTTTTGCTTCCAACTATAGGAGACATCAACTCCAAACATTTAGAAATCCAAAATGCAGCAAAAATCTCACTACATTTTGATTATTGTACTCATAAACGGAATATCATAAATTCAAGTATATCCACTTGGAACCTTGAAAATGTAGAAGAAGAGATTCTACAGCTGAATTAGATTCTAAGAGGTCTAGAAGGGATAGAAAAAGTAAAAGTACTATAATATTTTTGATTGAGCATTGTGTTTGATGAGATTGAATTTGCTTGATAGTGATTTTTAGTTTTCATGACATTGATTGTGATTGAATTAGTTTGATATATCATGTGATGAGTAGAGATACATAAAGATTATTAGTAGAAATATCAGAAATATCACCATCACCAAAATACGTAGAAGTATCGTGGTATCATGTGAAGAAACCTATTCTTAAGAAATAAAGAAGGGAGATCCTCATATGCCTTTAGGTATTCGAGAAGGGATTCGGTGCTAGTGAATATCATGTGATTATTGATAAAGTGGCATGACTAAATTCTATGATGTGTTGTAACAAGTAAGCTAACCGAATAGAGGATGTCCGGTCAATCCATATTTCAAGAGACGCTATTGTTGATCATTTGTCATGTATTAGTTATTCGCATATCCGAATTGCATAGTAACACCGATGTATGATTGAATTGATTATATTGTAGTACAAAAATCCTCTTTGCAATCCATTTAAATTCAGCATTTTGTGGTGGTTGAGTAGTAGGGACTCTATTCCTAGAGACATTCCTCATAGGAGG
This sequence comes from Taxus wallichiana var. yunnanensis, assembly GCA_018340775.1. Taxonomy (NCBI): domain Eukaryota; kingdom Viridiplantae; phylum Streptophyta; class Pinopsida; order Cupressales; family Taxaceae; genus Taxus; species Taxus wallichiana. The sequence goes on along the minus strand of CM031235.1, from coordinate 154,742,070 downwards.
TTGAGAAACCAATATGTCTCGAGGAGGGACCATTTTTGGAGATCACAATCTATTCAAATTGATTCATTGGAGGAGGAGAAGGGGATCTATTAGGATATTGTGTGTGAAATGTTATAATTCCTTTTTCTTTGAGGAACTAAAGTTTTGATCTAGTGCATAACAATCTTTTTCGTGATGCCCATTAAAGCGATGAAAGTTACAAAAAGGGTAGAATCTTTCTCATGTAAGACAATGAGGAGTGCGATGATCATTAGATGGTTATCAAATCAAAAACATATCAAGTAAAGTGAGAAAAATATTGTGTGGATGATCAATAGGTTTTTCAAAGCATAATGGTTTTTTCTTAGAAGGAGGAGAAGGCCATGTAGGGGCCTTAGGTCTATGTGTAATATGATAGGAAGTATTGTTGTGTTGTAAGGCCTTTACCTATCTCCAAGTAGAAGATTAACATATTAACAACATAAACATCAAGCTCCATAGAAGTAGTTGGAATAGGAACATGTGAAGGTGTAGAAATATGTGGGGGATTTCATAGATTTGTTATTCGTTATTAAGCTATTCGATCTCAGTACTCATAGCTTGAATTTGCATTTGGAAATAATTTTGTAAAGATTTAATAGATCGTAAGATATTCTCATAAAATATTCCACTGACATGACCGTTTGTGGACATAGGATATATGTTCCATTTCTTTGAGAGGTATACAAGATATAGTAGCATTTTCTACCTTATTGAGAAGGAAAGAGACACCAGTAGAACTAACATTTTTGCATTCATGTGAAAGAGAAGGATCACAAGCGTAAGAATCATTAGTGCATTCATGAGAGAGAAGAAACACAAGTAGAAACATTATTATTATTTGCAAGAGTAGCACTTGCATTTGCATTATCTTCTATGGGAGAAGAGGGAAGAGACTATTCATGTGAACATTCATCATCATATGCAAATATCCTTGTCATTATCGAGAAGAGTAAGAATCGCCATCGGTTAATGTATTAATCAAAGCAATATTCCAATCATGTGAAACATCATCATCATTAGAAGAGGAATCAATTTCATCATTAGTTGTATTGAGAAAAGGACAATGAAGATAATCCCATGCACACTTAGTAGGTGCTAGCTCACTAGTAATTGCCACATTATTATAAACATATAGATTTTTAGGATGAGTGATAAGGGATGGGGCATCATTACTAGTACTAACCCAATCAAGCAAGGTCAAATGGTTCACACTTAGAAATATCATCATCAGAACATAGCTCAAGTGAATTCTAATAACTAGCCTCAACTACTTGTTTACAAGCAAATGAATTTTCAAGATAGAAGCGGTATGAGGAACTTCTAACATGGGTTGGGAATCACGATACATTTTGTTATTAAGGAAAATATGGGTACATGGGTGAGTGACATTTACTACAAGGGTATTAGTGGAAGGTGTATATCAAGGAGGATGTTGTGGGAGGACAAGAAAGATCTCGGATTGTGTATCAATGTAAGGATGAGCCACATCAGCTATAAAACAAGTAGTGGAAGCAAAAATATTGGGGTATGGTTGGGATAAATCCTTACTTGAAAACCTATAAGAGGCATGGACTGGTTAAAGGGATGTTAGCCCAAGTATAATTTTGCAAAGCAAGATACCTAAGACAAGCCATGACCGATTTACTCTAAATTAAATTAAACCTTATTTCAGAGTAACTACTATAATATATGATATTCAAGTAATTAAGTAGAGTAAGACGCAAGCAATAAACATTCAATGATACAAAACCCTAAGCAAATGAGAAAGGAAGGTGACTTAGGTGATTATGTGTGATCCGAGAGTGATCGGGATTGAGTAACTACTAGAACAGCACTAGAAACAATGTCGTCAAGGTTCATTGAGGGTTCTAAAACTCAAAGCTGTCAAGGAAAAAAGTGCCCACAGGAGGACAGGAGTTCCTAGGTGCTAGTGACTAAACCGAGCGCCTATATCCGTTCGGATGATTGGAGTCTGGTATTTTCTGGGCTGGAGGATTTTCACTTCTAATCACTCTTTATCACTTTGAGTTCGTTGTTAGGGTTCTGATCACACCTATAACCTGCAAAACAAATGTCTACATGTACATGTCCACAAAGCACATCACATCTAATAAAAATATACAGAATGTGGAGTCGGACTGACACCGACGGTCACCGGAAGAGTGAACTTACGAACGAGCATTGCACTATATCTCAGACTCCATGTAGTTCTTTCTGTGTGTGTAATGATTCCCTAGGTTGCCCTTGTGAAAATTGTACTATGATAGCGGGATAGATTTGGATTGTACCGAGTATGCAAGATGTGTGTGATGAAATAGAATGAACTCCCCTCCTATGATGTGTATGCAAAATAATGCAATCCTTGTCCCTTGTATGGATGTGCTAGATGTATGCCTTGTAGTGCTCTTGTGCCTTTTGTGCAAGCTTAGGTGATGATAGATAATGTTTATGATGTTTGGCCCCTTATTTGAGAGCAATAACTAAGTATATATATGATTCCCTTGTTTGAATTTCATAATTGATAAAAATTGAAAGGCCAACCCAAAGTTTTAAAAGGTGACCAAAAGGTGAAAAGGACCCAAAAGAGTAAGAAGAAGATAAAGAAGGCAGGAGTGCCCAAGAGGGACAGGAGCGGCTAGGCGATTTTGTCCTATCTGGGCACTAGTGTCCGAGGCTATACAAGATAAATCAGTCAAGTGCTAACAAAGTTGTAAGATTTATAAGACCAGTAAAGTGTAAGAGATAAAGCAATCAAAGAGCCAAAAAGATTTGTCAACCACTAGTTTTCTTACTTAGGAATCATATATACATTAGTATGCTTTAGGACCTAGAAATGTACCCAAGTGCATAGATTTTGTGTCTACAATGACTACATAAAGGATAATTAACCCCAGAAGATTGATAAATATGAAATCAAAGAGGAAGGAAAAACCCTAAGGCAACTAGTGTTTGAATAAAGCAATAGATTTGATTAGACATTGTTTTCACCACATTTTGACACCCTAAAAATACAAGATGGTGTATTTATTTATAATATTAGGATGTGAGGATTCGTTATAGAGGATTATTTTAAATTTAATTAATCAATGTTAACCAAACACATTACGAATAACACATTAATACTTGCAACTATGCTAAAACGATATGATTTTTCTTGAAACACACAAAGGGATAAGTATTTAGTTACGCATAATGGTACAAGGATGATCTAGGTGTGTAGACTAAATGAAACGATTGTTTTGGATGTGGAAATGTTTCATATCTGAAATTACAACTTGAAACTACTCATGTCCAGACCATATAGCTATTATATTATCTTAACATCTATTTTATAGTTCTAACCTCTTTTGTATAGTATTAAATGTGTGCACAATGGAATTCTCGCAACTTTTTATAGAGTTGTGACTTTGATGACCTTCACTTTGAAACCTTAAGTGTCACATATTTTTGAAACCATCCTAAGTATGTGATCCAAACTCAAACCCTAACTGTGGATGGGAGACCTATAAAAAGGTTGGTGTTTGGGTTGAAGTGCAATCCACGCTCCACCTACTCTAGCATAGTCTTAAGAGGCCTCAAACCACACATAGTTTTCCACCTAGCATGTGATATGTATATGGATGCAACTAATTTGACAACTTGATCATGTGGCAATTCTTAAAGAGACTTTGGCATTGCTAAGAAATGGATCTTTTCTCTTTGGATGCTTGATAATGCAAGAAGCTAGACTCTTCGACTTGGTTAGTGCTTTGGACTTGTTGTAGTGGTTGCTATAATTGATGTGAAATTACTTTTGGAAGATTTAGGAGAGTGATGTATGCTTTAGTGTAGATATTTGCAATATGAGCTTATGAGAGTGTCGATGAATTATAAAGTGCAATCAACTTGATTATATAGGCTTCCATAGGTTAGATATTTGCATTATGGACGACATGGGGAATTATAACCAACTCATAAAATGATTGAAATTAGAAAAAGTGTCAAGTAGATAAGAGAGTCTGATATAATACAAGTCGTTCAAGACCATACACAACTACATCGATTGAATATGTGGTTTTGTGACTTGACTCCCACCATAGTGCCTAGTGGTTGACTTTCAACATATTATTAAAACCATAAAATTTGCATAAGCTATGTGTGGTTACAAGTTGTCAAGTGCTAGAACTCCACTACCAATTGGACAACTATTATATAGATTACTTGCAGCAAGTTGCAATAGTTTAAACTCAATTATAAACAAAACTTGCATCCGCTAAGCGTTACTCTTGTTTGTATTAGTAAGTCACGTAAGTGCAAAAAAAGCTTACAATTTTTTTCATAAAGATTAATATTCATTTATTTTGGATTTTTAATTTCATATTGTAGGATAGATCTTTAAAGATATGAAAGATCTCCTTAAAACTATACGTTAGATTTTTACCAAATTGTGTGTCGGGAGACACATGTAGGAATGATCAAGATTTATTTCATCACTGACTATGTATAAAATGCTAATGCAACAATTGATATTTATTGTATGTGTTAGTAATAGATGGGTTCATCTCATTAAGAAAACACCTAATTATTTATTAAAAACAAAAGTTGCAATGATATTGTTTGAATGTGGTAATGCATTTAATTAATGCAATTTTACTTTTATTAAGAGAAATTTCATTAATTTAATGATAGTTGATTACAAGACTTGTGATTAGTATAACAGATTTCAAAGTACAATTAGACATTGACAAAACTTAAGTTTATTACTTAATAAGAAAAATAATTTGAAAATTTAATTATGGTTAATGCTTAACCTACTAGGCCTGAGATAAATATGTTAAGTTTTAAAATAAATATTATCTAGTGAGAGGAAGTTGCGAAGTTCTGACATAAGACGAACACCACGGGTCACCAAAACCAATGGCTTACCTTGTGGCACAACCCTAAACAGTATACTAATGATAATGACACCAATGGCTTACCTTTAGGTCCCATAGAATCTTCAGTCTCCTGAACATCATTAAAATCTTTCATTTCATTTCGACCAAATACCCGTGGGACAGTGCCAGTGCCGCATCCTCACTTTTATTTGAACAAGCATAATTTCTACAACAGTGTTACAGTCCTGAAAAGCTAAGACACCTGACCCCAACCATACCTCCAATAAATACAAAACACCGCCCTCTGATCATTACTGAAGATCTAGCAAAAATTAACGGCCTTTTGAAGTTTAATTGTCATTCAAGCCCATCAAGAGTCTGGTCAACAGGATAGTAAACGGGCTCCACTCTTTGTTAAAATCAGCATCCAAGAAGATCAGCTGGGGCTCTTCCAAGATATTTTTGGTTCCCGCCTTGGATCAGGCTTATCCATTCACGAATAGTATACAGATAATTTGACCTTCATGAATGTCGTAGAAGGGATCAGATTTGTCACATTGATAAGTTCAAAGGAAGGTAGGACTGAACGAATGTTGGGCTTTGTCAGCATCGTTATCCATTCATACAAACTTTTATTGTTTCTAGTGCTTCGGTCGTTACAGGAAAGTGCATACTTTCATACTGTGTTTTCCACATGGTAACAGCTTACCGGATAACAGATAAGGTGCATTGTGACTGTGCATGGTGTTGTGGGGCACCTTCTGGGTCCCAATGTGTATCAGATACCATATCTGTAGAGGAAAGATTTTCTGAGTTCCGGTATGGGTATCTTTTGTCCAGCGTTACTCTGGGTGCCCTTCCTGCATTTGAAATTGGATCCATTTGAGGACTGTAATTGGTAAAAAAAAAAAAAAGATCAGACAATTTTTATTCCAAAATAATTGTTCAATCAAACACATTGATAAGTAAAGGTAGTTTTTTTTAGGTCAACACCAACCGAGACCAGTTTGGTCTATATGAGATCTCCCAACGGAACCGACAAGGGGATTGTTTTTAATTTACCTTATAGATAAGATATTACGTCTGAGTTTGAATGGCAAAACTTAATGGTCTTATGGAAGGGGGTTCCTTAAATATCTCAGTCGGTGCTGCTGAAAAAATTGTATGGTCCCATAGAGGGGGCTTCATAGGTATAAATATCTCAGCAGGTGTTGCTAAAAAAATTTAAGAGCATTTTAACAATTTTAAGGTCCCATGTGAGATATTATAGGATCCCATTGCAGTTTTATGATAATTTGCAGGTAAATAAAAATCATATTTCCCTCTAAAATCGCCATAAATTATTGGCAGGAATGCATGTTATGTTCTACATGGATAAAAATCAGCCTAAACTGTAGGGGGACTCCCAGTCCCCCTCTCCAGCAACCTCTTAACTTTAGGGGACAAAAAAGTGGAGCTCCTATTTTTTAGGCCTAGATTCTATTATTTCCTGTAGTTGGCTTCAAAAATAATCATGGGACCTGTTGCTACAAGAAAATAGGAGCAGAAGCCCCTCTATGAGACCATGCCCTCAGGAGCATTGTAGTTAAATTAAGATCCCATGCTTGTAATTAATTTCCTCGACAATACCTGCTGAGATATCTTAAAATCCCATTGCAAAACACTGATAAGTTGCAGGTTAATAAAGATAAGATTCCCCTCCAAAATCACAAAATAATGATGGCAAGAATGCATTCCATGAGCCAGATGGACAAAAATAACCCTAAATTGAAGGGGAAACTTCTACCCCCTTTCCAGCCACCTCTTAAGTTCAGCGGACAAAAAAATGGAGCTCAAAATTTCCAAAGTAAATTTTTTTATTTCCTGTAACTGGCTTCAAAAAAAATCATGAGACCTACTGCTACAGAAAAGCAGACGCCCCTCCGTGGAGCCATGCTTTTAACATGTTCATGTATTTAAGCTTTTATGCAAGTGATTCTCTCAGAGGTACAGGTCTTATCCCCATAGTGACTATTAGTGTTGGGATGCTTATAGCCTGCTCTTGTTAATTTTCTCGTCTGTTTACTCCAATTTTACTCCCCAAGAAGATACGGTATCTTGTGCATGTGCGCTCAAATAATTCAAGAAAAACTTTTTAGTGGACAAATGCCAAACCATATTGTAAGGTAGCGTGCATTACAAGCATTTGATATCAACATGAATCCCGTTTTAGCTTCTAACTATAGGAGACATCAACTCCAAACATTTAGAAATCCAAAATGGAGAAAACAGGAAAAATTCTCATTACATCTGATTCTTGTACCCATAACCGGCGATGTCATAAATTCAGTATATCCAATACGAAACTTGAATATGTAGAACAAGAGATTCTACAACTGAATTAGATTTTGAGAGTTGCTAGTCATTTACATATACAATAAAAAAATTATTCAATCCAAACTGAATGTTGAGAAATAAATACATCCAATGGTGGGCGATGTCAGGATACAGCTAAGATGCTCCATTCTTTATGTTACTCCAAACTGTACAAATGCTTCAGGTACAGATAAAAATAATTCTACATACGGTTACCATGCTCTGCAGATGACTTTTCCTGGTGCACAATGACAACTGCAGTGGAAGCAGGGTGGCGAGCAAGGTCTTGATAAACTCTAGGGACAAATGATACAATAAGTCATTTTCTAACTCTCTGGACCTGACAATCCTTAATGTCGCAGATTAATTGATTTTTCCAAATAATACCATTCAAGATGGGAAATCCCAAAAATACACAACAGCGAAATCCAACATAATCCAACAAACAACTCAGATTCGATCTTCAAAAAAAAGGAGTTGTTTCTGTTCTATTAAGGAGTTAGAAACTGCTGCTTCAAACAAAAGGAGTTGTTTCTGCTATATCCTCCAAGAACATATGGTATCTTGCTGATGTGCATTCGAACACTTCAAGTATCTAACAAACGTACACTGTAAGGCAGCATGTATTTGAGGTCTGAACATGAGTCTCATAATTTGCTTCTATATGAAACATCAACTCCAACATTTAGAACTTCAAAATAAATAAAACAGCAAAAATTCTCATTAACATTTTGATTATTGTACTAAAAATGGTGATGTTACAAATTCAATTGTCCAATAGGAAACTTGAAAATGCAGAACAAGATATTCTACAACTAGATTTGATTTTTAAAGTTGCTAGTCATTTACATATGCATCTAAGCAAAGGCTTGCTGGTCAGTACGCCAATGCCACGTCCCTTGCAAAAAAATAGTTCAGTCCAAACTGAATGTTGAGAAACAGAGGTAGCATACGGCTAAAATGCTTCATTCATCAGCTCACTCCAAAATCATAAAAATGTTTCAGGTGCAAATAGAAATAATTCTATAGCCAGCCCGCATGCTCTGCAGATGAATTTTTGTGGTACAGAATGTAAAATGCTGTGAGAGCGGAGTGGTGAAAGAAGAGGGGCAAATATCAATGTAGCCAGCAAGCTGTTGATAAATTCTAGGGACAAAAGATACAATAAGTCATTTCTACCTCTGTCCTGACAATCCTTAATGTGGCAGATTCAAGGATTTTTCCCCAAAAATACATAATAATAATACAATCAACTCAGATTCGGTGTTCAAGCAGGAGGAGTTGTTTCTGCTCTACTAATGAGTTAGATGCTGCTGCTTCAACCATCTATACACACAAAATTGACACCAATTATGAATATGTTTAGAAAAGTGAGAATCTATAGTTGCAGAATCAAAATGCATTTAGATATCACCAACCTGGAAGCCAATATTTTTGTACAGTTGCTGAGCAACATTGTTATTCATATTTACATGAACAAAAACATCTTTTAGTCCTGTAAAGGAGATAAGGTTCAGAAAAGAATCAAATTACTCCAGATGCCCTATGCAGTATATTCAAATGTGCATCAACTGAGATGCTAACCAGAGAACTGAACTACCTACCACAAGATTTGGCAATTTCAATAGCGAGTTGCAACATGTTACTTCCTATCCCTTGCCTGCGTGCAAACTTTGCAACGCATACATTGGCCACATAGCCATAGCGGTGAGAACATCCTGATTTGCTGCTACTCATGTACATGGACGCTCCAACCTGCTCCTGATTTGCATCCAGAAATAGCTCAAGGGTTAGGCAAAAAAAGAAAGAATCCCCTGACTATTGATAATGTCAGTTAAAAGCATTACTTCAAATTTCTTAAGGATCACAAAAAGCAGCATTTTATGTGATGTACAAACCCCAGGAAAAGTTTCGCCTTGCAAAAATTGTCTAATGCTTAAATCAAGTGTCCCTACGACACTATTCAAAACCGTGCGTCTTTTAGTTTTATCTTCCTTCTTAACCTGCAAAAAGCACAGAAATAGTGTGATCAAAATACTAAAAATTATAGATCTGTATATACTACTTTATTTTTTCTTTTTATATGTCATTTTGCCCAACTTCATACCATTCATGACAATGTTTCACCATTCTAATACTAAAATGGAAGAAATAAAATTTTCAGTACTCCCGGGAACTGAAAATAATTTCTGGGACATCAAAATGACCTGTCAGAGTTCACAAATGAAAAGCATCGGGCTATAATTGTGTCTATAGCATGTGGCCAAAAGCCAGTAAAGTTCGCTCAAGATCACCATAACAGACAACAATACCCTCATGCCTAGGTCTGAGCTTTAATAATACTCATGAGACACAATTAGAGCCAAAATCAAAATTTGGAAACCAAATATTATTGCATTCTGATGGCTAGCATTGCGACATCGACAAACAGTTGAGTATACCATTAGGAAAAGCATTCGGCTATTTTTGAGAGAGAGAGAATTGCATTACTCTTGTGAGAAAACTTGGGCTTGTCTCCGTGACATTGACAACTTTGAAATGAACATCTTGCATATCAAGTTTCCGTCAGAGAAAATAATATCAACTAGTCTTAACCTAGAATGAAGATGATTACATCATGATTGATTACAAATTACATGCATCACTTTGGAGTATCTTACTGGTTGTTGACCTTTAATATTCAAAAATTGTGTGGGGAAATTCAGCACAGGCCTCTCATGTTAGAAAATTTGAAAGAAAATTGGAGGGTAAAACTCATTTTGACTTATTAATCAAAAACTCATACAGCTTTATAAATGAAGCTATTTTATAGGGACAACATGACAAAAAGGATAAAAATATTGAATGCTCGGTTATTTCAAGTAAAACAACAATCTAAAATATTGTAAAGAAAAGCAAAAACATTGTAGAGCTAGCCCTTACTGCAACAACACAAAAACATTTGAGGTAGTGGCCATCCCTTCCAAAGCACCGTCGCTTCAGAGCATTGAACTCCTGTCAAAAGAACATATTGCCATCAAACTATGCACATCCAATATGGAAAAGGAAATAATACAATCCAAATTGGCAACCAAACACACATTCTCTTGAGCTTCATTACAGTTATTTAGGTACCAACAGATTACCTATATTTTTCATTCAAGTTACTTATGAAACAGGACATGCCATCATACAGAGCAAACATCTTTGAACTGAAAACTTCTGTCTGCGGGCCAATTAGAAGCATGTACAAAGTGGGTAATACCAAATCATTGCTATGATGATGATACACAAAATGCATGAGATATTAATTAGAAATACGATTTTGAAGGTACAATAACAAGGTGAGCTAGGAAATGTGGTATATTACGATATTATTAATAATCCTTCTTTAGATTGGTTTTGAGGAACTACAACAGGAATTTTAGACAATTTATTATCTTCAAATTAAGTCTCGATATAGAGGCTCCATTATAAACAAAACAAAACAAATAAAAAAATTATCAACAAAATAATTTATTTCACATCACATGGTAAGAGGCTACACTAACAACCGCGTTATCCACACACAATGTTGCTTCCATTTTTTGACAAATATTGCAAATAAATTTATAACATAATATAATGTTACCATGGGCCTATCCTTAACATCAAGTTATCAAACATTTACCAGGAGCTAACCAGTAAATTTCTACCCAATACATCCATGGGACATAGGTTAGCCTAAGCTATACCAACCGATTCCATTGAGCACTAATCACCGACTTCCATCAGGCAGCTGAGACCATATGAAGTCATCACTATCACACACACTACTCAAGCAATTCACAGATAAGCATTTCAAAACCCTTAAATAGTCAATGGAACAATATATACAAAACTCTCATCCTTTATATACACATCCCTATGTCTTGCATAAACATATAAGTGTAGGAAGCAGTCTGAACATTGAATTTTAAGTATCCAAAAGCTGGATTCTAATTGGGAAGATTCTCCAACTTGATAATGAAGCAAACAAATTACATTGAGAGCCATACTATGAACTAGAATATACATAACAGTTTGATTCATGCATAAGGCTGTTTGTTAAAGTGTACTCACATCACACCCAAGATAAAAGTCTTCACCTTACAAACATTGCATTTTAGCATAAAGATGATGAATTCTAGTCCTGCAAGCTGTGTCAGAGACCACGGAAAGCTGGACCGTGTATTTTTCAACTTCATGAAGCATGACTATTATCATTATAATTGCAGACCTAACCACTTGTTAACAAGAGCAGCTAATACCCAAAGTTACAATGATTCCACCCGAATGAATCCATCCAAATCAATGGGGTACACATTATATCCAAGCAAAGATCCATATCCATGCAAATCAATATGGTACACATTATATAGTCACAATCAGAAATCTTCTATAGACAAATTATGTCCACAAAGGTTTGGAACCATCTTAACTCTTAATAAGCATGATACAAGCAGGTATGGAAAAATCAAATCAAAGGAAAGTCTTTATATATTGCATTACGTGAAGCTAACAGCCCCAGAATATAAAAAGAATAAACCAACCTGTTCTGCATATGTTCTTTTGTGGCTGTCGACATAGCTGTCATGAAAAAGAGATAATAAATGTTTGTATTTGATAATATAAAAAAAAATTCCATCCCGCAACAAAACATTTTCAATATCAAAGTTTTTATTATTATACTCTGTGTATACCAACTTCAAATAAATAACGAAGAGATGAATACAAAATTCAACATGCCATCGGTGGGAAAAACAAACCGAACATGTCGCTGATCCTCCCAATGACTCTCCGCACGCAACCATGCTGCTGTCTACCATTGAGCATGAGGCCAGGCACAACCGAGTCAAATACTCATATTCTGAATATGTCAGATTATCAAGAAAAAAACCACATTTGTGAAGTTTAGAACTGACCCAATACTCTTCATCCAGTATAGCTTCTCGGGTCACAAATTTGCCAAATGTCTTTCTATACCGGGTCTTACAATCTTGATCTGTGGGTTGCAATCTATCAAAGGAGAGATCAGACAAGCCTACAAGGTCAGCCTGGGGTGATGTTGGGTTCTGGATCCCTGGAGCACTGTTACTGCAACGTATCAAAGCACACTTCCATGTTCGTTTTCTTAAAATCTTCTGCCTGTAAAACCGTAAATAACAACTAAGTCACAAGGTTCAATTTTGAGTTCATGTTCAACAAGAATAAAGTTCAGTTCAAGTTTGCCAATGGATAAAGTTCGAAAACAAAATGTTTTTGAACAACATAATTTTTTTATCATTTTATTTTCTAAAAAAATGCATAGATGTGAAATTTCCGCAAAAATAATGGATAAAGTTTGAGTTCATGCTCAGCAAGGATAAAGTTTGGCGAAGTTCAAACTTTGTCCATAAAATTTGGCATACCTTGTGACATAGAATGAAAATAAAGATAAGCTTAGGCCATTATAAATAACAAGAAAAATAAGTAAATATGTTGCTGATCTTAAAGACTTAAAACAGAAATGCTTAGAAACATCTCAATCTGTTGGGCTGGGTTGACTGCTAGAGGCAGTGTTGCCAGGAAGAAGCTCCAGATTCAAACACCGGCAGGCTACGAGCTCTGAAATGGCTTAAGGGGGAGTTTAACCTCAAGCTAACCAACATGATTAAAAAAAAAAATTGGAAACATTTTTGGGAAGTTTAGTTATCGAGTGCATGAATTCAGAACTAAATGAATGCAGTTAGCGCTAATATCAGTGGTGAAACATGAGAAATCTATCGTAGAACAAAAACATCCCCAAAACCTCATTTCTGCATTTTCCATTATAACTTACAGCAAGGAAATTTTTAAAGAACCAATATGTTCTTACGAGTATAGAAAGTTGGGCAGATCTTTACACAAACAAGCATTATAGACTAATATTTAAAGAAATATATTAACGTATACTATACATCATAAATTTTCGTTAGATTTAATATTAAAACTTGCCCTCTTGTTTTTTCAGTGGGTGTGGGAGGGGGTAACTAGTTAATTGCAGAATGTGTTTTTGAATTTACTGCAAAAATGAAACAATTGACCAAAAACAGGCCATAAAGTTTTCCCTTCTTCTCAGTTCCAAAAATACCGTTATCAAACAGACTTTTCGTTTACTTACAAATATTTGTCAATACAACCTGCTTACGAATACATATATATGGTCCAAAATCAAAAACCCTACTCAATGAACAGTAATTCAAATACCAGGACTATTGAATAACCCCTACAAAGCCCCAAAATTAGAATTATAAAACGTTAAATAGAACAACTCTATCAGACTCTGAAAATTCATTCAAAATTCAAACATCGATACAGAGCCCAGAAAAATTGCAAGAACAATCATGTCATTCCACATACCTGACAGGAGATATAGATACTGTAAGGGAAAAGGCAGGTTCTCTTCTTTTACTAAAGTGCAATACGGAGATACCCCAGACATCAAAACCAGGGATTTTAACATTGCATAACACATCTCAAAATCTCAACAAAATAAGTAGAATCCCCTGATACTGACCGGCCTCTATATCAATACACCTACTTCATAAAATCATTGGAAGCCTCCACTTCATTAAATCGTCTGAAAATTCACGCCCACTTCATAAAATCACAGAAAAATTCACACCCAATTCATAAAACAGTCTCAGGATTCGCAATTTCCCAACCTCTGTATAAAATCTTGTGACTATTCACGCCGACTTCATTAAAAATGGGACCCTTAAATAAAATCTTGGAATAATTCACGCAGACTTCATAAAATATTGGGACGATTTGCACCCCACTTGATAAAACCTTCAGATAATTCGTACCCACTTGACAAAATCTTGAAATAAATCACACCCATTTCATTTATTCTGTCCGAAATAAACAGGAACAGGGGAATGAATTTATATAGGCCTCCTGCTAGATTTGCAGTTGCCTGCTACATTTTTAATTCCCTCCTTTACGAAAACAGCTATTATTTTGGGGAGGCTGGCATTCGCACCAACCAGCGGCCGGTAAATCTGAAAAACAATCACGGTGAGGGTAAAAAAACAGCAGGGTTTATTTCCAGCTATAGATTTCGCTTAACCAAAAATGTTTTTTTGCCTTTTTATCGAAAAGTTGCTACGTAAACACGGTTTCGCGTAAGTGGATAATGAATAACGATTGATGATGCAGCAAACTAAACCCACCATTTGATCTGGTGTAAGGATGACACTTTGCCACACAGTAAGGAATTCACTGTGCTTTATGCCGAGTTGGAATTTAATTTTTGTCAACAGATAAATGTATTTTTATTTGAGTACATGTGTATTTTTGCCAAATGGTATTCGTATGGCCAGTTGTTAAGTATGCAATTTATGAATTCTATTTGTTTTCTACGGGATTGTCTCATACGCTGTTTTGGTAGTCTGGTTAAAATAATTTCTTGTTCTTCGACCTTTTTATCAATTTCTTATTTAACAATGTCACATAGTGGTTTTTATTCCTTATTTAACAAGTGTTATGGAATGATTTTTTCTCCTTTAAATACAATTTTGAAGTAAATGGGACGAAAAGAAATGTGCTTTTTCCTATTTTAATTTTTAATTTTGAAAGTATTTTGAGATAAAGAAGGTTTTGTTTTGAATTTCAATTATTGTTATATTTAATTGAATTTGATAAACATTATTATGCTCATAGGTATTCTATATAATAGTAAGAATGTGATGGTGTTGCCTTGTAAAGTTTATTACTTGTATTAAATTTGACATCTATTTAACTAAGTAATTTATATAATATTAATGTGATATTAATTATAAATATATGATTAGTTAATTGTTGTGGTATTAATGTATGTGTATGTTTATTAATCATTATCATGTTGGTACAATGATTCTATAGTGAATGTTATACTATTGCATGTTTTTTCAACAACCAATCAAAAATTATTTGTATGGTTTCAACTATAATTTTTATAAATAAAAGTATTTTTTGTTTTTCAAAAAATATTTTTAAGAGATTTGATGGGTGTAAATTGAATTTCCAAACCATAAAAGCATAAATCGAATTAGTTAAAAAAATGTTGGTCTAGAAATACATGATTTTTATCTTAATTGTGATTATTTCTTTTTGTCATAATGTTGTTGAACCCTGGTCAATGGTGTTGTCATTGATGTCAAATGACATTGATGGCGAAGGTGAGATTGGTGAAGTGAAGCTCAATCGAGTCCTCTCAAGCAAGCAAGGTGTGTGGTGAGTCCTCCCAAGGTGGTACGCGGCGTTCAAAATTGCACCTGTCACAGCCCTTCCGAGGGCTTCCAACCCGTCAGAGAAGGGCAAGTCAAAATTTGCCTCTGTAAAAAAATTCAAAACCTATAAATCATTTGACAAATTGTAAGTGTAATATTTTATTCAAATTGTCAAAAGAAGGGTTGTGTGGAAAAATGGTCGTCAACCACTGTCATTTTAATTTGTAAATCCCGATAAAATATTTAGTTGCAAACACAAAATTTGGATGTTGGGCACTGGGAATATGGGATTAAATATACTACAAACATAAGTATATCATTTTTCCAAATTTCCATCCCATATATCAAATCATGTGACAAGTGATGATGCAGATATTTAAAACACGAGTAAAGTCCATTAGAGTTTGTCATTGTAAACAACTATTTGCATAGCTTAGCGGCTTCTAGGTTCTAATATTTATAGCTTAGTAGTCACTAGCTAAATTGGTAATACATCAACAGGACCATGGTAAATTTTAGAGCTTAGCGGTCGCTAGGTAACTTTGGCTAGACCATGGTGAATTTTAAGATACAAGCAAATTCCATTAGATTTTGTCATTGTAAACAACTCTTTGCATAGCTTAGCGGCCGCTACCCTACAACCATAGTGATATTTAGTAATGTTATATATATGAAGGTGAATTTTACAAATTTTAATTTCTCGCTAATGGCGATTTGAATTAAAAAATTTGGTTATTGGCGTAAACACTGGGTGAAATGACCCTAAAAGTAACTTGAACCTTTAAAATTTAGGTGAATTAGTCATACCCATATACCTAAAATTTCACAAAATTTTAAAAACCAAAATATTCATGAATTAATGAAGATTCGCCACTAAAATTTTCCCTAAGTGAAACCCACAACCTATGAGATGGAAATAGTGGACAATATCAATTAACCGTGAAGGCTCGAAGTATAAATTATGTAAGCCAAGGATCATATCAATGTCGAGTCAGAGGATCACTACATTGGAACCTATTGGCTTGAGCCTAATATGAATCAAAGGGATGTTCTTCTCGTTTAACATGCACATTAAGCAAAGTGAGTTCGAAAAGATAGTGGAAGGTGCGAATAATGGCATTCATAGAGGTGGCATATAGAAAATCAAATCTGAGTTTGAGTTAATAGTTATGGATAGTTTGCTTTTGTTTTTGTTGTCTAAATGCTCGAGCGTCTAGAGGTGCATTAACACACCCTAACACATTTAGACCAATATAATTGATCTTACTCATTACTTGTGTGCTTAATGTTGTAAGAAACAAACTATTAAGCAACTTTTCAAAGTAAATGAGTTAATTAATAGATGACTTGTTTTAGGTTGAGTTTTAAAATAGCGTTATAATAAAATAGACCCTATGTAGGGGGTATAGATATTGTTCTTAGATGTGATTGATGTAAAATATTATATTCAACACCTAATTAATGTTCTTAGTTTTTATAAAACATTCATTTAAAAAAATGAATCTCTCGATTAAAAAATGTTCTTAGTTTTAATAAACATTCATTAAAAAAAAAAAAAAAATCTCTCAATTAAAAAATGTTCTTTATTTTTGTGACGTGGTTACTTAATCTACTCTTGTCATGCGAAGTGCGAAATATTTATACTACTTTTCATCATCGAAGGGTTGGTCCAATATTTACCCTTCACATTGAAATTCAGACCAGCCCTTCAAATTTGATCACTTTGGTGGTACATGAAGCATATGTGAATTAGGTATATGAGGTGTTACGGTGGTGTTACAGGGTCTAAAAGTCATTTACACTTGTTCTAAGTGCTCATAAATCCTCTACGGTGAAAACAAAAATTTAAGTACTTACAAAATTTTGGAGAAAAATGAGTAATTTGAGTTTTCCAGTGTATTGCGGAGATACAATGTGCCAAAATACGCAAGCGATGAAGTAGAGTAGTCTTTGAAAGCCGAGTGAGATTAAAATCATCCCGCAAACCCGCAAAGGAGTTGCAAGTAACTCGGGTCTTCGACTTGTATCAATCTGCGAGTAATGGAGACCCCCAAAACTTCAAGTAAAGCAACTCCGAGAAACCCTTGCAAAGCAAAGCAGAGAAAAGGATTTATGCAGGAATGTTATGTGGCACAACTATGAAGTAATGGCCAAGCGCAAATCCGAGTAAAGAAACTCCAAAAACCCGCAACAAAGGGTGAAGTTAAGGAGTAATCCAGAAATTTGATGTGCCACAACTGTGAAGTAATGGAGGTTCGTAAGTCTGAAGTAAAGCAGATTCTAAGAACCCGCAAGTAAAGGCCAAAAGGGGGAGTAATGCGGGAAAATGATGTAAAGACGGCTCTACAAAGTAGTTGGGGGTCAAAAACCTGCAAGTAGAGTAGTCCCCAAATCCTACAAAGCAAAGCATGAGCAAGCAGTGGCACCTCAAATCCCCGCAACAAAGAAGAGAGTAAATGACCATAACTTTTGACCCAGAGCTCCATTTTTCGCAATTTTGGACTTTTTGGAAAGGTGGTTTCATCCTCTTTGCCATGGAATCGAAAAATCCAAATTTGAAGGAATATTTTAATGTTAGTTGTGGTAACTAAATAAAATTTTAGAAGGAAGTTAAAACAAAAAAATCACGATCTAAGGAAAAGGAGTTATACTTGTCTATTTAAGAAAAATGTAAAACATGATATTATTTCTAAAGAAATAGAGCAAGGGGTAATCGAACCAAGGATTATTGCAGAGAGAGAGAAAGAGAAGAGATTGTGTTATCAAATGAATATCTATTGACTGATAAGCGTGGTGATGACAGAGCTCTAGAGGTAAGCAGAAATCCAAGTCTGATGAATATTTGAAGAGGAAGTGGAAAAGAGGTAAGGAGTGTAATGAAAATATGAGCTTGAAGAGTGAAGATAGCAGAGAAAAGTAATCATGATCATTTGTATTAGTAACCTAGCAATGATATGATCAAATTCCTTGTAATATTTATCTAATTGGGTTCTTAGATCATAGGGGTGGGTGCTCCTTGCAAGTTGTAGCTTGCTAAAATTTGTTGAGCGGGTGCTTAGCTCTCTTCAAGTAGGTGCTTGAAGATCTTTGAAGTGTGTGCTTCGTAAGTTGAGGTTGTGCTCAAAACCAAGATCATTGTATGCTTTGGAATTGATGTTCCTAATAAATCCTTGGTTTCAAAGTGTGTTTTCTCCCTTTATGGGTTTCCCACTATATATTTTTGTTGTGAGTTATTATCTTCTTGCATGTGTTTGATCAATTGTTCATGTTACAACTCTTGCTCATAATCAAGAAACATTGAAATTGGATTGCTCTAAAAAATTTGAGTGGCACCGATTCACCCCCTCTCAGTGTTTATGATTTCTAACAATTGGTATCAGAGTGAGTCCTTTTGGTGGAAGCTTAACATCTTCAAGGAGATCCTCACTTCACAAACATGGCAGCCAATAAAGCACAAAGTGGATTATCCATGTCAAGATCGCCTCTTTTCAACGGTACAAACTATGTCTTCTCGATTATAAGGATGACAACCTATCTCATGTCACTTGGTTTTTATATATTGGAAATGGTTGAAAAAGGCTACACTTCTCCAACCACTCCAATTACTTCTATAGTAGACAAGCCAACTTATGAAATAAATTCAAGAGTCATGAATGTCATCCTATATGGGCTGACTGAATTGAATTTGTGAAGGTAATGCACTGTACCATAACCAAAGCTATTTGGACCAAGCTTCAAAGAATTTATGAAGGGGATGACAATGTCAAGCTAGCCAAATTACGGACCTACGAGCCCAATTTTAGAGCCTAAAGATGAAAGAGGATAAAAGCATTGCATCCTACATGCAGAAAGTAAATGAAGTGATTAATATGATCAGAGGTCTATATGAGAAGTTAGAAGAGTCCATCATAGTACAAAAGGTCTTAAAATGACTAACCCTTGAGTATGATGCAAAGTTCTCAATTGTTGAGGAAGTAAAAGACATGAAAACCTTGACATTGGATGAACTGCAAAGTATCCTATCAATATATGAGATGAGGACAACTAAAGCTAGATCTACTAAGAAATAATTTGCATTAAAAGCCAACAAAGAATCTCAATCCAAGCAAGAAAGAGTAAAATCAAATTTGGAGGATGAAGTAGATGATGAGAATATTGAGGCAATGTTCGTGAGGAGACTAAGCAAAGGCTCATGTAAATACAAAGGTAAGACCCATTCAAGTGTTTTGATTGTGGACAAGTAGGCCATTTTGCTGCTAAATGCCCAAACAAGAACAAGGAATCTCATTCTAAACATGGTGAATAAGGTAATAAACCTAACAAGCAAAAGATGAATTACAAGAAGAAAGATGGCAAGAAGAAGTTTTTCAAGAACAAGAGAAACTTCTACTCAAAATAAAAGTCAAGTGAATTTGAATCAAGTGACTCAAGCAACATGGAAAATGAAGCTCATTCTAAAATCTTGTTTATGGCTTTAGATATCTCTGAGGAATGCAACACCAAAGGAGAGAATGCAGTTGATTATGAAGATTCTGATGAAGAAGAGGCAAGTGTGAACCTAGAAGTTGAACTTGTATGTGCCCTTGAAGAATTACAATTGTGTAGAAGAAAGAACCAAAAATTGAGATGCACCTTGAAAGATTATGAAGAACAAATTCATATCTTTGAGAAAAGACAAAGTCAAAAGGAAGAAGAAGAGGCAAATGAGTTAAAAGAACTTGAAATTCAGCTTGAGAAGATCTCTCAATCCTACAAGGAAAAGGAGGATGAATGCTTGAATCTAAAGTTTGAGTTAGAGAGTGTAAATACTGAATTAGAACAAATGACTAACAAACTCAAGGTGTATGAGAAGATAGAGAAGAGATCAAATGTCTTGACTGATATACTGAGCAGACAAAGGGATACAAATGACAAATCTAGAATAGGTTTCAAGGAAGAAAGCAAAGAAGTTGAACCAACAAAGGAGAAGGAGGACAAGTCTACACCAAGCATCTCTCATGCCACAAACAAAGAAGCCACCAAATATTCCAAGAGGAAGAAAAATGCTCCTAGAATCACCTATGTTATGAGGTACTCACACTCTTTCTATGGTTATTGTTATTCATGTAACATGTTTGGACACAAAGCTGCTAAATGTATAAATGCTAGGGGAAATGGAAGAAACTACAATTTACAAAGCACAAGAATGAATCAAAATGTTGTTTGCTACAAATATCATAAGGATGGTCACATAACTATGATGTGTAATCAAGAACCTCCTAAACAAAACAAATGGATGTATGTTGTGAAGGAAGAATCCAACAAAAGGAAAGAATCTTGTTCAATAGTACAAACTACCTTTCATGTACAAGATGAAGGAAAGATCTGGTATTTAGATAGTGGCTACTCTAGTCATATGACAGGTGACAAAAACAAGTTCATCTCTTTATCAAACAATGCATCAGGAGTTGTTAGGTTTGGTGACAATAATTCAACAAACATTGTGGGAAAAGGAACTCTAAGTCTTGATAATGGCAAAACAATCACTGAAAATGTCCTATATGTTGAAGGTCTTCAACACAATATTTTAAGTGTGATTCAAATGTGTAAAAGAGGTTACAATCTGATATTTCATGACAAAGGGTGTGAAATTATTGATGGTAATTCAGAAAGAAAGTAGCAAAAGCCAAAAGGACTAAGAATAACATGTATGTACTCAAGGAAATAAACAAAGAGAAATGCTTTACAAGTAAACTTGATGACAACTAGTTGTGGCACAGGATATTGGGACATATAAGCTTTGAAAATATTGTGAAATTAAGTGCAAAATATGGTGTTAGACACATGCCAAAAATTGTAAAACCAGCAGACACTCTTTTCAAATCTTGTCTACATGGCAAACAAACAAGAATATGATTCAAGTCCAAGGAGTATTCCACCACTAAACCTTTGGAGCTTATCCATACAGATATTTGTGGGCCTATAAGAACTAAAAATATACAAGGAGATGTGTATTTCATGCTTCTAATAGATTACTTCACTAGGATGACATGGGTAGCTTGTTTAAAGCACAAATCGAAGCCTTGGATAGATTCAAATCCTTCAAAGCACTCGTGGAGAATGAGAAGAACACCAAAATCAAATGTTTGAGATCAGATAGAGGTGGAGAATTTTTGTCCAATGAATTTGATGAATATTTTGAAGAACATGGGATTCAAAGACAATTCTCAGCTACTAGGACACCTCAACAAAATGGGGTTGTTGAAAGAAAGAACATGATTGTGCAAGAAATGGCCAGAACTATGTTGAATGAATCTAAACTTCCTGATGGCTATTGGAGTGAGGTAGTCTATACAATTGTCTACATTCTAAACATATCTCAATTAAGAGTGAACATTAACAAGACACCTTATGAACTTTGGAAAGGAAGGCCAGCCAATGTGAAACACATAAGAGTCTTTGGAAGCAAATGTTATATCAAGAGGGATGAAGACAACCTAGGAAAATTTGACTCTATGTGTGATGAGGGCATATTTCTTGGATATTCAACAGTTAGTTTTTCCTGTAGATGCTACAATAAGAGGATACAAAAGGTGGTTGAGATCATAAATGTAAAGATTTATGAGTCGTATCCTTCAAAGACCAAAACTCGACCTAATGATAGGAATGAAGATCAAGAAGATGATGAAGAAGTAGAATGTACATGTAAAGAAGTGGAAGAAGATGAAGAAAGACAAGACACCAAGACACCTTCAAGACAAGTTAAAAGAGACCATCCAACAAATCAGATCATAGGAAGCAAATAAGGAGGTATTCTCAGAAGAAGGAAGTTAAGAAATCAAAAACACAATGAAGATATAACCCTGTTATCCATGATAGAACCTAAGAATGTGTGTGAGAAGCTAGCAATGATCAAGCATTAGTGGATGCCATGAATGAAGAGCTTGACCAAACCGAAAAGTATGAAACACGGGAGCTTGTACCAAGGCCAAAAGATAAAAATGTGATAGGTATAAAATGGGTGTTTAGAAATAAATTGAATGAGAAAGGTGAAGTGACAAGAAACAAGGAAATACTTGTATGTAAAGGTTATGCACAAACAGAGGGAATTGAATTTGATGAACCATTTACACCAGTGGAAAGGATGAAAGCAATCAGATTGTTCTTGGCATATGATGCTTACAAGAAAATCAGAGTTTTCCAAATGGATGTTAAGTCTACTTTCCTAAATGGTCATCTAAGTGAGGAAGTATGATAGATTCTCTCTAACTGAAGATAAATACTATGTATGCATGCTTTGAAAAAGGCCTTGTATGGACTCAAACAAGCCCCTAGAGCTCGGTATAACAGGCTGGATACATATCTCATTAAGCAAGGTTTTAGAAAAGGAGTGGTGAAGTAATCTCTACATTAAAGAAGAAGGATATCATTTGTTGATTGTTATTGTATATGTGGATGACATCATATTTGGAGTGGATCATGAAAAGATGACTCATAAATTTTCTGATGTAATGAGAGAATAATTTGAAATGTCTATGCTTGGAGATCTTTCATTTTTCCTGGGATTATAAATCAATTAATTAGATCAAGGAATCTTCATATCTTAAACCAAATACATCATGGAAATGCTCAAAAAGTTTAGGATGGAAGAGTGCAGACATATAGGTACACCAATAGAGGTGGGATGCAAGCTAAGCAAAGAGGACAACTCACCAAAGGTAGACAAAACCTTGTATAGGTCTATGATAGGCAGTCTTCTCTACTCTATTGCTTCAATACCTGATATTATGCAAACGGTGGGTCTTTTTGGGAGATTTCAAGAAGAACCAAGGGAAAAACACCTCAAGGAATTCAAAATGACACTGAGATATCTCATTGGAACACCTAAATATGGATTTTGGTACCCTAAAAACAATAATTTCAACATAAAAGCATACACTAATGTTGATTGGGTAAAAATATTGATGATAGGAAGAGTACAAGTGGTGGTGCCTTCTTTATTGGAAATTTCTTAGTATCTTGGTTGAGCAAGAAAAAATCTTTAGTGGCACTCTCAACATGTGAGGCAAAGTATATATTTGCTACCATGTGTTGTACTCAAGTTCTTAAGATGAAACAAACAATGGTGATGGCCCAATTCCTTTGTTTTGTAATAGTACTAGTGCTAATAGTGTCTCCAAGAACCCGTGTTCCACTCAAAGACCAAACACATCCCAATCAAATTTCACTTCTTGAGGGAACAAGTAAATGATAAGAAGATTAGCCTTGAATATGTAAGTATAAACGAAGAGATTGCTAATATAATGACTACGATCACAAAATCACGCACTTGCTAGTACATTTATACCGCAAAATATGTTATTTTATATATGGATATCGCGTAAGAAAAATATTCATTAATGACCTATCCCCTAGTCCTGTCATCATTTAGTCGGCCGTAGTCATCATTTGTCTTGCATAATCATCAGTTGTTTGCATAGTTCTAGTCATCTCCTAGGGAGTCTTAGGTGTCATTACTTGGTCATTTGTCATCTCTAGTCTTTGACTAAGGTGCCTAGGGTAGTACTGAGGCACCCATGGGCACCCTGGTCCTTAATTTTAGGCACCTTGGTCCTAAAGAACACTTGCATCTAATTTAGAGTTTCAAGGTCGGTCTTTGTAATTTTCCCTCTCATTCCCCTAGGTACTAGTCGGCATGTCGGGTCATTAGTGTCGAAATTTGAGCAAGAGATCCCTATATAAACATAACATACCTACTATCTTATGGGTAGACTATCTACTATCAAGGGCTAGCTATCTACTAAGGCAAAGGACTATATTTGGGCATCATTGCATCACACACACTACATAAGAAGGGTTGTATTCATTCTATTCCATCCACCATTTGCTTTTTTACATCTAGTTATTGCCCCTATCTCTGTGTCATTGATGCTAGGGCACCCTAGGCACATAATTACACACACAAGCACATATAACTACATTGGGTATGGAATGTAGTGCAGTGCTTAGTTATATGTCCACCATTATGGCAAATTTAAGTTTAGTCGACCCCTTCATATGCATCTTTATTTTTAGGGATTTGATGCTTTGTATGGGGTTTTATAGGTAGATCTTCATCACAAGTTTATGACGACATAAGAGAACTTACTGTGAAAATCACACAATAGATATCAAGACATTGCGAATATCTAGCGACACTTCAGTTTTAGGTCGGGAGCTTTTCTGCAAACCAGAGCGCCCATACTATAGACCAGGGTGCCCATATGCATCCCGATCTTCTTCCAGCACCCCATCCGGCCAAATCTTCATCTCTGCTACAATTTCGGGTCGTACCTTCATACTTTGATTCATCCGCAAATCATCTTGTTCAAGCCTGACACACAATGAGATAAGTTATTTTTAGGTTAGTATCTTATCTCTCCTATTTCAATTATTTCACTTCATTTAAATATCAAATAAAATTATTTAGCATCGTTATTTCATTGTTGTTACTATTTTTAGATTAACTTAGAATATAAAACATATTTTCATATTTTAGTTAATCACTGACTAAACCATTGCCTAAATAAACATTTGAGCACGAGAAGTGAATTGGGGGTCATTCTTGATCCCACCAACAATTAAGAGAGAAGAAACAACTCAAGGGATCATCCTCATGCTATATCAACTCCTATAAAGTGCAAAGAGATCCTTATGTGAGGGTGAGCTAGTCTAATAGCTCATGTTGATGTCTTTGTTTGGCATCTTGTTTGGTATTGTTCATGTTTTTATTCATTTTCATGGATCACAACATGTTGTAAGTATGATCTCAAGAATGCCCAAAGTTCAAGAGGTGTTTCTAAGTGAGATTACTTGAAATAACAAGAAACAAATTTGATGATAACTATGCTAACTATGAAAGTAGTTATAATAATGTGAGCATGAATTAAGCATAACATAGATATGTATGACAAGATATGAAGTGTATCAATGTCAAATGGATCAAACTTGTTAATTATTTGAGTCATAAAAGATGGAATACAATTCTAGGGGAGATTATGGACAAAGATTATTAAGTTGTTATTCCAAGGAAAAAGGTGTGATGTGTTGGTGTGTGGGATCCTATATGTCCTCCACACACATATGGAGGGTCATCTCACATGGGTTAGGTTTAGGGTTTCTTGTGTGTCATGCACTAGGGTTACTCAACACCCTATATGTATCCCTTCATTTGACATTTATGAGTATGCCAAGACACTTCGTTGTCTTTTCTCTATGTGCAAGCTTTGTTTTGTTATGCAAGCTCTTCCATTGATTGATCGATTCCTCCTTGTGATTACGCTGGAGCTATTATGTTTCCTTCAGAGTGCAACTTTATCGTGGTGCACAGTTTTCGATATAATTCTCACCAACTCTTTCATGGTATCAAAGATGAGATCGGGTAAACGTGCATTCATCATTTGAGTTGCGATTACTCTTGGTTTCGTTATTTTTTAACTCCTCGTGCAATTTTTTCGATCATTAGATTCTAGAAATTTATTGCTAACATTCTTAACAAGTTGCTCTTGGAAAGTTTTTTGGTTTTTGTGTTTTTTGTGCATATGTGTAGATTTGCATTTTTTCACCAGTTGGATTTCACTAGTTACAATCGTATTTAGTGGGAAAACGTTATTTTGAGGTTGGTTCTTTTTACGGTCTTATTTATATTTTTACAAAAATTATAATAATAAAAAGTTTTTTAAATCTATATTTTTTTGGCCTATTTTTCAACCTCTTTTTCCTTTTATATGCTTTGGCTTGTGTGTTCAGTTTTTTTCATTGCCTGGTTGTTGGATTTTCCTTCCATTAGCTCTCGGTTTCCTTGTGCATGCTTCAGTTGTTCGTTGTTTGCATTCGACCTAACTTGCTGTGGATGTTTCTTTACATGGTTAAGTCACTTTGCATTGTTGTTTGTGTCGTTCCTCACTTTCCATGTGAGCTCATGTTCTCGGCTCACATTTTCCTTGTTGTGGCCGAGTCCCTTATCACTGCGTTTAGTTTTGGCTCTACCCCGAGCTCTCTAAACCCTCACAAGCTTTGTTGGCCTACTGCGTGGATTCCATTTGTTGTGCGTAGACTATTTTTTTCTCGTGCTATGTCTTTGTGTAGGTGCATTGCCTTCCGAGATCGTGTTTTGCCTTATGGTCGAGCCCCTTCTCTAGTGTGGTCTGCGAGCTCCTTCCCAGTTTAGCTTCTTCCCGTGCTTTGTGTCTACCCTTCTAAGCTTCATTCCCACTCCCTGGAGTCACTCCCCCACTCCTCGCCCGTGCTTGACCCCGCTCCCTCTCCAATGGCTTCCACCCATGATCCACGCCTGGGATCTCTTGCGATCCCTCCAACTAGCAAGCCCAACTCGGGATCCTTTCGATCCCTCCAACTATTGAGCCCAACTCGGGATTCTCCCTGGTCTCCCTCCAACTCATTTTTTCAACCAACCGTAAGTTACAATTTATTTATGGTAAGTTGTTTTTAAAAATATTTTGGTGGGATTTTTTAAAGTGGGCAGTTAGGATTATTTAAGGCAAGTTTCCTCTTTTTTATAAACGGTAAGTTTTTAAAATATTTAAAATTTGAGGTGTCTTTTTTATAAGGTGGATTTTTTAAAAAAGGGGAGTATATTTAAAATTTTAATTAGGATTTAATTTTTTTATTAGATCTTAATTAGTTGAAATTAATTAGATTTAATTTAATTAAATCTAGTTTTATTAATTTCAAATCTAACCTTCTTTTACGATTAAGTATATTTAAAATCGTCTTTTAATTAACACCTTTTTTATCATTTTATTTATAGTCCTAATTGCTTTAAAATTAGCTAAATCGGATGTTTCAAAACGGTAATTTTTAAAAAAGCATTATTGTCAATTTTTTTACTAATCATGTGCTCAAGTGTGCAATGATCAATCGAGCACCTCTTTGTCTTCTGCGTGCCTTTTCGGCATTCTGAAGATCATCTCGGACTCATCTTGAGTTTATTCAAAACATTATATTTTACCCTTATTATTGCTTGCGACTAGTGAGCGCATCGCCACAGTTTGCAACAAGGGGGTATCTTTCGTAACGTGAGACACTTTTTCTCACAACCAGGATTTGATTTCACCTCCTTCCTAGTTTTTTACAATTGTGCTTGTGTACGGTGTCACTTTGTTGCACTCCACGAAACACGATTGTGGTCTCCTCTCTTGTGTGTTATTATGTTGATTGCAAGGTGAGTTACCAAGTGTTTCAGATGCACGCTCGGACCCGATTGTATTCAATGCACTAAACTATAAAGTGCCAAAAGCATGGGGGTTATTATATTGTCTTGGGTGGTTGTGATTCTTGTGTTTCTTTTCTGCATTCTTTCTCTCTCTTCACTATGGATGCACTTTCAATTCCTTTGCTTATGTCGTTCAACTTCTTCAAATGGAGATCAAAAATAATTATGAAACTAAGGGGTAAAGGGTTATTCCGCATCACCATGGGAACTGAGACTGAACAGACGACGACCCTAAAAAATCTAAGTGGTTAAACTGTAGTGATGAAGCTTTAGGTCTTCTTTGCATGTTTGTTTCTCCTGACTTTCTCTTCCACATTGAGTTATCTGAAACACCTAATTCTATGTGGAAAACGTTGGATGGTATGTTTGGACAACAATATGACATGAGAGTGCATGAGTTAGAAAATGAACTACGTTAAATCCTAGTGATTTTGAAAACCTATAAGCACTCTTCTCTAATTTTTTCCACACTATATTGTTATTAAAGGAATGTCAAGTAGAGAAGAAAGATTCTCAAATGATCTTGTCAATTCTATCTAAGTTAGGTCCTGAATATTTTTTCTTTGTGTCAACTTTTTACACTACAAAAGTTGCCTTGGGCAAGGATTGGAATATGCCCTCCTTTGACTATTTTTCGTCCCAAATCATTCGAGAACAAGAAAAACTCATTCAAATGGGGTCTCTCAAGTCCAAGTCTCATGCCCTTGTAGCAAGTACTAGTAAGGAAAAGAAGACTGAAAAGAAGAAAGAAAAAAGGATCAACTTAAGAAAGAAACCAAGACCAAAACTAAAATTAACATGAACACTTTGAACTCTATGCCTAGAGCACAGAGAGACAAGTATTTGTGTTCCTACTACAAGAATCTTGGGCATAAAGAGCATACGTGTATAAGAAAACAAATTGATCACCTTACTCATTTACTTGAGAAAAATCAAATAGGTGTTCCTGAGTCTATCAAACAAAATGCTCCAAAGGCCGAGTCTTCTACTGCAAAAGGTTCTAAATATGATAAGAAGAAAGGAAAGGCCCTTGTAGCCAAAGTTGCTCCTTCATCGACATGGATTATAGATTCTAGTGCCTCACACCACATGGCTTCTTTACATGTTGAGTTCTCCAACATCGAGCCTTGTGGTATGTCCCAAATCACGATGGGTAATGACATGACAATGTCGGTTTCCGGTAGTGGATCGGTAGAGATGGATGGGGGAACATTCAACCAAGTGTTGAGTGTTCTTGATCTCTCTACCAATCTCCTATCAGTTTACCAAATTACTCACCTTGGTGAAGGAATGCGAGTGGAATTTGGTCCTAACTCGGTGATTATTCGTGAGCTTAACGATGACACTACAGTGGCTGAGGGAAAGGCGGATCACCATTCACGGTTGTATACCTTTTCCCACTTTACTTCTGATTCTACGCCCATTACCTTGCTCACTCATGCAAATGAGGTTAGTAAGTTATGGCATGAGCGTTTCGGACATCTAAATTATCGCTACCTTGAACAATTGAGCCAAAATGAAATGGTCAACGGGTTACCCCAGCGTCAAGTTTTCTAAGGGTCTTTGTGAGGGTTTTACCCTTGGAAAGCATCCATGAAAAGAACTTTGACAAAGGAAAAGCCTGGAGAGCTACTCGTCCTTTGGATCTTGTTCACAACGATATTTCTAGTCCATTTCCGTCTCCTTCATTTACTAGAGCTCTTTATGTGCTGACCTTCATTGATGACTATTCGTGATATACTTGGGTATATTTTCTTAAGCTTAAGTCTGAAGTCTTTGAACATTTTCAGGCCTTTAAGGGTCTTGCTGAGAAACAGACAGAACGGTTTGTTAAGGTTCTTCAAACTGACAATGGAAGTGAATATGTAAACAATAGGTTCATGGATTTTTGTACTTCTAAAGGGATCTCCTTGCAGCATACAGTTGCATACAACCCTTCATAGAATGGAGTAGCAGAAAGAGAGAACCATACTCTTAAAGAGATGACCACTTGTATGATTCATTCGAAGTCTCTTCCTCCATAGTATTGGGTGAAGCAGTGAATTGTGCTAATTACATTCAGAACCATGTTCCACACAAGGCAAGTAAGAGGGATGACACCCTTTGAAGCTTGGTTTGGACACAAGCCTGATGTTGAGCACTTTGAGTCTTCGGATCCAAGGCTATGGCTCGGATTCCCAAGAAGAAACGTAAGGCATTGGAACCACAATCCAAACCTTGTATCTTTGTAGGGTATCTTGATGGCATGAAGGGATATCGATTGTTGAATCCTACTTCTCATGAGCTTTATATTGAGAGAAGTGTTAAGTTTGATGAATCTTCTTCGACTTCTACTTCTCTACCTATTGAGGTTCTTTAGCTTGTTGATTTGGATTCTGACTCATCAGATGATGATGTTGTTGAGTGTGCTCCTCTTCCTAATCCTCCTAACCATCAGAGTCTTGAGTCTTTTGATTCTGACAGTAGTGATGATAAGGACTATGTCCCTTCTCACTCGAGTGATGAATCTTCTGACTCAGAGCCTGATCCTCCTGGTCCTCTTTGGGCTAGGAAAAATTTACAAAGTGCTGGAGATTTAGTTGGAGATACTTCGGATATGAGACGTACTCGCTTAGATTTCATTAGACCCCACTCTTTCTTCACCTCTGCCTCTGATCCACAGTCTTTCCGGGAGGCTTATGGTATTCTTGAGTGGGATTCTACCATGAATGAGGAGTATTCCTCTCTCATGAAGAATGATACTTGGGATCTCACCCCTCTTCCGAAAGGAAGAAAAATCGTTTGGTGTAAGTGGGTATTCCAAACAAAGTATGGAGTAGATGGAGATGTCGAAAAGTTTAAAGCATGATTAGTAGCTAAGGGTTTCTCCTAGATAGTTGGGGTTGATTATACTGAAATATTTTCTCCGATTGCGAAGATGACTTCTATTCGACTAACCCTAACCATTTCCGCAACAAACAGATGGAAAGTCCATCAAATGGATGTTAAGAGTGCCTTCCTTCATGGTAACCTAGAGGAAGTGATCTACATATAACAACCTCGGGTTATGTCTGTGATCCCTCCCTCGTTTGTAATTTAAAGAAGTCTCTTTATGGCCTTAAACAAGCCCCTCGGGCTTGATATGCCAAGACGAACTCTTTTTACTTACATCAGGCTTTACTAGGTGTCACTCTGATCCAAATGTTTATATTCTATGACAAGATGACTCCATACTCATTCTTGTTCTCTATGTTGATGACTTGTTGATCACCGACAAATCTTCCTCTATCATTGATTCTGTGAAGACCGCCTTGGCCAACAAGTTTTCCATGAATGACTTAGGTCCGCTTCATTACTTTCTTGGGATCCAAATTTCACAATCTGACTCGAGAGTTTTGATATTGCAACCTAAGTATGCTCTTGACTTGCTTGCTCATTTTCAGATGTTTGATTGCAAGTCTTCTCCTACTCCTTTTATTTCTGAGGTTAATTTGGTTTTGATTGCTCTACTCCCTTGGTTGATGGTACCCTTTATCGACAGTTGGTGGGGAGCTTTATTTACTGACTCACACTCGACTGAGATTTATCGTATGCTATTGGGATTATGTTCATATTCATATAGAAGCCACATGAGCTACATTGGAAAGCGGTTAAATGGAAAGCAAGTAAGGTGTGTGGCGAGTCTTCCTAAGGTGGTATTCAAATAGGGTCAAGCATATGTGAATCAGGCATATGAGGTGTTACAGGTCTAAAAGTCATTTACACATGTTATAAGTTCTCATAACATCTTTATGGTGAAAGAAAAAATTTAAACACTTGTAAAATTTTGGATAAAAATGAGTGATTTGAATTTTCTAGTGTATTACAGAGATACGATGTGCCAAGACTGTGAAGTAATGAAGTAGAGTAGTCCCAAAATCCCAAGTAGAGTAAATTCATCCCACAAACCCGCAAAGAAGGAGTTGGGAGTAACTTGGGTCTTCAACTTGTACCAAATGCAAGTAATGGATGCCCCAAAACATGAAGTAAAGCAACTCCATAAACCTGCAAATAAAAGTGAAGAAAAGAAGTTATGTGAGAATGCAATGTGGCACAACTGCAAAGTAATGACCAAACACAAATATGAGTAAATAAACTCCAAAAACCCACAAAGAAAGGGTGGAATTGAGGAGTAATCCGGAGATTCAATGTGCCACAACTGCAAAGTAATGGAGGTTCCTAAGTCTGAAGTAAAGCATTTTTGAGAACCCACTGCTAAATAAAGGCCAAAAGGGGGAGTAATGTGGGAAAATGATGCAACACAACTACAAAGTAGTTGGGGGTCGAAACCTGCATGTAGAGTAGTATCCAAATCTTGCAAAGAAAAGCATGAGCAAGTAGTGGCACCTTGGATCCTCACAACAAAGAGGAGAGTAAATGGCCATAACTTTTGACCCGAGCTCCATTTTTGCAATTTTGGACTTTTTGGAAAGGTGGTTTCATCCCCTCTGTCATGGAATATAAAAATCCAAACGAAGGAATAAATGAATGTCGGTTATGGTAACTGAAGACAATTTTAGAAGGATGTTAAAAAAATCACGAGCAAGAAAAAGGAGTTATACTTGTCTATTTAAGAAAAATGTAAAACATGATATTATTCTTTGAAGAAATAGAGCAAGGGTGCAATCGAGCCAAGGACTGTTGCACACAGAGAGAGAGAGAGAGAGAGAGAGAGAGAGAGAGAGAGAGAGAGAGAGAGAGAGAGAGAGAGAGAGAGAGGAGGTTATGTTATCAAATGAATATATATTGATTGATAAAGGTGGTGATGACAGAGCTCTAGAGATAAGCAAAAATCCAAGTTTGATGAATGCCTGAAGAGGAAGTGGAAAATAAGTAAGGAGTGTAATGAAAATCTAAGCCTGAAGAGTGAAGAGACTAGAGAAAAGTAATCATGATCAATTGTATTAGCAACCTAGCGAGATATATGATTAAATTCCTTGTAATACTTATCTAAGTGGGTTCTTAAAGCATAGGGGGTGGGTGCTCCTTGCAAGTTGTAGCTTGTTAAAATTTGTTGAGTGGGTGCTTATATTTCTTCAAGTGGGTGCTTGAAGCTATTTGAAGTGGGTGCTTAATAAGCGATTTGGTGCTCAACAACCAAGATCATTGTATGCTTTGGAATTAGTGTTCCTAATAAAGCCTTGGTTTCAAAGTGGGTTTTCTCCCTTTATGGGTTTCCCACTATAAATTTTGTGTTGTGAGTTATTATCTTCTTGCATGTGTTTGATCAAATGTTCATGTTACAACTCTTGTTCATAATCAATGAATATTGAAATTGGATTACTCTAGAAACATTTATTGGCATTGATTCACCCCCTCTTAGTGTTGGTGATTTACAACAAATGCATTTTTGTACATTAGTAATGATAAAACTATTTTTATTAATTTGTAATCAAGAGTTATGTGTACAAATTTAAATACCTTTAATTGAGAGTGTTTAATACATGTGTTATCATTAGCAATGTTCTTCTTGTTGAGTTGTTAGCCTTTGACCGTGTCTATTTTGTTGTGTTAGGCATCTTTGAAACTACTTCGTCGCCAAAAATCTTGTGGAGAATGTTAATGGGTGTGATTTTTGTTAGATGGCGTGTGTTGATAGTTTGTGTGGACTATAGATATATTATAATCGATGTTAGGGCAGGTGTGGGATTTGTAATGTTGGTGTTACATGCATTCATTACTAAGATCTTTTATTTACCGAGTGTATATTATTTAAATGTAAATTTGTTTAATCTAGTACCCTTCACTATCACTCTAATTGAATGGAGGAAAATCCATTTTTCTACACATTGATTAGGGTGGTCTTGGGAGTGAATTATAGTGGTTTGATTGAGTTCTATGTATTTGAATTTCCATTGTTTTACATACACGATAATGGTGCTTCTCAAGGTTTATGTCGAAGTGCAAGTGTTAATCAATAGTAAAAAAATTTAGTTCTTTTTGTTCTTGTATTATCATTTTAGAGGGGTATAAATTTGTGGTTTTCTATCATTTACATAAGTTAAAGCTTGTGTCACTTGAAATCGCCAAAAAAAAAAAAAGTTTATCTCTTCTAAAATTGTTTTTTATTTTTGTTGTAGGGAATGCATCAAATAGTAGCCCTTATAGCTTCACAATTCATTTATTTGTTTTTTATTGTTACTTTGGTGATTGACTAAAATTTTCATTGCAGAGTTTTTAACATGTTTCATGAATGTTGGTTTTGGGAAAAATAAATATTGAAAAAAATGCCATGGTTTGGACTATAGTTATGTTGTATTTGATATTAGGGCTATTCTAAGGATGATGGTTTGCTTCATTTTTCATGTATTTGGATTTCCATTTTTTTGCATAGATGATTATCTAGGGCGATCAACAAGTCTTTCCTAGTAATAAACACTTATTGTTCTTTAAAAATCCATCTTTAGTGAAAATGTATGAATTATAAGAAAATACATTTCTATAATAGTTTTTTGGGTTGGCGATAACTATTGAAAATAGTTTCGATATTTTTGTTGCAATGTTTCGAGGCATGCATATTGTTAGGTAACATGCCTTAATAGTTGAGGTAGGCTATAACTACATTGTAATTCATGTTATGGAAACTATGGAATCAGTAGTGTAGGTGTTATGGGAATTCATTACTAAGATCTTTTTATAATCCTACTTTGAAGGTAGGTTATATAGCAATTGTTAAAATATTACACATTTTTCAATAACCAATCAAATTTTATTTTAGTAACCAAGTGTATATTTGTTTAAATGTGATTTTGTTTGATCTAGTATAATCTAGTATCACTCTTCACCATCTTTACCATGAATTTAAGTGTATGAACAAGTTTCACTTTCTTCTTTGCATTTTTTTGGTGTTCTCCAAAAACATCTACATTTATTAACCTTGTTTGTGCTCTGTGGCTACAATTAATGCACACATATACTCATGGCCTGGAGCTCTTCTTTCAAATACAAATTTTTGTTTCTAAATTTATTGTAAATTCTAATACATGTACACAATTTTTCCTTTGTTTATTTCTCATTATTGAATAACAAATAATGTGGTGTTTACCTAACATACTACATCCAACATGGAAAATTTACAGTCATTTTAGTTTCTTGATTATTATATATTTGGCATGAATTGTACATGCTATTATAATTGAATAAAGAATAACAATGTTTTCCATGTCATAAAATCTAACATGCAAATTTAGTGTCATAGATATCACACAAGGGAATGGATTTGAAAATAACCAAGGGTTTTTCTATCACATTATGAATAGAAGGTATGTTGACATCCATCATTGTAGTTTTGAATTGATTTCTACTAGAATATATTTGGAATATTAGCAACTATCTTTTTATATTGATCTTTTATTCCCTTTGTTTAGGTTGTTTCTCTAAAAATACTAGCTTACATATCTAACCACAAACTATTTAAAGCTAACTATTATACATTTAGCTTGGTCTTTTATATTTTTGGTCATTTAACAAAATTTAAATCCCAAGTTTTTTCTTTTATATTTTTGATGTCTTTTGCATTATATTGTCACTTACAACATCTTATTTGATTCCCATTATGTGTGCAAGATAAGGGTACTCTCTTGTTGTTGACTAATATATAGAAATAAGAGTTTCCTTTGTAGTAATAATATATTGTTCCATTTTAAGTAAGTGTTAGAACTTTTGTCATAGCTTATGGTTTCTTGATTTCATTGTGATGTTTTATTAAATGATGTTGTTGTTTCTTAAAAAAATAGTGAATTGTAAGAGGTCCGAGGTATTTTCCTATGTGGATTTTT
This sequence comes from Taxus wallichiana var. yunnanensis, assembly GCA_018340775.1. NCBI lineage: Eukaryota > Viridiplantae > Streptophyta > Pinopsida > Cupressales > Taxaceae > Taxus > Taxus wallichiana. The sequence goes on along the minus strand of CM031235.1, from coordinate 154,706,558 downwards.
TGCATGGTTTTTTGTTTATTTTCCACATGGGCCTTGATTCTCATTGAATTTCCCTTTTTGCATCAAGTTATGCTTCAATATCTTGGTTTATAAAACTATTTCTAACTTCATTTTATAGGTTGAACCTCCCTTTCTTGAGTTCTTTATGCATGCATTCAAGGATGGACAACTTTTAGTATCTAATGTTTCATGTCTTGCTTTGTTGTGTAATGTGCGGTTTATTTATATCTATAGTTGAATAGTTATGAAATCCCTCCCAACATCATGATGTTTGTGGGTTTAAATGTCTCTTTGCATACAAGGCAATGTTTGTTACACTTTGCATTTGCCTTTCTACCACTTGTTGTCAAAGGCCAATTTTATCACTTGAAAGCTTGTAGTTTACAATTTTTAGCAAGTAAATGTACCTACATCACTTGAATTTGTTTCCTAGAATGTTTTTTAATATTCACTACAATTTATTTTCAATTTCCTTATTCTAATATACAATGTCTTCAGCAATATTTACATTTCATGGCTTGGTTTGTATGGCACTAGCTAAGAACTATGATATAAGTTTATTTGTGTTTCTATATTATAGAGTTTTGACATGATGTATAAAATTTATAATAAAAATAAAGATGTTAGTTGATATGATGGATCCAACATATAATAAAATTTTGAAAATTGGTTGACATATAATAAAGATTTTAATTGATGTGATAAATCTAATATATAATGAGGGCATGAAATAACAAATCTCGCTAAAGATAATGTATATTGAGGAGGGGACAATTAAAAAATCATTGTGAATGTTTTTTTTTATAAGAAACGAAGTAATGTTTATGTTCATGAAAATTTTCAACTCAAATATTTATCATGAGATTGAAGATATGCATTTGGAGTCAAGTTGGAAATCCAAGAAACATGCTCACCCCATGAGGAGATTTTCGTAGACACCTCAAATTTACTTACGCAGCTTTAATACTAAAATTACATTGATTATCCTTTTTCCCATCATTTCCATGATAATTAGCGCTTTTCCACTAATTAACTATCATTTCCCTTCTTATTCAGTAATTAATGACCTTTCATTAATTAATTAACCCTTCCCCATTTTGGATGCCGATTAATGACCTATTGTTAGTTATAATCCACTTCTAAGCATGATTAATTAATATTAATTAATTACGCCTTCTATTTTAATCAATAAACCTCTTTTATTGGTCTAATCCCCCTCTTACATCCTTTGAATCAAGCTAATTTCCCTTTAAATCCCCTCTAAATAGCTTCTACAATCTTATCCCTACCTATTAATTATTAAAATTTGATTAATTAAGTCCTCTCAACTCCCATAAAGTGCACATCCTTTATTAAACATGCATATCCTTTGCATTTCCTCTTTGGGCTTTATCCCACATCCACCAAATTGCTAGCCTTGCCCAAACAAGCAAGCTATATAAGGAACCCTCCTCCCCTTTTTCTTACACCTCATTTTGATTAGTGAAAACTATAGGCATTTTGATTTGAGTCATTCTCCATTGTTGGAAATAGCTTCTCCATCTTGCATCCATTCTCTCAAATTGAGGAGTATGGGAAGATCCAAAATGGCCTTGTAGCCATTTCTTGGTGAGATCTCATCCTCATTCTTGAGGCAAACAACACCAATTTGATTGCTAAGTGATCTAATTAGGTTCATACTTTAAGTAACAATCACAAAAGATTAGGAATGGCTTATCATTTGGTTGTTTTATCATGTTTATGCATTGAAGAAGTTATTTTCCCTTAAGCTCTTATCATGATGTTAATGGTAGATTAATTTTGCTTTAAAGCCACTTGGTGTTACTTTCATTTAGATTAGCTTAATTAGTTTAGCATGCATACATTTGGCATGCCCAATGGGACTTACTCCATTTTCCCTTACATTTTATTTCAAGCTTTGTAGATTAAGTTTCAATTTTGGCTAACCCCTATTTTGCACATGTTAATTAACTTGAATTTCTTGACATATTTTGTTAACCTTACATGTGTTGAGTCTTTTTATAGGAGAAAAAGAAACGGGTTGTTTCCAAATTTGTATCAAGATGGAAATTTTTTGACCTTTTGACATTTTCCTTGTCAAAATCACATGTTTGTGACATCATACAGTGTCTCATGCTATTGTTGAGTTGACCGCGCTTTTGTCTCTCTCGGCGCACTAGTGCGGCATTACTTTCTGTCATTTTGTGTTTTTGTCTCAAACTCGCGCTAGTATCAATCATGTGCACATTACTTTTAAAATGGCCATGCTAATGTCAATCTATCCGTGTTATTATAAAAATGCCCGCGCTAGTGTCAATCTATATATGTTACTATCAAAATGCCCACGTTAGTGTCAATCTATGCGTGTTACTTATCAAAAGGCCCACTCTAGCATCAAAAGGCTCGCTCTAGCGTGTCAAAATGCATGCTATAGCATCAAAATTCCTACTCTAGCATCAAAATACCCACTCTAGTGTCAATGTACCCATTTTAGTGTCAATATACATGCACTACCGTTAAACCAAGCGTGTTACCGTTGAACCTTGTGCACTACCTATCTTTCGGAGGCCATAAATTTTTCTCCCAAAATCGAAATGACTCCATTTTTTTGTGTTGGAAAGGTATTAAAGAGAAATAAGAAAACTAAATTTAGGATTTTGACTTATATAAAATTTATAGTTTCTTGTATTATAAAACTAGTCATTTTCTAACATGTCTAAATGCTTTGATAAATGTTATATTTCCATGTTTTACTTGATTTAGACCAAATATTGTTTATGCTCTTCTCTTGCACCTTTTGGTGATCTTGAGAATCAAAAACAACTTTGATCTCTATCTTTTTGAAACTTGAATTAATTTGGAAACATAATCTTTCATTTTTGCTTGAGGGAACAAACAATTTGTTAAAGCAAGTTTGATAGTCCTTTGATTTAGAAGTTTTTCCATTCTTAATTAGTTGGGTTACTTATTGTGTATGCTCTTCTCTTGCGTCTTAGGATGATCTTGAGAATTAAAAACAACATTTAATCCTCTTTCATGATATTTTAGATCTTTTGGAAAACTATTAACCTTTTGCATGCAGGACCATACTCGTTTGTCAAAGAAAAAGGATATAAACCAATACTAATACAATTTGTTGTAGGTTGTCAATGGTAGGCAAAACCAAACTAAGAAAAAAGATAAAAAAACACACCACTATTCAAAACATTGTATTTGTAGGTTCGGTTAAGAGCTACGGCTCATCCGCTTAAAATTGTGGGAAATATCTTGGAATAAGCCATAAAAATCATTATGAGGATTACCATAGGAACCCCAAAGTATTCCACACCTTGAGGGAACTGGTGTACGAAATAGGAAGTGCCCCACTACCCACTTGTCTAGTAAAACCCTTGTCGAAAAGCTTCAAGCTAGTCGTATGAGGCCTTTTTCATTAATTTGATTGTGTGGTAATGGTCCACCTCTCTAGAAACAATTCTAGATGTGCATACCTCTCTTAGGTAGGAATTGGCGAGTGTTGTGAACAAAATCCTAGGAAACCATTTTCCATTGGGGTCAACTTTACCTTAACCAATTGTGTTTCAAAGATCTCTCACAAAGTGACAAATTTTTTGGAGTCAAAACCTTGTTAGTCAAACAAGGGGAGAGTCCATCAAATTTAGAACCACATGTTATTCATCAAAAAACTTACTACATGTTACTTTGTATTAGTTTCTGTTATCCAAAATGAGCCCCTCGCTTATTTTGGCTAACTTGCCTTCATTCTTTCCTTCCTTTTGCTTCAAATTCAAATTTCACACATAGTAAGCACTTGAAAGATTCTAGAAATGGCTTCATCAAATAGGATTTTTCTTCCCCTTTCCATAATGGTAAATAAGTCCTCCTAACTCCTTGTATTTTTTGAGTTATGGCTCTACAGAGAGTTTGGAGAGGAAATTTTCCTAAGGCGTGGCACGCTCACCATTAATTTATTTAATTAAATTAATATATATCCTCACAATATTTAATATCTAATTACCTTAATTTCTACCCCACCACCTCACCTAGACACCTCATCCAACCACCTCACCCTAGACCTATTCTTGGCATGTTTCCATAACCAACAATAACTAAGTCTTACTTGCCTTAATGAGCTAAGATTTGGTCTAACCCTAAAATCAATCCCTAAAATCTCTCTAACCACATTCCCGCTCATTAGAAGGGAAGTTTCCATTCTAATCCATGAGAATAAACTAACTGGGCCCAAGAAATTAGAAAGATCTACCCATTTTAGTAAACCTAGGGAATCCACCTTAACCGACGCCGATCACCCCTAAACCGATGTCGGTCAACCTGGAACCATCGTTGTTACCATTTATTCACCCAAACAACCTTGTTTTTGGGTTGGCACATTTTGAGAAAAAAGAGAGATGAGAAGAGCTGCATGCAAGAAAAACCAACATCCTTTCATGTATCCAGACATCTAGAGCCATCACAGGAGATATTGAAGCATTGCACTCACGGAATCATTCTGGGAACCATTACTATGATATCCAACACTATTCTTCTGATCAACAACCACCTCCATTCAGCCATCAAAATATACATCACAGTAAGTACATCTCTACTTATCATTAATCATTTCAAGCATAGTTTTAACTTTTGTCATTCCATGTTCATTAGTTTATACTTAACATGTTCATTCCTCCATCCTTCTTATTAGCTTGTAAACCCACCATTTCCCTCACCCACACCACCAAATCACCATCACCTACCTCGACCTAATATCCATTTCTGAGTGTACTTGAGATCTCCACAGACCTTCTCATCCACTCTCCCAACCTATTTGACCTCAACCTGATCACCCCTCCATTTGATCTATTTGAGTTTCTTTTACCTCGACCATACCGATGCCGGTTATCCACAACCACCATCAGTTCTACCTAAACCATCATCGGTCACTATACCCATCGACATCGGTCTCTATGTTTTATACCTTGACCAAGAAAACCCAACAATCATCCTACCAATTGACCTAAATAACCTAGAATCAGACCCGACAGTCCCAATACCTTGACAGACACCTCACCTCTCAGATCCAACTATAGCCTAGCCTGTTGTGATTGGATTTTCTTATTGTACTTGAATGAGATACCTAAATCATATCAACTACAAGTAGGATTTTTTTATTTCTCACATTAATTTGTTTTTAAACAAGTGGATTGACAACCATCTAGGAAGTATCACACTTCCGGAACTAGCATACGCTAGGTAGTCCACTATCATATATCATTTAACTATCTTCTTGTGGTCTTGTTTTCTATTACAGGTAGTTCCTCCTAGCCAAAAGGAAGCTCTCACATTCAACTATGGATCAAGAAGTCAGAACGCATGCGCAACAACCATCAATCAACCAACATTTAATAGGTATTCCTCCTTGGCCCTTACCCTTATCTATTTTCATCATTTTGAAAAGGTAAAGAAAATGGTGAAACATTTTGGCATGCACTGGTGGGACCCATCAGGGTTTTTTGCATTTATTCATTCCTAGGTGAAAGTTGTGTGTTTGTTTCCCTTTGAAAAGCTTCCACATTAATTTTCTTTGGAATCATTCTCCTTCTTTCTATTGTCTAAAAAAACAATCGTATTTTTGGTGCTTTAAAAAGAACACATCTTCCTTTCTTTTTGCATTGCATTAGTGAAAGAGCATCCCTCTTCCTATTCATCTCTTGCTACATCAAATATCACACTTGATTTGGGTTTAAAACACTTGCATTGCATTCGATTTGTTGCATTATTAGCTCACATTAAAACTGAGGGCAACCTATATGCTGGAAGTCATGCCCAGCTGATGGTTGACACAAAGAATCATAGAAAGCACATTTCTCTTTCTCTCTCTCTGTGTCTTACCAAACTTGCACAAAATCAAAATATACACATCTTTCTTAAACAACATCTTACCGGGAACATCTATCAGTGATCACATGATCCGATTGGCAAGTACTCCCTAGCTCGTTGCCTCTGTTGAGTCATCATCTCAAAGGACACCCCCCCCACCATAACATACCTGAAACCTCTCCTTTTAGATATCCTTCTTCGTAGGATGCCTTCCTAACCAAAAAATTTATTCTAAATACACACATAGTTAGTCCTAAATAGCATAAGCTAAACAAACATAAGAAAATCACTGTTAGGATCGTGCTTTTTCTTAGCATTCTTCTTGACTTGTGTTTTGAGGTGTGAGACTACGAATCTCCATTTTTCTTCTTCCTTGCACACTCCACCATCATAGTTGGAGTATTTTGACTTTTTTATGAGTGTGTCAGGCCCCATCTCCTCATTCTCTTAGGTTTTTGAGTTTGATTCTTCACTTAATTTAATTCACAAAACCAATTTTCTTCATTTCTTTCTAATTTCACAGTCACCGACGTCGGTCCAACGAACCATCGTTGGTTCACATCTGACCATCATCGGTTAAACCCTAACCAAGTGTGGCTTCTAGATTTCTAGTTACTTTACCTAGAATAGCCTTCATCATTTCTTTTTTTTTGTTTCTGGCCCTCAAGGCATCATCATATTTCTCCCTATTGATACCTACTATCATACATAGTTTTCACAAGTACACATCCAACATTCCTATTTCATTCTTTGAGACTGTTTTCTTCCATAGTAATTGGTATCGGTTTTAGAAACCATCATCGGTTTCCCTCAACCATCACCAATCAACTTGACCATCATCAATTTTCCCTCAACCATCGGTCACTCGACGACCATCATCGGTTTCTGTGTTTGATTTTCAAAATCTAGACATTGACTAGATTCACCTCCGGACCCCATTATTCTCTGTTTCTACTATTTTTGTGTCATCTATAGAATATAGTCTTACTAGGTCAAGCACTTGTTCACATGGTGCTGACTCGCAGCTAGACTAATGCCCTCATATTCCATGCTAGTCATCAACCACTCCCACCTAGTCCTCACCACCTTCCATCCTGTCACCCATGGATCCAACCTTACCTACCACCATTTCTACGTAGGTGATGAAGAGTTTGCATGACTCCTTGATCAGAATCCCATGGCCTTACAGTTCTACCTTTCCCACTCTTCCACCCGAGACTCCTCAAGTCAGTTGATATATGACATGCATGTATCCATCTCTCCTGCCCTTATTCCTGCTACTGCATCAGCCCCTAATAATGTGGCGTTACCCTCACCTACTTCACCCCCGTAGTTTCACTAGCTAGGACCCATACCCACCATGACCATGTGTCTGCAGTTTCACTCACACCTTGTCATATCTGTTGTCCCCTCATGACCACCTGACCAAGCACAATCCACACCCATTATCTCACAAATACCCATTGCAACACAACCACCCATGGTGTTGGTGACCCCTACTCCATTCCAAAATCTCATCCTCTCCATCCCACAAACACTACCCCCAATCGCTACCAGAGTCACATGATGACCATCCCACCTACATACACCTACTATCAACAACCCCCTATCTCATCTGTCACCCATTTTGGATATGTGCCTTCTATGTCGGTTCCTTATTCTCAACCTCCCTATCAGGTTCAATATCCACCCCCTTATGCCACAGGAGGTGTCCCTCCATCACAACCTACCAATGACCTCATCAAGTTGATGATGGAAAAGATGCAGACACTAGAAGCATCGGTTTTCGGCTCACGTAATTCCCTCACCTATGATGAAATTTGTAATGAGCCTATTCACCCATCCATTCCTATTCGACCATACCCCATACATTGGGAAATGCCAAAATTCAACCACTTCAATAGAAAAGAAGATCCACAACAACATTTGTGGTCCTTTAAACATGGGTGTTACCTGATTTCCCATGATGACACTTTACTTTTGAGGACTTTCCCAATGTCCCTGACTAGGACCTACATTGGACTGGTATAGTGGACTACCAAGACACTCCATTTACTCATTTAATCAAGTAGCCCAAGCCTTCCTAGATCACTTCTCCATCAACATTGTTAAGAAGGTTACCATGACTGATCTTTATTCCACATGACAAGTATGACGATGAGTCTATCGTTGACTTCGTCACTCACTTGGCAACCTCATTAACCAACTCACATTCCAATTACCTCAAACTGAGCTTATAGAACTATTTACTTGGGCATGTGCTAGACACATCTCACCAACCCCTGCAGTGCAAAATTTTCACACTTTTGATGAGGCATTCACCATGGCACGGAAATTGGAAATTCATGCTATCGAAGAAAAGAAGATTCAACTTCGTAACAAGAACATCACATTCAAATCAAATGATGCTTCTTCATCTTCAAAACCCCAAAACAACTATTCAAAACCCAAAGGGTCTGCCAATGCCGTAGTTCTCAAAGCCGGTCCCCCTCATCAATCAAACCCAACCAAACCCCCTTCTAATCTCTCTCTCTGTCCAAGCTTTCTAGTTAGATGAGAACAATGAAAGTACACTTCCATAGGAGAATCTTATTCTTCCATTTTGGAAAAGCTTGTTAAAGGTTGGTGCCATTACCCTTCCACCTATAAAACCACATACTGGTTTGATGACCTGAGTGACCCATGCCTACATGGTATAAGGAACATGAATTTTTGTAACTATCATCGTGTCAAAGGTCATAACAATAACTACATCACCTTCAAGAATATTGTCCAAGAAATGTTAGACAATGGAGATCTAGTCTTGGATAGCCCGAATGCACCCGCTAACCAAAACCTACATATCTTCAAGAAGCCATTCCCTAATCATGCCCCATCTTCCAACCAAGTTGGTGATACCTCAAACAATGATAGAAATGTCGCGAGGTCCACGCTATTTTCAATGACACACCAGTTGCTTCCCAATTGCCTCATGTTCCTTCCATAGATGAAATCTTAGCCCGCGCTCCCCTACCTACACCAGAATCTATTTCATCTACTCCTCTACCCACATAGAGGAACCCCCTTCATTTTCCCCTTCACCCATGGAAGAGCCTATAATTAGCACGCCACCTTTGACCCTCAAAATTTTGAGAAAGTAGTTTCAGTGCACCTCTCTACTCATAGAAGATGCAGGTCCACCACCTACACCAACACAAGGAGAGTCCACTTTTGGCCTGGCCCATCCTCTCCTCTACCCATGGAGGATACTATAGAAGTACCACACCTGTAGATGACCATTCACCATCAGACCTTCAAGATCCCGTTGATCTACTTTTTCAACTCTCTTACCCACAGAGTCCGAGGCTAGCCATTTCCCTATATCTCAAACACATTTTATGGGGATTCCACTGATCCACGTCAGCCCTACTTACAACAAGTACCATTCTCATGCTTGGCTGATCACCTAGACTATGTCGATAGAGCCTTACTTTGGGGATGCCTTCTACTTCTGTTTCAACACAAATGCAGTTGTCACTCACTGACACCTCCACTATCTATCCAAAAGTGTTTTGAGCAAACCAAACCAAACACAACCACAACTATTGCAATACCTTCCATGACACCACTCATGGCCCAACTCACACCTCTTCCCATAGCCCAACATACATCTACACCCAAACCCATGCCTATATCATCTCCCTTACCTAAACCTATCACTACCTTAGGGGTCATACCAACAGCTAGCCTTACTCACCCACCCATCAAATTAGATTTAGCTACATCTTCCAAAACTAACACCAAACTTAAACCAGCCCCTAAAATGAAGATCCAATCTCCTAAATCTCATACCCCAACCTCACCTACCACACCCTTATCACCTTCACCCCTTCCATCCATCCTAGGACCTCACCCCTCGACCCTGGCCAAGAAACCCCATCCACCGGTAAACCAAGAATGCAACAACCCATTTCCCCATCACAGACCTCTAATATACCCAAGTGACCCACACAACCTCTCCACCCTCACCCGTAACCTTCTTACCACCCATACCTCCAATACCATCAATAACTTCTTCACTACCCATGACACTTCCTTCTCTTTCACTCATGCCTCCTACCCAACCCACACCACCTACCTCCACAACACCTTGGTTACCCCCATGGGTAACCCGCCCTCTTCCACCATCTACTTTTCCCTCCACATCTCATATGCGCCCATATCACCTTTACCCAAAAAGATGCAACCTAAAGCTAAAAATCTGCTACCCTCCAATAAGGTAGTTAAACCAACCAAACCTTCCATTTCTAGTTCATCTACCATGCCCCTACCCAAGTAGATATGACCAACACCTAAGACCACACCACACACCAAACTAGTAGCCCAACCTACTCCCCTCTTGTAAAGACTCTTCCTCCACAATCAGCCACACCTATACCCAAACCCACATTCACCTCCCATTGTGATCCATTAGCAGGGTCCTACGCCAAAATCCTAACCAATCTCCTCAAAACTTTGTCATCACATTACCACCTCTTAGACCTTATGACCCACTCAAACCCAAACCAAAAGGGTTTGATGAAACCAAAATTTGCATGCCTACCATCGTGTGCCAGGACACGATGTAGAGAACTATAAGGCTTTAAAAACCACTCTTGTCCAATTGTGTCCTCCTAAAGAAAACTTTGACGATGATGATCTTCTTGATGAGGACCCCATTTCACCTTCACCAATTTCCATAGATCTTCCCTCATTACCTACTCAATGACCAAAATCTCCACCCCCACAACTCTTTGATCCATCCCCAAGATTTGAAATTAACATGGTTCACATAAGAGAGTTGGCCAAACCACCACCCAAATGCCAATGCGCCCTACTCATCTCACAAGGCTCATATCCACCACTAGGGTTTTGTCCCTCTTGCCACTATACCTTCCATGACACACCCTCTTCATCCACCTCCCCTCAGATTAACATGATCAACATTTCCACCCGTGCTCTTAGAAAGACAAGGGCAAGGAGAAAGCAAGTGGCCCATCAACCAACCCTGTACCCAATATACCATCCACCCACACCCAAAGTCATCATTCGAGGTCCTACATATCCCATTTCCGATGGGGTCACACATCACACAATGCTAAAACAACTACACCAATCCCCCTCAAAATGTCTTTATATGACCTCATCCAAACCTCTTAGAGTCACATCATCAAGCCCTCATGGAGGTCCTTCAATCTATCAAAGTCTTACCAAATGACCCCACACCCGTGGCCTCCATCATTACCCCTCACCACGTAGCCTCTCTCACTAGGTCTTCACCTTCCTCTACACCTCCACCCACTCACCAAGTGGCCACCCTCAGCTTTTTTCGCAGATGAAGAGATCACTCCCTTCCAGTCTGATGACCCCGACCCCACTCTCTTTTCATCTCCATCTTTATCGATAATATACGCATACATGACGCATTATGATCGATGGTGGTGCTAGTATTAACATCATCTCCTCCCATGCATATGACCAAATGCAAATACCTACCAATTGCATGCATGGTAACCCCATTATGTTGCATTCCTTCAATGACGCCATGACCTCTACACTAGGTACCATTGTTCTCCATGTCCGTGTAGGTCCCCGCACCATCCCGAACTTTTCTATGTCTTAGAAGGGGAGTTCCAATATAATTTTGCTACTGCTGACCTGGATCCATGCTATGGGTTGTGTCCCTTGACTTTACATCGATGCCTCAAATTTGAACACGAGGGACATAATTACACCATCCCTACCAACCCCTCACCTTTCAAGACCTGTAACATGCTATATCGACCCAATGATGTGCTTGTACCGGTCAAGGCATCCACCACCACAACCACTTCACCTTCACCCATGAGCCCATCCACCAAAATTTCCACTACTTCTACTGCATCTAACCTCGCTATCCCTACTGCAGTTGTAGCTCTCTACCACTGTGCCCCTATTTCCCCTTCATCTAGTGAGCCATCTATACCCGCTACCCACATACCAACTACTGATCCCTTAGAAGGTGTTTTTCAATGCCTCACTCTGGGGGAATACCACCTATACAATATCGATACCTTCCTCACCCCACAAGAGTATGGGAATCTACGTCAACACCCCTAGTTATGACATTCACATCGGTGACATTTTCCCTTATGGCCCTCCCCACCTTCGCACCAACCTAACATATGGGGACTTGATATGGCCACCTATAAACCCAAACCTCCATCCCAAACCCAACCATTTTCATCCGACCTACACTCCCTCACTAACCACCATTTCACTCACACTTTCCTCCACCGGTGCATGTGGAAAGGATTTGGCTTGGTTTTTATGAACAAGGCCGCCACATTGTCATCTCCTGTACCTCTCGTAAACACAATGACTGTAGTGGCATTGGTTTTGATGCTCCATCCTCTAAGAAGGTTCACATCGACCTTATCTAGGATGAGAAATCTTCCCCTCTCATTCACCCACATTACCATCTCACCCATGGAGTCCATAGATCCTGAATCTATACTCCTCCTAACTTTTTTTTTTTTCATAAACACCATTTCCCTGGGACCTGACCTATCAATGTGATGGCGAGGCTCCCTCTTCTCTCCCATTCTTGTATCCTGACATGATCGATGATGATACACCTTCAATTAATGTCATTCAATGTCAGGATGATGAGTCCATCCTCACCTACCTTGGTGTAGAAGACTCTTATATTCACTGGTCGTTACCCTCTAAGACGAAACCATGTTGAATGAATCGACCATCGAAATCAACATTAATACTCAAGATGACCCACACATTCTAAAGATCAGCCAATCCTTAGATGCTACTGAACAAGAAGCCTTCACCTCTTTCCTTCGGGACCATAGCAACACATTTGCTTGGTCCTATGCCGATATGCCCTAGTATTGACCCAAAATCATGGTTCACAATATCGTAACCATTCCTGATGCCAAACCCATCAAACAAAAGCTGCGGAAAATGCATCCTCGCATTGCTCTTCTAGTCAAAGAAGAGCTTCAACGCCTTCTCTTGGTTTCCTTCATTCTACCCATTGATTATCCCCAATGGATTTCTAACATCATTCTATCATGAAAGTGATAGGGGACTCCACATTTGCACATGGATTTCCATGACCTCAACCTCGCCTATCCCAAAGATGATTTCCCACTACTAGGCATTGACCAACTAGTTGATCTCACATTGCCATGAAATGTTATCACTCATGGATGGTTTCTCGGCTACAATCAAATATTACTAGCTCCCAAGGATCAACACAAGACTACCTTCATCACCCCTGGGGGACTTTTTTGCTATCGAGTCATGCCCTTTGGCCTCAAAAATGTTGGTGCTACATATCAGCGAGCCATGACTTACATCTTCCATGACATCATGCATCACATATTGGAGGATTACGTAGATGATCTCTGCTTCCAAATCCAAGCATCAAACCGAACACTTTCCCATTCTTAAAGTCATCTTTGACCACCTCATCAAATATTGTGTTTGTCTTCAACCAAAAAAGTGCAGTCTTTGTGGTACTTTCGGGAAACTCCTAGGTTTCATCATTTCTTTACGTGGCATAGAAGTCGATCCTGCTAAAGTCAAGGCTATCCTTGAAATGCCACCACCCACTAATCTCCATCAACTTCGTAGCCTACAAGGAAAGTTGCAATCAATTTGTCATTTTATCTCCCACAACTTTTCTAATGCTATCAACCATTCCATCATCTTCTCAAGAAATACGTTTCATTCAAATGGGATGATGAATGCCATAAAGCCTTCAAAGCCTTGAAACAATACCTCCTTCAACCACCAGTGCTCATTCCTCCTAAGGATGACCAACCTTCTACCTATATATTTCCACCATTGACCATTCTCTAGGTGCCATGCTCACTCATCGTGATGACCAACACCGAGAGCAAGTGGTTTATTACATAAGTTCATACCCTTCTTGACTACAAAACTAGATATACCCATGCCGAAAATTTTTTTCCTAGCCTTAGTTTTCATCACCACCAAACTCTGCCATTACCTACTCAACCACAAAACCTTTGTCATTACTAATACTGACCCATTACACTACATGTATGCCAAACCTTATCAAAATCAATGTGCCGCACATTGGCTTATGCTTCTGGCTGACCTCGACCTCAAATTCATCCATCAAAAGTCCATCAAGGGCCAAACTATCACTAACCAATTGGCCAATGCACACCTATTTTTGGGGATCAACCCTCTAACTTTGACTTTCTAGATGAGTCTATTGCTACCCTTTCCCTGGATGAACCCACTTACCAAATGACACTCTTCTTCGATGGCTCCAAGTGTCAGTGTGGGGTGGGGCTGGTGTTATCCTCATTCCACTTGATGGTGAACCTATGCCTTTGTCTTTCAAACTCGATTTTGATTGTACAAACAATATTTGAATATATGAAGCACTCGTATTGGGTCTCCAAGCTGCTTATGCCTTAGATGTTAAGTCAATCAACATCTTTGGTGATTCTCAGTTGGTCATAAACCAAGTCAATGGTATATACTAGTGTCATAATGAGATACTTCAAAAGTATAAGCATCACGTGGACATACTTTTGACCACCTTCGACCATTACACACTTCAAACCACCCCACATTCTACCAATAAATTTGCAGATACCATGGCCTGCTTGGCTTCTCAGATACCCGCTTCACCCACCGACTCTAAAATATTTGTCACTATACAAAGGCTACAATCACCATCTTATTTACCTCATGAGGTCTACTCTATCGAACCACGCCCTTGACCCACGTGACCTTTGGTATAAGAAATATGTAGACTATCTTTCCCTTTCCATTTTACCCGCCGATCTCACTCGTAATGGACAACGTGCCTTTCTTAAAAGTGTCTCCCATTATGTCATCATGGGTGGTATTCTTTACAAATGTGGTTTTGATAACATTCTCTTATGATGCCTTACAAGTTCTGAAATTCCCTACACCATTAAGGAAGTCCATGATGGAATTTGTGGAGGTCATTTTAGTGGTTTGTTGTTCAAAATGCATTCTTCACCTAGGCTATTACTAGCCAACCCTAAACCGTGACTGTTGTGATTATGTCAAATGTTGTGTAAAATTCAAAGCAACATGCTAATCTCCATCACACCCCTAGTCATGCCTTATAGGTCGTGCGAGACCTTTGGCCTTTTTCTCAATGGGGTTTGGATCTTGTTGGTGAGATCAACCCCCATTCTTCACAATGCCACCAATGGATCATAACTGCTATTGAATATTACACTAAATGGGTAGAAGCCATTCCCCTCATTTCCACAAAATCCAAGAAAATATGTGAATTCATCAACCATCACATCATCTGTTGCTTTGGTGTCCCTCACCGCATTATCACGAGATAATGGAAAATAATTCAAAAACAAAACCCTATGCAAACTATGTGATGATTTTGGCATCCAACTTAGTTTCTCATCACCTTATTACCTATAAACCAATGGTCAAGCCAAATCAACCAATAAAACCTTAAACAAAATTCTTATGAAGGTAGTCAATGATACTGGGAAGGATTGGCATACACACATTCTTTTTCACCTTGTGGGCTTATCGCACTAGTATTCACACTTCGATTGTTGCCACCCCCTTTTCTCTGGTCTACGGTACTGAGGTTGTCTTACCTTTCAAAGTCTAGATTCCATCCTCTCGCATCTCACTACAAGACATGCTCAACAACAATGAATTTCACCAGGATTGTTTGGTGAAACTTGAATTATTAGATGACATCATCTCAACACTCTTGACCATCTCCAAATCTACCAAAAATGTATCAAACGTGCCTATGAAAACATGTTTACAAATGAACCTTTCAAGTCGGTGACCCTTGTCTTGAAGGAAAATCAACATGTAACCAAAGAGGAGAAAAGTAAATGGGGAAAATTTACTCCTAATGGCTTGGACCCTATATCATCACCCATGCCTTTAGATCAGGTGCTTATCATTTATCTTCACTCAAGGTAAACCTGAACCTAAGCCCTTAATGCCTTGCATCTTGACCATTTTATTGTTGATATCAAGTCCTATAATGTCAATTGATCACTGCATTTTTCACCTTCCATAATTACCCATTTTGAGGATCCATGACTAAACAAGAATCATGTGATTATCACCTTTTAGCCTTGTCTTTTTATGAGTACAATTGATCAGCATGATTCTCATGGATACTTTTCATCTTCTTCAAGATGGAAAGGGTCATTCATCTCTTCTTTATATTCTAAAACAAGAACCTACTATCTATAGTCTTGTCCATGACTTAAATCTAAAAACAAAAAGGGATACAACTCTGATCAAATCTAGCAAAAAGATGACTTCAAAAGGGAATCTCTTCTTTATATCTACCACTATCAATAGAATCTTCTCGCATCATTACAAAAATATAATAAATATTTAGAAGCTTTCCGCATCGATCAAGAAGAAAGGAGATAAACCTCATCCCATATAGACTTCCCGCATCGATCAGTCTATTAAAAAAAAAATAAAGGAAAAAGATGAAATTTTCATCATGGACTTGCCTATTTTGGATTCTGGGTTTCTTGTTCCAAAATACACGTCATCATACACTAAGTTACGCTAAACCTCTCATTCTCACCTCCTTGTCTTTTTTACCTAAATTCCTTGTTACTCAAGGGACTTGCTGCAAACTGTGACATTTTGTGATCATGTGACTTTTCTTCACCCTTAAAATAGTCCATTATGTAAGGCCTGTAGGGTCTTACATTCATAAGCCCATCTAGGGTATGGTAGACTCATTAGGGTTCTTATCAATTAAGCATCTCTTTTACCACCTCTTACCATTCACCTTCCTCATTACTTATTGATTATCCTATACAGGACCAAATCCTTAACACATGTATTTCAAAATCACTCGACCATGCCTACAACCTAAAATCAATCATGCCTATGACCTACATCACCCATGCCTAGCACCTATCAACCCATTCCGCTATTTCACCCTAATCTTCCCTAGCTTATGGGAGAACTACATCGGCCTGAGGTCCCTTTTCACTGGGACTATGTAGGCAACACTCTGAGGGCATGGGGCCCTTGGAGGATAGCTCAACCACTCTCTACCCTAACCAATTCCCTCTGCCCCTTTCCTAGTCACATTCTACCCTAGTTAGTTTCCTTTTTATATCAATAATTGGAAATTAAACCAAACAAACAACAATTGCTTAACATCTTTACCATCATCACTCATACATTCATTTCATCTTGTCTACCATTTCTTTACCATTATCATACATTTTCCTACAAAACATCTTAACACGATCCACATCATCATTAATTGCACAAATTAATGAATTGGAAACTCAACCATACCTAAACCAACCAAACACAATCATACCTAAGTCAACCTGACTCCATCCATGCCTATGACCTGACTCAATCCATGCCTATGACCTGACTCCATCCATGCCTAATGACCTGACTCCATCCATGCCTAAATAAACTGACTCAATCCATGCCTATGACCTGACTCCATCATGCCTGAACTGACCTAACTCCACCATGCCTACACAACCTTGACTCTAGCATGCCTAATCCACCTGATTTCCACACACACATATAACAATGAAAATTAAAACATGTACACCATTCATACTATAAACACCATCATCTATAAATTAGAAAGTATGTATAAAAATACATGTGAACATATATCCCAATAATAATCACAATCATCTCAAATCACTCAGATACATCC
Organism: Taxus wallichiana var. yunnanensis; assembly: GCA_018340775.1. NCBI lineage: Eukaryota > Viridiplantae > Streptophyta > Pinopsida > Cupressales > Taxaceae > Taxus > Taxus wallichiana. Next base: position 154,688,944 of record CM031235.1, on the reverse strand, counting down.
TCACCATCTTCGGCATGCGCAGCCGATATATCATCAAAATCTCAAAACTCTCATGTACATCCTCACTCTCTTCGGCATGCAAAGCTAATATATATCAAAAATAAATAACTATACAAAATAAGAGGTACATACGGCTATCAAATATCACCTGTTGGATATCCTCCATATCTGTCTCACCTATCTCCTCCTCCTCCTCCTCCCCCGTACGACGTCCAGCTAGCATCTCACCACCCATCATCGGGCCCCCGGCGATATTTGCTAGTACCTCACTTGGGGTTGGCCTCGTGAACTGGTGGCCTCACCTTGACCTTGTCTCTAGGGCTCGATGGCCCCCTGTGCTCTTTACGCTTTGGGTGCATGACCTTGTCCTCTCACTCGAGGCATGCAACACTTTATAATCCCCATAGGATAGAAAATCCATCCTGCAGCCATCAAAATATCCTGACGATAATACGGACCTTTCCTAAGGCATCTCTCAACCGGCCATTATCAGCATTATCGTGGTGGTGCCATGCCTGGCCTGGTGGCACCATCGTCCCGGTTCATGGGCCCGTGCTTTTCCTGTGAGGGATCTATCCTATCCACTCCCGCCTATATCTCGGGCTCAAGGACCATGCAACTTACACTGCATAATGGCCGGATGGCCCCGTAAACTGTAATTTGTGCCTATAGGGTAGCCACCGTATCCCATCTCCATATCCACCCTGTGTGGGTACCTGTCCCCTCGCACTACTGGGCTCGTAGAGTGGCCACCTATGCCTGTAAAATAACAACCTGTGCCTATGAGCCTGTCAGCTGCCCCTGCACTATACCCAACTGTGTAATCATAGTCGCCACCTGCCCATTAAGGCATCCCTCTACATTGTGATGGTGGCTAAATTTGGCTACCCCGGCCTCGATGATACTACTCATAAGTGTGCATCCCACCACTATCTGTATCTATCTATAATCCCGACATCATCAATTCACGGTCTCTCACATGCTCCTCTTGCCCCTATCGGCACTTGTTGGGCGTGTGGTAGAGGTAGAGGCCTCTCCATGTCATCCCTCTTGTACTGTGGGAAAGGTGGTGGTATATCCTACAACAATCCTGAACTGTCATCTTACCCTTTCCACAAGTATCATCTCGTGCTCTCCTACACAACGCCCCTCTATCCATCTAAGTAGTTGTAATCCATCTAACTCAGTAGCCATCTGTCTATATGAGGGAAAACCCACATACGGTCTCCAAATGATGTCCATGAGACAACCCCTCCAATAAACACCTATAGTAGGCGACATCATGAGTCACCTGGTCACTCGACACTCTCCAATAATAGCCCATCGCCTATAACCCACATGAACTAAACCTAGCTTGAATGCATCACCTGGGGCATACCAACTGTGGCACACACACATAATGTGCTCATATGCCCAATAATGAAGTAGGAAAGTGTAGCATAAGCTAAACCTCCATAGCCACCCATACGCCCATAACTCCCTATATAGCTACACCAGAATGTTGATGCCCATGCAAAATGGGTCTGGTCTATCACCATATCATGTAAGACCCCCATCAATGATCATGGGAATCTCCCACCCTCTGCATCTGGCAGTGCAAAACAAAGACTACCTCCATCAACAACACAACAAGCCTAGTCTCCTCTAGATGGGCTGGTACATCTCTCCATAGCTCAGATGGTTTATGGAACATCAACTCTACTAAACCCTCATCAAAGAATGTCGGCATCTCTTCTCAAATGCCTCTAAGGAGATCAAATATACCTAGATCCCTCTATCGGCAACCACATGATCTTGTACACATCCTCTAGGGTGACCGTGATCTCACCCATCGGTAGATGGAATGTGTTGGTTACTAAATCCCATCTATCGATGAGGGTGACCATCAAACTCGATTCATCGGACTATATACCGGTAGCATCGACCCAAATTAGGCTAACCTCCAAAACATCCTGCCATTATTTGGTTGTTGCACCTCCTCGAACCATCATGAGTAGGGGTGGAACCCTATCTCACATCCGTAGCTGATCTCTCACCTGTATCCAACAACACATCACATTAATACACCTTGATCATACCCATAATCATTCTTGACACCTCACCTACACCTATTACCCTCCCTCTTTTTCCCCCGTAACTTACCTTCTTATCACATATTCTATCTACCCACCCCAACCCTCACCCACTATCACTCAAACCATACCTATTTCAACCTCTTACCCATGCTATGTTTTTCATCAACAACATCTTCTTTTCCCACTATCTATCTCACCCACCCACCCTAGGACTCTTTTAGACCCTTTTTCTCCATATGGTGACTGGTATTATTACCCCTAACCGACCATGGTCTCTCCCAAACCGGCATCGGTCACCTTATCCATGACCGATACTAGCTCTACACCACCAACGTCGCCACCCTTTGACCGATGCACCACCGTCATGTGCACGAAATCCACAACACCCAAAACCCCTTTCTTCTTAAAAACTCCCTTCTTCTACCTTTCTACCTACCCATTCCTACCTAAATCTACCCTCAACTCCTCCCCACCCCTCGTTCACCTAACCACACCTCTCCCCATTCCTATTTTACCCAAATTTTCTTCCTAAATTCAAAATCCCCTTTCCCCCAAAACCCATTTTCCTTACTCCGACCTATATACCCAATCTACCTCACAAAAAGGTAAGGGATTGAATCTTACCTCATCATTGTCTTTGTCTCTCGTGGTGGCATGTCGAGCCACCGCACCGGTGGTCCACCTGATCCCTCTCCTGCCTCTGCCATGTCTAATCACCAAATCCAATCCTCCCGACCTCCACCCAATCACAATCGATCCCCGTACTTGTGGATCTACATCTACTGTCTCTTCTAACCAACTGGATCTCTCCACCTCAAGCAGGATATCATCCCTTGTCCTTTCCTCCCAAAAAATCACAACTGTTCGTTGTTGTATCACTTTCACAAAAGCCAAAACATACAAATGAATATGTATTATATGGATTTTTCCTTTTTATACCCACGTCGACCTGACCAACGTCGGTTATACCTAAAATGACATCGATCCTATTCCCTAGCACATTGTGGTCGGTTATACCCGCATCGCGCTTGGTTGTGTGCCCGAGAAAACCGTGGTTAGTTTACCTAGACCGTCAATGGTTCCATATGACCAACATCAGTTTACCATCATGCTCTTTTCAACTACCCTTTCCCCATTTATAACCCAACTTAACCAACCCAGCCACCGTTTGACCTTACCCACCCTTATTACAACCTACCTCCAAGCCTACATTACCTATACCTATCTTTAATTACATTTAGGGACTTGTTATTTTACCCATACCTCATCCCTACCCATGCCGTGACCTAGCTACTTGGACCCAGAACATTGTTAGTGACCTGTGAACTCATGTGCTCGCTATAACTTGCAACACTGTTACCCGTGTTGTTTGACCTAATGACCCTACCTTACATGTTACCATGACCGTTTATCCTAACCCAACCTTGGATGTACTGGAACATACCTAAACATTTCACACTGACCAGTGAAGTGCTTCCACACCATATCCTATACCTTGGATACGAAAATCACCTCAACCTTGTTTGGATAAACCTATCGACCTTAGATGATGTAGAGTTTGCATGCTCTTCAACATGGTACCATGCTTTGCATATTTATACATGTGTGCGTTTTTGATTCTGTTGCTACCTTTGACCATGGTCCATTACTTGGATTACCCAATCGACTCTTTACCCGATCACCCCAATGTCCACCTTCCTCTTCATCACATCCACCTTTTATCAAACCACTCACCGATTCTTTCTTCTACCTCATCCATTCCTAGTTTGAGGGGGATCACCTTCACCCACACATGGGGCAACCACATCTTATTTTTGTCAGCATCACTTACTAATACAAGCTACGCAACAAAAAGGGGAAAATGTAGACACCAAAATTGGGTCACACTCCCCTTGGTCCCTTGTCAAATAACCAACTCAAGCATACTCATCTAATCATGGCCCCTTCCACCCCACATCACCATTAATTTAATTAAATTAATATATATCCTCACAATATTTAATATCTAATTACCTTAATTTCTACCCCACCACCTCACCTAGACACCTCATCTAGCCACCTCACCCTAGACCTATTCTTGGCATGTTTCCATAACCAACAATAACTAAGTCTTACTTGCCTTAATGAGATAAGATTTGGTCTAACCCTAAAATCAATCCCTAAAATCTCTCTAACCACATTCCTTCTCATTAGAAGGGAAGTTTCCATTCTAATCATGAAAATAAACTAACTGGGTCGAAGAAATCAGGAAGATCTGCCCATTTTAGTAAACCTAGGGAATCCCTCCTTAACCGACATCGGTCACCCCTAAACCGACATCGATCAACCTAGAACCATCGTTGGTTACCATTTATTCACCCAAATAGCCTTGTGTTTGGGTTGGCACATTTTGAGAGCATGAAGGACAAGAAGACAGGTTGCATGCAAGCAGATTCAAAGTCTTTTCATGCACCTGACATCCATAGCCAACACCAGGACAAATCTAGAAGCATTGGCACTCACGGTAACATTCTGGGAAGTGTCACTACTACACCAAGCTCCATTCCATCAACCGATCATCACCACCACCCAACCATTGGACCTGCAATATTGGTAAGTGTTTATCATTAATCATTTCCATTCCTATTCTGTTCATAGAGTTGTTATCATTTCTGTTACCATTCTCCTATTAACATTCCCATTTCTCCATAGCCTTCTTCTTGAAAAACCCAAAAATCTCACCCACCCGCTTGTCAGATCACCTATCCTAGCCATTCCACCTCTCTGAGTGTTCTCAATATTCCCATAGACCTTTTCATCCCCTCCTTTAGCTCTATCTAACCTCACCCAGACTCTACAACAAGGTTTTATTGAATTATTGTCACCTGACTATACCGAATGTCAGTTACCCATGACCATCGTCGGTCTCCCCTAAACCATCGTCGGTTATACTAGACCGACATTGGTCTCTATGTTTTATACCTTGACCAAGAACAGACCCAATAATCATCCCACCAATTGATCTAAATAACCCATAATCAGATCCTCGACTCAGTCCCCAAGACTTTGATGACACACCTCACCTCTCAGATCCAACTATAGCCTAGCCTGTTGTGATTGGATTTGCTTATTGTATTTGGATGAGATACCTAAATCATATCAACTATAGTAGGAATTTATTTGTTTCTCACATTAATTTGTTTTAAACAGTGGATTGATAGTCATCTAGGAAGTATCACACTTCCCGGAAATAGCATACGCTAGGCAGTCCAATGTCATATATTGTTTAACTATAATCTTGTTGTCTTGTTTTCTATTACAGGTAGTTCCTCCTAGCCAAAAGGAAGCTCTCACATTCAGCTGTGGATCAAGAAGTCAGAACACGTGCAACAACCATCAATTGACCAACATTTAACAGGTATTCCTCCTTGGCCCTTACCCTTATCTGTTTTGTCATTTTGAAAAGGTGAAAAAATGGTGAAGCAGTACAATGGAATTTGTGACTAATGAAAATGAGCGATCAATCCAAAAGAAAAGTAACATATTAAATTTTTTCAATCAACCAAAAATGAGGACCCAACTTGCATCCACTGCAAACATTAACACAATTAACAAATTATCATTAAATTTTTCTTTATTTTTTGTTAGTTTCATTCAAAATTTTAAGATCTTTGTTATAGTCAAACCTTTCTCGTTTTCGAATACAAAACCCCTACCGATAATTTTATTCTATATGATACAACTAACCAAAATATATCCCCCAAATAAATAATCAAAATTTTAGTAGATGAGGAAATAATTGATGATGGCATGCCAAGTTAGAAGATAATCCTCACTACCAAATGCCTCCAATAGATGAAATTTCTAATGAAAAGATTCAATTAGAAGATGATATTCACAATACTATTCAAATAAAGAAATTTGTGTAAAGGAATAAAACTACTTGGATAATTGGAAGGTCTTTTAAGGCAACTGGGAAACAAAATATCTATTCATTGAACTGTAGAGCCGAAAATGGTAATGATACTCCAAAAAAATGTAGATGTACACTTTATGGATGGAAATCAGGAAAATAACATAAAATGTAACTAAAATTAGACATAATTGATAAACATTGGCAAAGTATATGTGATAGTAAAGGAAAATAATGAAAAAATAACAAAGACACATAGATGGAAAATTGGGAAAGAGTGCATGCATGTAAGATATGAGGAGTAGGAAATTGAATTGAAACATTATCAAAATCTTATAGAGAAATGAGGAACAATTGATACCAATTTTGGAAAGGTAAGACAATTTTAAGGCAGAAAACACACAATTTTCAATTGTATTCTTCATTCTTAAAATGGTAAGACCTATTTCAATTTTTTTAGAATTTAAGAAATTGTTAAGTTTAATGGGATACAAATAAATTGTTCTTCATTTGGAACGGGTTCAAATAGAGTCATCATATGATCACTATGCAAATTCATTATATCATCATGCTTCAATACTTCATTAGGGATAAATGTTTCATTACATTGTGTTTCTCCATGTGTTTCATCATTCATTACAAATTCATTACCATGTCCTACATATTCAATTTCATCATTTAACAATATATTTTCTTCTCTACTCTCAATTGAAAATGTTTGTAAATTCAATTCTATTGAATTATACATGTTATTCTCAATAGAAACATTGTTTATTATAGAATATGTACCTTGACCTTCATTAGAACCTTTTTTCTTTGCTCTCCTAAGTGCTTTTCTTTTCCTTTTTCTTTCTATTTTAACTTCAAGTTCTTCACCTGTTTTGACTTTAATTCATCTTTGACGATGACTACTAGACCCCATGGTTAATTTTTATGCTTTGTAATTCAATGAGGATGAAAATTCTAAAAAAATCAATTTTTGATGTTTCAAACAAGATAAAATGGAGAATTTAGATGTTTGTTATGTGTAGATTGAGTTCAAAACCCATAAAGTACAAATTGTTTGGTGAAAATGGTAAAGGAAATATGAATTTTATGTTTATTTAATGATTATATGAAGTGTGCACACCCTTTACAAAACTTTGTGTAGACACCTATAATCTGGTATACATGATCTTATTACTAAGATCATACTAACTATCCTAGTCTCTTGTTAATTTATTACATTGCGCTAGTAAATTACCCTTTCCAACCTCTCCTAAACCCCTAAACCATGTTAATCCCTCTCTAACCAACTTCTATAAGCTTGTTTCCCTTTAATTAACCTTGTTTAGGTTAATTAACCCTCTTATTGACTTTCTAGGAAGGATTTGACTTTCTAAACAAATATCTTACCTTTCAAAATAACCACTTAGCTTCCTAAAATCCCTGTTCACACCTCTAAATACGTTTACCTAAAAATCAACTTTTTGACTCCTTTTAGTCCCACATGCATCCAAAACATCCTTTTCTCAAATCCAAAACTATAAATAGAGGGAAACCCCTCCCACTTTTTCTCGAAGAACACACACTCTCTCTTATTTATGATTTAAGCCATTGAGGTCTCTTAGAGTTATTTTCATAGTGTATTTGAGCTATTTTCTTGTTATTTGCTAATCCATTTCAAAGCTTTAGGGTAAATGGGAGAAGCCATTAATGGAGAGCTTCCATTCTTAAGCTTTTAAAACATCAAAAATCACAAAAATGATTGCTAGAACTTTAATAGGTTCATTTATTAATAGCTTTCATGGAGTAGAGAACTAATATAATCATGTTTAGAGGTTGATTGTTTGTTTCAAGCTTTATATATACATGCAAATAGGTAGCTCTTGTTTATCTCTAATCTGATAGTCATTGAGTTGTTTGTTTAAAGCTTTTGGGGCCTCTTTTGTGTTCTTACCCCATTTTATAAGCTTTTGCAAACTTTTCATTGCACACATTTGACACCCTGGTGGGACTTACTCCATAGTCCTTTTTAAATCTTTTCTAGGCTTTACATGTCCATTTTTAATCATTTTAAAGCTTTATAGGGTTAAAAGGCTTGTCTTTTAATAGATTTCATGTTTTAAACAAGCTAAATCTCCCTTTTGCCTAAGCATTTAATGAGTCTAACTAGAAATAGGTTTCCATGATCAACAACTAACCTGTTTTCTTCTTAAAAAATTTCATTTCTGTGAGTTTTGAAGTTTTTTGCAGGGGTATGCGTAGGTGTATTGGATCAGAGTATCTCCGTCGAAATAGATGCGCACTCATCCGGTTATATTTTACACTATTAGTCTATTTAAAAAGGGCCATGTACATGTTGCACTTCGTCAGTGTATTCATTGGTGACACACATATCTATGTCTCGGACGTGCAAGTTTATTTTTACATCTTTGTGCTAATTCTTTTTAGCTCGCAGTGTATCCGTTGAAAAGTAAGTGTACCCATTGAAACCCTAATGTATCCGTTGTTTTTCTGTGCGGTGTTGGACCTCAGCGTCATTTTATGTGACCATGTGAACTTGTCGGTTGGGGCATGTATCCACTTTTTGGGACACGCAGGCGTCGATCTGGGTGCACAGGTGTCTCTGTTAAAAATTGAAATTTTTTCCCGAGCTGTAAGATCAAAAATTTTGGTTTTTGCTAGTTGTTTGCAAGTTCTAACAAGTGGTCAGTAAGGTTCTTTTTTATTTTGTTTTGAATAGCTTAATTAAGTGTTTCATTTTTTTAGTTGATAGAGGTTTTCGAAGTGTGTATGCTCTTACCTTGCACCTTCTAAGTGATCTTGGGAACCAAAAACAATTCCAAAACCTTCTTATTGATTTGAAAACACTTGCTTTAAATGCTTCATAAATGGATTAAAGTTCAAAGTTGGTTAAAACGAGTTCCTTTTTGTAAAAAATTCAATTATTTTCCATTATAGTTGGCTTTTAAGCGTTGCGTATACTCTTCCTCGCACTTTGTTCAATGATCTTGGGAATAAAAAACAATATGTGAACCCTCTTTTTATCTACTGAGGAAAATTACTAATTATTTGCATGAAGAACCAAAAACTCATTTGTCAAAGAAAGCGGAGTTTGAAACAAAGACCACTAAAACATGTCTTCATACATGTTGCCAAATCTTGTGCTACTTAAAACCACATTAAGCTAAGCAAGATAAAAAACACACCACTCCACATTACATTGTACATGGTTTTGAAAAAGGTTAGGTCCCTATCCGTCAAATAGAACATAACCCCTTTGGCATAATGCCTTAAGATAAAACAATGGGGGTATATCTAGGAACCCTAAAGTAATCCACCACCAAGTAACCTCATGGATGAAATGGGAAGTGCTTCACTTACCCACTTGACTAGTCATACATTATGAGTTTAGATTCAAAGTTGTTCGTATCGCGATCCCAATGATGATACAACTAAATGCACTAGTTGATTATTGTATTAGAAGGGGCTAAAGTAAATCTGAGATACTCCTTGGGAAACCTTGGGAAATTGAGCCCGCATCTAGACAAAATGTTGACACATAGTTGAGTGATCTACTTAGGAAATCCATTTTGTCTTGGAGCCCATTATCACGTCTTTTCGAACCATCACAAAGTGACGACTTACTTGGAGTCTAAAACTTGTTTTTTGAACAAGGAAAAGAGTCCACTTAAGTTAGATATAAGTGTCATTCATTGTGAGATTTATGACGTATCACTTAGCTTAGTTTTCTTTCTTGCCTTAGGACGAGGTAAAAATCTGCCCATGTGATAATTAGTTTATTTCCATCTCATTTGGTCTATACTATTGCAATCTTGTTTCCCCTTTGGGACAAAAAGGAGGCATACCTCGTGAGTGTTATCATAGATAATGTTCGCCACTTTTTTGTCTGTTTACACCCATCCATGTTTGTGGTTGGGTTGTTAAACGTCTAAAGTGTGTGAGTACATTTTCACATCTTTGATAGTCCTTTGATCTTGATTTCAAGATCATCTTCATAGCTAGGATTTTGTTTCATCACTATTTCCCTTTAAAAGTTATTATTTTTGCTTGCATTTTAGTTATACAATTATGGTACTGTTGATCAGATTTCTAGGTTGATCATATTAGCATCCAGTGTGATTGCACAACATTGAATCCTATCTCTAAGTGTGGGACTTGTAAAAATGAGAAAGGAATCTCCAGAGAAGGTTGGTTCCTCTTCCTAAACTACCTGCCACAAGCTGTTCCAGTGCAGGCAAGCTAATCTAATCCTAATCTAACCTCCAAGGAGACAGGGAGAGAGAGAAAAGAGAAAAAGAACAAAAGCCTACACTAAAACGGTGATACACCAGAGAAGGAAAATGCTGAACATCTATCAAAACTGCTATGAACACAGCTCCAACCCTACAATGAACATTCAAATGTGCACAAATACCTGCAATGAAGAGAGGCAAGAAGAAAACAAGCAAAAAAATGAGCAAGGATGGACAGATGCATCACGAAACACGTTGGTAAAAGGCAAAAACGCCATTACAGAAAGGGGGAGGAGGTTCAAACTCCATTTTCAACCACGGGAAGAAAAGAAAGGGGAGCAGAGTAGAAAAGATGAACAACCCCGAAGCTTTATGTAATGGTGTTTTTGCCTTTTATCATTAAAATGATGTTCTGTGTGAACTTCTGGAGCAACAAAAATGTGTTTCGTGATGCATCTGTCCATCCTTGCTCATTTTTTTCTTGTTTTCTTCTTGCCTCTCTTCATTGCAGGTATTTGTGCACGTTTGAATGTTCATTGCAGGGTTGGAGCTATGTTCATAGTAGTTTTGATAGATGTTCAACATTTTCCTTCTCTGGTGTATCACTGTTTTAGTGTAGGCTTTTGTTCTTTTCTCTTTTCTCTCTCTCCCTGTCTCCTTGGAGGTTAGATTAGGATTAGATTAGCTTGCCTGCACTGGAACAACTTGTGGTAGGTAGTTTAGGAAGAGGAACCAGCCTTCTCTGGAGATTCCTTTCTCATTTTTACAAGTCCCACACTTGGAGAAAGGATTCAATGTTGTGTAATCACACTGGATGCTAGTATGATCAACCTAGAAATCTGATCAACATCCAGGGGTGCTGTGAATTTGCACTAACAGTTTTGGCATGCCCGGTGGGACCTTAGAGGTCTTCCACTTTATCTTTGACAGGTTGGTGTGTTCCTGTTAAAGATTCAGCCTTTTGAAGGCACTTTCAAAAGCACATTTGGCGACTCCATCTGGTAAACAACTCATTCTCTAAGTTGCAGACCTGTTTTCCATTCATTTCCATCCATTCTTCTTTCCATCATTTTCATTCTTTTCCATTCCATGAAGTTGTGCAATCATGACTTCATTTCCATCATGGAATTCACATTTACAACAACAGTTTATCACACCTCCAACATGTTTTACAAATCCTCCAAATCAACATTTTGATCAAATTCAAAATCAGCATGTCTACCCATATGAGCAGCAGTGCCAAAGTTAGTTTGGATATGAAGCATGTCAAGCACAAGGGTATGCTGGTTGTGAGGGCAGTCAAGAAGAAAATGCAGATCTGCTGGAACAAATCCAAAAGATGGAGGCAAAGATGGTGCAATCAAGAGCAACAGCTCAAATGAAAGCTTTCAGAATTGGTTACAGGACTCCTTTTCCATGGGGAGGCCCCTTTCCAAGACACTTCAGCCCTCAGGAGAAGCTAGACTTTATGATGAAGATGCTGCCCCAACTTGCACAATGGACAGTAGAAATAGAGGCCTATACACTTGGTGTTGAACAACCTTGTCAATGGGTAAGTTCTACACCATCATCTGGTTTTTCTCTTCCCATTACTCAAGCAGCATCATCTCATTTGGAATTTCAAATTCTAAATCCAGTCAATGCTGCCCCAGGAGTTAATTCCATTTCTCCATTTCCTAGTCTTCCACCACATCTCAATTCTTCCTTCCCCTTTCCTTCCAAACAGTCACCCCCTCCACAAAAGCTAATAGAAATACCCTCTCCTCCAAAGAAACAAGAGTTTCTACCTCCTCCACCACCATGAAAAATTTCCAAGCCATTTGAGTTACAATCCACTTCTCCTCTTGCATTCCCAAATCCATGTTGGGAGGATAAAAATCAGAATTCCAGTCAAGGAAAACAACAAAAAGAAAAGCCAAACAAAGATGAAGAAATTCAAAGTCTCAAGAGTTGGGCTCTTAAATTTGGGATGACAAAGATCCCCTTGATGGTTAAGCCTTTAGAAGAGGTTGGAGTTGGAAAACAAGTGGTGGTTAGGACTGAATTTGTTGCAGCAGGAGAAGAGCAAAAAGAAGAAGTAGATCAGCAATCAGTTTGCTCAGAAAGTAGTGTCCATGTTAGCATTCTATTTGAAGAGAATGTTGATTCAATTCAAGTTGCACAATCAGCCATGGAGGAAGAAAGCTCTGAAGAAGATCCTACAGTCCCAACTTGTCCTCTAGAGCAGCAGATCAAAGAGTTTGACTTGACAAACTTCATGCTAGAAGAAGAGTTCTATCAAGAGAAAGATTGCCTTCAAGTAGTAGAGGAGGGAGAAGCCGCTCCAAATGTGAAAGAAGAGGAGCACATTCTAGCTGTGAAGAATAAAATTGCAGATCCAAGGGCTTTGAGCACAAAGCAGGCTACAAGAGAACCTTCAGTTCTTCTTTCTACTTCATCTCTCTCGAGTTCTAGTGCTGAAGAAGAGTTTGATCTCTCAAACTCAATGTTGGAGGATGAAAGAAACCATGATGATCAAGTTACAGATCAAGAGGAGACCATGGAGGAAGTTGAGCATTTGCAGCAGGACAACAATGAGATAGTTTATCTATCAGATTTGGAGGACTGTTTTGATGAAGAAGAACCGGTTGAGTTCCTACCATTCTCTCTTTCATCATCCACGTTCCAAACACCTGAGCCTACTGTCATGAAGGAGAGCACCCATTTGCAGCAGCCTGCATCTTATAGCAACTCTTTGGAACCAAGATTGGAAGATTTTAATCTTTCATGTTCTTCATTGGAGGAAGAGAAAGGGCAGAAAAGTCCTACCATTGCTTCCACATCACCCACCCAAGAAGGTCTACAAGAAGACTCCATTTTTGGAGTTGAAAATCAGAGCTATGGGCATATCAAACGGATCATACCTTGCCCAATAAGGTATTTGACTTCATTGGAGTCAAAGGAGAAGTCACAACCAGTCATGCTTGCTTCTAAGCATGAGGGTGAGCTACAAAGTACCAAGGATTAGCTGTCATACCTCTTCAATCCAAATGCAGAGCAACTAAAAGAGGTATTGGATTTGTTTTCAGTTGACACCTTGATGATTTGGGTAGAATACCAGCTTCTTGTTGATTTTCCATTCATCCAATCAGCCATGTTCAATGCCAAATCAGTTGCATGGTTGCCAATTTTGAAGAAAGGAAGCTATTTTGCACAACCAGTTGCAGGGTTTGTTTAGCCCACTTTTGCTTCCAGTTAGAGTAGGATAGGTAGTTTTTCTTTTAGTAAAAGAAGTGCTTGTGCACACTCTGCATGTTCCATTTTGGAGCATGTATGACTTTTAGTTTTGTACATAGTTTTTGTGGTGTTGGTTTTGCTCTTGCGCAGTCCATTTCAGTGGGTTTCCAAGTGGCTCAGAGAGGAGGTTTTCAAAGTTCAGATCAATTTGTAGGCTACAACTCATGACTCCATGCCCAATGGATGCTTCAGCAACCGGTAACTTCATCCAGCAGAGATGACCCCTTTGAGTTGCCAAAATTGTTATCCAAAATTTACCCTCAAGGAAATTTTGATAACATGCATCAAATTCTTCAGTCCCAAGCAAGTAGATTGATTCAAGGCCCAAAATCATGTTTTTAGACCCCCTCGGATTCTCTCTAACTCTCCCATCTAAGAAGAAATTCCAACGAGTTAGAAAAAATGAAAATGCAAAAATAAGGTTGTAGGGCTGTTTTAAAGCATTTGGTCCGAAGGGTTCGGGTCGCCGGTGCGGGCGGGTCAGACCGAGGTTCGTCAAACCAAGTTTGGGGCCAAAATACAAAGAAAATTAGCTAAGTCAAAATTTTTGTCCCGGGCGGTCTCGGGATAGTTGGGACGTCGGGACACAAGGGACGAAAAAGCCGAAATGGCCAAGGGCAAAGAAGAAAAGTCAACGTTTGACCCGTGAACTTCAAACGGCCATAACTTTTGACTCCAAGCTCCGATTTTCACAAAATTGGACTTTATGGAATGAGCACGATGTCCTCTAAGGGTAGATATATTTAATTAAAAGAAACATATTCAGCTCCAGTTAGTTAATGCTCATTCCCGTCAAATGACAGAAAACACCTGCCAAACCCAAAATAGCTGCCCGCACTCAGAAGGCCATAACTTTTGCATTTCTCAACGAAATCGCACAAAATTGGTACCATTGGAATCATGGCTCCAATCTTGACACAAAAAAATCAAGAAATTCTAGATTTGGTGAGAGATCAATGGAGATTTTTCATAAAACGTGGCTGGGTTCATAACAGTGTTTTATTTGGTAGTTGGGAGTGCAATTAAGAGGCACGGTCATCATTCTTCCTCTGCTGCAGCACATGGGACAGTATGAGGAGCCTTTTGCAAGTAATATGCAATCATTTTACTCAATTTAATGCCTCTTACAAGTGGTTGAAGGACAGATTTCAGGATTTCCATTTTCCCTCCTCTCTCTCTTCTCATTTTTTCTATAAATTGGAGTGTTGGGCTCATTATAAAGGGGGTAGTTTTTGTAGCAAAGCTCTGTAAAAATTGCTTTGTGAAGCTAATGTGCTGCAGGCCCTTGTTGTGGACTCCTTGCATGGTGATCCAGGCCCTTATCTTGTAATAGATTGAACTGTGCATATTATGAAGCAATAAAATATAAGTTTGTGGATGTATCTTCCCCTGCTGTGTTTTCTTGCATTCTTCTTGCCCCTTCAACCTCTTCTTTACAAGAATATTGTGTCTATTATTATGTTCATGCAGGGATCCATTATCATTGTGTATGTTTAAAATATTGTTGTGAATGCATTTTCCTAGATTATGGAGAACTATCATCACCTCTTCGAGTGTGCACTTTACTTCTGTATTTCACGCATTTGGAGAATACTCTCACACCCTCCTTTTCTGGTGTATCACCGCTTTAGTGTAGGCTTTCATTTTATGCATTCTCTCTCCCTGGTCCCTTGGAAATTTAGATTATAATAGTTAGTTTCCCCTACATTAGAGTAGATTGTGGCATGTAGTTTAGGAGCAAGAACCAACTTTCTCTGGAGGTCTATCTCAAGTAGCAAGTCCCACAACTTGGAGATAGTACCCATGTTATCCAATCACACCGTGAGTTCAAGTATATGCACTTGTATAAATAGAGGGGTGCTGTGATTTGGTGATACAGGTACTTACATCTTGTTTTCATTTTTAACTTGATATAAGTTTCATTTTTGAGAACTTGATATAAGTTTCTTTATTATTAATCGCTTGCGCATGGATAATAACTTATAGCTATACCTAGACTTAGTTTGGATTCCAACATCATCTAAGCCTTTTGAGAGTGTTGATATTACTTTTTTATATCATGATGACATCATCTAATCCTTCTGTGAGTGTTGATACTGCTTTGTTTATATCATGATGACATCATCTTAATACTGAAACCTTTCTTGCTTGGTTAACATATCAAAATGGTGTTGTTATGATATCCACATTCGCAATGTCCATTATCAAAAATTAGGTTTTCTCAAGCATTTGAACTTGTCATAGTATATCTTGTGGAGATATTACGTCAATATCACTTTAGTACTTAGGTCTTGTTGGAATTCTAACTCGACCTATATGCTGATAGGGTATTGTCACTATGTATCTTACACCCATTATTGAGATCATAACTTAGGGTATAGTCTTTATAAAAAAGTAGTTTGAGTGATTGTTTGGTTTTTTAGGGCGTTCGTGTGATTCTTCCTAGAACAATAACGGTTACATAACATTACATTTAGGACACACTAGAATATTTAGACTTTAAATGACTTACACGACATACACCTAGGTTTCATACAACTTTGAATACATTTAGACAAAACCTAGTACAAACTTCGATTAGTAATGCCAAGAATCATGAAAATGGCATCTAAACCAAACGAGCGTGACTTGGAAGAAAATATTTTTCCATCATTCCCATTCAATGGTAATAACTTAGCACCTCTCTTTTCGCAAGTCAAAGACACATAACCTTTGGTGATCATAGGAGAAGAATCTGATTCTTCTAAGGAACAACATAAGTTAGACCTAGTTTGATTTGATGAGATCCTTTATTATAACAAAGATCAAGTACTCACAAGAGTTCTTGAGTTAGGAGCCAAGCTTCCACAAGAACGCGAAGTGGAGACTAAAACCATTAACTATAAAATGGAAGAGCGACCATCCCTCTTAGACATGGATAACCCCTTTGACGTAGGGTATGCTTCCACTTTTGGACAACATAACAAAAATGTTGAAGAAAACCCATCAAAACCAATAGGTAATTCACGAAGACCTTATTATAAGGATTCATGCAAAGTAAAAGTTGAACATGAGCGCAAAGGCTCACCACCTCTAGGTTTGATGAAGAAGATGATCCCTTAGTTAAAGAAGAGATCCTCCAAAGACAAATATTGAAACTCAGTCAAAATTTAGCAAACTTAGGCTCTTCGAGTAAGAATGTGCATAAAGATAAACTCAAGATGAAATCGGTGAGTTTCACTTTGATCCATATGATGACACAACTTTCAAAGTTGCTAAGGTAAATAGACCAATATCACCTACAAAGGAACAACTCATTCAACAAGAGTTACAATCGATGAAAAATACACTTACTATGCTACAAGAAAGCAACATAGGACATAATAGGAAATACCTATATGAAGAGCTATGTCCTTACCCTTTGATAAGGATATGTTATGAAAACCATTTCCAAAACATTTCGCCATCCCTAAGTTTGACAAGTATAAAAGAAAAGGTGATCCTCGTGATCACATCAAAGACTTCTACATGGCTTGTCAAGAGGTCACATATAGCGATAATTTCCTAATATGATTATTTCCTCATAGCCTAGGAGCATTGGCTTTAGAATGGTTTTTTAGTATACCCAAGGGATCCATTATGACATGGCCCGCACTAGCTAAAAATTTTTGTGTGACATTACTCCTTCAATATGGAGAATGATATCACCATGAACGACCTTTACAACACAAAATAAAACCTAATGAGACCTTTTGTGGGCTTCTTATAATGATGGCGTGGATTGGCAAGTCATTTCCCTTGTGCCCTGCTAGAAAAACAACTAGTAAGCATATTTGTCCCTAACTTAAACCCAAAAATAGCCTTTCATTTACAAATGCACTATGGCTCTAACTTTGAAGAAGTTATAGAGAAAGGTAGTCAAATCGAAAAGGCTCTCATTGTGAAGGGTACACTTAAACCGGTCATAAAGGACAAACATGAAACAAAACCCTCAGATAAACCAAAATTCTTCAACAAAAACAAACATGTCATTGGCAATGACATTACAGACTCCAAAAGAGTCCAAACCGTATAGAATGGTCACTTTTAAAGCTTTCGCAAGGACCTCACCCAAAGGCACCTACAAAACATACGTTTACACCACTAACTGAATCACTATCTGCCATACTTAAACAATTAGATGTGGTAAACATGGTGTAGTACCCAACCATGACAATACCATATCCAGAAGATGCTCCAAAATTGGGTTGGTTCAAAGAACATGAGTATTGTGATTTCCATCATGTCAAAGGACACAAAACTGATAGGTGCTTGAGACTACGACATTATATACAAGACCTCATCGAAGAGGGAAAATCACCATAGATTCACCCCCGACTCAGGACAAGGTCCCAATGAGAAAATGGGTATATTCAAAGAGCCCTTTCCTAACCATGCAGATAAAAAACAAACAAGAAGCCAGATCATAGAAAAACTTCCAATGACTATAGGGATTTGCCTATGTTTATCCAACTAATGATAGTCCCTTTGATTCCCTTATAGGTTATGTCCATTCATCTGATGAAACATGTTAATACTATTAGGATTTTAGAAAAGAGTTATATGGTAGGTACATGAAGTGCTTGTTTGATCATACCAGATCCCCTACCTATTCCTCAGGAAGGTCATTACAATTTAATAGAATAGTTGGAGAAGACACCTCTAGGATATCGATTTTAGATCTCCTCAAAATATCTATTGCTCATAAAAACATATTATATAAAACACTGTAGATTTCAGGAGTCTCCATAGATGTAGATCTCGTGCACCTTCAAGTGATGATTGCACACCTTGATTCCAATGATCATATCACTTTTGATCACACTGCAATCCCACGTAATGACCTAGAGAGCACAACCTACCCTTATACCTAGAAGTAGTTGTTACTCGTCATAAGATCAAGAGAGTACTTGTGGATGGTGGATCCGGTTTAAATATTTGCACTTTGAAGTTGGTTAAGCAAGTTGGGCCATTTAGAAACAGATCTAGGGGCTAAAACTATTACAATCACAACATATGATAATGAGGAATGTGAGTCAACAGGTACTATAGTAGTTCCTATGGAAGTGGGGATGACATGTCACGATATGAATTTCCATGTCCTTGACTAGATCTTCCCTATAACATGCTCTTGGGATGCCCATGGATTCATGCCATGTAGATATTCCCTCCACCTTCCATCAATGTATCAAGATGTGCATGGAGGACAAATAATCACCATTCAAGGTGATCAGAACCATTCACACATTGTAGGGCATTGCACATATTTTTTCTTGTGGCCTTATGAATGTCCTTCTATAGATATTGTTGTTCCCTTACAAACAAGAGGCTATAAGGAACGTGTGGATCCAAATACACTCACTCCTTGTAATTAGAACTTTCCTTCATTGGTCAACCCTTTCTCATCATGGGAGGAAATTGCAAAGTATGCCCTAGGTGAGTAGTTTACTCTTCAACAAGCCTTACTAATATAAGATCTTTCAGTATCACCCAGACATGGGAAAACCTTACTTTCAATTCAAAAGCACTAGAGATAGATGCCCTGAACCTTTGAGAGATTCATCCCTAGTGGTCTCTTATCTGAGGAAAAGATGTTAGAAGATCCCACCAGAGAGTACCTGAGGGTACCATGGCATCATGCCATCAAGCCCCATAGTATATCAAAGGCCACCACATGATGTATGTCATGGGTTACAATGGGTTTGGATGTGGTATCAATACACAAGGATGGTTAGAACCCATTCCTATCCCTCATTTCAAATCTAACAAACATGGCCTTGGAATTAGACCTCATGATGATCCACCCTTTGAGATCGATGCCACCTCTCTTCGAACATGAGGATGACTCATCTCATTCAGATAATGATGTGGATTCCCAATGTAGCCTCTACGAGGATCTTCCTCCATGAACCTATTCCCTGATTCAATTATTTTTACCTTATCCGGATCAAATTCCCAAACCAATTATCAAGTAACCCTTATATATCCAGAACTTGTAGATTGGGATCAAAATTTCATGTGCCACTCAATTTCTTTGAAAAATGATGAGGCATTCGTAGAATTCATGGGACTCAAGGATTCTATTCCAACTGGGGATCACAAGAAAGGATTTTCCATCAAACTAGACACTTGTGCATACTTCAGAGAAGAAGAAGAGATGTGTGGATGCTTGAGTAAGAAGGTTGTAAGAAAGAATAAGAATACATCAGAGAAGCCTTGTGGGAAGAACAAACACAAGTCTCATAGTGACAAAATTTTTGAGACCCTAGTAGATAAGAAAAATGAAGAAATCATAGAAAAGGTAGAATATCCTTATAAAGATGATCTCACACCTCCTATTGAGGTTGATCTTACTCTTCCCCCTGATCCTACATGGATGGAGGATGCTTCCAAAATGCTTGTAGAAGAAATGATCAGTGTCAATATTGGCTTCAAAAGAGGAGCCTAGAATGATAAAGTTGGGAGCTTCACTCTCAGCACAAGAACAAAGGTTTTTGTGGAACTATTGTGAGAATATGTAGATATATTTGCATGGTCATACACAGATATGCCTAGTTTGGACCAGAATTAGTCATGCACAACCTTTTTGTGCACCTAGATGCCAAACCTATCAAGCAGAAATTGAGAAAGATGCACCCCAAGGTTGCACTACTTGTCAAAGAGGAACTTGAAAAGTTATTAGTTGTTGATTTTATTAAACCCATTGACTATTCGGATTGGATATCCAACATAGTCCCAATTCAGAAGAAGTTGGTTGGTATAAGAATCTACACCGACTTTATGACATCAATAAAGCATGTCCCAAAGATGACTTCCCCTTGCCTAATATTGATATGATCATCGATTCTACCGTTGGTTATGAAATGTTATCCTTAATGGATGGTTTTTAGGTTATAACCAAGATCTGAATTGCAAAGGAGGATCAACATAAGACAACTTTCATCACCCCTTGGGGGACATTTTGTTACAAGGTCATGCCTTTGGACTCAAGAATTTGGGGCCACCTATCAATGTGCAATGACAATGTCATCTTCCATGACATGATGAATGACATCATGGAGGATTACGTTGATGATATCTTAGCAAAATCTAAAACTAGAGGAGAGCACCTAAAGTGTTGAGACATGTATTTTCCAAGTGTCTCGAGATTACAAAGTGTGTTTGAACCCTAGGAAGTGTGTCTTTGGCATTTTTCAGGGAAGCTCCTAGGTTTCATCATTTCACAGAGAGGAATAGAGGTGGATCCTACAAAAGTTACAACTATCAGAAATGCCTCCACCTACAAATCTCAAACAACTAAGAAGTTTACAAGGAAAGATTTCAGGAATCCGTCATTTCATTTCACAACTTGTGGATAAGTGCCATCCATTTACACATCTCCTCAAGAAGGATGTTACATTCACTGGGGACCAGATTGTCAAAAGGCATTTGAACTACTTAAACAATACCTTGTCAACCCCCTACTGTACTCATGCCACCTACCCCAGAGTGAACCTCTCCTATTATATTTCAGCTACCCAATTTTCTATTGGTGCACTACTTTGCCCAATATGACCTAGACCACAGAGAAAGAGACAGTTTATTACCTTAGTCACACCTTGATTGCCTATGAATTGAATTACCCATAGATTGAAAAGGCTTCCTGGAAGTTGTCTTTACCTTTTAGAAATTATGTCATTATCTCCTTAACAATAAAACCAAGCTAATATCCAAAGTTGACCCTCTCAAGTACCTTTTATCCAAACCCGCCCTTACGGGATGAATGGCTAATTGGATCATTCTCTTGAGTGAATTTGATATTGAGTTTGTTAACCAGAAGTTGTTGAAAGGACATGTATTGGCCGATCAGTTGGTAGAAGCTCCTCTACCAAGAATGGAACCTTTGTGTCTGGATCTCCGATGCATCCATGATGTATGTTGAAGAGTCTGTTGAATGGAAAGTTCATTTTGATGGATCATTCACCTTCCATGGATTAGGAGTAAGAGTCATGCTCATCACTCCCACAGGGGAGGTCATTCCAAGGGCATTTCATTTGGGATTCCCTTGCACTAATAACATTACAGAATATGAAGCACTCATTGTTGGCCTTAAGTTGGCTATCACTTGGAATATCAGATAGTTATGAGTCATTGGTGACTCCCAACTTATTATTAAACAAGTTAATGATGAGTATAAGGTTAAAGATGAAAAGCTTATTCCATACAAGAAATTGGTTGAAACCTTGAAAGAATATTTTGTATAAGTTATCTTTGAACAAAAACCAAGGTCACACAATAGATCAATGGATGCCATGGCTACCATCGGATCATTATTACACATTCCACCTCAAGAAAGTAAAATTTCATTCTTTGTAGAACATTTATGAGTGCCCACATATGACATGCCAGAGTCATGTTTGGCATGTGAAGTTGTTGGTCCCTTCTCCCCTTGGTATGACCCTATATTTAGATACCTACAAGATGGCATGTTTCCCCCAAACATTACCCATTCTGAGAAGAAATCTCTTATCCATCGTATAGCCCATTACACCCTCCTAGGAGGCACCCTCTATCATCATGGCTACGATGGGAATCTACTTTGTTGTTTGGATGTTGTTGAATCGGTCCATGCTATTAAAGAAGTGCACGAGAGGTATTTGTGGAGCACACACTAGTGGCATGGTCTTGGCTAAGAAACTCTTAAGAGTGGGCTATTATTATTGGCCCACCATGGAAGCAGACTTGTTGTAATTTTGTAAAGAAATGTGAGCTATGTCAAAAATATGACAACTTAATACATGCACCAACACAAGCTTTGCAGCCTATCACAACACCTTGGCCATTTTCTAGGTGGGGACTAGATCTCATAGGGAAGCTCCATCCTACCTCATCAGATGGTCATACCCACATTATTACCACCACCGAGTATTTCACTAAATGGGTAGAGGTTGTGCCTCTTACTTATGTCACTGGTGCACAAATTTCCAAATTCATTATGAATCACCTCATTTTCCACTATAACATCCCTTCTACCATTATCACCGATAATGGTAAGTCCTTCAAAAATAAAATGGTCAAAGCATTATGTCAATGCTTTCATATTCAACTCAAGTGGTCCACCCCTATTACCCTCAAGGTAATGGAAAAGATGAGGCCACCAATAAAACTCTTGTATGGATCATGGAGAAAATGGTAAGTAAGACTGGTCGTAATTGGCACTTATAGATACATCCTGCCCTCTGGGCCTATCAAACTTCCATCCGCACTCCTACTAGTGTGACCCCATATTCACTAGTCTATGAACTGAGGCCATCATACCCTTGGAAGTGGAGCTTCCCTCCCGAGAATATCACTTGAGACTATCTTGATAAGGATGAAGACTATAGAGTTTCTCGGCTAGTAGAGCTAGAGTGTTGGATGAGAAGTGTATGAGAGTGCTTAATCACCTGAAGGTTTACCAGAACAGAGTGTCAAGAGGATATAAAAAATGAGATCATTCATCATGAATTTGATATAGGTGATCTTGTTCTAAAAGAAAATTAGAAAAACATTGTCAAGGACAAGAAAAGAAAGGAAAATTTGAGGCTAACTGGTTAGGGCCTTATGTGGTGGTTGTTAAATATGGATCAGGAGCTTATAAAATTGCATATTCAGATGGTGAAGAGCTTCCAGAACCTATGAACACCATGCATCTCAAGTGGTTCTACACTTAAGCATGGTGCAAATATCAGAAAATACCTAAAAAGTAGAAAAAAAAAAAAAAAACAAGTAAAAAAAAAATAGGTCGTCCAAGTGTGAAAACCACGCAATTGTGGCGCATTGGATTGGTCCTTGGGTGAAAACTAGTTTTATGCTCAAGGAGGGTTCGTTGTTCACAAGTTACTCTTGCATTTGGACAAATAACTATTATTTATGTATAGGATTGGTTCCCTTGTCAGGTCTAGGAACCTTTCCTTGAATCTACTTCGCCAAGCCATGATTGGCTTGTTTGTTCTTATATCTACGTGAAGGATTTGCCTTTGTATATTCCCATCTAACATTGGGGCACCTTCACATTTCACCTTCTTGAACATACATGTGTGGCATTCTACCTTTTGTATATTCCCACATCACGTTGGGGGCATCCACGCTTCTTTGTCATTATACATTGCTTTCAAAACAAACCTTAGAAAACACAAAAACATTCAGAAAAGATATAAAAAAACTAAAACATTTGAAATACCCCTTCTAGGGATGACATGCTACATCAATTAGAATAACATTGTCTCTAGGAAACCCCAAAAACAATGTGAAAATAGCCTTGAAAAGTTGTCTTTTATGATGACACCAAAAACAATAGGAAAATATATCAAAATTGTCCCAAAAAATAGAGTCTTAGTTTGCTTGCTTTAGTTGTTTTAGAATAGTGGTTACATTACATTTCCATGTTGTATACATTACATTGGATTCATTTTCTTAGGTTAAGTCTTGCTTAGCTATTGCATTTAGTTCATTCTATCATGTATATTTGTTTATACTTGTATTATTTTTCATTTGTTTTTTCCATTGCATTGTGTGATATGTTTACAAGATTGAGTTCAAATGCTTACTTTAGTTGAGTGTTTACTTAATTCGTTACATTAGATTCAATTTGCATGCTTGTGATTGTTTATAGTATGTTAGTTTGTATTAAGTTGTGCTTGTAAATTGATTGTACAAATTGTTTTCATCATTACATATATCACATCTATCATCTATCATTTCTCATCACATCTAACACCATCAAAATACATCATATATACAAAAATGCTAAGTGTTACATCATGCATGTATACTAAGCTAATCATCACATATCATATCATCAATGGGGGAAAGAGGGGTTGTGCATAATCACAAATCTATCCCCCCACACCAATATCATCTATATCATCCCGTGTACTAACATCTACCAAAGTATCTCATGTACAAAACATATGATATTATCTAAGGATACATCATCAATCTACAACATATGATATAAGATCATCACAATCTATCATGATACATACATGAGAAATGAAATCATACAACATATGGATATACTCATCATACATCTATAAACATGAATCATCATCATAAAGCATATAAAAACATGACAATATAAACCATCGAATGTCCATATATACATATGTAAATATTGTCTCAAAATAAGATACATCATCGATACAAAACATCTTGCCATCAAAAGGGCATGAATCAAAATTGAGCCTTCATCACGAGGCATAATAAAAAATGATACATCAGTACATACATCGATCAAAATCAGCCTTCATAAGAGGCATGTATACATACATATGTCAGTAAAAAAGAGAGTCAACCATGACTCTCACCCTCTCTTGGGCTGACTGGTCTATGGCCTCGGGATGAAATGAAAAAGCTGATGTGATGGGCTGGCTCTCAGGGGTGTACCACCATGTTGTCCAAGCAAGCTGTTAATGTACTGATCTAATCGACGATCCCGACCTTCGTGATCTAGAGCCTATCCTACTCACATCTAGCTGATCAAAGGGTGTAACCCCCCCCCTTAGAACTATGATGGTAGGTGGCCTTGTAATATGAGGCCTCGCCACTAGCTCTCATGATATCTATGTATCATCTCTATGTCCCCAAAAGTTGTGGCTTGCCTGTACAAAAAAATCTTGCTCCCCTATCAGTCTACCAATATCAGCATGGGCCTATCTCAAAGTGGTGGCTCCGATCGATCTTTTTTTAATGGTAATGGACTGGGCCCATGCCGATCTCTCTGAATAGTAATACCCTACACCTATGCCTGGGCCTGGTCCCATTGTGTAGTGACACCCTATGCATATGTTTGCACCTGATGTAGGAGGCTCAATATCTAGAGCACCCCTACGCCACTAGCTCATATCTATCTACTTTACCCATGCTGCCCCATCTCCCCTGAGTGGCTTGGGCTCTCACCTGGTCTCTCTCTAATTGTCATGACTATAGTATGTGCTCTGCTTTGATCTCTCTCAGCCACTACCTATAACTAAATGGCTATCACCACTTGTAATTAATTATTTTGAAGTGCAACTAACCATCATCATCTCCACCACCACCTAGAGCATGAGGTGGTGGACCCTACTATGGAAACACCTATTGTAATGGAATGTATACCCCCACTGGAATGCCTACTAGAGGAAATGTATATATGAGGATCTTGGGGCACTGTCTCTACCTAGGCCTAGGCCCCTATCCGTGTGGTTGTTGTAGTGGAGGACCCTATCCCCCACCCCCATCATGACATTGGCCATCAAAAGGATCATCATCCTCATCATCACCTCCATCATCCCCACCACCCTCATCGCCACTATAGGAGGCCCCATTAGAGGTCTCTCACTCCTACATCCCACGTTGCTCTAGGAATCATCAATCGATGAGGTAAAATGTGTGGTACCATGAGCATACTCTGTTGTACAACTCGGATCCCTAACCTATCTCAAAGGTACCCACTGAATTGACACCATCTATAAATAATAGTTGGCCAAGGCTCTATCTCTGGTGATCTGTGGCCCCATATCAACATACTCTCGGGCCCTATGAGCATACCACATATCGGCCTTGGTACATCTATGTATAAGGCCAAACTATCTCTAACACCGATCAACTCTATAAAACTCCCACATATAGCTATGCTGCCCAACATAAAGTGCTCCATGGTCATTATACTCAGCTCTAAGCCATCCTTAGGCCACTGGAAATGTCTATATGGCCTCCATATACTACCGTGGCCTATGTTGTAAGTCATCCAACTCTCGGTGGTAATGGTAGGTATCTCCCATGTTTGGCTGCACATCATCACCAATTGGAACCCAACCCATAGAAGAAGGCTCCTCTGGAGCTCGAGCTCTCAACACACATGTGGGATGACCAATAACAATATGGTCCCATGCCCAAATCTGTAGCAATATGATAGGTCCTACCATCTTCTGATGGTAGTATGTGATCAAGTGAAGGTCCCAGTATAAAATGTTTATGCACTAGCCCCAACAATATGTCTCACCATCAATCAAACCACGTATCACTCAATGAGGCTAAGTGGAAATGAAGCTCTGGTCTTGTAGGGAGTAAAACTCCACTGAAAAAAGCCATCAAGTATACTATGACTCGATCAAGCTTAGGATCCTCTATACACATGATAATAATCTCACTGTCATCCCGTGGCGTGATATATCTGGAATACCAAATAACTCTAGAATACATTGATCAATATCAGGTTGGTGACTCATGTATTGAATCAACTCACCCTGGATGGGGACTCACATAATACACCATATGTCCTCCAAGGTAATGGTAATCTCACCTAGTGGGGAGTCGGAAGCACTGACTCTCGCTATGCCACCGCTCGGCTACGGTTGTCAGGAGGCCATGGTCTAGTGTGATCTGTGGCATATCGGCCACGTAGGCTAGCCCCATAACGTATAAAGGATATCCAATATCCTCGATCATCCTCATCAAATTGTGCCTCTATCATAGCCAGGTGACCATATCTCTCTCTGGTGTGGAGGACAGGTAGTATTCTCTGCGCACAACAAACAATACACTTATTAGGGCTACATTTCTATCTACTTCTATCTACATTTCTATCTCTATTCTTCTTTTATTCTTCTAAAAATACTAATTTTCACTTTCTTCTACAACATTCTAGTCTATATTCATCTACACTTAGCTTATTTTTTTTTACAAAAATTGGTTAAGTATTTTCTTTCACACATGCATGTGTGCCCCTTCACATGCCTATGTGCTGTTTTCAATGCATACACACTGCCACATGCGTATACACTCCCATTTCAATGCATATGCATCCATATCGACACATACGCTCCCAACCTTCTCCACCAAAACCCCCAGCTACGTAGGACACATATGCACCCGGTTTAATGCCTACGCCTCCCGGTCGACACGTGCACGTGCGTGTGTGTGTTTTTTCCCTCCCTGATGCATACACGTCTCCTTCGATGGATACACGTGTGTGTACCCACATTTTGATAGTACACGCCTATGCATACCCATTTTACACATGCACATGCATGCATGCACGTGCATATTTTTTTCCCTAAAACTAACCTAAAAAGTGCTAAAAATGTAATTAAATGCAAAAAGGACAAAGCAAGGATAGGACACTCATGAAGGGTCCATCCATTATGTCCCGAAGATACTCCGGATGTGGTCTTCTCATCTCCTCCTCTTGGAAGCCTCACCATCTCACTCAACTTGCTCTCACACTCACTCGTGGTAAAAATTTGCAAGAGCTCTGCTACAAATGAACTGGTCATGATTGATTTACCCCCTCGGGTGGGTATATTAGGCTACCACGATGCCCCTAGGGCATGTTTTCTCCATTGTGATCACTCTAATACTTCTCTCTTCACTAAAATGATTATTTTTATTAAATAAAATTTTTTAATTTTTTCACTACGTTGGGGCACTATTTGCCACCTAGTGCTTATCTCTTCACCTGGGGCATTTTTAAATATTTTTCCAGAGTACTATTTGTCATTTTTTTTTTTTCTTCTATTTTTATCTATCGCCATGATTATTTTTAAATAATTATTTTTGGCCCTTTTTTTCTTCTTCTTGGGGCATTTTTACTACTGCTGACACACCATTTTTCTCCTCACTCTGGAGCATTTTTGCGTGCTTTAGGAGATCTTCCATTTCTTAAATTCTTCTGATTGATCAAAAAATTTAAAAATTAAAATCATTCAAAAATCCAAAAAAAAATCGTAAAACTTGAAAATGGACTAAAATTGGTAACAAGCTCATTTGTAGCTGAAATTTGTGTCTCTCGCATGACGTTCATCTCATATCTTGTTGGCATTTCCACATGTATTGAGACAATGACTCATGGATCCTCTAAATCTCCAAATCATTTACAAAAGCTACATTGCTTACTTCATCGATACTCTGGGGCACGAGTTTCTGGTATTGTTTCATTATGCACACTACTTTTTCATGGACCTAAGTGTCCTCCATCCTTTCCCTTACATATACAAATTTCTTGGGGCATCATTTTAAACCCTTTTCATTTATCAAAACATTTGGGATTGCACTTGATAACAAAATATTTGTGCAACTATCTTAAACATTGTTGGTTTGAGTATGTGTGATTGTACTTATTTCCTGTTAGATGAGTTTGTTTGCTTCTCATATTGCATTGCATTCATGTATGTTGCATGGAGTTGGCCATTTTTAGCAATGGAAATTGTTTTTGTATCTTGGATTTTCATGTCATTTTATGTTGTTGTCATATGCTCATATTTTAATAAGGACCGATGATGAAGATTACTAGCAATATGATGAATAGAATTGTTTCTATAGCACTGGTTTGCAAATAGCTCAAAATCCTTTTTTTGTTGTTTCTCTTCATTCTCACCTTCCTTCTCTTCACACTATTCTTTCTTTTGTTCTCTTTTTGATCATCGATCGAGTTCCTCCATCACCCCATCGACACTCGAGGGGGCATCCTTCATCCTACTAATTTTTCTTCTACCCCTTCAAAAAATTTAGTTGTTTGTATTTGTCTACTTTCTTTGAAGTGATGTCACATACATCACCTCAAAGAGGGGAAAATGTAGACACCTATAATTTGGTCTACATGATCTTATTACTAAGATCATACTAACTATCCTAGTCTCGTGTTAATTTACTACACTACGCTAGTAAATTACCCTTTCTAACCTCTCTAAACCCCTAAACCATGTTAATCCCTCTCTAAACTTTCTATAAGCTTGTTTCCTTTAATTAACCTTGTTTAGGTTAATTAACCCTCTTATTGACTTTCTAGGAAGGATTTGACTTTCTAAACAAATATCTTACCTTTCCAAATAGCCACTTAGCTTCCTAAAATCTGTTCACACCTCCAAATATGTTTTTCTAAAAATCAACTTTTTGAACCCTTTTTAGTCCCACATGCATCCAAAACATCATTTTCTCAAATCCAAAAACTATAAATAGAGGGATACCCCTCCCACCTTTTCCTAAGAACACTCTCTCTCTCTTATTTCTGATTTAAGCCATTTTAGGTCTCTTAGAGTTATTTTCATAGTTTATTTGAGCTATTTGCTTGTTATTTGCTAATCCATTTCAAAGCTTTAGGTAAATGGGAGAAGCCATTAATGGTGAGCTTCCATTCTTAAGCTTTTAAAACATCAACAATCACAAAACTGATTGCTAGAGCTTTAATAGGTTCATTTATTGATAGCTTTCATGGAGTAGAGAACTAATATAGTCATGTTTAGAGGTTGATTGTTTGTTTCAAGCTTTATATATGCATGCAAATAGGTAGCTCTTGCTTATCTCTAATTGTTCTTACCCCATTTTATAAGCTTTTGTAGACTTTTTTGCACACACTTTTTCCCTTTGTAGATGAAATTGCAAAATAGATAATTGAACAACATAAAATAATGGTCATTGAGTTGTTTGTTTAAATGTGTCCATACACATGCAATTTTCTTATGTTTTCATAAAAACTTACTATGTCACTATTAGAAATGAGTAATTTTCACATACTTATCTCATATGGGTATTGAAAAAAATACATATTTAGAAACTAAATTCAAAATGTCATAATTTATCTTCTTAATTTGTCACAACATTATTTTACTAGGTTCCTAGAACAAGTTTCTCTAAGGTAACATATTGCTATTTTTCAGAAAAAGGTGGCCACTTATCCCCCCCTTTAATCCCCATTACCATGCATCTACCCATTTACAAATACTCTTTTCTATGAAATACCCCTAAGTTTTTATTGGGGTAGGTGCAAAAAGTAATATTCCTAGACTAATATTATTACAACAATTTTTTTCCATAAAGTAAACATGTGATGATGTGATGTTTAACTAGCAATTTTCCTTTCTATAGAAAAGGCTTTAATAATATAAATGAAATATTTTCTCAATCATATATAACATATACTATCATAATTCATAGGGAGATCAATCAAAGGAAAAATGAATTCCAAGGATATAAAAATTATTCAGTTTTTAATCAATTTTCATCGATATTTCCATTCAATGAGGTAAGGGCCTCATACTTTACCGAAAACGTTGAATTTTAGACCATGGTAAATTGGACCTTTAATATTATCATAATGTGGTGAGGCATGTTATGGATTTATAAAAAGAAGCTTCATTATTTGTAAGAGAGAGGAAGGAATTATTAGCAAAATTACCATTAATAAGTGTAGATACCTAAATCTAGAATTACAATATTTGGAAACTAATCCTTTGCATTTATCTCTTCTCATTAATAAATGTGCACTTAATTAATAAATCCTACATGCAAATTTCTCAATCAACACTCCGATGTCTAATTCACACTTTCATCCATCATTGACTACCAAAAATCCTACTTGCAAGTAATATATATAACACATCTTTGGACACTTTGCCACCATCTCCAATAGACAAATAATAATAACTTGTACTTCACTTGGATTAAATCGGGTATAAAATATAAATCCATTTGGGTGAATTTTTCTTAACATGGTGACTTCACCCTCTAAATCTCCAATGGCCACGTGTTTAAAATTCACAAGTTATCCTAGTTGGCCTAATCTCAATTGAAAGCGGGAAAATCAAGCACAATAGTCACCTATAAAAGCATATTCACACAATCAACTCAAATGACATATTATCTCAAATATTTGAGGACTACCTATAAGATCACAATAAAGAACCCAGTTATTAAATTACTCTCTCGAACATATCAATGAGCTCTAAGTCTATACACATCTTAGAAAACTTCTTTAGGTTATTTTATAAATCCACATCATGCCAAAGATCACTGCAGACTTTTGGAGGTCCTATTGAGTGCTTTATGCCAAAACACATTATGGTATTAATCTTGAATAATTACATTGGGTGGGTAACTATAAGGGTTTCATTATTCTTTGTATCGTTGATATCCTAATATTGGGCACTCTTTGGGCAATCAACCCAATTATATTACTTGAGGTCCCATAGAAAATAATAATAAGAAGAGAGATACCTAATTTATTACATAACTACAATCATGGAATTTTATTCAAAAAATGTGAAGCTACAAACATAAAATAACACAATTATATAGGTGAGATC
The DNA here is from genome assembly GCA_018340775.1 of Taxus wallichiana var. yunnanensis. Lineage (NCBI taxonomy): Eukaryota > Viridiplantae > Streptophyta > Pinopsida > Cupressales > Taxaceae > Taxus > Taxus wallichiana. Next base: position 154,657,365 of record CM031235.1, on the reverse strand, counting down.
TTGTCTTACTCTATTAAGGAAAAATTCATCTATCTTGAACAAAGTCACCCGAGTGACTTTGTGCGTAGTAGAAACCTCATCCTCCTCTTAAATTCGGACTTGTATATTTTTAGGATAGTGTAACGACACTGGACATCCTTCTTACATACTCTCACATCATTGTCACTCCATCTTAGTCGAAAATTGGTGTAATTTTGTCTAACCATAACTCACACTTGCTTTATTTAGCTTACCTAAGATTATGAAATTTTTATCATCTAGACATTATTTAGGATTTGCTTGTTTAATGTATTTATGATTTTAATTCATCCTTACACAAAGTAATCAATCATAATTAGCATAAACCCTAATTTTTGCATTACATTTTAGTGAACTCACATATTTAAATTACAAACAATGTAGGGTTTTGTGCACCACTCTCAGAGAAAGTGAAGGGTCAAAGGTCAAACTAGAAAAGAAGGTGTCTAAGACCAAAAGTGGAAACAAAAACAAAGCAAAGAGGACCAAAGACATGGGTTGATTAGTAATCTTCTTACTTATGAATCATATGAATAGTAATATGTGATTAGGTCTAGATAGATACCCAAAGTGTGTGATTTTGTGTATATAAGTAGGCCCAATTACTACAATTATATTTATGTTTTAATTACTCTTCCTGACATACACCACTAGGGGAAAACATGTGTGTATGTTTCATGATTTTTCACTTTCAATTTATGTTATTTACAAATTTTGTGTAAGCACATTGATTGGACATTAATATAAATTTTTCTTTGGTGCAAAATAGGTTCACGGGTATGGGTATACATAAAGGAGAACTAAACATGAACATAATAGCCTTACACATGATTTTTCCTTAAGAGAGGTTTTATTTTCACATCAATTTATTTTAGTTTTAAAAATTTGATTATCATATTAAAATGAGGTCACATGTAGATACCTAAATATATACCTATGGCATTCAACATTTAATTCTTATAATTTATCTCATCAATTAATCATTATGCACTTAAATGGCCATTTCCTACATGTACCTTTCTTAATTAGAACTCTAGGAAACTAGGTCACACTTGTTATCTGTCATTGATAGTCAAAAATATACTTTTAGAATTAAAAACAAATCTTCATACATTTAGAAACCATATACAACTAAAAATTACACTTTTCACTTCACCAAGATGAATTTTACCATAATAGAAGAATTCATTTGGGTGATGTTTTCTTTAGGTGATGACTTCTTTCTCCAAACTTCTAATGGTCACCTTTTCAAATTCCCAAGTTGACTTAGTGTCAATTGAGGAGGAAAATATTTCACAACAATCATCTATAAAAGAACAATCTCACAACCCATTCAAATAAAATCTTATCTCGCATCTTTAGGGACTACCAAGGAGATCACTAAAAACACCTAATTTCTATATCACTCTCTTAAGAATATAAACCATATATAATTTTTCACACATTCTACATTGCTTGCCTAGGTCATTTTATAAAACTACATCACACCAAAGTTAATTTCCAAGTGTCGAGATCCTATTAGGGTCTTTATTGGAAAAACATGTTGTGATATCCATCTTACACACACATCGAGTGGGTAACTATGAGGGTTTTCCACCTCTTTCAATTATTTGTTATGTAAGCATGCAAAGAATAAGAGGAGGTATCTTTACTCTATTACAATATCATGATTACAAAATTTTAGTCATAAAAGGTGAAACTAAAAACACAAAAGAACACAACTTAATAAAGGCGAGATCCTTCCGAACCATATGGAGGAATTTTTTCCCATCTTGGAAAAAGTCACTTGGGTGAATTTTTTCGTAACAAGTGACTTTTTCCTCCTCTCAAATTCATATTTCCTTATTTTTAGGATAGTGAATGAAATTGTGCACATCCTTCTGCACACTCTTAGATCATTTTCACTTGATATTATTCTAAAATTGGTGCAATATCTTATAACCATAACTCACACTTACTTTATTTAGCTCACCTAAGCTTATGTAATTACCATGTTTATCTGGACATGATTTATGGTGTGAATGTTTACTTTATTTATTATATTTCTAGCCTTAATTCATATTTTTATAATGCAATTCCCATTTTGTTGTGGCACTTTTTAGATCATATTTAGGCTACTAGTAGGAATTTTGTATACTTTAGTGATCATGTTTAATTTGACACAAGATTCCTAACTATTTTCTAAGGGTAAACTACATTTGAGAGATGTAAAACCTTATTGATATTTCACTACGAGATACACACACAAAAATAGTGTGTTAGAAGAAAACCTTTATGTTGTGTGCATAATAGTACTTGTATAGCTTCTTCTGTCATTAAGAGAGCTGAAAATATGAATAATTATTGTTGTTAAAACTCTAAAACAAATAATGGACCAAATTAGGATATTTAGGGATGAATGTAGAGGATAAAAATAACCATTACAAGAATAAATAGATCGTAGGAATAACTGGTACTAACAACATGAGTGTGATATGGATTGGAATGGGTTGACATTATAATGTTTTAAGTACTATAAAGTAAAGTGAATTATTAATTTCGACATCTTGATTTTTAGAGCAACAATTTTGACCATAGGTAGAATTAAACTAATCTCAATATTTTGAAAGCATAAGCTGTATATTTAATTTAAAAAACATGTATGGATAAAATTAATTATCAATAGAAAATTATGATATGATAAGTGAATTATAAGTGTGTTTTTGAATTATGTGAATTGTTTGATTATATGTAGAATTACATGAGTAAATATGAAACATTGTTAATCATAATTATTGTTAAGATAAAACAAATATCATGATCAAGATGAATGGATTGATGAGATGTTTTGAGAATTACAATATTGAGTTATAATTTTAAAGTGTATATAATTGATTTTCATGTGATTGGAATGATTGTTATGTCATACATAGTAATATTTAAATTTATTTATCATTTTGTTTAGGTATGATCATTGTTTTGAGTGTGTAAATGTTGAACGGGTTCGTGAGAGCCATATTCAAAGAAATATACATAAACGTACTAAAGAGGATGAAGGGGAATAACTCCTACAAATATCACTGACAAAAATAGGTCACTTAGGCACATAAATAGTGGTGTCACCCAGATTTCATCCTGAAATCTGCGACTACCCTATCCAAATTTTTTTGTACTTTTAAAATAATGGGTCGTTTTGTGTTTTTATTACCTAAAAGTTCTTGTATTGTGTCAGGATATTCCCAAAGAGCCATTTTAGCCTTTTTCGCCAAATACCTAGATGCCCAAAATTGTTATATTCTGTCATCGAGGATTTGTCTGCAGGAAATTTGTATTTAATTATTTTAAGCCCCGTTTGAGGCTATTTGCGCTCTGTTTTAACTCTGTTATGATCGAACATGTCATTATTCCTATGTACCATAAGGGTTTTAACAAGGAATGAGTTTTGGGCTTTATTTGTGACTTTTGGCAATTTTTCATGTTTTTGTGTTGTCCGTTTCGTTTTCTGTGAAATTTCTCTAGAACAATTCCTTTGCCGGGTAAGCCCGATTCTTGGCTTGGAGCAGCTGGAGAACATATACGCACATTATGCCCAGAGGAAGTCACCATCGGAGGTCTGGATCACTGGGAAAAAGTAAATTTGTGCACAGAAAAGCCCCTGCGGGGTTGGGCGCATTTTTGGAAAACAAAGGATTCAAGCTGCAATGGGAAAAATAAAAAAAGTGACAGCAAGGTGGGAATTTTGTGCACACGCCAAGCATGGTACTTTTTCTTATGATATAAAATTCACTTAAGCTGCGCATTGGGAAAATTAGAGGCGAAGTAGGTGGGGATTTATTATGCACTTGCAGGTAAAAATTCCCATAATGAAATAAAAGAAAAGTGACTTAAGTGAAATCATGGGATTTTATTGCACGCTTGCGCAGGTAAATAATCCCATTGTCAAAGTCAAATCACTTAAGTGGATCATGGGATTTACGGGGCTGCCTTGCAGGGTAAAGAATCCCATTGTTATAAATTCTTAAAAATAGAATTATATTGTGCAAAAAAGTGCGCCCCCTTTAGAGAGAAGAAGGCAGCCTTAAAGTGGATTAAATCAATTATTTCTCCTTCTAAAACAGGCACCCGGTATGGAAGAAAGTAAACAAGTCAAAGGGGAATAAAAGAAATAGAATTAAATGGATTAAATTGACTAAATTTAATTTATTTAAAGGCTGCCCCCTTCATGTCAAAAAGTGCACCCCATTTAGGATAGATTTAATGATTTTTGAGGCATTAAATCATTAAATTAAATTCTATTTTCAGTGGCAATGGTCAAGGCACACTGTGAAGCTTAAGTGAAGTGAAGTGAAGTGTGAAGGATTAAATTGGATTAATTTAATTTATTGGATGGTTGTCTTTAAACATGCTATTTTTAAAGAGAGAAGCATGCTTTTTAATTAATTAATTAATTGCCAGGAATAGGAAGGGCAATTATTAATTATAGAATTGTGAGAGTTATATAAGCATGGACTGCCATAAGGGTGAATTATTTAATTCACAGGTAAAGAATTTCAGCCAAGAGGAAAAGTGCGCCCCATTTGAAGAAGGATTTTACTTAGACAAAGGTGAAAACAAGGCTAAAAGCTTCCAAATTTGGCACATGCTTTGAAGGAGGTTGATTTGTGTTTGCATAAGTGTTACAGGTGCTAAGGTGAAGTTGGAAAAGTTCATGCTCTCTTTATGTGCAAATTAAACATCAATTTTTGGGGCAGCAGGCTTGAAAAGTGCAGATTTTTATAATTAAAATTCACTATTCATGCTCCGGTGGCCATCTTTGTCTGGATTAATTGCAGGAATTCATTACAGGTGTTTTACAAAAGAAAATGAGCTTTAATCAATGTCCAATACATTGCATATATCCTCCGAATCTGAAGAAATATCCAGATCTACACCAGTTTTGAAGAAATCCGGCCAAATAAGAAGAAAAAGAATTATTCAGACAAAGATAGACAAAGCCATGGCGAAGAGAGATGAAAAAGAAAGCACGATGGAGTCATGCATTACTTCCAAGCTTGCAGACATAGGAGATACAGATCTAGGTCCGGAACCTCTTTCTGAGTTGATTGATAGATCCAGAGCGGGAAAGACTTCACTCATGCGTGCGGTTAAAAACAATGGAATTATCTCGAGTGCAGCGTTTCCATGCACAACCCAACCGCCAAAGTTTGTTATGGAGTGCGCTAGATATTACCATCCTTCATCCAGATCGGTGTGAGATGCTTTATAGGAAAACAATAATTTGATTGGACGCCGAGTTCATAAATTATTGTTTGAAGATTCGATCGCGAAAGGTGGTGACTTCCATTAGTTTGCGGGATGCCGTAGTGAGATGGGAGAAGCATAGAGCGACTGCGTGAACATAATGAATAGTAGATACATGAAGAAGCCTAGATCTCCTTCAAAGTTCCCAAGAACTCTTAGTGGTCCAATTTGGTGTAGGAGGTCAATGATATTGTCGATTGCTATGCGGGATTAATGGCGAAGTGAATGCTTACACTTTTTGTACATGGATGTATGCTTTCATTAGGACCATTGAAGTCAACAAGGTTGATTCCATAATCAATTGGTTGGAAATTATTAGTGACAACATTGGTGAGCAACTCCAGAACATGAAGCATACTTTGATTCAAAATGACTTCCTACTTGGTGTATCTTTGCGCAGCTTCACAAGGCGTCTTTTCCAAGATGGATAGATGTGGTGTTCTTTCTAAGGACCCCATTTTTGAGTGTTACAAATATCTTCTTGTACCTACGTGTGAGAAAGACTTCAAAGTGTTTAATGATGACAAACATAGTGGACATAGTGGACATGAACACGATTCTTTGAGAGTAACCTAAGTATTTTGGCCGAGATCAACAAGCTACCGGGAGATGTATTGGTTACGGAGAAAATTGTACCAGATGGATCAGTTGAGAAGGGGAAGTAGCTAGAGTTTGCAGTATCTTTCCATTTGGAGATCTGTAGAGTTTTGCTGAAGAGGATGTAGCACTTGAGAGTAGGACGTCATCCTTACCCGACAGTATCATTTCTTTCACTGAGGAGGACGTGGTCGGAGGTGTTACTTCATACGTGCGGATCGTTCCTAGCAAGGTGCCTAATTCCCTGGAAGGGTCTCTTCTGATGGTACAAAAGAGAATTGATAAAGCTACTAAGCCTTTCATGATGAATTCTATTAGTAGATTGGTGGCACTACAGGAAAACATTGCAAGGTTTGGGCCGAGTTTAGAATATGTGGAAGTGTGCATCAAAGTGTTGAATGAAGGGTTGTTGCGATTCGGGACGAGAAAAAGAAGCAAGTGGTTAAAAGCGATGGGAAGATTTGAATCACATGTTCGACAAGTATATCGATATCAGAACAAAAAGAAGACATAAATATTATAACTGGCATGACTTCTTCTTCTATTCTTTCTTCTTCTACTTTCTATGTTCCTGGATGAAATTGTAAAACTTCTAAGTTATTGGTTTACTGACCATTACTTAAAGTTATGTGGAGTGCGCCTATTTGGGCCTTTCACGTGCCCTAGCCATGGTTGCTACGAGGTCGCGCATGTCTTCGAACCCTTTTCAATGCTTGGTTCGGCCAGAACACGGGACTGTTGGAGGCACGATCAGTGAGTCAAAACAGGAAGCCCTTCTCCTTGGCGACGGCTATGGAAATCTGTCCCTAGCATGCAAAACTGATGGCGGCGCCTGTAAAACTGGCGTGGAAAATGCAGCTCCAACCTCTTGGATTGACATGGCTTTTGATGCTAATCAAGACCCCCATTCAAAGAAAATCCGGGATAAAGTTTCTCCGACCTGCCAAAAAACAGAGGGTCTCTTTATTGGAACAGGTACAGTTAGCTCGGTCTCTCCTACAAATCTCAACAATGGCAATGAATCATTTAAAAATGACGGATCTTCCTTCATGAGCATGGATAGATCCAACTCGCTTCAGAAAACCTCTGGTGGAGATAAATCCACTTCTTATGCTTCAGCGGTCTGCAAACAAAAGGAGAATACCAGAAATGAGATCTTGAAACCCTCTCAGGAGGTCCCGATGCTGAAAATTGGGGAGGATCTACTTATAAAGATTCTTAAGGAGGAGGAAAATCTCTCTCAGCTGGGACTCATATGCAGATTCCATAAATTCTGGCCTAAGCTTTCTCAGCTCCATGAATGGATAGCCCAGAGATGGAGAGAAAAAATACAAGGTAAGATCGAGCTTTATCCCTGTGCTAAAGCTTACTTCATTGCTGTCTTTGAAACCCCTGCTGATAGGGATTTAATTTTTAGCCAGCATTGGGTTTGGGGGGAACATGGGCTTATGTCCAAACCATGGTATCCGTCATTCGATCCGTTAAAGGAGTCGTTTGATACCTACCCGATTTGGGTTCGTTTACCAGGACTTCCGTTACAACTTTGGAACAAATCTTGTCTCATTGCTATAGGTGATACTCTCGGCTCATGTGTGGCAGTTGATGGTAAGACCTCCATTCAAACTCATACTACATTTTCTCAAATATTGGTTGATATAGATACCTCCAAACCCTTACCAGCAGAAATCAATCTTCAGATTGGAGAAAGGCTCTGGGTACAGAGGATTGACTATGAGAGACTTGCCTTCAGATGTCGGCGTTGCTTCCAAACTGGTCATGCTACAAACGATTGTGAACATTCCAAACGAAAGACCAAAACTACTGGTGGAAGGATTCTCTCCTGAACATCTCACAATTAACTCAGATCTGGCTGAGGATTCTAGTGCCCCCTTGCAAGTTGACTCACCCGTCGTGGCTGCTCCACAGGCCAACATTGAGAAATTACCTACAGGCTATGCTCCACAGATTGCTGATTCAGTATTTAAGGAAGTTTTGTCTGTGGGTCACTTTCACACCAAATCCATTGCAGATGCTTCGATTGCATTGGATGCTGGAAATCCAGAATGGACAGTGGTGGATCAGAAAAAGAAGGGTAACGCCAAATCTAAATCCCCCACCACTCCGGACAAGGTTTGATTCTTGTTTTTTGTGCTATTATTGTTACATCTGGGCAAATGGCCTTCTGCATGCATTTACCGGGTATTTTTAATGTTCTTTGCCTTGTTGTTGTTTTTCGCTTTGAAAGCATTTGCCTGCATTTTCTTTGGTTTTTGGCTGTTTTTTGTTGTTGGGCTTTCTGGGGTTAAATTTTGCTTTTGAGCACTGTTGTAAAAGGGTATAGTCCCTTTCAAAAAACTATTTGCCAATAATAATAATAAAAATTTATGTGGGATAATTATATTAGTTAAGTGATACATGTGTCACTTAAGGAGAAGTTAGTGGAAGATGATTGCCAAATGTCATCTTTACTTGTTGTTTATGTTCGATTCGATTATACTTTCCATTTGTACTTTCCCTCCTACATTCTATAAGTAGGAGAAGAACCTGGGTTAAGGATCGAATTTGTAAGCGCAATCTTGTGTTCTAGAATTTGTGCTTTGAACCCCCGAGAGCCACTTGGAGCAAAGGAATACAAAGGAGCAGTTTCGGAGAACTTTGTCTCACGGTGTACTATGTTTCTTGCTTTTAATCTAAGATCTCTTAATAAACTTTGTGTTATTTTAGATCGGATCTAGAGCTGCCTTTTGTTTTAGAATTCTGTGTTTATATCTATTGGATTCTTCTATGTGCATACAATTTAGCTCTGCCATCTATTGATTGGGATGTACATCTTCCCTATTTCTTCTATGTGTTTATGTAATTATCTTCTTCTATAACTTTTCCTTTTTTAAACAAATTTGCTTACTTGCTTTTGCAAAATTATTTAGTTATGGTTCATGAACCGAGTAATTAAAGTAAAACCCCATTTAGATATTAGCATACTTAAATTGACAAATCGACACATGGGAGCCTCACCGGTTAAATGAGGGAGATTTATCTCATGACCGCCTAGGTTGGATGCTATGCGTAAAATCTAGCCAAAAAATAGTTAGGTTTTTGATATGTGAAGTGACTTGCATACAATTTTAATGTTACATTTTTACTTGTTTGAAAAATTTCCCTTCACTTTAGACCTTTTATGTGATTAAGTTGATCATTTTATAAAGTTAAATTTTAAGTTGGGTTGAGGCTTTATTGTTTTACCATTTTTGGCTAGTTTTGATTTATTTTTGATGGTTTAAAACTTCCTATTTAAGGAAAATCAATATTTTGGATTTGGGGCCACTTTTGGTTGTGTGTGACTAATAAACCTTGTCCCATACTCCCAAAAATCCTCGTCCACCTACCCATAGGGTATGTCTACCTTTTTAGGCTTCTTTGGCCACTTGGAGACTCAAAGGCACCCCCATAATTGCATTAAAACCCCTCTCCACATTTTTTCATTTATTTTTATATGGTCCTAAGTACTTTATTTACAAGTTGTTATTTGATTTATTTTAATTTGAGATCGACGCTTGTGAGTTGCTTACATGTTAAATAATTTTGATGTGAGATCTTTCATTTTTTTAATTATTATTCTTATAGTTAGATTTCTTAGATTTTGGGTTTATTTGGTTTTCACCTCTTGTAAGGAACCCTATGTGGGCATGTAAGGGATTTATTTATTTTTGGGGCATATGTTTTCATGGGGGATTAGGATGACACTTGGCATGGTGTCATTGAATGCTCCACCTTGGGCATTTTCCTATTTAAGAAAGAATTTTCTATTATTTTGGGGAAGCTTGTTGAATTAGGAAGGTGCTACTATATTTTGTAGTGCTTGGTTTATTGATAATTTTATAGGACAAGTTGAGCAAAAAGATGAGTTTATTTCCTTTATTTTTTTATTGTGAAAATGATTATTCCTTCCTCTCCCCTCTCAATGAAATATTGAGATTTTTATTTCTCATTTGAGTGTGTGTTGAGTTTCATTGAGGTTGTGCTATTTTCTAACCACCCAAGTGGGGCTAGTAAGCGTGGTCATCAATTGGGGAAAGCTAGTTTGTCATAGGAGGGATAAGTGTAGAAAAAGAAACAAATCAAAACATGTATTATACTTAATGGAGGAACCAAAGGATGGGAGAGTATTCTTTGTGGAGATCATAAGTGGTTATGTGTTTAGGGATGAATATAGAGTTCGATCTAGGTTAGTTTTCTTGTGGAGGAATAAAGGGCTAATCTCCATTCCTTAAAGGATATTATAAGTGGTAAGGGATGACATAACTTTCCTCTTTGTAATCCTTATTTGGATTGATAGTGAATTTGTTTTGTTTTAAATAGAATTTTTTTCCCTTTGTGTCCCAACCAAAATTTATTTGTTTTGTTTGTTCAAATTTGGAAGTGCATGTGTGTGTTTGAGCTATATTAATGTTTCAATCCTTTTTGTTGGTCACGAAACTTATTGAGAGTTAGGGTTTTTTGAGACAATGATGATGATATTTTCCCCCATTGTATGGCTAGGAGGTGAAAATAACCTTCACCTCCTCTTTGGTATGGTTTGGTATGGAGCTTAAGATGTAAGTGGAAGCATTTTGATTAAAGTTGGTGTCTTGTCACCTTTATGTGAAAGATCATGTTGTTGTATTTACACTTTTTGAAATCCACCCTATTGTTGTGGTAAATATTTCAAAAGGATGGGGGCATGAGTTTGAATATGCTATGTTCTACTTTTACATTAAAAATGTATATTGTTGTATAAGGATTTAATGTTCTTGAGAAAAATAAATACTCTATCTTTTTACATATGAAGTGATTATAAACTCTTATATTAATTACTAAAAGATAATTTCATTATTATGTCCTTACTTGAATTATAAATGAGAATTGAAAAAATAATTGATTTGGATAGTTGAGTGAAGACCCTAATGTATGCAAAAATTGAGTTTCCTTTCATTATGTGTTTGAAACAATATTTTTTATTCTACATCAATGTATGTTGGAAAGTTTAAATACAAAAGTTATAATGAATATTATTTGAAAACTTGTGAAACTCTCTCTCTCTTAAGTCTCTAGAAAACTCTCTTGTATACTTGTTATTTAAAAGATACAAAAACATTCTTGGTTGCACATGAGTTGTTTTTAAAGTTGGTTCTTCATTCAAAAATTAATCTTTTATAAATATCTCTCTCATTTTTACCTCTATAAGAAGTTTTAATAAATTTTGTATTGTATTGGAGAAATATTGTTGTGTTAAAGTTATGATAAAAGGATGATTAATTTCACGATTTAATTGATAATAATGGGATCTACCTTTATGAGTATATCTATGTGTTTTATATATATTTTAAACGAAACATAATAATCGATACTCTACATCATTATAATGAATATTATTTGAAAACTTGTGAAACTCCTCTCTCTTAAGTCTCTAGAAAACTCTCTTGTATACTTGTTATTTAAAAAGATACAAAAACATTGCTTGGTTGCACATGAGTTGTTTTTAAAGTTGGTTCTTCATTCAAAAATTAATCTTTTATAAATATCTCTCTCATTTTTACCTCTATAAGAAGTTTTAATAAATTTTGTATTGTATTGGAGAAATATTGTTGTGTTAAAGTTATGATAAAAAGGATGATTAATTTCACGATTTAATTGATAATAATGGGATCTACCTTTATGAGTATATCTATGTGTTTTATATATATTTTAAACGAAACATAATAATCGATACTCCCAAAATTAGTTAAAGTTCTTATTATTATAATAATCTTATATATCTATACAAGCTATATAAAAATTAACTAACCTCAAAGCTAATAGTTGTTTAATATACAAAATAATTTTGTATATATAGTTATATTATATATATATATATATATATATATATGGTTACGTATTATATATAATAAATTTTATAAAAATAATTATATTATGTTCAATAAATAAAAACAATAATTTAAACCTAAACCTAGAAGTTATGTCCACGAATCTACCCAACCTTGAAGGTCCATGACCGTGTTCTAACCCTCCCTCCTTCTAGTTAAGGGATCAACCCATTTACAAAGTATTATGCCCTAAATGGCTCTGTGGTGCTTGGCCATTGGGGCCTTATCCCCTAATTTCCATAGTGCTTGACCTTTTTATACATGACGAGACCCTTCCTACCCCATTGCGACTACCATGCAACTATGCCACAATCACCACACACCCCCTCGCCATTTAAGTGGCTAATGAAAAAAACTTAGGCAGTAGGGCGTTAAAAATATTTAGTCCCTTTGGGCACAACTGAACCTATATAAATGGGTTTGGATTATGAATTGAATATTTACTAAATAAAACATATTTTTAAGAAAAAAATCAGGTTTCATATAATTTTGGGATGAATAAGCTCTTGAGAGGCATTTTAGGTGTTTTTTCAAGCTTCCCCACCTTCTTAGGTTCATCCATAGGTGTTAAAGGTTCAATTTGAGTTTTCCCTCCAAAATACACTCTTTTGAATCTTTGAATTTGTAAGTTGAAATCAGGAGGTATAATGTTAAATAAAAACATATATAGTGATGTAAAAGAGTGTGAAAGGCCTCATGAGATGTAATAAGAGTGTTCTCATCTAACCAAGAAGGTTAGGTTTGGGTATGGTCACCTTTTACGTTGGTGAGGGTTTATAGACTTTTGTAATTACCATTATTTTAGGTTAAGAAATAAAATATTCAAATGGAAGAAAGGAGAAGAGTGGAGATAAGGTGGATAGAGTTATCAAATAGGTATGAAAGAGACAAGAGAGGCTGAGTAATTTGTAGGAGCTCATGAATCATTTTGTATGATAGATTATTTTTGTATAAAGCCTTAAAAATATTGAATATGTCTATGAATGGAGTAAGAATGAATAGTTTTATTATTCTATTTCTTATGACATATATGCTTTGGCATTGATAGAACATGTGTTATTTGGATGATAATATTGATATCAAGACATGTTTGATCCATTTGAATGAGATTAAGGAACATATTTAATATACTATCATATTTATGAGAATGATTTTTATTTAATGTTTAACAATGAAATGTATAGGTTATTGATAAGATACCAGGGAAATGAAAATATATGGAACATGTCAATAAGTTACTAAGAGTTTGAGGAAAACCATTACTATATGCATGCACAGGAGGTAAGTGGTCCGAGTGTCTAAATGATTGTTTTAGGAAGCTCAATATTAGAGAAGAGTTATGAAACATGATTGAAAAGAAAGAATCTTATATGTATACCATGTTCAAGGAAAATATACATTGGTCTTAGAGTCGAAGGTTCATGTTAACTCTAAATTACCAAAGAAGAAGTATAAATCCTATTGAGAACATGATATATACTTAGTAAAACATGATTTAGAAGGTATGAAATTTTCTTGTTGAGTAAAGTATTCTTATAAGGAATTTAGTAACATATGAAGAATGTGGTTTGATTTTACAAAGAGTAAAGAAACTATTGATAATGGTTTAGAGACCAAGCCTCGTCTAAATTCGAAGACTAACATTGAAAACATAGTTTCTTGAGTGCATTTTTAGGCAAACCTTATTGTATTGAATGACACAAGCCTTATGATAGGTTACAATATAAAGAAGAAAGGTGTGGCATGATAATAAAGAGCCTATGAAGTTAGTTAAAGGTCCTAAAAATCTAATTCTTGCAAGTTATCAAAAATTTCCCTATTTGGGCATGATCAAACCCTAGTTTAGGGTTCAAATGCAAAAAGTAACATAATTCTTGTTTTCAAGGATGAAACTCAATGAAACTTTCCAAATAGGGTATGAGTATGATGATTGAAGATATTTTTATGGGTTGGTGTGAAAATAAGATGTATGGATGTCATACAAGCTAACAATATTCATAACCATGTTCTTGAACCCAAGAAGACCTAAGTTGAGACCTAAGAAAAGAGAAGCGTGTAAATATCCTAAAGGAAATGTTATACAAATTTAAACCCCTTTGGAAATTAGGACAACTTATCAGTTCTATACTTGGGCAATATCATTGAACTTTAGGGAAAGAATTGGCATAATTAGGAAAAGTTCATGTTTTGGGGACAAGTTCAAGGTCTCGGGGCATTCCTCTCTTTCTTGATGGACCCCACAAATCAAAAATTAGCAATTTTTTTGAGTGAAATGGAAAAAATACAAGAAAATTAGAAAAATTGGCCTTTGGAGGAACAAGAGGAATTGTTCCTTCATTCCTCCTATTCTCCGCATTGTTGCATCATGCACATGAGGGGTTGGGGCATTATAGTCAACCATGTTGGGTATGAAATGAACAAGAGGAATAACATTTACGTGCCCTTAGTTTTTCACATGAGATATATAACCGTTTCAAATGGGGTAGGATGGATGAGGAAGTGGTGAATTTGGTTAAGGCGGGCCCCGATGGAACATGTGGTACGAGTTGCACAGCCCACAAAACACCCGAGTCTCCACCCAAGTGATACAATGTGGAAAAATCAGGCCTCACAAGCACAAAGTGATTTTTTCCCCTTCTTCATGTTCCCCTCTTGTGCAATTTATCCAAAAACTTTGAAAAAATAGTTAAATCAATTTGTCATGACCCGTAGGAATCTTGTCTATTTCCTCTCATGATCTAGAAACCTACATGGGCATAAATAGATCCCTGTAAATCAAAATTTGAAAAAAATGGTCTTGTTGGAAAGGTCTCATCATGAAATTCAGTTTGAAATCATGAAATTCAGAGGTTGGAGGATTTAGGTGGGTGAAAAAGGTAAAAAAACATTCCCAATAATGCAATTCTAGGTAGCTCAACTACCAGACTTGATGAAGTATGGTGCCCTGTTTCTTCCTATAAGCAAAGTGTCATGGGTGAATGGTCTTGTAAGGGGCACATGATAGTTTTCATATATTTAATACATATTGTTGGTAGTTATGTTAAACCCTGGTCATTGGTATTATCATTGATGTCAAGTGGAATTGATGGAAAAGGAGTGAGTGGTGAAGTGAGACTCGGTTTAGGGTCATGAAGGTTGATTGGTAATGCCTTATCAATGGTGTTTAGTGGTCTCAAGATGGTTTATTGAGCATTCAGGATGGTTTTAGGATGGTTTTAGTGTGTTGTAGGATTATTCAATGAGGTAGGATCACATTGGAGGTATGGAGATGCCTAGTGTGATTGGATCAGGTTTTCCATAGGTTATAAATGATTTTTCTAGCACCTATAAGAGCATTTAGAGTGATTATCAAGTTAAGTGTTTGGAGTCACAGTTGAAACTAGATCATTTAAGCCTAGTTCTAGATCCTAATGAGGTGTATGGGCAAAAATAAGGTCATGCCAAGAATAGGTAAATATGGGTGGAGCCTAAGAACATTTCCTAGACCATGTATGAGAATCCAAAAGGCTTACTTTTTCTTCTAGAGGAAAAATTCAAATCTTTACTAAAACTACCTTTGAGAACTAGCACTGAAGTCATGGGAAAATGAGATTGGTATGAGTAGTAAAGGAAAATTTATGAGAAAAAAACTATGAAGCATGTAGAGGGAGGTTTTGTGGTGCTCTGTGTCAAATTTCATCAAGTTTTGAAATCAAAATTTTAAGTTATTCAAGTTTTACTAAAACTGGTTTCTTGAGGAATGCAAATTGAGCAACCTATCTTCTTAACATCCAAGAAAAATTGTAAATCCTTATTTAGATAAATCATAGAAGTAATTTTTAAGCGAACTCCAAGCTTGAACTTTGGAAATTTTTTTGAGGCAAATTAGATAAGAAAAAGAATTTTTATTCATTTTTCTAACAAAGTGTTTTCTCTCTCTCTCCAGGCCTCCTTCCTAGAGTGACAAGCACACAATGAGTTTTTTTGACTTCAAATAAATATTTAAAGTTCCCTAAATCACTCATGGTTATAGAAGACTCTCTCTAGGCCAAAATGGTGGCATCATTATTCCTCATGCTTGACTACTCTGTACAGATTATGCCCTATTTTGAAGAATATTGGCTATACAATGCTATTTTGAGAAATTCAAGATGAATATCTTGATGTTAAAGAATGTTTTCTATGTATTATTAGGTATCATGTAAATTTTGGGCGAGTTCAATACTATTTGAGTGAGAAATAAATCAATTTTATACTCCTACCGCATTTGAAGATCAAACAAGCCCAACTTGTCATGTTGTATGAAGGATGTTTGTGGGCATTGGCCTCAAGATTGAAGTGTGAAATGAATGTACAAAACTTGTGCAGGTCCAAGAGAATTTTTTGAAGCTCTAATTATACTTGGTGAAGCATTAATAGTCCTCATTTGTATTACTTTTCAAAATGATCTATATGGTTAGTGAAGTAAGACCTGAAATATGAGCTACTGATAGTGTTTTCACTTCATGAACATTGCACTCAAGTTATAAAGATGATGTACATGGTCCTCCTAGAAGTTTTATCACTATGGATGGTTACGTGAAGTAGATCTCTCTTACTAGTAAGATGTCTACAAAGTTAAGGATTTCATGTTTTACCTCATGAAATAATGAATTTTGTGCCAAAATTCCTATTTCTCATGACAAGATTGCTTCATTTTAAATCTAGTTCAGTATAGTGAGATGGTTAAAGAATGGGTCACCTCAAAATGAATGTATTAAAAGCTTTATTAGAGTATACATGTAATTCCATTCACCCTTGAAGATTGATTTATCTCTCTGTGACATTCATATAGGACTGAGGCTAAAAATCACATCATGAAGTCATTTCACATCACTAACTGTAAAAAAAAGGTTTGAAGATGGTTAAAGGAACCTCCATTCAAGTGATCATATAATTAAATTGAGATAAAAGTGACAAATAAATTGTTGAAGGATTGGAAATAAGTAACTAGGATTTGAAAATTGAAACCCTTATTGTGTCCAATCATGAAAAATTAGGTTTATTTGATCTTGTAATCTTGATATAACACCAAATAATGATATATTGAGTTATGCAAGGCCACTATATTCCCGGGAGATGATTTTGAAGATATAATTATTTGAGGAAGTGTGTGAAAATTTTAAAACTATGAAGCTTGCATCTTTGAGATAAAAATCAACATATACCCTGTCTTAATGAATCATGGAGAAGTTTGATAATGATGTGGTCCTTGATGATGGTAGATGATAATGTTATCCTAATTATCTCTATATTAATTATGAAGAAGATGAAAAACATTATCTATGGTATGCCAAGATCATCTACGATTGTAAATGATCTTCCATGACAATGAGCTCTTGAATGTTGTAGAAGAGACTTGAATTTTTCTCCCGCTTTGTTCCAGTGATGTCCAAACTCTATGTGTTGATGAAATCATCCATATAGACCTAGTTCACATGTATGAATGTTTAATTTGAACACATAAATCACTTCTTCTCTTAATAACAAGAGGTGAGAGTCATATCTTGCACTTAATGTGATCTCGAAGGCTCGGATGAGAAGTTGGAACTCAAATGGTGCAGAAGAAGACTACCAAAGGTTGTAAAGAAGGATAAGAGGTTTGTCTTAGGTGAATGTATGTAAGTTACATCCCAAAGTGATTATTTGTGCTACAATACAAATCTTGTTCAGTGAGGTATGAGACAAGTTAGAAGAAAACATTACAAACTAGGGAATACGGATCAATTAAAGGGCTTGTTAGATAAGGACAATTTGTGAAGGAATCTTAGAAGACTTCATGTGTCATCTTTGACATTCAAAGTATCGTGTAAATACATGTAAATTCTGAGATCTTGATAAACCTATGACAGATGTCATTATGAGATAGTGAGTCAATTATATTTGAAATGTCTTCATCTTCTTGTATGATAAGTTAAGGGATAAGGTGAAGAGGCTTTGAAGTTGAAGGGGAAAAGTCATATGTTGAAGCTGGTTAGTTGCATATAAATCTCATCTTTGAACATGAAGTAAAATTTTGATACTTGTTGAAGCATGAGAGTGTATTGGGCATAGAAGACGAAGTGAATTCAGCTTGGAAGGTAGTAGAAGTTTGAGAAACCATTTTCATGAAGAAGAGAACTTGGATAAGTGTGAAAATCATCCTTGAGTCCAGATATCAGTTGTAGAAGAAAATGAGAAGATTGATGTGCTTAGAGAAGAGTGAAAATGAAGTAATGAGATGAAACAGATATCACAATGTGTTGATGTAAGAAAATAAGTTGAGGGTGATCAAAATTATATGTTTAAGATCTAAGTTATAGCTCATAAAATTGGGAGTGAGATTCCTTGCAAATAGGTTCTTTCAAAAAAATAGTCAAGTGGGTGCTTGGCATAAAATTGAAGTAGGAACTTCAAAACTGGATTTGGTGCTTCGGGGTGAGTGGGTGCTCACCACATAATGAAATCATTATAACTTTATAAGACAATTGTCCAAGCTAGTTCTCGATTTCAGTGGGTTTTTGTCCCTTATGGGTTTCCCACATTAAATCAAATCTCTTCATGTGTTTATGTGTGATTGTTTCTATTTCTCCCTCTTGGTTGAATACACATTCTTATCATGATTAATATAGTTGAGGTTAGATGATTGAATAAGCTGTAAATTTATTCAAAAATTTAAAGAGTAGTGATTCACCCCACCCTCTCGGTGTCTATAATTTATAATAGGTTAAAGCTTAAAATCTGAGTTTCCCTCTCTTTTCCCTCCTCTCTCTCTTTATCCCATGTTTTACATATTTGACATTAATTCCCATTTAAAAGGTTAGACCCTCTCATAATAAAGGGGTTCATGTCAAAGTGTTTGCAAAATTATTTGTGAGTTTCAAGCCTTAGATTTGGAATCTACAAGGTGTTTTGTGCCTTCTTCCACTCCATTGTAATGATTTGTGCATGCTTCAAGTAATAAATCTAGTTTTTGGTTATTTTTCTAACCTAACTTGTTTTATTTACATTATTTCTTATCTATTGCTATTGTACATGCATTCTTATCCTTTTTAGGTTCTAATGTTTTTGTACATTGTGTGAAAACCATAGGGTTAAATGATGTTTTGCATTGTGTCACTTATGTCCGCCCTCTCTTTTCCCATTTTCTCCCATTTTCCCTCATTGAGAGTGTTTTCCCCCATATTATTGGTGCTATTACCTCCCTTTAGCTTATTTTTTCCATTTTATACATCTCCCTCTCTCCTGGTCCCTAATAATGCTTATAATAGGATTAGATAGGTGTCTTTCCAGTTTGTAGGAGTAGTTGCGGTGTTAGGAATTAGTAGAGGAACCAACCCTCTCTCGGAGATTTATCTTACTAGAAAGGTCCCACACTTAGAGACAAATCCATGTTACATCAGATTTTTGTTGTCTAACTATTATAATAGGAAGAGGGTGTAACTTTTGGTGATAATAGTTTTGGCATGCTCGGTGGGACATCTTGACATTTTCATGTTATTTCACTAAGTCTTGATGTGTATATTTGTGAAATTCATCCTTTGAATACTTTGCAACAACACATCCGGTGACTCCGCACACTTTATCTAATGATTTTAGAATATTAGTGCCTTAGTTTCATGAGAAGGATTCAAACAAGGTCTAGAATAATGAGAGAAGAAACTTTTGAATATTTACGGTTGTCACAAAGGAGAAGAAAAAAAGGCATAACAATTCATATATCACCATCTCCTCTAAATATAACTCTTTCTACTCCTATTGGTAGGCATTTATTGATTTTTTTAGGGTTTTAAGACCCTTCATTCATGGAACTTCGAGAGAATTTTTACTTTTTCATATTTAATAGTGGTAACCCCTTGGATCTCAATGCACAACAAGATTTTTGGAAAAATAATTTATCGCAAGGGAAAATTATGGGATTTCACCAATGCTCTGGGACTAGGTCCCTCTACTTGAATGGGATAGCTCCATTTATTAAAATCAAGGAAAAATATAAACTAAACTAATTTTTGGGGGTGGCCCGTAGACCGAGGATCACATAGGAATACTTCCCTAAACCTATGGAAACTTCTTGTATGGAATACAAGGGAGGAAAATTTATTGGAGAGGGAGATAGGAGAGGGAACACGAGGGGATTTTAACCAAAAAATAACATAACTGATTTTAATGCATTATAATCGAGTATTTCACTTGCATCAATTAGAAGAAACCATTCACATAGAAATATGAACAATCAACAAGAAACACAAAGTTTTATTGCATCATGTTGCACAATTTACAATGATCTTGGAGTATAAGTTGAGATGGATACAAAATTTAAATAGACAAGAGATCATAGGAAATGAATTCACTTGTTCCTAGAAATAAAATGGGAGCTAGAAAACAAGAATTAACCATCCTCTTACAATGAGGAAGTTATCTCCTTTATAGCTTTACAATTCATCTCTTTGTCTACCCCCCACATGCCTCTTCATGTCCTTATTCAACTTGTGAATTTTCATTTTCCTAGGAAGTGAGAAAATAAGTCCCTTTTTATAAATCAAAAGGGACTTTTACATTTCAACATTAGAGTCACTTAAGTGAAATAGGATAACATACAATGATTGCTTACAATGAAGAATAAGAAAAGGGGGAAGAGAAGAGGATAAAGAATGAGGAGAGAAAAGAAGAAATACTCTAATGAATGGATGTAGAATCCTCCATTCTCAATGTAGATTAGATCCAATGGTGTTGAAGATGAAATTTTGATCCATGGTGACCTTCTGCCATGTAGTTATGCTCTGTTGATGAAGATTGATTCTTTAAAACTTTTCCCCTTCAAGACCTATTATCCCAAATTCACCCCCCCCCCGATAAATTTGGTCAAGAAAACTCCCACAAATAAGGGAATTATGAAGGAAATGACTCGCACCCATGAGCTCACGTTCTAGGATGACAAACAAGGTTCATAGGGGACTCTACAATGGAGTGGTGGGGCCTGTGAAGGATAAAATGACCATGTGCAGTAAGAAAGAGAAGAAACGGATCTGTCAAGTGCACCCATGCTTTAAATTCATCAAACAAGTTATAGGTGGGCTCGGAAATGAAGGAGCAATGTCACAGAGAAGCTAGGAGCAAGAAGGAAAAAGAAGCGGTGAAGTTTCAAGGTCCTCGGGCTCGAAACTGTTCAGAAAAGGGTCCAGAAATGATTAAGTATGGAGGAGGCAGCAAAAGAGACCACGTGTCCTAACGACACTTCTCCAAAAAAGTAAATCCAAAAGGGGAGCTCAAACTTGTGCCAGCCCTCCATGTAGCCCAAAGTCAAAAAGTAAGAGGGACCATTGAAAATTCCACAAAGTAGTGGAGGCCGACAAGTGTCAACTCAATGCTCCTCCAAAGGGAAACTTTGGGTCAGGTTTGTAAACAAGCGTGGTGCCTCCATGTGTCCTCAAAGGGGGTAGAGTTAGTTGAATAGTCAATGCATAAGCCAGGCCGACGGAAGCTGCCAAGTGTCTTAAGGGCACTGTTTCAAGGGTTAAATGGAGAAAAGGTTTCGAGCGAGCGCTAGAGTGACACGTGCCCCAAGGGAAAGCAGAAGTCGGGGAAAAAGTTGATTTTTACCCCTTGTTACCTCAAAAGGGAGTAAAAGTTGCAAAATGGCCCGTGACTCGCCAAGGAAAAATTCAGCATTTAGACCCGAGTCAAAGCCAAGGTGGGGAGTCAGGGAAAGAAGTGAAATTTTTCCTTTCATTCAAAAGGCTTAAAGGAAAAAGTTGGAGCGCATCTCCCCAGCCAACCAAAGGCTGCCATGTGTCCTGTATTAAAGAGGGGGCCCATTTTTTAAACTGATTTTCCTACCCACTTGTACGAGTTCGATACAAACTTTGAAGGGGCATATCTTTTGAGTCAGGGCTCAAAATATTGTGAATCTTACACCATTGGAAAGATCTCGGCCTCGCCCACACAATGGAGGTCTGAGACTTTATTTTTTAGGAGGTTAGGTAAAGGAAATGGAGGAAAACATCTTCACACCTTCAATACAGGATCCATCTGTCTCAACAACTAGATCAGATTCGATATGTTTCTGTCATTTCCTCTTGCTTCAAAGTGTCGAATTGAGGATTGATGCAAAGTAAAGACAGATTTGGGGGAAGATTTCATCAGAGGCGTTAACAACGGTGGTTGAGCTGCAACTGTTTTTCCCACTTCTCTCTCTCTTTCTTCTCTCTGATCAAATATATAAACATAGGGGCAAGATTCATTATAAATGTTGTTGTTCATTCTTCTTCCCTACCCCCTCTCTTTCTTCTCTAGGGTCGAATAAGGAGTTTAAGCCTCCTCCCTTGGCTTTGTAATGGAATTTTCTTGCCTCTTACCCATTAATGGTGTATTGTGTGAACTCCTGGAGCAATAAAATATGTTTCGTGATGCATTTTGTCCATCCTTTTCTCATTTTTTTGTCTCTCCTTGCCTCTTACCATTCAGTAGGTATACTATGCATATATCGATGTCCATTGCAGGTTTTGGGATGTGTGTTTAAGGGGTTCAAAATGGTGTTATGTGTGAACTTTATCCTTGGTCTATGATGCATTTGTTCATCCTCTCCATTACTCACCTCTCTCCATTTCAGGAAGTTGGGTTAGTGATCGTAGTTCCCTTTTCTCATTGCTATCACCTCTATAGTGAAGGATTTCTTTATTTTAATGCTCTCTCTCTCCTTGGTCCCTTGGAATTGTTAGATTAGGAGTAGATAGCCATATTTCCTTCCTTAGAAGTAGTTTAGTGTTAAGATTAGGAAGAAGAACCAACCTTATCTTGAGGATCATTCCCATTTGTAAGTCCCACAGCTTGGGAATGATCCAATGTTATTCAAATCACACCAAATGACCCCGCCTTAGAAAAGCGAGATCCATAACTCATTTGGGGTGCTGTGATTTCGCATTAAGAAGACCTTACTAGAATGATGCACATTTGTAGAATATTTGAATTTTATTGAAGATAAATGTGATGAGCCTTTAATAATTAAAGGAAATGAAGGGTGATTTACCTCACTTGAACAAAAATTCAAACCTTTGAAACATTGCAATGGCTCCCAAAATGCTAAGTTCTTGATGTAAATTAAGACCATTTCTTACACAATTCAACCTAATCATCTGAGGCCTTAAGGAAATGGAGCCATATACGATATGAGTGATTATAAATCTAATCATGAAATGAGTGAAGGTGAGATATTTTATGGAACATTCTTCAAGCCTTTGATCAACCCATCCGATGAAGTGAGAAACACACCGAGACTAGAATGCTCCATTGTGACCAAAATTGGGAACCGAGAAGGCTCTTCTCTTGGTTAAGAAACAATGTCATTATCCACCCTTAGAAAAATGAGTTTTACCTCCATAAAGGTTGAAATTATTGAGGAATGGAGGATGAACAACCATGACCATTTTGAGCCTTTTTTGGACGCTTACTATTTTTAGTAAGTTCTTCCTAGGTAACTAGTTTTAACAATTTCACTGTATTGTCACTTTTGAGCACTTTTCCTCTTGGGGAATGAAATGCTTCTTGAATACATTAATATTTTTGACCTAATACCCTCAAAAATTATCTTGAATGAGTAATTAGTAAAAATATATTGGCCACAATGTGTCGATCATGCCGAAAAATGTTTGTAAAATTCTACCTCCCAGGGATACTTTGCTTCGATTTTCAAGGGATTCTCTCATCTAGATCTTCACGAAAGAAAAAGTGAACTTGCATGTAGAAAAATAATAGTCCTTCATAACTCTAATCCTACCCATTTTTATGGGGCAAGAAAGTGCTCATTAGAAAGCTAATGTTTTTAGGATCTCATGCTCCAATTTTTAGCCCATTTGGTGGTTGCAACTCTTTACATATGAGGAGGAAGTTTTCCATGGCTCTAAGTTTCATATGAATGTAAAAATGGATGAGGGAGATAATTATGTCATGCAAACACTCATTATATATCCATTTATGTAGGGAATCTTGATTCAAATCTCATGGAAAACGGAGCAAGTGTTTGTGAGATATGAGCAAAAGTGTGTTCTTGAGCATGAGGTTTCTTGGTACAATTTTGGCATGAAATGGTTACAAAAATGAAGGGAAAATAGATTTAAAAATGGGCTCCAAAATGGATAAGTATGTTTAAATATTCAAAAATTAACTTTGGTTAGGAAAACCCACCCCTTGACCCACCTTTAGCACTTCTTTCTTAAACCAAGGTTGAGGGTGAGTTAGGGGTTACTAAATGGGTCCGAGAGCCTCTCATGTCCATTAAAACATTTATTAAGGGGAAATAAGGTGAAAAGGTGCAGCATCATGGTGAAAATGCACAGTGGGAGCAACCAAAATGGGGAGGGAGATAAGGGTGACACGTGGTCGAGTGGAAAACATGACCTAGGAAGCTAGTGTGAAGTGGTGAGTGACAAGAAAGGGTGAGATTCCATGGTGGTGAATTTTTTTACACCTGATGAAATTTTGAACCAGGTGTAAAGGTGTGGCAAGTGTGAAATTTTTTTCTAAGGGTGAGGTTCATCATGGAGAGGGGGTGGTTGGAAGGTGTGAGTGGAAAACATGCACCTAACACATGAGGTTGTCACTTAAGTGACAAAAACTTATCCTTCCCTTAGTGGAAACTTTTTTCAGCTCATGTAATTTTACACTAGGTACAAAGGTGAATCAGGTCATTCTATATGTGCCATGAGTCATGCCCAACATGGAGTGCGGGCCAAAAAGACTTGTGAGTGCATAAAATTTAGATAGCCACCCAAAAGACATCTTAACCGATCAAAACATTATAATGTTATCTCCTCACCTTGGTGGTACAATGTTTTGGACCACATTCACCTTTACACCAAGTGAAAAGGTGAAAAAGTGCATCACATGTGTGAAAATGTGCCATGGACACTTTTGGAAACCTCGCCTTCACAAATAACTACCTAAAATAGACATTAGAGAGTGATTTTTTTCCCGAGAGCTTCCCGAAGAGCTACATAGGAAAAATTAATATGATATTTACTCAAAAGTATGTTGAGATCATTACCATAACTTTCAAGAGCTAATTATTCCCGAAATTTTGAATTTACCCCTCTTTGATTCTACTCAAGCCTGTGTTGGTGAAAGGACCGTCAAGAAAAAGTATGATGATGAAAATGATAACAAAAACATTGTGAGTGAAGAGGGAATTAAATAGGTAACCTTGGGATTTGAATTAGGCATCAAATCACCATAGAAATCCTGAAATTATCATTTGAATCCCGCATAGATCATGGATCTTCATCCGCACCGCTGTGCCAATATCTCAAATTCTAGACAATAGAATATCCCAAAAAAATTCAATGTGAAGTAGGAATTCTTAGATTTTCTATGAGTATTTTTAACTTCACAAAATACCCCTAGGATCCTACAACATCCAAAATAATCCCACTAACTTTATCACTACTTTCATTTCCTTGCACCATGCTATAAGTTGCCTGGTATTGCATATCTTGTTCCTAAACTTGATTTTTCTTGTAGAAATTCCCTAAAATAACTATTATGATCTCATAGCTCTGTCACACACTTCTTGGTTTCATTATATCTTATTAGTTCATTCTCAAAGGGTGTTTACTAGCTGCAAAACCCTGAAAAATAGGCCTTTTGGGCCTCCATGAGTAGTCCCTTTAAAGTGGATCAAAATGAATCCATGAATTTCTTCCCATTAGCTTACTTGCACATGAAAAACACTTTAAAAATCCAGTAACACATCCCTCTTGGCCATGATGGGGTTTACATAGTCAGAAATTGGCTAGAGGGTAGGTTTACATTACCCAGTTCAAGGAGTTTTGAGTGTGGGCTTAGTTGTCATGGCATTTTTTTCAATTTTTCATGCTATATAATTATCATGACAAGAGTTGAATCTAACTTGGGGACTTGTTTTTGTTTGATAAAAGTGAGAACAAAGAAATTAGGAACCTCAGAATCTCAAGACACTAAGAGGACCAATGCCTTATCTGTTGGGCATAGAGTCAAATAGATTTATCAGTTGGGCATAGAGTCATTGCATAACAAGGATGGATACAACAAAACCTATTTATTGAAACAAAAACATGACAAAAGCAAACACACGATTGAAAGGGACATACATTATGTAAAGGGAAACACACAAAATTATATCACCTATGATACACATGGGGGCACCCGCTTTCATTGAAGAACTTTTCTATTTGAATTTCAACCCGAATGGGTAACATTGAGTGATGATGTTTTGTGAAGCCATTGACTAGTTCAAGGAAGTATCCTCCTTTCCTCAACTACTTATTAAATCCAGGTGCTTTCATGAGTGCCTGTATACTTGGGAGGAGTGAGCCTACATGATATTTTTGGTGTTTAGAGATTCTCTCACAAAATCCATCAATTTTATATTGAAAAATTTATTCTACTTTACCCACATTGCCAATTTATTATTTTGCATTATACTATTGTCCCCAAGCTGATTTTTGATTGGATTGTTTGAATGCACCGAGTTCTCCTCTTTCCCATATGTATGATTATTGAGAAAAATTCATGGGAAGAATCAAGTCCATCCTTTTTTCCTATTTTATCTTGAGAAATTTAAGAATTTAATGAAGCATAAAACTTAGCTTCAAAGCTATCTTGCATAACCATGGCATGAGCCAAGATATCAATACTAAGTTTTGGATATTTTGTTTCTTCGCAACTTTCAAGATTTCTTGCACAAACTCCTTTAAAACTACCAAAAGCTCACTAGCACATTCATTTAGAGAATCTTTATTTTGATTTTTAGGAAAAAATTCAAGGAAATTGAATCCTCATTCCAAAATTCATTTATCTTCATTACTTCTTTGTTATATGAGGTCTTGTATTCAAAGGACTCAAAGACTTTGATTTTAACTTTTTCACTATAGAGAGAATCTTCCTCTTCAAATGGCAAAGATAAAACTTCTCTTTCATCATTGTATCCACTAACCATTGTTTCACGAGAGATATTTGGTTTTTCCGATCTCAACTTCTTTCATCACAATTTTTTTTGAATCAATTAAGGAGTCGCCACTATATTCAAACCTATATTGCAATTACACATCTTATATTAGGATTTCAAGACTAATTTAAGGATCCTCTGCTTTGTTGGCAACTCTCAACATTTCCTCTAAGGATTCCTATTTCAAAATTTTCAAATTCTCATCACAAGTTGGCCTCTCTTCCTTATGAATGACATATTCAAGAGAATATTATTCTTTAAATGGAAATGTGAACTCCTCTTTATCATGAATAAACAAATTGGCTGATTTTTTAGTTTGAAACTCGTCAAGAATAACTTTTTCTTCTTCGTGGCCTACATCATCTAGAAATTTGGGGTTTTCCTCTTGTAACTCAAGATTTATCCATGCTTCTTCATGATCAATACCCCATCAGAAAGGAATTCTTGGTCCCATCAAGATAGAAATTTCATCTTCATCTTTGGATGTTATGAAATAATTCCTATTCCTATTGTCTTCATACAAGATGTTAGCTCCTAGATATCTTGAATTTCGTACCATATATATCATATTTTTCACCGAAAGTAACTTTTCAAGTAATTCCCTTTACCAAAATGGTTGTAGAAGACCAATTCATCTAGATTTTACCTCCCAAGTATCAACATAAGCTTCTACTTAATAACATTCCAAATGATGCCAAAATGTTTGCTACCAAGATAGTCAATAACACCTTCTTGCTTGGAAATCCATCAATAGATATCTATTTATACTTGATCTTCCCCAAAAGTGGGACTTCATTTGACTCCATGGAGTAACAAGAGCCACTAGCCCATGTCAAGGTAAGTATAAGAGCATTGGAAACTTTTATGGGCATTACATTGTCAGAAGAACTTGAATCTATTATACAATTATTCAATCGGTATCCTCTAATGAGAAGGGAGAGATAAAAAGGATCAATATTATCAATCTTTGATGCACTCATAAAAATCATGTTTTGTAATGAAGGATTAGGTGGAGTTGGTAGTAGTATTTTACAACTATGAGTCACATTATTGGGATTTGAACCACTGCCATTGATATGACAGACAAGGTTGTTAAATTGTCAGGTGAGTCCGCAAATATTCCAATTTAGAAATCTAAACTTTAGAATTATTCACATGTTATATGATATCAAAAGGGGTGTATGAAGATGAAGTAATATGAGAAGATGTTTGAAGATAAGAGTCTTGTTTTTCGGCACACTAAGAGCTCTTCAAGGACTAGCTCACATAAACATGATTAAAACTAGGAGGAGCATTAGGAGACTTACTCGGAATAGCAGATGTTCTCTTTCTTGCCATTGGATCTGGTTTTTACATTACATACTTCATGAAGGGTGGAAGTGGGGATCCTCGATTTATTATTTTGTTCTATAGAGTCACCATAGGAGTATATCCAACCTTTTTTTTAAGAAATGAAGGAAGAAGCTACTTTTGAGAGGCGAGAATGCGTGAATACTGCACATGAGAAACTGGTTACATCTTCATCATCATCTTCTTCACCTCATGAATATTCATAGAATCTGATTTGTACATCATTCAATGCTTCTTCAATCTATAGGACATCACTTTCCTCAATTTATTTTTTTAGGTATTCATCTTCTTAAGTTATTAAAATTGCATTGACATGTGGAGCCTTTTGTAGACACCTAAAATTAGCACCTCTAATCCCCGTATCTATGTTCACTAACCTCTCAACACTATCACATCAATATTGTCATCTATAATCTTGTATCCGAAGTATTATTTCTCCCCATCATTTTTAATCCCCGTAAATATAATCCTACACTTGTAAAATCATATTCTACCCCTTCGTAACCCACCCAAGTCACTCACATTATAAAATCAAATAAAGGTAAAATAGAAAAAAACACCTTCCTAATGATTTCATAACCTCTCACCCGTATATTTCCCTCTCACACAAAGTAACAAAGAAAAACAAATCGGTTAGAGTTGGTCTTAACCAAACTCTGTAATCGCTGGTGATTTTCTTGGATTGTCATTGATTCTATTTAATTGAGTTTAGAACCCTCTTCGGGGAGGTTGGTCCATGATTTATGTTCCTTGAGACCAGATATTATGTTTTTGTTGTAACAGATGAGTCTCGTCACAGAGCATGAGATCACTACGTAAGATATCAAGCCTTCCATACGACATCAACAAAATCTTCATCGACCTTCGAATGTCATTCAAAATTTAGGAATCAACACAACAATCTTCCTACGTCTACAATCTCCACTTCTATAGTAACATCATCCTCTCATCTTCATTCATCAACTTATACAAGGTAAGTACTTTCCATCATACTATTATATCATTACACATTATTTACAATCTCAAATTAGCCTTATCATCACCCCTTTCTAACTCTATCTCAATTTTCTATCACTGTGCATTTACACAACAATTGCTGATGATTCTCTATAATCACCGACGATTCCTCAAAATTACCGATGAATCCCTAGAATCGTTGACGATTCCCTAGAATTGTTGAGGATTCCCAATAATCACCAAAGATTTATTTCTTGACCATTAGACCCACTTTTAAGCCATCAACATCCTGTTGTTTGTCATCCTCTACCTTCACATGTGCATGTTCAGTCATAACAAGCTCTTTTGTGCCATCCCCAACACTTTATCAGTTATGTAAATTGAATTTATCTCCCTACTTGCCTTTGTGAGTGCACAACTATCTATTCTTTCTTTTTTGATCCATTTGGTGATCCCTAGACTCCCAATAGATCCAATATTTCCATATCATCAAACCATCATATAGCCGTGGATTTTGTTAATACCTCCGCTCTACATTGTTGGTTATATTGTTTATTTTATCATTTTATCTTGTCATTATCAAATGAATTTCTTGAATGCATATTGACATACTTGTAACTAATTCTATTGATTTCTAGGGATTGGCCTTTTCAATAAATCTTCCATATATATATATATATATATATATTATATATATATATATATATATATATATATATATATATATATATATATATATATATATATATATATCTAATCCTATCATTTTCTTGAGTGTCTGTGCATTTTAGGTAGCCTATCTCATTGGAAAGGAGAAGTTATGCACCCTCTTAGATATATGACATTGATCATCCATCAAGTATCAACATCAGTCACTTCAAGTATCGGTAAACCCTATCGTATTCTGAGGTCAGTTAGTTTTGTTATTTCATTTTATTAATTTAGAATAGGAAAGAAAAAACTATTTGGTACATTCTGTCATGCCCATTGTGACCTTGTCCCATTTATTTTTCATTAAAATAAATTATATCCATATTTAGGTTTTCTGTTCTATAATTGTTAAAAATCTAATCAAATATTCAACTATTTTGGTGAATTACTCACAATTTCTTCAAATCAATGACGGTCTCTATAGATTGTTTTTGATTACTCAAGAAGGTTGCCTTTAGGATTGTGTTTTCTTTTTCTCTTATGTCTTCATATAACCATTACAGGTTCTTGTCTTTGTAACATTGGATTTTTGTGTTGTGGTAGCGCTAAAAATTAAAAATAAAATAAAATAAAAAAATAAGGAAGCAATCATAGGTATGTATTCTTCATTTATGTTTCTTTCTAAGTATCCCATTTGTTTTTCTGTCCTCACAAAATTAAAGTTTTTTTTGGATTTTAAAACAAACTTTTCATATTTTCCTAATCATATAGTTTAATTAGGAAATTAATAAATTGCATTCACTTAATTTCCCTCACACACAACTAAACCAAATTCAACACATACTTGCATCAAAAAATCCTACCGGTGGACCTACTTGGATTTCATCACCAAGAGGATAAGACAACTCGATGTTCTAGCCAAGTATAAATAATTGGTGGGTGGTATATTGGCTAAGCACCCAACACCCTTATCATTGTGGGACCATGAAGTGAGGGTATAAGACCCAATACCACACCTTGTACTGATACTATCATAGATTCAAGCCTCACGTACCTTTGGGTATATTGAGGACTCCAAACTTTAACATCACATGAAACCATCCTTAGAATGATCATATCATCAAGTTCCCTCTTAACCCTTTTCTCCACATCTAAATTCTAATCAAGATAATAAAAATTTATGGTTGCTTGACTTGTCTATTACATTCGTAACTCTTATAGGGTTTTTAATTTATCATTGTCAATTTATTATCATTTAATATGTTTCAGCCATTCACATTTACATATCCTGTTATCACTTATGAGTCATTATTAAAACCATCTTTGGTTTCTTCATCCACTATCTCTATAGCTTTTCACCCCAATCAATCTCAAAACATACCTTCACATGATCTAATCCTTCTCAATATCATCAACATTTCATATCTCACTCAACTTAACTTAGCTCTAGAATATTCCCAGAGTCATCTAGACCACTTTGTGTCCCTTATGGAACCTCTACCTTTTAACCACTCTTATAACCCTAAAAACTCTAGCCAACAACCCTACGAGAATCCTTCATGTCTAGATTACTTCCAAACTATCACCCCTCATCCCATGACAAGTATGTTGCATCAATAGATTCTTTCTTCATCTCCTCCTTCATCACAATCTCATCAAGATCTTAACATACCCCATACTTAATCTAATCAAAATATCTCGACTTCAATACCTCTCTCCATACCTTAGAAATCCCAAACCCATACACACATCCCTACTCAAGCTCAATCAACCCCCTCATCCAACAAAAACATATCCAACATCTCTGCATGTATCCCCACATCTCTTTATCAAAACCTAGTTTGTAATCGCACCTTCTCGACTACCCCTTATCAACCTCCACATCAAACCCATCTACAAAAAAACCATCCTACTCTCCACTATCATCAATCAAATAAACTACATCCTCATCTACACTCACATGATAATTCCCACACGGATAATCCTACAAACGATACCATGAAATATTTGTTGAACATATTATCCAATTTGGAATCCTCTACCATGGAATCATCACTTATAATCGGGCCTGTAATGAACCCATCCATCCATCAAAGTACCATATAGGCTCTATACTCTGCATTATGAATTTCTTGAATTTACCATGTTCCATGGCCAGGAGGATCCTTAGCAACACATACTAGCATTTATAAAGTAGTGTTACCTCGTCATCCATGATCAAGATCTCATGCTTAGAACCTTCCCGTATCCTTTGGTAGGACCTAACTTGGATTGGTACAACTTCCTCCCTTAGAAATCTTTATTCTCTTTCACCCTATTATTTCTTGAGAACTTCTCTATTAACATTACTCGTAAAATAACCATTAATGACCTCTCTACCCTCAAACAATCTAAATATGAATCCATTGCCAAATTTTTCACTAGATGGCAAAGCATTGTCAATCAATTAACATTCTCACCGCCTCCATCGAAATGATCAAGTTGTTTTCTCAATGTTGTTCCCATCACATCTCATCTACCCTCCAAATCCACACGTTCAAGAATTTTTATGAAGCATTCACCATGGCTAAAAATTTGGAAATTCAAGACCTTGAAGAAGGCCACCTTAATATTGAAACTACATATGTCCCATCCGATTCCCTAGCTCTTCCTACGAACCATATGAGACTTACGCACATGTTTCCATTTATTATCTTGCTAGTCAAAGACCCTCAATAGATTCAGTCCATACAGACACTATGCATCCTTTTGGTCACATCATCAACACTATAATGGAATATATTCTTGAAGAGGAAACCCCTTCATCACCAACACTACTCTTGGAAGACTCGGATCCTTTTTTCATAGTCCTCATGCATTGATGTCAACTTTGTCTATTATCCAATAAGCTATTACCTCTTTACAACCCATATAATTGACCTTGGGGGCTATCAAAAATAATTATCTATAATCAAGAATCCTGAAATTCAGCTATATTTTGAACCAATCAAAGACTTGGGTAGCTCACATAAATGTAACCTGCCTCAATCGTGTCTAGAGATAACATCTCCCTCATCCGAATCAGACCCAATCCTATCCCTAACTCCTCACTTTTCATCCAGTTTGGAACCTCATCCTAAACCAAACACTATATAATAAATTCCCACCAAGTCCAAAATTATTCCTCTATCATCGGGATCCAACCCTTTAGTAGATCCCATCACATCCACAACCTCACCCTCATCATCTATCATGAAACCCTCTCCTCTATCTAAATAAAACATTACAAAATAAAAACACACATCATTCAGGGTTTCAACCTTACCATCTATTTTGGGACCCCATCCTTTATCACAATCCAAATCTATCACATCTGAAATTCCACTATTATCATCCATTTTGATATCCCATCTTTTGTCTTAAACGCATATCACACAATCAAACCTTATCTCATCCGAATCCATTCCTCCTCGTCTATTTTGAGGCCTCATCCATCATCTAATTTTATAA
The DNA here is from genome assembly GCA_018340775.1 of Taxus wallichiana var. yunnanensis. Taxonomy (NCBI): domain Eukaryota; kingdom Viridiplantae; phylum Streptophyta; class Pinopsida; order Cupressales; family Taxaceae; genus Taxus; species Taxus wallichiana. The sequence continues at coordinate 154,624,146 of CM031235.1, read as the reverse complement.
TTACCACATCATATCTCATCCTTAGATCGCATCCTTTTTCTTATCAACCTCACAACATACCTATGATCCTCTAACATCATACAACATTAATGCATCAACTCACATCCAAAAATAAGGTGTGTCCTACCAAGTGTTCTCGTAAATCAAAATCAAAATACAATAATCTAAAACCCCCAAAAGGGACTTACATCAACATCCTTATGAGGCTTATACAAGATTCTATCATCACGTTGCCACCTATCAAAACAACCAATCAACATATTCATAAATGTGCATGGTATGATCAAGATAAATTTTGTGCCTGTAATGAAGCTTCCGTGTCATAACACAGATAGTTGCAAAGTGCTTAAAGCAATAATCCAGTGGCCCTTCCTCATCAATTATCTTCTCATAGAATAATACCATCCTAATCCATCATTGATATCTATAATAACATATGCAGGAGTCATCCTCAAACTTGTATTAGCAAGTCATTGATGTCAAATAGGTTTGAGCATGGGCTTGAGAAGGTATGTCACTATTCATGAACTCTTGTTGAAATGTTTTATATTTTATTGTGCCTTGCATTGTAGTTTCTCACTTTGATTCAAGGACTTTTCATTGGTTCAAGGTCCTAACATGGAGTCATAATGGTGTCATAAGTTCATCACTAGTATAGTGTGTATCTCAAGGAGTCAAGCATGGTCATTGTGTCTATATCATGCTCCATAAGTCAGAAACATGATCTCATTGCTCTTTAGGTGTGTCTCTAAAAGATAGTTGAAAGTACTAATGTCAAGGTTGATGAGTCCTATCCTTTGAAGACCAAATCTCAGCCCAAAAATGGTGAAGAAGATGTAGATATAAACTTCCATAAATAGAAGTCCAAAAATATGGTAGAGAGGAAGAAATCACTCATGAAGAAGCAATTGAATAACAAGAGAGACCTGATATAAAAACACCTTCAAGGTAGGTTAAAAAGGATCATCCAGCTGATCAAATTATTAGAAACAAAGATGTAGACATACTCATAAGAAGAAAGTTGAAAAATTTGAAAACTCATGAGAATACAACCCTCCTATCCATGATAGAGCCCAAAAATGTTGAAGAAGCTAGAAAAGATCAACATTGGGTCAAAGCAATGAATGAGGAACTTGATCAAATTGAGAAGTGTGAAACTTGGGAGCTAGTCCCTAGACCCAAGGAAAAAAATGTTATCAACACTAAATGGGTCTTTAGAAATAAGATGAATGAAGATGGAGTCATCAATAGAAACAAGATAGGCTAGTTTGTAAAGGCTACACTCAAGTGGAAGGAGTAGAATTTGAAGATACTTTTGCACCTGTGGCAAGAATGGAGGAAATTAGAATGTTATTATCCTATGCTAGCTTCAAAGGATTCAAATTTTATTAGATGGATGTGAAGTCATCATTCCTAAATGACACCTTAGAAGAGGAGGTTTATATAGAACAAACAAATGGTTTCATACTCATAGATGAGCATGATTATGTATGAAAATAAAGAACTCACTCTATGGTTTGAAGCAAGCCACTAGATCCTGGTATGCAAGGATAGATAAGTACCTCATAGAGCAAGGATTCAAGAGAGGAGATGTTGACAACAATATATATGTCAAGAATGAGAATGGGTAGCAACTGATAGTGATAGTCTATGTAGATGACATTATTTTGGTAGTAACAAAGAGAGCATGAAAAAATGCTTTGCAGAGGCTATGAAATAAGATTTTGAGATGTCAATGTTAGGAGAGTTGACATACTTTCTTGGGCTACAAGTGAATCAATCAGCAGATGGTATATTCATAACTCAAGCAAATTACATCAAGGAAATGTTGAAAAAGTTTCATATGGAAGATTGCAAAGAGGTAAGTACTCCCATGATCATAGGATGCAAACTAAGAAAAGAATATGATGCTCCAAAATTAGATCAAACATTGTACAGGTCTATGATAGGTAACTTGCTCTATACCACAACCTCAAGGGCTTGACATCATGCAGGTAGTTGGACTAGTAGGAAGATATCAAGTTGATCCAAGAGAAAGCCATATGCATGCTATCAAAATAATCTTTAGATACCTCAAAGGCACTCTTGCTTATGGTCTATGGTACCCAAGGAGTAAAGACTTCATTCTAAAAGCATACATCAGATGTTGATTGGGCAGGTAATGTGGATGATAGAAAGAGCACTAGTGGTGGGGTTTTCTTTCTAGGTGAGTGTCTTATGTCTTGGATGAGTGTGAAGTAGAATATAATGTAGGTTCTACATGTTATACACAAATATTATGGATGAGGAAAACATTGAAATACTATAAAGTGGAGTATGAAAGGCCCACTCCTATCTATTGTGATAACATAAGTGCAATTAGTGTATCCAAGAACCCAATAATGCATTCCAAAACCAAACACATCCAAATCAAGTACCACTTATTGAGGGAGAAATTCAATGAGTGCAAAGTTAAAATTGAATATGTTCCTACTAAAGAGCAGCTAACAAATTTTTTGAAAAAAACATTACCAAGAGCAACATTTGAACATTTGAGAAAAAAATTGGGTGTTGTGCTTGCTCCTAAAACTCATTGAATACATTCCAGTAAGGCTAATCATAAATACTTTATCTCCAGAAATGAGAAGAACATGCATGGACATAGTTAGAACATGGATCTTTAGAAGATTCCCTTTTTCATTCATGGAAAAAGGGGAGAATGAAAAGGTGAAGGAGTTGTTTTCCATCAATAACAAAGGGAGATTTTTTTGAAAATATTTTTCATTGATGTCAAATAGGCTTGAGCAAGTATGTCACTCTTCATGAAATCTTCTTGAAATAAGTTATAATGTCTTATGTCTTGCATTATAGTGTCTCACTTTGATTCAAGGTCTTATCATTAGTTCAAGGTCCTAACATGGATTCATCATGGTGTCATGAGTTCATCAGTAGTATAGTGTGTGTCTCAAGGATTCAAGCATGGTCATTGAGTTTTCCTTGTGTCTATATCATGCTCTATAATTTAGAAACACATATTGCATTGCTCTTTAGGTGTCTCCAAGGGTCAAGTAGTGGTTGGTTTAGGAGTATGTTGATGCATTGCTTAGGTGTGTCTCAAAGTCCCAAGGTAGAGTGAGCTTGTAAAAATTATTGGTGTTTAGTATGGAGGAAAAATGTGTCCAAAGTGTCTCTTAAGGTGTCTCATAGGTGTGAGAGTGGTCACTTAGTGCTCATCAGGTCACATTTGGTATTCAAAGTGGAAAACAAGCCAAACTAGGCCTAGTGCAAAAGCCTATTCCCAGTAGGTTATGGTAAGCAAAGTTTTGCAGGTCCTACAAGGTACTCCAAATTGGTAATATGTGTGAGAGGACTTTACAATCCATGTTTAATGTGTAAAAGGTCAAAAATCAGGGACTTGAAGCTTGAAGGATACCTAGTGCAAATGAAGGCTTGAAAACACTACCAATAGTCTTAGTAAAATGAGATGAGTTAAGAAAATTCAGATATTGTAGACACATGTGTATCTTTGGGTGATTCATGAAGAAAGGTTTGATGTTACAGATAGCTCTTGATGTCTCCTAAGTTCTCATAAATGGTTTTGAGCAAGGTGTGTGATAAAAATTTAAATTGAATTTGGACTACTCTTGCTTATCACTTGAAGACTTTGCATGCTGCAACCAATTATAGGGTTTTTTGTAAGTTTTTATACACCAGAGTGAATAAATTAATTTTGTTTTGGACCCATGACAACAAAGAGGGTCTTGGCGTATGAGAACAAGAAGGTCTAGATGCATGACAACAAGAAGGTATTGACATTTGAAAATAAGAAGGTCTTGACATATGACAACAAGAAGGTCTTGACATATGACAACAAGAAGGTATTAACGTACGGAAACAAAAAAGGTATTGATGTACAACAACAAGAATTTCTGGATGCATGACAACTAGAAGGTCTTGACGTATGACAACAAGAAGGTATTATTGACGCATGAAACAAAAAGGTCTTGACGTACAACAAAGAGAAGGTCTAGTATGAAGAATTTGTCGATGGGCCTAAAAAGTTGCATGATACTCATTATATCATTGATTCTTATGTTTATATGATCTTCAAGCCTTGAATGTTTGTGAGATCCTCATGTATTCCACACACCCTAATCACAATTTGAAGTTGATTTTATTTTATATGTAAAATAAGTCTTCATGAGAAAAACTGTGGTGATCCATCCTTATAGTTATCTTTCCTCTGTGACTTAAATGAAGAATGTGAGATGAATGACAAAGGTTGAATAATAAGGTACAAAGAAGGAGGTAGTGCTAAGTATTTAGAGAAGTAGAAAAGACTCGGTGAAGGAAAGGTCAAGAGTCACATGAACCATTATAATCCCATTCCAGAGGTCTAAATGGAATTTATTAAGTTATGACCGAATATTAGATATTTCAAAACAATCATTCTCATCTTTGTGTTCTAAAAAAGAATCTTCCAAAAGCCATGTAGATTAAAAGACAAAACTAGAACTTGTCAAAAGTTATAAAGGATAAAGTTGAGGTAGTTTAGAAGACAAACCGATTACCTATTATATGATTCAATAAGAGAGTTAGGTGAAGAGACAAGGAAAGTGAAGAGAAAAAGTCATTGGAATTGAATTCAAAATGTCAGATGCAAGAAGACAAATTTGAGATAGTTTTGTGAATACCTATTCATCTTTAGTGTACATATGGAAGAGTGAATCATGTTAAGAGTCATTGAATGTGAAAATTCAAGAGTAATGTTTAGATGTATGGAAGAGTGGGTCATGTGAAGAGTCATTGAACATGAAAAGTCAAGAGTCATGTTTAGGAGTCATTCTTGTTTACATAATCTCATTTTTTAGCATGTAAATATGGTTGATAGAGGAGAGAAGTGGCTTGCTATAGAGACAAGAATAAAGGTGTGCTAATTTGTGAGATTTGTGAAAGGTGATAAAAATTCTGTGTTTAAAGTTTAATTTTTTTCTCAATAATTTGAAAGTGGGTGCTTGCAAATTAGTAAAGTGGGTGTTTGGAATTGTATTCAAGTGGGTGCTTGATTTTGAATTAAATCAGTTCTTCAAAACCTGGAGTTAGAGATTCACGGTGAGTGGGTGCTCACCACTTAGTGAGATCATTGTAATTCTTGTTGGACAATTGTTTAAATGATATTGCTTTGATTTATCCTTACAAAGTGGGTTTTCTCCCTTTTTGGTTTTCCATATTAAATCTTGTCTCCCATGTGTTCATGTGTGCTTGGTTCTTTCTCTCTCTATCTATCAAGGTTAAATGGTCATGATACATCGTAGTTAAGATTTTTTAACGATGGATTGTTGAAAATTATAGATTGCTTCAGAATTTTAAATAATCACTATTTGACCCCCCCTTAGTGCCTAGAATTCCTAACACTACCAAGCATTCTTGTAAATCAAAATAAAAATCCATCAATCCAAATACCCCAAAAGTGACTTAAATCAACATCCGAGGCTTATATAGGATTCTCTCATCACATTACAACCTATCAAAACAACCAATCCACATATTAAGAAACCTACATGGTACAATCAAGATAAAACCTATGCCTACAATGGAAGCCCAAGTCATAACACAAAGAGTTGTAAAGTGCTTAAAGCCATAATCCAATGAATCTTCCTCATCAATGATCTTCTCCTAGAAGAAGACCATCCTAAGCCATCATCGATATCATCTATAACTCCACCCGCATCACTATCTACAATGACATCTACAAGACAAGGGAGTAATCCTCAATATTGTATTAGCAAACCTCTGTTAGACATCTCTTCTATAACTTGCATTGAAGGTCTCTCAATATCGTCAACATTTATACCCAAGTCATTGAAAATGTTCTCACCAACATCTATGGGAAAAGAGGGTCATCTTCAATCAGATCTTAATAACATTTATCATATGACTTCTCATCACCTTGCATTGAAGGTCCCTTGTCTTAAATCGTTATGGTTCACCCACCTACGCAAACCCAAAATTGCCATACACGAAGAAAAAGAAAAATAAAAGCTTCATCATCTACCTCTCTTTATAAATTGTCCTATTATATCTCATCCATATTTTCATCATCTCATTTTTCAAAGATTCTGCATATTACTTTATTTACCATATACTCAATCAATCAACATTGAAGCTTTCATCATCCTAAACTTAAATACATCATTCCCTTCAAAGTGCATGTTATCTCTAACCACATTTTAATTCTAGGGGTATCCTCTATAATGAGACTTATAAATTATTACCTTGCATACCTCCCCATTTTGAATCTTCACCAACCCTATGCTCTCAATATAATCCATATATCCTTAACAGATAAAGAGGTGTAAACATTGTAAGTTTTCCCCTAACTGGATCAGTCCATATGTCATCACTCACAAGTATGGGTTGGGATCTTATCATCTAGCCTCCCTTGATGGTACACCTAAAAAGGAACCTTTAAATTCCTTTCACTTGCATCCTTTCTATTGTTAACACATCAATCATCATGAAATTAGTCACATAAAATATCTTATTCCACCACCAACTTGTCATTTCATCATCGCAATGATTTGAAAACATGTGGTTTTCATCTGTCACTATCCTTAAAAACTTAAATATTAACACCACGACTCTATTAATTGCATCTTTCACATGCACAAGTTCTTCCTTAGTAGGAACCTATCAATCATTACATCCATCCACCTTGTCTACCAACTGAAGACATGTCACAGGGCGCACATGTGTAGTTTTTGTACAAATATCTTCCCTTCCTCAAAATGGTCTATTAGGGCTTCCCTCAACATAAAATAATGTCAAAAATATCCATGGATGCATCCTTTAAAAAATAAATAGACTGATATTTTGAAGGAAAAGTATCAAATATCAAAATCATATTGTCAAAAATAAATCAGATTGATCCATCGAAGGATAATTGCATGTCAAAATCATAGACCGATCCCTCGAAGGATGGCTATTCAAAAAGAAAAGAATCAAAAAGTAAAAAAATTGTAGACCACTCCCTCAAAGGATGGATTCCCATGTAAAAATGCTTCCCACATTAATCAACCTTAAAAAAATTCAAAATATCAAAATCATCCTAGGAAAGCTTGCCATATTGATTAAATTTCCCATCAAAGAAAACTTCCCACATTAATCAGTTTGCATTAAAGTAAAATGTATAGCTGGGGAATCTCCTTATGAAACAATTGAAAGGAGAACATAATCTCCCACTCAGCCTACATATGTCAACCCTTCCTATTTTCTAGGAAGGTATACATTTCACTTCTATCTATATCTAAGACTCTATATTTAATTACCTATTGTTAGTCATGTGTTAACATCTATTACAAGACCAAAAGTGCAAGAGCTTATTCAATTCCCATCACATATGTATCAAATCCATTACAAAATCAATCACTTCACATTTTATTCTTATCCATGATTAAAACACATTTTGATATACATTAAAGTCACTTTAAAATAAAATATCAATAACACATCACATCAAAAACATAACATCAACATCTATCAATATCCATATAATCATGATCAACATCTCAATATTACATTACCACATCCAAAACATCACATCAACACATGGATCATAAATCAAAATCAAAATCATATATCATATCAATGTGTCCATATACATCATCTGGTGTCTCAAAAGCTCTGTATATTAAACTATACATTAAAAATAGGCTTCACAAATAGACGTATACATAAAAACATCACATCTACTAAGTAAAATTGACATCTTTCAACCTAATTCCTCCTCAAGCACTACTCCCCTGATCACCATTAGGACCCCTATCTATTCCTCTATCAGGACCTTTTTTCATCTTCGCTAATTCATATGTCTATAGGATATGAACCCATTGGTTCCACTATCACTTGACTTCTTGGTATTATAACATCACCTTTGTGGAAACATTAATTTTTGGTACTTTGACATCATCAAACCATCATTTTCATCTCCCCTTGTCACCATTGAGTCATATTTCTATAGGAAATGAACCCTTTGGTTCCCCTATCACTTGACTTCCTAGTCTCATAAGCCCACCTTTGTGGAAACATCAATTTTTGTTCCTTTGAGCTTGTCAAACCATCCTTTTATTTTACCTCACTGTCATTAAGTCATATGTTTATAGGAAACAAACCCATTGGTTCCCCTATCACTTGACTTCCTGACCATGTAATCCCACCATTATGGAAACACTAGATCATTATTATTTATCAAAATAGAACATTTTCCCACATATTCCTCATTTTGAGAGTCCCAACTCCTTGGAACATCGGAAAATCAACCAATCAACAACTACTAGATTACATAGCCATAACTCAATAAAATCCAATCACGTATATAGTGGCCCTTGTTAAATTAGTTCCAATGTAGAAAAGGAATGGATAAATCAGGTTGTGTGTTGACTTTAGAGATTTTAAATAAGCATCACCTAAAGGATAATTACCCGTTGCCCTCTATGGAGAAAATTTTACAAATGGTAGCCAGATCGGGGATATTTTCTCTTCTAGATGGTTACTCTAGATATAATCAAATCATGGTAAAGGAAAAGGACCAGTTCAAGATATCCTTTACCACTAAATGGGTAACATATTCCTATAGGAAAATTCCATTTGGTTTATATAATACAGGAGAAATTTTCTAAAGGGCCATGGACATGGCGTTCAAAGGACTGATCAACAACATTGTTCTTGTATACCGGGCAATATCACAACATTCTCTAAGGATGAAAAATACCATCTACTCCATCGATATAGTTTTTGAGAGATGTTGGAAGTTTGGGGTTTCTCTATATCCCAAAAAGGCATCTTCTTATCTCATAAAGGAAAACATCTTGGTCATATTGTCTCTAAAAAGGGGTTAACAATTGATCTAGAGAGATTAAATGCCATCCTTACATTGATACTTCCCGTGTGCAATGGAAAGTTGTAAAAGCTATGGAATGAGGCTAAAGAACCTCAAAGCTTTGCTAACTCATCCATGCACCATGAGATTAGAGCTAAACAAGAGAAAACTAACATGCAAGCATTATAAATTTGACAAAAACATCAAAAATAACATGTATACTACTCTCTACTCTATGAAAGCTTAATGAAAGTGAACCTAGTTAGATTCTAAGAAATCAAATTGTGTGTTGTTTACTCCCAAACATAGTGAAGAGATCTCTCCAAGTTGGCTACATGGCCAAGCTTTAGATCTTCCCTTACTAACTATATTTGGAATGGATGGAAGATGGAGGAGCTTCAACAATGGAGGATAGCCAAGATCAAATGCCTATTAGCTTGGCTAATGCAAATGAGGTCTAATGCCAATATCTCCAAATGTGAGAGAGATTTTGTTATGTAAACAAGGTGTGTTTGTGTGTAAAGTTGTAGGTTGAATGGGTAGGCTTAGCCTTGTATTTATAGTTTTCCACTTGGGAGAGTTTGGAATTTGGGTGCATGTGGGACTAAAGCTCAAAAAGCACTTTTAGATTAGATTAGGATAAACATGCTTTAGGATTAGTTAAGCTTGGTTTAGGCTAGTTAAACTTGATTAGCAAGTGATTAGAGAATCATTGAGAGTTAAGAGGGGTCTGGATAACCAATTGTGACTGATAGATAGCCTGCAAAGCCAATAGAAGTGGTCTAGAGAGAACTAGGGAGGTTTTGAATGGTTGAAAGGAGGAATGTTTAGCTAATAAGAGAGATATTAGCCAAATAAGTTGAATATGGGAAGAATATGACCGAGAAGGTGTCGTGAATGGGCATTCGAGAATGGAGAAAAGTATGGGGATTTAACGAAGTGTAGTTAATTGATTGGATTAGATGAAATGCTAAGTGTAAGCATATTTTAGATGTCTACACTTCCAAACCACAAGAGGACACTACAAAGCTTCTTGGGAAGAATTAAATTTATTAGTGGGTTCATTCCCGATTTTTCTAGTCTTGTCAAATCATTAACATCTATGCTAAAGAAGAATATACCTTTCAAGTGGAAAATAGAGGGGAAGGGTAGTTTTGAGGCAATCAAGAGAGAAATAGCACAAGCCCACACCCTTATTAACCTAGATTTCTCAAAGGCATTCACATTGTATGCCTTTGGGGGAACATATAATATATTTTCCATTTTGTTATAACTTGAATGAAGGATTTTGGAACAACCTATAAAATTTTTGAGCCAAGTTCTAAAGGATTATGAGGTAAGGTACTAATTTTCTGAGAAACATGCCCTAGACGTCATAAAGAGTTTAAAGAGATTCATGCATTTGGTGTCAAAAAAAAATATTAATCTACTGTTTTCACATGCTAGTACGAAATATATCCTTTTCAACAAGGATATGAATGATAAAAGATCTTGTTGGATAAATAAAGTGATGAAATATGATGTGAATATCAAGGTAGATAAACTAGTTCGAGGAAAAGGTATGTGTAATAAACTAGTTTTAGACCAGAAGAGTGATGATGAGGTTGTCTTGATGCTTCAAAATTATCAACAATCAGTTGATGCTTCATGCGTCCCTGGTTGGAATCATGATACAAAGTGCATTTCCTCTAAACAAGAAAATGTCATCAAATCCTTAGTAAAGCCAAAATAAGGTATTTCAGACTCCCTATTCCCTACATGCTTATTGATGGAATTATATTTTGAAATTATGTGAATAGTTTCCTTTTGAGTTGTATTCAATTTTTTTTTGAGAAAGTGTTGCTTGAGTTCCATAATGAGAGGCGGGAGTAAAATTTTTCTCTCGAGGACAACAACTATCAAAAACATGAAAGCTGGTTATTATTGGCCTAAAATTTTCAATGATTTCCATGCATGGGTTAAGAGAGGCAATAAATTTTACTTATTCATGGAAAAATAAAGGTTATAAGATCTACCCCTTAACCCCATCTCATTGAATCAGCCATTTATACAATGGGGGTTTAATTTATTGGAGTAATAATTCCACATTCAAGCTTGGGTCACAAGTGGATTTTTTACGGTCATAAGCTACTTCACCAAATGGAAAAATGTCATTACATTGATGGAAGAAAATGAGGCCAACATATTAGACTTATATGAAAGAATTGTGACCGAGGTTATGTGTTCCTTCCATGATCATTTTTATAATGCCTTGGTATTCCTTGGCACAAATATCTCTGATTAGGATGTTAAGAATGGGATCTAATTGAGCACATATTCAAACTATTATCCTCAAGGTAAATTCCAAGATGAATTAACTAATAAGAAAATTTTGAGAATCATAAGGAGAACCTTGGATGAAAATCAAAGAACATGACACACAAGATTGAAATCAGCCTTATGGGATGATAGGATCACTCCTAAAAGATCAACTAGTAACTCACCTTTCGAACTGATTTATTATAAATAAGAAAGGATGTTGATATATCTTGAATTAAAGACATTATAACTCATCAAACAACTTGAAAATTTTAGATTCCAGGCCATGGAAATTAGATATGCAGAGCTCATGGAGCTAGAATAGTTGAGAAAATGAGAAATATAAGCAATGGAAAAGGATCAAGCTTAGATTAAGAAGCATTTTGAAAAGACAAAAATACTAGGGATTTACAATAAAAATATCTAGTCATGAATGGGATGCGAGACTAATCTAACCATGTAGGTACTCAAAGTTTGATACAATATGGAGTGGTCCCTATGTGATTTCTAGCTACAAGCCAAACAATTCTTTCCAATTGTCAAAATTGGATGGAGAGAAGCTATAGATCATATTCAAGAAGATTTATCTCAAGAATTTATATTGAGCAAAGACCTTATCTTATATATAGTACATTAGTTTTCAATTCCTCCAAGTGCTTTCCAAAGACATTGTCTTGTTGTTAGTGTAGTTTCCTTTCCTTATGTTCTTTTCATAGTGTTTATGTTGCTTCTAGGATGAAATTTCCATTACGGAATGCTTCATCAAGGACTATGAAGAAGATATGTCTCAATTTGAGTTGGAGGTGAGAAGGATGAGTTGTAAGAGGTAGCATAGAAAAATTCGGGACAACTTACAAACATCTATTACATTGAGAGACATTGGTGACATTTTTATTCATGGATTCCCAAGAAAATGGTGGAAGATATTATTCAAAATAGTTTTCCACTATCATTAAATATTAATTTTGAGCAACCCTCATGATGGAATGATCAATGCAAAAAAAACATGCCATGATGAGTCCAAGCAGTTCGATGCATATTTGGGCGTGAGAAATTCACGTTTTAGACCATTTTTAGATTTTCAGGCTAACTCCATGCCTAATGGATGCTTCAAGGACACTAATCTTCAATCTAGTAGGAATATTACCCCGTTGAGTCACCAAAAATTTATCCAAATTTTCACCCCTTTGCAAAACTAGACAACTTATCATTTTAGACTTGGGAAATATCATTGAGATTTAGGGAAAGACCTGACATAATTGGGAAAATTTCATGTTTTGGGGAAAATTTCAAGGTCTTAGGGAATTCCTCTCTCTCATGTTAGACCCTATAACGAAACACTTAACCAAAATTTCTAGCGAAATGGGAAAAATACAAGAAAATCATCCAAATCGAATTTGGAGGAACATGAAGAATTATTCCTTCATTCATCCTATTCTTCACAATGTCGCATCATCTATAGGAGGGGTTAGGGAATTATAGTCAGCTGGGTCAGGTATGGAAGGAATAAGATGAATAATGTTTAGGGGGCCTCTATTCCCTGCATGAGTGATAAAACTGACTGGAGTGGGGTGGTATGGATGTGGTAGTGGTGAAGTTGGTTAAGATGGGCTCCAACAGAACATGTGGAACCATTCCATGGCTCCACGAAACACCTGATTCTCCACCCAGGTAATACAATGCAAAAAATTCAAGCCCCATATACACAAATAAAAAAATTCCTCCCTTCCTCATGTTTCCTACCTGCCCACTTTATCCATTCCTATTACAAAAAAAGTTAAATCACTTTGTCATGACCCGTATAGAACCTTGTCCAGTTCCACATGTGCTCTAGAAATCCACATAGGAAAACATTCATCCATGTAACTCTAAATTTGACAAAATTAGTCTTGTTGCAAAGGTATCATCATGAACTTCAATTTTACATCATAAAATTTAGAGGTTGATAGAGTTAGGTGGGTGAAAAAGGAAAAAAATAGTCCCACCATTTAAAAATGTAGTTCAAGGTAGCTCAACTACCATACTTGATGAAGTATAGTGCACATTCCTTCTCCTACAAGAAAAATGATGTGGGGGAATGGTATGCAGGGGGTATGATGGTTTCAAAAGATTTACTACATGTTGTTGGTGGTTGAATCTTGAAAGTTGAGTTTCCCTCTTTTCCCCTCCTCTCTCTCTCTCTCTATCTCTCTCTCCCATTTTTCTACGTATTTGGTAGTGATGCCTATTTGAAAAGGTTAGACCCTCTTAAAATACAAGGGATTCATATCAAAGTTTTTGTAGAATTATTTATGAGTTGAAGGCCTTGAATTTGGGATTTATAACGTGTTTTTGAATTATTCCACTCCATTATAATGATTTGTGCATGTTTCAAGCAATAAAATATGGTTTTGTGGTTATTTCTCTACCCTAACTTGTTTTATTTGCATTCTTGCCTATCTATTGTTGTTGTGGTGTGTTGTGCATGCCTTTTTCTCCTTTGCAGGTTCCAAATTTGTTGTGTATTGTGTGAAAATAGAGGGTGAAATGTTGTTTCATATTGTGGCACTTATGTCGCCCTCTTTTTCCAATTTTCCCTCATTAAGAGAGTATTTCCCCTTTTATTGGTACTATCACCTCCCTTTAGCTTAGGATTTCCATTTTATGCATCTCCCTCTCTCCTTGGTCCCTATGAATGCTTAGAGTAGGATTAGATAGGTGTATTTCTAGTTGTAGGATTAATTTTAGCATTAGGAGTTGCTAAAGGAACTAATCTTATTTGGAGATTTGTCTTGCTATCAAGTTCCCACACTTAGAGATAAATCCAAGTTACACAAGAGTTCTACTATCCATACATGATAACAAGTAGAGGATGAATAGTTTGGTGATAATAGGAACCATTCAAGATATTTTTCTAGAAAATAGTTAAGACAAAATGGTATGCAAAAATCACAAGAGATTATAAATAAGATGAACCTATGAGTTTTTACCCTAGAAAACTAAGATGGGAGACTTAATTGAGAAAATGGAAGTGAAGATTAACGGGGTTTTGTTTGGAGTTAGGTCCTAAGTTTTACTTGGTGAGAAATAATACCATAAAGGGTATTGGCAAATGTATTTGGTTCTTCTTGAATAATTTCCAATTAATCCCAACAATACAATTTGTGTAAAAACATGGCTGTTGGGCCTTTTAGAAGGATAAGAGACTTAATGCAAAAAAATTATACTTGCATCCTAACATTGATGTTTAAGTGAATTGTATGATGGCTTGTAGAGGCTTAAGGAGTGTAGAAATTTGAGGAGTATATTAGACCCAAAGGAGAGATAAAGAGAGTTATGGTGGAAATGTTGTGCATTTGTCGAAAACATGACAATTAAGGTACGATGGGTGATTATTCATTAAATTAGGATTGGTTGCTTTTGAATTCATGGTAGAGAAAGAGAGTTAAGAGGTGTAAGCTGGTTGTGAAAGATAGTGCATGGGAAGAACACTAAACACATAATTCAAGCAGCTTATACTCTCTCTAGAAACTTGCAATGTGAAACTTAAATAAAAGTGCATGGTGAGCATTTTGACTTTCTAACTTGAATGCTTATGATGGCTTAGAGGTTATGAATTCCATACTGTATCAAGATATTGATGTATCATTTATAATGAAGTATAAGAAATAATATACATTATAAATTAGATAAACCATTATTTTCTAACATTGCATGGTGATTTGGGTAAAATTGACAAGGTTTAGGGCTTGATTGTGAATTGAATTTGTGTTATTTGAGTATATTTCTCCCCATTGTTGTATATGACTTGTCTCGTCAACACTCAACATCTTGTCCACCTCTTGTGGTTAGTCATCTCACTTAGTGAGAATAGGTCAATAGGGTTAGTTAGGGTTGTGTACATGTGTCATGCACATGAGTTATAAAACACTCCTATATGTACCTCTCTTTTCTAATCGATTAGCATGTCGAAAAACCAAGTGCATTTCTATACTTGATTATCATTTTGTGATTTGATCTCTTGCTTACTATGTGGAGAATTCACGACACCATTGTAAGTAAAACCTTTTTGGATGTGCATGGGGTTCCGTATTGATCCTCGTAGAATAATACAATATGGCATCATAGCTATTGTTTGGTAAACATGCACTCGTTTGATTTCGTTTCTATTAATTCATTTTCTAATTCTTGGGCTTCTCATGTAATTTTTCAATTTTCCATGTGAAACTTGTTTATAGGTTTAAAATTATCATTTTTTAGATTTTGTGTGGTTTTCCTAGTTTTGTATGTGTAGGTTATAGGTGTTTTCTAGCTAGATCTAGTTAGTTGTAGTTAAGTTTGGTTTTTCATCTATGGTTTTAATCAAAAACTTTTAATTGGAAGTGATTTTTTTAATTTTCGTTTTTAGACATGTATTGGCCTCTTACCCTCCTAATTTGCATTTTTTGGTTTTTTCGTGTTGATTTGCATTTTTTTTTCACCCCCGCCTTGCTTGTTCCCTTGCCATGTGGTCGAGATCCTGTAGAGCTTGATGAGCTACTCCATGAGCTATTTTTGACTATGCCAAGTCATTTTTCCCATGTGAGGTGAGTTACATTTTTTTACCTTGCATTATTTGCGCAGAGTTACCTTTGTTGACTCTAGTAGTTTTTGCATTAAATTTGGTTTCCCATTGGCATCTTTATTTTGTTATGTGTATGTGTTTTTCATGTTTCCATTCACCTTATTTGCATTATGTGGGAGTTCCCTGTTTAAACTGTGTGCCTCCAAGTCGTGTCAAACTTTGTTATGTGTGTGTGGTGAGCAATTTTGCACTCTTGTAAGTTAGTTGAGATCTATTTTGGAATTATTTTTTTGCCCCTTGGTCTGGTTTCTTGCACTATCGTGGGTCTTGACCATGTTTTCTTAGTACGTGTCGTGTGTTCTTATGCCGAGCCATTTTTGGGTTTTTCCTTTTGGAAGTTCCTTGGGTCTTTCTCGCTATGATCTCCTTTCTTCTCCTGTGTTCTCTACCCTTGGCCCTTGTTTTGGATCCCTTACCACACCCGTCGACCATTACCACCATTTCGTTTAACTAGGCCATTATCCTGCTCTAGTAGGCCTTGTGCCGAGTCCATTGTGCCCTTCCTTGAGCCCGAGCTCACCCTCTCGACTTGCTCATGTGGTGATTTAACCACTCCTCCTTCCGAGGTCATAGAATGAGCTATTTCCACCTTTGACATGCGTTAAATGTATCTTCCACTTTCGAAGGTTTTTAATTAAAGTGGAGTCTTAGTTTTATGAGTGGACTGTAAATAAGTTAGGTGATATTATTGAGTGGGGTGGTATTTAATGTATGTGGTTTAGTTTTAAAAAGGGTGTGGTTTTTAATAGAGAGGTTGGTTGAATTATTGGGGTTGTTTTAATATATGGTGTCGGGTTTGCTTATTAAAGTAAGTTTGGCTTTAGTTTCATAAGGTAAGGTGTTTTTTAATCTAAGGGATTAGTTTATAATTTTAGGATCTATATTACTTTCAAAAGTAGAATTAATTTAATAAATCCCTTTTAGGGACTTATTATTTTAACTTGGCATTTAATTAAAATTTTAAGCTCAGCTTTTTTAATCATTTAGTAGTTAAAATTCTTCTTTTTAAATGTTATTGTATTTTTTTAGCGTCTATTTTTTCACCTTTATTTTTAAATTAGGCTTATTGACATTTTTAAAAGTGCATTTTATAAAGTTATTGGAAGTTTTTTTCGTTAACCATTTGTTGAGTGTGTAACGTCCATCTTAGTAGTGTTATTCCTCTTAGGATCCTCTGTTGTGTGGAAGCCCCTTGGAATCTTTGTTAAGACCTTTCTTCACTTGTGGGTTAGTGAGGGCATCCGCCATAACCTTGCGGCAAGAGATCTTCCTTCCCTTCTTGCTTGCTTTTGTGCTTGTTCACTAGTTTCGTTTCACACGAGTGAGCATATTATGGTATCCACGCATGTGTGATATTTTAATTATTACAAGGTGAGTAACCAACCATCTCGTGTCACATGAAAACTTGGGTGTAATCAACGCACTACTGATAAAGTGTCACATTCAGGGGGTGTTTATTTTGTGTGGTTATGTGCTTTGCATTATTTTCTTTACTCACTTTTATCTTCTATGAATATTAATATTGTTCCTTTACTTACCTCATTTAACTATCACGAATGGAAAGATGACGTATCTCTTTCTTTGAGAAAACATAAAGCGTATCGGATAATTATGGGATTACCGATACTAATTCTCTAGATTTGTATATATAATTTAAGCAATAATTAATTGAAATTAACATGCAAAATGGAAAGTACAGAAAATAGAAACAAAATGTAAATTTAATGGAGTAATTTCTATTTAATATGGAGGGCATTTTATACAATTGCTTGCTCCATTAATCATGGATTCAAGTCTCATCATCTTATCCCCATATCTCTCCTATAATCCCTAGTCATACTCCCATACCCTTATCTATGAGTTATGCATGAAAACTAATTGTGCACACTCATGTATTATTTAAATATTAAATAATATAAGTATTCAAAACATATTTTCACACCGTGAACACTTATTTCCTATCATTCACCCCTTTAGTGTGAACATGGGTGAGTTTTATCTAGTACCTACTCATGTTTTACAATATGATGGTTTTCAAAGAGTACCATCAACTCCAATAGGTTTTCTAGTGGAACCATTAACCACTCTATATGTGATTTTCTAAGAGATTCACAAACTCTCAAATTTATTTTCTAGTGGACCACCAACCACTCCATAACAATGTACACATTTCTCCATCCACATTTTACAAAAGAGAACAAAATATAGGAAAATATGTTCCTAAGTAAGAACAAGAATTATTCATTTGTTCTTATTTACTACCACACATGCTAAAAGTAAACATATGAACATAACTGAAAAAACATGGCCACCAAAATAGTATTGCGGCCTCATCGATGGTGCCTGATGAGAGGTCGCTAAAATGCCTCCTTCCTCCATTGCCTCTAGCCTCCATGGTGATGTTGCTAACTCAACCGAATTTGTCTTTGAGGCTCATTTTACAATTCTATTGGGTGTCGGTTTCAACCGATAATGTACCCCCTCACTATGGACGTCACGTATAAGTGAAAATGCATCTAATTTTTGACAAGTGAGGCAATTTTTTATTTTATTTTATTTTTATAATATACTTTTACAATGACTCACAAATCTACAATGATTCAACACTTTTGTCATAGACTAATGACAATACTATTGACAAGAGACAAAAATTTACCCTAATGACTATTTTATAACAAATTGTAAATGATATATATAACATACTAGACTTAAAAAACATAACAAGACCTTTTAAATAAAAAGTAGCTCATGTTCTCGAAAGACTAAAATACCGCCAATAACTTAAAATTAACAAAAACAACCTAAACAAAATAATTAATAATGAAAGGAACGATAACCAGATCGTGCCAAGCCAAGAACACAAATGCTAATCAAACATCACGATCAATAACATGAAAGTAATTCACCAGAATAACTTTACATAAACCTTTGCAAATAAATGAGCAGCAATATCATATATTATTATGGAACTCAATGTAATACAATGAGAATGGACCTTGCTTAAATAGGCAAGGAATAAAAATCTAAGAACCATTCAAGGTCGTAGATCAAGCCATAAATCAAGAAAATAACTAGTCATCAAATAACTAGTCAAGACCATAGATTTAGGAGAGAACTAGACATCAAGGATCTAGTCAATACCATAGATCAAGGAAAGAGCTATACCTAACAACTAGATAATATCTCCTAATATCTAAATAAGAAAAAAAAATATCCACACACATAAGTGGGTGAGGATAAATATGATAAAGGTAAATAAAGTACCTAGGTGAACATGAGCCAAGGTAAATACCTACTCTAACAACCCCCCTCAAGTGAAGCTACAGGCCAAAATAGAAGTGGCATGTCCACAATATGAGTCCCAAAGAACTAGGCACGATAAGGTACTCATGTATAATAACCTGGAAAAAAAAGAACACCGTAAGGTACCCAAAACCAGTAACAACAAAGTAAAGGGAGTAAAGACCCTCTCTAAGGCATCCCAAGAAGCTCAACTCAAGAAACTTGTACAATGCTAAAGAAGTTTGGTGTGCACTATAGTCTGAATCCACTGCTCGATCACAAAACTCAAAAATAACTAACACTGGGTTTCACCATAATAGCTCCATACAAGGAGACTGTCAATGAAGTGATGTTGAAAGTGCAAAAAAAACACCAAACATAATTTGATCAACTGCTGCAAATAGGTGTGCCACGATCCAAGAACAATAACCAAAGTAACAAGGCAAGGACACAAAATCCAGAGTGTCACGATCCAAGAAAAGTCTAAGGTAACAAGGCAAGGACATGAAACCCAAAGAAGCAGGATCAACACCACACCCTCCCATACTACTAAATGGGTGGAGTGATGCTACAAATCTGTATGAGTTGTCAAAACAACTACTCGAACACTGACAAAATAACACTGGAATGCACTAGAATAGATCCCCCATAAGAGATATTGTCAACATGCCAAAAGTGTCGAAAATACAGATACAAAATCTCTCAACAAATAAGAGAGATACACTACACCTACTAAAGAAAAATGCTCAAAACAAGAAGCATCACAATGCATAAGGTATATAAAGTGGAGCAAGAGGCCTAATGGTGGAGGAGCCACACTGTAGAGTCCTCTCAATGAATGCCTATGTCGCCACCATGAGTGATCAGATATCCACCCCAAATCAACACGGATGGATGAAGAAGATGCATGCTTATGACTTGATGCAAAATGCACAATGGGTCTACATGGAAAAGAGCATCGAGAATGTGTGTCGAGTTGATCATGTTTGACACCTGAAATCTCAAGTTTTTCAAGCTTGAGTGAAGGTTCGAACTCAATTTTTCTCATGATCCTCGAAAGATTCGAGTGAACAAAAAAGAGCTCTCATCGATGTGCGATCCCAATGAAGTATCTCGCTTGAAAACCAATGTCATCATGAGAATTCCACTTAACATGTGGAATAGAGGAAACAATACCCTGTGAATGTCGCAATGAATTTGCTAGTGAGACCATAGAATGGAGCATGCGAGATCTGAATGCAATGGTATGCTTCTCAAAAAGGTCATGCTGTTGGCGAAAGGTATAGGATACATAGCATGTGGCACTGTAATAGGCACATATGTGGAAGAGCATGCAGTAACAAGCTTCATAGGTGTATGAGCATCAAGAGCAGGAATAGACTCAAAGACTGACAGATCAATGTCATTGGGTTTAGGAACAATAGTTGTAAGTGGAATAGGAGCATGAATATGGGTGTCCACAATATGATGGTGATGCTTTAGGTTAGCAAGTTTGTTTTGCAGGAAGTGTATTATTGTATCCTTATCGTGAATGAGTGATTGTAGAAGAGAATTTTACTTCTTGAGTGATCTATTTTCTTCCACAAATTTTATAATATCCTCTTGAAGTCCACATACTTCAGAGAAAAACATATCATTCTCAGAATCCATGATAGGTACAAACTGCAACTCCCAAAATTTAGGACGTCGGGCTCAGCCGAAATTGCATCCACAATTGATTACAACACTCCTCCATATTTGGCACTTTATAATTATAGTGCAAGTCTCAAAATAAATATTTTCAATGGAAAGAGCACAAAAAAACAAACACTTTTGTAAAAAATGGCACTCAAAACTAAGTTATCGATCAAAAGTTACAAGCTTTTTAATATTTTGCTCTCTTATTTATTTTAGTTGCCACTAAAATAAAATAAATTGTTGTTGCCTTCACCACACAAATAAAATTAAAGGGGGCTCAAGTTAAGCACCTACTAGTAGGAATCACCATACCATATGACCAATGGCTAAGAATTTTAATTACTATTTCGACTTGTGTAGACAAGTGACCTTTATTGCCAAAAATAGCAACCTGCGGATTTTCCGAAATAGCAAAAAACGTGCATAGCATCTGTGGACCCCGCCAAAAAAGGAAAGATCGAAAACCTTCCTACACGTAAACCGAGATAGATATGCTACAACAGAAAACTACCCTGTGTAGATCTTGAGAAATCCAATAGAGGTGAAAAATAATCCCATGTTTTCCTTCTTCACCGCACAGATCTTGAGGCACTGGTGTGCTTCCCTGTAACAATGCAAAAAACCCAGAAAAATGACTGCCTCTAGAAATGGTTGAGTTTACAGTCGATCTTAGGGTTTTCCCACCTTTCGGATCTAATGGAAGCCTTCATTTTGCATAAAAATGCATGTAGCAACAAAATATGACCAAATCCTAAATATATGAATATACAATAAATTTATTTACAAAATAAAACTTACTGACCGATATCAATAGCAATCTCCATTCGATACCATGAAAGGAATGATAACCAGATCGTGCCAAGCCAAGAACACATATGCTAATCAAACATCACGATCAATAAGATGAAAGCAATTTACTAGAATAACTTTACATAAACCTTTGCAAACAAATGAGCAACAATATCATATATTATTATGGAACTCAATGCAATACAATGAGAATGGGCCTTGCTTAAATGGGTAAGGAATACAAATCTAAGAACCAATCAAGGTTGTAGATCAATCCATAAATCAAGGAAATAACTAGTCATCAAAGAACTAGTCAAGACCATAGATTTAGGAGAGAACAGGACATCAAGGATCTATTCAATACCATAGATCAAAGAAAGAACTATACCTAACAACTAAATAATATCTCCTAATATCTAAAAAGATATAAGAAACATCCACACACATAAGTGGATGAAGATAAATACAATAAAGGTAAATAAAGTACCTAGGTGAACATGAGCTAAGGTAAATACCTACTCTAACAAATAATACAAAATCTTTATGACACTCTAAATAAGACAAAGTACTAAATCTTGCATTTGAATTTCTTTGAGCAACTCAAGGATGATAGAAATGCATGCATAGAATAATAGAGTTATGGATGATGTGGAAGATCAATAAAATATGAGACATATTTATATACAAACTCCACTCACTCATTTGCACTGATTTAGAAATGAAAAAATGCACACGTTGCATAGATACAAATGGTACCAAATGCAAACCTTTAATGCATATCTGAACATGTATATGTGAAGTTTGAAGAAGTGAAATTTTCTTGGACTCTTGATGATTGATAGATGTGAGATCAAACTGCTCGTGGGTTTATAAATATCTTTGTTGTATTACGCCACATCCAACCACATTTATTTTGTTGTGAGAATATATTGTGATACCATATATCAAAACAATGGTTTTATGTTCAAAACCAATATGTCGTAAAATAATTGAATGAATTGCAGTCTCCAAATTCCATAAATTACTTCGATGTCAAAATAGTTTCCATGATGTCTCCTAAAATAGAACCTGGGTTATTCTAAGTTTTTGAAGTTTCCTATAATACAAATAAACAAACCCAAAACATTTCACAAGATTATGAATTTGGGTTTTTGAGAAAGAATTGATTTACCTTTCTTTTTTAAGATCAAAATCAAGAAAATGACGACGAAAGCCTTAAAAAATATTAGATATGCATCCTAGAGGTTGTGGTTTTTTCCTGCAATGACTCTCATATCTCTTCCTATCCTACTATGATACCACATCATACTAATTCTCTAGATTTGCATATATAATTTAAGCAATAATTATTTTAAATCATCATATGAAATGGAAATCACATAAAATAGAGACAAAATGTAAATTGAATGGAGAAATTTCTATTGAATAGGAAGGCATTTTATACAATTGCTTGCTCCTATAATCATGGATTCAAGTCTCATCACCTTATCCCCATATCTCTCCTCTAATCCCTAGTCATACTCCCACACCCCTATCTATGAGTTGTGCATGACAACTAATTGTGCACACTCATGTATTATTTAAATATTAAATAATACAAATATTCAAACCATATGTTCACACTATGAACACTTATTTCCTAACAATTAAAAAATGAACCTAAAGAAGATGTAGGAAATAAAAGTGGTTTGAAAAATGTGATGAATCCTTTGGTCTTTTGTGTCTTTCTATATCACCAGAACTGCACTTTCATATTAACACAACCAAATCACCCTAAAAGTTTTGAAACTATTCAATACTTTTTCACCAAACTCAAATCTCTTAGATTGCAATTGAAAAATCATGGAATTCACAAGGACTCCCAGCTCATTATTTCCATCCTTATAAAACTTGGTCCAAACTATTCATTTTTCGTCTCTACCTTCCATGATACAAAAAGAGAACTTGGTGCAAGTTGGACTATGCCCTCCTTTGATGATTTTGTTTATGATTTGACTAAATAACATGATAAGTTAATTTAAATGGGTACTCCTATATCCAAAAATCCCATGCTCTCATTGTTGGTCATGAAAAGCTAAGGGTTTCAAAAGAGAAGAATCATAATAACAATTCATGAGAATTAAAAGGGCAAGTCCATCACAAAATCAAACTTTTCCACTTCCTCTTCTAGTTTTAATTCATCTAAAGAACAAATCAAAATATGGTACTGCAGTGGTAGGCATGAAGAAGAAAAATGTTTTAGGAAGAAGATTGACCTCCTCACGAGTCTTCTTGAGAAGAACAACATAGGATTTCCTGATTGTCTCAAGCCATATTCATCATCAACTCAAAAAAAATTTAAGGAAAAAGAGAATGGAAAGGGTAAAGTGAAAGAAAAAGAAAAAGAATAAACTAAGGAGAAAACAAAAGAAAGACCTTTAGTTGCAGTTATGGCACCTACTCCCACATGGGTGATTTATTCAAGTGCATCTCATCATATGGCCTCATTAGACATTGAGTTTGTTTCATTAGAGACATGTGACATGTATTTTATTTGGCTTGGTGACAACACTTCTACACCAATTTTTAGGAGAGGGTTTGTTGAAGTGAATGGTGGAACTTTCAACAATGTGCTTAGTGTTCCTTCACTTTCAACTAATCTCATTTCAGTGTATCAGATCACTCACCTCAGTTAGGGCATGCGAGTTGAGTTCACTCTAGATTCTGTTTATGTTAGAGAGCTTCATAGTGAAAGTATTATTTCTGTTGGTATAGTTGATAATCACACTCAACCTTACTCTTTTTCTCACTTTGTTCATCTAGATTAGTCATCGGATTCACCGGACTTGATGATATTTCCGAGCTCACTTCTGATGATGATGAATTATTTTCAAGCTTGGTTAATTTCCATAGTAATGGGGACCCATCTCCACCATCCACTTGTCATCTACCACATCTTGAGAAGTTATTTCCTGATCTACCTACTTCTAGTCCTCATGCAGGACTTTTAAAGGAGTAGGTACATTGATTTGAGACTCATTAGACATCGAGCACTCTTCTATACAATTACAAGATATTCCACCTTTCTTCTTTGCCACTTGTTTCAAACTCACCATTCCTTCATGGAGTATTTGGAACTTCCACCTCTCATATGGAGCATCATTGCTTGGATACGAACCATACATTCTCACTTCCGGATCTTCTTCTTCACTTGATATAAAGTAATTTTTGACATTTTCTTCATCTTAGGAGGTTGGATAACATTTCTTCATCTCTTCTTTTCTTGTAGAAAGATTGCAGTTTGTACTTGAGTACTTTATTTAGCATTTAGTTTTGAACTCATTTGACGCATCTTTTTAGGTTGATTAGGATTATTTTATCTCTTATAAGTGGATGTTTTTCCCTCGGGTTTTCATCCATTACTTAAGATCCTTATTGTACATGGGTACCTCATCAGGCCTATTTTCGAGGACCCATTTTTCTCCTCCTCTTCTTCTTTTCCAAAGATATTTTTTTGTACATGAGAACCTTATCGGGCTTAGTATCCAAGGGCCCCATTGACACATATTTATTAGTTATTTAGGGAGTTATCCTTCATTTATGACTTACCATGACCTTTACCCTAGCTTCGGTGAAGGGAGGTGTTGGTGTATATGACTTGTCTCATCGACACTTGTGTGTCTTGTCCACTTCTTGTGGTTAGTCATCTCACTTAGTGAGAATATGTCAATAGTGTTTATTTAGGGTTGTATACACATGTCATCTATAAGAGTTACATAATTCTCTTATATGTACCTCTCATTTTTTATCTATGAACATTCCGGAAACACCGGTTTCTTTCTCGTACTTGATTCTCATTTTGTGATTTGATCTCTTGCTTACTACATGGAGCATTCACAAAACCATTGGAAGTGTGAACTAGTTCGATGCACACATGTGGTTACGATTGATCCTCGTAGAACAATATGATACTCCCCTCTCTACATCGGGTCATTTCATATTCCTAGGGTCAAACTTATTATAATATTTCACCACTAGAAGGATATATAAATAAGTCAATGTTACTTTACAACTCATATGACACTCTTACAAGATACTATAACAAATATCATTCCAAAATCCCTAAAGGGTCACCTAAATATTCCAAAATAAGCTACACATCAATTAAATAAGTCCCTACTATATGTATGAAGC
The DNA here is from genome assembly GCA_018340775.1 of Taxus wallichiana var. yunnanensis. NCBI lineage: Eukaryota > Viridiplantae > Streptophyta > Pinopsida > Cupressales > Taxaceae > Taxus > Taxus wallichiana. The sequence goes on along the minus strand of CM031235.1, from coordinate 154,598,467 downwards.
AATCAAATAGGTTAGAAAGTTTATCTTCCTCCATTTCCAAGTATCAAAGGTCATATAACCATGTATTAGTAAGAGTAGAGTAACTCAAAAAATTATTCAAGGTTTTAAAGTAAAAAAGGATTAGATCATGTAGCTAAGGAACACCACATCACATTGCTACTAGGTTAGGTACATTATATACTACATAGTTATCCCATTATCTTTGTGTCAAGAGACACAAGGGTGCCCCTAGGGGGTTAGCTGGTTATTCACACTTACAAAAAACCTAGGAGAAATAAATGAGGCTTGATCTTATAAGAGGGAATGTAATACAAAAATTAGATTGGCTTAGAATGCAGGATCGCCACACACATATGTTTTCTCCTTTTAGTTTTATAATGCTATGAGGAAGGGTTCTAGAGGATTTTAGGTTTTCCACTTTGTTAAAGGTGATTACATGTCTTCTCAAAGATGTGTGAGTAGGAGGGAAATACAATAAAGGTTGTTTACATGAAATTAAAACACATAAGAAGTTTAAGACCAAAATTATTTAAGGGTCTAATACTATATAGATCTAGGACATCACTATACAATTCTAATTAGGCCCATACAATAGTTGTAGGGGCTTGACCCTACTTAAATTCTAGTTCCAAAACTTTCATCAAAGCATTTCTAGTCTCGATCTACCGACTTCACTTTTATGTACATCTATATCTTCTCTCTTTTTATATTTAAACCAAATTATTCTTCTCCTCTTATGCATTTGAGTTCTTGCTTATTTTTTTTATCAATTGTTGCAAGTGTTAATATATTATTCTGGTTGTGAATGGTTACTGTTGGAATTTAATAAACCATTATAGTCCCCTTTACAAACCTTACATCATTATTATTATTATGTATTGTGTTAACACAAAAATTTATTTAGGGCGTGTTGGGTTTTAAAATGGTGCTTTAATCAAAACCACAATCGAGGGGACAACAGTCTCTCCTCTTTATGGGAGAGGTTCTGTTATTGAAAGCGAGAAACAAAGATTATATACAAATGTACACTTTCATCTTAAGGTTGGACCTCTGACATCTTGAAATGATTTTATACCAAAAGATTATCAATACAAATGAATAGAAGAACTGAAGAAAGGAAAGAGTAGAATATAACAACACTTTCAGGAAATATAGATAGCAGAGTATAACCCTATACGTATTGAGAAAGAGTGATACAGAATAGAATCATTCACATTCACAACATAAGATATCATTCCATAGACACAAAGTTCCAGAAATCATATCAATAAGAACACAAAGTTTCTTATCACAGAAGATAAATGATCCACGAATTTCAGATGAGCAAGAAGGGACAATGGAGGAAGATAGAGAAAAGGGGAAAATCCTTTTGTATTGATTTACTTTTGACTATAATTACACTTCAAAAGTATCAGATTCCAACCTTTTGCAATGATCCAAGATATTACATTTTATTTTCGTGCAAATGTGCAACAGGGAAATTGACAATTTCTAAGCACGACAACGATACCCCAGTGTTAATTTTTTCAAGTTCCATCATTCCAAGACACCTCGGGTCAAATCCATCATTTTGATCACCCCTATTTTATGTCAAATTTTTCCTCTAGGTGATTTAGTAAAGTGAACTCATTCCACCTAGGTGATTTTAGGAAGTTCTAAAAAGACACTATCTTCTGGCAGTATAGGGAAGGGCTATCGTTAGCCTTCCTAGGACTGGATTCAACCCCTTGGAGTGGAACAGAAGGGAAAAATTCAACATGGAGGTGAATGGAATACCTTAGAACATAATTGAAATTATTTTTGAAGGTTTGGGAATTTTTGCAAGACTTGGAGTAGTCTGAGTAAAAAATAGGGTTCACAAGCCTAGGCGGTACACAGGCCTAAAACAAGCTGTTAGGCTTCAGAAGAAGATTCCGGGAGCTCCGGATGGAGTTAGGAGAAAAAAAAATATATCTAGAAATAGGATTACAATACCTAAATTATGGTGAAATAATATTTTTCACAACACTTTGGTGCATTAGGTCTGCAGGCAGTTTTTCTCAAGCACAGGTGGAGTACAAAATCAAAATCTGATTTTTCAGGGATAAAATGGAATAATAAAGACATGAAATCCCCACCATTAGATTCATAAGGAAATTTCAAGTCAATATCATATAAAATTTTCCCAAAAAAGTCCATCGGGAGCTCAAGTTATCACTGTTACAAGTTCAGGACTTAGCCAAATTTTTGGGAGGACACGTGTCAGCACCAGGAGCCTAGTGGAAATTTGTGTAGCTCACGTCCCCCAAGATCAGGGACACCAAGGTTGGAAAAGTGAACCCAGCCCCTTGAATCTCTCTCATCCCTCATATGACCTCTTGGACCCTCATGTGACCTCTAAACTTGTGATTCGGTCCCTGGGTTCTTTTTGAAACATTCATCCCCCTGCCGTTGGATCGGGCACCACGTGTCAGCTCCAGGAGAACCATGGAAACTGATTTCCCTTATTAACCTGAGATGGGGACATAATACCTTAAAAAAATCACCCATACCCCATAGGGAGTCTTATAGACACTCACGTAACCACAGTTCATCCCCAGGTGCTTATTTGGAGCGTGCATTCCCTGCCGTCGAGATCGGGCACCACATGTCATGCTATTGACCACCGTGGAATTTTATGTCCCTTATGCACCTGAGGTGGGGGACATCAGACCTTGAAAAATTCACCAAACCCCCATAGGGAATCATTTTGACACCCATGTGACCTCCTTTCAGTTCCCAGTGCTTTAAATCAGCTTTTTCCTCCTTCATTCCCTGCCATTGGATCTAGTGCCACGTGTTGCCATCTTGCTCACTGTGGAAATTGATATCCCTCACATCCCTAAGGTGAGGGACATAAAGCATGGAAAAATTCACCCAATACCTACCTATGCATATATTTTGAAATTTTTCCAAGTGTCGATTTTTTTGCTTCTAACTTCTAACAGTTGTATGTGCACTTCATTCCTCCATACTTCCTCTGCAACTTTCTTCCATCACTCCACCATTGCAAGAACTCAAACCAGACCTGCTAAAAATTCACTCCCCTCCCACTCCATGAAATCATGCAGGTCTTAGAAGGAATCCTCATCAAACACAGAAGGAGAAGCATGGAGCACAGAAGGAGAAAACGAAGAAAACTCCATAGCCATGAAATGAGAAGTTGAAGAAATCTCCCAAACAGATGCATGAAACAAAAAGATATATTTTTTTGCTCATTCCTCTACCAAGGCCATCAAGAATACACCTTAAAACTCCCCCATGTGTGACAGAGCATCCACAATGAAGAAATCTCCTTTCCGGCTCAACGAAGAAAGAAGTGGGATTTCCGTCAAACCGGTTACTAGATCGAAGTAAGATTACACGTGAAGCACCAAAAGAAAAAAACCACATCAAAAATACAATTTTCTTCACAAACGGAGGAGAAAACCAGACCTGCAATTTTGAGGTCCATTAATGGTTGTCGTACCCAGAAGCACTGTCAGGTCTGAAAATTAAAACTTTAAAATCTCCTGGACTATTAAGCGGGTCACCTGAAATTTCAGAGGGAGAATATTAGACAAAAACCCATATCAAAAAACTTTGTTCCATGTCAATCTGACTCCCAAAGGAAAACTTTCTAAAAATAACAGGTCTACTACATAGGAACTGATATTTTGGGAAAATCGTTGATAGAAGAACCTGTGAAGAAGATGAAGACATTTGAGGTGCACACAAATTTGAGAATCCACCATAACGAACATTTTTGGCACTTAGTAAAAATAGTAAGTTTGCCCTCGAGCACTTGCTAAAAATAGAAAGTTGATCAGAAGGAATGAGGAATGTAAGGATAAAAAGGAAAAGGCCGAGTCATGTAGCATCCATTGAAGATCGGGGACTTGATTTCTCATACTTACTAAAAATAGTAAGTTGATTTTTATAAGGGAGATATGAAGCCAAATTGGATGGGTCAGAATCCTTCTCAGGATTATGAAGTGGAGAACAGTCAAAGAATGGAGCCAAGTCCACTGTAGCAACTCATCCTTCGGCATAATTCTTCTTCTTCTTCTATCTCTCTCTCTTCGCTCCTCATACGACACTCTCTCTCTTCAATGTTATATTTTTGTGTTGAGGGTTGTACTTTTTAATATGACTTAAATGACTTTAGAAATATAATGTAAATTAAGTTGCCTTACTATTATAAAAGGGACTTAAATATTTAAAGTGGAATATGAACAGTCTTAAGTCATATTAAGGTATTCGAAAGGTCATGAGGAAGATGATAAGTCACCTCTCATTCTATAAATTGTAACGCCATTCCCATTTCAAAGGGTTGGTGATTGATCTTGTAAACTCAAGAGTATATTGTACCTTGAGAGAACAAAGGAGATAGCCAAATTATTCCATTCCCCTCATTCTCAAATTTCCTCTATTTCTCCATTATGTACAACTTTGGTTTGAGCAATCAATACAAGAAGGAGTTTCCAACTTTCTTTGACTAAGGGGTTTCTTGATACTTTGTGATCAATAAATTCTATTTGGTCTTATTGTTATTTACAGAGTTGTTTCTTCTCATGAATGCATGTGTTGAAGTTTCTAACTAGTGTGTGTGCAAGAATCTGATTATCTACCTACAGCATTAGTTCCCCTACCTCTTTTCTCACTCCCTTTCCCACTTTCAGACAAATTCCTCTCTTGCAGGTATCTACAAGCTTTGTCATAGGTTCAGTGGAGTGTCCCTATTGGATCCTCGGTTGAAAGGCCACCACATAAATCCACCTTTTCACGTGCATGCATATACAATAGCTACACCGGTTAAGTAGAGGGACTTAGATTCCCAAAGCGTTGGCAAGAAATCCACAAGTTTGTCCACCCGAAAATTTTTCTCGCCAACACATTTATAAATGAAGTGAAAAGAGAATAAGAAGAGAAGGAAATAAATTTGATTTGGAATCCCAACCACCAACCATCAATGCCCCTGCAAATCTACCTACAATTTGGTTTCGCATGTCTTTTGCGTCAAGAAGGAAGGATGAGAGATCAGATCAAATTTGATCTAGTTGAAGCAATCCGATCACATATTAATGGCACAAAAATGTTTTCCATGTTTTCACCCAAATCAAGATATCCAGCCAGTTCTCCATGTCTATTTGGCATGTTGGAGAAGGAAGTATGGAAGATCAGATCAGATCTGGGTAGTTGAAGCAATTGGATCCTGTATTAATGGCTTGAAAGACATTTTCTAGATTTCTAACCATCAAATCCTACTAAAAACAATATTTTATGCTTCCATGGCATAGAGGAGACCAAGACCTTTCCAACAGTATAAAATTTGTCAAATTTTGAGCACTGGAGTAAAATTTATGCTCATTTGAATATTTGAATCGAATCCGTACAAAAATGGCAAAAATGCAAAATGGATCCACGGGCCCGAAATTGAAATTGCGCCTTTAGCGCAAAAGATGAAAAAGTGCAAAAGTTCCCTGTAGCCCCACAAGCCCACAACTTCACATTTTACATTTGGGTCTGACACATGGCATTACCTGAGTGGTAACGGAGTCACGACTCACTTTATAATTTTACTTCTTTTAGAAACGAGGCTCAAAATCTCAAAGTTCTCTGCCGACCCACCTCTCCGCTTTGAATTTTGATGTGGGCTCAACATTTGACTTTTCCCTCTTGGAAACAAGGCTCAAAATCTCAAAAGGCTCTGACGATCTGCCTCTCCACTTTGACTTTTCATGCGGGCTCGATATTTGACTTTTTCCCTTGGCATGAGCGGGCCGCGGTTCACTTTATCACTTTACGCCTTTTATGGAAACAAGGCTCAAAATCTCAAATTTCTCCACCAGCCCACTTGCCCTCTTTAACACGGGCTTAACATTTGAATTTTTCCCTTCATTTGGGTGGGGCCATATGTCTAACCCGGGACACGTGGAGGCTTCCTACTCATTTGGAGACTCAGTTTGGATCTACCTCTTAAAAGAGTGCTGAAGAGACATGTGGCTTCTTTCACTGCCTCACCTTGTTTCTTTATGTTTTGGCTAAGTCCCTTTTGTTTAGCGAGGCCATATATCTGACCTTGGACACATGGAGGCTTAATGCACATTTGGGACTGCCTCCAGATTTTACCTTTGAAGTTATGTCGAGCTGACACGTGGAGGCTTCCACAAACCCTTCCATACTTAGTTGATTCAACGGCTGGCTCTGTTCCCTTTTCAGGTCTGGGACATGTGGAAATCTGGCACTCATTCAAGGGACCACCTTTGGCTTCGACCCTTGAAGGTGCGTCATTGAGAAACGTGGTTTTTTCCACTGGCCTTAGACCTTTCAATGGCCGATTTAAATTTTGAGGCTCTAAAGACATGGAGGGATGACACTCATTTAGGGTCTGTCCCTTGGGTCTCACTTATGAATTTACACCGATAAGGCACATGGTGAGTTTGTGCTCACTTGGGATCCTACTTTGAGCTTGGCCTTTAGAGGTGCGCCGTTAGGATGCGTGGAGGCTTTCGCCGACTCTTCATGCTTATCTGATTTTTGACTAGCTTTATCTTTTCGGACTCTAGACACGTGGAGGGCCTGCACACGTTTGGGGTCTCTGCCTTTGTGTGCCATACCAAAAGTGTGCCACAGAGACATGTGGCACCTTCTGCGGTCCTTCTATACTTAGCCGATTTGGGCCTCGATTGAACACTGCCTTTCTTCATACAAAACCAAATTTCCAAAAGTGACCCGATGACCCGCCTTCCCACATCCAATCAGAGATGTCCACATACTCATGGATGATGCAGCCAAAAATTGACAGAAAAATACGCATGTCATTCACGACTGTAGAAAAATACAGAGAGGGGAAGCTCCACCATTTATGCCCGAAAAACAAATTGCTCCTCGTGGAAAGAAGAATTGTAAACAATACCAAGCTCGATGTGATCCATGGCCATAGAAAAGGATTTGACAATTTCATTCGAATGGAGGAAACAATTTTTTTATCTCTCCAAACTTCTCACTCTATTCAAACATCTCTCAAAGGCACCAACTCAAAATTTTTGAAACTTGACTTGAAAAATGAGGGGAATTTTGAGGGTGACAACAGGGCATAAACATTTGGTGAACCTAACTCACAATTGAATCTCACACCTTCTTCCAAACCCTAGTTTCCCTAGGGTTTCATCTCCACATTGTATATTCATATCCAAACCTTATTTTCATCTATCACATATCCTAGATTTGGTTTTCACTAATTTCCTTAAGAGTCTCATGGTCGGTCCTTCTATTTGGATATCTTTCTAGGGCTTCCTAATTACCAAATCATCTTTAATCACATATCTCAACCATAAAGACTTATTTTCAAATTCCTCCTAGATTTTTATTTATTTTTATATATTAAATGAAAATATTTTATTTTTGGGAATGAAAAATTAATATTTTTAGTAATAGGGCGGGATAAATAATATACACTTTTGTGCAAATTCCATGGAGGTTTTTATTCCACATATTCATGTTGTAAAATATCTATTCGTATTTTGGTCAATTCACTTATTAGTTTCATAAGTAGCCATTTTACTAAAATGATGATTGTCACCTTTTGCTAAATATCACTTTTGGGTTATATCTTTTATCGTGCATCTTGCTTTTCAACCTCCTATTTCTTAGTGAGTGTATACTATTTATTCTAGGGTAATTATCCTTTGCATAATCAAGGATTGTTTTAATAAAATTACCATTTCATTCCTTTAGTTTATTCAAGTTCATAATGTCGTAATACATTATCCATGAAGTATTTCTCGAAGCAAAAATACCTCTTGCTACACCCCTTGATGTCATAGCTTCCATTCTCGGTGACTCGAATTTATTTGATGAAAACATAAACTTATCTTTCATTATTATTAGCATTTATTCCAAGGTGTGCACCATGTCTTTTCTTGAGTACATTTGGCTTAATCTTGCATGTAATAATAACATTCATGAAGTATTTCAAAACACATGGATCCATCCTAATATATACATTGCATATGTGGCCTCTATTATCCATATGATTTAACAAATATTGGAGATATGATAAACCCTAATTGCAGAGTCGAACATAATGATATAACAATAAAGTACAAATATAACCTAAGTAATAAGCTAGAAAAATATGAAACCCTAGGTGCAAGAGAAGTGATAAAGTACTTAACTAATTTCGTAATTAATCTGGATTTGTGATGAACTGAAAAATTGATAAATAGGAGGAAACTTTCATTACGTGCCGAGAAAGTTGTGTGAATTTTAGATCTTCCCTAATTAGGTCATGGGCACCTAGGCACCAATGTTGCTCCTAGGTGCTCGTGAATGCGAAATTGGTCAAAATCTAAATTTTTCTGAGTGTCACAAGATGTCCGCTAAATTTCACTATTAGTCACATGTAGGTCGTTGGTTGATCGTTGAGTTTTTCTTAAACTTGCACGAGAGAAAGAGAACCTGTACAACCCCAAAACACATCAAATCCCAAAAATAGAAGATGCAAATGGGGAGTTGAATTAACCCTTACTATCACCCGAATGAGTGAACTTACGATCTAGGCATTGCACTAAATTTTAGACTCCATGTAGTTCTATGTGTGTGAGCATCTAATTGTGTGGGTCTTGTGCAAGATGCATTGAATAGAAAGCTATTTATAGATGTAGAAATGTAAGTAGATGTGTGCATGGAAAAATGAACTTCCCCTCCTATGAAGTGTATGCAGAAGAATGCAGTCCCTTGTCCCTTGAATGAAGCTAGATGGATGCTTTGATGCTCTTAAAATGCCTTTAGATGCAACCTTAGGTAATAGTAATAGATGTTTAGAGTTTGGTCCTTTATTATGGTCACATAGCTTTGTATTTATATGATTCCCTTATGTGTGTGTGTGTATTTTTCTTAAGCTAAGTTAGATGAATGAGAACTACCACCTAAATAGTTCTATAACAAAGCTAAGTCAAAATCTAAGCACCATCAAGATAAGAGCTAAACAAGATCAATACTAAGCATAATGCATTAACTTTGAACTAAGATCAAACTAGCATGCTAAAGTATTCAAAACCTCTACTCTCTAGATTACCAACAAAAGCAAATGGACCTATGTAGATTCCATGGCAATCAAATTGATTGTTTTGATCTTCAAGAACTTAGGAATGGGAGCTCATCAAAGCATGGCTATAAGACCACTTTGATTATTCCCATATGACCCAAGCACTTGGCTAGAAAATGCAAGAAATGAGGCTTAGCTCTTCAAATGGTGAATTTCTCAAGAATAACAAAAGGCTTATAGTGTATTTGCTATATGCTTTGCTTTTGTCTTCTCAAGGAATTAGGTGTAAGTGTAAAGGTAGGAGGAGGGCTCTTTATATAGCCCAATGGATAAAGCAATCTCTACATCCCTTTGCATGTGGGATAATAGAGATGTTGAGTTAGTTGTGGATAAGGGGGGTTTAGATAGGGTTGAGTTAACTTTAGGAGAGTTTAGTTTTTCCTTTAGTGACTCATGTGGATAAAGGGGGTTTATTAATTGATCAAGATGATTAATTAATAGATGTGCAAGCTTATAAAAGCTTTTAGAGGAATATTAACATGATTTAGACTATAGAAGGGGATTAAATCAATTAAATATTGATTTATTGGTTTAATGAAAGGGGAAGCTAATTAATTAATAATAATTAATTAGTCTAGATAGAAGGAAGGATTAATTAACGAAAGGTTGTTAATTAGGGTATTCGTTGGATAGGCGACTTAATTAATTAGTGTAGTGTAATTAATTAACGACAATAGAAGAGAAGGTGAGAACTTTTGACGATATGTCACCAATTTGTGGGAAAGGAGATAATTAGCACAATTTAAGTATTTAAATTGCTTAGGGGTAATTATAGGTGTCTACACCTTGGTTAAATTTTTAATTAACCACTAAAAGGCATACCACCAAGAAAACAATATGACCAATGGCTAAAAGATGCCAAAAAGAGGTGAGCAAGATACAAAGAGGGTGGGGGCACCTAGATGGGATGAGGGTACAGGCGCCGACATCCTAGCTAGGCATTGGTGTCCAGGACTAAGAAAAGCTAAAGTATCAAAATTCATACTAGGAAATAGGGTATGTAAGGCTAATAAGGAAACTATAAAGAAGGAAAAGAGGCCAAAGATAATGGTCAATAAGTAATTTTCTCACTTAGGAATCGTATGAATAGTGGTATGTGATCGGGACCTAGTAATGTACCAAATTACGTGACTTAGTGTCTACATTTACCCCACTTTATGTTATTGAGTGAATTCTCAATAACATAAAGTAGATAAGATATACGTGCACTGATAACCATGTAGAACGATGGAAAAAATGTGCCTAGGAGAAAAGAAAAAGCATGAAGTGAATAATATGAAGTATAGAAGCTAGGGAAGAGGAGGTGGAAGTGGCCCTTGGGGTGAAAGTGTATGTTTATATATCATGTTGTACCTATTTTTGATGTCATTTGATGCTTGGTTATGTGAATACTACTTCCCATAAGGATGGACATGCAATATAGAAGATCAAAAGAGTAGTCAAAGCTGTGTATATGAAAAATTTGATCCAAACATGTACAAAGTGTGTAAAAATTATGTAAAATGAAAAAAGGAACATGTGCAAATTTGGTGTGATGAGTGAAAAGGATAGAAAGAGTCTTGAAAATGATGAAGAATAACGAGTTTTTTGGGAGATCACATGCCGAGTGCAAGTTTTTGGGTGATCTCAAGCCATGACAAAAGAAGTGTAGGGAGAACATCTAGTGTTATTCTCCATCCTTTGAATTCTTCTGAAAATTTATACATCTTTGCATATGGTGTGATCCTACTTTATTCAAGTTTGATCCAACACAAACTAGAAAAAGGAGATAACATGCATGTTAATTATTGGAAGACTATTTATGTTCTATAAATTTTTTTGTGTAAATCTGTTACAATAAAAGAAAATCACTGTGAATTACCCCTGGTCATAGGTGCCTAGAAAGGGTCAGAAGTGCCTAAGAACTCATGTCTATATGTGAGCATTGGCATATGTGTTGTGTTGAGGACCCAAGTGAGATTCTGAGCCTTTTCTGTAATCGAAGGCTGTGTTGTTCCAATATTGTACATGCATAAACTATAAATGTGAATTGCTAAATGGGGTGACTAATTCACCTTATGTATACCCCCTCATTTGGGGTGCATGTGATGTCACTATAAGGATACAACCCAAATGAGAGGTCTAGATAGTGATCTAAAATTGATGCCCTGTAGGGGAGGAAATGTGCTCGGTAAAAACAAAGGAACATGCAAACAAAGTGGTTGGAAACATGTGTTAGTAAAAATAAGACAAATACACATATAAAAGACAATATGTAAGCTAGCAAGAAAGAAGACAATGTAGACCGTGAAAAGCGGGTTTCAAACATGGGACATCACTCACAATGTTGTAAGACAATCAGGGGTTAAAGGGGAAAAAATATAGTGTGCACACAAGACAAACAGAATATCCTACAAACAATGGAAAACAATGATAAACAGGGACAAACAAAGAGTAATAGACAACCATGGTGGAAAATAGTTCCTACAAGACAAATGTTGTACAGACTGAAGCACCCATTGGTATGTTAGAAAGAAAAAAATTATGTCAAAGCATGTGTGATCTGATATAAAGTAGTGTTCTAGTAAGAATAGGAAGTAGTATATGATGAAACAATAACACTTGTGATGTGTACTAAAATATATGCCCCCAAGAGCATGCAATGGGGTGGTAAGAGGTACAGTGTTAAATATATGTGTTGTGTGTAATGACATTTGTAAAGTGTGCATTCACAACTAGAAGGAAAGTGAACACATGTGTATATAGAAAAGATATGACTTATGAAATATCTTCCTAACATAGTAAGAAAAGTGTAACATGTGAGTATAAGTAAGAAAGAACAATGTACAACCAAGATATGCAAAGTATACCATGAGTGAGTGGTATAGAATGGAATGTAAGATGAATGTTATAGGAGCAATGTGCCCCACAAGAGAATGTGAATGAGTATGCATGAGATGAGGTTCATTTATAAATTCCCCCTCGGTAGTCAAGAATGAATTGTAAAACAAGTGTGTTTTATCGGTAAATGGTGTGAATCATGTGCTAGAAAGATATGACTGAAAAACATAGAGTGTAGAGAGTGAGTGAGTGTGTTGAGGCTTATTTTATATTGAGACCCTCAACATTCGAGTATGAACTTTGGAACTAGAGTGCATCATAGGGAAGTGTGTTGTGATGAATGTTTGCTAAAAAAATGCATCGTAAATGTGTCGAGTGTGAAATGTGTTATGTTATAATGTGAGGTTCATGAATGTAGTATGCCCTTAATAGTAAAGTATGAACCGTATCACAACAGTGCATCCTCGGGTAATGGTGTGATCGTTATGTGTGTGGTATTATTTAAGATGCATAATGTTAAGTGGGTTTTCAAGTGGCTTACCGAGGAGAGTGGCAAGGCAATAATTGCCACCCCAATATTCTTAGTTTAAAATTTCCTTTGAAAGGAGCTTCAACATTCATGTTTTTCTGATTCTCTTTTAACACAAGGTCACCCGCATTGAACTCATGAGGATGAGTTTTATAGTTGTATGATTGAGTGATGTGAGATTAATATAATTGAAGATGTTAAAGGGCTTAGACCCGGTGGGTGTCAAGAATTTCAAGCTCATGTAAGCATTTTTCGTTATATTTATTATCTTTTTGTATGGCTTTAAGTGAGACTCGTAGTGATGGGATTAAGATTTCTAGTGGAATAATGGCCTTATTACCCTATACTAGAGGGAATGATGTAGCATTAGTTGGCATACGAAACTAGTGTGGTAGGCCCAAAGAGCGTATGGGAGTTGATTGTTCCATTTGTCACCGTTAGTGTCCACTATTTTGCATAAGATTTTAACAATGGTGTTATTGGTGGATTTTGCTTGGCCATTACCCTATGGGTAATAACGGTGGAGAATGACTGTTTGATCTTGAATTTTGCACAAAGCCTTTTAACATCCTTATTCTTGAAAGAAGATCCATTATCAATGATAATAGCGGAGGGGATGCCAAAACACGAGAATGATGTGAGTAGTGATGAAACAACATGAATATCAAGACCGGTGATAGATTGTAGTGGTGTTGCTTTAAACCATTTAGTAAAATAATCATTGTAGTAATAATATACTTGTGGCCATCATATGATTAAGGATTTATTATGTGAATAAGGTTGAAACCCCATAAAGAGAAGATCCATGATGGGGACATTGGATGAAGGTCATATGTGGGTGCACGGTGGAGGTTGTCATGGTTATATTGAATAGTATCCTCATTGAGAAGAGTTGAGAAATCCTTGATGTAGGGGTCATTAGGAATAGGATCAAGAGGATCAAAACTTTTAGTAAGTGTATTAGAATCTCCAAAGTAGGATGTAGCAGTAATAAGTGATGGAGAACACTTCTTATGATGAAAATAAGGGAGGTGATCATAAACTCCCATGTATTCCAGAAGAGAGTCATCAGTAGAAAAAGTGTCTAAATTAGCCCAAGCAGCAGAAGTAGAATCACTGATGAGATCCGGATATATAAAAGGAAGAAAAGAAGTATGAAGAATAGTTTAATCCTATGAAGAAGGTATAGAAGGAATATGGTATCCCAAGCAAAACTTGTTAGATTGAGTGGGGAGAGCCCACGGTTCTATGACTCCTTGCCCATGCGAGCCTAGGACATTATAGGAGAAACCATAATGGAGAATATATTTGGAAAAATATTGACTAGGAGTAGAAGAGCCATAAATTTTCGTGGAATGCTTAATAAAATTAATATGTGTGAAAGGTGATGTATATATTGGAACGTCATAGACAAATCCTTGATAAAGGAACTTAAGTTGCATATGAAGAGTGGAAAGAACTACATGCATGTGATCTATCCAAGGCCGCCTAAGAAGAATATTATAATTAAGATTGTTGGGCATTATGTGGCATGGAATGGGTAGTATACATGGATTGATGGTAAGAGGGAGGACAATAGTACCTAATAGACACTTAGGGATATTGTCAAATCCATGAGTAGAGATAGATGAAGGAGCCAAAGAGGCCTCAGAAAGACCCAATTGGTGGAGGAAAGAAATATTACAAATATTGAGTCTTGAGCCATTACCAATTAAGGCACGCTTAAACCCGACATTATTGATACAAACCTGAATATATAGGGGGTCATGCTCTAACATGGCTTGAGAAGGAAACTCATATGATGTGAAAGTAATGTGATCTTTGTTGAGAGATAGAGTGGATGTAAACTTATGATACACATACTCAAGCAAGGTATGAGGATGAATATAAGTGTTAGATAGATAAGACCTGAGTTTATTGATACAATCAGGATGATCCTATAAAAAGGCATGGATGGAAACATCCATGATGATAATCTCTAAAGAAAAAATGAAATAAGTGAAGAAATGAAGACCCAAAAGTGTTCGAATGAGACTGGTTCACCAAATGATTTAAGAAATATTGGAAATATTCTAAACCCTAATTGCAAAGTCACAACACAATGATATAACAATAAAGTATATATCTGACCTAAGTAATAAACTAGAAAAATATGAAATCCTAGGTGCAGGAGAAGGGATAAAGTACTTAGCTGATTTTGTAATTAATCCTAGACTATGTGGAACCAGAAAATTGATAAATAGGAGGAGGAAATTGTCTTTACCGTGCCTAGAAAATTTTCAGAATCGTCGGATATTCTTGGAATGGGTCAGGGGTGCCTAGGCGCGTGATACTTCTCCTGGGTTCATATGACTATGAAACTAGTCGAATCTAAATTTTACATGTCACAATATGTCTGCTAAATGTTTTTATTAGTTGCTTATAGGTCGTTGGTTGATTTCTCGAGTTTGGATGAAACCCGCAAAGATAAATAACACCTTTAAAACCTCAAAACACATCAAATCCCAAAAAGAAAAATATACAAATGAGGAGTTACACCGACCTCGATGGTCACTGATTGAATGAAATTATGATCTGGTCACTCACTACATTTTATACTCTATGTATTTTTACACACATGTGTGTAGAATCGTGTCCTAGGTGGCTCTTGTGCAAGATGCATTGAATAATGAGAAGTAGCTAGATGTAGCAATGTAAGTATATGTGTGCATGAAAAAATTAACTTCCACTCCTATGAAGTGTATGCGGAAAAATTCAATCCCTTGTCCCTTGAATGAAGCTAGATGGATGCTTTGATGCTCTTGAAATGCTTGTGGATGCAACCTTAGGTGATAGTAATATATTCTTAGATCTAAGTCCTTTATTATGGTCACATAGCTTTGTATTCATATGAGTACCTTGTTTGAATTTCGTAATTAACCACTAAAAAGGCTGACCACCAAGAAAACAAGATGCCTAATGACTAGAAGAGGCCCAAAAGAGGTGAGAAAGATACAAAGATGTCGGGGCACCCAGAGGAGACAAGGGCACTAGGGTTTCGCGTATAGGTTGGGCGCGGTGTCTAGACTCGATTATTTGAGGTATTAAAAGTCATATTAGGAAATAGGGTATGTAAGGCCAATAAAGAAACCAAAAAGGAGGAAAAGAAGCCAAATACATTGGTCAATTAGTGATTTTCTTTCTTAGGAATCATATGAATAGTGGTATGTGATCGTAACCTAGAAATGTACCCAAGTGCGTGAATTAGTGTCTACACCATACAATTTTTTGTTCTTCACTTCATCTACATTCTATTGATGATTGCAATCATGATGATGTTTCTAACAATAATTATAATGATGTTACACATGATGATACTTATTTAGCTTGTGTTTAAATACACAAAAATAATGATACACCTAAAAATCTTGTTGTTATACATAATGTTACATTACAATTTGAACTTCATCATGCTATATCTATTTTTTATACTTCCCTTCTACATAATAATGAGGAAACTAATTACACTAAGCATCTTTCTCCTATTATTGTAAACCATACTACTAATTTTTCTCATGGTTCACCTTTTTATCGTACCTTTTCTATATAAAAATTACATGCTCATATTGATGATGTTTCTCTCTATCCTCTAAGTGGTACTATACCCTTAGTTCATAATGTTATAATTTCACTTATACCTAGTGTCTAATTTCCTATGGATATACACACTTTAAATACATCTATGATGCCTATATCTTTGGGGGAAACCTATATCCCTATTCAAAATATTATAATGGATTTTAAACATATTGTTATGCACATGCTTAATTTCTCATCTAAGGATATAAGAGATTCTACAATTGTTTCTTCAAATATTACTTATAATACAAATGTTACACGTGTATTTGTTAGTTATATCTTGTATGCATGATACAACTCATGTTAATTTTACAAATGTTACTTTTTTCACACTTTTTTATGTTTCTATTTTTCCCAATGATTCTATACACCTATTTTAGTTGTGGATGGCCTTGTGTATCTTCCTCTTCTTGATTTTGATACAAGAAACCATAATGGCACGAGTGTCTTACGTATTTATTACATCTTCGATTCATGTATTACTATTTATTTCTCTCCTACTTGTTTTTATTACCTTTTTCATTATTGAAATTGGTGTTATTGTTCTTTCCATACCAAATACAATGATTTAGATACTCCTCTTGTTAATAAAATTATAATTTTCCATATATAGCTAAGCCTTTTATCTCTATAAGGTTCTCCCCTCATATTCTTATTGACATATCATCCAAGTCACATACAATTCCTTATAGGAAACATTATCCTAGGTATTTTATGAGCCACCCTTCACGAATAATACTCATCATGGGTCTTCCTACCCTATATCTTCCATGGTCCATACCATGGGTGCTACACATATTATACATGAGCATCCTTCATCTCCACTAACACTTGTGGGACATATGCCTCATTCACCCTATGAGTTTGTGGACCCTTTATAGGGATATTATTATATATCCCTTACACTATCCACTTTCATGTTCATAGTTATTATCAAAATAATTCATACAACATTCAAATAATCACATAATACGAAAAATGAAAATATGTTCAAAATTACTAAAATAGGACCTACTTATGATTTGATTGGCTAATCTGTGGCTATATACATGTTTGTCACATTCATTTGATAGATAACATATCTACTCTTTACACACATGCGCTCACAAGGTATATTGAGTTTGATACATGACATATACATATCTATACATGATGATTAGGGCCCACTTGGTTACGTTAACTAATATTTTGGGGGAATCCCCCATGCTATACAAGTTTTTTTTCATTATAGTTACTTTACACTTTCCTCATAATACTTGGTTTAATACATAGTGTTTATTGTTATGTTTTGAGCTAATGAGACTAACACATTTGTCTTGTGCAATGGTAACCTATCCTACTATCTCTATTTTTATTATTAGTATTTTATATAATTACTTCATATACTATTATTACTACTTGCTTATCTGGATTACTAACTTTATTTACTATTTGATGAAAGCATGGGAATCTACCATGTGCTCCTTGAGCTTTATTTCCCATAGTTATACAATAGAATGGAAAAATTGTTTATTCTTTTCCTTATATTTATTTTAACTGCTTTATAACATCTACAAATGAATTCTCTCTAGTGGATTATATATATCCCTATATAGGGTTACACAAATTTTGGCGCCTCATAGGGAAAACCAAGTATCTCCTCTCATCTCACCTCTATGGTCATGTTGGAAGAACAATCAAGTAGGGGTGAATTAGTTTCCTTTAAAACTTTTACTTTAGTTATCTTAACTTGCATTCAACATATATGAGCCATAGTGATCTTTTACTTAACTTGTGTGAACCATTCAATGAGCCATCATGATATAAAAATGTAAAACATAACAACCATCCATATGAGCATGAAACAAGAGAGAACACATGAACACATCATTTATGTGGAAAACCCTCAAGGGGAATAAAACCCATTGATCATTTTATTAATAGACAACAATCAATATTTAGTGAAGCACCAACTCCATAAGGAGCACTAACCCCTAATTTATCTAGCACCAACTAGACTTTAGCAAACCAACTTGCAAGGAGGCCCCAACCCCTAATTTATTAGACACCAACCCGACTTTAGAAAGAACCAACTTGAAAGGAGTCACCAATCCCCGAGGGTTTTAGTAAAGCACTAACTCCAAAAGGAATACCAAGCACCAACTCAGCCATCTAATAATGTTTTCCACCTACTTCTTGTTTCTTACTAAATAAATAATGGAATTATTTGCACTTATTATCTCTTATTATGTCTTCTTATTGTTATGATCTATATATATGGTATATCATCATCCACTCAGGTATTTTTAACATGCTCTTATCCTCAAACATTAGTTAATCTTCATACGCAAGCTCATATGCCCTTGAAAACACACAAAATTGCCTCCTTAGCTAACTTGATCTTCTTCTTCTTCACCTTCATTGAGTCGTGGATGAACAACCTTTCATAGATTTATCACTTTAGATAAATCTATAACCTTCATAGCTCACTCAAGCTCTCATAATTCACAACTATAAAATAGGCCAAAAGTGCCTTGTATATATACTTGTCTCAAGCACAAACACCATATAGGTAGGCCATGATAAATTAGGTCAGAAATAATAGAGTAAAAGGAATATGATAAACATGTAAAAATCATAACATCAACTCCATAAGGTCTGTAACAACTCCATTAGGTCATTTGCTTCTTTAGGACTCAAGAAGCCACTTAAACTAGGTCTTCTTACATAACAAATAAAATTGACACTTCTTTATCAAATAAGAAATTATTACAAAATTTAAAATATTCAAGGACATTTTATATAACCTCATATGACATTTTATATGCTTATAAATATCTACACAATCCATTTTCACCATGAAAACATCTCAAGACCAAGATTGTCCTATTAGGACTGCATACCTAGAAAATTGCCTTGCAAGAATGAAGCTTCTCCCACCTCAAAAACTCAACCAAGAAAAATAAAACACATGTAAAGGTAATAAAACACCTAAAAATAATCACCAAGTTCATTATACTCATCAAATTAGAGCACAAGATCTCAATAACATCACTTCTCTAAGCACACTCAAATTGTCCAAAATGTCCCAAAACCAATCATGCGAAATTGACTTGGTATGACCACTTAAGGACTCAAAATTGTCTAGAAATAATTATAGAAATGTAGAATAGGTACATGAAATCATGAAACATACTTTTTCACTTTTTCCTTTACAAAAATTGAGAGATACATCAAATTATTCAAAAAATGACCTTTTTCTGTGGGGTCCACTCATCCATCCGACAAAACAAAACCACATGGAGAAATATGATAGAGTCTACTACATGCTCCAATAATCAAAAAAGAAAATAAATTTACTTCTGAGCATATTCCAACAATATCTTTCATATCAACTTCTTATAAGGGTTTTGGATTTTTTTGGTGTTAATGATTGTTCATAAAGATATGGACCTTAAAACCTAAACTAATGCCACAAAATATTATCTAGGACACATACCAACATGTCACCAATATATTAGGTTCCCATGTAGAATATTAACATACCAACGAGCATCACAAAGTTGACTTACAATGGGAAACACCAATTTCAAGAACTCAATTTACAAAAATGCAATATATTGCTTGTTCTTGAAAACCATGACCTGAAACTTATTCCACACATCTGAAAAAACATTTAAAAAATATTTCCACTATCACATTTAGATATTGGTTCTGAAAAATGATCAACCTACCTCATTAGGCCATGTTTTCTTGATCTTGTTTAGTCTTCATGATAGAAACACTTTTTCATACCTCTATTTATGAAATCTAAGACACATTATCATGAACAAACAACTTATACATATTTGTATCCACTTATTTAACCAAGCTACCTTGCCCATATCTTCTCACAAGACCTATATGTCTTCACATTGTCTTCAAATTTTCTCTTTTCACTCAAAATGAATTCACAAGCAATGAACTCCATCATGCAGACTTGAAAACATCATTATGAATCATTTGACATCATTTTTCATCAAGGAAAACTCACCAAAACTTACCTTGACAAAATTTAGATCAATGAAAACTTTCCAACAATATCCCCTTTTTCATTGATGGCAAACACATTGATGGAAAACATTTTACAAAATTAAACTACTTCAAAATGACACTTTGCATTTTCTCATTCTCCCCTATGGTACTTACATGTTCCATCATCTCATTCTACCCCTTTGACATGAATGGAAAAGGGTCTTCACCACACTAGGGTCTTCTAAAAATTTCCATTTGACTGAAAACCAATTGAGTTATACCAATAACCACAAAAAATCACTCTAGGCTCATCTTCACAACAAGGAGCTACAAAATACCAACTGTATGAACCAAAATATGCTCCTCCTAAGATAATTTTTTTCCTCCTTTGGTAACAAAACTTATACTAACTTGTGCCCTCTACTCATTCTACAATTTTCTTGACTCTCCCCCTCCGAAATCATACCAAGAACTCACCATGCAATGGTTGGAAACATCAACCAAACATGAAAGAACAAACAAGATTTACATGCTCCCCCTTACTCAATGCATACCTTCTTCAAATGAACTTAAGACCATAAGACCAAGACCTCTTTCACACTAGGTCACCATATGACTAAAACCAATGCAACTTATCGACTCATGACAAACTCGTCATATTTTTGATATCAATAGATCATGTTTTATAACCAATACCTAGAAATAAAGAACATCTTCTTACCTTTCAAAAATGATCCTTCACATCTTCATGGATGAACTCACCTACTCCTAGAACTAATGAAAAACCTACCTATATACCTTTTTGGACAACATTCTTGCTTATGGAGCTTGAGAACTATATGATTTTTCCCCCCTTTGACCTTGAAAACTAGAATGATACCAATTATTGAACCTTCACTAAATTTCCTTGAAACAATAGATACATACCTTTTCAAACCAGACCTAGGACTCCTTCTTTGATTTCATGAGATGTGCTTACCATTGTATGTCATACCTTAAAGTCACTTAAACTCATAGAGCCAACTAGAGCCCCCTAATACCATACTCACTTCTTTGAGCCAAACACAAAACTCATCATGACATCTACTTTGCATCAACATCATACACTCAACTCGAGTCATTTATCCATGATATATAAATTAAAATAGTACAACCATACCTTGATCCATCAACGTGCTCATAGCTTCCTAAGATCATGCACTCTTCTTCATGATCTATACATAGAATAAAAACCTTAAAATTTATTTATTAGGACTCCAAACTCATCTAGTTCAATCAACAACCAAGAGTATTATTGTAAATAAACAATCTGGTCCACTAAGTACATGAAGGATCATCCATGCACTCTTAAAATTGTATCTCAAACTAATCTACCTTCTTCATGCTCCCTATGGAATCACAACACAATCCTCATTTAGACACCTAACTTGCAAAAATGAAATTTTACTTACATGCCATTGTTGTAACTATATTCTCCAAGATAAGATATTGTAACACATGTCTAGGACCTTTTGATCCTATAAAGATTCATTCTTCATTGTTAGTACCTCAAGTAAACAAATATGAAAACTTTCCTTACTTGATTTCATTAATCATACCCATATTTTTACTTGTTAAGCTACTTAACATCACTCTCCATGGCTCCATCTTGGTCTTCAAGTCCTTCATAATCATTCATGTTTTTCTCAAGTTACATTACCTCCTATAAGTCTCTCTGAAACACACATCTCATTTTAATATCAACATCATTCTTTCCAAATGTATATCTTATTACAAATCCTTTACACCACCTTCTTGATGCACATCACCTAACTTTATGACCAAGATTGGTTTCTCAATGAATTCATTATGCATACATATCAAATTTTTCTTATTCAAACTTGTTGACTTGCCTCTTCATGTTAACACCTCAAGAACAATAAATGTAAACTTATTTCTCATGATATCACTATACTTACCCTGATTTATGACCTTATAACTTGGTATTCTACCTCTAAACGTCACAACTCTGCTTATGACCTTATAGAGTGCTTTGGACCTCTAGAAACACTCAAAACTGCAATGAAAACCCCGTAAATTTCCTTAAACTTAATGACTTCATAGTGCATAAAAACTCAAAACTCTCTACTAGTATTTCTCCGATTTCTTTAAACTTAGATTTGATGTTATGATCCTACCTCCTATGACTATGACATTTCTTGATATGCAAGTTGAGACTAAAGATATACCTTGAATAAATATGAAACATTTACCACTCTTCATATTATGCTAATTTATCAACTTTTCAACTCAAACCTAGATTTGATTTTTGTTCACTTTCCTAATCATACTCTAAAAACACACCTATATATTTATTTAGGTCTTCATATAGACTCAATGTATTTCATAACATATTGGTCTTATAGACCAATCTCTTTTTGCCTTATATGACATAGACCAATATCTTCTCTCAAGGTCAAAGACCTATACAAGGTCACACAACACAACTCCAAGATCAAAATAGCACAAATATGCTCAACACACTTTTACATGTCAAACTACTTGATGGACCTTCTTGAAGCATATAAAACTCCATGAATAAAATCTCCTCACACAAACCTTACTTCTCAACCAACATAGACCAATATAGGTCTCAAAACAAAGTGTACTTCACAGTCATGCCTATTTTACTCTTCAAATCTCATCAAACTTCTTTCTAAGCCTTCAAATCATTTTGCAAAGTCTTCACCAAACTTCTACACATCTCCATGGACTCACTTTGGATATTCATCTCACTTTGGATCTTCATATAACTTATGACGCTCACCAAACCATATTGGTCAATCACTAACTTCTTAAATACACTACAAGCTTGAACTAGACCTTAAGACACAACCTTAAGCTTAAACATGCTTCAAATTGTCTACCTCATCTTACTAGGTATCCAAAAAAATATTTTAATAAACTATGCATATCAAACTATCTACCTACCTTGAATCCTTCCTACCTTATTGAAAAACAACTAACAATATAACTTCCATAATAATGACTGAAATTATTAAGGCATCAAAACACATACCTCCATTTCTTATCCTGACTAATAAATGTATTTATAAAGCCTAATGAAGACACCCCATCCTTCTTCATGGATCTAAAAATCATAAATTTATGATATTCCAAAATTTACATCACTTTACTATATGGATATTAGTTTTCCTTCTTTAGAATGAACTTGGTCTTCTCGAGTGACACTTGTTTCTTGATATTAACATTATTCTTTTTCTTGATTGGAACTTCTATCTTGATGATTGTGTCATCCTTTTTCTCCACTTCTTGAGTTGATAACAAATATTCTTGGAACTCATTAAACTCTTCATCCTTTGATTCATGCTCTATCTTGGCAAACAACCCTTCTTGGTTTGTAGACAGATCTAGATCTGTCTTGAATATCTTAGGTTCCTCCTTCTTCTCAACCACAGGTCGAGACTTATTGGTATACACATTCTTATCCTTTTTGTTCTTTAACTTGTAATATCTAGAAATATGCCCAATGTTATGACAATTAAATAAAATAACACCATTCTTACCTCTAAAAACTTCATCCTTATTTCTCAATCTAGGTGCTTCATGATGACAAAACTTTACAATGTGACATCTTTCATGAAAACTATAACAAACAACACCATACATATCTCTTGACTGCAATGGATTGTGACTCCTTCCAATGCTCCATGAATATTCATTCTTAAAGGAGCTTCTACAATATATTGCTCTATGACCAAATAGACTACATGAGTAACAATAACCATTGAATGAATTTACATACCTCGTAACTTTAGGTTGTCTAACTAGATTAGAATTCTTGATATTGACTATCTTTACACCATTAATCTTTGAAGATCTAACATTATCTTTAGCTTGAGCTTCAAAACTATCTTGACACCATCATTTCTCTTCTTATGGTCTCCAATGAAACTGAGATCTACTTTGCCATTAGCAACCTTATGACTACTCAAAATACCATTTAGAGCGTCATAACTCTTCTCCAACTTCTCATAATTATTTAACCTATTAGATTCTTGGTCAAACTCATATTTCAAGGACTTCGTCTCTATTTCAAACCTGATATATTCTTCTTGTTTGACTTTGGAGCTAACTTTTAATCCTTTTATATGATATTCCATCTCCTTGATGATCTTATCATTTCCACTATCCACGGTGATGATTTCTTCTTCATACTTATTGGATTACTTGACTCGTGTGATACTTCAAGGTACATATCTTCTACTTAAGAAATTTGACAGAACATCTCAACTCTTGGCTCTATTTCCTCAATTGTTTAGCCATCTTTTGCTTCTAGGATATCCTTCAAGGATGTTAAACCCGTTCCAAAGAACTTGACTTTGATACCGTTATTGGAAGCAGAATCGATGAGATGGGGTGAATTGGTGTCATTTAAAACTTTTACTCTAGTTATCTTAACTTACACTCAACATATATGATCCATAGTGATATTTTACTTAACTTGTGTGAGCTATTCAATGATAAAAATGTAAAACATAAAAACCATCCATATGAGCATGAAATAAGAAAAAACACATGAACACATCATTTAGGTGGGAAAACCTCAAGGGGAAGAAAACCCATTGATCATTGTATTAATAAAAAAATCAAGATTTAGTGAAGCACTAACTCCACAAGGAGCACCAACCCCTAATTTATCTAGCACCAACTAGAATTTATCAAGTATAAACTTGTAATGAGACACCAACCCCCTAATTTATCGGGAACCAACCTAACTTTAGCAATCATCAAATTGCAAGGAGGCACCAACACCTAGGGTTTTAGTAAATCACCAACTCCATGAGGAAGACCAAGAACTAACTCAACCACCTAAGATTGTTTTCCGCCTTCTTCTTTTTTGCTTACATCGATTATGTTAAAATGTAAAATAATAGCCTAATCTAATGCAAGTTTGTAATAAATAAATAAATACTAAAATACTGAACTATACCCAAGAAAGCTAAGCAATAAATAATAAAACTCTAATGTAAAAATAGAGTTGGAAGAGACTTAGCTGATTCAAAGAGGTTGTTGGAATGTGTCGCAATGGAAACCGACTGAATAGAGATGGAGAAATGTCACACAAAAGCCTCGGAAAATACAGATCCAACATATTTGACTAGACTAGAGAAAGATGGGGGTTCCCATGGGTGCCCTAGTTTTATTTATAGGTTCCCTTGTCTACGTAGATGCTTGAAAACCTAAATTTTAGGGTCATCAGATGTTCACAATTTTTCCCCTTTGATTTCCTATATGTCACTGAATTCTACCGAATGTCATTGTAAATATGAAATGAATGAACCACAAGTAAAACTCCAAACAAAGAAAAAAACCTAAAAAAGAAAGATAAAAATGAAGGGGTTAGACTATCCTCAATTGCTAAAATGATGGACTTATCACTAAGCATTGCACTACATCTCAGACCTAATGTAGTTATGTGTGTGTGTGGAATTGTGCCCTAGGTTGCTCTTGTGTCGATGTCGCACTTTGTGAGTAGCGAACAAGTAACTAGATGTATAATGTAAATAATGTGTGCATGGAAATAATAGACTCCCCTCTTATGAAGTGTGATGCAAATGAACCAGCCATTTTCCCTTTTGATGGAGCTAGATGGATGAAAATGGAGCTATAGATTCCTTTGATGGATGCAACCTTAGGTGGAGATAATAGATGCTTAGTGTTTGGTCCCTTATTATGATCACATAACTTTATATTTATATGATTCCCTTTCTTGAATTTCATAATTAACCCTGAAAAGACCGACTACCAAAAAGATAAGATGCTCAAATGGCTAAAAAGGACCAAAAATGTGACCAAAGTACACAGAGGACAAGGGAACCCAAAGGGGACAGGGCGCGCAAGGCGTTGATCAAGGCGTTGGTGTCTAGAATGAAAAATGCTGAAAGGTGAAAACACATACGAGTAAGTACAAGTACAATATTGAAATAAAAAACATAAAGAAAATAAAGTTAGCCAAAATACATGGGTTAATTAGTATTTTCTTACTTAGGAATCATGTAAATAGGAGCATGTGATCGAGACTAGATAATTACCCAAAGTGCATGATTTTGTGCCTACACTTACTCAAAAAATTATGGACTTATTTATACTTATTCTCTCTTCTTCTGGTTATTCTCTCTATATTTTATATATCAACATTAACTCAAGTCTCTTGAACACCCTTTGATCCTCAAACATCAACTACTCTTTATACTCAAGCTCATATGCCCTTGAAAACACTCAAAGTTACCTCCTTAGCTAACTTGCTCTTCTTCTTCTTCACCTTCACTAGGTCATGGATGAAATTACCTTCATAGATTCATGACTTAATATATTAAACATGTGTTCATTATACATGGTCCTTAGGACCGCATACACATCTCTCTCTAACGTCTATAGCTCGCTTAAGCTCCCATAATTCATAGCTACAAAATAGGCCAAAATTGCCTTGTATATATATACATGTCTCAAGAAAAAACACCATATAGGTCAGCCATGATGCATTAGGTTGGCCATAATAAATTAAAAGTAATATTATAAAAATGAAAAAATCATAACATTAACTCCATAAGGTCTACAAGAGCTTCATTTGGTCATTTTCATTTTTAGGACTCAAGAAACCACTTAAACCAGGTCTTCTTGCACAAAAAGAAACTTGACACTTCTTTATCAACTAAGAACTCAATAAAATTTGTAAAAATATTAAAGGGAATTTTACATGACCTCCTATGACCTTTCAAATTATTATAAATCTTTACACAATCCATTTTTACCATGAAAACATATCAAAACCAAGATTGTCTGTTGGGACAACATACCCGTAAAACTACCTCTTGCAATAATGAAGCTTATAACACCTCAAATAACTAAACCAAGATAAATTAAACACATGCACATGTTATAAAACACCTCAAAATTATCACCAATTTCATTATAATGATCAAATCATAGCACAATATCTCAATAACATCACTTCTCTTATCACGCTCAAACCGTCCAAAACTATCCCAAAACTAGTCATGAAAAATTGACTTGGTATGACCACCGAGGACTCAAAATTATATTTAAATATTTATAGGAATGTATAATACATCCATGGAATCATGATTTTTTTTTCACATTTTCCTGTGCAAAAATTGAGAGATACAACAAATTCTTTAGAAAATAGCCTTTTATGTGGGGTCCACTCAACCATCTTACAAACCAAAACCACTAGTTCATGGATGAAATTACCTTAATATATTTATAACTTAGTATATTAAACATGAATTCATTTTCCATGGTTTTTATGACCTCATACACCTCTCACTCTCTCTAACCTCTATATCTCACTCACTATCTAATAATTCACAACAACAAAATAGGCCAAAAGCGCTTTGTATATATACTGCCTCAAGTACAAACACCATATAGGTCGGCCATGATGAATTAGATAGGAAATAATAGATTAAAATACATTTGATAAACATGAAAAACTCATATCATTAACTCCATAAGGTTTGCAATAGCTCCTTTTAGTCATTTTCTTCTTTAGGACTCAAGAAGCCACTTAAACTAGGTCTTCTTGCACAACAAAGCAACTTGACACTTATTTATCAACTAAGAAATGATTAAAAGCTTGAAAATATTCAAATAAATTTTCCATGAACTTATGTAACCTTTTACATTCTTTCAAATCTCTACATAATCCATTTTCACCATGAAAACATCTCAAAATCAAGATTGTCCTATTAGGATTACCTACCCAGAAAAATGCTTCACAAGAATGAAACTTCTACCACCTCAAACAACTCAACCAAGACAAATGAAACACATGTCAAGGTACTAAAAGACCTCAATATAATTTCAAACTACATTATAATCATCAAATTAGAGTACAAGATCTCAATAACATCACTTCTCTAAGTGCGATCAAACTGTCTAAAATTGTCCCATAACCAATCATGTGAAATTGACTTGGTATGAACACTTAGGGACTTAAACGTGTGCATACATCATTATAGGAATGCATAATATATCCATGGAATCATGAAACATCCATTTTTACTTTTTCCTTTGCAAAACTTGAGAGATACATCAAATTCCTCATAAAATAGTCTTTTCTCGTGTGGTCCACTCATCCATATGACAAAACAAAACTACTTGGAGAAATATGAGAGAGTCTACTACATGATCCAATCATAAAAAAAAAAATCATTCATTTCTGTTGAGAAAATAAAATATAGTTTAAGTATGAAAATGCATAAGGATTGAGCACACGGACACATGGCGTGTAGAAGGATGTGGAGCTATAACGAGAACAATGCTTGCACTAAGACAAGTATACACAAGACTTATCCACTTTTACATATCCGGACTATTTTTAGAGATAGAGTATTGAGCACGTAAAGATATGAAGACTTTCAGTTCACCACACAAGGCCATTTTGGGTTTTGCATCAGTTCGAGCACCATATAGAGTCTTAGTCTAATAATAAGATCTATTCTTAGAGTTAACCATAGAAGATCTATTATTAGCAGTTGTATGCTTTTGTATTCCGTTATAAAGGTGCATGGATATTATTAGCATGTAGCCTATTTTTGGAAGGTACATAGGTGGTGAAGGGAAATTCCTCATCCCTATATATATGTATTTATTTTCATGGCTTGGAGAGTCTTGATTATTGTAGAGTTATGTTGTGCATTTTCTAGCACGTATGACTATGGAGACTATCTTGATGTATGAAGCTTATGTGTTTTACAATATTTAATATAATGGATCATATTGGCTGGATATTGGTGTTATATGTGATTGAATATGGTCCTTGCATGGTAAATCTCATTATAATCATTTTTATTTAATCTTTCATATGGTTTAGATCTAGATTTGGCTTATGCATTGTGGATTATTTACTATCTGTTATAAATCTAGATATATACATATGCAATCATGCTAACATTATAGACAAAAAAATCTAAAGAGGGACTTGGTACCCTTGCGCGCTTTGGGTGAGCGCTCAATTTTGGCTGAGTGATGTAATAATGTGCCTTGGGTAATTTGTAGTTAATTCTAGGCTACATCACTTTGGTTCCATCGTAGGGACCTCTTTCTCGCTTATTTTTCAAGATGTTACATGATGAAGAAATACCGATTAACCTTGGCCGTATTTAGGATTGGTTAGTATATCTAGAAGAAGAGTACGCTCGTAGATTTAGAACTGAACCTGATTTTAATGCACGCGTGTGGGTTGAGTAGAATCCATATGACAAATTGTATGAGACGTTCTTTTCTATCTTTCCTATAGATTTGTATGAGTAATTGGTTGTTTATGCGTCTAAGAGGAATTGGAGGTTTCACACACTTGTTTGGATGTAGGAAGAATTCCAGGCCTTGTATGATGCAGATCTAATTTGGATGCACTCTATGGATGTTTGGTTCCATGGTGTTTTGAATAAATATATTCTTAAGTATGCAGTTTCGACTTACTCTTTCCCAAAGGTTGCTGAGTTTTAGTTTTTGTGTGAACCCAAAGGATCATATTTGTGTGGTATCCCACTGGCAATCAAGATCTTGATTGTAACCCTAGATTTGGAATAGAAGCCGATGGCTAACTAAATCCCACCATGCATGGGGGCATGAGTAGGTTTGCTGAGGATGGAGGACCTAGTGGAAGAAATATAGAGGGAAGAAAGGTGGATTAAGTTTAATGAGGCATACGAGAGGAATTTAGAGAAGTAGCAAGATATCACGAGAAAGAATGGGGTTTGAGAGAGATGGCTTGTGAAGGATTTAGATCTCACATAGGAGACATGGAGCCATAACATCTAGTTCTCCCCCTTTTGGGAAAGCATCTTAGGGAACCCTCTTCATCCTTAGATGAGAGCATATCGGTAGAGACAACATAGGTCGTTGGCACGTATCTAAATCTACCTAATAACCTAGCCCTTGTGCTTGGTTTTCCAGTTTCTACGACAATCAGTAAACATCAAGTTAGTGTGAGTAGTAGAGTTGCAGTAGATAGAGTTAATTTTTAGTCAAGTACAGGAGTTAATCAAGGAGCTTATTCATCTATGGCACAATTTTCATCTACTTTATTTGGAGAACCTATTAGAGGTATCTTTCTGGTGCATCGTTGACACGCAGAACATAGGTGCGCAAAACCTCGGAATCACATCCGGAATTAGTGCAACTTTGCAAATTATGGGAGTTCAGTTTTCACAACCATTGGAGCATAGGGAAGTGCATCTTCCAGTCCATTTCCTACTGGAGGGGGTGGATAAGGAGGATCAAGTGGCTTGGTAGGTAGATGATCTAGTGCATCTAGAGACGGTGGAAATATAGGAGGAAATACGAGGTTCTAGTTCGGTGGACAACGTCCACACCAACCTTGAAAAATTTACATGGAGATTTCTCTCAATCTTCCAGAGAATAGAGGAATTGATGATGCATCCAAGCACATACACATGTGTGAGATACTATGGTGCATAAAGGTTATTACAGCTCCAAAGCACAAGGCAAGTCGGTTTGAAACTACGTTGTAGGGACTCACGCATATCTCGGTACACAAAGTTTGATCATGATCAAAATTGTGTGGATTATACAATGTTGTAGGATTATTTCTTAAATGAATTTTATATCCTTGAGTTAGAGTAGAAAATCATAAGCACGTTCAAATAAATTAAGAGGCACTACTAAAAGTGTTCAGAATATGATGCTCGATTAAAGACTCTCTTGTCTAAGTTATCTTATGACATCCACGTAAGCCAAAGCATGTAGAGTGGTTTTGGAGGATTAATAACACCTTTTAGGAGGGTGCTTTCACAAAAGACTTACAAATATCCATGTGAGGTGTTTGAAGCAGCTATGTGCATCGAGGCGAGTAGGAAGTGTGGACACAGGAGTGAGCCCATTCTTGGGAGCTCAAATTGCAGTAATGGAGAAATAGTTGGAGAACTTATCTGCTAATTTAGCACATGAGACATGTAACGATATTTGGTGTACATATTGTGAAGTAGAGGGGCATACTAAGTATAGTTTCCCTCAGAAATTGGTGTGCTCCTTGCTCTTTGGATTGTGAGATATGTCACTTGGACCACAATTCAAGCTAGTGCCCATTATTGCAGCGTGTGATAAGAAAGAATGTGTTAAGTTACTATAATATTTGTAGTTCCTTGACTCATGATACTGAAGATTTTAGATTTATTGATCAGATCCATGATGTCATTGATACTAGTTTACAATAGACCGGTGTTACAAATAATTCCAAGGAAAATGGTGATCATAAAGACTATGATCAAAGTGAGGGGTGTTTTAATGGCATTCATGGTAGAGGTCAAGGCTACAGAGGTCGATGTTGCGGGGGTGAAAGGAGTGATTTCCCTTATGGGAATTGTTATACATGTGGATCTCCTTATCACTACAGGTGTGAATTTCCATCGAATATTGTGTGTTTTTTTACGAAAGAATCATAGTTATGAAGAGTGCCCCAACTTGTATGAACACTTAAGAAAGAAACACAAATAGGAAAATAAGAGGGCATGAATTTTTAGAGTACAACACACCATGGAATACCAATGGATGCCAAAGTTAGCACCGGATCTTGAGTTGGTACCCATGAATATTACTACTCGCTGAGCTGGTTCATTCTAGGAAGCTCTCCAAAAAAATCCTACAATTATTGAGGAAGTCTTGCTCGACCAGTATCTAGACCCTATGCATCAGAAGGAGATTTATCAAGAAACCATGGAGGTAATTCAAAATTTATAGGGTGAAATAAAATGTTTAAAGGCAGATGTGGAAGTTGGAACAAAAGAAAGAAAATGATCTCCATCAAACATATGTTAATGATTTGAAAGAGGTTTGCAAAATACTACACCAAGAGAACATTATTCCTTTGATGGGGAGCTAGTTGAAGGCAAACACTCTACCCACTAGGACTGAGAATGAGAGACAAATTCTACATGTTAATCTTCCTCTAGACAGTTTGGATTATAATAAGGAGGTTACTCTAAATATTGTTGTTGATGGTTGGCTTTTGAGTAACATCTTGATTGACATAGGCACATAAATAAATGTACTCACTTTGGATGTGTGAGTTCAGATGGGAAGACCTCTATTACATCCATCTTCCAATGTGTCATTCATGGTAAATCGGACTAAGTTGATGCCCATTGCAGTTTTAAAAGATGCATCCATTACTCTACGGGAAGCCAAGTTCACTTGGGACTTTGAGGTCTTAGCACTTGCAGAAGTAGATAATTTCCCACATTACTTGGATGCCCTTAGTGCTATGCAAACAACGCTAACCTTCACTTCAATAAGGGGTATATCATATTTGAGAACAAAGAACAACGTGTTATCATACCTTTGATAGATGGGAAATATACGCCTTATGTAGAGCCCTTAAGTGAAGAAGACTTGAACAAAATTTACATGCCCACAATCGAGATCCGTAAGTTCTTAAGCCATCAAAATGATTTCTCTAGTGGGATGATACATAGTCAATGAGCGATACTACAAGTGTTGCATGTGATAATTAGATGCATGACACTTATGAATTATGAAGTGCATCTACACATGTCGAGTAAGCCACCTAGTATTAGGTGTTTTGGCATCAACCAACTACTAAAGTATACAGGTGAAGATAATCAAGAATTATTTCTTCTTGATATGGAAGTTCAATGGGAATGTCAGGTGGAAATAAGGAACATGTTAGTATATATTTTGTGTGGGATTATAGCTCACTAGTGGATAGTTCACGGGGATAATATTTTGGAGTGGAGAGAAGTAAAGATTTATTTGTCTTCTTAGTTTCTAAGAAGCAATGCAATTACTCATATATGTGCATTTCATGGTAATGATCTTGTTCAGGACCACATTCAGCAATGTGAAGGAATTTGGACATCGGGGCATGAAGCTTTACCACCTTTTTGTGGGTGCACAAGTTTTATTTCACTTATGAGCTTGTGCACCACGCATGATATGCCTACGAAGAGTTTAATAGTGAAACTAGAAATTGGTAGGAACTCACTGAAGGTATGACTCAGACCTTTGATTACTTTTCTTCTAAACCTCGGTGAATGAGGCGTTGTAGGTTATGAAGTGCTTAACTATGGGAGATAGTGGAATGGCTAAAGCGTTACTTTAGGAATTGTTAAGAGAATCAAACCTGATGGTGCATGTTAAAGAGAAAGAAATAGATTAAGAGCACCTTGGGCACGTCTACCTAGAAAGAGAAAATGGTAAGATGATCTACATGGTTGATGATGAAGAGGTAGAGAGCTTGAACATTGAGCACACCGAGGGTATGCACGAAGTCTTGGACAATGCAGATGAGAAGGCGTGCTGACCATGAGCCTATTAAGAACAAGAAAGTGAACATTTGAATGGACGATGAACCTAAGGAGGCCATTATTAGAGGTTATCGATCTGACTTTGAAGTTGTTAAAATCATTGAGTGATACCTAACTTTCGGGACTTGTTCCCTATAGACTATCATGAGATGAAAGGCATGCATGAATCCTTAGAAGAGATGAAGATAAATTTGAAGGAAGGTGTGTGCCCAGTTCGTAAGAGACCTTACAAGATGAATCTAAACTTGTGCATCAAGGTAAAGGAAGAAATTGAAAAAATGTTAATTTATGGGATCATTATGCCAATCGAGGAGTCAAAATGGGTGAGCCCTATGGTGATCAGCATCAAGAAAGATGGCGAATCGGGATTTTTGTGGATTACTGAGAGAGTTAAATGTTGCATGTGTGATTGATCCCTTTCCCACACCATTTAATGAGGAAATCTTGGAAGGCATTGCAGGGTGTGAAATATAATCCTTCACTAATGGATTCTCTAGATATCATTAGGTAAAGATAGCTGAAGAAGATCAATAGAAGTTAACTTTCACCACCGAGTGGGGAAATTTTTCATACATGGTTATGCCCTTTGGATTAAAGAATGTGCCTACAGTATTTTCACGCATAATGGCACACGTGTTACAAGATTTTATTCACAATTTCTTAAAAATGTATCTCGATGATTGAATAATCTATGGGCTCGTGAAATATCATTGTGATAATCTGAGACTAATGTTCAAGAGGTGCCAATAGTTGATAATCTCCTTGAACATTAAGAAGTGTATATTTTCCACACCCTTTGGAATTTTTCTTGGGCACATCATCTGTAAAGAAGGCTTATTAGTGGATCCTACTAAGGTAGCTGTTATTTTGGGCTTAGAAGAGCCTACTAGCCAAAGCGAGGTGCGCGGATTCTTGGGGCACATAGGTTATTACAAAAAATTTATAAAGGGATATGCCAAGATTTTCACGCCCTTAGAATAATTACTCAGGGGAAAAGGAAAGTTTTATTGGGGTGAGGCACAACAGCATGCGTTTGAGACATTGAAGGAAAGGCTTACTACAACACCTATTTTGTACTTTCCTTCATGGTCCAAGCCTTTTCATGTTCATGTAGACGCCTCTGGCATGGCCATTGGTGTCATATTAGCTCAACCTAGAGAAGGGATTGTTGATCATCCTATTTTCTTTTCTAGTAGAAAGTTGACTCTAGCATAACAAAATTATACAACAACAGAGTGCAAGGCCTTGTCTATGATCTATGCACTCCATAAGTTGAAAATATTTGTTGGCTACACCATTCATCTTTTATACAGATCACATGGCACTGAAGTACTTAGTAAATAAGCTCGATTTTACAGGGGCACATATGTCGTTGGGTTTTGTTGTTTCAAGAATTTAATTTTATAGTGGTGGTTAAGCCAGGTAAGAGCAATTCTAGTCCAAACCATTTGTCAAGGATTCAATCAGGATAGGACGTGTAGAGAATTGAGGACACAATGCCAGATGCACAATTGTTTAGGTTGAACTGCGTGCCCTCAAAATTGGAGGATATTGTTGTCTTTTTACGCATATGTGTGGTGCCCGAGGGAATGAAGGCCTTAGAAAAGAAATAACTTGTTATTCATGCCGCACCTTACATGTTGATTAGTGGAGACTTATACAAGTTAGGCCATGATGAATTTTGTGCGGTGTGTACTTGAGCATGAGTGAGATGCAATTATGGTAGATACTCATGGTAGTATTGCAGGTGTACTTTGTATAAGGGATGCCACCATGCGTAAGATTGTACTAGTTGGTCTATGGTGGAAAACATTGTCTGACAAGGATTACAAAGCATATTAAAGGCCTCTAATCATTCTCGAGTGCTTTGGAAAACACAGGAAACGAGATGAAATGACTTTGAGGCCTATTACTAGTGCAGAACCTTTTGAGAAGTGGGTAATTGAATTTGTGGGCCCTATTTCCTCATCTATGCACAGGATAAGATCGCACTATATTATAACTTGTATAGATTATATTACACGATGGGAAGAATAATCACCTACAAAGGATTGCACTACAACTACAACAACAAGGTTTTTGTGGGAAAATATTATTAGTAGGTATGGCTACCCTTTAAGTTTGACAAGTGATAGGGGTAATCATTTCCTTAATGAGACTATCAAAATATTATTGGATGAATTCATGGTTACACACCATAGGACAACCCCTTATCACCCTTAGGAAAATGAAATTTTGAGGCCTTCAACAAAATATTGAGCCATACCTTGACAAAAAAATTTGATGTTGGAAGGCGAGATTGGGATGACAAGGTTTCTGTTGTACTTTGGGAATACAGACAACCTACAAAAGGTTGAATAAGGCAACACCCTTTCAAGTTGATGTTTGGCATAAAGGTAGTCTTGCCCATGGAATTTATGTTCTTGTTATCCAAAATAGGCCCATGCTTATTTTTGGCTAACTCCTCTTGCTTTTCCTTTGCTGGTACTTAAAATAAATTTTTTACATGCTTCAGGAACTCAAATTTTTCTAGGTATGTGTTCATCAGATAGAGGATTTTCTCAGCTTTCCAGAAAGGTAAATAAGTCCTCCTAACTCCTTGTATTTTTTGAGTTATGGATTGGCAGAGGTAACAGTGAAAATTTTCCTTGGGCGGGTCCCATGAGGCAAGGAGGAAAATTTTCCAGGCAGGCTCGGGCCGGAGGAGTGGAGTTGGAAAATTTTCTAACGAAATTGGCAAGTCGGTGTGGATACAGGGAGAAAATTTTGCACTTATCCCTTTTGGGGTTAAAAGGCACAAAGACAAAAATCAGCTCGTGAGCCCGTGAAGGAGAAGGCAAAAATTTTGGCGAAACCTTCACGCCGAACCGAGAGGGCGCCATGTGTCATCGGGAGAGCGGGGGCATATTTTTTTTGATAAATTTTCCCAATTTGAAATCAAAGGGAAAAAGGTGAAGTTTGGCCTATGGGCCCATGAAGGAAGAAAATGAAGCACACCTCCACACTAATCAGAGGACAACATGTGTCATTTTTATGACACGTCATCAGCGCATCGGCGGGGCATCGGGAGACCTTGGAAAAGTTTGTACTTTTGCCCCAAAAGGGTTAACTGTTGGCTTTAAACCCCGAGACAATTAGAATTTTACATGTGTCATGCGGATCCGAGAAGGGTGTGGAGATTTTTGGGAAATTTTTCCAAAAGGGAAAAATTTAAAGTTTGACCCCGCCGACCCCAATTTTGACCCATTTTTCACCATTTTTGCCCTAATTTGGCCACAGAATTTCAAAAGGTCATATCTTTCAATCCAATGGTCAAAATTCATCAAATTTGGTACCATTGGAAAGCTATCAATGCCCTCTATGCCATGGAAGCTTCAATTTTGAGTTTTGGGAAAAGTTGGAGGGAGAAAATTGAAGAAAAATTGTCGGGCATGGGAAAAAAATGCATAACAGACATCCAACCACCAAAAATTAATGCAGTATGGCACCCATTTTTCTCCAACATGGTCGAATACATTGGAAAATGGATTTGTGAAGGTGCCCTTGCCATTTTAATGGATCTTGTTGGGTGGTTGGACCTTCAAATCAATTTTCCCATGTTTCTCTCTCCTTTGTTCTCTTGCTTCATCGTTAAAAGCCAGTTTTGGCTCATTTTGTAAAGGTTGAACGTTTTTACTTCTGCAAGCTCTTCTTTTCTCCTTAGTAGATAGATTTGAAGGAGTTTCAGACCTTCCATGAAGACTGTAGCACATTTTTTCCTCCTTGTTATTGCAATGTATTGTATCAAACTTGGAAATGATAATGTATGTTCTGTGATCGATTTTCAATCCTCTCATGCATTTATTATTGTCTTATGATCCTTCATTGCATTTTGGTAATCTGTGCATGTTTTGGTGTTGCATCTCCATGATCTGTGTCTATTTTGCAAAACAAGAAGTTCAAAGCACTCCTTTGGTGTATCACCGTTTGTTTTTTCTTAGTTTTGTTTCCATTTCCATGTTTTCTCTCAACCCTGTCTCCTTGGTAGTTTTAGAGTAGGAATTTTGAATTATAACCTCTACAAAATTACATGCATACACCTAAACAGAGGAGTAGGAACCAGCCTCAATCTAGAGAGTTTTCCCAATTTGTAAGGTCCCACACTTAGGGAAAACTCCATGTTGTGCATTCACACCAAATTGACCATTTGTCTACAATAGATCTGAGGGTCGATTTGGGGGTGCTGTGAATTTGCACTAACAATTTTGGCATGCCCGGTGGGACCTTAGAGGTCTTCCACTTCATTTTTGTAGGTTGATGTGTTCTGTTTAAAATTTCAGCCTTTGGAGGCACTTGCAAACACATCTAGCGACTCCATCTAATCAGTAACCCATCTCTGAAGTTGCAGACCTTCTTTCCATTCATTTTCATCCCATTTTTCTTCCATCTCTTCATTCTTCTTTCATTCCATGAAGTTGTGCAATCATGACTTCATTTTCCCCATGGAATCTACAATTTCAGCAGCAACAATGTTTCCCACCTCCAACATGTTTTTCAAATCCTCCATATCAGCATTTTGATCAAATTCAAAACCAATATGCATACCCATCTGAGCAATGCCAAAGTCAATTTAGCTATAAATCATGTCAAGCAAAAGGGTATGCAGATTGTGAGGGTAGTCAAGAAGAAAATGCAGATTTGTTGGAGAAGATCCAAAAGATGGAGGCAAACATGGTGCAATCCAGGGCTCAAGCACAAATGAAAGCATTTGGAATCGGTTGTAGAGCACCTTGTCCATGGGTGGGACCTTTTCCAAGGCATTATAGCCCACAAGAGAAATTTGACTTCATGGTACAACAACGTTGCCATTGCTTGTAAAGTGGACTGAAGCAATAGAGGTGTATGAGAGGAGTATTCAACAAACTTTTCAATGGGTAAGCACACCATCTCATGATTTTTCTTTTCCTCTTTCCCAATCTACTTTATCTCAATAGTGTTAAGTTTTAAGTTGCCCATCTGCTGTCCCAAAAGTTAATTCCATTTCTTCACCTCCTAGTCTCCCATCCCACCTCAATTTCTCTACTCTTTCACATTCTAAACAATAATTCCCTCAAAAAAAAATGAAGTTCTACCTCCTCCACCACCACAAATAATTGCAAAACCAGTTGAGTCACAACCCACCCCTCCTCTTGCATTCCCAAATCCATGTTGGGAAGATAAAAATCAAAGAAACAGCCAAGGAGAACATCAAATAGAGGAACCCAATAGAGAAGAAATGATAGAAAATCTAAAGAGTTGGGCTGCTAAATTTGAGTTTTCAAAAATCCCCTTGATGGTGAAGCCAAAAGAGGAAGTTGGAGTTGAAGAAACAGTGGTGGTTGAGGCTGAGTTTGCAGCAGAAGAAGAACAAGAACAAGAGGAAAAGAATCAATAGTTTGTTGGTGATGAGTTGGGTGTCCATGTTGGCACTTTGCCCAAAGAAAATGTTGATCCAATTTACACTGCAAAATCAATCATTATGGAGGAAGAAAAACCAGCTCAAAATCCCATTTTTGAGGAGCAAATGGATGAGATCAAGTCAGTTTTTGCAACAACGAAGAAGGAAGCATTATTAATACATTTTTTCTTTCATTTGAAGGGGATGATTTGATCAATGAAGCCATTATGGAGGTGAACAAAACAGGTCCAAATTGTGAACAAGAGGCACAAGAAATTTCATGTTTCTCTCCCACTTCATCTCTCCAAAAATCTGATTTTTTGGATGAGTTCGAATTGACAAGTTTCATGTTTGAAAATGAAGTTACACATGGTGAAGAAAATGCAGATTTGAAAGTCACCATGCAAGAGGAAGAGACCTTTTTACATAGTAGGACATTAAAGAGTTTGATTGCTTATCAGACTTAGAAGAATGTTTGGATGAGGAGCTAGCTGAAATTACAACATTTTCTTCTTCACCATTCGTTCTCCAACATCAAGAGCCTGCTGCCACAAAGGAGAACATTGAAAAATAGTAGCCTATGTTTTGTGACAACCTTTTGGAACCAAGATTGGAAGATTTAAATCTTCCATGTTCTTCATGGGAAGAGGAAGGGAAAGAGCAAGATATTTTCACCACTTCTTCCACATCATCCACCCAAGAAGGTCCACAAGAAGACTCCATTTTTGGAGTTGAATTTTAGAGAAATGGGCACATCCAAAGGATCAGACTGTGCCCAATCAGGTACTTGGCTTCATTAGAGCCAAAGGAGAAGCTAAAACCAGTCATGCCTACTTCAGGGCATGAGGATGAACATCAAAGTACCAAGGGTCGCCATTTATACCTCCTGAGTCCAATGCCAATCAGCTTGAGGAGGTACTTCCCATTAATTTTGATACCTTGATGATTTGGGTGGAGGACTGGATTCTTCTTAGCTTTCCACTCATACTAATAGCCATGATCAGCTCCAAATCATTTGCATGGCTGTCATTTTTGAGGAAGGGAAGTTATTTCTCCCTGTCGGCCTGCAGCTTTGTTTAAGTTCCCTTTGCTCTTGGTTAGAGTAGTGTAGGTAGGTTTGTTTTCAGCAGAAGAAGTGATTTTACACACTCTGCATGTTTCATTTGGAGTATGTATGATTTTCATGTTTGTACATAGTTTTTGTGGTGCTGGTTTTTGCCCTTGCACAGTGCATTGTCTTGGCATTTGGTCACAACCGGTTTCAGTTTTGGTGGATTTCCAAGAGGCTTAAAAGGGAACGTTTTCAAGTGAACATCGAGTTTATCGGGTATCATTTAGGACTCCATGCCCAATGGATGCTTTAAGGCAATTGGTATTTTCATCTAGCAGGCAGATGACCCCTCTCGAAGTCCAAATTGTTATCCAAAATAAGCCCATGCTTATTTTTGGCTAACTCCTCCTTTTTCCTTTGCTGGTACTTAAAATGAATTTTTGCACACTTCAGGACTCAAAATTTTCTGGGTATATTTTCATCAGATAGAGGATTTTCTCACCTTTCTAGAAAGGTAAATAAGTTCTCCTAACTCCTTGTATTTTTTTAGCTATGGCTCGGCGGATGTGGTGAAAAATTTTCCCTGGGTGGGTCCGTGGAGGCAAGGGAGGAAAAGTTTCCAAGGAGGCTAAGGCCGGTGGAGCGGGGTCAGCGAAGACAGGGAGAAAAATTGGCACTTAGCCCTTTTGGGGTTAAAAGGCACAAAGTCAAAAATTGGCCCGCGAGCCCGCGAAGGAGAAGGGAAAAATTTTGGCCGCACCTCCGCGCCTAACCAGAGGGCGCCACATGTCATCAGGAGAGCAAGGCACAAATTTTTTTTTACGAAAATTTTCCCAATTTGAAATCAAAGGGAAAAAGTCAAAGTTTGGCCCACATGCCTCGTGAAGGAAGAAAACGAAGCACACCTCCACACCAATCAGATGCCAACACGTGTCATTGTTATGACACATCATCGGCGCATTGGCGGGGCTTCGGGAGACCTTGGAAAAGTTTGGACTCTTGCCCTGAAAGGGTTAAATGTTGGCTTTGATCCCCCACCCAATTATAATTTGACACATGTCATGTGGACTCGAAATTGTGGAGATTTTTGGGAAATTTTTTCAAAAGGGAAAAATTTAAAGTTTGACCCCGCCAACTCAATTTTGACCCATTTTTCATCCTTTTTTCCCCTAATTTGGCCACATAATTTCAAAAGGTCATATCTTTTGATCCAATGGTTGAAATTCATCAAATTTGGTACCATTGGAAAGCTATCAATGCCCTCTATGCCATGGAAGCTTCAATTTTGAGTTTTGGGCAAAGTTGGAGGGAGAAAATTGAAGAAAAGTCCCGGGCATGGAAAAAATGCATAACAGACATCCAACCACCAAAAATTAATGCAGTATGGCACCCATTTTTCTCCAGCATGGTCGAATACATTGGAAAATGGATTTTTGAAGGTGCCCTTTCCATTTTAATGGATCTTGTTGGGTGGTTGGACCTTCAAATCAATTTTCCCACGTTTCTCTCTCCTTTGTTCTCTTGCTTCATCATTAAAAGCCAGTTTTGGCTCATTTTGTAAAGGTTGGACGTTCTTGCTCTTGCAAGCTCTTCTTTTCTCCTTAGCAGGTGGATTTGAAGGAGTTTTAGACCTCTCATAAAGACTACAACATGTTTTTTTCCTCTTTTCTATTGCAATGTATTGTATCAAACTTGGAAATGATAATGTATGTTTTGTGATCGATTTTCAATCCTCTCATGCATTTATTATTTTCTTCTGATCCTTCATTGCATTCTGGTAATCTATGCATGTTTTGGTGTTACATCTCCATGATCTGTGTCTATTTTGCAAAACAAGAAGTTCAACACTCCTTTGGTGTATCACCGTTTTTTTTTTTTTTGCTTAGTTTTGTTTCCATTTCCATGTTTTCTCTCAACCCTGTCTCCTTGGTAGTTTTAGAGTAGGAATTTTGAGAGGTGTAGGAACCAGCCTCAATCTGGAGAGTTTTCCCAATTTGCAAGGTCCCACACTTAGGGAAAAATCCATGTTATGCATTCACACCAAATTGACCATTTGTCTACAGCAGATCTGAGGGTCGATTTGGGGGTGCTATGAATTTACACTAACAATTACCTTATTTAAGTATTGCGCATGCAAGAGGTCTAGCTGATGTGAAAGCATTGGAAGAATAGATTGACAAGTTGATGCGGTTGGATGAAATGTGTGTCATAGAACGATGGAGTCGAAAGTGAGAAAAATCTAGAAGAAGGCATGGCATGACATGCACATCAAGGAAAAGAAGCTTGAGGTTGGGAAAATTGTACTTCGTATGATTTAAATTTTTTGTGACATCCTAGAAAGCTAAATGTGCATTGGTTTGGACTGTATGTTTTCACTTATATACTTGATTCAGGTAATTTCCAGTTAGAGACACTGGATGGAACACAGTTTCAGTTATTTCAACGGGAATAGACTGAAGCCCTACTATAAATAAGTCTTCTTGGTGTTTGTAATAAGGTAATATTTCCACTTAGATTAGGTTTCCCTTAATGCATTTCCTTTATGTGTGTTTCCTTCATCGTTGCTATGCTTTGTCAATTTAGTTCAGTGTTTTGTGTAATAAGTGCGCTTACGTGCCAGAAGATGATTACAATTTAAGTGTTTTTATGTGTAGAGGACTGCACATACCCTTAGTGTGGGGTGGTTTATATACAGGGTTCATTACCAAGTTGAATATAGTATATTGTCATCGAAGATGGGTATGCATAAGGAAACTTTTGTGTAGGTGATTTTTGGAAGGGTGTGGATAGAAAAAAATCTTCTAAATAAATACAACATATGGAAAAAGGACACAAAATATAACACAAGGTAGGCTACATCGAGTGGGAACTACTTAGAATAAGGTGCAAGTGGCGAAGTACTTTGGTGCATGAGGGCACACGGAAGGAGGTTTGTGACCTAAAAGTAGAAGGCACGCCGAGAAGGCTATTACGGTGGCGCAAAGATGAGCATCGTGGAAAAGTTGACGAATGATGAATTAATGCTAGGATCGGTGGTAGGTGAAGGAGCAATAAATGTGGTAACTTTTAAAAATATATATAAGAAAGGGTTGTGAGGCCATTTGCGATTACCAATTATCGAGCGAGTTGTTTCCGAGTGAGCTAGCTAAGATGGTTGTGAAGAGTGGAGAGATATGAAATGATTGAGTTGGTCGAGATATATGCACGAGGAAATATTATGCTCCATTTTTTGAAGTGTTTGAGAAAGGTGAAGGCGTACAAGAAAGGAGATTGATGGCTAGGGTTTGAGTTTGAGCTAGGGCACAAGGAATCAAGTTGCAGAGCTCGAGGGAGGTAAGATAACACATCTTTTTTATTGAAATGGCACCCAAGAGAGCACCGAGAGTGGTCACGAGGGAGAAGAAACAAAAGGAGGTCGAAATTGAGACAGAGGATGCACTTGAAAATCATTTTTCAGAAATGCAATACCTAAAGGAAGTGATCATGGGCCATGATTGAGATTCCCATGTCCGTCAAAGAAAATTCAACGATTATAACCATAGGAAAACTGATAACAAGGAGGAGTTGGACACTTTGTTGAATAAAAAGATAAACAAATAGATAGTGGAGGACATGCCCATATACAACGATGTT
This sequence comes from Taxus wallichiana var. yunnanensis, assembly GCA_018340775.1. Lineage (NCBI taxonomy): Eukaryota > Viridiplantae > Streptophyta > Pinopsida > Cupressales > Taxaceae > Taxus > Taxus wallichiana. Next base: position 154,554,925 of record CM031235.1, on the reverse strand, counting down.
GTGGAGAAACTCCTAAGAAAGGTAGGGGTTTACGGTTGTACAAGCTTCCTTATTTTGGAAAGCCGAGAAAATATATACCAGCAATAATGAGTAGAGTCGATGAGGACTTTTTATATTTTTCTTGGTGACGAATGACGATCACCGCACCCTTGATCGACACTTAGACAGGTTTGAAAAGCACAGACACAAAGGTAAGTAGCGACCTAACTGATAAAGCATAAATTGTAGCAACCAGTAAGGAGTTGGGTTATAAAAAAGGTTAGGCATGGTATGGATATTTACAATCTAAGGAAGTATCTAGTTATATAGGTAGCCTCACACTTGTTGACAAAATTGAATGACCAGGAGAGATGGTCACAGGTGAACACTTTGTGGCTACATGTTGCAAAGAAAATATCACAAGGGGAAACCTAAACTTGGATAAATACATTTTTGAGATGATCATTTAAGGGGTGTGTATAGGTGAGAAAATTAGCTTTGGAGCTATTCTATTTTCCCTTGTGTTTGTGGAGATTGGCGTGCCTAACGGGCCGAAGAACAAAATCTGGTAGTACCCGAAAAGAAATCTCTCACAGAGATATTCAAGAAGTATCTTTGTGAGGGGATAATGAGTGGCCCATTCAAACCAAGGGTATAAATGTGGTATTCATGACTTTGTGCCACCTTTGAAGAAGAGTGGAGGATACCTAACGAGTTGCCCACATGTAATAGGAAAGTTGGTAGATTTTTCATTCTATCAACATTTTTGCATCATGTATTTTATCATGAAGGATGAGACATGGAGTCCTTGGTGCAAACTACCCTATGCTTTCACCGTATGGTTCTTTCAAGCAACTTTCCATAGACTCTCAGATGCGCGCAGTTAATCTACAATGTTGATAAGGTGGAATGTGACTATCACACTCTATGGAAGACTTACGTCTATCCTGGTAAGTCTACTTATATTGAAAGATACATTTCGGATGACATAGCTATGAATCTGTGAGTTTGGAAATAGGTGACAGTGGAGCAACATTGGTATACCTTCAGCTTAAGCCTAGGCTAGAGAATGGAAAATATGTAGAGAATGAGTTCAAACTGCCAAGCCCACCTAAAGGGAAGCACACAGTTGGCACGTTGGCAGCTAAAAATCCTACTTCACCCATTCAAGATGAAGAAGAAGAATAACTCCATGAAGATAGTGGTGGGTTGGACCATAGGGACATAAGACAACCTACATATGGAGAAAAAAGAGCGCAAGGTAACACTCCCATCTCGAAGCAAGAGGTTTAAGTGTTTGAGACAAACACAATGGAAGTCGATGTAGAGTAGATAGCCAAAGAGCCATAGTTTAAGAGAGTGTTCAGGAGGACAAGGGTTCAAGGTGCATGGTCATCAAATCCTTTGAGGAGGTCACCAAGGATTTCATCCCGAAGGAAGAGCACGAGAAGAAAAAAAGGCCCAACCAAAAGCTTAAGGACAGAGAGAGGAGGATGAGTCCAAAGAAAGTGTGCTAGGTACTCCACTATAGCTTTGAGGGTGCAAAGGATCCCGTGATGAAGAAATGAAGGATACGGAGGAGGGGATGAAGTGCACAAAAAAGAAACAAAAGAAGAAAATGGAGAAGGCCCGATTTTGGATTTAGGCACCTAGGTTCCTAAGGGAAAAAGAATAAGGGAGGAAAAAAGGCAAAGAATATTTTACTCCCGCGATTGGATATGCGGATGATACCAGAAATATCATACGTGTGCACTTCAGGAGTAGTGCGGAAACTAAGGAATTGTATTGTTGGGATTTGATGGATGCGAGAGATGGAAAACGTGTGAACACGGAAGCAATTGTCATGGTCAATGCAGACTCATATGGATGACACTAATTTTGATTTATGCAAAGAATCACGTGTCTCGCATAGAATGAAGAGAGCACCTCAAATCTAGCACGTAAATGTTAAGCGAAATGCTATTTCAGATGAACAAGTGAGAAATTCCTTGGTAAAGGTATTTTTAGAAGTTACACTCAGGAACATAGAAAAAGTGGCAACAATTAGGGTGTTGATGGATGAAAACAAGGATAGGGATGCAGAAATAAAGCACCTCACATCGAGAGAAGGAAAATGCCAAGGAAAATATGGAAGCATTGATTGTTATGGCCAAGGAGATTGGTGATTATATTATTAAGGTAAGGCCACATCTGGAATCTCAAGTTCCAAAAAAATTCCATCTGTAATGCACTATATACGCACACTTGTAAAACTGGTCATAGAGGAAGGGTCCATGCATATGCACGCACCAAAAGACCCTACCAAGGAAGCAACAAGGGTAAAATCCACTATTGCCATAAAAATTACAAGTTATGAGTCATTACTACAAGCCTTGAGAGATGAATTGAAGAAGGCGAGATCGGGCCTTGAACATGTGGACGGCACCAAATACAATTGTTAGGAAGAGAACAATTGCAGAAGATAATGAAGACCTCAAATCCATGAAGAATGATACACTTGGGTGTGTAGGGAGAGTTTCTTTAGTGGAAGAGAAGTGCAAAGCTCTTACAAATGCCCAAAAACCACATGAAAACATACTGAAGGAGATAGAAAACAAGATTACATTGAAGATGGACTATATGGAGGGCATGATTTCTAGTATGGAAAATATTTGTAGAATCTTATAGAACAAAAAACAAAACATGACTCAAGATGAGCTAGATTTCATAGTCACAGATATCCTAGAAAAAATAGGTGAGGCCTTAAGCGATTGGCAGGCATTGGAGGTAGAAGTTAAGAATGAGTATCTGGAATTAATATTACCTATTGCAGGAGGAGAGCGCTGAATGATATCTCATTCTTTTGTTTGAAAAAATCTTCATTCTTTCATTCATTGTTCTTTACTTTGGAGAGATAAGTTAAGATTACCCATTTCGAGTGAAGAAATGCATTTAGTGTGGGGTAATGTTGAGAAGATAAAAGATAGTTCAAGTATGAAAGCGCATAAGGATTGGGTGCACAGACACATGGCACATAGAAGGACACAAAACTATAGTAGAACAACGCATGCCTAGGACAAGTATACACAAGACTTAGCCACTTTTACAAATCTGGGCTATTTTTGGAGATAGAGTGCTAAGCATGTAAAGATATGAAGACTTGTAGTTCACGCAAGGCTATTTTGGGTTTTACATCAGTTCGAGCACCATGTAGAGTCTTAGTCTAATAATAGGATCTATTCTTAGAGTTAACTATAGAAGATCTATTATTAGCAGTTGCATGCTTTTGTATTCCCTTGTAAAGGTGCGTGGCTATTATTAGCATGTAGCCTAATTTTGGAAGGTGCATAGGTAGTGAAGGGAAAGTCCCCATCTTTATATATATGTATATGTATATGTATTCGTTTGCATGGCTTAGAGAGTCCTAATTATTATAGAGTTATGATGTGTATTTGTTAGCACGCATGACTATGGAGACTATTTCTTGATGTATGAAGCTCGTGTTTTCTGAAGTATTTAATATAGTGGATCATATTGGCTAGAAATTGGTGTTAGATGTGACTGAATATGGTTCTTGGATGGTAAATCTCATTATAATCATTGTTTAGTCAATCTTTCATATGGTTTAGATCTAGATTTGGCTTATGCACTATGGATTATTTACTATCTGTTATAAATATGGATATATACATATGCAATCATGCTAAAATTCTGGACAAGCAACTCTAAAGAGGGACTCGGTACCCTTGCATGCTTTGGGTGAGTGCTCAGTTCTAGCTAAGTGATGTTCAAGCGTGCCTTGGGTTATTTGCGATGAATTATAGGCTACCTCAATTTTTTAACATATTCCAACAATATATTTCATATCGACTCATATGATGGTTTTGAGTTGTTTTGGTGTTAACGATTGTTCATAAATATGTGGATCTTAAAACCAAAAGTAATGTTAAGAAATATTAGCTAGTGTTATGGAATTAACAGCAATGAATAATTAATGAATTATAATTCCACAATATAATTGTTGAATATTATAGATTATGAAGTGCAATGGTTAAACATGGATTAAGATGTTTATATTTACATATTATAGACCATGACTAGAAAGTAAATAGCTGAAATGTTAATGACACAGAACACCAAATTTATACTAGGGAAACCCGAAGAAAAAACCCTACTCAGAATAAAGCACTTATTGTATTAAGAATTTCATATACAACTTTTACCCAACACTTCCACTTCACTCCTTGGTCTCACAGAGATAATTGCAGAACAATTTCTCACAATTTATAGTTCACTTAATCACAACAAAATGATCTCACATATGTCAAGCACATACAAATATTCTTTTCAATCCCATGAGGGATCATCCTATTTATATAGGATGGTTGACTATTCATATCGTTTCACTCTAATTTGTGAAATACCGACATAATAAAGTTTATTAAATAAACTTTAAAACAAAGGGGTCATGAAGTGGTGGTCCACCCAAAGGTATCCCCACTTGACATTATTACCCCAACACTCCCCCTTAATGTTAAGTGGGAAAACAAATAAAACATGCCAAATTAACTTTTTCTATAAAAGGATTTACATATCCATAAATCATCAACGATGATTCAGGCTAACATGTAAACAAGGGAATTCAAAAAAATATTCCCATACAGATATTCTTAGGACAATTACTTTATATATGAGGACTTATATCAGATTATGGGTCCTTTTATAAAACAATGAATTCCAATAACTAATGCTTCGCTAGGATTCACAAGTGAATTCACATAATGTGAACATTTACTTATCACAAAATGGAAGAAGTATTGGAAGTTTACAACATGTCATTAAGAGGTGGTATTGGCATGCATACTCCCCCTCAATGGAAACTCTAATAAACCCAACAAGGCATGAAACTTGTAAAACTTCACAACACACAATGGCTTGGTGAAAATATTTGTAACTTGATCTTCAGTCAAACAGAACTTGAGATCAATATCACCATTCATGACTTTATCTCGAATAAATTTCATATGAACTTCTATATGCTTTGTCCTTTGATGTTGAACTGGATTGTTCACGAGAGAAATGAAACTCTAGCTGTCACATAGAAGAGTATTTCTTCCTTTGATGCCCATATTCATTTCATCCAACATTCTTTTGAGCCACATATCTTCCTTTGTTGCTTCCATAACACTTATATACTCTTATTCAAAGAGAAGAGATAGAAACTATTGGTTGATTCTTGTTATTCCAAGTGATGACACCGCACCCAACTTGAAAATATATCTAGAAGTAGATTTTTTGTCTATAGCATCACTATCATGGTCATAATCACAATATATAAATAATTTTCATCATCACAAGTAGAATAATACAAACCATAATTAATTGTTCCTTGAACACATTTTAGGATTTTTTTCAATTTTCCAATGATCCTCATTAGGATCTTGCACGAATCTAGAAATAGCTCCTACTGGATATGAAATATCAGGCCTAGTAATAGTCAAATAAATTAGACTACCAACTAGTTGTCTATATAGAGTAGGATCAAATTTAGCACATGCAGGTTTATGATCTAATTTCACACCAACTTCAATAGGAATAGCAATAGGTTTACAATCAATCATGTTAAATATTTTAAGTAAATTAGTAGCATACTAAGATTGAGATACAACAATAGATTTATGATATTGAAATATAACCATGCCTAAAAAATGATTTAGCATACCTAAATCAGTCATTTCAAAATGTTGTTTTAATATTTCTTTGATTCTAACAATTAAATTTTTATCACTGCTAGTAATCAAAAGATCATCAACATATAGAACAATAATGATAATATGATTATTTTCAAATTTAACAAATAATTCAAAGTATCAAAACAGAGTTTGTGAATCCAAGATCCTAAAAGAAACTATTAATTTTAGCATACCAAACTCTAGGAGCTTGCTTAAGACCATATAAAGATTTTTTTCATCTTACAGACATATAGTTCCTTACCAGGTTCCTCAAAACCTTTAGGTTGATGCATATAAATTTCTTCTTTCAGTTCACCATTTAAAAATGCATTTTTAACATCCATTTGGTGAATCTCCCAACCATTTTAAGAAGCTACCACTAGAAGAATCGTAACAATGCTCATTTTAGCTACAGGAGCAAAATTTTCAACATAGTCAAGACTAGGTTTCTGAGTGAAACCATAAGCTACTAACCTTTCCTTGAATTTATCTATTTCACCTATAGAGTTATACTTGATTTTATACAATCACTGGATCCTACAATGCTTCGTTTAGGAGGAGGGACAAGTTCCCAAGTGTTATTTTTAGTCAAAGCATTATATTCATCTTTCATAGCCTTGATCCATCTATGATCTTGTAAATATTCTTTGAAATATTGTGGTTCAACCTCATACAAGGTCATTAAGGCATGATAAGTATGTTGACTACGAGTTACCTTTCTAAGGTTAACATGATGAGAGTCCTTAACAATATTTTGAGCCCATTTAGGAATCTTGGGATGTAATTTTTTTAAATGAATCCTCTTCAATATCCATCATATCTAGATCGGGATAATCCTTCTCTTGAAATTTTGTTTCCATGTTGTTAGGATAAGGATTATCATGCTCTCTATTTCAGAGAAACGGAGGATGGTTCATAAGAAGCATCACATAATGTTTTCTCTAAGACATGAACATTCCTATTTTCATCTATATCATGCTTGAAATTTTCATAAAATCTTAAAAAAAATGTTTGACAACCATAACCAAAAAAATACAATAATAGGACGTTGGATCAAGCTTATTCCTTTTAACTTTTGGACTGAAGGCAGAAGCAATATTACCTAATATTCTTAAGTGAGAGATATATATTTTTTATTTGTCCATACTTCATGAGGAGTATATTGATGAAGAGATTTTATAAGAAATATATTAAGGATATAGACAACAATATTCATTTCTTATGCCATAAAAATTTAGGCACATTTTGGCGCATGAATCCTAGTCTTAGATATTTCTAAAATGGTACCATTTTTCCTTTCTGAAATTCCATTTTGTTGTGGGGAATAGGGAGTTGTCATTTCTCTCTGAATCCCACATGACACATAGAACTCATCAACAAAAATTCTAACATACTCACCTCCATTATCAAACATAATTCTTTTTATTTTCAAATTAGAAGCATTTTCAACAAATGCTTTAAATTCTTGAAATTTATACAAGACATCAGACTTTTTCTTAATGAAATAAGACCAAGTAATCCTAGAGAAATCATCAATAAATCATACAACATAGAAATCTCCACCAAGAGAAGGAACTTCAAGTAGACCTCTCACATCACTATGAATCAATTCTAATAAATGAGAAGAATTTGGATCATGATGTTTATGAAATGGTTCAACATGTTGCTTATCACGCAAGAAACTTTCACATGTTTCATGATCATATTTCATCTTAGGGAGACGAATTAAAAGATTTAGGAGAGACATTTCATACAAACTTCTAAAATTCACATGTCCTAATATTTCATGCCAAAGTTGAAGATCATTTCTAGATGAAGAAGAAAAACAAGATTTTGAAACAAATCTATCAAAAATATATAAACCATTCTTCTCTATACAAGAAGCAATAACATTCTTGAGTTCATATTTTACATACCATTTATCTTACAACAATAAAACTTTAGATTTTTCTTTAGTTAATTGAGAACAAGATAAAAGGTTCTTTTTCAACTAAGGAACATACAAGACATTCCTAATTATTCCATTTTTAGTTTAACATTTCCACAAATTACAAATATAATGATAGAATTATCCCTAGATATATATTTTCCTCACATTTTACAACATCTGAGAGGATACCATAAATATAGGTCATGTTCCTAGAGGCACCACTATCTAGGATCCATTCATTTTCATTTGAAGTTGAGAGAGCAGTATACAGGGCAATAGAATGCTCAACATTATTTGCATGATTTTTCTTATGATCTTTCTTCTGATTGTTAAATTTACTATTTTTAGTATTTTTAAAAAAATTAGTTTTTACTCAACAATCAGATTCTTTATGACCAAATTTTCCACATTTGTTACATGTGCCATTGAATTTTACTTTAAAATTCGATTGTTTCTAAATGTAATTAGATTTAGGATTAGTTTTAAATTTTGATCTGATGTTATATTTCTTATTATGATTGATAGTATTCTCATTTTGAGAAGGTTTATGATTTTAAGAGAACAATGCTTGAGAGGTAGTCTTTTTGAATCAAAATTTTCCATTACACGTTCTTCTTGAATTAGTAGAGAAGACAGAGTGTCCAAATCAGGTAAATCATTCTCATTTTGATATTTATAGTTAAGGATGGAGATAGTTCTTGAATTTTTCATGAATATTTATCTATATGATAAAATACAGAAGCTTATCCTGAAAAAATTCACAATTACATCCATCCAACTGAGCTTTGACATTTTTAACTTTGTCCAGGTAATTAATAATTTTCTCACCCCCATTCATGGGAGTTGTAAATAATTCTAAAATCAATTTAATTGTCTTAGAGAGATGATTACCTTCATGCATAGTTTATAATTATTTCCATGCATTAGTAGGAGAATTTATATGACCTATATGCATTAAAAATCATCTCTTATGCTCCATAATAGGATCGATAGGGCTACCTATGATCTTTGAGAGAAGGAGATAAGGTTTTCAGGGTTTACAAGTCTTCCAATGGGTCATTTTTCTACACCAGTTACAAGATCCCATAATTTTCTAGCCATGAAACAAGCTTTTAACCTAACTCTCCAAATACTATAATTAGTTTCATTTAATAATTGAGATTTATCCATAGAAAAATATAGGAACTATCCATTTTTGATAAATGCACACATAGCTATGAAAACAAATTTAATTTAAACACAAGCAAACTCCCTGTAGAAAAAGAGCCAAATATAGTAAAAAAATGAGCTATCTGAACACAGGTTACATACCCAACTTGACACACAACACACGTAGTTTGACCTGAACTAACTACAACTCGCGAACAAATCAACCGAGCTTGGACCGAGTCAAGCTACATATTTAAATAATAATAATTAAAAAACATAACAAAGTTAACCGAAGAAATATATGACACATGTTAAAGATCAGACATGGTCAACAAGGACCCACATCATTTTTCCAATAACTTTACAAACAGATGCGTCCAACAGATGTAAGGTTCGTGGAATCAGCCAAAAAAAAAAATTCAGGCCTGGAGTGTGGAGAAGCAAACAAAAAGGACACGAAGCCAAGGAATAAATCAAAAAGACAAAACGTGAGCAAATCGGGAGTGACACACATTGTAAATCAAAGCAAAATGAGAGGGCACGTTTCGACCTTCAAAAAAACTTTAATGTAGATCCCCTAGTGGACATGAAGTCCCCAAAATTTAATCAAAATGAATAGATTATTAGATCCGCAATGGGGTTGACAAGGCAACCTAATATGCGACAAACAAAGGATGTGTAGAAAAATGTTATAAAAAAATGACACCGCAAAAAACAATATATATGTGTAGCATTGTTATTAGATTGCACTTAAGTAGTGCAATATACAAGTCTCAAGACTAATTAATAGAAAAAATTAACTAAAAAATCATGCATACATGTTGATAAATTAATGGATCACTTTTTCACACTCTGACATGATTATAACAAAAGACAAACAATATGCAAAAGAACGTGGACACATTCTATTGGTTCATAACTAACTAACTCTCGACAAAGCAAAAATGGTGGTTTAATCTATTAGATAACCATTGTCACTTTTAACAATAGAATAACAATGTGAAATGTGAAAATACTTGGAGCATTTCTATTGGATCGGATTTTGCATTGGACAGAAACAAGATAACAAAAGACTAGATTTGTGAAGAGCGTGAAATGACCTTATTAGCTCGCACTTTGTAACTGACATAAAGATCTATAAAGAATCTAAGACGATGAATCTATATGGATCTTTATTATTGGATAAATCTTAAAAAATGAAGAACTTCACAATATTGGGGAAGATGTAGAACCAAGGATTTAACTGTATTCCAAAGAAAAATTTTGAGTCCGCTCCTCCCTTTGCAATCAAATAAAATTAAATCAAGTGGCACAAAGTCCACGAATCAGCGAGGACAGGTGTCGCAATTCCATCAATTTTCCAAGGAAAATCAAACTATGGACCTAAAACCCACGAAATAATCCAAAAAGGAACGGAAATTTGAAATCCACTCAAAAAAAGATAAAAAATAAAAGAACTTATTTTAAATAATTTTGCACAAACTATATAACATGACTACATAAAAACGTGCAAAACATATTTTTAAACTTGTAGATGAGTGCAAAGATCAAGAAAAAGACAATGTCACGAAACACATATCTATGCACATAAAATGTATAAGGAAGATTTAATCAACAAGTAAACCAATATTATAATAATAGTTGGGGGAATTGGAATTTTGAACCCGATTAACTTAAATTCGACAAATGAACAACTCGGGTTATGCGAGATATGAAAAACTTCAAGTTCTTCACCTTGTAAATCAAAACCATCTAGATATATCTCTCGTATAAGCATAGCCACTCACTCGATACCATGTTAGGGAATTAACGGAATGAATAATTAACAAATTATAAATCCAAAATATAATTACCAAAGATTATAGATTATGAAGTTTAGTGAGTAAACATAGATTATGATGTTTATATTTGTATATTACGGACCATGAACAAAAAGTAAATAAATGAAATGTAAATTATATAGAACACTAGATTTTATAATGGGGAAACTGAAGAAAACCCCCACTTAGAATTATGCACTACTTGTATTAAGAATTTCATATACAACTTTTACCAAGCACTTCCACTTCACTCCTTGGTCTCACGAGATAATTGCATAATAATTTCTCATGATTTACTGAGTTCACTTAATCACAAAAAAATGATCTTACATCTATCAACCACATACAAATCTTATTTTAATCTCATGATGGATCAACCTATTTATATAGGACGGGTGATGGTCATATCGTTTCACTCTAATTTGTGAAAGACCTACATAATAAAGTTTAATAAGTGAAATTTAAAACAAAGGGTTCGTGAAGTGGTGGTCCACCCAAAGGTATCCCCACTTGACATTATTACCCCAATAGATAGGATACATACCAACATGTCCTAAAGAGATTAGATTACTATGCAGAATATTAATGTACTAACGAGCATCACAAAGTTGACTTACAGATGGGAAACACCACTTTGAAGAACTCGATTTGACCACAAATGCAATATATTTCTTGTTCTTAAAAACTATGACCTAAAACTTGGTCTACACATCCGAAACAACACAAAAACACTCCTACCATGCTTATATTTACATATAGTGCTGAAAAATGATCATCCTACCTTATTAGGCCATGCTTTCTTTACCTTGTTTGGTATTTTTGCTAGGAACAATCTTCATACCTATGTTTATGCACTCTAAGTCACATTCACATGCTCAACCAATATCTACATACATGTATCCACTTATTTCACCAAGATACCACTCCCATCTCTCTCTCTCTCTCTCTCTCTCTCTCTCTCTCTCTCTCTCTCTCTCTCTCTCTGTGTGTGTGTGTGTGTGTGTGTGTGTGTGTGTGTGTGTGTGTGTGTGTGTGTGTGTGTGTGTGTGTGTGCGTGTGCACTCAAAATGATCTCACAAGCAACTAACATCCATCATGAAGACCTTGAAAACATCATTAGGAATCATTTGAAATAATTTTTATCAATGAAAACTCACAACAAAATCACCTTGACCAACTTGACATCAATCAAAACTTTCTAACAGGAAGATCCTAACCTTAGTCTCTCGACCCTTCTCTTATTCTACTTAATCCATCCTATTCAAATTCTGAGGTAACTCCTAACTCGCTAAGTGACTCACATTGATTCCACTCCAAGTTGACTAACTTCAACTCGGTGGCCTCCTCAATGATATTTTATAGCACGTGCTCTTGGTCTTCTCGCTTCTCTCTCCACTTTTTTAGCTCCTTTGCAATCCACACTTGGATTTAAATTTTTAACCTAACACCTTTATTGCTCTTATCCACATGATATGTCTCCGCCTATAGACATTAAATCATGCACTTTAGGTATCTATTTAGTCATGATCACATATTACTATTCATATGATTCCTAAGTAAGAAAAGTACTTATTGATCCATGTCTTTGGCCATATTTTCTTGCTTTTTGTTGCCACTTTTAGTCTTACACACCTTTCCTAGTCTGACATCCGACCCTTCGTGTTCTTTGAATCGGACACCATGCATTCAAGCCAGGACTCCAATTTGGTGCCCCCATCCCCTTTGGGTGCCCCTGACCTCTTTATACTTCACTCACATTTTTGGGTCCTTTCTAGTCATTTAAGCATCTTATATTTTTGGTAGTGTTGGTCCGAAAATCTGTCGCCTGGACAGATCTATGGATAGACGAGCCAACAGTGTGCAGGGCTTAGCCCCTCTTTGAGTCAAAGAAAGCGAAACCGGTTTATTGCTATTCTACCAAAGCAGGAATCTATGCAAGTCTCACAGATTACGCTTCGGGGTTTGGGATCTCATCCCAATAGAGTGTTTCAGCTGCGAAAAGAAAGGAATGAAAGAGGGAAAAGAGAAGGAACAGATCCGAAGGAAGAAAAGAAATGAATTCCAAAGCAGAAAGGTCAGAAGATTTATGTTTTTGGGTTGGTAGTAAACAGAGCCAAACCTACTTGCATAAATAAACAAAGCAATACTGATGAGCAAATGACAGAAAAGTAGATATGAATCCAACAGATTAAACACATACAGATCTAACGTAAGGAAGATCTAATGCATAAACACAGCTATTGAGCACAAAGTCTTAATATTTGTATTACTGTTTTCTTCTGTTACAAGAAAGCTCAAAGTCTTTCTCTCCTCACTTCTATTTTCATCTAAAAAATGTTCACCACCAAATACAACAAGTATTCCAAGTATTTATAGAAGAGAGGAGAAGGAAAGAAGGCAAAAAGGAGCCAACCACCTATTTACAAAGATATTTACAAAATATCTAAAAGTCATGTTGACTTTTGAGAACTTGATGGATGACATCATCCCATGATGCAACATGGATGATGTCATCATTTGTGCCAACACTCTTTAGACATTTCAACAAGAAAGTCGGAGAATAGAGAGCGAAGAAGAAGAAGAAGAAGACGCGGCTACTCGTTATCGTCATCCCGCGGTTGAAAGGGGGTTTCGCTTCGATGCCGCTCAGAGATGATATGCGGAGGCGAGCGCGATATTCCAAAAACTTGTTAATCATGGGCCCAAATTGATCCTGTGATGGATCCTGTGCCGTCGCTGATTGCTTTGCAAGTCTCCCGCTCATCTATGAGCTTTTCCGGGAGTTTAGAATAATCTTTCTCCACCTCGATGAGGAACCCATGAAGTCCCTACAGGCCAGCAGGTTGTTGATAGATTCAGTGTCAAATGTGACCTCTGGCCCCGTTCTGAGAAGCGATCTCTTGAAGATCCGGATAGTTTCATCAGCTGATCTCATGGTAAAGGAAGGAGTGAGCAGCCCTGGAGACATGTTAAGAACAATTCGCTCCATTTGATGCATCGCATCCAGGGCCTCTTCCTTCACCTTGTCTATCTTTTCCAGAACAAATTCCAGCTGATCTATCCGATAGTCCAGAGTGGACATGGTTTTGTTGAGGGCCCTTGGATGGCCGAAAACTCCGAACTTGACCAGATCTTCGACTGAACAGTCGAACATTTGTTGAAAGGTCTCATGTTGGAGTCTAGCATGATCTAGCTCTTCTGATATGGGACCCGCTAATACTTGGAGTTCCTTGTTCACCTTTTTGATGTTTCGATATGAATTGACATACTCGGCGATCACTCTTTCACTGTCCTTGAGGATCTGGCTCCTCCAAGTAGAAACGGCCATACCCTGCTCGCCGATCTTTGAATATTCATTGATTTTCTCCTGGCTGAGAAGCTCAGAAGTCTCGGCGGCAGTCGTGGGAGGTGCACTACCCATCTTCTGTAAGGCTTGAAGCAGATATTTGTTCTGCTCCTTCAGTAGCCTTTTCTCTTCTTTTATTCCTTGAAGCTTTTTGCAGAGGGCATCGACTGCGGAAAGAGCTTCCCCCTGGAGACTTTCAGAAGACGTCCCCATTGTGACTTGAGTCACAGTAAAATCTGTCGAGAGACAGATCTTTTTTCTCCTTGAGGGGATCAGGGTATGCTATTTCCATAACTCTCTCACCCGCAGCACTTTGAGAGAAGCGTGTTACAGGCTTTTGCTTCTTTGCCCCTTTGGCTGGAATTACTGAAAAGTCCATCGGAGCGATGGGAACTTTCCTCTTTTGCTGGCCCAGCTGCTGAGAGATCCAGGCTGGTCCCATAGAAGAAGGACCAGAGACAGAGGAGGAGGGAGCAACAAGAGAAGAGGGGAAAACGTGGAGACACGCGGTGGCGCATTGAAAGGATAGCCGAAGAAGTGTCCACGGGAGGAAGGGAAACCGCAGCTGCAGAAGACAAAGGAAGGGAAGGGAGCCCGGAAATGAGGGAAGAAATGGAAGAAGATAAATCAGCGAGGGAGGAGAAGATAGACGAAGAGGTGGGGGAAAGAGTAGAAGAAGGGGCAGAGGACGCGACCAAAGGGGTGGTCACGTGAGTCACTTGAGGAGGGGAAGGAAGAGAAGAAGAAGGGATAGAAGGGACCTCTATGGTTGTAGCAATGCCGACATCCTGAGTGGATGGGCGTATGGGACTATCCCCTGCCGCTTCTTTCTCTGGCGAGTCCAGAGTTATTACCTGTTCAGGCGCTATGGAAAGAGGACTTTCAGGGGCTTCTTCTTGAATGGTGCTAGATTCACCTTCTACACCTTTGCCTTTTAGCTGCTTCTTGGACCTTGGAGGTGCATTGCCCAATGGGGAAGTTGTGAAATCTACCCCGAGGTAGATCAGCCCATTCATGCGGCACCAGTGCTCTGTTATGCGCATAGTCTCCTTGACCCTCTCCTCAATTGTTTGAGGAGCCTTGCTTCTGTCAATGGCCGGGAAGGGCCAATCATCCCCTTTTGTGTCATTATACACCTTGTCCACTTCATCTTCTGTTGTTTGGAAGCCTTTGGGGACAATGGCCACTCCGTATTGGATAATTTCCGCCAATGCTAAGCGAGAATGATCCTTTCTTCTGAGTTCCACCTCATGGATGACGTCAATGTAAATATCCTCAATTTGAGGGACATGGATCGGATCAAGCTTAGCCCTTGGCAGGCAGCCTCTTGGGTCAAAGGTAGGCCTGGCTGGGAAGTCATGTTTTAAATTGAACAACTCCAGCTCCGCGAACATTTCCTTCGCCTTGTGATGGGTGGAGCATGTGTATCGGCCTACTGTGAGGGGGAAAGGAGTTCCGCCCTTCTTTCTTTTGAGGCATTTCTCATGGTATGTGACCAGCTATCTTGATAGCTCTAGTAGAATCAGCTTAGGTCTAGCATACCTCGGTAGCCTGGTTCGCTCGCCCAAGAAGTTGACCGCCCTCAGATAGGTAAATGTGGGAAACTGGGTGAACAGGCCCCCACTTCTCCACGGTTGACACAATGTTTTTGGTTGTGCAACCATGAGTTAGATTTGGCCTTAACAGGAAAATGATGTGATAGAAGAAAGCATCATTAATTTTGGCGAATTGAGGGATGCTATTCTCCAGCCTCAGTTCTGGATAATATTCATATATTTTGACCTGAGGCCAAATTCCACTTCGGTTTAGCCCTGGATAATCCCTCTCCGACGCTGCAGCGTAGACCACGTAGGAGTTCATATGGAATACTCCCGTTGTGCTGAACTGTTGTAACTGCTCGGAAATGGTGCTGCTTATAATCTCCCCCCAGCAAAAGCGTTGCTCAGGCACATTTTTATTCATTGTCTCCAAGTACCGCAGCATCCATTTATGGAAGTAGTGGGCGTCAGAAAGCCCGAAGACTCTGCTCAGGAAAGTAATAGTATCACTGAGCTCTTCTGAGAAATCACTGCGGTGGATAATCTGGGCCACTGGTTACCACCTTCTTGTTTTTCAAGTAGAATTCGTTCATTAGTTGCATGCATTGGTCTTCATTATCTTCCCAGGACTTGATGCACTCTTCTGGGCCGATGCAGTGAATCGAATTGCCGGTGGTGAGGGATGCCAAGTATCATCTCAAAATGACGGGAAGTGAGGTTGATGACTACCTCGCCCTTGCTGGTTTCGACACATCTTGTGTCTTTGTTGTAAGATTGAGCAATCACCATCATGAATTCATTATTGACGGTGCTGACGGGGATTCCTCCGGTGAAGTGTAGGGCACTGCCTATTAATTTGTCCATCCACGGACTTCTTGTAACCTTCTGAGTTCTAACCCAGAATTCTTCCATGTCAATGTGACCCAATTCTGAGTCTCTGACATCCATACTGCATTCAGCCTGTGATTCGGGCATCCTGACCCTTTGATATTTGTACTTCATCTCTTCCTCTGTAAGCTTAGCCTTTCCTCTTGGTTTGGTGGGTCTCTTGCTGGATGTAGACATATGTTCTTTTGAACTCAGTTGCTGATCTGCATGAAGAAGAAGCGAGACCCAATCCAAAAAGGTTGAATTAGCCATTTGATCTTCCATTGGAATGTCAGCAGAAGAAAGAGTTAGAGATTTTAAGGCTCAGGGCGCAGGGTGCATGAAAATTGTAACTTGCAGGCCAAATAGATAAGGCGCATAGCGCATGGATGTTGTAGATTGCATTTTATAAAGGGCACATGAGAACAGTGTGTTGCATGGAAACAGGATGCGCCAAAGGTGCATGGGCCTTGCATGTTACATTAGGATTGGGTGCGCCCTTTGGTGCATGGGAAAAGCGTGTAACATGGACTTTTCGTGCGCCGAAGGAAATATGGCGCGGCGCACGAAGAGTTTACACAACATAATGTTATTGCAATCGGGGATGCGCCTGCGCCTTTATAGCTTCATACTTGCGCAGATAAAGCTTGTGTTGCATGGAAGCTGGGTGCGCCATGGGCGCATGGAAACGTGATGCAGCACAAAACGATGGCGCGCCAAAGGGGTGCGAGATTTGACACTTGTAGCATGTGAAAGAGGCGCGCCAAAGGGCACAGAGGTTAATGATGCAACAAACAGGCTGGGTGCGCCTCAGGCGCAGGGATGTTGCAGATTACAAGGCGGTCAGATGCGCCAAAGGGGCGCAAATGTTCATGATGTTGCAGGGGTGACAGATGCGCCAAGGAGGAAAATAGAACTAAACTCTCAAAGGGGGTTTTACATGATGTAGGTTCCTTCTACTCCTTCGTTCTTATTTGAAAGGCTCAGTGGGGTAGATAAAATGATCTAGATCAGGAGGGCCACAACCACTGTTTCAAGAAAATGTCCTTCTCCAGCAAATCTGGAAAGAGGAAGGATAGCATGGGGGGGCAGACAGCAAACGGAGGAGGCTAGGCCCACACATTTGTATTTCAAAACCAACTTAGCAAGCTAAAACCACACCAAGAACACACCAAGAACTGAAAATACAAAACATACGAGAGAGAAAGACTCCTCATACCTGGATAAATAGCAAAAGCTCGGGAACGGGTCCACAACGCGATGAAAACGACAAGGCGAGGGGCCGACAGCTCGAGAAAAATCACACGCTTTCAAATGAAAAGTGAAAATGACATTTGGGTGCGCAAACCATATATATATATATGTAAGCTGGTCATAAATGCTCCACCCACTTTTTTGAAAGGCATGAGAGTTTCTTTGTCGACAGGAGAAAGCGTGCGCCCTTTGGCGCACGAAAGTATTTGACAATAGAGACAAAGCGCGCCTTTGGCACACCAAAAGCATTGTCGACATGAAGTTATGTGCGCCCTTTGGCGCACCAAAGGGTGGCGAAACAAAAGTTGTACAAACACAAGCGCATGCGCCTTGGCGCACGCAGGGAAGGTTCAACATTCTTTGGCGCATGAAAAGTTGTGTTGACATGAAAACCATGCGCCAAAGGCTTTTAAGGGGGCACATAAAAAGTTAGTGTTGCAAAGAAATTTCATGCGCCTAACCAAAAAAAGGCTCAAAAAGACTAAGTTCGAAAACTAGATTTCCCGGGAAGGGATTTTACAACATTTCGAACACAAGGGATCCCTAACGAGGGATCGGAACAAAATTTTCATATGTTTATCGGTAAAATTGCCCTTGTCAATTTTATGGGATAACAGCTGTCTCTTTCTGGGGACTATCCCTGAGTGAACTCGGGGGTAGAGAATCGATTCTCATGTGCCTATCCATTGGGTAATGAGTCAAAAACAAGGGCGACCTGGGAGGGGAACGAAAGAAAACACACAACAAACCAAAAGCAAACACACACGACGGAAACAAACACACAACAAAAAGCAAACTGTACAAAGAAGAGAGCAAGCTCTACTTCCTGAAGATCTTCAGATGCTGCCCGCTATAAGGAAGCGGGAGTTCGGTTCCATCCAGATATGAGAGATAGAAACTATTCTCTCCGTTGAGCTGCTTGATCTTGAAGGGCCCTCTCCACAGGGAATCAAACTTTCCATGCATGCCCTTTGGTTCTCTTCGCTTGTCCCATAAAAGGACGAGATCTCCCACTTGAAAATCCCTTTGCTTGGCCTTCTTATCAAAAAGCCTCTTAACTTGATTCTGATGTTCAGTGATCCTATCGACCACCTTCACTCTCTTTTCTTCAAGTTCTGCCAGATACATGATTCTCTTTTCAAGAGAATTTTGGAAAGTTTCATCTTCAATGGCTCGTGCAAGCACAGAGCAGAAGTTCCGAGAAATGGGAAGCTCAAAGCATCAATGCCATATAACACTTGAAAAGGTGACATGCCGAGAGATCTCTTGGGAGTAATATGATCCACCCACAAAGCGTCGTATAAGGACTTGTGCCACATCCGCTGATTTGATTCCACCAGTTTTCGTATGATGGTCACCAAGTTCTTATTGCTGGATTCCGCTTGACCATTTCCCTGAGGGTAATAATCGGATGCATGAGCCAAGGTTATCCCATATTCATAGCAAAAACTAATAACTTCTCGTGAGGAGAAGTTAGAAGCATTATCAGCAACGATTTTGTTTGGAACGCCGAACCTGACAATGATATTTTCTTTAATGAAATTGCAAACCACCTCAGAAGTGGCATGCTTGACAGGTATGGCTTCCACCCACTTGGTGAAGTAATCCGTTGCTGTAAGGACATAGCTATGTCCAGCACTCGATTGAGGATTGAGTGCGCCAATAAAATCAATTCCCCATTGTCTGAATGGTTCATTGATAATGACCGGCCTTAGGGGAAGGGCAGCCACTTGGGCTTGCCGACGAATTGCTGACAGGGTTCACACTTTGCCACCCAGGTGGCTGTATCTTGAAAGAGCATCGGCCAATAGTACCTGGCTCGAATGATCTTGTGTGCAGTTACGGAGGAAGAGAAATGCCCTCCACAGGCTGAATTGTGAAAACTTTCCAGTAGTTTCACTTGTTGGGGTTTGTCAACACATCGCAAAAAGATGCCATCTATCCCACGTTTATATAAGCCGTCATCCCAGATGACGTATTTAGCCGCTCTGAGCTTTATAGTGCGCTTCTCCTTTGCAGTTAGGTGCATCGGGCATTCGCCGTAGGTAAGGAAGAAGACGATGTCGGAGTACCACTCATCACTAGTTGCAACAAATAGAACCAGAGGCAGAGAATCAGGCCCTTCTTGCCGGTCCTGCGCTTCTTCGATGTAGTCACCCCTCTCATCAGGATTTTCTGAATCTTTGTTTTCAGCCATTAGCTGACACAGGTGCCCCTGCCCTTTACCAGCTTGGTTGGTTTAATATCCAGGTCATACTCCTGGACCTTTGCGATCCAATTTCCCCGCAAACTTCCTAACTCCTGCTGAGTTAGAATTGATTTCACCACCGTGTCAGGGACCAGCACCACCGTATGCGAGTTTAGGATGTAATACCTGAAATTCTTCACTGCTTTGACAACGGCAAAGGCGTGCTTTTCCAGTTGAGTCATCTTTAGTTCGTGAGGCTTGAGAGGAGAACTCATGAACGCGATTGGAGATTCAACATCCTCCGAGTTCTTTTGCATTAAGATTGCGGACACAGTATGCTCAGATGCATAACTATACATGATGAAGTCCTTGGAGAAATCTGGACATACCAGGACTGGTGCATGAGCAACGGAAGCTTTTATTTCTTCAAATGACCTTTTCCCCTCTTCACTCCATCTGAAAGTTGGTGACCCCTTCATCATGTTCAATATGTGACGGGTCTTCTCGGCAAAGTCAGGAACAAAATGCCTGAGAAAGTTCACCTTTCCAAAGAAAGAATGAACACCAGTCTTGCTTGTAGGCAGAGTAAGGCTTTGAATAGCCTTAACTCTTTCGGCATCTATCTTTGTTCCTTCTTTGCTGACCACATGGCCTAGCAACTTCCCTTCCGTGACTCCAAAAACAGACTTTTTTGGGTTTAGGGAAATCCCATGTTCTCGGCACCTGGCCAACACTTGCTCCAAATGATCACAATGATCATTTCACTGTTTAGAGAACACGGTTAAGTCATCTAAATAAACCACAATGACTTTCCCCATCATGCCTTTGAACGCGAAGTCCATAGCCCGCTGAAAAGTGGCACCAGCATTAGTTAGGCCGAAAGGCATCCTGCTGTAGGCAAATGTACCCCAGGGAGTAGTGAATGCTATTTTGAATTGATCTTCAGGCGAGACTTCAATCTGATTGTAGCCTGAAAAACCATCAAGCATGGACAGCATTTCTGATCCAGTTACTACTTGCAGAACTTGATCCATTATCGGAAGAGGGTAGTTGTCTTTCAGCGAAGCTTGATTCAAATTTCGAAAGTCTACGCATATGCGTATCTCGCCGTTTTTCTTGCGTACTGGCACAATATTTGCTACCCAAGTGCTGTGATGGATAGGGAAGATGATTCTTGCATCCAGTATCTTCTAAATTTCAGCCTGGATGGTACCCAAAATCTTGGGATTATAGTGCCTCTGCTTCTGGCGGAAGGCTTTGACATCATCTTTCAACGGAATATCGTGCTGAACGTCCTTTGGCTTGAAGGACTTTAAATCGGCATAGGACCATGCCAATACATCCATATATTTTTTCAGCAACTTGACAAATTTTCGCTTCTCTTCAGGCGTGCAACATTTGCCAATGTTCACGAATTGTGGGTGTTCTATCGAACCTATATTGACCGGTTCGGTTTCTGGGGACGAGCTAGGGTCGTCCCGCTTCTTCTTTTTTACAAAACGGTCATGCCTGTCGAACAGGCGTTCCAGAGAAACCAGGCCCTTTGGAATTTTATTTCCCTTGAGCTGACATATGCCATCGTTACCTTCAGATTCATTGCCTTGATCGGTGACTGACTCACGGCAAGTGGAAGTAGACCCTTCAAAATGTAATTCTTTAAAATTTTCTGCCTTCTCCAGAAAGGCAATGAGTTGATTATCATCATTGAACACCTGCCAATGCTGAGAATTATCTGGCATGCTCGGGCGGAAAACCACCTCAATGGTGTACTTGTTCATTTTCAAACCTGGATGTGGAAGCATGAGAGATGCTGAAACAGCCAATGAATCAGCCATGTCATTTTAAGCTCTTGGAATCGCCTCTATTGAAAAGGCATCAAACTCCTCAATGCTGTCCCATACCGCATTACGGTAATGTCTGAGCCTTTCATTTTTTACTTGGTAAATCCTCTTGACCTGATTTACAACCAGCTCAGCATCACCTTGCACTTGTAGATTTTTAATTCCTCTTTCTTTTGCGGCTTGCATACCGAGTAAGAGAGATTCATACTCAGCAGTATTGTTAGTGTTGAAAAACTGCAATTTGAAAGAGAGAGGAATGACTTCTTTCTCAGGAGATATCAGCACGGCCCCGGCGCCACATCCACTAGTTGCACAGCTGCCATCGAATTGTAATGTCCAGATTTTATTAAGATCTCCTTCTTGAATGAGGACACCCATTTTATCCGTCTCGGTAGATAAGAAGTAATTCCCCATCCCTGATGATTCAAAAAGGATTTGAGCTTTGGGGTCTTCAGAGCTAGTGACCAAGTACTTCTTTTGGGATTCCGGCTCCAAAGTTTGCATTACACCTTTGACTGGAATTCTAGCTTTAGACCAGTCCATATGAATTTCTCCACCAACTTCACTGCAAAAACTTCTTCCCAGCAAAATTCCATAGGCCGGAATGTCAGCAACGAGGACTGTCATTTTTACTCTTTTATCCGGGAAGGCCGCAAACGTAAATTGCGCGTCTTTGATTTGGCCAACCAACGGAACTTGCTTAGTTTCCAAAGAATAACATCTGCCGAAAGGCTTGGTAAGAGTGAGGCCCAAAGCATGGGCGACTTTTGCCGGCATGACGTTGTCAGAAGCCCCGAAATCAATTATGCAATTACTCAGCTTGTGACCATTGATCAGCAGAGAGAGATAGAAAGGTTCTATCTTGCCTGACGCAGATGTTGAAGCTACATTTATATGGGATTCAGGGGGAGTGGAAAGGATTCCTTTTGGGGAAACCTGATTAGATATAACAGCTTGACTTTGGATATACTTAGTCAATCTTACAAGCTGTTCGGGGTTTGACTGAAGATACTCAGCTTCAGACATTTGGATCTTGGTCTTTTTTGCATGATCTATAATATCAAACGTGGCCAAGGGTTGCGTTGGTAAAGGAATGAGTCCCTCACCTCGCGATGATGGAATAGGATTGGTGGTCTTAGTAGGAATGTGAGAGGACTGATTTGGAGGAGAGATAGGGGAAAAAGATTTCTTTGTGAAAGACTTGCCAGGGAGTTGAGTAGGAAGAGGATTACCTCTTTTAGCAATGATCGGAGGCGCGTTTGACACGGCCTTCTCCTACTAGACATGGGCAGCAACTTCCGCTTCTTTTCCTTGTGAGCGAGTAAAACAGCGTATGATCGCCGCATGCACTCCCTGGGTACCCTCTTCTTCATCAGATTCTTCCTCATCAAATTCCATATACCCGATAGTAGAGTCGCCAGTCGGTTCACCGACATCTTGATCATCTTCACCTTGAGATGAAGGTTCTTCATAATACTGCTCTTCTTCTTCAATCTCGGCCAGAGCATTGACCGGAGGAGCCTCAAGCGCCAACCGCGGAGCAGTTGTAGGTAAGCGCGGTCTTTGTGAAACATTGTTAGGAACGAAATTCCTCCGTGGGATATCCCGGTATGAGGAACTGGGAGAGGCCTGGGCCAACTGCTTCTTCAATGCGAGCAAATCGTTCGCCATCTTTTGGAATGCTGGATCAGACGAAGTGGTGGGCGAAGGGCCCAAAGATTTAGGCTTGGCTGATTCCTTTTTTAATTCACCGGATATTATCAGATTATCCTCTATGCGAATGGCAGCGGCTTGGGCGAGAACCAAGGTGGCAACTCGTTCCTGAAGGAGCAAGAAACTAACTTTCGAGCTCATAGCGTTTACGAAGAAACACTTTTGATTTTCCGGCGTTGGAAGCATGGCAACAGGGACACGGTTGATTAGCGCATTGAACCGGGCGACAAAATCGCGCATGGTCTCATTCGCCTCCTTCTTCAGGTGAGTGATCCGTGATAATAATGCAAATGCATCCTCTGAAGGCTTGTATCTGTCTTCGAAAGCATCCCGTAAGGTGGCCCAACTGGTAATAGACCCGGCCGGCAAATGCTGAAACCATTCAGCTGCAGGTCCTTGTAGGGTTTCCAGAAAAAGGCGAACCGACACATCTTCGTGGGTCACATCCAAAATACTGCATGACATGATGAATGCAGATATGTGGGAATCCATGCTTTGATTTCCACTCCCATCGAATTTAGGAAAATTCTTTCGATTTCCGTGAGGGAGAGCGTGAACTGGATGTGGTAAAGCCAAAGGACCCATCGCGTTTCCCCATGGAACCGCCATCTGAAAAGCCGGAAAGAGAACACGAGCTGGAAGTGTGGTTCCGCTGAGTAGTAAGGCACTACAAAGGGATGTGGATGTCCCCCTGCAAAAGACTTTTTCTTCGTGAAGGTGAGACACTCCTGGATGACCGGCTAGCCGAGCTTAGTGCTGAAAAACGCGCCGGTGTTACGCTGAAATTGTGCCTTTGAAGCAGATCGAAAGTAGGATCAGCTTCTCCACAGCTCACCTGCTACGCGTAAAAGGTTCACTCGCCAGTGTAACTTCCAGATCTGCGATATTATGGCATAGATTCAAACTTTCTTTTTGGTTGTACTTGCTGATTTTCTGGTTTTTCTGACAAAAACCAGCAGCAAATACTTTTCTAAATATTTAAAAACTATCTTCCTCAAAAAACCAATCGCGGTTAATGACAAATAACAGTGAGGATAAGATGGCAGGGAAGAATAGCAAGCTGATTTTCTGATCTGATTTTAACTTTTTTCAGAGGGTTTCAAATTTTTTGCAAACAGTCAAAAACTTAGATCTATGGCAAAATACTGATTTTTTCAAAAACTCAGCGAACTAAAGATCTTTAACTGGACCAGATCTACGACTCTCAGAAGAAAATTTTTCAGTTTGAGCACTTTTGCAAATTTTGGATTTTTAACAAATAATTCAGATTTGTAAACAGGCAGCAATCCTCTGATTTTTCTAATTTTTTATCTTACTACCATCATAGATCTGACAGATCTATTCGATCCCCAGCGGAGTCGCCAAAAACTGTTGTCCGAAAATCTATTGCTTGGACAGATCTATGGATAGACGAGCCAACAGTGTGCAGGGCTTAGCCCCTCTTTGAGTCAGCAAAGCGAAACTGGTTTATTGCTATTCTACCAGCAGGAATCTATGCAAGTCTCACAGATTCTGCCTTCGGGGGTTTGGGATCTCATCCCAGTAGAGTGTTTCAGGCTGCGAAAAGAAAGGAATGAAAGAGGGAAAAGAGAAAGAACAGATCCGAAGGAAGAAAAGAAATGAATTCCAAAGCAGAAAGGTCAGAAGATTTATGTTTTTGGGTTGGTAGTAAACAGAGCCAAACCTACTTGCATAAATAAACAAAGCAATACTGATGAGAAAATGACAGAAAAGTAGATATGAATCCAACAGATTAAACACATACAGATCTAACGTAAGGAAGATCTAATGCATAACACAGCTATTGAGCACAAAGTCTTAATATTTGTATTCTTTGTTTTCTTTACATTAAGAAAGCTCAAAGTCTTTCTCTCTCACTTCTATTTTCATCTAAAAATGTTCACCACCAAATACAACAAGTATTCCAAAGTATTTATAGAAGAGAGGAGAAGGAAAGAAGGCAAAAGGAGCCAACCACCTATTTACAAAGATATTTACAAAATATCTAAAAGTCATGTTGACTTTTGACAACTTGATGGATGAAATCATCTCATGATGCAACATGGATGATGTCATCATTTGTGCTAACACTCTTTAGACATTTCAACAAGAAAGTCGGAGAATAGAGAGAAGAAGAAGAAGAAGAAGAAGAAGACGCAATTTACTCGTCATCGTCATCCCGCGGCCGAAAGGGGGTTGCACGCTCTCGATGCTCGCTCAGAGATGATATGTGGAATCGAGCGCGATATTCCAAAAACTTGTTAATAGTATTACCGAGCTCTCTTCGAGAAATCACTTCGGTGGATAATCTGGGGCCACCGGGTTACCACCTTCTTGTTTTTCAAGTAGACTTCGTTCATTAGTTGCATGCATTGGTCTTCATTATCTTCCCAGGCCTTGATGCACTCTTCTTGGCTGACGGCCACGAAGTGTCGGTGGTGAGGGATGCCAAGTATCATCTCAAAATGACGGGCAGTGAGGTTGATGACTACCTCGCCCTTGCTGTTTTCGACACATCTTGTGTCTTTGTTGTAAGATTGAGCAATCACCATCATGAATTCATTGTTGACGGCCGGGGATTCCTCCGGTGAAGTGCAGGGTGAAAAGGGGTTGCTCGCTCGATCGATGCTCGGGAGATGATATGTGGAACCGATATTCCAAAAACTTGTTAATCATGGGCCCAAATTGATCCTGTGATGGATCCTTGTGCCGTTCGCCGATTGCTTCGCAAGTCTCCCGCTCATCTATGAGCTTTTCTGGGAGTTTAGAATAATCTTTCTCCACCTCGATGAGGAACCCGATGAAGTCCCTACAGGCCAGCAGGTTGTTGATAGATTCAGTGTCAAATGTGACCTCTGGCCCCGTTCCTTGAGAAGCGATCTCCTTGAAGATCCGGATAGTTTCATCAGCTGATCTCATGGTAAAGGAAGGAGTGAGCAGCCCTGGAGACATGTTAAGAACAATTCGCTCCATTTGATGCATCGCATCCAGGGCCTCTTCCTTCACCTTGTCTATCTTTTCCAGAACAAATTCCAGCTGATCTATCCGATAGTCCAGAGTGGACATGGTTTTGTTGAGGGCCCTTGGATGGCCGAAAACTCCGAACTTGACCAGATCTTCGACTGAACAGTCGAACATTTGTTGAAAGGTCTCATGTTGGAGTCTAGCATGATCTAGCTCTTCTGATATGGGACCCGCTAATACTTGGAGTTCCTTGTTCACCTTTTTGATGTTTAGATATGAATTGACATACTCGGCGATCACTCTTTCACTGTCCTTGAGGATCTGGCTCCTCCAAGCAGAAACGGCCATACCCTGCTCGCCGATCTTTGAATATTCATTGATTTTCTCCTGGCTGAGAAGCTCAGAAGTCTCGGCGGCAGTCGTGGGAGGTGCACTACCCATCTTCTGTAAGGCTTGAAGCAGATATTTGTTCTGCTCCTTCAGTAGCCTTTTCTCTTCTTTTATTCCTTGAAGCTTTTTGCAGAGGGCATCGACTGTGGAAAGAGCTTCCCCCTGGAGACTTTCAGAAGACGTCCCCATTGTGACTTGAGTCACAATAAAATCTGTCGGAGACAGATCTTTTTTCTCCTTGAGGGATGGGGTATGCTATTTCCATAACTCTCTCACCGCAAAGACTTTGAGAGAAGCGTGTTACTGTGCTTTTGCTTCTTTGCCCCTTTGGTTGGAATTATCGAAAAGTCCATCGGAGCGATGGGAACTTTCCTCTTTTCTTTGGACTAGCCTTTGAGAGATCCAGCTGGTCCCATAGAAGAAGGACCAGGGACGAGAGGAGGAGGGAGCAACAGAGAAGAGGGAAAAACGTGGAGACACGCGGCGGCAAAGCATTGAAAGGATAGCCGAAGAAGTGTCCACGGGAGGAAGGGAAACCGCAGCTGCAGAAGACAAAGGAAGGGAAGGGAGCCCGGAAATGAGGGAAGAAATGGAAGAAGATAAATCAGCGAGGGAGGAGAAGATAGACGAAGAGGTGGGGGAAAGAGTAGAAGAAGGGACAGAGGACGTGACCAAAGGGGTGGTCGCGTGAGTCACTTGAGGAGGGGAAGGAAGAGAAGAAGAAGGGATAGAAGGGACCTCTGTGGTTGTAGCAATGCCAACATCCTGATTGGATGGGCGTATGGGACTATCCCCTGCCGCTTCTTTCTCCTGGCGAGTCCAGAGTTATTACCTGTTCAGGCGCTGTGGAAAGAGGACTTTCAGGGGCTTCTTCCTGAATGGTGCTAGATTCACCTTCTACACCTTTGCCTTTTAGCTGCTTCTTGGACCTTGGAGGTGCATTGCCCAATGGGGAAGTTGTGAAATCTACCCCAAGGTAGATCAGCCTGTTCATGCGGCACCAGCTGCTGCTCGCGCATAGTCTCCTTGACCCTCTCCTCAATTGTTTGAGGAGCCTTGCTCTGCCAATGGCCGGGAAGGGCCAATCATCCCCTTCCGTGTCATTATACACCTTGTCCACTTCATCTTCTGTTGTTTGGAAGCCTTTGGGGACAATGGCCACTCTGTATTGGATAATTTCCACCAATGCTAAGCGAGAATGATCCTTTCTTCCGAGTTCCACCTCATGGATGACGTCAATGTAAATATCCTCAATTTGAGGGACATGGATCGGATCAAGCTTAGCCCTGGTAGGCAGACCTCTTGGGTCAAAGGTAGGCCTGGCTGGGAAGTCATGTTTTAAATTGAGCAACTCCAGCTCCGCGAACATTTCCTTCACCTTGTGATGGGTGGAGCATGTGTATCGGCCTACTGTGAGGGGGAAAGGAGTTCCGCCCTTCTTTCTTTTGAGGCATTTCTCATGGTATGTGACCAGCTGTCTTGATAGCTCTAGTAGAATCAGCTTAGGTCCAGCATACCTCGGTAGCCTGGTTGGCTCACCCAACAAGTTGACCGCCCTCAGATAGGTAAATGTGGGAAACTAGGTGAACAGGGCCCCCCACTTCTCCACGGTTGACACAATGTTTTTGGTCGTGCGACCATGAGTTAGATTTGGCCTTAACAGGAAAATGATGTGATAGAAGAAAGCATCATTAATTTTGGCGAATTGAGGGATGCTATTCTCCAGCCTCAGTTCTGGATAATATTCATATATTTTGACCTGAGGCCAAATTCCACTTCGGTTTAGCCCTGGATAATCCCTCTCCGACGCTGCAGCGTAGACCACGTAGGAGTTCATATGGAATACTCCCGTTGTCTTTGCCGAATCACAGAATCGCTTTCGGAAATGGTGTTGCTTATAATCTCCCCCCAACAAAAGTGTTGCTCAGGCACATTTTTATTCATTGTCTCCAAGTACCGCAGCATCCATTTATGGAAGTAGTGGGCGTCAGAAAGCCCGAAGACTCTGCTCAGGAAAGTAATAGTATCACTGAGCTCTTCTGAGAAATCACTGCGGTGGATAATCTGGGGCCACCGGGTTACCACCTTCTTGTTTTTCAAGTAGACTTCGTTCATTAGTTGCATGCATTGGTCTTCATTATCTTCCCAGGCCTTGATGCACTCTTCTTGGCTGACGGCCACGAAATGCCGGTGGTGAGGGATGCCAAGTATCATCTCAAAATGACGGGCAGTGAGGTTGATGACTACCTCGCCCTTGTTGTTTTCGACACATCTTGTGTCTTTGTTGTAAGATTGAGCAATCACCATCATGAATTCATTGTTGACGGCACTGACGGGGATTCCTCCGGTGAAGTGCAGGGCACTGCCTATTAATTTGTCCATCCACGGACTTCTCGTAACCTTCTGAGTTCTAACCCAGAATTCTTCCATGTCAATGTGACCCAATTCTGAGTCTCTGACATCCATACTGCATTCATTTCGTGATTCGGGCATCCGGACCCTTTGATATTTGTACTTCATCTCTTCTCCGTAAGCTTAGCCTTTCCTCTTGGTTTGGTGGGTCTCTCTTTGGATGTAGACATATGTTCTTTCGAACTCAGTTGCTGATCTGCATGAAGAAGAAGCGAGACCCAATCCAAAAAGGTTGAATTAGCCATTTGATCTTCCATTGGAATGTCAGCAGAAGAAAGAGTTAGCGATTTTAAGGCTCGGGCGCAGGTGCATGAAAATTGCAAGTTGCAGGCCAAATAGATAAGGCGCATGGCGCATGGATGTTGTAGATTGCATTTTATAAAGGGCGCATGAGAACAAAGCAGTGTGTTGCATGGAAACAGGATGCGCCAAAGGCGCATGGGCCTCGTGCATGTTACATTAGGATTGGGTGCGCCTTTGGCACATGGGAAAAGTGTGTAACAAGGACTTTTCGTGCGCCAAAGGAAATATGGCGTGGCGCACGAAGAGTTTACACAACATAATGTTATTAATCGGGGATGCGCCTGTGCCTTTATAGCTTCATACTTGCGCAGATAAAGCTTGTGTTGCATGGAAGTTGGGTGCGCCATGGGCGCATGGAAATGTGATGCAGCACAAAAGGATGGCGCGCCAAAGGGGTGCGAGATTTGACACTTGTAGCATGTGAAAGAGGCGTGCCAAAGGGCGCAGAGGTTAATGATGCAACAAGCAGGCTGGGTGCGCCTCTGGCGCAGGGATGTTGCAGATTACAAGGCGGTCAGATGTGCCAAAGGGGCGCAAATGTTCATGATGTTGCAGGGGTGACAGATGCGCCAAGGAGGAAAATAGAACTAAACTTTCAAAGGGGGTTTTAACATGATGTAGGTTCCTTCTACTCCTTCGTTCTTATTTGAAAGGCTCAGTGGGGTAGATAAAATGATCTAGATCAGGAGGGCCACAACCACTGTTTCAAGAAAACGTCCTTCTCCAGCAGATCTGGAAAGAGGAAGGATAGCATGGGGGGGAGACAGAAACGGAGGAGGCTAGGCCCACACATTTGTATTTCAAAACCAACTTAGCAAGCTAAAACCAGACCAAGAACACACCAAGAACTGAAAACACAAAACATACGAAAGAGAAAGACACCTCATACCTGGATAAATAGCAAAAGCTCGGGAACGGGTCCACAAGGCGATGAAAACGACGAGGCGGAGGGCGAAAAATGAGGCTAAAAATCACGTGCTCAGCGAAAAGTGAAAATGACATTTGGGCGCGCAAACCATATATATATATATGCAAGCTGGTCATAAATGCGCCACCCACTTTTGAAAGGCACATGAGAGTTGCTGTCGACAAGAGAAAGCGTGCGCCCTTTGGCGCACGAAAGTATTTGACAACAAGAGACAAAGCGCGCCTTTAGCACACCAAAAGCATTGTCGACATGAAGTTATGTGCGCCCTTTGGCGCACCAAAGGGTAGCGCAACAAAATTTGTACCAACACAAGCGCATGCGCCTTGGCGCACGCAGGGAAGGTTCAACATTCTTTGGCACATGAAAAGATGGTTGACTATTCATATCGTTTCACTCTAATTTGTGAAATACTGACATTATAAAATTTAATAAGTATACTTTAAAACAAAGGGGTCATGAAGTGGTGGTCCACCCAAAGGTATCCCCACTTGACATTATTACCCCAACACTCCCCCTTAATGTTAAGTGGGAAAACAAATTAAACATGCCAAATTAACTTTTTCTATAATAGGATTTACATATCCATAAATCATCAACGATGATTCAAGCTAACATGTAAACAAGGGAATTCAAAAAAATATTCCCATACGATATTCTTAGGACAATTACTTTATATATGAGGACTTATATCAGATTATGGGTCCTTTTATAAAACAATGAATTCCAATAACTAATGCTTCGCTAGGATTCACAAGTGAATTCACATAATGTGAACATTTACTTATCACAAAATGGAAGAAGTATGGAAGTTTACAACATGTCGTTAAGAGGTGGTATTGGCATGCATACTCCCCTCAATGGAAACTCTAATAGACCCAACAAGGCATGAAACTTGTAAAACTTCACAACACACAATGGCTTGGTGAAAATATTTGTAACTTGATCTTCACTCAAACAGTAACTTGAGATCAATATCACCATTCATGACTTTCTCTCAAATAAAGTTCATATGAACTTCTATATGCTTTGTCCTTTGATGTTGAATCTGGATTGTTCACGAGAGAAATGAAACTCTAGCTGTCACATAGAAGAGTATTTCTTCCTTTGATGCCCATATTCATTTCATCCAACATTCTTTTGAGCCACATATCTTCCTTTGTTGCTTCCATAACACTTATATACTCTTATTCAGAGAAGAGATAGAAACTATTGGTTGATTCTTGTTATTCCAAGTGATGACACCTGCACCCAACTTGAAAATATATCTAGAAGTAGATTTTTTGTCTATAGCATCACTATCATGGTCATAATCACAATATATAAATAATTTTTCATCATCACAAGTAGAATAATACAAACCATAATTAATTGTTCCTTGAACACATTTTAGGATTTTTTTCAATTTTCCAATGATCCTCATTAGGATCTTACACGAATCTAGAAATAGCTCCTACCTTTGGATATGAAATATCAGGCCTAGTAATAGTCAAATAAATTAGACGACCAACTAGTTGTCTATATAGAGTAGGATCAAATTTAGCACATGCAGTTTATGATCTAATTTCACACCAACTTCAATAGGAATGGCAATAGGTTTACAATCAATCATGTTAAATATTCTAAGTAAATTAGTAGCATACTGAGATTGAGATGCAACAATAGATTTATGATCTTGAAATATAACCATGCCTAAAAAATGATTTATCGACCTAAATCAGTCATTTCAAAATGTTGTTTTAATATTTCTTTGATTCTAACAATTAAATTTTTATCACTTGCTAGTAATCAAAAGATCATCAACATATAGAACAATAATGATAATATGATTATTTTCAAATTTAACAAATAAATCATTATCAAAACACAGGTTTTGAATCCAAGATCCTAAAAGAAATTACTAATTTTAGCATACCAAACTCTAGGAGCTTTATTAAGACCATATGAAGATTTTTTCATCTTACAGACATATAGTTCCTTACCATGTTCCTCAAAACCTTTAGGTTGATCCATATAAATTTCTTCTTTCAGGTCAAAATTCAAAAATTTATTTTTAACATCCATTTGGTGAATCTCCCAACCATTTTAAGAATCTACCACTAGAAGAATCGTAACAATGCTCATTTTAGCTAGAGGAGCAAAATTTTCAACATAGTCAAGACTAGGTTTTGAGTGTAACCATAAGCTACTAACCTTGCCTTGAATTTATCTATTTCACCTCTGATTTATACTTGATTTTATATAATCACTGGATCCTAAATCACTTCGTTTAGGAGGAGGGACAAGTTCCCAAGTGTTATTTTAGTCAAAGCATTATATTCATCTTTCATAGCCTTGATCCATCTATGATCTTGTAAATATTCTTTGAAATATTGTGGTTCAACCTCATACAAGGTCATTAAGGCATGATAAGT
Source organism: Taxus wallichiana var. yunnanensis (assembly GCA_018340775.1). Lineage (NCBI taxonomy): Eukaryota > Viridiplantae > Streptophyta > Pinopsida > Cupressales > Taxaceae > Taxus > Taxus wallichiana. Next base: position 154,522,181 of record CM031235.1, on the reverse strand, counting down.
ATGTTGACTACGAGTTACCTTTCTAAGGATAACATGATGAGAGTACTTAACAATATTTTGAGCCCATTTAGGAATATTGGGATGTAATTTTTTTTTAAATGAATCCTCTTCAATATCCACCATATCTAGATCAGGATAATCCTTCTCTTGAACTTTTGTTTCCATGTTGTTAGGATAAGGATTATCATGCTCTATTTCAGGAGAAACGGAGGATGGTTCATAAGAAGCATCACATAATGTTTTCTCTAAGACATGAACATTCCTATTTTCATCTATATCATGCTTGAAATTTTCATAAAATCTTTAAAAAAATGTTTGACAACCATAACCAAAAAAATACAATAATAGGACGTTGGATCAAGCTTATTCCTTTTAACTTTTGGACTGAAGGCAGAAGCAATATTACCTAATATTCTTAAGTGAGAGATATCTATTTTTTATTTGTCCATACTTCATGAGGAGTATATTGATGAAGAGATTTTATAAGAAATATATTAAGGATATAGACAACAATATTCATTTCTTATGCCATAAAAATTTAGGCACATTTTGGCGCATGAATCCTAGTCCTAGATATTTCTAAAATGGTACCATTTTTCCTTTCTGAAATTCCATTTTGTTGTGGGAATATGGAGTTGTCAATTCTCTCTGAATCCCACATGACACATAGAACTCATCAAAAAAAATTCTAACATACTCACCTCCATTATCAATCCTAATTCTTTTTATTTTCAGATTAGAAGCATTTTCAACAAAGGCTTTAAATTCTTGAAATTTAGACAAGACATCAGACTTTTTCTTAATGAAATAAGACCAAGTCATCCTAGAGAAATCATCAATAAATCATACAACATACAAAGCTCCACTGAGAGAAGGAACTTCAAGTGGACCTCTCACATCACTATGAATCAATTCTAATAAATGAGAAGAATTTGGATCATGATGTTTGTGAAATGGTTCAACATGTTGCTTACCACACAAGAAACTTTCACATGTTTCATGATCATATTTCATCTTAGGGAGACCAATTACAAGATTTAGGCGAGACATTTCATACAAACTTCTAAAATTCACATGTCCTAATATTTCATGCCAAAGTTGAAGATCATTTCTAGATGAAGAAGAAAAACAAGATTTAGAAACAAATCCATCAAAAATATATAAACCATTCTTCTCTATACCAGAAGCAATAACATTATTGAGTTCATATTTTACATACCATTTATCTTACAACAATACAACTTTATATTTTTCTTTAGTTAACTGAGAACAAGATAAAAGGTTCTTTTTCAACTAAGGAACATACAAGACATTCATAATTATTCCATTTTTAGTTTAACATTTCCACAAATTACAAATATAATGATAGAATTATCCCCTAGATATATATTTTCCTCGCATTTTACAACATCTGAGAGGATACCATAAATATAGGTCATGCTCCTAGAGGCACCACTATCTAGGATCTATTCATTTTCATTTGAAGTTGAGAGAGCAATATACATGGCAATAGAATGCTCAACATTATTTGCATGATTTTTCTTATTTTCTTTCTTCTTATTGTTAATTTTATTATTTTTAGTATTTTTAACAAAAAAATTAGTTTTTACTCAACAATCAGATTGTTTATGACCAAATTTTCCACATTTGTTACATGTGCCATTGAATTTAACTTTAAAATTTGACACTGTTTCTAACTGTAATTAGATTTAGGATTAGGTTTAAATTTTGATCCGATGTTATATTTCTTATTATGATTGATAGTATTCCTATTTTGAGAAGGTTTATGATTTTAAGAGAAAAATGCTTGAGAGGAAGTCTTTTTTGAATCAAAATTTTCCATTACACGCTCTTCTTGAATTAGTAGTGAAGAAAGGGTGTCCAAATCAGGTAAAACATTCTCATTTTGATATTTATAGTTAAGGATGGAGATAGTTCTTGAATTTTTCATGAATATTTATCTATATGATAAAATACGAAGCTTATCTGAAAAATTCACAATTACATCCATCCAACTCGAGCTTTGACATTTTTAACTTTGTCAGGGTAATTAATAATTTTCTCACCCCCATTCATGGGAGTTGTAAATAATTCTAAAATCAATTTAATTGTCTTAGAGAGATGATTACCTTCATGCATAGTTTATAATTCTTTCCATGCATTAGTAGGAGAATTTATATGACCTATATGCATTAAAAATCATCTCTTATGCTCCATAATAGGATCGATAGGGCTACCTATGATCTTTGAGAGAAGGAGATAAGGTTTTCGTGGTTTACAAGTCTTCCAATGGGTCATTTTTCTACACGATTACAAGATCCCATAATTTTCTAGCCATGAAACAAGATTTTAACCTAACTCTCCAAATACTGTAATTAGTTTCATTTAATAATTGAGATTTATCCATAGAAAAATATAGAACTATCCATTTTTGATAAATGCACACATAGCTATGAAAACAAATTTAATTTAAACACAAGCAAACTCCCTGTAGAAAAAGAGCCAAATATAGTAAAAAAATGAGCTATCTCGAACACAAAAAGTTACATACCCAACTTGACACACAACACACGTAGTTTGACTGAACTAACTACAACTCGCGAACAAATCAACCGAGCTTGGACCGAGTCAAGCTACATATTTAAATAATAATAATTAAAAACATAACAAAGTTAATCAAGAAATATATGACACATGTTAAAGATCGACATGGTCAACAAGGACCCACATCATTTTTCCAATAACTTACAAACAGAATGATCGTCCAAGATGTAAGGTTCGTGGAATCACCAAAAAAAAAAATTCAAGCCTGGAGTGTGGAGAAGCAAACAAAAAGGACACGAAGCCAAGGAATAAATCAAAAGACAAAACGTGAGCAAATCAGAGTGACACACATTGTAAATCAAAGCAAAATGAGAGGGCACGTTTCGACCTTCAAAAAAACTTTAATGTAGATCCCCTAGTGGACATGAAGTCCCCAAAATTTAATCAAAATGAATAGATTATTAGATCGCAATGGGTTTGACAAGGCAACCTAATATGCGACAAACAAAGGATGTGTAGAAAAATGTTATAAAAAAATGACACTGCAAAAACAATATATATGTGTAGCATTGTTATTAGATTGCACTTCGTAGTGCAATATACAAGTCTGAAGACTAATTAATAGAAAAAAATTAACTAAAAAATCATGCATACATGTTGATAAATTAATGGATCACTTTTTCACACTCTGACATGATTATAACAAAAGACAAACAATATGCAAAAGAACGTGGACACATTCTATTGGTTCATAACTAACTAACTCTGACAAAGCAAAAATGGTGGTTTAATCCTATTAGATAACCATTGTCACTTTTAACAATAGAATAACAATGTGAAATGTGAAAATACTTAGAGCATTTCTATTGGATCGGATTTTGCATTGGATGAAACAAGATAACAAAAGACTAGATTTGTGAAGAGCGTGAAATGACCTTATTAGCTCGCACTTTCAGAATCGACATAAAGATCTATAAAGAATCTAAGACGATGAATCTATATGGATCTTTATTATTGGATAAATCTTAAAAAATGAAGAACTTCACAATATTGGGGAAGATGTAGAACCAAGGATTTAATCGTATTCCAAAGAAAAATTTTGAGTCCGCTCCTCCTTTGCAATCAAATAAAATTAAATCAAGTGGCACAAAGTCCACGAATCAGCGAGGACAGTGTCGTAATTCCATCAATTTTCCAAGGAAAATCAAACTATGGACCTAAAACCCACGAAATAATCCAAAAAGGAACGGAAATTTGAAATCCACTCAAAAAAAGATAAAAATAAAAGAACTTATTTTAAATAATTTGCACAGCTATATAACACTACATAAAAACGTGCAAAACATATTTTTAAACTTGTAGATGAGTGCAAAGATCCAAGAAAAAGACAATGTCACAGAAACACATATCTATGCACATAGAATGTATAAGGAAGATTTAATCAACAAGTAAACCAATATTATAATAATAGTTGGGCGGGAATTGGAATTTTGAACCCGATTAACTTAAATTCGACAGAGGAACAACTCGGGTTATGCGAGATATGAAAAACTTCAAGTTCTTCACCTTGTAAATCAAAACCATCTAGATATATCTCTGTATAAGCATAGCCACTCACTCTGATACCATGTTAGGGAATTAACGGGAAAGAATAATTAACAAATTATAAATCCATAATATAATTACCAAAGATTATAGATTATGAAGTTTAGTGAGTAAACATAGATTATGATGTTTATATTTGTATATTACAGACCATGAACAAAAAGTAAATAAATGAAATGTAAATTATATAGAACACTAGATTTTATAATGGGGAAACCTGAAGAAAACCCCCAACTTAGAATTATGCACTACTTGTATTAAGAATTTCATATACAACTTTTACCAAGCACTTCCACTTCACTCCTTGGTCTCACAGAGATAATTGCATAATAATTTCTCATGATTTACAGTTCACTTAATCACAAAAAAATGATCTTACATCTATCAACCACATACAAATCTTATTTTAATCTCATGATGGATCAACCTATTTATATAGGACGGGTGATGGTCATATCGTTTCACTCTAATTTGTGAAAGACCTACATAATAAAGTTTAATAAGTGAAATTTAAAACAAAGGGTTCGTGAAGTGGTGGTCCACCCAAAGGTATCCCCACTTGACATTATTACCCCAATAGATAGGATACATACCAACATGTCCTAAAGAGATTAGATTACTATGCGAGAATATTAATGTACTAACGAGCATCACAAAGTTGACTTACGATGATGGGAAACACCACTTTGAAGAACTCGATTTGACCACAAATGCAATATATTTCTTGTTCTTAAAAACTATGACCTAAAACTTGGTCCACACATCTGAAACAACACAAAAACACTCCTACCATGCTTATATTTACATATAGTGCTGAAAAATGATCATCCTACCTTATTAGGCCATGCTTTCTTTACCTTGTTTGGTATTTTTGCTAGGAATAATCTTCATACCTATGTTTATGCACTCTAAGTCACATTCACATGCTCAACCAATATCTACATACATGTATCCACTTATTTCACCAAGATCTCTCCTCTCTCTCTCTCTCTCTCTCTCTCTCTCTCTCTCTCTCTCTCTCTCTCTCTCTCTCTCTCTCTCTCTCTCTCTCTCTCTCTCTCTCTCTCTCTCTCTCCTCTCTCTCTCTCTCTCTCTCTCTCTCTCTCTCTCTCTCTCTCTCTCTCTCTCTCTCTCTCTCTCTCTCTCTCTCTCTCTCTCTCTCTCTCTCTCTCTCTCTCTCTCTGTGTGTGTGTGTGTGTGTGTGTGTGTGTGTGTGTGTGTGTGTGTGTGTGCGTGTGCACTCAAAATGATCTCACAAGCAACTAACATCCATCATGAAGACCTTGAAAACATCATTAGGAATCATTTGAAATAATTTTTTATCAATGAAAACTCACAACAAAATCACCTTGACCAACTTGATCCACATCAATCAAAACTTTCTAACAGAAGATCCTAACCTTAGTCTCTCAACCCTTCTCTTATTCTACTTAATCCATCCTATTCGAATCTCGAGGTAACTCCTAACTCGCTAAGTGACTCACATTGATTCCACTCCAAGTTGACTAACTTCAACTCGGTGGCCTCCTCAATGATATTTTATAGCACGTGCTCTTGGTCTTCTCGCTTCTCTCTCCACTTTTAGCTCCTTTGCAATCCACACTTGGATTTAAATTTTTAACCTAACACCTTTATTGCTCTTATCCACATGATATGTCTCCAGCCTATAGACATTAAATCATGCACTTTAGGTATCTATTTAGTCATGATCACATATTACTATTCATATGATTCCTAAGTAAGAAAAGTACTTATTGATCCATGTCTTTGGCCATATTTTCTTGCTTTTTGTTGCCACTTTTAGTCTTACACACCTTTCCTAGTCGACATCCGACCCTTGAGTTCTTTGAATCTGGACACCAGCACTGAGCCACCGGGACTCCAATTTGGTGCCCCCATCCCCTTTGGGTGCCCCCGACCTCTTTATACTTCACTCACATTTTTGGGTCCTTTCTAGTCATTTAAGCATCTTATATTTTTGGTAGTGTTGGTCCGAAAATCATCGCTGGACAGATCTATGGATGACGAGCCAACGGTGTGCGGGGCTTAGCCCCTCTTTGAGTCAAAGAAAGCGAAACTAGTTTATTGCTTTATTCTACCAGCAGGAATCTATGCAAGTCTCATGATTCGCCTTCGGGGTTTGGGATCTCATCCCAATAGAGTGTTTCAGTGCGAAAAGAAAGGAATGAAAGAGGGAAAAGAGAAGGAACAGATCCGAAGGAAGAAAAGAAATGAATTCCAAAGCAGTAAAGGTCGAGGAAGATTTATGTTTTTGGGTTGGTAGTAAACAGAGCCAAACCTACTTGCATAAATAAACAAAGCAATACTTGATGAGCGAATGACAGAGAAGTAGATATGAATCCAATAGATTAAAAACACATACGATCTAACGTAAGGAAGATCTAATGCATAAACACAACTATTGAGCACAAAGTCTTAATATTTGTATTATTTGTTTTCTTCACATAAGAAAGCTCAAAGTCTTTCTCTCCTCACTTCTATTTTCATCTAAAAATGTTCACCACCAAATACAACAAGTATTCCAAGTATTTATAGTAAGAGAGGAGAAGGAAAGAAGGCAAAAAGGAGCCAACCACCTATTTACAAAGATATTTACAAAATATCTAAAAGTCATGTTGACTTTTGAGAACTTGATGGATGACATCATCCCATGATGCAACATGGATGATGTCATCATTTGTGCTAACACTCTTTAGACATTTCAACAAGAAAGTCGGAGAATAGAGAGAGAAGAAGAAGAAGAAGAAGAAGAAGAAGAAGACGCTACTCGTCATCGTCATCCTCGCGGCCTGAAAGGGGTTGCTCGCTTACGATCGCTCGGAGAGATGATATGTGGAACCGAGCGTGATATTCAAAAACTTGTTAATCATGGGCCCAAATTGATCCCTGTGATGGATCCTTGTGCCGCTCGCCGATTGCTTCGTAAGTCTCCCCGCTCGTCTATGAGCTTTTCTGGGAGTTTAGAATAATCTTTCTCCGCCTCGATGAGGAACCCGATGAAGTCCCTACAGGCCAGCAGGTTGTTGATAGATTCAGTGTCAAATGTGACCTCTGGCCCCGTTCCTTGAGAAGCGATCTCTCAAGATCCGGATAGTTTCATCGGCCTGATCTCATGGTAAAGGAAGGAGTGAGCAGCCACGGAGACATGTTAAGAACAATTCACTCCATTTGATGCATCGCATCCAGGGCCTCTTCCTTCACCTTGTCTATCTTTTCCAGAACAAATTCCAGCTGATCTATCCGATAGTCCAGAGTGGACATGGTTTTGTTGAGGGCCCTTGGATGGCCGAAAACTACAAACTTGACCGAGATCTTCGATCAACATCGAACATTTGTTGAAAGGTCTCATGTTGGAGTCTAGCATGATCTAGCTCTTCCGATATGGGACCCACTAATACTTGGAGTTCCTTGTTCACCTTTTTGATGTTTGGATATGAATTGACATACTCGGCGATCACTCTTTCACTGCCCTGAGGATCCGGCTCCTCCAAGCGTAAACGGCCATACCCGCTTTCGCCGATCTTTGAATATTCATTGATTTTCTCCTGGCTGAGAAGCTCAGAAGTCTCGGCGGCAGTCGTGGGAGGTGCACTACCCATCTTCTGTAAGGCTTGAAGTAGATATTTGTTCTGCTCCTTCAGTAGCCTTTTTTCTTCTTTTATTCCTTGAAGATTTTTGCTGAGGGCATCGACTGCGGAAAGAGCTTCCCCCTAGAGACTTTCAGAAGACGTCCCCATTGTGACTTGAGTCACAGTAAAATCTGTCGGAGACAGATCTTTTTTCTCCTTGAGGGGATCAGGGTATGCTATTTCCATAACTCTCTCACCTGCAGCACTTTGAGAGAAGCGTGTTACAAGCTTTTGCTTCTTTGCCCCTTTGGCTGGAATTACTGAAAAGTCCATCGGAGCGATGGGAACTTTCCTCTTTTATTGGCCCGCCCATTCTGCCGAGAGATCCAGCTGGTCCCATAGAAGAAGGACCAGGGACAGAGGAGGGAGCAACATTAGAAGAGGGGAAAACGTGGAGACACGCGGTGGCGGCATTGAAAGGATAGCCAAGAAGTGTCCACGGGAGGAAGGGAAACAACATTTGAGAAGACAAAGGAAGGGAAGGGAGCCCGGAAATGAGGGAAGAAATGGAAGAAGATAAATCAGCGAGGGAGGAGAAGATATACGAAGAGGTGGGGGAAAGAGTAGAAGAAGGAACAGAGGACGTGACCAAAGGGGTGGTCACGTGAGTCACTTGAGGAGGGGAAGGAAGAGAAGAAGAAGGGATAGAAGGGACCTCTGTGGTTGTAGCAATGCCGACATCCTGAGTGGATGGGCGTATGGGACTATCCCCTGCCGCTTCTTTCTCTGGCGAGTCCAGAGTTATTACCTGTTCAGGCGCTGTGGAAAGAGGACTTTCAGGGGCTTCTTCCTGAATGGTGCTAGATTCACCTTCTACACCTTTGCCTTTTAGCTGCTTCTTGGACCTTGGAGGTGCATTGCCCAATGGGGAAGTTGTGAAATCTACCCCGAGGTAGATCAGCCCGTTCATGCGGCACCAGTGCTCTGTTCTGCGCATAGTCTCCTTGACCCTCTCCTCAATTGTTTGAGGAGCCTTGCTTCTGTCAATGGCCGGGAAGGGCCAATCATCCCCTTCCGTGTCATTATACACCTTGTCCACTTCATCTTCTGTTGTTTGGAAGCCTTTGGGGACAATGGCCACTCCGTATTGGATAATTTCCGCCAATGCTAAGCGAGAATGATCCTTTCTTCTGAGTTCCACCTCATGGATGACGTCAATGTAAATATCCTCAATTTGAGGGACATGGATCGGATCAAGCTTAGCCCTGGGCAGCACCTCTTGGGTCAAAGGTAGGCCTGGGGGAAGTCATGTTTTAAATTGAACAACTCCAACTCCGCGAACATTTCCTTCGCCTTGTGATGGGTGGAGCATGTGTATCGGCCCACTGTGAGGGGGAAAGGAGTTCCGCCCTTCTTTCTTTTGAGGCATTTCTCATGGTATGTGACCAGCTGTCTTGATAGCTCTAGTAGAATCAGCTTAGGTCTAGCATACCTCGGTAGCCTGGTTGGCTTGCCCAAGAAGTTGACCGCCCTCAGATAGGTAAATGTGGGAAACTGGGTGAACAGGGCCCCCCACTTCTCCACGATTGACACAAATGTTTTTGGTCGTGCAACCATGAGTTAGATTTGGCCTTAACAGGAAAATGATGTGATAGAAGAAAGCATCATTAATTTTGGCGAATTGAGGGATGCTATTCTCCGGCCTCGCCCGGATAATATTCATATATTTTGGCCCGAGGCCAAATTCCACTTCGGTTTAGCCTCCTGGATAATCCTCTGCGACGTTAAGCGTACACCACGTAGGAGTTCATATGGAATACTCCCGTTGTGCCGAACTGTTGTAACTGCTCGGAAATGGTGCTGCTTAATAATCTCCCCCCAGCAAAAGCGTTGCTCAAGCACATTTTTATTCATTGTCTCCAAGTACCGCAAAGCATCCATTTATGGAAGTAGTGGGCATCGTAAAGCCCGAAGACTCAGAAAGTAATAATAGTATCCGAGCTCTTCCGAGAAATCACTTCGGTGGATAACTGGGGCCACCGGGTTACCACCTTCTTGTTTTTCAAGTAGAATTCGTTCATTAGTTGCATGCATTTGTCTTCATTATCTTCCCAGGACTTGATGCACTCTTTTTGGCCGACGGACAGAAATGCCGGTGGTGAGGGATGCAAGTATCATCTCAAAATGACGGGCAAGTGAGGTTGATGACTACCTCGCCCTTCTTGTTTCGACACATCTTGTGTCTTTGTTGTAAGATTGAGCAATCACCATCATGAATTCATTGTTGGCGGCTTGACGACGGGATTCCTCCTGGGTGAAGTGTAGGCACCGCCTATTAATTTGTCCATCCACGGACTTCTTGTAACCTTCGAGTTCTAACCTGAATTCTTCCATGTCAATGTGACCCACTCGAGTCTCGACATCCATACTGCATTCAGCCTGTGATTCGGGCATCCTGACCCTTTGATATTTGTACTTCATCTCTTCCTCTGTAAGCTTAGCCTTTCCTCTTGGTTTGGTGGGTCTCTTGCTGGATGTAGACATATGTTCTTTTGAACTCAGTTGCTGATCTGCATGAAGAAGAAGCAAGACCCAATCCAAAAAGGTTGAATTAGCCATTTGATCTTCCATTGGAATGTCAGCAGAAGAAAGAGTTAGAGATTTTAAGGCTCAGGGCGCAGGGTGCATGAAAATTGCAACTTGCAGGCCAAATAGATAAGGCGCATGGCGCATGGATGTTGCAGATTGCATTTTATAAAGGGCGCATGAGAACAGTGTGTTGCATGGAAACAGGATGCGCCAAAGGCGCATGGGCCTTGCATGTTACATTAGGATTGGGTGCGCCCTTTGGCACATGGGAAAAGTGTGTAACAAGGACTTTTCGTGCGCCAAAGGAAATATGGCGTGGCGCACGAAGAGTTTACACAACATAATGTTATTGCAATCGGGGATGCGCCTGCGCCTTTATAGCTTCATACTTGCGCAGATAAAGCTTGTGTTGCATGGAAGCTGGGTGCGCCATGGGCGCATGGAAATGTGATGCAAACACAAAAGGGTGGCGCGCAAAGGGGTGCGAGATTTGACATCAGCATGTGAAAGAGGCGTGCCAAAGGGCGCAGAGGTTAATGATGCAACAAAGCAGTGGGTGCGCCTCGGGCGCGCAGGGATGTGCAGATTACATAAGGCGGTCGAGATGTGCAAAGGGGCAAATGTTCATGATGTTGCAGGGGTGACAGATGCGCCAAGGAGGAAAATAGAACTAAACTCTCAAAGGGGTTTTTACATGATGTAGGTTCCTTCTACTCCTTCGTTCTTATTTGAAAGGCTCAGTGGGGTAGATAAAATGATCTAGATCAGGAGGGCCACAACCACTGTTTCAAGAAAACGTCCTTCTCCAGCAGATCTTTAAAGAGGAAGGATAGCATGAGGGGGGGGGGCAGACAGCAAACGGAGGAGGCTAGGCCCACACATTTGTATTTCAAAACCAACTTAGCAAGCTAAAACCAGACCAAGAACACACCAAGAACTCGAAAATACAAAACATACGAGAGAGAAAGACTCCTCATACCTGGATAAATAGCAAAGCTCGGGAACAGGTCCACAAGGCGATGAAAACGACGAGGCAGGGGCTGACAGGCTCAGAAAAATCACGTGCTCAGCGAAAAGTGAAAATGACATTTGGGTGCGCAAACCATATATATATATATATAAATATATATATATATATATGCAAGCTGGTCATAAATGCGCCACCCACTTTTTTGAAAGGCGCATGAGAGTTGCTGTCGACAGGAGAAAGCGTGCGCCCTTTGGCGCACGAAAGTATTTGACAACAGGAGACAAAGCGCGCCTTTGGCACACCAAAAGCATTGTCGACATGAAGTTATGTGCGCCCTTTGGCGCACCAAAGGGTGGCGCAACAAAAGTTGTACCAACACAAGCGCATGCGCCTTGGCGCACGCAGGGAAGGTTCAACATTCTTTGGCGCATGAAAAGTTGTGTTGACATTGAAAACCATGCGCCAAAGGCTTTTAAGGGGGCGCATCAAAAGTTAGTGTTGCAAAGCAATTTCATGCGCCCAGCCAAAAAAGGCTCAAAAAGACTAAGTTCGAAAACTAGATTTCCCGGGAAGGGATTTTACAACATTTCGAACACAAGGGATCCCTAACGAGGGATCGGAACAAAATTTTCGTATGGTTATCGGTAAAATTGCCCTTGTCAATTTTACGGGATAACAGCTGGCTCTTTCTGGGGACTATCCCTGAGTGAACTCGGGGGTAGAGAATCCCAGTTCTCATGTGCCTATCCATTGGGTAACAGAGTCAAAAACAAGGGCGACCGGAGGGGGAACGAAAGAAAACACACAACAAACCAAAAGCAAACACACGACGGAAACAAACACACAACAAAAAGCAAACTGTACAAAGAAGAGAGCAAGCTCTACTTCCTGAAGATCTTCAGATGTTGCCCGCTATAAGGAAGCGGGAGTTCGGTTCCATCCAGATATGAGAGATAGAAACTATTCTCTCCGTTGAGCTGCTTGATCTTGAAGGGCCCTCTCCACAGGGAATCAAACTTTCCATGCATGCCCTTTGGTTCTCTTCGCTTGTCCCATAAAAGGACGAGATCTCCCACTTGAAAATCCCTTTGCTTGGCCTTCTTATCAAAAAGCCTCTTAACTTGATTCTGATGTTCAGTGATCCTATCGACCACCTTCACTCTCTTTTCTTCAAGTTCTGCCAGATACATGATTCTCTTTTCAAGAGAACTTTGGAAAGTTTCATCTTCAATGGCTCGTGCCAAGCGCAGAGCAGGAAGTTCCGCAGAAATGGGAAGCTCGGCATCAATGCCATATAACACTTGAAAAGGTGACATGCCGAGAGATCTCTTGGGAGTAATACGATCCGCCCACAAAGCGTCGTATAAGGACTTGTGCCACATCCGCTGATTTGATTCCACCAGTTTTCGTATGATGGTCACCAATTTCTTATTCTTTGGATTCTAAGCTTGACCATTTCCCTGAGGGTAATAATCGGATGCGTGAGCCAAGGTTATCCCATATTCATAGCAAAAACTAATAACTTCTCGTGAGGAGAAGTTAGAAGCATTATCAGCAACGATTTTGTTTGGAACGCCGAACCTGACAATGATATTTTCTTTAATGAAATTGCAAACCACCTCAGAAGTGGCATGCTTGACTGGTATGGCTTCCACCCACTTGGTGAAGTAATCCGTTGCTGTAAGGACATAGCTATGTCCAGCACTCGATTGAGGATTGAGTGCACCAATAAAATCAATTCCCCATTGCCTGAATGGTTCATTGATAATGACCGGCCTTAGGGGAAGGGCAACCAGCTTGGGCTTGCCGACGAATTGCTAACAGGGTTCACACTTTGCCACCCAGGTGGTTGTATCTTGAAAGAGCATCGGCCAATAGTACTGCTCGAATGATCTTGTGTGCAGTTACGAAGGAAGAGAAATGCCCTCCACAGGCTGAATTGTGAAAACTTTCCAGTAGTTTCACTTGTTGGGGTTTGTCAACACATCGCAAAAAGATGCCATCTATCCCATGTTTATATAAGCCGTCATCCCGGATGACGTATTTGCCGCTCTCCGAGCTTTATAGTGCGCTTCTCCTTTGCAGATTAGGTGCATCGGGCATTCGCCGTAGGTAAGGAAGAAGACGATGTCGAAGTACCACTCATCACTAGTTGCAACAAATAGAACCAGAGGAGAGAATTAGGCCCTTCTTCGCCGGTCCCCGCGCTTCTTCGATGTAGTCACCCCTCTCATCGGGATTTTCGAATCTTTGTTTTCAACCATTAGCCGACACAGTCCCCGCCCTTTACCGGCTTGGTTGGTTTAATATCCAGGTCATACTCCTGGACCTTTGTGATCCAATTTCCTCGCAAACTTCCTAACTCCTGCTGAGTTAGAATTGATTTCACCACCGTGTCGGGGACCAGCACCACCGTATGCGAGTTTAGAATGTAATACCTGAAATTCTTCACTGCTTTGACAACGGCAAAGGCATGCTTTTCCAGTTGAGTCATCTTTAGTTCGTGAGGCTTGAGAGGAGAACTCATGAACGCGATTGGAGATTCAACATCCTCCGAGTTCTTTTGCATTAAGATTACGGACACAAAGATGCTCGGATGCATAACTATACATGATGAAGTCCTTGGAGAAATCTGGACATACCAGATCGGTGCATAAGCAACTAAGCTTTTATTTCTTCAAATGACCTTTTCCCCTCTTCACTCCATCTGAAAGTTGGTGACCCCTTCATCATGTTCAATATGTGACAGTCTTTCAAGCAAAGTCGGGAAAAACGCCGAGAAAGTTCACCTTTCCAAAGAAAGAATGAACACCAGTCTTGCTTGTAGGCAGAGTAAGGCTTTGAATAGCCTTAACTCTTTCGGCATCTATCTTTGTTCCTTCTTTGCTGACCACATGGCCTAGCAACTTCCCTTCCGTGACTCCAAAAACAGACTTTTTTGGGTTTAGGGAAATCCCATGTTCTCGGCACCTGGCCAACACTTGCTCCAAATGATCACAATGATCATTTCATTGTTTAGAGAACACGGTTAAGTCATCTAAATAAACCACAATGACTTTCCCCATCATACCTTTGAACGAAGTCCATAGCCCGTTGAAAAGTGGCACCAGCATTAGTTAGGCCGAAAGGCATCCTGCTGTAGGCAAATGTACCCCAGGGAGTAGTGAATGCTGTTTTGAATTGATCTTCAGGCGAGACTTCAATCTGATTGTAGCCTGAAAAACCATCAAGCATGGATAACATTTCTGATCCAGTTACTGCTTGCAGAACTTGATCCATTATCGGAAGAGGGTAGTTGTCTTTCAGCGAAGCTTGATTCAAATTTGAAAGTCTACGCATATGCGTATCTCGCCGTTTTTCTTGCGTACTGGCACAATATTTGCTACCCAAGTGCTGTGATGGATAGGGAAGATGATTCTTGCATCCAACATCTTCTGAATTTCGGCCTGGATGGTACCCGAAATCTTGGGATTATAGTGCCTCTGCTTCTGGCGGAAGGCTTTGACATCGTCTTTCAACGGAATATCGTGTTGAACGTCCTTTGGCTTGAAGGACTTTAAATCGGCATAGGACCATGCCAATACATCCATATATTTTTTCAGCAACTTGACAAATTTTCGCTTCTCTTCAGGCGTGCAACATTTGCCAATGTTCACGAATTGCGGGTGTTCTATCGAACCTATATTGACCGGTTCGGTTTCAGGGGATGAGCTAGGGTCGTCCCGCTTCTTCTTTTTACAAAACGGTCATGCTCGCTTAACAGTGCGTTCCAGAAACCAGCCCTTTGGAATTTTATTTCCCTTGAGTGACATATGCCATCCTTTACCTTGATTCATTGCCTTGATCGTGACTGGTGACTCACTGGCAAGTGGAAGTAGACCCTTCAAAATGCAATTCATTAAAATTTTCTGCCTTCTCCAGAAAGGCAATGAGTTGATTATCATCATTGAACACCTTCCAATGCTGAGAATTATCTGGCACGCTCGGGTGGAAAACCACCTCAATGGTGTACTTGTTCATTTTCAAACCGGATGTGGAAGCATGAGAGATCTTCAAGCGACCCAATGAATCACCATGTTATTTTAAGCTCTTGGAATCACCTCTATTTAAAAGGCATCAAACTCCTCAATGTTGTCCCATACCGCATTACGGTAATGTCTGAGCCTTTCATTTTTACTTGGTAAATCCTCTTGACCTGATTTACAACCAGCTCAGCATCACCTTGCACTTTTAGATTTTTAATTCCTCTTTCTTTTGCGGCTTGCATACCGAGTAAGAGAGATTCATACTCAGCAGTATTGTTAGTGTTGAAAAACTGCAATTTGAAAGAGAGAGGAATGACTTCTTCCTCAGGAGATATCAGCACGGCCCCAGTGCCACATCCACTAGTTGCACAGCTGCCATCGAATTGCAATGTCCAGATTTTATTAAGATCTCCTTCTTGAACGAGGACACCCATTTTATCCGTCTCGGTAGATAAGAAGTAATTCCCCATCCCTGATGATTCAAAAAGGATTTGAGCTTTGGGGTCTTCAGAGCTAGTGACCAAGTACTTCTTTTGGGATTCCGGCTCCAAAGTTTGCATTACACCTTTGACTAGAATTCTAGCTTTAGACCAGTCCATATGAATTTCTCCACCAACTTCGCTGCAAAAACTTCTTCCCAGCAAAATTCCATAGGCTGCCGGAATGTCAGCAACGAGGACTGTCATTTTTACTCTTTTATCCGGGAAGGCCGCAAACGCAAATTGCGCGTCTTTGATTTGGCCAACCAACGGAACTTGCTTAGTTTCCAAAGAATAACATCTGCGGAAAGGCTTGGTAAGAGTGAGGCCCAAAGCATGGGCGACTTTTGCTGGCGTCATGACGTTGTCAGAAGCCCCGGAATCAATTATGCAATTACTCAGCTTGTGACCATTGATCAGCAGAGAGAGATAGAAAGGTTCTATCTTGCCTGACGCAGATGTTGAAGCTACATTTATATGGGATTCAGGGGGAGTGGAAAGGATTCCTTTTAGGGAAACTCGATTAGATATAATATGACTTGACTTTGGATATACTTAGTCAATCTTACAAGTCTGTTTCGGGGTTTGATCGAAGATACTCACTTCTTAGGACATTTGGATCTTGGTCTTTTTGCATGATCTATAATATCAAACGCGGCCAAGGGTTGCGTTGGTAAAGGAATGAGTCCCTCACCTCGCGATGATGGAATAGGATTGGTGGTCTTAGTAGGAATGTGAGAGGACTGATTTGGAGGAGAGATAGGGGAAAAAGATTTCTTTGTGAAAGACTTGCCAGGGAGTTGAGTAGGAAGAGGATTACCTCTTTTAGCAATGATCGGAGGCGCGTTTGACACGGCCTTCTCCTGCTGGACATGGGCAGCAACTTCCGCTTCTTTTCCTTGTGAGCGAGTAAAAACAGCGTATGACTGCCCGCTTGCGTACCCCTGGGTACCCTCTTCTTCATCAGATTCTTCCTCATCAAATTCCATATACCCGATAGTAGAGTCGCCAGTCGGTTCACCGACATCTTGATCATCTTCACCTTGAGATGAAGGTTCTTCATAGATACTGCTCTTCTTCTTCAATCTCGGCAGAGCATTGACCGGAGGAGCCTCAAGCGCCAACCGTGGAGCAGCTGTAGGTAAGCGCGGTCTTTGTGAAACATTGTTAGGAACGAAATTCCTCCGTGGGATATCCTGGTATGAGGAACTGGGAGAGGCCTGGGCCAACTGCTTCTTCAATGCGAGCAAATCGTTCGCCATCTTTTGGAATCTTTGGATCGGAAGTGGTGGGCGAAGGGCCCAAAGATTTAGGCTTGGTTGATTCCTTTTTTAATTCGCCGGATATTATCAGATTATCCTCTATGCGAATGGCAGCGGCTTGGGCGAGAACCAAGGTGGCAACTCGTTCTTGAAGGAGCAAGAAACTAACTTTCGAGCTCATAGCGTTTATTTAAGAAACATTTTTGATTTTTCGGCGTTGGAAGCATGGCAACAGGACACAGATTGATTAGCGCATTGAACCGGGGAAAAATCGCGCATGGTCTCATTCGCCTCCTTCTTCGTGAGTGATCCGTGATAATAATGAAAATGCATCCTCTGAAGGCTTGTATCTGTCTTCGAAAGCATCCCGTAAGGTGGCCCAATTGGTAATAGACCCGGCCGGCAAATGCTAAAACCATTCAAATTGCAGTCCTGTAGGGTTTAAAAGGTGAACCGACACATCTTCGTGGGTCACATCCAAAATACTGCATGACATGATGAATGCAGATATGTGGGAATCCGTGCTTTGATTTCCGCTCCCATCGAATTTAGGAAAATTCTTTCAATTTCCGTGAGGGAGAGCGTGAACTGGATGTGGTAAAGCCAAAGGACCCATCACGTTTCCCCATGGAACCACCATCTGAAAAGCCGGAAAGAGAACACGAGCTGGAAGTGTGGTTCCGCTGAGTAGTAAGGCACTACAAAGGGATGTGGATGTCCCCTGTAAAAGACTTTTTCTTCGTGAAGGTGAGACACTCCTGGATGACCGGCTAGCCGAGCTTAGTGCTGAAAAATGCGCCGGTGTTACGCTGAAATTGTGCCTTTGAAGCAGATCGAAAGTAGGATCAGCTTCTCCACGGGCTCTCCTGTTATGCATAAAAGGTTCACTCGCCAATGTAACTTCTAGATCTGCGATATTATGGCGTAGATTCAAACTTTCTTTTTGGTTGTACTTGCTGATTTTCTGGTTTTTCTCGACAAAGACCAAGAAGCAAATACTTTTCTAAATATTTAAAAACTATCTTCCTCGAAAAACCAATTGCGGTTAATGACAAATAACAGCGAGGATAAGATGGCAGGGAAGAATAGCAAGCTGATTTTCGATCCGATTTTAACTTTTTCGAGAGGGTTTCAAATTTTTGCAAGCATCAAAAACTTAGATCTATGGCAAAATACGATTTTTTCAAAACTCAAATAACTAAAGATCTTTAACTGGGACGAGATCTACGACTCTCGTAAGAAAAATTTTCAGTTTGAGCACTTTTGCAAATTTTGGATTTTTAACAAAAAGTTCAGATTTGTAAACAGCAAAGCAATCCTCCGATTTTTCTAATTTTTTATCTTACTATCATCATAGATCCGACAGATCTATTCGATCCCAATGAGTCGCCAAAACTATTGGTCCAAAATCATTGCTCGGACAGATCTATGGATAGATGAGCCAACAGCAGTGTGCGTGGCTTAGCCCCTCTTTGAGTCAAGAAAGTTTAAACCGGTTTATTGCTATTCTACCAAAGCAGAATCTATGCAAGTCTCACAGATTCTACCTTCGGGGGTTTGGGATCTCATCCCAGTAGAGTGTTTCAGGCTGCGAAAAGAAAGGAATGAAAGAGGGAAAAGAGAAGGAACAGATCCGAAGGAAGAAAAGAAATGAATTCCAAAGCAGAAAGGTCAGAAGATTTATGTTTTTGGGTTGGTAGTAAACAGAGCCAAACCTACTTGCATAAATAAACAAAGCAATACTGATGAGAAAATGACAGAAAAGTAGATATGAATCCAACAGATTAAACACATACAGATCTAACGTAAGGAAGATCTAATGCATAACACAAACTATTGAGCACAAAGTCTTAATATTTGTATTCTTGTTTTCTTCATCACATAAGAAAGCTCAAAGTCTTTCTCTCCTCACTTCTATTTTCATCTAAAAATGTTCACCACCAAATACAACAAGTATTCCAAAGATTTATAGAAGAGAGGAGAAGGAAAGAAGGCAAAAAGGAGCCAACCACCTATTTACAAAGATATTTACAAAATATCTAAAAGTCATGTTGACTTTTGACAACTTGATGGATGAAATCATCTCATGATGCAACATGGATGATGTCATCATTTGTGCCAACACTCTTTAGACATTTCAACAAGAAAGTCGGAGAATAGAGAGAAGAAGAAGAAGAAGAAGAAGAAGAAGCGTAGCTACTCGTCATCGTCATCCTGTGGCCGAAAGGGGGTTGCCTGCTTCTGATGCTGCTCAGGAGATGATATGTGGAACTGAGCGCGATATTCCAAAAACTTGTTAATAGTATCACTGAGCTCTTCTGAGAAATCACTTCGGTGGATAATCTGGGGCCACTGGGTTACCACCTTCTTGTTTTTCAAGTAGACTTCATTCATTAGTTGCATGCATTGGTCTTCATTATCTTCCCGAGGACTTGATGCACTCTCTTCTTGGCCGACGGCCACGAAATGCCTCGGTGGTGAGGGATGCCAAGTATCATCTCAAAATGACGGGCAGTGAGGTTGATGACTACCTCGCCCTTGCTGTTTTCGACACATCTTGTGTCTTTGTTGTAAGATTGAGCAATCACCATCATGAATTCATTGTTGACGGCACTGACGGGGATTCCTCCGGCGAAGTGCAGGGCACTGCCTATTAATTTGTCCATCCACGGACTTCTTGTAACCTTCTGAGTTCTAACCCAGAATTCTTCCATGTCAATGTGACCCAATTCTGAGTCTCTGACATCCATACTGCATTCAACCTGTGATTCGGGCATCCTGACCCTTTGATATTTGTACTTCATCTCTTCCTCTGTAAGCTTAGCCTTTCCTCTTGGTTTGGTGGGTCTCTTGCTGGATGTAGACATATGTTCTTTTGAACTCAGTTGCTGATCTGCATGAAGAAGAAGCGAGACCCAATCCAAAAAGGTTGAATTAGCCATTTGATCTTCCATTGGAATGTCAGCAGAAGAAAGAGTTAGAGATTTTAAGGCTCAGGGCGCAGGGCGCATGAAAATTGCAACTTGCAGGCCAAATAGATAAGGCGCATGGCGCATGGATGTTGCAGATTGCATTTTATAAAGGGCGCATGAGAACAGTGTGTTGCATGGAAACAGGATGCGCCAAAGGCGCATGGGCCTTGCATGTTACATTAGGATTGGGTGCGCCCTTTGGCACATGGGAAAAGCGTGTAACATGGACTTTTCGTGCGCCAAAGGAAATATGGCGCGGCGCACGAAGAGTTTACACAACATAATGTTATTGCAATCGGGGATGCGCCTGCGCCTTTATAGCTTCATACTTGCGCAGATAAAGCTTGTGTTGAATGGAAGCTGGGTGCACCATGGGTGCATGGAAATGTGATGCAAAGACAAAGGATGGCGCACAAAGGGGTGCAAGATTTGACACTTGTAGCATGTGAAAGAGGCGCGCCAAAGGGCGTAAAGGTTAATGATGCAACAAACAGGCTGGGTGCGCCTCAGCGCATGGATGTTACAGATTACAAGGTGGTCAGATGCGCCAAAGGGGCGCAAATGTTCATGATGTTGCAGGGGTGACAGATGCGCCAAGGAGGAAAACAGAACTAAACTTTCAAAGGGGTTTTTACATGATGTGGGTTCCTTCTACTCCTTCGTTCTTATTTGAAAGGCTCGATGGTGGGGTAGATAAAATGATCTAGATCGGGAGGGCCACAACCATCAAGTTTCAAGAAAACGTCCTTCTCCAGCAGATCTGGAAAGAGGAAGGATAACATGGGGGCGGATAAAGAAATGGAGGAGGCTAGGCCCACACATTTGTATTTCAAAACCAACTTAGCAAGCTAAAACCAGACAAGAACACACCAAGAACTGAAAATACAAAACATACGAGAGAAAGACACCTCATACGGATAAATAGCAAAGCTCGAGGAACGGGTCCACAAGGCGATGAAAACGACGAGGCAGGGGCTGACAGGCTCAGAAAAATCACGTGCTCAGCGAAAAGTGAAAATGACATTTGGGCGCGCAAACCATATATATATATGCAAGCTGGTCATAAATGCGCCACCCACTTTTTTGAAAGGCGCATGAGAGTTGCTGTCGACAGGAGAAAGCATGCGCCCTTTGGCGCACGAAAGTATTTGACAACAGGAGACAAAGCGCGCCTTTGGCACACCAAAAGCATTGTCGACATGAAGTTATGTGCGCCCTTTGGCACACCAAAGGGTGGCGCAACAAAAGTTGTACCAACACAAGTGCATGCGCCTTGGCGCACACAGGGAAGGTTCAACATTCTTTGGCGCATGAAAAGTTGTGTTGACATGAAAACCATGCACCAAAGGCTTTTAAGGGGGCGCATCAAAAGTTAGTGTTGCAAAGAAATTTCATGCGCCCAGCCAAAAAAAGGCTCAAAAGACTAAGTTCGAAAACTAGATTTCCCGGGAAGGGATTTTACAACATTTCGAACACAAGGGATCCCTAACGAGGGATCGGAACAAAATTTTCGTATGGTTATCAGTAAAATTACCCTTGTCAATTTTACGGGATAACAGGTAGTTGGCCTTTTTCGGGGTTAGTTACAAAATTTAAGAAAGGGAATCATATAAATATAAAGTTATGTGATTATAATAAAGGACCAAGCACTAAGCATTAGCTATCACCACCTAAGGTTGCATCCAAAGGCATTATCAAGAGTATTCAAGCATCCATTTAGCACCCACACAAGGGAAAGGGATTGCATTATTCTGCATACACTTTGTAGAAGGGGAAGTTCATTCTTTCATGCACACATCTATCTACATTTTATACATCTAGCTATTGCTCACTATCAATTATGACGCACATAATAGCCATACTTAGGCACAACCTCTTCACACACACGCATAGAACTACATTGGGTTTTAAATGTAGTGCATCGCTTAGTTTTAAGATCACTCATTTAACAACTAAGGACAGTCTGACTCCTCATTTAAATTCTTTTATTTTTAGGATTTGATGCACTCTTAAGGGTTTTACAGGTTAATTCTTTATTGCAGGTTATTAGCAACATCGTAGAGAGCATTATGTGACATACTAGAAAAAAGAAGCGAATGATAGTGAACACCTTACGACCATTAAAAGATGGTTTTCTAAGGTTTTTGTAGTCACAAGAACCCATAACTAGTCTCAGTAACACCCATAGGCACCCCCGACCCATCTCGCATAGACACCCCATTCTAGCATATTACAACATCTCTACATTTTCTAGGCTTTATTGCAATAGCTTTGCACTTCACATTTTCCAGTTGGCGTCGATTCAGACACCTCCGTAATCATAGAAAAATAGCTAAGTCATTTTATCTCCTCATTTTCACTTAGGGTTTTAAATCTTAATTTCTTAGTGCCTTGGTTCTATTATGTGCTTTGCTTATTCATTTACTGCTATATTGCAATCAAATTTAGGCATTTATAATTTCTATATTTTCTTAATTATTTGTGGTGAGCTTGATGTGTTTCTCAAAGACTATATTGATTATATAATTTCTAAATCATAACATTGTTCTACACATGTTCATGACCTTTGTGCACTCTTTGAACGACTATGACAGTATAAAGTACATTTAAATCCAAAAATGTGTTTTTGGAGTCAAAATAGGCAAGCTCTTTGTATACATTATCTCACAACGATGTATCAAAATAGACCCCAATAAAATCAAGGAAATTGTTTATATGCCTCCACTCTGAAATTTACGTCAATTACGCTCATTACAAGGAAAAATTAAAGTTATTTGATGGTTTATTGTGCAGCTCACTAATAAAACCCAACCATTTATGTGTTTGATGAAGAAGGATACTAATTTTGTCTGAGATGATCACTGCCAACAAGCATTTGATGACATAAAAGCATATCTTTTAAATCCACTTGTCTTAGTCCCACCCATGGCTGACTGTCCTTTCTTGTTATATATCTACCACATTTCATGCTTTAGGGGCCCTCCTCGCACAACATGATGATTCTCAATGTGAGAGGGAAATTTATTATATCAGTCAAATGTTACTCTCTTATGAATGCAACTATAGTTATGTTGAAAAGCTATGTCTTGGCCTTGTCTTTGTAGCAAACAAATTGTGTCATTACCTTCTTAACAATGAAGTACATATCATTACTAAAGTAGATCCATTACGATACCTCTTTCCCGTGCATATCTCTTTAGACTAGCGCATTGGGTCATTCTACTTAGCGAATTTGAATTCAAATTCATCCCACATAAAGTAATTAAAGGTCAAGTCATTATGGATCAACTAGCTAAATCACCTATGCCTGATGCATCTCTTGTCTTTGATTCCTTTCGCAATGATTTTACTACTATGCCATTGATTGATATTTGGACCATGTATTTTGATGGGTATCATTATCACTCTAGCGCAAGGACCGGGAGAGTCTTCATCACTCCCCATGGTGATCCTCTCCCCTTGGCATACCTCTTAGGGTTTTCTTGTACTAATAACATCACTAGGTATGAAGCCCTCATTCTCACCTCCCACCGCTTCAAAATCTCATTATTCAAAATATTTGCATACATAGTGATTCACATCTCATTATTAATCAAGTTAATGATACATATCACACAAAAGAAGAGCACTTAATCCCATATAATACGCTTATCAAAGATCTATTAGCTACGTTCAAGTATTACTCTATTACTACTATCCCCGTAAGGAAAATCATCATGTGGATGTTATGGCTAGTGTGACATCACTTAACCCTTGGGACATCACTGATGAGTAAGCCATGTTCATCATTCGACACTTGTGACATCCTTCCACTTTTAATCTACCTCTAGTAGCTTGTGCCATTACACGTAGTCATGAAAACCCTAAATGGTTCACTCCAATTTATAACTTTCTATACCGACAAACCATTCTTAATGGTCTACAACCTCATGAATCTCACCTCTTGTGATGTGAGGCAACCTGTTATGTCATCATAGGGGCTGAATTATTTATACATGCGCTTGATAGCCATCTACTATGATGTCTAGGACTCACCGAAATCCCCACCGTTATGTCTCAATACATGAGAGCATGTGTTGTGGCCATTTCTCTAGTAAATCTATGTCACAAAATCTCTTGAATCAGGGATATTATTGGTCTACCATGGAATAAGACTTCCTATAATACGCTACATATTGCGATAAATTCAAAAATCGCAACAATCTTCACCATGCGCTTACATATGATCTCCAACCGATTGCTCTCACATGACAATTCCCTGTATGGGGTTTTGATATTATTGGCATGATAAATCTTGAATCGGCTGAGGGCCACAAGTTTATTATTACTACCACAGAATATTTCACCAAATGGGTAGAAGCAACACCACTACAAACTACAACCGGTACTGACATTTATGGATTCATCACTACTCACATCATTACACACTTTGGAATTCCCTTTGCCATTATCACCGATAATGGATCTTATTTCAAAAATAAGGATTTTAAAAAAATTTGTGCAAAATTCAAAATTAAACAATCATTTTCTACTCCTTATTACCCATAGGAAATGGCCAAGCTGAGGCCACCAATAAAAATATTGTCAAAATATTACACAAGATTGTTGCTACTAATGGTGATGACTGGCATAATCAACTCTTCTACGCTCTTTGGGCCTACCATACTAGTGTGTGTATGCCTACTAATGCTAGTCCTTTTTCACTAGTCTACAGTACTAAAGTTTTCATCTCACTAGAGATTGAGATACCCTCATTACGTGTTTCGCTAAAATGTATACTTAAAGATAATTATTATCGCAAAAAATTCCTACATGAGCTGGAAATGTTGGACTCTCGCTATGTCCAAGCACTAGAACATATTTGCATATATCAATATTGCATCACCCAGGAATACAATCACAAAACTTGTCCTCATGAATTCAATGTGGGTGATCTAGTATTAAAATAAAACCATAAAAAAATGAACGAGAACCTACTCTCAAAGGTAAATTCAAGCTGGACCGGCTTGGTCCTTATATTATCAATACCAAGCTTGGTGGTAGTGTCTATCACCTTACCACTCTTTTTGGGTAATCCTATAAGGAACCCACTCAATGTTATGCACCTTAAGAGATACTACACATAAAACAAAGTTTATTCCCGATGACACGCTCTCATGCTTTGGTTCACACTTGATTTATTGAGGGCATACTATATACATGAACGTCACACATTACATCTACACACAACACAATTTGCATATACTCGACATCCACAACATCTACCACGCACTATGCACATTATTCATTTTACACATCACGTTATATCTTTCTCATCTACTTTTATGCATTGCACTCATTACCCTATGACGCACTCTAGTTCCACGGTCTATACTGATCATTGCGAGGATCTACAACTCAAATGGAATTTACTATACTCACTCACTCATGTATCCTATATGCTCTATACTTTATTGATCATATATTTCTAACCCACACATTCAAATCATTTCCTGATGAGAACTCTTGTTCTATGGTTCATTCTCAACTGTTGAGGGGGCATGCATAAATGAACCTCATCTCATGCATACACATTTTCACTCACTCGGGGTATGCCACTCCTATCACACTCACACTACATTTCATTCAATCTCATCCACAACATACTGCGTATAACTTGGTTACATTTAGTCTTGCTTGCATTTACTTGTTACATCTACACTTTATTACACATACTAGAAAGATATATTGTGTTTCATTATCTTTATTATACACACATGCATGTTCACTTTCCTTCTAGTTGTGATTACATATTCTACACAGATTGATACATGCAAGTATGGATGTTTGGTGCAATACCTTGTACCAGCCCCACAACACTCCTGGGGCATCCAATTTCTTACACTACATGTGATATTGTTTCATTTTTCTTAACATGCTACTTTATCAAATTATATGTGCTTTAACATAATTTTTATCTTTCTAACATGCTAATAGGTGCTTCATGTGCATGATTTTATTTGTAGGTCCATATGCTTCCAAGGTTGTATATTACTCTTTTTCCTATTATTTACCATTGTTTTCAGGATGTGCCCTTTGTCTTGTGTGCACACTATCTCGCTTTCACCATTTACTGCCTCAATTGTCTTGTGACATCATGAGTGATGTCCCATGTTTGAAACCCACTTTTTGCGGTCTACATTCTCTTCTTACATATTTACTTCTTGTGTCTTAGCTTGCACATTGTCTTCTTAGCTTACATGTTGTCTTCTAAATGCGTGTTTTTTCTTGCACCAAACACTTTTTCCTAGCCACTTTTTTCTAGTGTGCCTTGGTTTCTACCAAACACACTTCCCAAACAGGCATTAGTTTCAAAGACACAACGGTTGGTCCTCCTTTGGGATGCATACTCCTCAACAATGTTGCATGCACCCCAAATGAGGGGGCATAATTTGGGTAAATCAATCACCTCATATAGTAGTTCACATTCATCACACAACACCATTCAAGTATTGTTATAACACAAGTCATCAATCTTTGATAAGGTGAGAATCGACTTGGGTCCTTCACACAACATAGACACTAGTGCCCAAACCAGAAAATAGCACTGAGAACCCTCGACCCTTTCTGGACATATGTGACCAAGGAGCGAGTTACACAAAAATTTTCAGTTCAACACATTTCTCATCACTTCACACAATGTATTTTACAAGGCACACAATCCTTAGCACTAAGCATGCATGAACTACTTAAACTATTTCTAATTTCTTGTTAGATCATAATTGTTCAAAAGCAGAACATATTTTTACACACCATCTGTTGTAGTTTTCTACAGTTCAGTAAGTAGTTAAAGGTTAGAGGATGATACCATACATTTCTCCCTAAACTTATTTTGTTCTTAGCGTGAGATCGCCCAAAAAAATCACAGTCAATGCAACTGGTGTGAGGTTGCCCAAAAAACACGTTCTTCTACATCATCTTCAGTATCGTTTCTACACTTTTTTTCTCATCATGCATCAGGCACACATGTTCCTTTTTCACATTTCACTTTTTACATACTTTCTTATATACTTTTACACATTTTAATCTTATACGCGCATATTTGAGTACTTGTTAGTTCTTCTCTTTTGTAAGTGCATCCTTATGGGAAGTGGTAGTCACATCATCACACAACAATCACACATCAACATCAATAATAGGTAAAAACAAGACATTGACACATACGCTCTCACCCTAGGTTCATTATAATCACTTTTTACACTTCCTCTTCTTTAACACCCACAATTCACATTGTTATCACTCTGCGCTTTTTCTTTTCTCTTGGAATGATTTTTGTCATCGATGTACATGGTTATCAGTACGCATCTCTTATCTACTTTATGTTATCAAGCATTCTCTCAACAACATAAAGTGGGGGAAAATTTATACACTAAATTACATACTTGGGTATTTTTTTAGTCCTGATCACATAATACCGTTCATATGATTCTTAAGTAAGAAAAGTACTCATTGACCTATGTCTTTGGCCATCTTTTCTTGCTTTTTGTTGCCACTTTTGGTCTTACACACCTTCTTCTGAATTTTACCTTTGATCCTTTAATTTATTTGAGTTCGTACACTAGCGCCCAACTAGGACGCCACCTGTCAGTGACCCATCCCCTCTAGGCACTCCCGACCTCTTTATACTTTACTCACATATTTTGGGTCCTTTCCATCTATTTGGGAATCTTATCTTTTTAGTATTCATCCTTTTGAGGATTAATTACAAAATTCAAGCAAGGGAACCATATAAATATAAATTTATGTGACCATAATAAACGACCAAGTACTAAGCATTAAGTATCACCATCTAAGGTTGCATCTAAAGGCATTATCAAGAGCATTCGGGCATCCATCTAACATCCACACAAGGGAAAGGGACTAAATTATTCTTCATACGCTTCATTGAGGGGAAGTTCATTATTTCATGCACACATCTATCTACATTTTCTACATCTATCTATTTCTCGCTATCAAGTGTGACATGCACAAGATCCACCTAGGGCACAACCTCTTCACACACACACACACACACACATAGAACTACATTGGGTCTAAAATGTAATGAAGCGCTCAGTCGTAAGATCACTCATTTGACAACTGAGGACAATCTGAACCCTCATTTGTATTCTTTTCTTTTTTGGATTTGATACACTCTTGAGGATTTTGTAGGTCAATTATTTATTCCAGGTTATCAGTGACATTGATGATCATTGCATGACATACTAGTAACAAGAAGAAAAGGAAAATGAACACCTTATGACCATTCAAATATGGTTTTATGAGGATTATGACAGTCACATGCACATAGAACTAGTCTCAGTAGCACCTACAGTGCCCCCGAACCATCTCAAGCACCCCAATCCAACATATTCGACATCTCTACATTTTTTTGGGTTTTATTGTGAAATTATTCACTTTGGATTTTCTAGCTTGTCGGCTTCTATACACCTCTAGGATCATAGCGAAA
Source organism: Taxus wallichiana var. yunnanensis (assembly GCA_018340775.1). NCBI lineage: Eukaryota > Viridiplantae > Streptophyta > Pinopsida > Cupressales > Taxaceae > Taxus > Taxus wallichiana. The sequence goes on along the minus strand of CM031235.1, from coordinate 154,493,657 downwards.
CAATGAAGTCATTTTATCTCATCATTTTCACTCATGGTTTTAAATCTTAATTATTTGTTTGTTTGGGTCTATTTTTGCTTAATTTCTTATTCATTTACTACAACATTCCAATCAGATTTAGGCGTTGATAATTCCTATATTTTCTTAATCACTAGCCAATCTCCTCATGCCATGTCACCGATGATTTCACCTACCTTATCTATCTCCCGCTTATCTAGTCAACATCACCCATGTGACCATGTGGTTCTATTCTATTCGTTCTTCCTCTTTTTAGTTATTTCCTGTCCTTTCACATTGATATGTTTCCTTCACTAACTTCGTGTGCTTCCTCTACTCATTTTACCCACACCTCCATTCATAATTCTTCTTCCTTAGCATCCTTTCCTCTCCTGTTGGTTTCTACTTTAGTGAGCCATATCCTTGTGTGCCTTACTTTTCTTTTGTCCTTGTCTTCCACACACCTATTTTTTATACACTCTTTTCCACATATCCCTCTCGCACGCTCCTCCTTTTTAGCATGTTCCTATGAATCTTCATGTGTCTTATGCACCAGATTATTTTGTGTCATTGTTTTCCTTCGATACAACTCATCATCACAAATATCTTTCCCACCGACTCTAGTCCACTACTCTCTTCACCCTTATCATTTTCTCTATTGATCCTCCTTTCTTATTTTTGAGTAGTTTCTCAGTGGTCAATGGTCTATTATCATTCCTTTTGTCTTGATTATTGTGACCACCCATCTCTCTTATAGATGTTCATCATCCTTTCATGCATCTCTTCCTTGTTTATTTAGACTATTTACCTCATAGATCATTTCTCGACTAGCTTTCTGATCCTTACCATGTCACATGTTTCTCACAACCTATTTTCCTTTCCTTTGGGTAGCTTCTCATGAATCTCTCCTGTGTATAATCCTCTCCTTGAGATATTTCTAGACCTCATCTTCCACTTCTCCCTTAGTGCACCCGGTTTCAATGTGCACTCCCACCGGATCGTACTCTAGTCATCACACTCATCCACATGTGTTACTCCTTCATTTTATCATTATCTTTAGTGATTCCTTCACCTTTTTATTATTTTCCTCATAAGTCGAAATCTACTAGCCTTCATTGCTTCATCTCTTTTTCCCGAGTGCACTCGAACTCTTTACATGCATCTTCTTTTCATTCTCCTTTTCTTCCTCTCATACATCATATCATTCTTTCTCACACATCTTCCTCCTCCAGTGCAGGTTTCACCTAAGCTCCCTGGATGCCTCTACATCACTTTGTTGCATTGTTTAACTTAATTGTATTATTTGATAACCTTGTTATGCTAGTATTCTTTATATGGTTGTCGCCCTAAAAATCCCCCTCACTTTCCAAGTCCAACTTCAAAAATTTTGAGTTAGTGCCTTTGAGGAGTTTTTAAAATGGAGTAAGAAGTCTGGAGGGATGGAGAAATTCATTTTTTGAAGTGTTGGTATTCGGTTTATAATCCCACAAGTTCCATTTAAAATTTCCTCAGTCTATGTGTTTTGAAACATCTTTTCTACTTTTTGTCATGGATGTGTGGAATTCATCTATCTTTTTCTATGGCTATGGACTGGGTCAAGCCTTATATTCCTTGCATTTATCTTTTTGTAAGAAAAATCCTTGATTTGGGCATAAACGGTGGGGTTTTTCCCTTTGTTTCATCTTTGATGGGCATATCTTCCCTGTCAATTTTGTTCCCCAACATCCACGGGCACATGGGCATCTCTAATTGGATGTAGCAGGATGGGTTCTTTTTGTGAACTTGTCATTTTTGGCTCTTTTAGCAAAAGTGTCAAGTTGGCCCCATGGCCCCGAAAGATCCTGATTGGCTATTTGGCGAAAGGTGGACCCTTTTTTTTTTTTGAGGCATTTTGGAAAAGGGTGTAAAGTTATAAAGTGACCCGCGGCCCCGCTCATGCCAAGGGAAAAAGTCAAATGTTGAGCCCGCATCAAAAGAGTCAAAGCAGGAGGTGGATCATCGGAGCCTTTTGAGATTTTGAGCCTTGTTTCCAAGAGGGAAAAATTCAAATGTTGAGCCCGCATCAAAAGTCAAAGCGGAGAGGTGGGTCGATGGAGAAATTTGAGCTTTTGAGCCTCGTTTCTAAAAGAAGTAAAATTATAAAGTGAGCCATGACTTCGTTACCACTCAGGTAACGCCTTATGTCAAACCCTAATGTAAAATGCAAAGTTTTGGGCTTGCGAGGCTGCGGGAGATTTTTATAATTTTGCATTTTTCACAAAAAGGTGCCAAAGAGAATTTCAGGCCCGCAGATCCATTTTGCAAAACTGGTTTTTCACCATTTTTGTACGAATTCGATTCAAATGTTCAAATGGGCATAACTTTCAATCTAGTGTTCCAAATTCAATGAATTTGGTACCATTGGAAAGATCTTGACCACCTCTATGCTATGTAAGCATAAAATATTATTTTCAATAGGATTTGGTGGGTGAGAATATGGAAAAGGTATTTTCACGCCATTAATATGTAATTTGATTGCTTCAACTACCGAGATATCTAGATTTTGGTCTGCCATCTTCTCTAACATGCCAAGCAGTCATGGGGAACCAGATTTGGCAGATTGTAGGTGGATTGGCAGGGGCATTGACGGCTAGTGGTTGGGCTTCCAAATTAGATTTTTCACCTTCCTTTTCTTCTCCTCTTTTCACTTCATCTATAAATGTAAGAGCTTGGCTCATTGCAAAGGGTGGGATCCTGACATTCTTGAAATTGTAATAGATTCAAAAATAATCAATACAGAAGTATTTTTCCCCTTCTTCCTCTACAATTATTTCTTTCCTTGTTCAAATTTGTGAATCATCCATCTTTGCATGCTAAGAAACTTTTTGTTTTGGTTAATATGATTTCGAGAACTTTGTGTCTGTGAAATTATATCTATTATAAATGTGAATGATTCCATTCTGCATCTCTTTTCTCAATATGCATAAGGTTATACTCTATTACCTATATTACCTAAAAGTATTATTATTTTCTTCCTCTCTCATCTCATTTCTTCTTCCATTCTTTCGTATTGATGATCTTTGGGCATATGAATGTTTCAAAGTATCAAGAATCCACACTTTGAAATTTGTACATTTGTATATAATTTGTGTTGTTTGCTTTTAATAAGGGAAACTCTCCCATTAAAGAGGAGGGAATTAATTTACCTTAACTATAGTTTGTTAAAGTATCATTTTAAAACCCAGCAATGGTCTAAGTGCCTTGATTGTCTTATGATACCATAAGTGTCCCATATGTGTTCCTCTATGCCTACCTTGCATGTATACACTTTTTCTCCGAATGTTGTACATCATGACTTCTATTACGATTGTCTTGTGACACCATAGGTGTCCTATGTTTGTGTCTCTACACCTATATTTCTATATAATACGAATTATTTATCTATATAATGTTGTTTTTATATACTATTACTACTATGGCTTATGGCATGCTTGATTTCTACTTGATATTTCTACTCTCGTTTATAACATGTTTGATTGATACTCTAATGTTTCTACTATGTTTTATGACATACTTGGTTCCTACTATGATGTTTTTGTACTAGTATTACTACAGATTATGACACGATTGAAAATTTTCTCTATTGTTTTTACTACTATACACATGTGTTACTTCATGTTGCATGCAAATTTATCTCCACGTCATGGTTTCCACCATGCACAAATCATGCGTGTGTAGGTTCCCAATGGTGGGGACCATTATATCCTTCTATGTGAGCCTACAAAAATTATCGACTTAGTACGGATGGGTACACATTTATTATATGTACGTGTGCACCAAAATGATTTATCATTTATGCCTCAAAAAGGGATAATTTGTGTGGATATTTCTACATCTACAAATAGATTATATAATATAAGAACAAATTTTTGGAGAGGGACCAGATCCTTTAAAAAAGTTGTAGATATTGAAATTTGGCATAATTCGAACAAGTTCAAAACTATACAATACAGTTAGGATCATGCTACATTCTTGACCATGAAAGATATTCCCATACATGGGGAAGATTCTGTAATTTTTAGTTTCTCAAAATTTTATAAGCTATTTACAAGAATTTCATATAGTTTTAGATATAAATGGATTGGTTCAGAGCATGGTATAGAGGGCATGAGTACTTCATTCCTTCTTCACTACATTATCCAGTTTCAGTTGCAAGAACATGGTTTAGAGGCATGGGCCTCCTTATCCCCTATGATTTCTCACAATATATGTGTTTAGTATAAAAACATAACACTATATGGGGGTATAGAAATGTCCATTCATGTTGTGGTTTGATTTTATTGTAGTTACAATATTAAAAATTAGACTTAGATTTGTCTGCAACGATGTGGTCTATGGGTTTAATGATATGTATCAAAGTGGCTAAGATCTTCATAGGATGTTGTTTCTATTTTCTCACTAGAGTCGTAAAATATTGGAAGGCATCAAAAAATATAATTTATTTGTATGATAGAAATTCCTCTTTACAAATCTCCAAAAAGGGGGCACATTGGCTCCTCTTCTCAATTATCTTTGGTGTTAGGGTATACTCAACACCCTAGTCTCTCCTTTGACCCAAATTGGGATTGATCACCCCTAATCCTATGGAATCTCCACAACAATTCCAAGTCTTCAAGGAATGAAACTGCTGATGCAAAATCACAACACCCCGGATGCGAGATCAAGTTTCTAGGTTGATCACTTGGCATCCAGCAGTGTGATTGATAACATTGAATCCTTTCTCCAAGTGTGGGACTTGAAAAAATGAGAAAGGATTCTCCAGAGAAGGCTGGTTCCTATTCCTCTGTTCAGATGCACACGAAATATGCAGAGGGTTTTCTCAAAACCTAATCTAATCTGCCAAGGAGACAAGGTAAGAAAATGCATAAAATAAATCTAAGCTAATAGAGGTGATGCACCGAGGAATGAAGAACACCTATTTTGCCAGTAAACACAGACCATTTGAATGTGATATAAGATCATGCACAGATGACAAAACCTGCAGTGAAAGACCAGGAGGATGCAAAAAGAACACAGAGAGGGCTGAGAATCATCCACAGACATGCATTATTTGCTCCAAAGATTGATACTGATACACTACACTGAGAATGCCATGAGGTAGAATAGTATTACGATTCAAATGAGAGGTTGAATTCCACAAATTTGCTCGAGGAGAAGAAGGGAGAGGCAAAACAGAAAAATGTTCGACCCTTGAAAAGAAGCTCCTCTTTATAATATATAGAAAGAATGAGAGAGGAAAGAGAGAAGGGAAAACCAAATCTACCCCAACCACCTCCAGGTTGCATTCAATTCATCTCATCATGGCAGAAGCGGCGGATCCTGGCAAAACGGCGGGCTGCCTAACAGAAGCGGCGAACTGTCTGCTGCATTAAAGTTGTTTGTTGAAGCATTACTTCTGCTTGTTATTTCGTGCCAGAGGTGTTTCTTGATTTTCTCTCTCCAAACTGAACCAAGATGTAAGATTGACCCTGGAATCATGTAGAGAATCTCACAAGCTTTCCGTTGATATAAGGAACGTGCAAATCCGAGCTCTGGATCAAAAGATATGACGATCTGAAGATTTAGGGCACGGAACAGACCAAGACGGATTTTGAAATATTTTCCCGCGCTTCGCCACCTGGATGACACGTGGCAGGCTCTGATTCGCTGAGAAACTCTCTCTCCTCCACCTCTCGGTGGGCTATCTTTTGAAATTTCCTTGTGGGCCCTAGCTGGGACACGTGGCACTATCCCATTGGTTCGGATCAGTGCTCGAAAACTCACCCCTTTGACTTTTCTTGACCTTTCCCCTTGTGACATGTGTCATGCGTTGATTGGTCCTCGGCCCTGCCGGCTCTTTCACGCCCTTCGCGTCTTTTTGTCCCGGATGTCCCAAACCGTTTGGGACATAAACCTCCGATCCGCCCGAAATGGGTTTCCTTGTCCCTCATTTGGCCGATGACACGTGGCGCTGCTTCATTGGCTTTCGGCTCCTTCGGCAATCCGCGTCCCGCACGTCCCTTTGTCCCGGATGTCCCACTGCTCCTTGTGCTGATTTCGGCCGAACCGGCCGGTTCGCGTCCATTTGTCCCGCTCAACAGTTAGCCAATTTTTCTTCCTCTTTCGGCCGGATCGGCTTCTTGCGCCCGCCACGTACTTCTGGCCTGATTGTCCCAAATGCTTAGCGGGCCGCCTAGAGGCTTTTCGGCCGATCCACGTCTTTCTGTCCCACACGTCCCTACTGTCCCAAGGACTATTACTTAGTCGATTTTCACAATTTTTCCTGGATCAACCTACTTGCCTGGGACTTGAATATTTTGATGCATGTTATCGAAATTACCCTAGGGGGTGAAATTTTGACAACAGTTTTGACGACTCAACGGGGTCACCTACCTGTTAGGTAGAAGATCAGTGGCCTTTTAGTGATCCATTGGGCATAGAGTCATAAGCAATGACCAAACGAGCGATCATCGACATCGCAACTTCTTCTCCAAAGAACACTCAATCGTAAAAAAAACACGAGAGAAGCGTGAAAACTGTGCCAAAGCACTTAGGGAAAAAGAAACCTAACTACAACAGGACAATGTGCACAAGCACTTGGAGGAATGAGAATCTAATTAATATTTACAAGGGCAAACCTTTTCTTTTTTAATAGCAATGTTTAAGATAGGTTCCGTTAACCGGAATCGGAAGTTCCTTTCCATCCAATGCAGACAATTGGAAGGCATTACTATTTTTGCATCCCGTGACCATGTAGGGACCACTCCAGATGGCATCAAACTTGGAATGCCTTCCTGGTTTTGCCCGATCTGCATCCCATTTGAGAACTAGGTCCCCTTCCTGGAAGGTCCTTGCTCTTGCTCTCTTATCAAACCATCTTTTTACTAAGGCCTGATCCTTTTCAATCGTCTGAACTGCATGTTCTCTGATTTCTTCTAATTCCATCAATTCTGCATACCTGACCTCCATTGGTTCGAACTCAGATAACTCAAACTACTTCATGAGCTCCAAGGCTGGCAATTCTAATGATATAGGCAATACTGCCTCCTTCCCATAGACCAACTTGTAGGGAGAATTACCTGTAGACCTCTTTGGTGTTATCCTGTCAGCCCATAATGCTGATTTTAGCCTTGTATGCCATGTTCTTTGATTTTCATCCAGAGTCCTTCTGATGATTTTTAGCAAATTCTTGTTTGTGGACTCTACCTGTCCATTACCCTGCGGGTAATAATTTGAAGAGGTGCTCAAATAGATTCCATTCTTGATAGCCCATTCTGTAATCTTTGAACCTATGAATGCTAATGCATTATCTGATATGATGGTGGCCGGCACACCGAACCTGGTTGCTATTTCTTCATAAAAGTCTAGTATGTTAGACTCACTTGCCTCTTTGAGTGCTACTGCTTCGGTCCACTTGGTGAAATAGTCTGTCGTTGTAAGAATCCACTTGTGGCCTTGACTCGAATTGGGATTGATGACTCCAATGAAGTCCAATCCCCATTGCATGAATGGATGATCTACTGAAATTGGACGAAGGGGCAGTGCTGCTAACCTTCCTTTCCCTGTGAATAATGCACATTTCTCGCATTTCTTAACCCATGAGTAGCAATCATTGAATACAGTAGGCCAATAGTAACCAGCTTTCATGATTTTGAGAGCTATTACTCGTGGGGTGAAATGGCTCACCGCCTCCCGTCGTGCCATGGAACTCGTGTAAGATCCTCTCAATCTGACCTGTCCCAATGCATCTCAATAGAACACCGTTGATGTCTTTTTTAAACAAAACACCATCAACAAGTACATATGGAACTGCTTGTAATCTGAAGTACCTTCTTTTTGCTTTGCTCATTTCTAGAGGGCACATGCCCGTCTGTAGGAAATGTATCATATTCTGAGTCCAACAGGGAGTGGACACATCATCATTTTCTTGTTTTTGATCATCTTGTAATAGCAGGATGACGCGTCTTCTTCATCTTCAGGTTGTCTGGTTGTTTGGAAGCTAGCTGCTCACACAAACCTTTGCCTCTTACTAGCTTGGTGATCTTGATCTCAATGTCATACTCCATGACATGGGTGATCCATCCTGCCCCTTTCTCATTCAAATCCTTGTTGAGGAGGAAGTCCTTAACCTTGACATGTGAGACTAGCAACCTGGACCTTGTTGTTTGAGACTAAATGCTTGAATTTCTTCAAGCTTCTGATTACTGCAAGCACATGCTTTTCAATAAAAGAGTACCTCACTTCGCAGTCACCTAGGCTCTGGCTGAAGAAGGCAATCGACTGCTCATCATTATCTTTGTTCTGCTGTACCAGAATGGCAGAAATAGTGTCATCACCTCCAAATGCATAGAGGATGAAATCCTTGGAAAAGTCTAGGTTGATGAGAGTGGGTGCTTGGGAGATGGCTTCTTTGATTGCTTCAAAACTCTCCTTGCCTTCTGTCGTCCACTTGAAAGCCATGCTTTTCCTTAACATTTTGGTGATGGGCTTAACAAGGGCTGAGAAATCTGGGACAAACCTCCGAACAAAGTTTATCCTTCCCAGGAAACTCTGAAGGGCTTTCTTGTGGCTTGGCAATGGTAGAGCTCTTATGGCTTCAACCCTCTCTGGATCAATTGCTAATCCTTCCTTGGAGACAATATGGCCAAGGAGCTTCCCTTCATGTGCAAGAAAGATGCACTTCTTAGGATTTAAGGACACTCTAAACTTTCTACACCTCTGAAACACTTGTCTGAGGTGAAAGAAATGGTCTGCTGCATTCTTGGAGAAGACAGTAATATCATCTAGGTATACCAGCACTATCTTGTTGATCAAGCCTTTGAATGCCATATCCATAGCTCGCTGGAATGTTGCTCCAGCGTTCAGCCAGTACCCAAATGGCATCTTCTTGTAAGCATATGTGCCCCATTTGGTTGTGAAGGTGTCTTGAACTGGTCTTCCTCCTTCACCATAATCTGATTGAGCCTGAGTAACCATCAAGTAGTGAAAACCTTTCGAACCAGAACCAGCTACGACCTGCAATATTTGCTCCATGGAAGGGAGTGGATAATGGTCCTGAGAGAGGCTCTATTCAAATCTCTCAAGTCAACACACATTCGATCTCTCCACTCTTCTTTACGATTGGAACTAAGTGCAACCCAACTAGAATGCTTGATTGGGAATATGATTCTTGATTCAATCAGCTTGTCCAATTCTTTCCTCATGAGAGGCTCCATGTGTGGATTGACTGGTCTCTGTTTTTGCCTGACAGGCTTAGTATTTGGATCCAATTCGATGGTATCTTTGAGATAAGTTGGGATTGAAACATTTCAAGTCTTCATAGCTCCAAGCAAACACATCGGGGAATTCTTGACATAATTTGTATGAACTCACACCTTTCTTACTCGGTTGTCATCCTTCCAATTTGCAATGGCTTGTTCTCTTCTACCAAGATGGATACCGAATCTTCTCTCTTGATCTCGAATGTTTGCTTTCTCCTTTCTAAACTGATCATTGGGGTTAAAAATGGACTCCAAAGTGATAAGTCCTTGGGCAGCTTGTCGGTTCTTAAATTTGTATCACTTGGTCACCATATTGTTGTTCCAACTTTTCTTGATTCTTAGCCGAGAACTCAGCTTCTTCGCAAGAAGTGGATGATTTGTTGGTCATTCTCAAATACCTACCAACCGACATCGTTATCCAAGCATGAAGGCCTCACAATCACGTGGATGTTTGGCATGTACCTTGTCTTGTTGAATGTTTTCTACAATGTCAAAGGTTGCCCCCTACCGCCGCAAGCTTTGTCAGCAGCTTGGTTCTCTTTCCTAGGAATGGCTTTGATGCTGAAACCCTCAAAATCTTCCATGAGGTCCCACACCCTGTTCTTGTAGCATCTGAGTAGATCATTTTTGGCAGCATGCTGTCCCTTGACCTGATTTACAATCAATTCACTGTCCCCAAAAACTTGCAAGTTCTTTATTTTCTCTTGATTTCCCAATGCATCCCTTGCACCAAGGCTTCATATTCAGCAGTGTTATTGGAGCATGCAAATTGAAATCTAAAAGCTGAATAGTACCTTACTCCTTGAGGTGAAATAAGCACGGCTCCACCTCCTGCGCCTTGTCTACTCCTTGATCCATCAAAAAATAGCTGCCATACCTCATTGTCATCCTTGTGGTTTGGCTTGGTGATGCTAGGAATAGGTTGACTTTCTTCATGTATACAATAGACTCCCAGCTCAGATTCTTCTATTCCTTGATAAGGATCAAAAGCATGCACCTTGTTTGCCCATTCATCAAGAGTCAAATCTGGGATGTTTCCAATTTTAGTGTCAGTTTCATCCGTGTTTGGGTGATCTTCTTGATCAAATGCTGAGCAATTGGCATTAATCTGACTTGGAGTATAGGGCTCAATGTGGAAGTTTGCAATAGGTTCTGACCTAATTGTAGCCTTAGTTCCATACCTCATTCTGAATAGCATGTGTGACCAATCAGCGGACAAATATCCCCCAATCTTGGCAGTGAAGTCCCTTGATAAACATAGGGCAAAGAGTGGTGGAAGGTCTATGACTGATATATCTTGTAAGACAACAACATTTGGACATGCATGCAAGGTAAGACTCAAATTTCTAATCACTCCAACCGTTGCTATTGCTGTCCCATCCAACTGCACTACTCCCTTAGATGTTATTTCATACTGGAGCCCTAACCGATTAGCTATATGTTTAGGCATTACTTGAGCATTTGCCTCGGAGTCTATCATGCAATTATGCACTAGCTGATTTCCAATGATTAACGAAACATAGAAAGGGGGGGCTTCAACATTTTACCTTGTTGTGCTCCATGATTTCCTTCAGGTTGGGCAGCATTTGTGAGTACCTTCTCTTGCATTTGGACCTCATCGATTCGAAGTTGGCCAATCCTTCATGGCAAACTTTGCAGTGATTTCTTTGGCCTGGGATGGATAGGGATTCCCACATAGATATATTGACGTTTGTCTTCTTCATCGATCAATGATACTGAATGGTGATGAAGAATCTCTCTGTTGTCCCTTGGTTTGCACATTTACTCCTTGTATGTGGGCAGCAACAGCTAGTATTTGAGTTGGCCTAGGGGCTGTTCTTGGCTGCCCTTGTGCATTTGAAACTGGATTTTGCTTACCAATCATTTGTGGAGCTGTGGAAGGTTGTGGATCGGCTGGGGCTAATAGTTTTTCTTCACCCAAATTTCTCCTTTTTGACCTTGTGTTGGCTGTAACACCTTGAGAAACTGCCTGATTCATGCCACAGAAATCCTCTGCTTGCCAATTTACCAATGTGGTGTCATTTGGGGCTGATTGCTGTTGGAATGTTTCTTGTTGTTGGCTATTTTCTTGACTGTTCTCACCCTCCACACTAGTAGTTGTTACCATTAAAGCTTGAGTCAAAGCACCATTGAAGCACATGGATTGATTATGAGGCTCATTACATGGAAAACACCAATCATACTCCTGGGCAATGTTGTTTTGTGCTGGTACTAATGCCCTAGATGCAGATATGGCATTTGGATTATAGGGCTGGAATGGTCTATTGATAGGAGGCCTTGTTTGATTCATATTTGCAGCTGAATTAGGTGGCCTTTGAGGCTGATATGGCTGCCTATTAGGTTGAGCTTGAGGCTGATACGAAGGTCTAAAACCTTGAGCTTGTTGTCTCTTGAGTGTGACCAGCTCATTGCCTAGATTTTGCAATTGCTTCATGACCTCTTGAAGCTCATTTGGGGCACTTGGAGATGAAGTGGAGGCTTCATTTGAACTCTGATTTCTAGGAGTGGGAATAGGAGCTAAGACAGGTGCTTGACTAGCACTTGGGCTCTCTAAACTTGGATATAATGGCATTGGAGGCCTAGGAGCTATCTTGCCAGCTTGAATCAGACAATTTTCAGCTCTAATGGCTATACTATAAGCAGCAGGGATAGTTGTGCCTCCCATAGATTGAACCAACATAGAAATATCAGAATTTAAAGCTTTAAGGTAATATAGAAAAGCACCTTTGCATTGTTGGCTCCGATCACATCGGAATCCTATCCCAAGACCTTTGAAATCTGAAGTTGAAATCAGTCAGCTGCTCGTTGGGGGCTCTCTTGATAGTTGTCAGCTGCTCCAAAAGAGACAAGTTGTCTCCCTTCTCTCCAAATTGATCATGAAGTGCAATACACAGCTGATTCCAGTTTGTGATAGAACCAGCTTCAAGGCTTCTGAACCATTGCAATGCCTTCCCTTTGAATGATGATGCCAGCAGTTTGACAGCCACATCCATTTCATTTATCTCATGGATTGCACAGATGTTAGCAATGTCTTTGACATGATCACCAGGAGTGGTATGATTTTCTCCAGTAAAAAATGGAATGTTCTTCAACGCTGCGATTGGAACTGGATTCTGTGCATTGAGGGCAAGTGGGCTGCTGCCAGTGAAATTGACAAAGGGATTTGCTGGTTGCACCATTCTGATTGGTCGAAGGACTCTTGAATACTGAATGAAAGGCCGAGCAGGTGGAGGAGTTGAGAGAGTTCTATTTGGTGGAGATGGAGACCTTTGAATCCTTCTTCCTCTTTGCCTTCTTCTTGGAGATAATTGCAGGTATTCAAACAAAGCACTTCTTCTTCTCCAACTCTTGACCTTGTGATTCTTCTCATAAGCTTTCAGGCCTGCACTGCTGAAACCAGTTGATCTTCCTTTTGGAGTCACCAGATATGTGAATAATAGCTCTTTTCAAGCAAGAAAATTGCAGCAGATTCATATCAACTTTGCTGCAATAAAAATGAGACCTCTAGGTCCCACCAGTGCGTGCCAAAATCTGTTAGTGGTCGCACGGTGGCTTAAGATTTTCTATTTGATAATGAGACACCTCTCGAAAGATGAAACTCTAACTTCGTGATGTCCCCCAAGTCGTGCCAAAACTGTTGATGCAAAATCACAGCACCCCTGGATGCAGATCAAGTTTCTAGGTTGATCACTTGGCATCCAGTGTGATTGCATAACATTGAATCCTTTCTCCAAGTGTGGGACTTGAAAAAATGAGAAAGGATTCTCCAGAGAAGGCTGGTTCCTATTCCTCTGTTCAGATGCACATGAAATATGCAGAGGGTTTTCTCAAAACCTAATCTAATCTGCCAAGGAGACAAGGTAAGAAAATGCATAAAATAAATCTAAGCTAATAGAGGTGATGCACCGAGGAATGAAGAACACCTATTTTGCCAGTAAACACAGACCATTTGAATGTGATATAAGATCATGCACAGATGACAAAACCTGCAGTGAAAGACCAGGAGGATGCAAAAAGAACACAGAGAGGGCTGAGAATCATCCACAGACATGCATTATTTGCTCCAAAGATTGATACAATACACTACAGAATGCCATGAGGTAGAATAGTATTACAGTTCAAATGAGAGGTTCGAATTCCACAAATTCGCCTGAGGAGAAGAAGGGAGAGGCAAAACAGAAAAATGTTTGACCCTTGAAAAGAAGCTCCTCTTTACAATATATAGAAAGAATGAGAGAGGAAAGAGAGAAGGGAAAACCAAATCTACCCCAACCACCTCTAGGTTGCATTCAATTCATCTCATCATGGCAGAAGCGGCGGATCCTGGCAAAACGGCGGGCTGCCTAACAGAAGCGGTGAACTGTCTGCTGCATTAAAGTTGTTTGTTGAAGCATTACTTCTGCTTGTTATTTCACGCCAGAGGCATTTCTTGATTTTCTCTCTCCAAACTGAACCAAGATGCAAGATTGACCCTGGAATCGTGTAGAGAATCTCACAAGCTTTCCGTTGATATAAGGAACATGCAAATCCGAGCTCTGGATCAAAAGATATGACGATCTGAAGATTTAGGGCACGGAACAGACCAAGACGGATTTTGAAATATTTTCCCGCGCTTCGCCACCTGGACGACACGTGGTAGGCTCTGATTCACTGAGCAACTCTCTCTCCTCCACCTCACGGCGGGCTATCTTTTGAAATTTCCTTGTGGGCCCTAGCTGGGACACGTGGCACTATCCCATTGGTTCGGATCAGTGCTCGAAAACTCGCCCCTTTGACTTTTTGGACCTTTCCCCTTGTGACACGTGTCATGCGTTGATTGGTCCTCGGCCTGCCGGCTCTTTCGCGCCCTTCGTGTCTTTTTGTCCTGGATGTCCCAAACCGTTTGGGACATAAACCTCCGATCCGCCCGAAATGGGCTTCCTTGTCCCTCATTCGGCCGATGACACGTGGTGCTGCTTCATTGGCTTTCGGCTCCTTCGGCGATCCGCGTCCCGCGCATCCCTTTGTCCCAGATGTCCCAGTGCTCCTTGTGCTGATTTCGGCCGAACCGGCTGGTTCACGTCCATTTGTCCCGCTCGCCAGATTAGCCAATTTTCTTCCTCTTTTGGGCCGGATCGGCTTCTCGCGCCCGCCGCGTACTTCTGGCCCGATTGTCCCAAATGCTTAGCGGGCCACCTGGAGGCTTTTCGGCCGATCCGCATCTTTCTGTCCCACACGTCCCTACTGTCCCAAGGACTAGGACTTAGTCGATTTTCACAATTTTTCCTGGATCAACCTACTTGCCTGGGACTTGAATATTCTGATGCATGTTATCAAAATTACCCTGGGGGGGTGAAATTTTGACAACAGAAACTAATTATAACTCCTCCATCTACAAATAAATAGATGTATTCCTTCCATAATTTTCTTATTTTTACCTATTTTTTTGTAAAGTTCAAAGTTACAAGCATTATGTATATTTTTAGTTAAAGTTACATTTCTATCATAGACATTGACTACACTATGTGTTGCAAGTTTCATCATGGAGCATGCCAACACCAACACATCACAGAACCATTTTCAAGTGAGGAAAAGTGTGCTTACACACTTTGAGGTATATTTTCCTTTAATAATGTAATTTTAAATTACACACTTAAAGGGGAAGAATGTATAAACTAAAATTTTGTAACTTGTCTTTTTACAATGCTAAGTTTGATTGTGTTACCTTGCTAAGAAAAATTTTCACATTCAAAATCCAATCAATTCACCTTTATATCTCTTTTCTAACTTTTTTATCTCTATGCATTTCTATATTTTCAATTATTGGAATATTATATGATCAAAGAAGTAAACAATGTATTTTTTTATGTCTAAACTTCATGTTTTAATTTTCTCCTTCTATACCCAAGATCATACAAATGGGTCTAGATTTGGGGTCCTGGTCTTAGCGACATGTAAGGTCCTAGATCTTTAAGTTCTTTTCCTCTAATTTCAATTTGAATATCTTCTTTGATTTTTTTCATCTTCCTAGGGTCATCCTTATTTGAATATTTCACCTACACAAGGTTATATAAGAAAGTGAATGTCAATTTATAGCTTACCTAGCACTCTTACAAGATCTTATTGAAAACATTATTTCAAAAGAATTGAAGGGTTCCGTAAATATTCCCAAATCAATTGTACATCAATTAGAGAAGTCCTGTTATAGGTTTGAAGAACTCAAATAGTTCAAAGGGTCTATCTTCCTCCATTTCCAAGAATGCAATGGTCATAGAGATATTTCTTAGAAAGAGAAAAGTAAATCTAAGAATTATTCAAGTTTTTCAAGGAAAAAGGGTTAGATCACATGTTGAGGCACACCACATCAAACTACTACATTGGGTACATTTTATACTACACATTTAGCCCATTATTTTGGTGTTAAGAGCCATGAGATCATACCAAGGGGTTGGCTATTTATTCACAATTTCACAAGCACCTAGGAGAACTACATGAGGTTTGATACTACAATGAGGACATATAGTACAACACTTGGATTGGTTTAACATATGGGATTATGATTTTGAATGTTAGTACAACCTCACCACATACATATGTTTTCTCCTTTTGGTTTGTTAGTTATTTGATGAAGTGTTATGTATGTTTCTAGGGTTTTCACTTTATTACAAGTGATTATAGGTGACCATACAAAAAAGTCATTTCTAGATAAGTGAATAACATATGAAGTTTCGAACCAAGACCACTTAAGGGTTCAAGACCATACAAATCCAAGTCATGACCATATAGTCCTATTCTAGATGTAAAGTAGTTGTATAGTCCTTCATTTGCTTAGTTCCCAATTCTAGAATGTGCATAAAAGAAATTTTAGTTTGTGATCTACCTAATTCACTATTTTTGACATCCAAATCCTCTTTGTTTTGACTGTATAAATCATTTTTCTTCTCCTCTTGTGTATTTGAGCTATTACTTATTATAATTTATCAATTGTTGTAATGTTAATGTATTATTATGATTGTGAATAGTTAATTTTGGAAGTTAATTAAGAAGAATAGTACCTTGTATAAATCTTACATCCTTTCTATTGTTATGTACTACAATAACATAGAGGTTTAATTAAGGTGTTGAAAAACTCAAAATCAGGTTTTGATTTAATCTAAATTGAATTAAACCTTATTTCAGAGTAACTACAAGAACAATGATATTTTGATGATAACCTACAAGAAGACGCAATAAATAAGCATTCAAAATGTAAAACCCTAAGCAAGTGAGAGGGGAATATGACTTAGTTGATTATGTGAATCTAGAGATGACTTATACTAAGTAATTGTTGGAATAGGTTGGAAACAAAATCTTAAATACTCAATGAAGATTTAGAAGTATATAAATATGAAGGAAAAAAACATCCACAAGAGGACAGTAGTGTCGATTTGGGTGCCGAGTGTCCGATCGGGCACCTTTGGTGTCCACTTAGATGATCAAGTTCTTAATATTTTAGGTTGGAATGTCTTCACTCCAATATTTAATTTTTCGCTCCGACTTTATAGTTAGGTTTTCGATCACAATGTTGTAACTGCAAAAAATGTATGCTTGCACATTTCCACAAACCACATCAAATAAAATAAAAAATATGCAGAATGTGGAGTTGGACTAACCCAGCGGTCACCCGAAGAGTGAACTTATGACCGAGTGTTGCACTACATCTCATACTCCATGTAGTTCGTGTGTATGTGTGTGTAATGATTCCCTAGGTTTCCCTTATGCAAGTTACACTATGATAGCGAGATACATCTAGATTACTCCAAGTATACAAATGTGTGAGATGGAATAAAATGAACTTACCCTCCTATGTTATGTATGTAGAGTGATGCAACCCTTTTCCCTTGTATGAGTGTGCTAGATGAATGCATTTGAAATTCTCTTGTGCTTTGATGTAAGCTTAGGTGATTATAAATAATGCTTATAGTGCTTGACCCCTTATTTGAGAGCAATAAATAAGTATATATATGATTCCCTTGTTTGAATTTCATAATTGACAACTGAAAGGCCAACCCAAATTAATAAAAGGTGCCCAAGAAGTAAAAAGAGACCCAAAGGAGTAAGGGTAATATAAAGAGATGTAGGAGCACTCGGGAGCGATAGGAGCACTTGGGCACTTCTTTCCTAAGCGGGTGCTAGAGTTCAAGGCCATAAAGATAAATCAATCAAGTGCCGATAGACTTGTAAGATATGTAAGTCTAATAAAGTTACAAGAGATAAAGCAAAAGACCTAAAAGGAGTTGTCAACCACTAGTTTTCTTGCTTAGGAATCATGTATACATTAGTATGCTTTAGGACCTAGAAATGTATCAAAGTGCATAGATTTTGGGTCTATAGTTTTTCCTTCCAAAAAGAAACATGTTTATCAAAGAAATCATTGGTGTTTTTGGTAACAATAAGGTTTTCCCTATCTAGGCCCTCAAAATAAGGGGAATTTTCTATCCAAATTAAGCCATGGATGTGTATGGATTCTCAATGTTGCAATTATACCTGGTGGCCATGAGGAAACACAATAAATCATAGTTATGTAAGACATGCAAATATAGTTTTTGTAATTTTTTGTAATGCCAACATTTGAGAATGCTCATACCTATAGATATAATCTATTCCATACATGTTCCTCTCCAATGCATCTTTACAAATTATGGTGAATTGATCATGCAAGTAGAGTGAATAAGGGGTGGGTTTGTTATAATGTTGCAAATTATTGAGTAGAACAATATAAAGGGATCAAAAGGAGGTTCTCTAGGTTTGGTATTGTGCGAGTTGGGACATTTTTTTCTCGCACTTAGAGAAAAAATGAAGTAGCCTAGGCTCCAAGATACAAAATCACATGTAAAGTTTTTGCATGGATTTTGGACCAATATAATCTAGTGCCCTCTAGATTAGATGCAAACCAGATGAATAGTTTCCATTTTTGTAGGCATGTTTGGTATAAGATAAATAAAATAAAAAGGATCTTGTTGTATTTTGTCAAAAAAAAAAAAATCAAGCTTGTCAAAGGAAACTTTTTGAGGATAAGTGCACAAAATAGAAATGGTAATATGATAAAGCATGGATGACACATCAATGTAAGTGAAATTAAAGAAAGACATAACATACTCATCAATTTTCACATTTGTATACTAAGGGCCATTATAATTTTTTTATTACAAGGCATTAGTGATGTGTGGCCTACAAACTTAGAATTCCTATTTTTTCTCTAAACCCAATTTCATAACAATTGGGATTTAAAGGTATGTTATACAACATATAAGGTGTCGATTACATGTGGTTGAGGTCATATAAAAACTAATAGTGTAGTCGTTGTAATTATATTGCCACTCGAGCCTAACTTACAAAATTATGTTAAATATTGTTATTAACATTTATTCTACCTAGATTAGTCTACAAAAACATCAGTTTCCTCACCAAGGTCCATGTTATTCCATAGAAAGAATTGACGCCCTTAATTTTAGGAAACATAATGGTAACAAACAATATTTACTTATAGTAATCATGTTTTTATTATAAATGCAGCTACATATTTACACAGAAAATCACTCTCTATATTATATTTTCTGTCCCAATATCTTGTGCAATACATTAGGCTATTATATAGCCATAATAACAGCTAAACAACCTCCTATAAAATAGGAAGGAGTCACAACAATTAACCCGGAATGTTATTCACGGGTATAAGAAACTCTTAGAATAATATATTGTTGAAACAATATATTATAACAATATACATTCAAACCTAATATTTAATATATAACAATATTAAATATTAACTAACAAACTATAATGTAAACATTAATATTTAATTTCCTAACATTCCCCCCCTTAATGTTTACATGGTAACATTAGAACTTTCACACTTCCTTTACATCCTGCCGCCTCTGTGTGCTCATGATCTTGGCACACACTCGAACGAAGGTAGAAGAAGGAACACATCAACTTCTTATCAACCAAGCACTGTCGGGAACACATCTGACCGACGAGGATGGGAACACGCTCAGGAATCATCTGCTTATCAACCAGTCACTCTAGGGAACACATCTGACCTAGCAGTGTGGGAACTCAAGCAGGAACACATCGAACTGACCTTGATGGTTTTTAGGAGGCTAACCACAAACCTAGGTACGAACAAGAACACATCTGACTGTTCTACCTCATCAAGCCTCATGATGTTGCGTTTCACTGTGTTATTTGTTCTGTACTATGTTTTTGCATTTGGGGAAATAGTAATAGCCACAAACTCAACTGAAAAACTGAAAATGGAACATTGGATCATGCTAATCATGTTCCCCCCTCAATGTGAACATTTCACTTATTCAACACAAAACAAAAACTCTGAAAAAGAATCACACTAGACATCAAATACTAAAAGCACACTCACACCACAAAATGTGCCACCATAGCTTCATGCGGCCCCGTCATTGGTGATTGACGAGAGGTCGTTGTCTGACCTCCAGCCTCTGATGCCTCCATCCTCCCGAGGTTGCATGCTACTACTAACTCGATCGAATATATCTTTGAAGCTCATCAAGTTTCACATTGTACTTTATTTTGTCTCTCCCCGCAATGTGAAAACAATTATTTCCAGACGTCGGATAACACCGAAAATGCGTCTGTGAGGTAATTTTTATTTTTCTTTAATATTTGACAAGGACACTATTGACAAGACTCGATAATACTATTTTGACAATATGACAAACACATATCTTGATGACTAACATAAAATCCAATTAAAGATTGGATTTTAATAGATAAACAAAATGTGATTTTTAAAAAAATGACTATTGAGACTAATGATGACAAGACTAGTATTATAACAATACAATGATTTTGACTGACACACAACTACTCGACAACAATTGACTCAACAATTTGACTATAACGACACCAAACTTTAATTTTATAGACAAATGAGACACATAAAGACTTGACTTTAGACAATGAGACACTTCACAATATATTGATAAGAGGACAATTTTCTCAAACATATAAAAGGACAAACCGTTCAACACCAAGAACTAAACATAAACTATAACTTATTAGATAGACTCACATTACGGTTGTCTATATCTATTTCAGCGGAACTAGAGAGTACTCGGAGGCCATTGGTCAATGAAATTGATTATGCGCTCAGGTCTAGCTGGCATGCGCACACAACTACCATAATGAGAGATCCATGTGGATTGCATGCAAGGTGTCCTGGAGAAGCTCACCGTGGTCTTTGAGGAGGTTGGGCGATCTGGAAACTTCCCAACTCACCTTTACGAGATGTCAGAACAACAATCTTTGCCAAACATACACGGGCATGAACCATGAACCAGCGACGTCAACTACTCTTTCACAGATCCGAATTCTAATCAATTTGTAAATGTGAGTTTGCAGAGATGTCAATCGTGGATAGTGGAAGCGTAAAAGAACATGGAAGGCTGAAGAAAGAGCTCTCATCCGTAGGCATCAATAAAATTCTAATAGAAGGTCGATCTCATACACCTCGAAAGTTGTTTCATTACCTTCAAAGCTCAGCTGCAGATGCAAAACGTGGTAAAACAAATTATATTGATCACGTCTCTTTTCCACGCCGATAGAAGACAGATCGATCTACCTCAAGTTCCAGATTGAGGAACGACCTAGGTGGGAGGATTTGGTGCTTGTTACAGATGTCTAAGACATCAGAATGGGCACGAGAGCACAAAACGCTCACACTCTTGACTGGCCATGAAACACAATTTCCAGAGTCCACGTAAATCCAAGGCAAGAGGTGACAGTTCGCTGAGTTCTTCGAAACACCTTGTATTCGATCTTAGATATTCTGGAATATGGAATGACACAATTTTCTCAGCTCCAATCCAAACGCAATGAGAATGAATGCAAGACTGAAAATAAAACTACAATGGAGAATTAATGAAATCAATTTATCATCCACCAGGGCAGATATCAGAGTTGCCCCTTGATTATAATTAAACTTTGATTTCCATGCTTTGCCTCTCCTCGACCTGCTCTGCAATGTATTTATTGAAATTGATGCGTAGAGACTACATCAGCCAGGGCAGAGAGAAATGGATGCCCCTATAAGCAAACTAATTCTCCATGGAGCAATCAGTAGAGGAACCAGTCGCTCTGATACCAAATATAAATGCAACTACAGATTTACACAGCAAAATCACTCTCTGTATTATATTTTCTGTCCCAATATCTTGTGCAATACATTAGGCTATTATATAGCCATAATAACAACTAAACAACCTCCTATAAAATAGGAAGGAGTCACAACAATTAACCTGAAATGTTATTCACGGGTATAACAAACTCTAAGAATAATATATTGTTGAAACAATATATTATAACAATATACATTCAAA
The DNA here is from genome assembly GCA_018340775.1 of Taxus wallichiana var. yunnanensis. Classification (NCBI taxonomy): domain Eukaryota; kingdom Viridiplantae; phylum Streptophyta; class Pinopsida; order Cupressales; family Taxaceae; genus Taxus; species Taxus wallichiana. The sequence continues at coordinate 154,471,987 of CM031235.1, read as the reverse complement.
CCTAATATTTAATATATAACAATATTAAATATTAACTAACAAACTATAATGTAAACATTAATATTTAATTTCCTAACATTTATTGCCAAATATTTTCCAAGATAATTGATCATGTGGAAATACATGATATCTTGTCAATGCACCAATAAAAATGGATTTGGGTCTCATTTAAATCACAGCCATATACAGAGTGTGAATGGAACCCATATTGGGTACATGATAGGAAGTTATATATTCAACTAATTGATTTACTGGGTAACTACAATTTTTTGTAGAAGTTCGGGCTAAATTTTTCATGAGTGGCGAGGAGTTATTATTTGTTCTAAATTATGGTTTCTCACAACCAACATATGCCTTATTTTATCTATGTTATCTCTATGTGCTTGATAGCACGATCTACGAAGTTTGTTTTTATAAGTTCTATTATGTTTCTTCCCCAAATGAATTGTTACTCCACTTTTACAAGGACATATGCTTTAAAACTATCAGTCACATGAAAAACTTGTAAGGTTGTTTTCATAGAATTAAGTACAATTCCAAGTCATAAATTAGATCTCAAACCTTCTTGTGATAATTTTAATCCTACTTTATATAGACAGCTGGTTGGTAGTTTGATTTGTTTAACTATTACTAGGCCTAATATTTCCTATTTAGTTGGAATCATTTATAGATTCATGTAGGATCCTTATGAAGACCATTGGAAAATGGAAAAAATATTTTAAGGTATATTAAAGGTACAATCAATTATAGCATGTGTTATTATTCTTGTAATAATGCAATTCTATTTGGTTATTGTGATTCTGACCATGCTGGTGATATTGTGGATAGAAGATCTAATTTTGGTTGTGTTTTCAATTTGGTTGCATGTACAATAACTTGGAGCAACAAGAAGAAACAAACAATATCTATCTCTTCTATTGAAGTAGAGTATATAAGTGTTATGGAAGTAGCAAAAGAAGTCATGTGGCTCAAAATATTGTTGGAAGAACTTCATATGGGTGTCAAAGGAAGCACTCTACTTCTATGTGACAACCAAAGTTGTATTTCTCTTGCAAACAATCCAGTCCAACATCAAAGAACCAAGCATATTGAGATCCATATGCACTTCATCTCGAGAGAAAGTTCTCAATGGTGATATAGATCTCAAGTTTTGTTCCAATGATGAGTAGGTTGCAAACATTTTTACTAAGCCCTTGGGTGATACAAAGTTCTACAAGTTCCATGCTATGTTGGGCATTTCAAATATTAGCTCTTATGATCATGTGGATGGCATTGATCTCCACCTCTGAAATAGCAAAGCATATGTTATTTGCCTTTTATGATCATGTGAATGATTTTGATTTTCACCTACAAATCATATGAGTTTTGGCCTTTTAGAGCTGCCCTCGAGTGGGAAATAATAAATAGGCATGTTGCATATTTTCTCCCCGAAATTCCATCTCTTAACGGCTTGAATGTGTTAAAGTAATACTCCCAAGACTATTTCTATGTTGTTTAAGTAAATTGTCATGTATGTGAATTTTACTTGTAATCCCCAACAAAAAATTAGATATGAAGAGTTGATTGACTCCATAGTATGATATAATTATTCATCTTAAATCACTTTATCTTGAGAATTTGTAATGTTTATTTGTGTTTTGTTTTTTATGGAATATATGGAATCTTGATTTGAACCGCAACAAAATAGTGTCTCGTGGATTCTCTAAAACCCACAATACGTTTACAATATTTCACGGTTTGTATAATTCCGTGGGACACTATAGTAGTGTACTACGAGACATCTTGGTATTATACCACGAGTTGAAAACCCCATGGGAGTTTGTTGTAGTGCACCGCAGAATCGCAAAACTTGCAGAACAAGTATTTTTGGATGCTAGCCTAAATCACGCGTTGATTTATGGATTGTAATTCCTTTTGTACCAAAATGTGACTTGGCATAAGGAGTGAATGTTGACATGTAAAATCACTTTTGCATGTTTCCCTACTTAACATTAAGGGGGAGTGTTGGGTTTATAATATTAAGTGGGAAACTGCTTATTTTTAAACTTGCTAAATACTGTATGTTTTTGGTTTATATCTTATATTTAAAATATAAGCATGTTAATCCCAAACGTGTCAGAGTTTAAGAGTGGATCATGACCACCCACCTTGTATATAACAAGGTGATCTCATTAGAGATCGGTTACACATGTTGTAACATGTATGTGAGTTATATGTGCGAGATGATTATAGATACATGATGCAAATGAGGTGAAACTCATGAGAAAATGTATGAGGTGGTTTGTAATCCCTTTTTGAAGGTGTAACTGCATGTGGAAATAGTGGGAGTTCTAGTGAAATTTTATTCTCAATAAAAATAAGTGATTTTCAGTGGGTTTTTACCTTTCATGGTTTTCCCACTTATATCTTGTGTCTTTGTGTTCATTTACTTTCTATTCATGGTGTTTACATTTTGTAATCTACATTATAAACATCTAAATCTATGTTTTAATTACTACACTTCATAAACTATAATCTTCGGTAATTTATATTGTGGATTTATAATTTGTAACATTATTCATCCCTTAAATTTCCTAATAAAAGACATTCATTTTTATTAAATTAAGTTTAGTTATGACTATGATACTCTCTCGAGGTTTATAATAAAGATAAAAAAATCATCTCAAGATTATGACAAATATACCTTAACAATGTGTTCACTTAGTCCTATTCAGATGTGTCAATACTTTGATGAGATAAGTATATTTATATAACTATGACTCTTCTACTCCATTCAACACAAGACATAATTAACATCTCTCATAACCATTTAAAGAAAACCCCATAAGACCTTATAGATCTTAGAACTGAATTATCAACTTTGTACCTAGTAATCTATTTGTCTCTTACATTCATAATGACCAATATTCATTACAAGTGGAGCCTTGAAAAGATTCCTTTAAAGCTAAAAATAGTATTTCTTGATAAAGAGTTGTCATAGAGGTCCTCAAAAGAACAAGCTAATATCATAGGTTACTGATGAATCTACTTAAAAAAATTGATGTTTAATTTTACTTTTCTTGATGTCACAATATATGCAAGACCAATTCAAAGGAAATTCCTCAACTCATATCACAAATTGTTCATTTCAAGATCAACACAAGGATACACAATTTGCCTAATATATGATGTGTTTAATGAGGCTTTCACATGACTAGTCTAAGATATCCCCTATAATAGTGGACTCTTGAAAAATCTTATAAGCACCATTAAAAGAAAATAAAACATTCTACATAGACATTTCCAAAAGATGCAATCATCAATGCCTTTCCTACAAATGTTAACAAAATTTTACAACATATCTCCATTGTGAGTTATTACAATCATAATATCACAACACCATATAAATGTACAATAGTCCATAATTCCATTTAGGATCCCATCACAAGAATATCAAATGTATGTCCAAAACAAGTTATGCATGTTAACTCATACTCACCTTATTTCCAAACACAATAACACAATCCTCAATTAATGTACTCTATGCACATACATAATTTAGTACACAATCATTATAGAAATAAAAGGGGTTTGGATCTTGTAGTTTTTCTTCATAAGGTGTGGTCACAATTTAATGTACCCATAATTTTTCATCCAAAACATTATAGCTGAAGAATTGCCAATATCATTATTAAATGTTCAGAAAAAAAAAGCATAGCTTAAAGTACAAGCAAAAAAACATAAGCTTGATTGTTGTACCCATATTACCAAAAATTAAAACATTAGACCACACTATTAAAACATTAGACCACACTTTTAACATATCAATAATTTATAAATACACTTGTATGCACGTATGATAATTCAAATTTTAGAGGATGACAGAAAAGTTTTTGATCGGGAATAGAAAATAGAAAGCACATGTTATTGAGAAAGGAATATATGGAGTATTGATCAAGTATTGAAAATAAGTTTCTATTTTTCCCCTTTAATCACCCATAACATGGACAATACACAAGCATTAGTAGAGGAGAATAATAAAAATTAGAAGAATGATGGTTCCATTCAAGTTAGAAAAACAATGCAGGAGTGTCACCAAGGTATCAAACGAAGCATGCAAAAATTAAATTGTGATTTCTAAATGTGTAACTTGAATTTGAAATGAGTTAGATAAATAATAAATATTGAAACACATCTTTAAAATAAGGTGTTGGACAGTGATATTCCAAGAATAAATAAATTTTGAAAAAGATTATTTTCTAGAACCAACACTATTTAAAAGTCATGCCATTTTGTAGAATACAATCATCATTTTTTGTTAGACTAATAATATTTTGAGATCATGTGGTTGCATTTAGAAACCCTATATGTATAAATGGCAATTGTTTTTATATAGTGAAAATTCATTTGTTTTACATTTTAATTATGACATGATATTTTGATGGTCTATTTTAATAATTTGGAGGATCTTTTTTTGGTAAATTAAGGAATCACCAATCTCCAATAAATGCAATTTTAATAGAATGGATTAGCTTATAATCTAATGTTAAAATGGAGATGACTTTATTTAGAGTTTTTGGAAGGTTTACATGATTACAAGATATTTTGTCAAACACTTGGTTGTCATCTTCGATTCTTCAACATTAATTGTCAAAAACGCTAGTATATATTCATGGATGTATTTACCTTGTTGTAAATAGTAGAGGCTAACCACAAGAATACAAATCCAAAACACAAAACGTGATAGGAAAAGACAATGATCTTCGGTTACATGGAACCAAAATGAGTAAGGGGAAAATGAAACCCTTGTTGGCATAAGAGTTCTCTATCCTGTAATGAAACCATTCACTTGTATCCAAAACACCAACGAAAAGACGAAAGAGGAGATTTTTTAAAGCTTAAAGCCTATGTTGGCATATTACACAGGATGTTTCTCAGGATTTCCAACATCAACCATTAACACTAGACGAAAGACCCCAACTTGTGGACACTTGTGCACAATAAAGTTGAGTCAATAATTTTTCTCATAAACCAAGAAAATCAATATCCTCGCCAAATCAAGTCGTAATGACATGTCTTGATTTGTAATTAAAACTCTATGGTCGACAAGCCCATTACCCAATTAGAAATGTACACATGTCATGCTCATCACTATTGAACAATAACCGCGTAATAAACACCGCCACCTAGATTGTCCTAGTCACAACATGATTTAGAAAAACAATGCGGGTTGTGTGTCTCCCTATCCAAATTGTTTACTAGTTTTCATATAAATGACCCTGATGAAACACATGGTCACCCCTGGCTAAAATGGATTCTAAACCATTGATGGGGCAAGGTAGGTAAGAAAGATTGAGTGTATAGCATCTATCCACATAATTATATGTTTAAATGTCATAATAATGTGAGGGTGAGATTGGAACCTCCCATTGACTTCCATCCTCAAATTAAGTGTGAGCTTGCTTTGTGTAAGGAATGCTTTTAGACTTGTCAGTCAAAAATTAAACTCGGACGCCCCCTATGAAAAGAAAAAGAGAAAAATAATCGAATGTATAGTCTCCCATAAAGATAAAGAAAATTAATGCATAGTCTACCATTCACTAGTCAATAGGTAATGCCTAAAACGTTCACCATGTTTCTTTTCCCATAAAGATGTGGTAGTTGAGTCAAATTGGGTGCGGTCTTTTGACCTTTTCCTACCAAGTTTCGTGCATTCCAAGAGAAAACAAGAATAAATTTGGTGGAGTATTTTCTTACACGGATCAAACATGGCCCACTAACAATAAACTCCAATTGATTTTGAGTAAAAAAATGTTTGTATTATAGGGAAAGGACTAGTCAACAAAATTATTATGTTGCTAAATTATTAGAGATTTAACCTTTCATATTTAAAATATAAAATATGAAGAAGAAGGTTTTGTAGGAAAAAACATCTTGCCGATTATTACTATTTTTAGCAACATAATATATGTTCTATTATTGTTCAATAAACTAAGAAAATAATTAATCACATTTTCACGTTTTTACATGTTATAAAATTTAAGATTTATAGTTAATATTTTATTTATTTATTTGTAATCTGATTAGATCAGAAGTACATGGTGGTAATGGCTTCAACTTTGTTTAATTAGCTAGTAATAATTGTGGTTTTTAATTAATGTGAAAACAATATTAATTTCTATAATTAAATATTTAATTTTGCAAATGTCAAAATATTTAATTTTAAATAAATGACATTAAAATTATTTATCTAAATTCTAATTCATTAAAAATAATGACCATTTATTTACAAGCCTTAACAATTTCAAGGAAATGATGACATCAACTCATGTCATGTAATTAATGAGAGTGACAACTTTGTCAAGCAAACATCAAATCTTTCTATCATAAAAAAGAATCAAACCATTAAATAAGCATATCCATTTTCACTATGGTGGAAAACTAGAATTGGTTGCTTTCTCGAGACATGGATGAATGCAGCAATACTATGTAACCTCGTTGCTCTTGTTATAAATTTCATTAATTTTAATGATGCATTCAATGTCACCACATCTTGTCTGTTTATGTTTTTGTCTAATTTATTTATTAATTTTTAAAAAAACGTGAGATCTTCACATGGTTAATGGTTACTACTAATATTTTTACCAACAATACCATAGTGATTATTTTCACTAACTTAATGTTATAAAAATTGCAATAATTATAATTATAAGATTTGATATTGCCACTTAAAATTTAAGTAGTTAGATTTGAAATTACTATTTAATATTATATATAATTATAATTACACTAATCAATACATAGGTGGAATTTTGAATGTTACTCAATAATTACAAGAGAATGATTGTCAAATGTTGCTACACAAACAACAAATTCATATGATCAAATGATTATAAATAAAATCTACTCATTATTTCTATTCGTGATGCGCTTTTTTAAATTTGATGTTTGAAGTGTGTTGTTATAACAAGTACATGTTATGTGGTATTTTAAGTGGTAAACTACACAAACAAACATAAAGAATGTTTATTATGTTCACTAAAAAAATAATTAAGTGTAAATTTAAATTTATTTTAGTAAACATAAGAAAGTAGGGCTACTTTGCATCTTATAGGATTGGTTTTAGAGTTGTAGAAGGTATTATTCATGAGATAGTTTTTCAAAATTCAATTAGGTCACTATTTAGTCATTTATTGAGTATTAAACCTAAAATGTTATCGGTGTAACTTTTGCATTGTCTTCTTTAGGGAGATGTATGGTTGTTTTATAGATTTTTGTGTCTTCTAGGTTGATTTTTGACATTTATAGAAGCTCTAGAAGTGAAAAATAATAATTTTTTTCACACTTCACATCTCTCAAAGACGGTGATACGAGAAGTTATTAACATATGTATTCACATACACATTAATTGAATATTTCTTAAGTACAAATTTGGTGTTTGTATATAATGTTCTAAAAGATAAATTTAGTTCTTATGACTTGATTGGCCTCGATTTGACACCTAATAGAACCATTTATCATTTCATCATGATCGAATGTCATTAATTGAGATATTTTCATTGAATTAAGCCCCGATTGGGTGCAATTGAATAGATAACTATTAATTTGGGATAAACTAATCATATTTGAGCAACATTTGTCATAGTTGTATGATCAAATGCCATACTTTGTCATATCCCATGTTTGGGTTACCTAAATTTGACGTTTGTGAGGCTGTCATTAGGTCGTATTAATTAATAAATGTTATGTTGATCTAAATAACCACCAACTAAATGTGTTATCTTTGAGTTGATGTTGTACTTATCCTTAGGAGTCTTAGCTCGCACCAACATCATTAAGTGAAGTAATTATAACTTTATAGTCCTCCACCATAACTTTGAATGTATTATGTTTATAATGATATAGAGTTGTTTTGAGGCCTATGTGGGAATTATAAGGCCATAGGGGGCTTCAATTATCATATTATTCCTTCTTAATGTTTAACAGTCCCTATATGAATGATTATTTCCGTTGCTTAAATGTAGACACCTATAGTTTGATCAAAGCAACTTTATTACTAAACTTGCACTAACTATTTTTTTCCCTGCAAATTGATGACACTTCGTCAATTAGGCTCTTTTTCCCTTCAATTCCTCTTAATTGACCATTATACGTTGATTAAGCCTCTTTTCTTGCAGCCAACTAATAAATCTTCTTATTAGTTAACTCTCGCCCAAAGCTTCCAAAATCTATTGAAACCTCCTCTGGATGCTCCCAAAAGCTTCTTAAGATTACTTGGGACCCCTAATTATCCTCTAAACCTAGTCAAAACTTTCTTTAACTTGCTAAAAGTGTTTTTGGACTTACCTTTATCCCACATACACCAAACATTCCCTTTCTTGAAATCGAACACTATAAATAGACTTATTCCCCCTCACTTTACTAAGAACACTTCTCCTCCTCTAACATAAACTATAGCAAAATAGGATTAAAGAATTTCTTCATTATTATTGAGCTATTATCTTCCATTGCATACTCAAACTCAAGCTTGGGTAATTGAGGGAACCATATGGTCTTGTAGCCATTAATGGCGAGCCTTCATTCCCAAACCCTTAAGCATCAAAAAAACAAATTTGATTGCTAGGATCTTCATAGGTTCATATTTTGTAGCATTCAAAGAGTAGAGAGTAGTATATACATGTTAGTTTTGATGTTTTGTCAAAGTTATAATGCATGCATAGGAGTAGCTCTTGTTTATCTCTTATCTTAATGGTTCATAGTTGAGTTGGTAAAGCTTTGAGGTTTCTTTAGTGTTCTAACCTCATTTCTATAGCTTTTCTAACTTATACATGTTCACACTAACATCTTAAACTCTCGTTGATAATGCTTGAATCACTTATTGTGGCATAATGTAAGTGTTGAGAGGTTATTATAATTGGCATTTAAATTCTATAAGGATTTGACATATTATTTGTTGTTTGACCATGTATTTCATTACGTGTTTTCCAAATATTGATGTTATCAAGTTTTTGGTCGATAACCCATGTGGACCTTAGTGAGCATGTACTAGTAATATTGGACTTTACTAGATTGTATGATGTTTATTGACTTGTTGGTCATTATGAATACAATGGATATCTTAGACTTAGAATTTAGTGCTTGTGTTTCCTAACATGACATTATGAGGGGGACATTAGTATTTCATTAAATATCTTTGGCATTATTTGTGGGAACCGGATGAAAACTTTAATTGCTTATCGCAAGCCTACTAGATAAGTTTGAAATTATGAGATATGGATAATTATGAAATTATGAATTCCTAAAATTTGTTTAAGTTTGAAATCATGAAATTGGCTAAGTTTGAAATTTGAAAGGACCCACCAAAACCTATAAATTGTGTTATAATTCTAGGACGTCTAAAACCAATCTCAAAAATATTGGAAATATGTACATAAAAATACCTTATGTTATAGGAGGTAAATATCCATATGTAAAGAGTAATATGGAGTTGAAAATCCCTTCTAGGCTTTGTAAAGCAAATATATGTTAACGTAAATCAAGAAACATGTTATAAATTTTTTGAGTAGTAAAGAAACTATGAAGTGGTGTATAATGGGTCCAACCTATAGGACCAGGACATGAACATAAGAGAAATTAATGATTATACTAATAAACATTTAAAAGGCTTAAGTAATGACAAACTATAATGAAGGTTTTAGGTGAAGTTGATTGTGAGTGAGTTGAGTAATTAAGTAACACTTTTGTTATGATGGATGACATATAAAAATCATAAAGGAAATTAAAAATTGTACATATTTTCAAATATAGAATTATAGGTCACTACATACTATATGCAAATATGATCAAAGCATACCCCTGTTGGTGTGAGTCATTTTCATGCCACGTGGCGAGTCATCTCACTTAGGTGAGGTCATAGGTCTTAGGTGTCATAGGGGTCATCTGTCACATCCTACAATTTTGGTCTTCTTCATAGGAAGGATAAGTCGTAAATTAATGAATATGTTATGATGGTAGGGGAACAAGCATTGTTGCATAGTTGTGTATGCAGCTACACATGTGTATGTGTATCATGAGAAGGATATACACACTTACGCGTAGTTACACATGTAACCACACAACAATGCTTGATGTCTAGTGTTCCCTAATTTATTTAATAATTTATGACTTATTCTTGTATTTTTTGTCGTTTGTTTATACTTAACTAATGTTGCTTTGATTTAGTTGTTGCTATGAATGATGTTTTCATTTCAGCGTAAGATAATTAAGGGATTTATAACTCTTGTATAATGGGATTTAATTGATGCGTATTAAATTCATTGAAGGCATAAACTATATTAAATGATTAGTATAAAAAAATTTCCCTAGATCTGATGAAGTAAAAAGTGGTGTTACATTTTGGTATTAGAGTTAAAGGTTGTAGCTCTTGGACTAACTGGGTCCTTACGCTAATTGAATATTTTAATTTGTTAATTGAAAGCAATGGATATGTGAAGGATAAACTGTGGGAAAAAAAAGGATCAAATTATGCTTCAAGTTTGGTAGTGAAGAAATTAGAGAAAAACTCTAATAGTACTTCATGACACATGAGATCTAAAGGCTACGTGGAGCAGTTGGTTGAGTGTGAAAATGATGAGTACTTTGTACAAAAACTTGAATTGATTGATAACAATCAGCAAGGGAGTTGTTTGATTATTAAAATCTCTTGATATCAAATTTTAGAACTTAAATCCAACATGATATTAAAACCAAAATAGGTTGGATGAGGTAGATAGGTGCATATTGTCTACTATAAAAGCATTGTGTAAAAAAGCTAAAGGCTAGAATGAAAAGCTGCAATGAATTCAAAATCATAAAGAGAAAGATTATAAAAAAGAGCATCAACTCTTCTTTACCGAAATTTTAGGGAAAAGTGAAGGAAGGATATGGCAGAAATGTCAACTGCCAGGATGAAACCAACACGAAATAACTTGTTGCAATTTCCAACAAGAAGCAAAACAACGATGGCGTGGCTAATAAGCTAATAAGACGGAACACCACTTTTTACTTCGTCAGATCTGGGGAAAATTATACTACTCATTTAATACAATTTATTCCTTCAATGAATTTAATACACAAAAATTAAATCCCATCATACAAGAGTTATAAATCCCTTAGTTATCTTATGTTGAAATGAAAACATCATTTACAACAATAACTAAATTCAACCAACATTAGTTAAGTATAAAAAAGTGACAAGCAAAACAAGAATAAATGGTAAAATGTTAAATACTTTATGAATGTCGGACATCAAGCGTTGTTATGTGGTTACACATGCAACTATGTGTAACTATGTATATCCTTCTTAGTATACACATACACACATGTGTAGTTGCATACCCAACTACGCAACAATGTTTGTCCCATGTCATCGTAACCCATTCATCAATTTACGACTTATCCTTCCTACGAAGAAGACCACCAAAATTGTGGGATGTGACATATTCATTAGATTCCTTACACGCCATTACGGGTCATGCGTCACTTTGTCATATGGGAGTTACTTCCATTCTAGGAATGTAACTCCCCTTCTCCACTTGAAATATCATGATTTGCGGGCACTGGGGGTTACAACACCCTCTATTTGTACACCTTACCTCTTTCAAATCGATGAGATGGTACATGAGATTTTACCCCTTTCAAATCCTTGCATGTACATTTATGGTTGATGCTTTCTCCTCCATGAGACCTCATCACATATCTGGAGTGCAACTCAATCGATGTTCGTGTTTGATTTTTTTAAAAATAATTTTTTTGTAAAAACCTAATTACGAGTCACACAAAAATAATAAGAAATAAAGTATAGATCTTACCTAAGAAATAAGCAAGATAAAAATGAAACCCTAGGTGTAAGAGAAAGGATAAAACACTTAGCCTATTTCACAAAAATCCCAAGATGTACAGAGTTTGAAAACTGATGGAACGAGAAATAAAACTATCGCAACCAAGCCTAGAAAATTTTAGGAGTGTCGAAAATGTAGGATCGGGGCGCCTGGACTAGGTCAAGGGCACTTGGGTACTAGAGGATTTTGGGTGCCCGTGACTACTTAGAACCTTAGAAACTGATTTTTATAGTGCTTCTTCAATGTAGTTGCCCTTCAATTTTGATTACTTGTATGCCACACTTATCCCTGCAAGATTCACCTCTAATCTACAAAGAGAAAGAGCACCTGCAAAACCCCAAAACACATCAAATCTTAAAAATAAAAATATACAAATGGGGATTCGTATTGACCTCGGAGGTCACCCAACAAAGTGAGCTTATAACCAAGAACTGCACTACATTTCATACTCTATGTAGTTATGCATTTGTGTGTGTAGAATCATGCCCTAGGTGAATCTTGTGCCAGACGCACTTGAATAACGAGTAATAGCTAGATGTAGCAATGTAAATAGATGTGTGGATGTCAAAATGAACTTCCCCTCATATGAAGTGTATGCAGAAGAATGCATTCCCTTGTCCCTTGAATGATAGCTAGATGGATGCTTTGATGCTCTTAGAATTCCTTTGGATGCAACCTTAGGTGATGGTAGTAGATGTTTAGTGTTTGGTCCTTTATTATGATCACATAAAATTGTATTTATATGATTCCCTTGTTTTAATTTTGTAATTAACCACTAAAAGGTTGACCCATACGAAAACAAGATGCCTAACGTCTAAAAGAGTCCAAAAAGAGGTGAGCAAGATACAAAGAGATCGGGGCACCCAGAGGGGACGAGGATGCAGGCGTTGGTATCTTCACTTGGGCACTTGGTGACTCGAAAAAGATGAAGTGTAAAAATTCAAACTGGGCAATAGGGTGTGTAAGGCCAAGAAGGAAACCAAAAATAAATCAAAGAGGCCAAATACAATGTTCAATTAGTACTTTTCCCACTTAGGAATCATATGAATGCAAGCATGTGATTATGACCTAGAAATGTACCCAAAGTACATTATTTAGTGCTTACATTTTCCCCATGTTATGTTGTTGAGTGAATACTCGATAACATAAAGTAGATAGAAGATGTGTACCTGATAACCATGTAGATTGATGGTGAAAGTGTGTCAAAAGACAAGAAAAAGCGTGGAGTGATAAAAATGAAGTGTGGAAGTTAGAGAAGAGGAAGTGACCCTAAGGGTGAAAGTGTATTTGTATATTTCATGTTATACCTATTGTTGATGTCACTTGATCTTTGATGGTGTATTTATTGTTTCCCATAAGGACGGAATCTGCGAAAAGAGAAGAGAAAAAGAGTAGTCAAAGTCGTCTATGCGATAAATTCGATCCAAATATGTAAAAAGCATGTAAAAGTATGTAAAAATGTGAAAAGGAATATGTGCCCCTGATCTGTGATGGGTGAAGAGTGTAGAAAGGATCCTGAAATTGTTGGAGAAGGATGATTTTTGGGTGATCTCATACCAAGAACGAGTTTTTTGGGCAATCTCACGCCAAGTGCAAGTTTTTGGGTGATATCACACCATGAAAGAAGAATTGTAGGGAGAAAGGTATAGTGTTATTTTCCATCCTTTGACTACTTTTTAATGATTTATACACCATTGCAGATGGTGTGGTCCTACTTTGTTCAAGTTGGATCCATTTGGATCCAGTTTGATCCGATGCAAATAGAAAAACAAAGAAAGCATGCATGTTGATTTCTGGAGATTTATACACCATTACAGATGGTGTGATCCTACATTTTTCAAGTTGATCCATTTTGATCTAGTTTGATCCAATGTAAATAGAAAAATAGAGAAAGCATGCATGTTGATTGCTAGAGGATTATGCCTGTACTAAGAAAATTGCTCTGTAGACTATTGTGAACCATGTTTATTTATGAAAATGTTATAAATTCCCCTTGGTTATAAGCACCCGGGAAGGATTAGGGGCTCCCTGAGACTCTCATGTCTATGTGCGGGCACCGGCTTTGGCGTTCGTGTTGCGCTAAAGACCAAAGTTAGATTCTAGGTCATTTCGTGACTAAAAACCGTGTTCTACCAAATTGAACTGTGTTGTCTTGTGATTCGTGAACTATTAAATGGGGCGACCGCTTCACCTAATGTATTCCCCCTCATTTGCGGTGCATACGACATTGCTAAGAGTATGCAACCCAAAGGAGGACTAGATGGTGATATAAAATCGTAACCCTATAGGGGGAGGGAATGTGCTTGGTAAAAAACAAGGCACACATAAACAAAGTGGCTATAAATATGTGTTAGTACAATCAATAGATACGCATATAGAATACAAAGTGTTATCTAGTAAGTAAGATGAAACCGTAGACCATGAAAATAAGGTTTTAAACATGGGACATCACTCACAATATCGCAAGAAAATCAGGGCCGAAGTGACCAAAAGCATACAATGTGCACACAAGACAACGGGGAAAATCCTGCAAATAATGACAAACAAAATCGATAAAGAATAAGCAAATAATTAGACAAACATGGTGGAAGCAAATAGTTTCTACAAGACAAATGTTACACATGAAGCACCCATTAGCATGTTAGAAAGATAAAAAGTATGTCAAAGTGTATATGATCCAATATAAGATAGTGTGCTAGTATGAATATAAAATGAAAGAATAACACTTGATATGTGTACGAAAGAAGATGCCCCTAGGAGCTGATGTGGGACTGGTAAGATGTACAGTGCCAAACATCCATGCTACGTGTAACGATCTGTAAAGGTTGCATTCACAACTAGAAGGAAAGTGAACGAGCATGGGTATATGATAAATTTAATGACATACAATTTATTTGTCTAGCATAGTAAGAAAAGTGTACATGTAAGCATAAGTAAGCAAGAACCAATGTGACCAAGATATGCAGTATGATGTGAATTTGTATGGAATGGAATGTAAAGTGAATGTGATAGGAGCAGCGTGCCTTTTGAGAAGATGCAGATGAGTATGCATGAGATGAGGTTCATTTATAAAATACCCCCCAGCAGTCAAGAATGAACCATAGGAAAATAGTGTGTCATCGGAAATGGTTTGAATTATACGCTAGAAATATATGATCGAGAAAGCATAAAGCACAGAGAGTGAGTGAGTGTGATGAGGTTCATTTATGATTTAGACCCTTTACAGTAGAGTATGAACCGTGGAACAAGAGTGTGTCATCGAGTAATGTCATGTGATGAATTTGAGCTAGAAATAAGTGTCGTGAATGTTCTAAGTGTGAGATGTGGCGTGTGAATAATTTGAGGTTCATGAATGTAGTATGCCCTCGGCAATCAAGTGTGAACCATAAGCACGAAATTTCATCATAGGGTAATGACAATACAAGTTGTGTATCAAGATGTGTAAGGTGTATGTGAAATACTAGATGCGAACTAGAAATGTGAGACAACTATGAATGCTAGGAGGGGGAAGAGTAAGCCTAATGCCCCCAAGTGTGGAATATTGAGAATGATCAAGTAACATCATCTAAAATATCATCATTGTCATGGTCGAAGTCAAATGGAGATGTGTCGAGACCTCTTAAGAAATAGTATGTGGTTGATCAAGTAGGGAGTCATTGCGGCGTAGATTGTACATGCCCATTACATATTCTTTGTCGGCGAAAGGTTTTGGTGGACATCCATGTGCATACCAATGAGTAATATTTTGTGAATATCCGAGAAATGAGTCATTGTAAATAAAAACACAGCCAAAGGGCATGGGAAATGAAATGTCAATATGGTCAGGATCCAAAGTGCCACCAATGTAGTCAAGCCAAGCCTGCCCTAGAGTGAGTGGATAAATGTGAGGATTGCATGCAATAGAAACTAATATATTGAAGACATAGATGCCATAAGCAGTAGTAATGCAAACATATCCATGATATAAATGTGGAGAACAAGAGGGAGGGATAAGATCCTCTAGTGTGAATTTAATTCATCCAAGCCATCATATGTGCAAATAGTATCAAAGAAAGTATGATCAAATGGAATGTGATGCCAATAAGAGCTATTCGGATAGTCGATGGGTCATGCGAAGATGCATGCAGTTGCTCATGAGAAGATAGATAATGAAGGTGGTATGATGTCTAATGTATAGACATACCCCCGATAAATCATTATAGCATTAATAGAAGGAGGGGGTGATACTAGAGTGGATGGAATAATGTCTAATGCACAAACGGTTCCTTTGAGTGGAGGCAAGTTGTTGTTGGGATAGTCGATGGGTCACGAATCGGTAGGATTCATAGCAGTAAAATTCGGAATAGTCAATGCAATAGTTAGGTCTAGGCGGCAATATTGGAATGGATTATTATCAGTGGGAACTATATATTCAAATCTCTCATGTAAGAATTTAACACACCGATGAACTATAGAAGGAACTACTTACATTATGTGAAGCCATGGCCTAGTGAGTAAACAATTATATAGAACTAGGATATCAATAACAAAGAATATTGTAGGAACTATTTTTGGGCCAACTGTGATAGGTAAAGTAATAATGCCTATACATGGACGCGTAGTAGAATCATATGCCCGAAATGAAATAAATGTTGGATTAAGATTAGCTATGGAAAGTTCTATATTTAGAATGAATGATAAAGTTCTTATATTGAGCTCATATCCATTATTGACTAAAGTTCACTTAACACCCCAATTATGGATGCATACTCATATATATAGAGGAGGATCATTGTCATAAACAAAAATATTATCAGCTATAGTAGATGGAAAAGTAAGATGTTGAGAAAATGCATCTACAAATGTCTGATAAACTATGTTTGGATGAGTAGTAGAAGGAATGTGAGTATTAGCCAAGAGAGTAATGATTTTAGTGTGAAAATTGGGATTGGATAGCAAGAAATCATGAATAGAAATATCCATGATGAGATGATCTTAATAAAAATGCAATAAGTGATGATACGAGGACCCAAGAGTGGTCAAATGAGACGGCTTCACAAAATGATTTAATTAAACTAAACTTTTTTGTAAAACCCCTAATTGCAGAGTCACAACAAAATAATAAGCAATAAACTATAGATCTAACCTAAGCAATAAGCAAGATAAAAATGAAACCCTAGGTGCAAGAGGGAGGATAAAAGACTTAGCTGATTTCAAAAAAATCCCAAACAACTCTATATTTGGAAAATTTATGGAACATGAAAGCATCATCGTAACCGAGCCCAAAAATGCAGGAGTATCAAAAAGTCGGGACTAGGGCACTGGGAACTAGATCTTTGGTTCTAGGTAATCGTGATTGTTCATAACCTCGAAACTGGTTTTTATAGTGTTGCTTCAATGTTTTTGCCTTCGCAATTGATCACCAGATGTCGCACTAAACCAACAATATTTGCATGTAACTTCAGAAGAGAAAGAGCGCTGCAAAACCCCAAAACACATCCAATTCTAAAAATAAAAATATACAAATGGGGATTCAGACTAAATTCAATGGTCACTCGACAAAGTGAGCTTACAACCGAGTGTTGCACTACATTTCAGACTCTATGTAGTTTTGTGTGTGTGTGTAAAGTCGTGTCGTATGTGGTTATTGTGCCAAATGCACTTGAATATCGAGCAATAGCTAAATTTAGAAATGTAAATAGATGTGGGGATGTCAAAATTAACTTCCCCCCTATGAATTGTATGCAGAAGAATGAAGTCCCTTATCTCGTGAAATCTTTGATGCTCATAGAAATCCTTTGGATGCAACCTTAGGTGATGGTAGTAGATGTTTAGTGTTTGGTCCTTTATTATGATCACATAACAATGTATTTATATAATTCCCTTGTTTGAATTTTGTAATTAACCACTAAAATTCTGACCCATAAGAAAACAAGATGCATGTTGGAGCTTAAAATTACACCCGGATATGATCGTAAACGACCAAAATTTTGAGGCAACATGGGATTGTCTCTCAGTTGTGGGACCTGCGAGTGAGACAGATCTCCAGAGAAGGATGGATTCCTCTACCTATCCTAATGCTAACACTACTCCTAATACTAAAATAAAATCCTTTACTAACTTTCCAAGGGACCAAGGATAGAAGGAGATGCAAAAAGGGTAAACCTAAGCTAAGAAGACGATAACACTAGGGAAAAGGTCGATCACTCTCCACAAGGGAAAAAGAAATATGGAAAACATGGGAGAGAGGGAGAAATCGATGCATCACATATCATAACCACATAGACCATGCATTCCCACATGAACAACACATGAAATGGAGCTTACAAGTCAAGGAAACACACAACCCGCCGTAAATGTGAATAGGAGGCAAGAAATAATAAAAACGAGACCAGTAGGGAGAGAGATAGCCACAAAACCTGATTTTATTGATCAAAATATGCACATTCATGGCAAAAGGTGAAAAACATTGATGATACCAAGTTCAAGGTCGAAACCCGTGAGAATTCAACCACTATTTTGGCATGGTGTTATTACAACAAAGAGGGATCAATCATTTTTTACAATGCATAAGTTCCATATTTATAGATAAAGAAGGAGAGAAGGGGAGGAGAAAGAGAGGGAAACTTGAACTCAAATTTCCAACCAACAACATTAAATTCTTTGATAAAATTGGCCGCCTCTCGGTTATCCAATACCACATGCCCTTTGCCTTGTTAGCACCCATCTTTGCATTAAATTCTAGTGGTTGCGCCACCTGAACAAGATATTTTACGTGTTGGAGAAGTCTTCTACCTTTATGCATATCTATCCTTACTTAAATTAATAAATCTATTTTCCATTTCATAGAGGACGTTGAGATCTTTCCATTGATATAAGTTTTTTGAAAATCATAGCAATAGGTCAAAAGATATGGCAATTTTAGTCTCCCATGGAAAACTATCATTTTCCTTTGATGCGCGGCTTTCTCCTTTTAGTTCTGCATGGCTTTTAAGCTCGCAAATGTTTTTCTTACATACCATGGATTCTTCCCTTCCACTTTATCATATGGCTTTCAATGTGGTGTGACTTTGTGTTAACATCCATGGAATTCTTTTCCTTCACCTCCTGGCTTTTCCGTTTTTCTTTTATCCGTGAATTTTGACCTTTAGTATATCACGGCTTACTAGATTTCAGCGGCACTTCATTCTTGGCCACGGCTTTGTCTTCTTCACTCCGCAACATGCACCACTTTTCCTTAGTCCTTGTTCTCGCTACCCATAACTTATTCAAACCTTCCACGGATCTTCCGTTTCAATCCACAACCTTCTTTTGTATCCACAACTTTCTCTAAACTTTGGCGGTGTGTTTCTCTAGCCGTGGATCCTTATGTTTCTCCCTGAATCCTCTAAATCTTCCCAAGCTCAATTTTTATGAACTTTTCTAATTTTTGCAAGGGTGTAAAAATAGACAACAATTCCCAACAGCTAGAAGAGGCCAAAAGAGGCAAGAAAAATATAAAGAAGTCGGGCACTTAGAGGGGGAGGAGGGCGCCAGGCACTAACGCCCTGGTCAAGTGCTTGTGTTAAAACTCATAAAATCAGAAGTATCAAAATTCATACTATGCAAGAGGGTGTGTAAGGCTAAGAAAGAAACTAGAAAGAAAGGAACGAGACTAAAGAGTGGTAAAGTTATGTGTTGAACAGTAATTTATACCTAAACATGATTTAGTGTCTACAACTTTATCACACATGATCCTCATGCTTCGTCCTTTCACATTATTCTTCATAGTATCGAGTGCACATTGTGGGATCTTTGCTACTCACCATCTATCATTTCTCTCGTCTCTTTGTTTATGATTTTTAGGTTTTATGTGCAAGCATCATAATGGATATTCCATATGTGCTCTAATTACATTGATTCGGGTTTTAAAATCTCATTCAGGGTGTTTATTGGTGTTCATGTTTTCTGGCTTTGCATGTGTGTTCTAGAGGTGTTTTGTTGTTTCAAGTTGTAGGTCAGATCCATGTTTGGTGTTGGATTTGTGTGTTTTCAAGGTTTTGTAAAGCTACCTTAAGGGGCAACTTGTCCCCAACTCATCGATTTGGGAACCAAGCTACCCCAATGCGTTAGCTCGTTCCTTGGCTTAACTAACCGCCCTGACCACTTTACATTAGTTTTGGGGATCTTGAAACTCGTTATTTTCTTTTCTAATGTCTTGTGCATTGTCCATGGCTCGTGTTATCACAGAATCACAACACCCTATTATTTTCACAAGTGTATATGCTTGAGCTCACGGTGTGACTAGGTAACATGGGTACTATCTCCAAGTGTGGGACTTGCTGCTTGAGATATACCTCCAGAGAAAGTTGGTTCTTCTTCCTAATCCTAGTGCAAACTAAATCTAATGAAAGAAAACTATTGATATGTCTTTATCCTATAATTTCCAAGGGACCAGGAAGAGAGAAAGAGCATGAAAATAATAGGAATATACACTACATAGGTGATGCACCAAAATAAGGGTATGAGAATAATCCCCAATGTGTGAAAATGGAAGCAAAATGTAGATTAGAGAGGGTGATAACAGTTCTCCACAGTCTAACAACAACACTTACAACAACATTCCCATGCATACACAATAATAATGAAACCTTGCAAGAGCATAAAGTAGACACAATACACCTACAATAATATTGAAGAGGAAAGAAGAATGCAAATAAACACAAGGAAGATACATCCACAAAATTGCATCTATTGCTTCATGGGTATGCATAGTTAAAACTCTTATAAATGAAAGGCCTGGATCACCATGCAAGGAGTCCACTATAAAGGCTTAAAACACATTGGCTTCACAAAAAAAAATGGGAAAATTTTTGCTACTCAAATCATCCTCCCAAAATGAGAGAAAATCCCCAATTTATAGAAAATGGAAAGAAGGAAAATGGGGCAAGTAATCTCAGATCTGGCCTTTGCATCAATTGTAGAGTACCCAAAGTGGGTGAAAAGCATGATTGTAACTTGCAAAATACCCCCATACTACCCATAACTTGCAGCAATGGAGAAAATGTCCATCCATGCCCATTAATTGCACTTCTACCCACCATCCAAGCTACCCTTTTGAAATAGGTTCGTTTTCTATAAAATACACCTTCAAATATTCATCAATCCCTATATTTTTTTATTGTTGTGCATCGATCTTAGAACCATGATTCCAATGAGACCAATTTTATACAATTTTGTTGATAAATGCTTAACTTATGGGCTTTTGAGTGACTACATCTCCTTAGGGTTTTGTTGAGCATCTCTTCTTCTTTAGGGGATTGTGCAATAAATTTGTTTGTTGAAATGCATCATTATAAATTTTTCCCCTTATTTTAATGTTTTTACATATATTTCTAGATGATTCAGGCATTAAAATTAGGTGGGGCCATCATTAAGTACATCTTCTGCTTTATGGTTAGAGGAGTTTTTTTAATGCTTTGAAACACTTTCAACTGACTTAGTTGAGATGGCTCTCCTCCTTCATACGTCGAGCTCTTCCTCTTTACCTTTGTCCTAAGCACAAGTTAGGTAGCATTGAGTACCCCACTCATCATTCTATCTTGACATGATGCCTTATGACTTTAGCATTATGCCAAGTCACCATCGTTTCCATGACAACCCTTATTTCTACCCACCGAAGCACTACCAACCCCACCGAAACACCACTAACTCGACACGCCTTGGTGAGTCTTCCGATCCATGTCTTTTTCTCCATATTGGCATTTCAAATGGTGGTATCCCTCTTGCATTTTGACCACCTCGCCACTTTGATGGCCAACCCCATCCTTCATTCGACCACGTCGGGTGACTAGTGGCGTGTCCATGGTGCTTTGCTCCACATGGAGGCTCTCGCAATGTCCAACTCGGAGTCTCCCCTTTCTCTTGAACTTTTGGCCCATCGTCATGCACCATGAGGACACTTGGTTACCTCATTCACTTCCATTTTCTCATGGCCTAGGGATTCCGTTTGACTGGCGTGCCGACTTAAGTCTTTTCCTCAACCCATTGGCTCAATGAACTCTTTCACATTACTTCTTGCCATAATTTTCCAAGCTCTTTGCTCAACCATTCAATATTTCTCGGACTTGGCTCAGCTTCTCATGCAATGGGGATGACTTGGTTTATATCCTTTGGCCCATTAAATGTGTCTGACCTGAACTCATTCGTAAGACTTGGTTGTCATGCATGTGATTCATGCATCAACCATGTATTCTCAGTAGTTGACATTCACGAGCCCTTCCATGAATTCTTTGTTTTGTTCCATCTTTGTGTATCCATGTCGACCTCCCTTTCAATATAATCACAAAGCTACTTTGCCTCGTGTGGCTTATGAAATTCAATTAAATATCTCCCCATTTTTGTGTCTTTTTCCCATGCCTATTTCTAGCTTGGGCCTCCTTGATGTCCACGAGCCATTTAGTTTTCTTGTCTGGATTGCTTCTCCAATCGAAATCCAATGGCCTCAATGATTCAGTGAGTAACTCAAATCATTCTCAGAATAACTCTTATAGTTTTTTTGGGTAATTGGTTCAAAGAAATATCCACGTAACCCCAATGTTTTCTATATTGGCTAAATGATCCCGAATCCATAATTTGACAGACCTTCAACTCGTCATGCTTGGTGGCTATTGATTACCATTGTTTGATTTAAGCTACCATCCACATTAATTTACGATGAATTCTCCATTTGGTTGTCTTAGCCCATCGGAGTCAAATATATTTATTGGGAAAGGACTCGGTTGTGTGGGAAATATCTCAACCACCTTATTCACCTCGTCACTCGACTTACACGGTTCACTCAAGCTCGATCATCTTTGAAACATATCTCGGTCTTAAAAATGTAACTCTTTAGGAGCTCATTTCAGCATGAAATCACCCCTTTCTCTTGTAGCTCGATCAAAAGTTTGGAACCTAGGTGCTCATGTGGGCAACTCGATCATATTTGTTTGTTTAAATTGGGCCTAAAGATTTCTCAATTCTATAATGCATGAACTTGAAATTTTAAGGCATAAATCGGTCATCGAGAAGGATGAGCTCGCTCTTTGAGAATAACACGGTTTATTGCCAGAACATCTCGACCACCAATGATTCAGCTCAGTCATCTCTACAAGCATCCAAAGCATATATTTTTAAGAATTCTTCCACCCTTACTAAATCTTGTCCATCATCTAGATCTCCTTAGACACATGAAGAGTTGTGTTATTTGGAGGTGTTGTTGCCCTTTCCACCAAATATCCCTTTCTTATGAGAACCCCTGGTCATAATGAAAGCTTGCTAGTTGTCCAATTTCACTAGAGTACTGAAATTGGATAATAGTGTGGTGACTCATGGGACCATTTTCTTGCTAAATGATATGACTAGGTTTTCCCTGTAGCCATGTGTTAGGTACATGAGTCATCATATAATCCTCATTAAAACTTGACACTGGAACATTTGGAGTGTCGCTTCTTGCTTCCTAAATTGCCCTCCATTTCTTACATTCCTAACTCTCATAAGAAAATTTGGAAATTTTTTTGTGAGAGTAGAAAATTGTTTCCAATCTTGAATTTCACCTTTTCCCAACAACTGTGATCCATTAAGGTTGAATAATGAACCCCTACAACTACTACCTCAACATCTTATTTCTTGATTCAGGGAAACTAAGAAACTCAACTACTGAGTCTGAAGAAGCAAAGCAATGATACATTTGAAATTTGTTCCTTAGCCTAATTTTAGTTGCTTTGTATTTGGGCTCTTTTGAAGATGACAACTGTTGCTCACAACCTTGAGTTTCTCTCGCTGCAATACATTCATAGAAGCATGATGAACTGTATACAAGGCACACACTAGAAGCAATAGGACATGTGCACCAACACTTAGGAAAACTGAAAACTAATCTACAAAAACAACAATGTGCACAAGCACTTGGAGGAATTAAAAGTTATAAACTAATATGTACAAGGGTGAGAGATATTCCTTCTAGTAGAAATGTTTGAGGTAGATTCCATTGACTAGAATCTGTAGTTCTTCACCATCCAACTTAGCTAGTCAAAAGGCATTGCTACTTTTACATTCAGTGATCATGTACGGGCCACTCCATATTGCATCAAATTTGGAATGCCTTCCTGGTTTTTCTCGATCAGATCCCACTTTAGTACCAAGTCTCCCTTCTTGGAAGGTCCTTTCCTTCAATTTCTTGTCAAATCTTCTCTTAATTAGTGCTTGATAATTTTTTTCCATGGTATGCATTAAGTTCCTTATTTCTTCCAATTCCATCAGCTCTGCATACCTAGCTTCCATAGGTTCAAACTCATCTAATTCCAGCTACCTCATGAGTTCCAATGCCGACAACTCAAGTGATATGGGCAGCACTGCTTCTTTTCATATACAAGCTTGTAAGGGGAGCTACATGTTGACCTTTTGGGTGTGATTCTATCATCCCATAAGGATGATTTAAGCTTTGTATGTCAAGTCCTATGGTTCTCATCAAGATTCCTTCTTATGATTCTCAACAAGTTCTTATTCATGGATTCTACTTGGCCATTACCCTGAGGGTAATAGTTAGAAGAAGTGTTGAGATAAATTCCATTCTAATAGCCCATTCTATGATCTTTGTGCCAAGAAAAACAATGCATTATCTGATATGATAGTGGTAGGGACTCCAAACCTGGTGATGATCCCCTCATAGAAATCCAAGATGTTGGATTCATTTTCCTCTTTGAGTGCCACTACTTCAGTCCACTTAGTGAAGTAATCCATTTCCATTAAAATCCATTTGTGGCCTTGGCTCGAGTTTGGATTGATAACTCAATGAAGTCCAATCCCCATTGCATGAATGTTTGATCCATTGAAATTGGATGAAGGGGCAAAGTGATCGCTAAGCCTTTCCTTCCTTGTGAATAATGCACACTTTTTACACTTTTAATCCATGAATAGCAATCACTAAACATTATAGGCCAATAGTAACTAGATTTCATGATTTGAGAGTTATTACTCATGGAGAAAAGTGACCTCCAACTTCTCCATCATGGAACTCATGTAATATCTTCTCAATCTGATTTGTTGGGACACACCTCAATAATACCCCATTCACATCCTTCTTGAACATGATGTCATCAATAAGCACATATGGAATGGATTGTAATATGAAATATCTCATCTTTACTTTTCCCCATTCAGAAGGGTACACAACATGTTTGGAGATAATACACCATGTCATGAGTTCCAACATGGAATAGGTGCATCATTTTTTTGACTGTTCTTGATCATTTTGTAGTACTAGGAAAACTTTTTCTAGACTCATTGAATCAACACATTGTTTGGAAGCAAGTTACTCGCACAATCCCTTATCACAGACCAGCTTTATCACTTTGATCTCAATGTCATATTCCATCACACGAGTGATCCAACCTTCTCTTTTCTCATTCAAATCCTTGTTTAGGAGAAAATATTTGACACTAGCGTGAGATACTAACATTGAATTTGTTGTTCGAGACTAAAGTGTTGAATTTTTCTTCAAGCTTCTGACAATAGTAAGAACATGGTTTTTAATGAAATAATACCTAACTTTGTAATCTTCTAAGATGTGATTGAAGAATTCTATGGGTTGTTTCTGAACTTTCTTTATTATTTTGTTTACCAAGATAGTTGAGATTGTATCTGAACCTCCAAAATCATATAATATGAAGTCTTTGGAAATTTTGGGTTGATGAGAGTTGGGGTTTGAGATATTGCATGCTTGATGGCCTCAAAACTCTCCTTACCTTTAGTTTTCCATTTGAATGCAAGGCTCTCTTCAACATCATGGTCAATGGCTTCACAAGAGTGGAAAAATCAGGCACAAATGTGAACAA
Organism: Taxus wallichiana var. yunnanensis; assembly: GCA_018340775.1. Taxonomy (NCBI): domain Eukaryota; kingdom Viridiplantae; phylum Streptophyta; class Pinopsida; order Cupressales; family Taxaceae; genus Taxus; species Taxus wallichiana. The sequence goes on along the minus strand of CM031235.1, from coordinate 154,446,297 downwards.
AATTAATTCTCCCAAAGAAGCTTTGGAGGCCTTCTTGTGGTTTGGTAATGGAAGAGTTATGATAGCTTCAACTCTTTAGGATCAATGGTCAATCCTTCTTTCAAAACAATATGGCCCAACAAATTTCCTTCATGTGCTAAGAATATACACTTTTTTGGATTCAAAGACACTCTAAATCTTCTACATCTCTAAAATACTTTCCGAGATGAAAGAGATGATCTGCTGCATTTTTTGAGAACATGATAATGTCATCAAGATAAACAAGCACTATCTTTTTGATCAACCCTTTGAATGCCATATCCATTGCTCGCTGAAATGTAGCTATGGAATTTGACAATCCAAATGGCATCTTCTTATAAGCATATGTTCCCCATTTTGTAGTGAAAGCTATCTTGAAATGGTCTTATTCTTTCACCATGATCTGATTGTAGCCTGAATAAGAATCCAACAATGAGAAACTTTCGAACCAGCTATAACCTGTAAAATTTGCTCCATTGATGGAAGTGGATAATGATCCTTGAGAGAAGATCTATTCAAGTCATGGAAATCTACACAAAATCTGATATCTCTTGTTTCTCTTCCATATATGCACTAAGTTTGTAACCCAACTTGAATGCTTAATTGGAAATATGATGTTAGCCTCAATCATCTTGTTCAATTATTTCCTCATGAGAGGTTCAATGTGAGGATTCATCGGCATTTGCTTATGCCTGATGGGCTTAGATTTTGGATCCATCTCAATAGTATGTTGGGCCAATTTTGGATTGAAGCCTCTTAAATCTTTGTAATTCAGGAAAAGACATTGGGGAACTCTTGAAAAGTTGGATAAATTCTGATTTCTCTTGCTGAGTACTCACTTTTCCAATTTGCAACACCTTGCCTTTCATCCACTGAAATAGGCTCTAAATCTTCACCCTTTACTTGAATGTTTTCCTTTTCTTTCCGAATTGATCATTTGGGTTGAATATTGATTCCAAAGTCACCAATCCTTTAGGTAATCTTATTAGTTCTCAGCTGCACCACTTGGTCGCCATATTGTTGCTCCAGTTTGTCTTGATTCTTTATGGAGAACTCAACTTCTTCTTGTAAGAAGTTGATGATTTTCTCATCATTTTCAAAAACTTTCCATCTTGAATTGTTATTGGGACAGTTGGTCTGATGATCACCCTTATATGAGGCTAAACTTGATCTCTCTTGATGCTTTCAACAACATCAAATGCTGCCCCAATATATGTAAGCTTATCCACTATTTATCATTATTCTTCTTCCTTGGGATAGAATTGACACTGAAGGCTTCAAAATATTCAATAGATCCCATACCTAATTCTTGTAATTTTTTAAAAGATCATTCTAGCAGCATTTTTCCTCTAACTTGATTCACGATCAGCTCACTATCTCCAAAAAATTATAAGTTTTTAATACCCTTTTTTCTTTCCCAATGCAATCCATGAATCAAAGCTTCATGCTCACTTGTGTTATTTGAGAAAGAAAATTGGAAACAAAAGCTTGAGTAATATTTGACACCTTGAGGTGACACAAGCATTTCCTCCTCCAGCACCTTGCCTACTTCTTGAGCCATCAAAGAATAGCTGCCACACTTTATTGTCATCTTTGTGATCTGATTTGGTAATGCTAGGGAGAAGTGGATTCTCTTCATGAAAATAATAGACTCCTAGCTCAGCTTCTTCCATTTCCTTGTAAGGATCAAAAGCATGTATTTTTTTGGCCCAATCATCAAGAGTCAAGTCTGGAATGCCTCCAACCTTAGTATCTGCTTCATAAATACTTAGACAATCTTCTTGATCAAATGCTGAGAAATTTTCATTGATTAGACTTGGACATGTGGCTCAATGTGAAAATTAGCAATTGGATCAGATCTGATTATAGCCTTAGCTCCATACCTTGTTCTAAATAACATATGTGACCAATCAATCAGAAAAGTAGCCTCCAATTTTAGTAGTGAAGTCCCTTGACAAGCATAGAGAAGAGTGGTGGAAAGTCTATAACTATACATCTTGCAAGATGGTAACATTGGGACATGCATGCAATGTGAGCTCAATCCTTTGATCACTCCAAATGTTGTTATCGTTGTCCCATCCAATTACACCACACCTCTAGAAATGACTTCATATACTAAAGACCTAACTGATCAACTATTTGCTTTGGCATTACGATTTACTCACTCCCGAATCAATCATGTAATTGTGTACCAACTTATCCATGATGATCAATGAGATATAAAATGGTGGGGCTTCAATTTTTACCTTGTTGACCTCCTGGAGCTCTTTCGGGGCTGTATTAGTGAGCACTTTATCTTGATCTTTGGATGACTGATTTGATGTGGACCAGTTTTCCATAACAACTTGCAGAAGATCTCTTTGGCTGGGATAGATAATGACTCCCACATTGAAATTTTCACATTTTTTTTCTTCATTTTCTCAATGATATTGAATGGGGATGGACTATCCATTTATGTTTCATTTTTACCTTTGCACATCTTTCTCTTGCACATGGGCTATTACAACCGGTATATGGGCTGGTCTAGAAGGTGGCTTGGACTGATTTTGCACATTCAAAACTGCACTTTGATTGCTAACACCTTTTGGAGTGATAGAGGGATGTGAAGTGCTTGAATTGGATGATTACCCTTCTTTAATATTCCTCTTCTTGGACCTTGTATTGGCTGTTACACTTTGAGATGGAACCTAATTCATACCATAAAAATATTCAACTTTTGATTGATAAGTGAGGTCTCATTTAGAGGTGCTTCTTGAGTAGTTTCTGCTATTGATTTTCTTCTTGGTGTGTCTCTTGTTCCACACCCATCATTGTCACCATAAGAGCTTGATTCAAGGCACCATTGAAACACATTGATTGGTTATGAGGTTGATTACATGGAAGCACTAGTCATACTCTTGAGCTATGTTATTTTGTATTGGTACCATGGCTCTAGATATGGATACAACATTGGGATTATAAGGCTGAAATGGCCTATTAGCAGGAGGTTTTACTTGGTTCTAATTTGTAGCTTGAGTAGGTGGCTTATTAGGCTAATACGGAGGTCTATTGGGTTGGGTTTGAGGCTGATATGACCTGAAATTTTGAGCATGTTGCCTCTTAATCGTCACCAACTCATTTCCTAAGTTTTACAATTATTTCATGACTTCTTGGAGCTCATTTGAGGTACTAGAAGAAGAGGTATAAGCTTCATAGAATTTTGATTTTTGGGGTAGGGAATGGGAGCTAATGTAGGTGTTTAGATAGTGCTTGGACTTCCTAATTCTAGATAAAGAGGCATGGGAGGCCTAGGTGCAAGTTTACTAGCTTGAATTAAACAATTTTCAGCTCTAATAGCAATGTTATAAGTGGTGGGTAAAGTTTTACCTCCCATGGATTGTATCATCATTGAAATATCAGAATTTAAGTCCTTAAGGAAGTATAAGAAACCACCTTCAATCTTGCTGGTCTCATAGCAAGAAGTGGAATCATATGCCACTTCCTTTGAAATTGAAGTTGAAATCGGTCATCTACTCATTAGGATCCCTTTTAATTGTTGTCAATTGTTCCAATAAAGATAGATTATCTCCCTTTTCCCTGAATTGATTATAGAGAGTCATGCAAAAATGGTCCCAATTCTAGATAGACCACGTGTTAGACTCTTGAACCATTGCAAAGATTTACCCTTGAAGGAGGATGCCAACAATTTAACCGCAATGTCCATCTCAGCAATCTCATGAATTACACAGACATTTGCAATGTCTTGGATATGGTCAATTGGGGTTGTATGGTTCTCCCCAGTGAAATAAGGAATGTTCTTTAATGCAAATAGAAATTGGATTTGTGCATTAAGAGAAAGTGGGTTGTTTCACGTGAAGTTTACATAGGGATTTGGTGGCCCTTGAGGTGGTTTTTGTTGTAGATGTTCCATTATAATTGGTCTAAGAACTCTGGTTGATTGAATGAAAGGCCCTATAGGTGGAGGTGTTGACATTGTTTTATTTGGTGGAGATGGAGACCTTTGAGCTCTTCTTCCCCTTCTTCCTCTACTTGAGAGATACTACAAGTATTCAAATATTCCTTCTTCTCTAGTTCTTGACCTTGTTTGAATTCTTCTCATAAATTTGACAAGCTTGGACTACTAAAACTAGTGAATTATTCCCTTTGGAGTCGTTAGATGTGTAATTTCAAAGCCTCTTACAAACTAGAATTTTACAACAAGTGCACATCAGCCTTGTTGCAATTAAAATGAAAAATTCTTCTTTGTCCCACCTGGGCATGCTAGAACTATTATCACTAAATCACAACACCCTCCGATTTTCACAAGTGTATATGCTTGAGCTAATAAGTATGTGACTGGGTAACATGGGTACTATCTCCAAGTGTGGGACTTTCTACTTGAGATAGACCTCTCAGAGAAAGTTGGTTCTTCTTCCTAATCCTAGTGCAAAATAACTCTAATGAAAGAAAACTACTGACTATCTCTATCATATAATTTCCAAGGGACCAAGGGAGAGAGGAAGAGCATGAAAATAACATAAATCTACACTACAGAGGTGATGCACCAAAAGAAGGGTATGAGAACAATCCATAATGTGTGGAAATGGAAGAAAAATGTAGATTAGAGAGGGTGATAACAGTTCTCCATAGTCTAAAACAACATACAACAACACTCCCATGCGCACACAATAATAATAAAACCCTACAAGAGCATAAAGTAGACATAATACACCTGCAATAATATTCAAGATGCAAGAAGAATGAAAATAAACACATAGTAAGGGAAGATACATCCACAAACTTGCATCTATCTATTTTCATGGGTATGCACAGGTTCAAACTTTTACAAAGTGAAAATCTTGGATCACCATGAAAAAGGATTCCACTATAAAGGCCTATAATCACATTGGCTTCACAAAACAAAATGGGAAGAGTTTTTCTACTAAGATCATCCTCCCAAAATGAGGGAAAATCCCCAATTTATAGAAAATGGAAAGAAGGAAAAGGGGGCAAGAAATCTCATATCTAGCTTTTGCATCAATTATAAAGTACCCAAAGTGGGTGAAAAGTATGATTATAACTTGCAAAATCCCCCATACTGCCCATAACTTGTAACAGTAGAAAATGTCCATCCATGCCCATTAATTACACTTCCACCCCATATCTTAGATGATTTGGGCATTAAAATTAGGTGGGGCCATAATTAATTACATCATGTCGCTTCACAAAATATTTAGTGGGAGGAGTTTTATTTTTTAATGCTTCACTGAAAAAAAACACTTGTCAAGTTACAACCATCAAAGCATATTGGAAGCAGTTATTTAAACAGCGCATGCGAAGTTGCAAACTCCTTTAAAGCAGATGGAAACAGCAGGAAAAGGAAAGGTGCTCTGTTTAAGTATTCGATCAAGTTTGCTCTCCTCCTTCATGGATCCAAGCTCCACGGAGAGATCCTCTTTACAGTTGGAGATTTTTTCCTAAGTTTTAACTTTTAATTGTTAGATGGGTTAGGTAACATTGGGTGCCCTGCTCATCTGGAGATGGAGATTCCATGTTGATATGACATCTCGACCTTTAGCATTGTGTCATGCTAATATATAAGTCACCCTCATTTCCACGATAACCCTTATTTCTACCGACTTAAAACCACTACCGACCCCACCGAAACACCGATTACCCGCACGCCATTGGGTCACCCCGATTTCCACGATCTTGACCCATGTATTTTGCTCGACTCCATGTATTTTGCTCCAGCTCGACATTTCGAACAACGACGAGCTCCCCTTGCATCATTGACCACCTCACCACTTTGATCACTGACCTCATCCTTCATTTGACCACGTTGGGATGACTAGTGGCGTGTCCATGATGCTTTTCTCCGCGTGGAGGATCTGCACAACTCTGGGGTCTCCCCTTTCTCTTGACCTTTTGGTAGTGTGCCATGAGGACACGTGGCAACCTCATTCATTTCCATTTTCCCGTGGCCCAAGGATTATGTTTGACTGGACGTGCAGAGCTTAAGTCTTCGGCTCAACTCGTTGGCTCGACGAACTCTTTCGCATTACTTCATCACCATTTTTCCTAGCTCTTCGCACGATCATTCAAGCGTTCTCAGACTTGGCTCGGCTTCTATGCAACGGGGATGACTTTATTTATATCCTTTGGCCCACGCAATGTGTCTGACACAAACTCATTCACAAGACTTGGTCGTTATGCTTGTGATTCACGCATTGGCAATGCATTCTCATTGGCTCACATTCGCGAGCCCTTCCACGAGTTCTTAGTTATGTTCATTCTTTGTGTGTTCGTGTCGACCTCCCTTTCAATAGCGTCCGAGCTACCTACCTAGTGTGGCCCCAGCAATGCAATTAAAAATCTCCCCATTTCTGTGTCTTTTTCCTATGCCTATTGCCAACTTGGGCCGCCTTGATGTCTACTAGCCATTCAGTGTTCTCGATGGGCTTTCTTCTCCAATCCAACTCCAATAGCCTCGACACAGCAGCTCGATTCCTTCTTGTAACTCTCTGTAACCATTCGGGGTAATTGGTTCAAAGAAATATCCATGCAATCCCACCATTTTCTATATTGGCCCAATGTGCCCGAATACACAATTCAACAGACCTTCAACTCGCCATGCTTTGTGGCTATTAATTTGCCATTGTTTTCTTTGAGCCAGTCACATTGTGACAATCAATTCTCCATCTAGTTGTCTTAGCCCATCAGTTGAACAACTCGGTTCTTTGGAAAGGACTCGGTTGTGTGGGAAATAACTCAACCACCATATTCACCTCGTCACCCAACATACGCCCAGTAGCTCAATCATGTTCAAACATAGCTTGGTCTCAAAAATGCAACTCCCAGAGCTGGGTTCAACATGTGCTCACCCTTTTCTCTTGTAGCTCAATCCAAATTTCAAACATAGCTCGGTACTCCTATGGGAAGCTCGATCATATTTTTTTGTTTAAATTGGGATTAAAGATGGCTCAATCTCGTAATGGATGAACTTGGAATTTTGAGGCATAACTCGGTCATCGAGTGGGTGAGCTCGCTCTTTGAGAAAAACTCAATTTTTTTCCGAACATCTCGACCACCAATGATTCAGCTCGGTCAACTCTACAAGCATCCAAGGCATATTTTTTAAGAATTCTTCTACCCTTACCAAATATTGTCCATCATCTAGATCTCCTCGAGACACATCAGAGTTGTGTATTGTGTTAGAGGTGGTGTTGCCATTTCCACCAAGTATCCCCTTTGCTAGTGGTAATACCGCAAGCTTATCGAGTTGTCCAATTTCACTAGAGTAATGAAACTAGGTAACATCTAGGTTTTTTGATATCTCGACTCTAAGTTTGCATTAGCTCATGTTTGCATTGGGTTTGGTTTGATTTTTCTTCGAATGGTCAGTTTTACCTTGTATTGTTTGCACATCTAGTTCTCTTCATCTTGCTTAGCCCTTCGTTTCTCTCGCATCGTTGAACTCCGTCCGGCCACTGTGCGTGAACACTACTTATGAACACATGTCTCGGTTCTTTGAGTTTGCCTTCCTCATGTTATGCATTTGGTTCCGCACTCGGCATGTATCATTTGTGTTAGCTCTACATGTGTATTCCCTACGCATTGGCTCCATGTCTCAATGTTTCTGGTTTGTTCCCTCGTGATTTAAGTTCGGCCCCTACTCACCGTGTGTTCCTTCACCTCATGTTGCTCATTGTTAGAGCTATTACCTCTGTACTCCCAAGCATCTTGCAAACTCCCTCAACCATTGAACTCGACTTGGTGTAGACACCAAAATTGGGTCACACTCCCCGTGGTCCTCTTTCAATAACCAACTTAAACACATTCACCTAACCATGACCCTTATACCCCACATTAATATTAATTTAATTATTTACAATTAAATTAATACCCATCATCACCCCATTTATTAATTTAATTTAGTTACTTTAATTAAATGGATGCAAACCTCACCTAAACACCTCACCATAGACCTATTCATAACATGTTTCCATAAATGAATAAGACTTAGTTCAACCCTAAAAGTTAATGCCTATTATTCCTCTAACCACCTTCCCGCTCATAAAAAGATAACGTCCATTATGATCCGTGAATAAATGGATGGACCTAGTCCAAATGATTAGAGGATTTGCCATTTTTAGTAAACATAGGGAATCACGTCTTAACCGACGCCGGTCATCCCGAAATCGATCTTTGGTCAACCAGAACCGTCATCGGTTACCGTATAACCATTTTTGTAACCTTGTTGGAGAGGTTAGCCACATTCTCAAATATTTGGAGCAAAAGGAGATATGTATGCAAGAAAGAACCAGAGCTCTTTCACACATCCAAGTAGCCATACCCAACATCAAACAAATCCATAGGTATCACTCTCATGGTAGCATTCCAAGAAGCACCATTACAACACCAAGCTCATTCCCATCGATTAATCATCACCACCACCTATCCATTGGACCTACAACATCGTAAATAATTTTATCACCTGTGTTTTTTCATCTATGTCCTATTTTAAAGTTTTTGTTATCTCGTTTTCATTCTCTACTTGCATTCCCTTTGCCCCCTATTCCTCTTTCTGTAAACTCAACCATTCCTCCACCCATGCCATAAAACCACCTATACCTGACCTCTACATACCTCGAGTGCTCCTAAGATCCCCACATACCTCGTCATGCCCTCTGTCATCTTTTCCTGACCTCATCTTAAACCCCACAACCAAATCTTATTGAGTTTTATCAACTTGCTCTATCGACGTTGGTTACCCATAACCTTTGTTGGGTTTTCCTAATAGTGGTCGGTCATACCCGACAGACGCGATCTCGTACTCTACCAACATTATGTAAACCAAAGTTGACCAACCTACCTACCAAAACAACCCAAACACCTTACCCAATCCTCGCTAAGACCTGTTTGTGACTCGCACCACTTGAACAACTCCGCAACTTGACTCAAGACCGTGACCCGCATAGTTTTTATTATTTAATTAGATTGACACTGATAGTGATGTGAGGTACCCAAATCAAAATACTAGCACTAGATTCATTTATGTACATATTTTAGTTATTTCATATTTGTTTTATAACAAAGTGGATTGCCATCCTTATAGAAGTATCACACTTCTGGATCTAACATACGCTAGGCATTCCATTGCCATATATTATTTAACTCTTCTTTGGTGGTCTTGTTTTCTATTTCAGGTAGTTCCTCCTAGCCAAAAGGAATCTCTCACAGTCAGCATCGGATCGAGAAGTTAGAACACGCGCACAACCTTCAAACCAACCATCATAACAGGTATTCCTCCTTAGCCCATAACACTATCTATTTTGTCACATTCAAAACGTAAAGAAAACGGTGAAACACTTGGCTCTTCCATTGTTAACTCGGCATTTCGGCCTAACACATATATTCAATGGCTCCCACACCGATGACCTCCAACTTTGTGGTGCTCCCGACACATGACATGAACCCATCTCAACTCGGCATCTTCCAAGTGCTTGACTGACATGGCATCCGTTCGCTTTACATGGTGACATACCACCTCCCACCATCCGACTCACTCACCGACGCGGCTTTATAAGACACATCAACTCAGTGCTTCCCCTCCTCAGCATGTCACGATGGGCTCTTACAACTCACCAATTTACACCAACCAGCTCACTAGCCTCTCTCTGTAGCAAATCCGAGCTCCCTTAGCACACCCACCGGATTTCCATACTCACCGAGCTACCGGCCAAGCTCACCCTCCTCCGAGCCTCCAAACTCCCTTTTGACCCCTCCTTTTGAATATTTTTCACTTTTGAATATTTTTTCAAATTTATCAACTCATTTAAAGGGGAAAACTAATAAATTCATCATTATACAAGGGGCCTTTTATGGGCTCTTGCATAGGGTTATTGGGCTTTCTAGGCCAGTTTTCTGGCTCACTTCATTATACTACTCCTCTTCGCCTATGGCTAGTGAGCACATCCACCAAAACCTTGCAACAAGAGAGCCTTCTTTTTTAAGATGTGATATGCCTTCTCTCATACTCGAGCAAAGTGTTTTAACTCTTTTTGATTATGCCCTTTATGCCCGATTGTGCGTCTTTCCTCTACTTTTGACTAGGACTCATTATGGCCTCCACTTCAGTTGAAGACTTGTCACCTACTACGAGGTGAGTGTTAAATTATACAACGTCACATGAAAACACCTTATTATAATGATGCACTACTTTGAAATCACCGCAAACAGGGGGTTATCACTTTTATCGGGTGTCATATTGCTTGCAGATGCATTTTCGATTAAGTCTCGACATCTTGCGCTCTTGCACCCTTCTTCTTGTGCACCTTTTGCATCATGGAGTATGCTCTTTCCATAATTGAGCATTGTAGGATTTTTATACATCCTCCACTAAGTTTTTCTTGGGAGATAGAACTACACATCATGGTATACTTCTATTGAATGCTAATTTTCCTACGATGGTTTTTCACACATTCTACATGGGCTAATTCTTATACCCACCGATCATTGTCTTCTCGAGGACTATCTCGACACATATGACCATGTTGTTGGTCACTTGATGTTGCATTTCACTAAATCTCTCTGCATTTACATGGTAGACTTAGTTCCTCCCTATACCATCTAGAGCATCTTTCAGTCCCTGTTTGGAAACCATTCACATATTATTTTTGTTGTTGATTTGGTTATCTTCTCTTCTTCTTCATGTGATGACAGTTCTTCTAACACATACTTGTTTTCTTCCATCTTTATGGCAAGGATTTTACTTCTAATTATGATGAAAAGAGTTATACTAAGGACACCTCTCCTCCTCTCACCTTTCTAGAGTATGTCAACACTCCTCTCTTCTCATCGACATGAAGTATCCTTCTCATCCTCATACCATCATTACACTAGCCTCCTTTCCACTTCCAGTGTGTGAGGCCCTTTCCAATCCTCTTCCTTCATGCATGGATGATTCATACCGTCGACATCTCTCTTCTATTTTCCAAGCCCCCTCATTAGGACGAGTATCTTCCAAACCTTGTTCATTTTTTTTCAGAGTGTCTACATGTGATGCAAGAAAAGTTCCTCATCCTTCTCCATGTGTTTCAGATGAGTCTTTCATCTCCGTTGTTTGGGAGTGCCCCTTCAAGGACTCTTATCACTCCCATCTTCTAGGAAATATTTATTGATCCACCCTTGCTTGCGGATCATATTTCTATTGTGGGGATATTTCATTTCCTCCACATCACTTGGGAATACTTTTGACATATGTTCCTCTTTCACACTCTAACAGCTTCTACGCATGTGGCATTATCTTTGGTTCCTTAGCGATCACTTGCTAGACCTATGTCACATTTTCGTGGACTAGACTTAGAGTTCTTCATATTTATGCCTTCTTGATTCCTTCACAGAGTGGGTAGATTTCCAAGATTTCAATCTATGTCCTTCCCAAGGGCATGCACACAATTTGGTGTGGGTGGATCTTCTTCAATCTAGAGGTATATGACAACGTCATAGACACTCTTTTTAGAGACTTCCTAGAGTTACAGAGTTCAGATCCATTTGTGGCATCTTCTAAGTTCCTCTCATCTCCTTCTTCTCCTATCTTCTTCTTCTTCCGAGAGATTTCCCTTTTGTACATGGGTACCTTATCAGGATCCTCAGTTATCGGGACCCATTTATGGCATCTTTCTTAGATTAGAGAGTGGTTTTTCATCTCTTGTGGTGTTTGTTTTTCCCACTAGGTTTTCCTCCATTGCTTGATATCCGTCTACAACTCGATGGGTTGAGACTCTCAGTGCGATTGCATAACATGGAGCTTTTCCCAAGTGTGGGACCTTGTGAATCAGGAAAGCTCTCCGGATGAAGGCCGGTTCCTATTCCTCTGTTTAGATGCACACATAAAAATGCAGAGGGTTTACTCAAAAACCTAATCTAACTTTCCAAGGAGACAGGGTAAGAAGATGCATAAAAATAAACCTAAACTAACAAAGGTGATGCACCGAGGAATGAAGAACACCTGTCTTGCCAATAAACACAAACCATTAAAATGCAATGCAAGATCATGCACAGATAACCAAAATTGTAGTGAAAGATCAGGAGGATGAAAATAAACACTAGAGAGGGTTGAGAATCATCCATAGACATGCATTATTTGCTCCAAAGATTGATACAATACACTACAAAATGCCAAGAGGCAAAGTTGCATTACAGTTTTAAATGGGAGGTTTGAACTCCACAAACTCACCTACCAAAGAGAAGAAGGGAGGGGCAAAACAAGAATGTCCAACCTTTAGAAAGAAGCCCCTCCTTACAATTTATAGGAAGAATGAGAGAGGGAAGAGAGAGGAAATCCAAATCTACCCCAACCACCTCTAGGTTACATTTAATTTATCTCATTATGGTGGTAGGTGAGAACCCTAGCAAACCCAAAAAGTGGCGAACTGTATTTTGCATTTTAAGAATTTTTTCTCACCCAATTAAAGATATCTAGTCGTAGTTGGATAGAGGACCTCGTAAGCTTTCTGAAAAGTCCAACCTTGCGTGAATCCGAGCTCCCTGTGAAAAGTTATGGCCATTTGAATATCTGGGTCAGGGTCTGCTTCCTGTCAGCGCTCAAAATGTTGCGCCTCCTGAAGATGCGCCTTGGCGCATCCATCCTTATGTCGACATACTCTTATTTGTGCCAAGGTGTGAATTTCTTCATGTCGACACCTTATGTCATGCGCCCTTTACTGCGCACCAAGGCATGAATTTCTTCATGTCGACACCTTATGTCGTGTGCCCTTTACCTGCGCCAAGGCGTGAATTTCTTCATGTCGACACCTTATGTCGTGCGCCCTTTACCTGTGCCAAGGCATGAATTTCTTCATGTCGACACCTTATGTCGTGTGCACCCTTTACTGTGCCAAGGTGCGAATTTCTTCATGTCGACACCTTATGTCGTGCGCCCTTTACTGCGCAAAGGGCGTGAATTTCTTCATGTGAATTTCTTCATGTCGACACCTTATGTATGCGTGCGCCTTTACCTACGCCAAGGCGCGAATTTCTTCATGTCGACATGTGCCCTTTACTGTGCCAAGGCGCGAATTTCTTCATGTCGACACCTTATGTCATGTGCCCTTTACTGCGCAAGGCGCGAATTTCTTCATGTCGACACCTTATGTCGTGCGCCCTTTACCTGTGCCAAGGTGCGAATTTCTTCATGTTGACACCTTATGTCGTGCGCCCTTTACTGCCTTAAGGTGTGAATTTCTTCATGTGTGACACCTTTATGTTGCCCATTTACCATATCTTGTTATTCCCATATCTACCCGAGGGGGAAGATATATACAACAATTTGGTGACTCAACGGGGTCACCTACTGCTAGGTAGAAGATCAGTGGCCTTTTAGCAATCCATTGGGCATGGAGTCATAAGCAATAACCTGAAACCAACTTGATCTCTGATCCCGAGGCTGATCGCAACTCCTTCTTCGAGAGCATGCTGAACTATAGAAATTCAACCTGAGAGCAACAAAACCTGTGTCGGAGCACTTAGGGAAATTGAAACCTAACTACAACAAGACAATGTGCATACGCACTTAGAGGAATTGAAATCTAGGCTAATATTTACAAGGGTAAACCTTTTCCTTTTAGTAGCAATGTTTAAGATAGATTCCAGTTAACCGGAATCGGGAGTTCTTCTCCATCAATGTAGACAATTGGAAGGCATTACTACTTTTACATCCCGTGACCATGTAGGGGCCACTCCAAATGGCATCAAACTTGGAATGCCTTCCTGGTTTTGCCCGATCTGCATCCCATTTCAGAACTAGGTCCCCTTCCTGGAAGGTCCTTGCTCTTGCCTTCTTATCAAACCATCTTTTTACTAAGGCCTGATCCTTTTCAATCATCAGAACTGCATGTTCTCTTATTTCTTCCAATTCCATCAACTCTGCATACCTGGCCTCCATTGGTTCGAACTCAGACAACTCCAACTGCTTCATGAGCTCCAATGCTGGCAATTCTAATGATATAGGCAATATTGCCTCTTTCCCATAGACCAACTTGTAGGGAGAATTACTGTAGATCTCTTTGGGTTGTTATCTGTCACCCATAATGCTGATTTTAGCTTGGTATGCCATGTCCTTTGGTTTTCATCCAGAGTCCTTCTGATGATTCTTAGCAAATTCTTGTTCGTGGACTCTGCTGTCCATTACCCTGCGGGTAATAATTTGAAGAGGTGCTCAAATAGATTCCATTCTTGATAGCCCATTCTGTAATCTTGGAACCTATGAATGCCAATGCATTTATCTGATATGATAGTGGTGGCACACGAACACAGTCACTATTCCTTCATAAAAGTCTAGTATGTTAGACTCATTTGCTTCTTTGAGCGCTCTTGCTTGGTCCACTTGGTGAAATAGTCCGTTGCCCGTGAGAATCCACTTGTGGCCTTGGCTTGAGTTTGGATTTATGACCCCGATGAAGTCAATCCCCATTGCATAAATGGTTGGTCAACCAAAATTGGGTGCGATGGAAGTCTTCTGCTAGTCTTTCTTTTCTGTGAAGAGTGCACATTTCTTACACTTTCTTATCCATGTATAGCAATCATTTGAACATTGTGGGCCAATAATACCCTGCCTTCATTATCTTGAGAGTTGTTATCCGTGGGGAAAAATGTCCTCAGAATCTCCATCATGAAAATCTTGTAACACCCTCTCAATTTGACCTGTCCCAATGCACCTCAATAGAACTCCATTGATGTCTTTCTTGAACAAAACACCATCAACAAGCACATATGGAATGGCTTGTAATCTGAAGTATCTCCTTTTTGCTTTGCTCAATTCTGGAGGGCATAGGCCTACTGTAGGAAGTGTATCATATTATGAGTCCAACAAGGAGTGGGCACATCATCATTTTCTTGTTCTTGACCATCCTGTAGTACCAAGGCAGTCTCTTTTCATCACCTACTTCAACTTGCTGACTCAAAGCTAGTTGTTCACATAGTCCTTTCCACGGACTAGCTTAGTGACCTTAATTTTGATGTCATATTCCATGACACGAGTGATCCATCCTGCACGTTTCTCATTTAGATCCTTGTTTAGAAGGAAGTCCTTGACTCCCGCATGAGAGACCAATAATTGGATCTTGTTGTTTGAGACTAGGTGCTTGAATTTCTTTAAGCTCTAATCACTGTGAGGACATGGTTTTCAATGAAAGAGTACCTAGTTTCGTATTCCTCCAAGCCTTGACTGAAGAAAGCAACTGGTTGTTCTAATCCTTCTTTGTTTTGTTGTACCAGGATTGCAGAAATTGTGTCTCCACCACCAAAGGCATATAGCATGAAATCCTTGGAGAAGTCTGGATTGAGAGTCGGAGCTTGAGATATAGCCTCTTTTATTGCCTCAAAACTTGCCTTGCCTTCAGATGTCCACTTAAATGTCATGCTCTTTTTCAACATCAGCGTTATTGGCTTTACGAGAGCTGTAAAGTTTGGAACAAACCTGCGGACAAAATTGATCCTTCCCAAGAAGCTTTGAAGAGCCTTCTTATGACTTGGCAATGGCAACGCTCGAATTGCTTCAACTCTTTCTGGGTCAATCGTCAATCCCTCCTTTGAAACAATATGGCCTAGAAGTTTTCCTTCGTGAGCCAAGAATATGCATTTTTTGGGATTCAATGATACCCCAAATCTTCTACACCTCTGAAATACCTGCCTCAGATGAAAGAGGTGATCCGCTGCATTTTTGGAGAATACAGTGATGTCATCAAGATATATCAGAACTATTTTATTGATCAACCCCTTGAATGCCATATCCATTGCCCTTTGGAAAGTGGCTCCAGCATTTGATAGCCCAAATGGCATCTTCTTGTAGGCATAGGTGCCCCATTTGGTGGTGAAAGCCATCTTGAACTGGTCATCTTCTTTCACCATTTACGATTATATACTGAGTAGCCATCTAGGAGAGAGAGAATCTCTCGAACCGGATACCACTTGCAATATTTGTTCCATTGAAGGAAGTGGGTAATGGTCTTTGAGAGATGCCTGTTGAGGTCTCGGAAGTCCACACACAACCTGATTTCTCTGCTCTTCTTCCTGACCGGAACCAAGTTTGCAACCCAACTTGAGTGCTTGATCGGGAATATAATGCTTGCCTCTATTAGCTTGTTTAACTCTTTCTTCATTAGAGGCTCAATGTGAGGGTTGGTGGTCTCTGCTTACGCACTGATGGGCTTAGCATCTGGATCAATTCTATGGTATGTTGTGCCTGACTTCGGATTGAATCCTCTCAAGTCTTCATAGCTCAAGCGAAGACATCTGGAAATTCTTGGCAAAGTTGTATGAAATCTGATTTCTCTGCTTTCGGTGGCCACTTTACCAATTTGAAGTGTTTTGCCTTCCCAACTAGGAATTGGCTCTGAATCTTCTCTCTTGACTTTGTATGTTAGCCTTTTCCTTACGAAACTAGTCGTTAGGTTGAAGATAGACTCTAATGTTACTAAACCCTTGGGAAGCTTGTTTGTATGCATCTGCACTACTTGATCACTGTATTGTTGCTCTAGTCTATCCTGATTCCTAGCTGAGAATTCAGCCTCTTCTTGTAAGAAATTGATGATCTGTTGATCGTTCTCAAACACCTGCCAACTTGTGTTATTATCTGGAACTGCTTGGCCTCACAATCACATGGATATGTGGTTGTGTTTTTCCCTTCTGATGTTGTCAACCACATCAAACGTTGCTCCAACTGCTGCGAGCCTATCGCGGCTTCATTTTTCTTCCTAGGTATGGACACGATGTTGAAAGCTTCAAAATCCTCAACGAGGTCCCATACCCTATTCTTGTAGTTCTTCAGTAGGTCATTCTTTGTAGCATGTTGTCCCCTGACTTGATTGATGATTAGCTCGCTATCCCCGAACACCTACAAGTTCTTTATGCCCTTTTTCCTAGCCCTGATGAAGTCCATGAATCAAGGCCTCATATTCAGCTGTGTTGTTTGAACAGGAAAACTGGAAATGGAAAGCTGAATAATATTTGATGCCTTGAGGTGAAACAAGCATAGCTCCTCCTCCTGCGCCTTGCCTACTCCTTGATCCATCGAAAAATAATTGCCATACCTCATTGTCATCCTTATGGTCTGGTTTGGTGATGTTAGGAATAGGTTGGTTTTCTTCATGTATGCAATAGACTCCTAGCTCAGATTCTTCTATTTCTTGGTAGGGATCAAAAGCATGTACCTTGCTTGCCCATTCATCAAGAGTCAAATCTGGGATGCTTCCAACTTTGGTGTCAAGCTTCATCTGTGCTTGGATAATCTTCTTGATCAAATCTTTGAAGCAGTTGGCATTGATTTGGCTTGGAGTATGAGGCTCAATATGAAAGTTTGCAATTGGTTCGGATCTGATTGTGACCTTAGTACCATATCTTGTTTAGAACAACATGTGTGACCAGTCGGTGAGATAAGTAGCCTCGATTTTTTGTGAAATCCCTTGATAAGCATAGGGAAAAGAGTGGTGGAAAATCTATCAGCGACACATCTTGCAAAAGCGGTAACGTTGGGGCATGCATGCGAGTAAGATTCAAACCTTTAATCACTCCCACCATTCTCTTTTGTCCCATCCAATTACACTACCCCCTTTGATATGACTTCATATTGGAGACCAGTGATCAGCTATTTGCTTGGGCATGATAAGAACTACTTGCCCCTAGAATCAATCATGCAATTGTGTACTAGTTTATCCCCAATGATTAATGAAACATAGAATGGAGGGGCTTAAAAACTTTACCTTGTTGTCCTCCATGATTCCCTTTGGTGAGCAAGCATTTGTGAGGACATTCTCTTGCATATGGACATGCTTTGGTTTGAAGTTGACCAATTCTTCATGGCAGCTTGTAGAAGATCTCTTTGGCCTGGGATGGATAAAGATTCCCACATTGATATATTCACATTTGTCTTCTTCATTTGATCAATGATGCTAAATGGGGATGAAACATCTCTTTGTTGTCCTTTAGTCTGTGCATTCCTTTCTTGTGCATGGGCAGCAACAACTGGCATTTGAGTTGGTTTAGAAGGTGGTTTGGGCTGTCCTTGCATGTTTGGAGCTGTATTTTGCTTACCGACACCTTGTGGAGTGATGGAAGGTTGTAGATCACTTGGAGCCAATGACTGCCCTTCACCAATATTCCTCTTCTTTGATCTTGTGTTAGCTACTACACTCTGAGAAATTGTTTGATTCATGCCACAAAAATCCTCAGCTTGCCAATTCACAAGTGCGGTATCATTTGGAGCTGTGTTTTGTTGAGATGTCCCTTGTTGCTGATTTGTTTCTTGACTCACTTCACCCTCTACGCAGTAGTTGTCACCATCAAGGCTTGGTTCAAAGCACCATTGAAGCACATAGATTGGTTGTGAGGTTCATTGCATGGGAAACACCAATCATACTCTTGAGCTATGTTGTTTTGCATTGGCACTAAGGCTTTAGAAGTAGATGCAACATTGGGGTTATAGGGCTGAAATGGTCTATTGGTGGGAGGCCTTACTTGGCTTTGATTTGCAGTTGGATTGGGTGGCCTATTGGGCTGGTATGGTGGCCTAGCCTAGTATTGCGCTTGAGGCTGATACGGTCTAGCACTTTGAGCTTGCTGTCTTTTGATAGTCACCAGCTCATTTCCAAGGTTCTGTAATTGTTTCATAACCTCTTGGAGTTCATTTGAAGCACTAGAGGATGAAGTAGAAGTTTCATTTGAACTTTGATTTCTAGGAGTGGGAATAGGAGCCAAAGTGGGTGTTTGACTAGTGCTTGGATTTTCTAAGTTTGGATACAAGGGCATGGGAGGCCTAGGAGCCAGCTTACCAGCTTGAATAAGACAGTTTTCAGCCCTAATGGCAATGTTATAAGCAAGCAGGTAAGGTTGTGCCTCCCATAGATTGAATTAACATAGAAATATCAGAATTCAAAGCCTTAAGATAATATAGAAAAGCACCTTCAGTTGTTGGCCTAACGGCCACTGGAATCTATCCCAAGACCTTTGAAATCTGAAGTTGAAGTCAGTCAGCTGCTCGTTGGGAGCTCTCTTGATAGTTGTCAATTGTTCTAGTAGAGACAAATTGTCTCCCTTTTCTCCAAACTGCTCATGGAGAACTATGCATAACTGATTCCAATTTTGGATAGAACCGGCTCCAAGGCTCCTAAACCATTGCAATGCCTTCCCTTTGAATGAAGATGCCAACAATTTGACAACAACATCCATTTCATTTATCTCATGGATTGCACAAAGCGTTAGCAATGTCTTTGACATGATCACGGGAGTGGTATGATTTTCTCCAGTGAAAAATGGAATGTTCTTCAATGCTGCAATTGGAACTGGATTTTGTGCATTGAGGGCAAGTGGGCTGCTGCCAGTGAAATTGACAAAGGGATTCGGTGGTAGATGTGCCATTATGATTGGCCTAAGAACTCTGGTTGATGCGAGAAAAGGTCTACCAGGTGGAGGTGTAGACAAAGTCGGTTAGGTGGAGATGGTGATCTTCGTGGTCCTCTTCCTCTCCTTCCTCTACCTGGTGATAGCTGTAAGTGGACAAATAACCCCTCTTCTCGAGTATCAGACCTGGTTCGAATTCTTCTCATGTGCCTGGGAAACTATTGCTGCTAAACCACTGAATTCTATCCCTTGAGTCGCAGATGTGTTAGATAATGAGCCTCAAAAGGCTAGATTCTGCCAAGTTACACACCAAACCTGACAATATTAAAAAATAGAATTTAAAAGCTTGAAGGACCCAGAAGATATAGTTCTTCAATTCGGTTATCGGGTTTTGTTGTGTAGCTACTAATCCCCAAAAGGTATAGGAAAAACTTAGGTCATGTAAGGCAACTTACAAAACCTGAAATACACCGTGTCGGAACTTGGGACATGCTCAACACCTAGGAAAACCTGAAATACTAAAAACCATGAAATTTTGAAAGTCAAAATCTCAAAAATCTAAGAATACCCTTTTGAAGATTATCCCCGATCTATCAATTGGTGAAATTTTGACTTGTTTTGAGCAAGTTAAGCCCTTGAAAATCGATTTCAAAGTTCAGCCTGGAAGGTGAAAAATCTGAAATTGTAAAACCTACAATTTTTAGTCCAAATTTCTTGAAAATTCCTTCAAATCTTGTGGAATGACCTCTTGGTCCCACCGAGCATGCCAAAACTATTGATGGTGAATCACAGCACCCCTGAATGTCTGCAACTCGATGGGTTGAGACTCTCAGTGCGATTGCATAACATGGAGCTTTTCCCAAGTGTGGGACCTTGTGAATCGGGAAAGCTCTCCGGATGAAGGCCGGTTCCTATTCCTCTATTCAGATGCACACATAAAAATGTAGAGGGTTTACTCAAAAACCTAATCTAACTTTCCAAGGAGACAGGGTAAGAAGATGCATAAAAATAAACCTAAACTAACAAAGGTGATGCAGGAATGAAGAACACCTGTCTTGCCAATAAACACAAACCATTAAAATGCAATGCAAGATCATGCCTGAGATAACCAAAATTGTAGTGAAAGATCGGGAGGATGCAAATAAACACGAGAGAGGGTTGAGAATCATCCATAGACATGCATTATCTGCTCCAAAGATTGATCTGATACACTACAAAATGCAAGAGGCAAAGTTGCATTACGAGTTTTAAATGGGAGGTTTGAACTCCACAAACTCACTGCCGAAGAGAAGAAGGGAGGGGCAAAACAAGAATGTCCAACCTTTAGAAAGAAGCCCCTCCTTACAATTTATAGGAAGAATGAGAGAGAAGAGAGAGGAAATCCAAATCTACCCCAACCACCTCTAGGTTACATTTAATTTATCTCATTATGGTGGTAGGTGAGAACCCTAGCAAACCCAAAAAGTGGCGAACTGTATTTTGCATTTTTAAGAATTTTTCTCACCCAATTAAAGATATCCAGTTGTAGTTGGACAGAGGACCTCGTAAGCTTTCCGAAAAGTCCAACCTTGCGTGAATCGAGCTCCCTGTGAAAAGTTATGGCCATTTGAATATGGGTCAGGGTTTGCTTCCTGTCAGCGCTCAAAATGTTGCGCCTCCTGAAGATGCACCTTGGCGCATCCATTATCCATCCTTATGTCGCATGAATTTCTTCATTCGACACCTTATGTCATGTGCCCTTTACTGCTGCAAGGCGTGAATTTCTTCATGTCGACACCTTATGTCGTGCGCCCTTTACTGCGCTAAGGCGTGAATTTCTTCATGTCGACACCTTATGTCGTGCGCCCTTTACGCGCAAGGCGTGAATTTCTTCATGTCGACACCAACGCCAAGGCGAATTTCTTCATGTCGACACCTTTACCTGCGCCAAGGCGCGAATTTCTTCATGTCGACACCTTATGTCGTGCGCCCTTTACCTGCACCAAGGCGTGAATTTCTTCATGTCGACACCTTATGTCGTGCGCCCTTTACCTTCTGTTATTCCCTAGGAAAATTAGGCCATGATTATGTGTGATCAGTTTAAAGTGGGAAGATTTGGATAATTTTTGTATATATATGTATATATAAAGCACCATCTATCATTATTTCATCATTTGATGTTATTATTTGAATAAATTTTACTTAATTAGGTTTTTTTATGTGTAACTATATACATAAATTTAGATAAGTGGAAAATCAGTCATATTTGAGTGTCATTTATCATAGTTTTGTATTAGTGAATAACATTATTTGAGAAAAATAACCAAATTTGACAAATTGCATGAGATAAGATAAATTTATTATAATTGGGGAAAATCTAAAGAATTTAGAGTATTACTTGTGTAATGTCCCCTTTTCAAACTAACACCAATTAAAGACTTCTTTTCATTTCTCTTATTGTGGCCAAGAAGGAATTACACAAGGAAGTCCTTGAGTTTTTTTATTAACTTCTATTTGCTATTAATGTTTTTCTTTGTTGTTTTACTCCCTAAGGAAGGTCGGTTGGGATTATAATGCTCCCAACATGAAATTAAAATATAAAGTAAAGCTAGTTAAGAGGTTGGCAAGGTTGGGAAGTTTCAACATGGAAATAGAATATAAAGTAAGCTTAAGAGGTCATTCTACACCTTATGACTCTTGGTACCAACCAAAGGGTATAAAAGGAGTCTTAGGGGCTCATTTACACATTAATTTTGGCATATATACTTTATCTACTTGGATTATAGGGTTGATTTCTCTATTTCCAACTCCACTAAGGGAGAAAATCCATAGTGTGGCATCTAAGGAGGACAACAACCTTCCTTGTAGCATTTGGAGAACATAAACTCTCTAAATTGGGTGGTGTGAAGGAAATTATTGAGGATCCTCTTCTTTGGTTTATATCTAGGGCATAAAAAGAAGATCAAAAAGGAGCTTTTACATGATTTGGAGTCCTCTCCTAGGGAGTGACTAGGATTGGAGTCATTTTAAGTGCCTTCTAGGGCACGAAACTCATTTATTATTTAATATTCAGACTTGACATAATTTATAAGGCTAAAATCATTCATATGTGGTCATTGTTAGGCTTTAGAAACCTCCATTCGATTATTTCTCTTAGTTTTACTTCGTTGTTAAGAAATAATTTTATAACTAAGTATTTGCTTCCTTTTCATGGTGGAAGTTGTTCTAAAGTATCCCTAAAATTTTTACAAATATTGTGGATAATTTTAAGAGTGTTATTTGGGTAAAATGTTGTTGTTTACAAGATGTTGTTTCGAAAAATAGACGGTTGTACCGCATCGATTTAATTTTCAATTTGTTGGTCCGAAAATCATATTTAATTCAGATTGGGGTCTTTTTTATTTCCTTGTTTTTAGTTTCAACCATAGAAAGGGACATTACATTAATATCATAGCTTTAGCCGTACCATCTTGAAGGTTTTATGAAAGAATGAAATAAGGGTTTCAATTGATATCAAAGGAGAGAAAAGAAATCAGACCATCTAAGAGAAGAAGAGAGTATGGCTCACCAAGATCCACAAGAAGCCAAGATCGATAAGATCATAGAAGGGCAAGTGAAATTAGTGGAAAATATGGAATTATTATCCCCAAGCCTTCAATGATTTCATGAACCTAGGATTCATAATGGAGAAGGAAGCTCATTCAGAGTAAATACTTCACGATAATCCTTTGGATCAACTCACATATTAGCCACTAGGCCTTCTTTCCGTCCAAGGGAAGAAACCCTTCCGGAGATGGGAAAAAGGCCCTCTATAGGGAAACATATTGTGGATATATATGAGGAATACATGGCACTTCCGAGGGAGATATAGGAGGAAATTTCACTTGTCGAGTTCATTGGGGTAAGCAAAGGAAGGTCTAAGTCGGAGCCAAGACAAAATGTGCCACCAAAAGAGGTAGAAAATGAGTTGGGCAAGATGTCTTTCTCTACATTTGATGGCTCCAAAAAGGAAAACCAGAAAATGGATGAAAATGTTAGGGTTAAACCTTAGACCACAAGAATTCACTAAGGAGCCAAACCAAAAGGGGTTTCTCTTGAAAGAGAAAAAGAAAAATCATATCTGTACGAGGGTTTTGAGGTGGATTCCCAAGAAGACCACATTGAAGGACATAGAAAGGTGTTGCTAGATGAAGAACCAAAAAGGGTTTTGATGTAACAAAAACTCTAAAGAAAGAAGAATAAGTAATGGAGCATGATCTAAGGAAAAAATAAAATATTGATTTATAAAATTACAAAGATAATTTGGTGGTTGAAGCTAAATTTTTGGTTGATATTGAGGATAATCACCATGCTGGAATTTTTGAACAATCAATAAGAGGAAAATTTACAGTGTTCTTGACTTCAACAGGAACCATGATGATTTTCCATACATGTGTCTATAAAATATGGAAGGATACAAGGTGAAAATATATTCATTTGTTAAAGGAGTAAAGGAAAAGGAGGTTGAGCTCCTTGTGGATAGCCCAAGGTATGATCATGATGACCATATTTCTAATTTTTGTTTCCTCCTATGTCGCTGCCATATTTTTTTCATCATGGGAAATACACTAAGGAGCATGCTAGAGACAACTATGGGCATGTTGTTTCTTCTATTCAAGGCCAAGATTCTTTTGGCATGGGTAGTCTTTGGAAGATCAAGGTAACTATCATTTCTTGCACTTGTATTAAAAGGAAACTTATGAGCAATCATAGAGGGTTTGTTGTGCATTCTAACCACATGGTGAAGGATCAATGTTTCTAGTTAATAGAACACTCTTGGGAACTTAGTAACACACATGAAGACAAGATCGTAGGGAATGGACAAAAGAAGATACTTCTAGCTGAATACCTAAGGTGTAAAGATGGTGAGAAAACTAGATGTTATTTTCAAGATTGTATGAAACATCTTGCTATGGTTTTGTGGGACTCAAGTTACTTTCAAGATTGCCACTTTTGGATGTATGTGAAGGTGATGGATAATGCATCCACTGAAAATATAAATTCAGCTTGCTACAAGGTATGCAATAATCGTGGTAAAATTTAAGACCCGCCTTAAAAAAAAAATCATAGATATTACTAAGAGAAGTCATGAAAATGAATTTGAAATGATGGTGAATCTAAAGGAAATGGGTTTCAAACAGTTTGGTGACTTATTTGGTAATGGTGTCATTCGGTAGAAATTTTTGGCTAATAGTATATGTTATGTCAACTGACAATATATGTTTGCATCCAACAACATATGCAATTTTTCAAAGGTCATTTTTGACAATAGTAGTTAAAACAATCATCTTGATGAGAAATTTGTCCTCACAAAATATGGCACAAACAAAAAAATTTAAAAAAGTGATTTTTGTGGAAAAAAGTAGATTTAAATCGGTTTGTATGGGGAAAATATTTTTTTGAATTTTTTTTTATGTTAGCAGTTAAAATGATCATCTTAATAAGAAATATGTCCTCACAAAATATGGCATAGGAAAAACAAATCCCATACTCTTTTTTTTCCGACATCACTAAAAATGCTACCGACCGGTATCATACATTTATGTTACCACTTTTGGTCATTTCGAAATTTTACACTCGTATAAAACTTGAAAATAATAATGTATTAACTATTAAAATACCTTTATGTTTGAGGGTTGCAATATGAAGTCGATCTTGATCGTCAATTCCCATTGAACCACAAGCACATGTAAAGGAATTGTAAAGAAAATTTGATGTGTACTTGATATATGAAATTGTAAAATTGTAATCACTATATATATGAAGATTCATTTTACAAATTTTAATTTCATGCTAATGGCGATTTGAATTAAAAATGTTGGCTACTAGTGTAAACGTTGGGAAAACTAACCCCTAAAATTAACTTGTACCTAGAAAATTTAGGTGAGATAGTAAGTTACCGACCCTAAAAATAATCCAAAACCAAAATTTGGAATTTGGAATTTTCATGAATTAACAAATATTCGTCACTAAAATTTTCCTTAGTAATAATTCAATTTCATAAACCAAGGTGGAGTAATAAATCATGCTATTATTTGGGATTAGAACTCTAAAACACACCTAACAAGAAGGATTACTAAGACATGGATTACATGGGACATTTGGGGTGTAAGTCATCTTTCTAACATGAATGAGATGAGTTTGGAAAATGTGGATCATGAACCCCGAATCATTATGGGAGTTGTTTTAGATCTTGTGGTTGTTATTTCCAGCTGGTTCCACATTCTATTTGCAGCCACCAAGTGGATTTCGATCACAAGGAAGTGGTGCTCTTCTTCTAGTGACATTGACAAGGTAAGTGTAACTCTCACAAGATGTTTGTTGGCCACTACAATTCTGAATTTGAGTAATGAAATGCAATGCTACAACCATGATGAGATGTTTTTCCCAATTTCATTTGTTGGGCTATGCATATCTTCTTGGGACAACAATAGAGGGTAGGTTTGAAGACATTATTTTCATTTGAAATTGTGTGTAAGAGGGTTCACTCATTAATAAAAATTAAGGCCAATGTTTCAACATATTTGGTATTGTTTGGGACAAAATTATGGGAAAAGTATGGTTGTTATACTTACGGACCAACACTCATAAGTTCTAATCGAGACCAAAATCAATAAGATAACAACCATTTAAAAGAGGTGAGTATAAGTATTGGTATAGGTTGTTTACATCATATGTTGAAATGCAATGATAAAGGGAAGAAAGGAATGTTTCCATACATGGCTAGTATGAAGAAGGAAGAAGCCTATCTTCAGGGAACTCAATACATAGAGGCTAGCAAGGGTCCTGTCCTTGGGTAAGGTGCTTCATGCCGATAATTTTCAATTGGTTCGGAAATGCAAAATATTACCTCCTCATGGGGAACACTTGAAGAATTAAGAGCAAATTGGGGATTTCTTGTTGAAATCCATCTTCTATGCCAAGTTGGGATAGGGATGGGTTGCAAGAATCTTGAGTTAAAGGCCAATATGTCTATTGATTTCAAACATAGACTTTCTTATTTTCATTTTCCATCTTATGTAAGATAATTTTCAGTCCCCACACTACTAACGAATTTACCATTTTCCATAACATTTCAGTTTGATAGTTGTTATACCATTTTCTTAAGGTTGAATATGCAAGAATCAAATTTGGGACTACCAATAAAAGTCATGAATAACTATGAACTTATATTTTCAAAGGAAATTTCATCATGGGTTAGTATGGGAAGAAGGATATAAGCTGAAAGAAAGAAATGAATCAGATTTTATAGTATGTAATTGGATAAGATTCCATGAGATTTAGGGTTATGGTGAATTGTTTCTAGCCTATCCACAATCTGATTTGAGACTTGTGATAAGAGGAATAGTTGGTCCAACTGACTATTCATCTTTTCCTTTCTCTATGACGGAAACTACAATAGTTTGGAAGGGTTTTGACACATATGTACATCCGAAGAAGGAGATGTCGTTGTTGTTTTTGAAAAGGGAGATAAAGAGGATTTCAATGAAGAGGAGGGAAGAAAAGGTATGTGTTTGTTTGGGTTTAAGATCATTCATTTGACAGCATGGGATCCTATATTATGGGAGCACTAAAACATGTTCCTTCACCTTTATATGATGATACTTAAACATATAAGCTTGCAATTGCTTGAGGGAAAACAATTTTGGGAAGGGAGGATTGTAATTTCCCCCTTTTCAAACTAGCACTAATTGAAGACTTCTTGTCATTTCTCTTCTCGTGGCCAAGAAATAATTGCACAAGGGAATTCCTTGGGTTTCATTTGTATTTACTTTTATTCCCTATTAATGTTTTCTTTGATTTTTAAGTCCCTAAGGCAGGTCGATGGCATTATAATGCTCCCAACATGAAATTAAAAGATAAAGTAAAGCTCATTAAGAGGTCGGCAAGGTTGAGAAGTATCAAACATGGAAATAAAATATAAAGAAAGCTTAAGAGATCAATATACACCTTATGACTATTGACGCCAACCAAAGGGTATAAGAGGAGTCTTAGGGGCTCATTTGCACATCACTTTTGACATATATACTTTATCTACTTGAACTCTAGGGCTGATTGTTTTATTTATAACTCTACTAAGGTAGAAAATCCATAGTGTGGCATCCAAGGAGGATAACAAACTTCCTTGGGGCATTTGGAGAATGAAAACTCTCCAAATTGGGTGGTGTGAAGGAGATTATTGAAGATCCTCTTACTTGGTTTATATCTAGGGCATCAAGAAGAAGACCAAAAAGGAGATTTTGCATGATTTGGAGTCCCTCTCCTAGGGAGTGAATAGGGTTAGAGTCATTTTAAATTCCTTCTAGGCACAAAAATCATTTATTAGTTAATATATAAACATGGCATAATTTATAAGGCTGAAATCATTAATATATGGTCATTTTTGGGGTTTGGAAACGTCCATTTTGATTATTTCTCTTAGTTGTACTTTCGTTGTTAATAAATAATTTCCAGTTGGGGTATTTGCTTGATTTTCATGGTGGAAATTGTTCTAAAGGATCCTTAAAAGGTTTATAGATATTGTGGATGAGTTTAAGGGTGTTATTTGGGTGAAATCTTGTTCTTTATAATTTGTTGTTCCTAAAAGCATAATTATACTATATTGATTTAATTTTTAGTATGCTTTGGTCCAAAAATCAGATTTAATTCACATTGGGGTTTGTGTTATTTCCTTTTTTCAGTTTCATCCCTCAAAAGGGACATTACAACTTTTATTTTTGTAATTAAATGTCATTATTTGATAAATATGACTTAATTAGGCCTCAATTAAGTGTAATTGGATACATGAATATAGATTTGGGGGAAATTGGGTATTTTTATCACCATTTTATCATTTTTCATGATTAAATGTCATTATTTTAGAACATATGACTACATTAGCTTAGATTAGTTGTGATAGGATAGATGTAGGTAGATTTGGGGTAGATAGGGCATATATGAGCACCATTTTTCATTTTTTCATAAGTGAATGTCATTTCTAAGGAAATTTGACTTAAGCACACTCTCGTTAGGTGTGACCAAATAGATGATGGTAGATTTTGGAAAAATAGGTATATATGATAATTATTTATTGTTATTTATTATCAAATGTTTTTATTTAAAAAAATTGAAAAATTTAAGTGAAATTAGGTGTAATTGACTAAAAATAGCTAAAGTTGGGGGAAATTAGGCATGTATATATGAGCACCAATTGTCATTATTTCATGATCAAATGCTAATTCTTAAGAAAAAATGACCAAATCATGTCAAATTAGTTGCATGATTAGATAAAATATAGCTAGGGTGGGAAATTTGGGCATATAAGAGCACCATTTAGTGTTGTTTCATGATTGAATGTTGTCATTTGGAAAATTAAATAAAATTAAGCCCCAATTAGGTGTGATTAGATATATGTAGATTTATTTAGGGAAATTTGGGTATATATGAACATTGTGTCAAATTAAATTTCATAATTTGAGAAAAATATGACTTAATAAGGTGTAATCGGATAGACTTAGCCAAAGTTGGGGAAACTTTCTTGAATATATCAACACCATTTATCATTATTTCATCATCGGAAAAAATATTTTGATTAGATGCAATCAAATACATGTAGGTATATTTGGGGAATTTTTGGCACAAAAGAGAACTATTTATCATCATTTTTCATTATTTTTCATTATTTATTTAGATCGGACCTCAATTATTTAAAAGTGTTTGTTTAGATCGGTAAATTTGGGGGAAATTAGGCATGTACAAGCAACATTTGTTATTATTTTATGATCAAATGTCGTTATTTGAGATAATATGACCAAATTAGGTTAGATAACAAAAATGTAGGTAGATTTAAGAAAAATTGGGCACAATGGGCACCATTTATCATTATTTCATAATAAAAAAATTGTTATTTGAAAAAAATTGATTGAATTGGGTCCTAATTTGTGCAATCAAATCAATGAATGTAGATTTTAGGAAAATGTGATATGATGGAGAAACATTTATTATAACTATGTGATCAAAGACCATTATTTGATAAAAATTACTCGTATTAGGCCCCGATTATGTTTGAATGGATAGTTGTATGTAGACTTGAGAAAAAAAAAAACCATATTTGAGCAATGTTTTCATTATTTTGTGAGTGAATACCATTACTTTAGAGATTTTGATTGAACTAGGTCATGATTGAGAAACATCTATTGTTATACTATGATTAAATGTCACTACCCATGAATATTTGATTGAATTTGATCAAATCATTGGTTCAATTAGGTGACCATAGAGTCTAATTGAGCCCAACAACCCTAATCATAAGAAATTCACTTGTGTTAGGGATAAATTATCGCCAAGTATAAGCAATTTAAAGTAATGAGTGAAAATATGCCCAAATTAATCCCAATTATGTACATGATTGAAGTAATCAAGAAATTGGTATAGTTGGGTTCAAAATTAGTGGTAATGAAGTTGTGTCAACTAAATCTATCTTCTAAAACATTATATATAGAAACCATATTTTTATAAAAATGCATTCAATAAGCATATCTACCAATTCATGTGTCGATGTACTCTCATATCTCAATATCTTTGAGGAAAGGCTCGTAAAATTTAACTTATCCACACCTAGAACTCCTACAAATGTTAGAAAGTAATCCGAAAGACCTAAAACTTACCAAAATACCATTGATTTGCCTAAAATAATCGCTAAGTGAAAAATTATTGTAAAACCTTAAATTCAATAACAAAATTTTATAAATATTTAAATACTTACGAAATTAAATTTAGAAATTATGATCCAACCAATAACTCTTAAAGACCCGAAACCAATTCTAAAAAACACAAAATAATCCTACATATACACACATTTATATTATATTATATATTCTTATGATTTTACTAAACTTAAAGGTATATACTAAATACATACATGTTATGTGTTATTTTAAGTATCATACTATATAAACAAACACACATAATATACATTATATTTAGTAAAATAAATATTTAAATATAAATTTATATTTATACATTTATATTGTAGTTTACATTATTATACTTAAATATTTATTTTATTAAATGTAATATACATTGTCTACACTTGAAACACTTTAAAAGATGCACAATAACTAGCACCTTAAATTATAAACCTCTCTTAAAAACAAAGTTAATAACATAACAAAATATATTAAACTTTTAACAACACATATATAAACTTACGTTATAGAATAACACATAACAAAAATTGAAACATAGAATACCCGGAAACTAGTGGCTCATGTTAAATATAATTTCTTAATATAAATTTGTATACTAACTTTTAGTTTCATTTAATTTAGAATTAAATATTAATTAAAAGATTGTAGTTTAATTAATAAATTAACATAAAATTTGAAACATGAATTAATGATTTGTGTGACTTGTATTAATATAATATAAAATTTATATACAAAATATTATTTCAATTTAATTTAAAATTAAATATGAATTAAATAATTTTAAAATGATGATTAAGTATATTGTCACAAATTTTAAGAAATATAAAAAAAAGAAATTAAATGAATTAGAGTCCTAATTTTTAAGAGAATATATATCTTCATTAAAATAAAATTTCCAAAACAAAAATAAAAAAATTCACTTAAAACTAAGGGCCCTTGGTCTATTGGTGATATTGTTAGGCTTTCAATAAGTCCACCAGGGATCAAGTCTTGTTGAGTGTAAGCCCGGAGATATCCGACACGAAGAATCAAAACGGTTGAGGCCATGATCATGCCTAGGATGACTTTGACGGCATGGATACCCCTTACTCATAGTTGCTTAGGCTAAAGGTGATCACTAATTTAATTGTACACTTACTCGTAATTGTAAATCCACTATATACTTCCTCCGAAATATGAACAGAGATATCGACAATCTATGTAATCTAGTGTCCAATGAGTATGCACTACTCATCCCCCGAAAAAAACTTCACTAAAATAAATATATGATTTTATGGAATCATACTATATGCTTTTATCCAATCACACTCATACTATATGAATACCAGGGATCACGTGGGTGTCATTCAATACACACATGCTTGACATAATTCAATTTTTTTCATTAATAATGTGTTTGAAGATACGTTTGTTTTGGGTAAGTCACATGTTCCATCAATCACATGTTCCATCTATCACATGTTCCATCTAAGCAACTACCTAAACCGTTATAAAAATAGGAATGAGTCATTGTGACTAGTTTAATGCATAAGTTGACTCAATAATTGTGATACTAATCGCATATATACTTTAATGAGTCATCCATCTTATCCTCACTTGTACTTGTTAAAGGTTTTTTTGTCTTAAATATTTCATTGTGGTTGTAATACATGGTTCTATTATATGCTCGTTCATACTTCTAAGAAAATTATAATTTGAAATCAGAATATAAATACATATATCAAATATATTTGTCTCAAAAATAATGAGATGTATGATATGAAACATCTTTTTAAGATTTATTACAAAGTTTTAGTTGTCAAAAAGTTTTATATTGATAAAGATATTATCATATTCACCACAACTTTCTTACTAAATAGAGATAGTTAGTCTTTATCTACTTACATCATTGTATCAAATTTAGAAAAATATTTTTGGAAAAATATAGTCTCCAAACTTCATGTATGTCAAAGATATCATAACTTTTCAATTGTCTTCTCCAAGTAAGATTAAAAAAAAATAGTTTATGACGATAAAAAAGATACCAAATTTTAGGTTGACTATTTTTATTGACATCTCACAGATTACACGTGTTCCTCCCACTTCCTTGTCTACAATTATAACTACACCTCTTGACAAAATGTATGAAGATGTATAATTATAGATGGTGAAGAACTTGTAGTTCTTCAAAAAAAGAAATACTTGAACAATTGAAGAAGAACTGAAATGGAGTACATAAAGATGATCTAAGGATGAGAATACGCTTGTTTGGAATATGTGGATAAAATATGAAGATTTGGGAGGTAGATCAACCGCATAAGAAAAGAGAAATACCCGCAAGATTTATCCTCCATCATTGTTTTCGGATTTAATAGGCAACAACTAATATGGTGAGTAGATGCACCTATATATGTCTTAAGATACATAATAACACATAGCATATAGATATGTCATCAAATATTATCTAATAGAAAATTGGGTCTCACCACTCCCTTTCCACGTAGACTTTATGCCCCATTCTCTCCACATAGACCTCACTTCCAAAGTACATGTGTGTTATAACCAATAGCCATCCCTATCCCTCGTCACCGATTCTTTTCCCAATGAGGCATTCCACACCACCTCCTTCTTCCCCCATGCAAGCTACCATTTTTCACCAATTTCATTTTCTTTTGATACATTTCATTACATTATGTGACATAGAGATCTAAGCAACACAAACATTAGATGATGCTTCTTATATTTACATATGCATCTATTTACATAGAAGATTACATGTATCATGCAGTATCCATGATTGCAAAGTAGGAGAGCACAATAACTTATTGAAGTCACTAGGATCAAGTTGGTTATTTTTGCTACACATTTGGAAAAGGGGAATGTCTACCCATTAATCTTAAGCTTAAGAGAGAGGTGGGGGAAATTGAAAAGTATCCCTTAATCAGAGAGTGAGAAGCACGTCAATGAAGTACCAGAAATATGCAGAGGAGAAAGAAGAAACAAGTGAAATCCTAGTGGTGTGTATTTTGAGACATGCAAAGGTGTATCTAGTTGAAAGATTATTCATTGGGTATGTGGAAGGAAATGTGTAGATAAATTCTATAGCTTATTCCATCCAAAAATTCAACCTCCAAATCCTATCCTCCAACCATCTATCTTGGAAATTTGAAGCCACTACCTCCTTTTAATGGATGTATCAATCCTCTAATTTTTCCTTCTCTATATACCACTTCACATACTCGTAAAACCCCATACTATGATGCCTTCATCACAACAAAAATATTTCCCTTACACTAGCTTGAGATTTCAAGAAGAGCCTAATCTACAATACTACTATTTCCTAAACACATTATCATATACACAAATATGATATGAATTAATAAGCCCTAAGGAATTCCTCTATATAATATAACTTGTAGTTATTTGTTCTTGCATTTGATGAATGTAAACAACCTCTAGTTGTTTGTTCTTCCCTTTAAAAATGTAAACAAATAATTAGCTTTATATTTTGGTTGGTATAGGTAATCAATAATTCCTAGGACACCCTTCGAGGTGGATGGAAATAAGTCAATAGTGTGGAATTCGAGTTTAGAATTGTGAGTGATTTCTTCAACTATAAATTTTATCCTACGATTACTAATGTGTTAACATTTTACCTTCCATGCACTGAAGGAATATTGTCGTATCTCTACTCAAAATCATATGATGGACACACTTGTTATTAAAGGATCCACATTTAGAAGTGTTGTGATATCTTCAAATCCTATAATTGATGGAAACAATGTACTAATCTGCAACTAGATACACATGTATAAGTCATTTGTTCCACCTCGCATGTCTCATGTTCTATGTAGCATTTGAGTTTGGCACATCAAGTCACCCACATAGGTGTATTTAGTTGCTTATATGCTTTTTCCCAAAAATACGACCTTACATAGTATATAGATAGATACATCCAATGACTAGTGGAAGCTATTATGGAATTGGAATTTGGAACTATTTTAGTGGTACCTATTAAATGGCGTAAGACATAAAATTATTTTATGGTTTGCTTTTAATCATTTCTAATATGCTTATAGAAATAAATTGAGAAAACCTATGTGATTCATACAATTTTATTCAAAACGTAGAGCAATGGGCATGCAAGATATATATAATGTTTTCTAAATTTGTGTGGTGTTTTAGTTATTAGATTCATCAGATGATAGATTTTTTAGGTAATTTAACATTCAATCTCATATAGGAAGGAGACTCTAGATGACTGTGTTTTTTCTCTTGGATTAGAAATTTAAAGACTATGTATTATAATACAATAGATACCTAAATAGTAGAGTTACATTATAGACTTTTTAAACCCATTTCTATAGATATAATATAGGAATTAAAGTGACATAGTTGTTTCTAGATTAATCAAATGATAGAGTATGTATAGACTCGTAACATAGTGACAATTGAGCTTTATCACTTTGTTATTTAACCATACTTTGGGTATATAATTAAATGTTACACATATTTAACTTTCTTACAAATTTGATATTTAAATATCAAACAAGTATAGAGTTAAATAATTTATAGGAAAATAAAATTTAAAGGGTTTATCTTTATATAAATATAACTTTTTTACTTAAACTTATTTCTAGCAACTTTGATATTTAACTTTGCTTAAAATTTTGCTATTTAAATATGTAGTGCCCACATTTTTATAGCTCTAGTTATCTGTTGGTTCCTTTATTCCTAGACATGTTTTGATTGAGACTCTGATAGACTTTGGACATTTTACTATGATATTTTATCCTCATGGACATTATGGCATTTTGGGCGCGTAGCGCCAATTGGACTAGATTCGTATACTGATATATTTCTTATGATGTTGATGACACTAACAGGGTTATATGGTAGATTTATTGGTTAGATGTTAGTCTCTTGTGGTTGATTTGATTAATGATATAGTGTTCTGGATTTAATGATGGTAATTTTCATGCTAACCTAAGTGTATGTCGTTGCAATTTTATTTGGTGGTGATTCATGGAAAACTATGTGAATAATTGTATGCATTGCACTATCAATTGTTTAATAATGTTAGGACATTATAAGTTAGATTGAATTTGTGATGTGTAGATGATGTTTATTATATTGGACAGATGCGGTTAATGTGTGCAATGAGTGTGCAGGTGACAGGTATAGGAGAGCATGGGTTTCAGGGCAGCTACGCAATTGTGCACAAGCGGCCCATGGGATGAGTCCTAACCATGCTAAATGTTTGAGGCCTTAGATTAGATGTATTTAATTGGGCACCATGGGTGAACCCCTCAATTGTAATGTAATTATGTTTTGTAAAATTAATTAGGTTTAGGGTGTGTTTTATTAAGTAAACTAGCTTAGGGGTTTAATGATCTTATCTTAAGTTAAGTGTTGGTTTTGGGAAAGTGTGTGTGTGTTGGTAGAAGGGATTGGGGACCACATGTGAACCTTGGGTGGACCCCACACCCTCTACCCTTGTGCCCAAGCATGCCAAACCCGAAATTGGGTTATTTTGGGCATTTTTAGGGACCCCTTTTGAGTTTGGGGTTCCTTAGCATGAAAATGGGCCCTTGGACCCTACCTAATAGGTAGGGGGGCCTATTTCCAAGGTTTGGAGGGAGTTTCCCTCCCATTTTCCCTCTTTAGTCACCATCCATGTAAGATGGTTGGGTTGTGTGAAATTGTTAAAAGTTGCTCCACTTTGTTTTATTTTAGTTTTTGGTATTTTGGGTGATAAGGGATAAAAGGTGAGTTTACTCTTACTTATTTGGTTTTTGGAATCTTTGACTCTTGAGAGGAGAGGGGGTGACACTTGTCACTTTCCCATTGGTGAGGAAACTTTTGGGTTCCTCTTCTTATTCTTCCTCATGTGGAAGGAATGGGTCTTCTTGGTTCATTTTTTTGGGAGCACTTGGAGAATTTTGGGAGCTTGGAGGTGAGCTTGGACAAAGGGAAAAGCTTAGAGTCTTGGAAAGCATTATAGAGGTAGGGTTCTTAACCCTTTTCTTTCTTAGTTGTGCTTATCTTGTTAACTATGCTTGATCAATGAAATGATGTGTGTGAAATGATGTATTGTGAAGTGTATGGTGAATGTAGTTGTTCTTGTTCTTGTTGTTTCTTTTGGTTTTCTCTCCACCATCATTTGGAATGATGGTTTTTGGAGAATGTAGGGGAAGAGAGAGGGATTTCCCTCTCAAACCTCATGGTTGTTGGTCAAGCCATGAAGGTCCCTTCTCATCCCCTCATATGGTTTGAGGTGGGAGAAAGGTTCATATGGCTTGAACCTTTCCCCATTCTTGGTGAGGAAACCCTTTTGGGTTTGAAAATCCTCCCAAGAAGGATTTCTATAGCATAAAGGAGGAATAAGGAGGATGAATGATTAGGAGGTATAAGGAGTTTTGTATATATGTATTTGTTGGTGCTCCTATGGTTGGACACCTTGATTTGGGCATCCTACTTCCTCTCTTCCCCCTTGTGAGGTTGACCTTGTTCTCCTCATGTTGTTGTTTTCATTGTATAGTAGGTCTAAGTGGTTTAATGGTTTTATGTTTTTTTTGCTTGTTGTGTGTTCATCCCCATTATACTTGTGCACATTGTGGAAGCTAGTTCCTCTCTCCCATGGGCTTGGGGGAGGCTAGCATGACTTCCAACCATGGAAAGGCATGTGATGATGCCTATTGGTTGGGTGGTAAACAAGCCATGTTCTCTTGGAGTTGGATTCTTGTAGGAGTATTGGAGTTGGAGCTCAAGTTGGAGATAGTAGAGCCTCTTGCCATCTTGGTCTTTCTCATCTTTGGAGGACATTGCCTTCACTTGTAAATAAATGTGGCTTGTCAAGTCTATACACTCTTGTAAATAACCATTATTGTACTTATTGCTTCTTGTAAACTTTGGTCTTTACTAAGAAAGTTTTTATTTTTATTGTTGCTAAAATCTTGTAATATTATCATTTGAGATCAAAATGAAACCATGAACTTTTTACTTCAATGTCTCTTGTTGGAAGGTGTTGTTTTGTTTAGAAATCTGCACAATATGTAGTTATGCAATATACACTTGAAAACTTGAAATATTTAGTTGTGCATTACATATAAAATCTGAAAATTTAGTGTGCTTGCATTTGAAAAAAAAAAATTATGGCATTACAAAATAAAGTTAAACCATGTAGGCAATAAAGTAAAATATACCCGTTTGATGAATCCACTAAGAAATTTGTAATGAAACTTGCAATTTTGGGTCTTATTTTTATCAAGGAATGGATAAAACATAACTTAAGAAATGAGTATTGTGGATTGATTGTATATGTTAGTGTTCATGAGGACCCATATAATAAAAAAAAATTACTAGTGTTCATGAGGATCCTGTACTAGTTTATACACCTATATTTCTAAAACACCACATAGAATCGGTAAACACTTTTTGTTTCTACCGCACACATTCTATGTTTATGCATTATTTCAAAAAATGTCATGTTAAAATGTGGGGGTTGTATTAGTTTGTGTGAAAACTTCAAGGGCGGTGGGGACTTATTATCTATAGTGATTCTTATTCTTGACCTATTGGGTACTTACTCGTATCGTATTGTACAAATTGTATACGAAGTCCTTCAAATAGCTCTCATGTAATGAGACTACATGGAGATTTTGGTGGGACCTTGGGAGTTAGTGGATGGCATGCCATATATGATATATATTTATATGTATATGAATACATACATATAGCTTTCAAATTTTGTTTGAAATTGGAGTCTTTCCTTCAAACAATTGAGTTTTACATTTCTTATTATATTGATTATGGCTCACTCATATGATTCACCTATAATTCACCTATTGGGTACTTAACCATACCTTCACCATTGAGATAAGAAGAAATGTAAAATTTGATTTTTAAAGTATAGACTCTAATTTGAAATGAAATTTTAACACAAACCAAGAGAGCCTCCACCTTGTGCCACAATTAGGTATTTCTTGAAGTATGATATAAAAATAATGTGTTTAGGTGGTAAACATACATTGTTTATTATACATGTGATGTGTGCTTATAAATACAAGTGCACAAAATATTTTGGGCAGAGAAAAAAGTTTCAAATTATATTTAGTGACTAGATGTACCTATGTATGTCTTAATATACAATGTATATCAATTCATGGAAACTAGTAGGAAATGACTTAACTACATAAATTAACGCCAATTATCTTTGTTTCATCTTACACATGTCCCTTGCTTTGAACAAAATTATATGAATCACATATAATTTCTAGATTGATTTTCTATATCAGCTTCTTCCCACTATAAATTGTGTTTGAAAGTTGTGACATTTCTTGACAATATAGAATTGAAAATGGAACCTTGCATTCAGATATAGAGTTGCATAGTGCACATGCAAAGTGATGATTTGATGATTAGATGCACCTATGCATGTATTAAAATATATAGAAATACGTATCTTATATGTTATGTCATCAAACACCTACCAAGATGCCACCACACTCTCCACATAGACCTCATGTATGGAACTCTCCATGTATACCTCTTGAATCTCGAATACTTTCAAGTATTTTGTGAGGTTAACCTTGACACAAATACTCTTTTTCGGTTGTAACAAGTAAAATAATAATTGTTCATGACATGAAACATGACATATGGGTTGAAGCATATGGGATAAAAAGGACCACGATAGGATTAACAACCTAGGTAGCTCGACCCAAATGAGAAATTTTAAAAAGGATTCTTTGTAAACCATAAAATCATGAGTCCAAGATGATTAATAGAAATGATGTTGCGTATGAACCATCGACTAGATTTGGAAAGAAATATGTTCACATGTTGTGGCTCCACAAAAGAAAAATAGAAAAACCCTT
Source organism: Taxus wallichiana var. yunnanensis (assembly GCA_018340775.1). NCBI lineage: Eukaryota > Viridiplantae > Streptophyta > Pinopsida > Cupressales > Taxaceae > Taxus > Taxus wallichiana. Next base: position 154,407,338 of record CM031235.1, on the reverse strand, counting down.
CATAAGGTTTTGAACCCCTCCCAACTTAAGTCAATGATATCCCTACTGGTGTTTAACTCAACTCTATAGATTTGGCTTTGAAGGAATATCACACATAATCGATAATAAGATTGTGGGACTCATATTGCAGACACAAAATCACACATACTACTATTTTACTATGTCGTCAAGTATGTTGTTATATGCATGGATCTTAAGTAAGAAAAGTATTCACTAATGACACAATCCTTTTTCCATCTACTTTTTTGTTTATTTTTGTTGTGTTTCTCTCCCACATATGTCATTTTTATACCCAGTTATGTTCATTTCACAAGTATCCCCGTCTTTCGGTATTTTCGCATCTATGTCATTTATCCCAAGACAACAGCGCCCACTCTGAGACACTAGCACCCAAGCGCTTCTATCCATTTTGGGTTTTTCTATCATCTTTGTTATTTTTATACATCTTGAAATTTTGGTCGGCATTTTTAGTTTTTTATCCTTATCAAAAATTCATAATCGGCCTTTCATGTCACTAGTGTCAAAATTCAAACAAGAGATCCATATATATATATATATATATATATATATATATATACACACACAACATATACTCTATTATTCTAGATGGCAATTCTAAGGGGAAATCTCATCTACATACTATCACTACCATCAAAGGGATTATATTTTTGGGATGCATACACTACATAGGAAGGGGAATTTCTCAATTCCATACCACACATTTGCATCTTATCTAGCTACAACCTACTATCTTGGCGTCATTAGCACAAGGGAAACCTAAGGAAAATATTTCACACATAAGCACAAAGAACTACATGGATTTTGGAATGTAGTGCAACACTCAATCATAAGTTCACTCATCTAGTGATCGTTGAGGTCAATCCCACTTAACCTATTGCATATTTCATTATGATTTGATGTGTTTGTAAGCTTGTGTAGGTAAGCTAGGGTTTGTTTTGGAGGTTACTTGGCACCCTCAACAATCAAAGAGAAAATATCAAGTGACTAATAGGAATTAGAAGAAAACCCTAGTGACATAGAAGAAATCATATTTCGAGCCCTTGCATAGTCACCAAAGTGCCAGAACAGTCATTAGTGCCCTGTGCCCCTATCCTTCACCTCGCGCCCTGTTCGACATCATTCTCAAGTTTTAGAATTTATAGGGTGAAGTTGTGACATTATTTTCATCTTGTCTAGCACTTTACACCGCTAGATCAGTTCTAGATCGCAAGAAGGAGTCAGCTAAGTCATTTATCTCTCTCCATTTACTCATAGTTTTGCATTGCTTGAGTACTTAACATTTGTATCTTTATTGTATTTTACCATATCAGTTACTCTGCAATTAGATTTAATTATAGTTTTTATTAAATCATTTGGTGAACCCACTCTTATTCGAACTCCTTTCCCTAGGATCCCACAAACCCTCATGGCTAAGAAGAAGTCCTCTTCTCCCAAGCATAATATGGTTAATACATGCCTGTAACCTATTTTTGACAATACTTCTATAGAATATAAATTTCGTGACCTATACCATAATCCTCAATGTGATTCCTTAGTCCTCCAAAACTTCTTGCTTTCCAAAACACCCTTCCTATTGGCCTTGACACCCCTAACATTTACATAGTCTCCCTGACCAAATATTTTCTTCATGTTCTCCCTCATCTTCCATAGTCACCCATGTTATTGCACCTTCTTCTCCTCCTCTTATAGCACATGATAATATTATTGTAGATTATTTGCTTGATCATGTTATTTCTTGTGATAATATGGATACCAATAATTATACTTCTAATGTTGAAAATGTAAATGTGTATGTTACTTCTTCGATAGTAGTCAAGATGAATGTAAAGCTATATCTCCTACTCTTCCTACTTTTGAAAATGTTTCCAATGATTGCAATGATAAATATGATATTAGTACTCCTACCACTTCTTTGTATGTTGATGATAGTCTTGATGAAATACTTTCTTGTGAAAATATGACTGATAGTGATGTTGATTATGCTTTTGATCATGAACATGTTAGTGATGATGTTACTTCTCTTAAGACTGTTGAATGTGAATTTAATACTCCTCTTTCTTCTACTTCTGAAGTTTTTTCTCATGATGATTCTACTCCTACCACTAGTACACCTCTTATTGTGTCTCTTGAGCCTACATCTAGCATTCCCATAGAGCCTCCATGTTTCTTCTCCTCCTCCTCCTCCTCTACCTCCTTCTCCTCCTTCCACATCCACTCCTCCTCACATTCCCATGATCACTCACAATGACAAGCTCTAACCCCTAAATATGCCTCTCACTATGACAAGCTCCAACCCCTAAATATGCCTCTCACTTCACCAACCATTCCTTCACATGATATTCTATCCCTCATGCATGTTGTTGGCACTTTGAAATCTCAAGTTCATACACTCACCCTCAAAATTAAATCCTATTATGCTTCCATTGACAATAATTCTCTGCATGGAAATCCTATTCCTAAAAAGATTCACAATTCCACTTTCCCAAAGGAATTCATCATGCCTAACTTCTCCTATTTCAATGGCACTGAAATCCTTATTTACATCTCAAGCATTACCATTTAGCCATGTCTTCTTATTCCAATGATCGCTTGTTACTCAAAGCATTTCTTCATAGCCTTATTGATCATGCTATACTAATTTTCCTTATGGATCCATTAGTACTTATTATGATATGGAGGATGTTTTTCTTAGACAATTTATTTCTAACAATGGTCCTAAAGTTACATATGAATGCTTTCCTTCTTTGCATCAAGGAAATAATGAACCAATTTTAGATTACATTTTATGCTTCAATTCTTGCATGCATCAGTTATTATTTCAGCCCATTGATTTAGAAAAGTAATTTAAATTTTTTGTGGCTTAATTCCTCCCTTAAAGGAAAATTTATTATATGATACATGTGAATCATTTAATCTTTTGTGCTATAAAGTTATTGATCTAGAAAAGGACCTCATTACTGGATAATGTCTTAACACCTTCTCCCACTTCTTCTATTCCTCCTATGCCTACTAAGTCTTCCCCTATTTCATCTATTGACCCTCTTGCACGATCCCCATCTCCGCCTCCACGTAAGTGTCTTCCTTCCCCTCCACCATGTCGGCATTCACCTAAGTATTCTTCATCTCCCACTCGTGAACCATTGCAATTCTCACATAATGTAAAACCACATGATGTTCTATGAACCTTACTTGATAAGCGACTCATTCATCTACCTTCTAACCAACATCATCCACCTCACTACTTATAGCGCCAATGTGACCACCCTTTTGTAATTTCCATGGCATCAATAGCCATCATGATAGTGACTATTATGCTCTCCATGATTGCTTATAACAATTAGAAGATAAAGGTGTCATTGCTCTCTCTCTCTCTCTAAAGTAGTCTTTCACCCAACTCCTAAGGTCATTATCCATTCACATCATCTAATCCATCTATAGTTACATCCTCTCATTCCTCACATATTACTGTAGTACCTCATTGGATTCCTAAGCCCCTTGCTTCCGCACTTCCTCCCACCACACCTATTCTTGGCTCTATTCCCTATGGCATCCAATTTGGCACTTACCATCATATCGTTAATGCTTCACATGTTCCATCCATGACTTGGAGGCCTTTTAATATAATGGTAGATGACATCCATTTTCCATTTCATTACCCTATGATTTTTAAAATATTAAATTATGATAAACCCTAGATATTTTAGATTCACGTGTAATAGATAAAACACTAAAGTACATATATGACCCAAGAAATAAGTTAAATAAATTTGAAACCCTAAGTGCAAGAGAGGAAATAAAATACTTAGCTGATTTCATAATTGGTTTGAAGTGTGCATTCTTGGAAGACTGATAAACATGATGAGGAAAGCTGTTATAATTGTGCTAAGAAAATTGTGTGTATGGATCATATGCATGTTATTTAGGGCACTGGATCAAGTCATGGGGTCCAGATGCACTAGAGACCTATGTTGGGTGCCCGTGATTCGAAAAATGGTCAGAAATGGATTTCTTTTGTGTCATAAGATGATCACTCGCCTTCATTTTTTTTCTTGTGTATCACACTATGCTCACAGAACTCACATATAACCTGCAAAACAAATGATCTTCTGCAAAACCCTAAAACATAAAAAATCTTAAAAGAAAAATATGTAAGTGGGGGCTTAGTTAGACTAAGCGGTCACTCGACAGAGTGAGATTACAACTGAGTGCTACACTACATTTTAGACTCCATGTAGTTCTTGTGTGTGTGTGTGTGTGTGTGTGTGTGTGTGTGTGTGTGTGTGTGTGTGTGTGTGTGTGTGTGTGTGTGTGTGTGTGTGTGTGTGTGTGTGTGTGTGTGTGTGCAAGAATCATGCCCTAGGTGGCTCTTGTGCTAGATGCTGATTGATAACAAGCAATAACTAGATGTATCAATGTAAGTTGATATGTGGATGGCAAAATGAACTTCCCCTCCTATGTGTGTATGCAGAAAATGTAGTCCCTTGTCCCTTAAATGAAGCTAGATGGATGCTTTAATGCTCTTGAAATTCCTTTGGATGCAACCTTAGGTGATAGTAATAGATGCTTAGAGTTTGGTCCTTTATTATGGTCACATAGATTTATATTTATATGATTCCCTTGGTTGAATTTTGTAATTAACAACTGGAAGGCCGACCCATAAGAAAATAATATGCCCAAAAGGAGTGACTAAAGTAAAGAGAGGTTGAGGGTGCCTAAAGGGGATGATGGTGCACAGGGGTTGGCGTCTGGGTGGGCATTAGTGTCCAAAGTCATAAAAGATAAAATAATAAAATATCGATTTGGATTGTAGGGTGTAAGAGGCAAGAAAAAAGACATGAAACATAGACAAAAGGCCAAATATAACTGTCAATTGCTAGTTCTCTCACTTAAGAATCATATGAATAGTAGTATATGACTAGGACCTATAAATGTGCCCAAAGTGTGTGATTTAGTGTCTACACAATGATTCATTCTTATTCTACGAGTTCACAATTTAATTTTGAGGGACTACTACATCAATGAACCTCTCCTTTTACAACTCATGCATTGTGCTTCATGTCATATCTTTTATAACATCTCCTTGCACATGACAATCCCATTTCCCGATGATGCACTCTTGTTATATGGTTCATTCTTGATTGTTGAGGGAGAATTTATAAATGAAATTCATTCTCACACTTGGGGGAAATTTATCTTCTTCCCCCCTCTTCATCATAACCAAACATGATTACAACCATTGTTTTACATTCTCTCATCATACAAATACCAACACATTGTTATTTTATTCTCTTATATTGTCTAAGTAACATTGCTCTTTCACATTATCTATTATATTACATCACATACATCTATTTCTATTCATCACATATTATGCTCTTCATTCTCATTCAAATAAAAATCCTATTCTAATCATTACTTATCTATTTCTTTCCACATCATCATGCATTTCAAATCAAAGTAATCATTTCAAAATACATATCAACCCAAAGTGCAAGCAAAAATCATCACATCATATACCAATGCACATCAATAACACATATGATATCAATATATATATATATATACATATATATATATATATATATATATCGTCAAAAATCATAAGTTATAAAATACAATCGATGGGGAAATCCCCCATGCATCACTACAACATATACAATACATCACATATCATCCTCACTATCACTATATTCAATCTTGAGTGCTCTTGAACTAGAGGATTCACCGCTCACTCTACATCGCTAATCTCGGCCTCTATATCTCTCTAATTGACTCCGTAATACAAAACTCTTGGTCGTCTGCTGTATAAATCAGCCATGTAGCTCAACATATCTAGCAAAAACATCCTGCGCTAGGTATCCTCCCATGAGACCTGTCTAGATCGCTCGGTCTCGACACGAGCCTCATCGTGCTCGCCTAATTACACGGTACACGTGGCTACTGCTATATCCACCGGGTCGAACAAATGGGCATGCTCACCCGCAATCATGTCTACCCACTCTAACATACCTCCTCCCATGAGCACATCTAAAGGCACATGTGTCAACGTGTATCGACGAATCTATAATCAATGACCAATAAGCATCACCTGTAATCACAAAACCAACATTAGTTACTACACACCTTAGCAATATTTAATAACAAAACAACAACCCACAAACAAGTAATGAACAATACTTACATTTGGCTCATGTCGTTCTTACATAAATCTACCTCAGGGGCGGATTCCTGTCCCTCTACTACTCTAATTGTTGTTGCACCTACCGTGTCCATAACTACTGGAAATAACAACACCCATCGATGTGTCACCCATCACTCATTGTAGGCATGGGTGCACCCGCATTATCAACATGTATATGCTTTATAGTCATCTATTCCTCATCTAGACCAGGATGCACTAGTTTTGCTCCTATCGGGCCCTACCTCGCTCTGGGTGTCTTGCCGCTCTAGTAGATCTCAACCATATATGCCCCTGGGGGCACATCCTAAGCCATGCCAAACTGTCTAGATACTAGCTCACCCTAGAAAAATCTATCACACACCCCTAAGAGGTGATCCTCTAACCACATGGTACGTGTATGCATCGCAACTCCACACCATCCTCTACCCATCCACCATAGTCTCTATATGGTCTCCATATAATGGCCTCAGGGCCCATCTGATCTATCATCGACCTATAGGTGGTCGTATCCATCTTCCTATTATGGGTTCATACCCACCTCACCGCAAATATCTCGGGTCAAGCCCAATCATCTAAGTGGCCTCAATATCATTAAATGCTCATACGCCCATACGTATAAAAAATTCGTGGCTCCTAGTCCACTCCCATGCATACCTAGTCCCATGTTCCTCTATCCTGTGAAAAATATCATGCATCTTGTACAATATCCCAACTCCACCACCCTCCACTGCCACCAACGATGCTAGAATCACTATAATAAACTTCCACAACCGTGGAACACTAGATCTCAATATTACATCTAAAATGATATGAGTCTCTACATGTACTCGTGTGCCTTTTAAATACCACCTCTTTTCCCTCATATAACTATGGGCATCCACTATAGTCATCACCTATACTCTCTCTCCTACAATAGGCAACCGTAATATCCAGTATACATCCTCTAGTCTCATTGTCATCTCGCCTTTAGTTGGAAACCAAAATGTACACGTATATGTGCACCATGTATCACATAAAGAAATCAAAATAGGAATATTATGGGGTAATTCCCCTAATCTAGAAATGTTTCGTAGTCCGACATGGTCCAATATATCCCACTCTACATCTCGCAAGCCCAAAGGAAGCAATGTACTCAAAGTGGCGACTCACACATAACTCTCTAGAATGTATATCCCTCTACACAACATAACACAACAAAAACAAATTATATTAGAACACCATACATACTCATCATAGCCAACCATTAATCAAAATTTACATATTTTATGACACAATAAAGTGCCCAAACCTTTCTCTAGGATGCCGGCTGCCCAGAGGTGGGTCACTAGCACTGCAACTAGGTGTTAGTGTCCCTAGGGCGTAAAATGCCTTGGACTGCTTTTGCCCAGTCAGAAAAGATGAAAAATACAAAAATGTAAATTTTACAAAAATTGACAAAAATAAACATATTTGACAAAATTTTCCATAAATAATCACACATACTAGCTCATTAGTTGTTATAAAGCCACGACTTAGCTACTCTCTCAAATCTAGTCAAACTTGTTGCTCTAACACGTGGCATCCTCACACAGCTCAAAGCTCCAAATCTCAACTACTCTTGGTACAAATGAAATTACAATTCACCTTTTCACTATTACTATATATAGTAATTCCAATTTTTCATATATTATAGTTACTATTTCGCAACCACTTTTACAACTAATACACATTGCACATATTTCACTCATATCTTGAGCCTCATAACTCCATTTGTCTCATTTTTACACCATACGGATCATAATTTCCTCTAGCACCATACCATACACATTTCAACATCTCATATTCACATTTGACACATGTACTAATTCACATCTACTCATACTTTGACAATACTACCCCATACTATTTCTCATTTACTATTACAACATATTATACATCTTGTTTTCGTCTCAGTGCTCATTTCTCCACCCCTCATCCTTTCACCAAAATGGGGGCATACAATCGAGATCACTTTATGATCCCTCTCAGGTTATAATACAATCAATCGACACTCCCATCACATAAATATTACAACTTTCTCTGATCTCATTCAAATAAAGGTACAATCATTCTATATTACAATCAATACTTTCTACTATTTCAAATCTATTCCAATAAATGACCGAACTTGAGGGGAAAAACAAAAACCTCTCTGTAATTAATCTACTAAGTACAAAATCTTAAAGCAATCTTCTATCACTCAAATAAAATCAATCAATCAATACAATAAGCACACTTACTATATCTCCCAGATGACCTAACTTGGGAGCCGCATTACATTACTATCACTTCCAAATGACCTAACTTGGAATCCATATAGCACTATTCAAATTGGAACACCTATTACTATAGGAGTGGGGGCAATGAGACATCATTTCCTTTCTTATACTACTCCTATATGGGTTCTTCAATCGGAACAAATAATTTTTCAAACGGAACTAATCAAAACTAAATCAGAACTAAATTTGGTCTTTTATCATTCTACACTGGTTGGACCTTTTAGGGATGTAGTCATGGATGGAGAGTAAAACTAGACCTCTCTCCCCAACACTCTTCCTCTGGTGGCAAGATGCCAAAATCCTCCCATTTTCAAACAAATTAGGTTGGGAATTAATCACTCCCTACCTCTTCAATCTCCTTTGACAACAATTCAAAATCTCCAAATAATTTCAACTATTTCTCCAAGTGCTCCTTACAATAGTTTTCTATCTCCACTTATGCCACATGGGTCAAAGCATTGATCCATGGTTCGCCACGCTACAATTTTCTACATTCTATACATACTTTACAACATGGCTTCTCCGGACTCTATACAAGTATGTTCCTTACTTCCTTTACACTACTTGAATTTTATTCAAATAGCATAAAGGGGGGAAAATGTAGACACAAAATCACACACATACTACTATTTTACTATGTCGTCAAGTATGTTGTTATATGCATGGATCTTAAGTAAGAAAATTATTCATTGGTGACATAATCCTTTGTCCATCTACTTGCTTTGATTGTTTCTATTGTGCTTCTCTATCACACTGTCATTTCTATACCTAGTTCTAGTCATGTCACATGGATCCTTGTTTGTTAGTATTTTCACATCTGTCGTCATTTATCCCAGGACACCAGTGCCCACTCTGGACACTAGCACCCATGCGCTTCTGTCCATTCTAGGTGCTTATGTCCTCTTTGTTCTTTTTACACATTTTGACATTTGTGGTTGGCCTTTTTAGTTTTCTTATCCTTATCTCGAGCTCATAGTTGTTATTTTGTGTCACTAGTGTCAAAATTCAAACAAGAGATCCATATATATACACAACATACACTCTATTATTCTAGCTAGAAATTATAAGGGGAATCTCATCTACATACTATCACTACCATCAAAGGGACTACATTTTTGGGCTGCATACACTGCATAGAAGGGGAAGTGCTCAATTCCATACCACACATTTACATCTTATCTAGCTACAACGCACTATCTTGGCATCATTGGTGCAAGGAAAACCTAAGGACACTATTTCACACACAAGCACAAAGAACTACATGGAGTCGGAATGTAGTGTAACGCTCGGTCATAAGTTCACTCATCGAGGGACCGTTGGGGTCAATACGACTTCACATATTACATATTTCAATTCTATTTAATGTGTTTGAGAGCTTGTGCAGGTAGCTAGGGTTTCTTTTATAGGTTACTGGCACCCTCGGTGATCAAAGAGCAAATATCATGCGACTAACAAGAATTAGAAGCAAAACCCTAGTGACACATAAGAAATCATATTCCAAGCCCTTGCATAATCACCAATGCTTAGGACTAGTCATCAACACCTAAGCGCCCATATCTCAGACCGAGCTCCTTTGTCCAAAATCATTCTCAAGTTCTAGAATTTACAGGGAGCAGTTGCGACATTGTTTTCATCTTATCTAGCACTTTACACAGCCCAGATCAGTTCCATATCACAAAAAAATCAATTAAGTCATTTATCTCTCTCATTTACTCATAGTTTTGCATTGCTCGAGTGCTTAACATTTGTATCTTTATTGTATTTTACCATATCATTTACTCTACAATTATATTTAATCATAGTTTTTATTAAATCACATACTTGTAATAAATAAATTCTACATCATCTAAAGTTATATAAATAACAACAAAAGGTTGAAGAATATCATAAACATCACCTCGTCATAAATATTTGATACAAATTTTAGGGTGGTTCAGTTTGATACTCTTTGTTATCCGTAGCAATAATAGTTGTATGGAGTTAGATAAAAAAGTCATGTTTTAAAGTGAAAAACCCAAACAAACATCCAAAGGATAACAAGACACCTAGAAAAGCATGGAAAGGCTCAACTTAAACTATTCAAAAATAAAAAGACATAACATGAATAGAAAACCCTAAAAAAGATCTCTTAACAACTTTGAAAACCATTTTCATAATCATCAATATCATTTTAATAGTTTACATGTTTACATTTGCCCCAAGCACGTGATTTTGTGTCTACATTTTTCCCCACTTTATGTTGTTGAGTGAATACTCGATAACATAAAGTAGATAAGAGATGCATACCTGATAACCATGTAGAATGTGATGGCGATAGCGTGCTGAGGAGAAAAGTGAAAGCATGGAGTGATAAAAATGAAGCGTGGAAGCTAAGAAAGAGGAAGTGACCCTAGGGGTGAAGCGTATAGTGTTGTACCGTGTTGTACCTATTGTTGTGTTTGATGTAGGTCGCTTCTTGTTGCGTATTAAGGATGAATTACAAAAGAAGAGCAAAAGAGTAGTCAAAGTCATGTATTATGAAAACTCTTGTAAAAGCATGTAAAAGTATGTAAAAGTGTGTAAAAAGTAGTAAAAGGAAAGTGTGCACCTAATCCATGAAGAGTGAAAAGGATAGAAAATGTCTTGAAAATGTTGTAGAAGAGTGAGTTTTTTGAGTGATCACACGCCAAGAACGAGTTATTACCGATGAAACTATAAAGTCGAATACGTTCGACGATTGTGTAAGAGATCTCGTATGCCAACATCCTTGGTGATGCCAATCGGTAACATCGTGACGCGTTTATTTGACATTCATCAATACGCCGACAAAACCAAACGACAACAAAAATGTGTTACCGGGTGGTAACATCTGCAAGCCCGACGACGACAATGGCATATTGTTGTTATGGATGATAACTAATACTTGTTATAGTATGGGATCGTCTGTGATGATACCGTAGGTTCAGTATGTTTTCACATTTACCGTATGATAATAAAATTTGATTGTCAAACGATAACATTGATATACAAACATTTAGTGGTTGAAAAAAACTACATTCGCCGCCATCGCAAAACCCTCATTTCAAAGATTCGCTAATAATGCAGATAGATTTTTTGGCACATTCGCCACCCATTCTATAATAATTTTTGGAGGGGGTCTCAAAATGAACCTTGCCCATGGGTTGAAGCATATGGGATAAAAAGGACCATGGTATGATTAATAACCTAGGTAGCTCCACCCAAATAAGAACTCTAAGAAAGGCTTGTTTGGAAACCTTAAAATCATGATTCCAAGATGATTGAATAGAAATTGCATATGAACCTCGACTAGATTTGGCAAATAATATTTTTCACGAGTCATGCGGCTCCACAAAGAAAAAAATAGAAAAACCATTCGTAAGGTTTTGACCCCCTCTCAACTTAATTCAATGATATTCCTAGTGGTGTTTAACTCAGCTCTAGAGATTTGGTTTTGAAGGAATATGACACATAACTGATAATAAAATTGTGGGATTCATACTTGTTATAAACTGATTCTACGTCATCTAAAGTTATATATATTTCAACAAATGATTGAAGAATATCATAAACATTACCTCATCATAAATATTCAATACAAAATTTCACGTCATTCGAGTTAGATACTCTTGTCATCCACAACAAAATTACATGGAGTTAGATAACAAAAACATCATATTTAAAGTGAAAAACCCAAATAAACATCCAATTTGACAAGAAGATGCCTATAAAAGCATGAAAAGGCTCAACTCAAACTATACAAAAATAGAAAGACATACAACATGCATACAAAACCCTAAAACCATTCTCATAATCATGCGTATCATTTTAATGGTTTACATGTTTAAATGTGATAATAACATGAGGGGTGAAATGGGCACATTCCATTGACTTCCATCCTCAAATTAAATATGAGCTTGCTTTATGTAGGAATCTTTTTAGTAGGAATGTTTTTAGACTTGTGAATCAAAAATAAAACTCGGTAGCCCTTTGAAAATGAAAAGGAGAAAAAGAATCGAATATATGGTCTCCCATGAAGAAAAAAGCAAATGAATGCATAGTCCACCATTAACTTGCCAATATTGATGGGATAATACCTAAAACGTTCATCATATTTTTTTCACCACAAAGAGGTGGTGGGTGAGTTAATTCGGTTTTTTTGTGTCTTTTCCTTATTATTTAAGTTTAGTGCATCTTAAGATAAAATGATCTTTCATTATTTAGTGCCTTTTAAGCGCGTGTTCGGTGGAGTATTTTTTCTTAGTAAATCAAAGATTGGTTAGAGTGTATCATAAAGTATGGAGAGGGACCCATGATATGCTTAAAGTCTAAGAAGATTATTATTTTTTATTATTATTGGTAAATAGTTTTTTGAAAGGGACTATACCCTTGTACAACAAGGCTCAGAAGCAGAATTGAAAGAATAAGCACAAAGAAGGGGATCAACATCCAGATATAACAATAAGGACCAACTGCAGAAAGTTGTCTGCAAAGAAGAAACAACAACCATCAACTCATCAGCAAATAAACAACTAATGAACAATGAACAAACAACAATGGTACAACAACACCATTGGAAAGAAAACACGTTGTGATCCGGCCACAAAAATGAGAACAATGAACTCCAGCTGAACACTAACAGAGAAAGTCATCCAGGCGTAGAGCTCTCCTTAAGGTGTTTTTTTCTTTTTGCTAACCGTAACCACTGATGGAGTCTCCACTGTTGGAGGAGAAGACAAAGGAGGGGTATTCTCCTTAGTCGCATTTGTCCCAATTGGGACAGTCACAAACTTATTATTTTCCTTGCTGCCCTCAACAACTTGTGCATTTTTCATGCTGCTAACAATTTGATTTTCGGATAGAGGGGTTTCCAGGGTAGATTTGGATTCAGCCACTGTTTCTACTTTTGATTCAAGATCCCTTTTTGCATCAAAAATTAGGTGTTCTGGGAGTGCGTCTTTCCACCAATTTCACTTTTCATGTTGACGTTTTTCCATCCCACAAGCAGTAGAGGTGTGTCCTAAGCCAAAACATCTTCTACATCGGAAAGGTAGACCTTCATAATCAAGAGTTTGTGACCAAGTTCTATTTTGCACTCTAAGATCTATAGTAGCAGGAAGATTTTTATCAGTGTCAAGTTCCACCAGGATCCGGGCATAGGTAGTATGGGTGTAATTAGTGGTTTGAGAATCTATATAGAGTGTAATTCCCAAGGTGTTGCCAATGGCTGTCAGACAGTCATGACTCAAGAATTGGAGAGGTAAATGGGGCACCTGATCCAAACAGGTTTCCATGAGAAAGATTCTGTGTGCGGGTTAAAGGATGGGAACCAGGGTTTCATGACCAAATATTTAGATTGACAGGTCCAGAGTTTGGAAGCAATGTTGTCTTTATCAGCTATTGAAGAGAAAGTCACAATGAAAATACCCTTAGCACACAGATGTAAGTTTATCTTACCAGTTAAAGTTGGAGTCCAATGCTGAGAGATCCACGCATGAAGAACAGGAAGGCTAGGCCACAATCCCCGAATCTACAAATTAAAGCATGCTCTTTGTAGTAAATCTCAGATGAAATAACATCTTCCCCAAATGTAATACACGGGGTAATGTCTGCAGGTTTCATGGAGGATTCCTTTCCATTTAGAACATCTTTGAAGGAGGATCCACATTTATTCTCTCTATCCAATGGTGGAATAATAGGTAAAGCACCCTGTTCCAGCCCACCATGAGAAGAGCCTTCCAGCAAGGGTTTAAGAGAGCCATTGCTGGCATATTCACAGGAGCATCCCTAGCTGGAGTTTGAAAACGGAAAGGGTTTGTGCAAAGATCGATCCACGAACAAGAGGGAATCACTGGGTGTACCTCCTCCATCCCCTTCTACTGGCCGATCCTTGCGTGGTTCTGTTCCAGGGCTCGCAGACCTGCATGAATCTAAGGCATTTTCACTGGAAGGTGTTCTGGAGTTTGCCACGCCATGGAAAGTAGATTCCATACCCCATTTAGGGTTCGTGGAGGGTCTGTTAGGGCTTGTGGATTTCAGAGCAGAAAGGGCGCGAGTAGAGACCATAATAGTCTAAGAAGATTATTATGTGGTTTAAATTTTGTATAGAAAATATTAGTCATTACATGTTAAATTATTATAGATAAAAACTTTCAAATTTAAAATAACATAATGTTTCTTTGATTTAATGTCAAAGTTTGAGAGGAATTTATTACGCCAAATTCGTTTAGGGCATGCTCACAAGTAACATCTCTAATCTTACACATTATTAAAAATTTATTATTTTTAAAAACAATTAATTACTTTTTTATTTTTTTAAATGTTACAAAATTTATAGCTATATTATTTATTTCTAATATAATTAGTTAAGAAGGTTGGGGTGTTATTACTTGTGTAAATTTAATTAATTTCAAGAATACACTCAATATCACCATATGTATGGATTTTGTTTGTTTATGTGTTAGTCAAATTTATTATTTAAATAGATAAAAATATGAAAACTTGTGAGATTTCTATATAGTTAATGTTTGTTATTAATGGAATGATTGCGACTAATATTTATTACTAAAAACATAATAGTGACTATTTCTACCAAACTAGTATTATAAAAATTGTAATATTTATTTAGTAAGAATTTGAAATTAATATTTAACATTTGAGAGTTTGATTTGAAACTACCATTCAATATTAGATATAGTTCTAAAGTTATTACATAATAACTAAAAGATATTGATTGTCAAATGTTGTAGTTTGTGACAACAAATTCATATAATCGAATGATTATGCATAAAATCTACCAACTCTTTGTAACCCTAAGGTAATTTTCAAAATTAATGTTTGAATAGTGTGTGCTCACTATAACTAGTACATGTTAAACGATCTTTTAAGTGGTAAACTATGCTAACAAGCATAAACAATGTGTATTATATTTACTAAAATAGTAAGTACAAGTTTAAAATTATTTTTTAAATATAACAAAATAGGGCTACTTTGCGTGTTATAGAATTATTTTTTGAGCCCTAGGAGTTACTATTCATGAGATAGTTTCTCAAAATCTAATTTGGTAATTTTTATGTCATTATTTAGGATTTTAATATTAAACCTAAAGTTCTATCGATGTAACTTTTACATTTTTTATTTTAGGAAAACCTATGATCATTTTCTATGTTTTGGGGCTTTTGGATTGATTATTGATATTTGTGAAAGTCCTATATGTAACAAAATAAAATTTTACACACCTCACATCTCTTAAAAATAGTATGAGTTGAGAGGATATTAACACAAAAATTCACATACACACTAATTGAATGCGTCCTAATTGCAAATTGTGTGTTTCCTAATAACAAATTTGGCATAACTTTATGTATAATTTTCTAAAAGATATATTTAGCTATTGCTCAATTCAACACCTAATGGTACCATTTATCATTTGTGATTAAACCTCACTATTTAGAACTATTTATTTGGAGCCAACCTCAATTATTTAAAAG
Source organism: Taxus wallichiana var. yunnanensis (assembly GCA_018340775.1). Taxonomy (NCBI): domain Eukaryota; kingdom Viridiplantae; phylum Streptophyta; class Pinopsida; order Cupressales; family Taxaceae; genus Taxus; species Taxus wallichiana. The sequence goes on along the minus strand of CM031235.1, from coordinate 154,391,352 downwards.
TGTTTGTTTAGATTGGGTAAATTAGGCATATATAAGCACTACTTATTTTTATTTCATGGTCAAATTTATTATTTGGTCAAATTTATTATTTGAGAAATTTTGACAAGCACAAGGTAGATGAAGTGTTATTAGATAGATGTAGGTAGACTTAGGAAAAATCAAGCATATATGAGTACCATTAGTCATTCTTTCGTAATCAAATGTCATTATTTGAGTAAAATTGACTTGATCGGGTCAACCATATTGGGTGCACAATTATATATATATATATATATATATATATATATATATATATATATATATATATATATATATATATATATATTGTACCTTTGAGGAAAATTGGGCATGTACGCGTACCATTTGTTATTATTTCACGATCTAATGTCATTATTTGAGAAAATATGATCAAATTAGGCCACAATAGGTTTGAGCATAGATGTACATAAATTTAAGGAAAATTTGACATAAATGGGCACCATTTATCATTATTTTGTAATCATGCATTTTTATTTGAACAAAATTTCTTGAATTGGGTCTCAATTTTGTGCGATAAAATCCATGAAGGTAGATTCTAGGAAAATATGGCATGTGAGAGTACCATTTATCATAATTATGTGATCATAGACCATAATTTGAGAAAAATACCTATATTAGGCCCCGATTAAGTGTGAATGGATAATTGTATGTAGACTTGAGAAAAAATAGCCATATTTGAGCAATAGTTATTGTTATTTTGTGAGTGAATGCCAATCTTTTATAAAATTTGATCAACTGGGTCGTGATTTAGAAATGTTTATTAGTATACCATGATTAAACCACTACTCAAGAATATTTGATCGAATTCAATCAAATAATTGGTTCACTCAGCGACCATCAAATCTAATTAAGCCAAACAAACTCAATCACAAGAAACTCACTCATACTCTAGGGATAAATTATCCCTAATTACAAGCAAATTTAAGTAATTAGCAAAAAATAGGCCCCAATTTACTTTATTCGTGTATATAATTGAACTAATTGAAAAATTGGTTTGATTGGGTTAAAAATTAGTGCTAAACAAAATCATGTAAACTAAATTATCTTGTAAATCATTATATTTACACATCATATTTGTATTTAATAAGTGTGTGTCAATACACTTGTACAAATGTTAGAACACAAGATGAAAGGCCTAAAGGCAAAATCATGATTGGTTAACCCAAAATATTCCCTAGGTGCAAAAGTTACATAAAAGACCTTAAACTATCTTTCAAACATAGCTCTTAAAATATTTGTACATATAATAAAAAAATTATTGAAATCAAATATTCATAATATAAACAAAACCTTTAACTTATAATCACCTCTTAAACACAATACTGATAATATGTAACAAAGTTTATTAGAATTTTAACAAAAACATACAAACTTATTAATAGCCCCACAAATTAATATCCTATAAACCTATAAAATATCACAAAAATTAAAATATATATTTGTAGGAAAATAATGATTCGTGTGTTCTTGTTAGATATAAAGTTATGATATAATGTAAATAATTATACACATTGTTAATGCCATTTAATTTAGAATTAAATATTAATTCTAATTTAATTAATAGATTGATAAAATAGTACTAAAAAATAAAATAAAAAATACTAAGAATTAGTAATTCATATAGCTGAGTATTGATTAAATATATTGTCACAAATCATTTTAGTCTCAAAAAGTTGAGAGTTTAAAAATGACTAGTGTTCATATATTTAAGATGTTCCATGGTAATATTGATGGTGAATTTTAGATTTTGTAATGGAAATTATTTTCTTATTAAAATGTGATAACAAAAATCTACCTTTATCATCACACTGTTAAACATCTAAGTAACATAAATGCTACATACTATATGAATGGATGAAAATAACTGAGCAACCATATCAACTTTTTGGAATTAAATTTAAGTAATAAAAATTATGATTCTCGGTTAAGGAATATATGTGTGTGTGAGAGAGAGAGACTACCTCAACTTTGAAAGTCAATTCCCAATTCCAATATCTAAACTAATTTTAATTACAAATAACAATAAAGTTTTAAACAAAATTATTAACGTAACAATATTTGAAATAGTTTGATTTTTAGTATAAGTGAAAATGTGAAATCCATGAGAAAAAGGATAAGAATAAATATTTACAATAATTCAAATTTTAATTATATATATATATAATCATTGATTTTATGTTCTAAAAATTAATGCCACATAAAAATGACCATCTCAGTAACATAATAATTAAATAATTAATTAGGAGAGAAGAATTTGCTCAGCCATAAATGCTCTCGTTGCCCGGGAAACAAAACCCTGTGCGTTGTTTAGGCTCCGATAAAAGAAAAGCCGTCAACAGCAGGGTTCGAACCTGCGCGGGCGTAGCCCAACAGATTTCAAGTCTGTCTCCTTAACCACTCGGACCTGTTGACGTGATGCCTGCCAAATGTTAATAATTCATAAAATCTACCACACTATGTTTGCATTTCGATTTGTTTTAAAGTTATTGCTGATTAACAAGCTTTACTTGAGCCGAGACAAAATACGTGATCGCCGTTGCCGGGGATCGAACCCGGGTCACCCGCGTGACAGGCGGGAATACTTACCACTATACTACAACGACAACTGATACCAATTTTCACATATTGTTTAATCAATTTAAATGCAACCCACCACATGTTCCAATGTATAAATTAATGTACGGTCTTACCTTCCCGCCAGCGAAGCCGCATAATCTATTTGGCTCTTTAACATCATTTGGAGACGACATCTTAGAGGATAGTATACCTCCATTGAAAAAATGTTTGTAGTTCACCCAAGTTGGCCTAATACAAACATAACTAGCAATCACATGTGAGGTGTGCGATGGAAACGTTGAGAGTAGGAGGAGGAGGAGATGGGGAGAAGAACGGGAAGGAGAAAATGTAGGTACATGAGGAAAGGAATAGATATGATGTAGGGGGCTCAAATCTACTAAGACAATGAGAAGGGGGTTATATGACATTAATGATCACAAATCAAAAGTAAGGAGGATGTGTGGGAGATGCAACAACATAAGCTTTAGAGCATTGAATTCCAACTTGTCATGCATGTTTTTTTAATGCTATATTATATATTAAATGATGTTTAAACTAAAAGCTTGTAAATTGAAATGGAAAAATGAAATAATTGAAAGATCTGTTTTCTATTTTGTCATTTGAAATATTCGATTGCATTTAGTTGTGTGTGGATGGTGTATGGTGACATATAACTTAAGCACAAGTTAATGAAAGTAATATAGCAACCCTTACAAATGCATTGAAATTAATGCAACACATTGCTTTCGAAAAAGTTGTTTCTGTTTTAGATTTTGTTGATTGTAGACAACAAAAAGCAAAAACGTAATCACAAATGAACAAACATTAGGAAACATAATGGGCATTCAACATCAACATGCATAATCACAAATGAACAAAAAGTAGGAAACATAATGGGCCTTCAACACGAAAATGCAGTTTTGTAACATATCTTGACCTTGGAATTGAACCAAAAAATGTATGGCTACCTTTGAAATAGTCATTGACAACACTTTCCTTTGTAATATATCTTTAGACTATATTACCCCGATATCAATGGGGTTGATGACACAAAATACACAAGTTATATGTATGTGTCTTTGTTATAAATATGGCATGCACAAAATCGTTCCATCAATATAGAAAGGAGGAAGAAGAAAAAGTAAGGAGTTAAAACGAGGGCGGGTCCACATGCGGGAGAGAAGAGGGTAGGGGCTGAAGCCAAAATTCCTCTTGTAGTCTCGACTACAAAGCGGGGAGAGTGGAGGACATGCGAAGAGTAAGTGGGTGAAAGAGAAAGCGGGAGAAATATGTAGGGAGGCTAGAGATGGAACTAACGACATAGCGGTGAATGTTAAGCCTTGTCTTTCTATTCGTCGATGTCATTTGTAGCTCGATGAAGAGTAAGTCCTTGATATTTGTGGATAGAAAAAGCCCAATCCATTTTCGGTGGTATTTGCCTACGGTTCCCTCTGGAAATGGGAGGAATATGAAAATGCAAGGGGTCGTTTGAATCCGGGGAGGTGTTATGCTCATGATTTCTTTTCCCCCTCTTAGACATGTCTCGTCCCGGTGAATGTGATCTTGGAAGATATTTCAAAAGTTTAAACTAGTTTGTTTGCTTTACGAGTGAGATGTTTTTGTCAGGGAATATATCAGTTTTCTGTCCAAACCTTAGACGCATCCTCCAAGTCATAGTCAAAATTTGAGCTTGGAGAGAGACATAACCCAAATGCCTTTTCAGACATGCTAGTTTCCTTGCATAACACGACAAGCACATTATTTGAGATCCTGATGTGTTTACCATGGTGAAACCCTAGTTAGCATTGGAAATTTAGCAGTAATTGTTTAGTTGCAGCAAAGTATAATGTGGAAAGGGAGTTGTGCCAAAGGGAGAAACTTATTTGTATATCTGTGGATGAAGCGGTTTCAATTATTTTTGAGAAGAAACAAAACTTCTAGCTCCCATGGTTTTGGTTGTTGGTTGTAGAGGAAGAAGAAGATTGGGGATTGGGAGGCCCCTTTCTGATGTAATGCCTAGCTGTATTGTTTTTTTCTCCTTTTGTTTCTGTGCACATGGGCTTTGTGGACTATAACACTTCCAACATTGTTCTAATGGTATACGTCAGCTACCACTTAATTTTTCTTGCTCCTTATCTTTTATTTCAAGTTGTATTTATTCAGACATTAAAAATCCCTTTTCTGCTATTCCACGCATTGCTTTGTAGATTTGTCTCTTTCACTCATCCTCTACGTGCTACCTCATTTTTCCCATTCGTAGCTCTGTAGAGAGAGGTTGGTTCACAGATTACACGAGATGGTGGATATGCACAAAATAATGTTCACGATGAGGCTTGAAAGCTCTTCAAAGAAACACCTCCACCAGATGTTAACTCTGGTGTGTCATAGTTCCACGTATGCACAAAATGAGTCATTGAAAGGACCTCTTGGGTGTGTAATAAAATTCCATTGTCATGTTTAAAAGTTAGTGCCAAACAGGAACATTATCAGAGGTGTCATCTTACTAATGTAGCTCTAGTATACATTGAATTTTGTAGAAACTTTGCTCTTGAGATTTGGTTGTGGAAGGCATGGGTATGGGCTATTTGAGGCAACAAGGAGTAGATATCCATAATAAAAGAATGGTATTTTGGCGTATGGTTAGAGGTCACTCCTGAAATTCCTTTGGGAACCTTACACAAATGATGTGGTCTAGTTTGTTGTAATGACTCAAGGAAAAGACTCTAAAACCATTCGATCAGGTGCCTCGCAGACATGCTCTCATGGATTGTGTTGGTGGAAAAACGCACACAAAGTGGAGTTTTGAAGAGAAATGAGAAATCCCGCAAATTGTTTCTAGAATGCCTAAAGTTGATGTGGTCTCATCAAATGTGGGGATCGTGGGATTAGTGTAAAAGGTATGGATCACTCTTCCTCTCGCTTCAAACTAAACATTTCATCATTTATTTGTTTAGCATTGGATTTTAGTATGTTGTATATTAAAACAGAAATGCAACTTAGAATGAATGATATGGCTTTTACCTTTCCCAAAAATATTTTTCTTTAAACTTTTAAGAAAAAAAAGGCCTTGGAACCATGTGCATGGAGCACCATGTTGAACTGTTAATGGGAACCAAAACCTCAAACAAGATCAATGTCGACCCAAGACACCATGAAATTGCTTAACCAGGATGACTAACTCGATTAGATGCCTTAAACGAGGTGAGATTTGATACCCTTTTAACACTTCATTACCTTTGGTGACATTCCCAATTTATGAAATTGTGATCGGTTTTGGCTTACAAATGTCGTATCGATTTGGTGTAACTAGAAAACCCCTTAATCAACCTCTAGCACTCCTATGTGAGAATTGAAACCAACTCTCAATTTCATAAAAATGATTTCATAAGTTAGATTTGTAAGTGGATATTGGGGCCCACCGATTGTCGTACAACAAAAGTGTTTGATGGGTTTACGATAATTGATCTCAAAGTCACCTTCATAAATCGAGCCTTGTTTAATGTAATCGAATTCTATAAAATTTGGTGTGTTTTTTGCTTATAGGGGGATATGAAGAAAATGATGAAATTTATGTTTGAACGTAAAATGAGTGGTTTTGGAAACCATACTGTAAGCACTTTAGTTGATTTGGTTAGTTTTTGCACACTCACAACTTAAGCTAGAAAATCAAAATACAACCATCACTTCCCAACCGGCCGCCAATATCAAATTTCATTTTAAAGTAGGCACATGTCTGACATCCTTCAATATCCATGTATTCCCATTATGTATCTTAACCCGAACAAATACTTTTCCAACTATCTGCAAGGCTCATCATCGCCAAAAAAATGCCCAAAATCCCCTTGAACATAATCAACAAAATAATGCCTATGTGGAGTAGCATGGAAAGAAGCCCCGAATCTAAAACCCAAGATTCAATAATATTGTGCAAAGAAAGAATCAAAGCATCCTGACATACATTACCCATTGCCACATTTGCCTCCTTATTTTCTTCTTGTCTCGAAGCTCCCAATAGTCCTTCTTTGCATGCCTAGACTTTCCACAATGCCAACATACTATCTTGCTTTTGGATTTTGACCTTTCCCGATCCTTTGATTTTCCGCGGCTTCCTCTATTCTTGTCTCCCTTTAGTTTCCACTATCAAAGCATTCCATGAAGTAGAAGATTCCCCAGAGCTTTTTCTTTGCATTTTCTCGCTTAGAATCACTCCTCTGACATCCTCAAACTTCAACTTTGAGTTATTTGGAACCAAGTTTCTTCTTTGCCATTACCGACTATTCTAACTCTCGGGTAAAGAGCACAAAACTAATGAAGCCCTAACTTCTTCATCAAATTATATTGTAACCGAAGCTAGCATATTTACAATGTATTAAAATCATTTAAATGATTTCTACTAAAACATTCTTAGACATCTTCATATTAAACAACTTTTTCATTAAAAATATCTTATTTGAGGCGAGAGGGTTTTTCATCTGACTTCCTTAATGCATCCATCGGTTCTTTTGTAGTCTTTTCCTTTGAAACATTAAATAATACCGAAGATGCAAGACACATGACTGATTGTCCCAAGTGTCTTCCTATCCAATGAAACCCCATTCCGCATCCGCATTCCACATTCGTCATGCTCGAGGGTTTGTTCACCTTCTCAGACAACGAAATATAAAGATCCTTCTAATAAAGGTAATCTTCCATCTGCATCTTCCAAAGACTGAAATTCTTCCCGTTGAATTTATCAACCCTTGATCTTCCATCATCTGCCATAGCTCCCACTCAAGATAAAACTTTCCCTATGATTCAACACTTTAGCAAACCAAACCAGGCTCTGATACCAATTGTTAGGAAATAAGGGATAAAATATGTGGAATAATCCCTCATAGAATCACAACAGTAGAAACTAATATGTAGAAAATATTACAGATCTCAAATAAAAGTGTAGAATAAAATAACACAACACAAAGAGACAATATTTAATGTGGTTCACCTAATTTGGGCTACGTCCACCAAGAATCACTTGCTCAGATTTTATTACAAGCCACCACTCTCTCAATACAATACCCAGATCTATTTGGAGCTATGCTCAACAAATTCTACAAAATTCACACCCGAATTCGAGACACATATGCGATGTTACATTATACAACTAACATATGCATAAAATAACATAAGTAGATAACTTCTTAAGTAGTTTTACAAAACCGCGGGTATTAAAACTATGTGATAAAACCAAATCCCATAAACCTATGGGTCAAAAATCTTTGTTATGGTAATTATTGGTATATTTCCTTAATACCCACAATCTTAGGTAGAATCTCCTCTCATCAAAACTAACAAAATTAAAATAATGAGTTATAATTCCTATTGTCATTCCTCTCCCCATTTGAGTCTTTTTATAGGGTATAAAACATTGATAATGTTAACAAAATGGTCTGATCTCATTGATAATGTTAACAATTTGTGGAGAGTGTACGAGTACTCTTTAGTGTACAGTCTTCAAAACTTTCACACATGAAAATAGGCTCCACAACCTAACAGTAAACCCTTTAGTTGATTTGGTTAGTTTTCGCACACTCGCAACTTAAGCTAGAAAATATTCCTGAGCATCCCATTGGTTCTGTAAATTACTCGTGAACCATTTTTATAGCGTTAAAGTGTGTTTAGAGTATTATTTAAGTGATTACTTTGTATGAAAGGATTTCACAATATATAGTGTTCTCTCTCTTAAAATAAATATAAAATTTTGGTTGGTCTTGGAAATGTGAATGGATTAAGAATGCAGATGAGTTTGAATTAAAATGAAAATGTGTATGAATTGAGAAATGGTCAAATATTGTGAGTAGCAAAGAAAATGTTTTACACTTTCTCTCTCTTGAAAAAAATAAATGAATGTGTGAGGAAATTATCTCTCCCTCTCTCCTTATCTCTACCCCTCTCTGCACTTTGTTTGAAATTACTTGAAATGATGAATGTCTTGTTTGTGCTTGAGTGTAAGGGTTTTCCATACTTAGTCCTAGGATTGACACAATGTTGGTTGTAGGTACACCAAACAAGAGGAATTTTATGGATGTGATATGTTGTAACTAATGAGTTGTCATTGTAAAGTTATATTCATCTTGCAATACATGTATTACCATAGAATAATGATATGTATTATTTTTGAAGAATTGTTCTTTGTATATTTTGAAAAAGAAATACAAATGTGGCTATATTTTATAGTGTCGAATTGGATGTGAAGTTGTACTCAATGTTGTACCTATGTTATAAAGATATTAAACCAATCTTTTTTTATGTTAATTATTGGTATATTTCCTTAACACCCACAATGCTAGGTAGAATATCCTCTCATCAAAACTAACAAAATTAAAATAATGAGTTATAATGCCTATTATCATTCCTTCCCCCATTTGAGTCTTTTTACAGGGTATAAAACATTGATCATGTTAACAAAATACTCTGATCTCATTAATCACCTTCATGCTTCGCACCTAAGATGTCTTATTAAGGACTATTTCCTTGATATTTTATGATGTGGTGCATATATGTTGTGAAACCTATCATATTGGCACGAGTGAGGTGATCATGTCGAGGTGTTGCAAGTATGACCATATCTTGAATAAGTTTAACCCTATTGTGTGTAATTTCCCTTGGTACCCTTGTAACATCCCAAATTTCTAGTAAGTTAAATTAACTACGGTTATGTCTAATCAAGATTAGACGAGATCATCATTGTGTGTAAGAATTCATTTGGTTCATCGTGTCATGACCCACAGCTTCTGCTGTGGGGCATGACATTGTTGAATGGGTAACCCCACACCCACCTTGATGATCCTTCCTAAACGTGATTAGGCCTTGATCGTAGGTAAAACAGTTCATAAACGATAATGAATCTTTCGGTTATTTGTATTTTGGTTACTTTATTTTAATCAGTTTAGTCATCTTTTGTTTTGTTTGAATTTTGCAATGACTGTAATAATAACTGCCTCTGTTTTATTTGATGATGCTATGTCAAGCCAACTTTATGAGAATATTTGAATTATTATTTATGGACTTGGTGATTTTCGTTTATTGGAATGTTTCGTATGGAACGTGGAAATTCAAATAATTATTATTATAATATATTATTGGTAATATGTGGACTTGTATTATGATGATTAATTTTAACTTAACCATTAAGTTGGATAACAACTTAAATAAAATATATAAAATATAAAAAATGCAATATTAATTTGTAAAATTAGTAATGTATATTCTAGAAGGATTTGGCATGTAAGTCAAAAGTTATATTAATATATATATTAATTTTAATACTTAAAATTCGTGGGTTTCGTAAAGCGAAACACCTTTACATAGCACAAGTATGTGGCATGCATTAATGCATGTGCCAACATTGGGAAGCCCAAAAATTCTTGAATATGTTGCCCAACTATAGTTTCTTTCATTATATTCTTTTTCTTTTATTTCTCCTTGTCTATTTTCATTCTTCCCTTCTGGGATACTTGCGTGAGTTTTGGAGGAAGGATTCAACTTGTTGGAGCTGGAAGAGTAAGAGGTTGTTGATTCTGGGTTTACTTCAGGCATGAATATCTTCTCCCTTCTCTGTTGCATTATTTGTAAAAAAATGAAGAAATACACATTCTGTTTTAATGGCAATCAAAGGAATTTGTGGACAACTTTTGATTTAATTGCTTGGAGATGAAATTTGAAAAGGAAATTGATGGATTTGTATTCTCTTAAGTTTTCTTTGTGTGGTTTTAGCTAAACCAAAAAAAAAATGCAGATGGGGTTTTGGGTTTTGATCTGCAAAAATAAAAATAGAATGTAAGTTAAAATTCCTTCTCTGCATTAAAATAAATTGTACCCAAAAAGAAAAGAGTTGGGTTTTTCCTGTACTGGAAGAAGGAAAACGTTTTTGTGAATTTGTGTGTTTCAAATCAATTTGTGCTTGTGGGTTTTCATTTTTGTTAACAAAAATTTGATTGTGTTTTCTGTAAACAAATCAATTTGATACCCAAATCGATTTGGGTATACAAATCGATTTGCATAAATGAATCGATTTGGGTAACCAAATCGATATGGATATGTAACTGGTTGGGGTTTTGTATTTTTTTCCTTCTTGGTTGTTATATGCAGGTCTGATTTTTAATTTATTGAGATCTTTTGAATGAAAATTTGTGGATGTCAAAGCTCTTGCATGGGGCTGCATTTTCAGAAATTTTTATTATGGGCATCTAAATCGGTTCATGTATAAATGAGGATGTGTTGTTATGTGTGAATAACTACAAAACAAAAAAATGGCATTTAGCTTGTAACTTCCAGCCTGACAATATGACTTGGATTCTTGCATGGCTGTGAAAAAGAAATTGCTTGTCTGGGTAAGGGCATGAAAGCCAGGACAACTTGACCGAGTTGTACCAAGGAGTAATTGGTGGCATGATTGGGTTTAATATAATGATATTTTATGAAAGAAATTATTAGCTATTCTTTTACTAGAAAGAGTATGTTTAAATGATGTAATCATGGTGTTTTTACATTGTTTAGTTGGGCTGTTCATATATATAAGAAAAATGTGTTTTGATTGTTTGGAAAGGAATATATTGTACGTTTTATAGAGCTGCTCATTAACTGGAAATAATATGATTTATTTCTCTTGTTAATGATGTTCTTTGACGTTTTATAGAGCTGCTCATTGACTGAAAATATTATGTTTTATTTTCTTTGTTAATGATGTTCTTGGATGATATGATGAGCTGCTCATTACCTAGAGAGAATATGTTTAATTGGTATTTGGAAAGGTTGATTTCAGACAGTTTTGTTAAGTTGCTCGTTGATTGGAGGGTAAGTAAAATAATATTTAAATCTGTACCATGTAAAGCATGATTTGCTTGTGGTTATAATCTGAATTCGGATGTTGAATGATTATGGTTTGATTAATTTTTTTTTGTGATGGTAACTTATTAAAAATAAGAAAAAATGTACTCTTCTTAATCATATTGTTCCTACGATTTATGTAAAATTTTAAATGTCAAATATTTATTGTTTGAAGCTGAAATAAGGATGTCTTGATCCTTGTGATTAGAGGGAAACATGATCACTGAAATAGAAATTGGTTGTCTATTGGTGTGCATTCATAACTGTATCTTTATGGAAAATATGTAGTAATACATTCTCAGTTGTATTACCATGCGCTTGTTGATAAAACAACATTTATATCTTTCATATTTTATTAAATAATTACATCAGAAAATGAAGGCAATATTCATGCCAGTTCATTTTGAACTGACATCATACCACTACTCTAGTCTTGCAGGACAATTAGCCATCACATTCGGATATGCGGAAACTCATGTCTTGAGAAGTTTTATCGTAGCATGGATCTAAATGAGTTACTTGGATTTCAATTTGTAGAAGGATGATATCCTAGAATTTTGACTGAATTTATTGGGATCTTGGACCCATTGTTAATATTCAAACCTCACTATGTGAGAGTTACAATATCAGTTATATATTTTGCCTTAACGACATATGTAATTTATGTTTTTAATAAAGAGATGATTACTTTGTATGTAATAATATCTCAATATGAGTAAATGATAAATACTAGAATTAAGAAGTCTTACTTATCATAAATTGTTAAATATATTTATATGATATTTACCAATGTATGAAGCCGAAAATTGGACAATTATTATAACATTCAATTGTCTTTTAATTTCTAAAGTAAATAGCTATTTAGTGGCGTAGTTGATCGGAGGAATAATTAAATATATATTTAATTTGGCCTTCCAGTAAACTTGACATTAATTTGTTAAGATTGTAAAGCCTAATTTTTTTTAGAGGATGAAAGAGTATCATTATAAAAAGGTAATTTAAGGTTTAAAATCGAACATCAGGAAAAGAGAAACTAGATAGGAAGGTAATTAGATGAAAAGATCCATTAGGCATATTAAGGGATAAGTACATGCAGAATGCTGAAATAGTTACATTTCAAGCATAACGAATGTACTCATCTCATAATGATCCTAATTGGCCTTGGCATCTATCTCGATATAAACTCTTGCAAGATAAGTTTAATTGGAAATAAAGTAAATACAAACTATAAGATCTAGATAACAGTGAAAGGGATAGTTGTGAGGTGGCGGAAGACTTATAACTCATAAGACTAGTGTGTTGTCTTGAGTTTAGCCGTAACCTACATGGCGGATAACTTTGGCCAAAGTAATGCATTGATGACGTGCATTGTTTGATCACCTAGTCCTCCAATTAATTTTTTTTTCAGTAACCTGATCATGGGAAGTTGAACACTGAACATGAGGTAGGCAATGGTCAGATACCGGAATACGAAGTCGGGAAACTAGCTTCGTGGTAGACCCAAGGACTTTCACATGGTTCCCATGACCTGATAAAGGTTGAGCCGAAATGCTAGTAAGCATTGTCACTCGAAGTAGTGACGAAGGGAGATCGTGGAGATCTGGATACACCCTTCTTAGCCACACATGGCTTACATGGATGTTGTCAGATAGATCAAAAGAACAAATCTAATTTAATGAATTTGATTAAATTAATATGTACGATTGTAGTTGTGTAATTTGTTTTATGTTTAAAAAATCCTCATTTTCCAGCTCTTGTAATTTTGAGCGTTTCTAACCTAGTGGGTGGCCAAAGCCTTGCAAGATAGTTGGTGGTTGTACATTCGATTGATCTCTTGTGAGATCTAAATTATGTGAGTGGAGACTACGTGCCGAATTACTTGTGTATTTACCCAACAATTGAAATAGGTCCTTATGAGACTTTTGAAATGCATAAGGTTGTCTAGGATATCTCTCTTTCAATATACACTTGTATTTCCATGTCCAAGAGCATTGAAATGAGTTGTCTTGTGCGAGGTCGTACTCCTTGTAGTCTTAAATCCCTAGGTGTTTCATAAGTGTTATAGGGATTACATTTGTTCCAAAATGATGTTAATACAAGACCAAAGTAACCATGCAAATGTAGTTAGTAAAAAGGGTAGATAAGATTAAACTAAGAATTGACCGCTACGAAAATGGTACACCATTGAGCGATGTCAAAACCAACTAAAATGTCAAATGTGATCATAAGATAAATGTGATAAAGTAGAGCTCCATGAATAATACAACAACCTAATAAATCAAAAACCAAATATGATGCATGATCACATGCTTTGTTTGCATAAATGTGGATTAAACAATGATGCTAATGAAATAATAAAATGTAGCCTTGAGAATGGGATAACTTCAGTTGTAGCCAAGGTCTTGTGAGTTAAGGAAATTGCACTCTAGTTGGACTTGTAAAATTTTGTAGAACCCTTGGCATAGATAGGAATATATTAAATCTAGGATCACTTTGGAAGTGGAATTTATGGTCAAAACATGTAATTAACTTGTTTTATTGAGAGTAAATCCTTAAGATGATGAAACAAAAGTAGTTTGAAATGTGAAATTTGTCATTTAAATTCAAAGAAAAATCTCTATAATGGGAACATAGGTGTAATGTACCCTTCCATGCACAATATGATTGTGAAAATATGAATTCCTAATTGGAGCAATGAATTGTGAATCAAGAATGATACAACTTAATTAGTTAACCTACATAGTTGGTTGTAATAACTTGAAGATTAAAAGAGTGTATTGTTAGTATTAAACAATGCTATGAAGGAACTCGAATAAGTTTATTATTGATCTAAACCTTCATTTTTATTCATGTGAAATTTTCTCCTTGTAATGAGAGTATTTTTCCAAACCAAGTAAACACGACTCTCTCAAACAAATCCTTAAGTCAAATATTAGAAGGCACATGTGTGTATATACGTTCTTAATCACAATCAAGCTATATAAAGTTATTTCCATAAGAGAAACAAGAAAATTCTAAAGGAACCACTATAGGTGAAATTTTAAACCAAAAACATTCAACCTAGTTGTAAAGGAACAAAGGGTCCCATGTTACGTGTTCTTGAGACCATTATAATGAACTAATAAAAATAAGATTGAAATAAATATTTCACCATTTTTCTAACTCTCCGTCCAAGAAGAAAGGAGCAAGTTCTAAAAAAGGGTGAAAAAGTTGCAAAAAACAAGCTTGGGCTAGAAAAAATCATGAAAATTGGCTAAGTCCTAGTCCAGTGGCCCTTGGGACAGCTTGGGATGTTTGGGGCGCGAACCGGCCGAAAAGCCTCCGGCAATCGCGCAGCAGACTGGGGACAATCTGGAACATCGGGGCGCGAGGGATGCGGAAAGCGACCGGCCAAGGAGAAAAATCGACTAATCGCCATGCAGAAAGGTTGGGACATCCGGGCCGAAAGGACGCGAAGGACGTGAAAAGGTGAAGCGGCCACAAAGAGGGACAAGGAAGCCCATTTCGGGCGGTTTGGAAGAATTTGTCCTAGCATGCCTCGGGATAGTTGGGACATAGGGACGCGTGGGACACGAGAGAGCCGAAGGAGCCGAGAGCCAATCAAATCATGCCACGTGTCTTCGCCTCAAAGAGGGACAGGGAAGCCCGAATCGGGCGGATCGGAGGAATTTGTCCTAGACAGTTTGGGACACCGGGCCAAAGGGACGCGAGGGACGTGAAAAGCCGAAGAGGCCCGCGGACGAATCAGGAAATGCCACGTGTCACAAGGGAAAATGTCCAAAATTTCAAAGGGCAAGGTTTGAAGCATTGGCCCGAGCCAATAAAAAGAGGACACGTGTCCTAAGGAGAAGGGGAGTGTGGAGCTCGGGGAGGAATTAGAGAATTTGGCAAAAGTTTTGGCCAAAAACTAAAAGTAAAGGATGACCCCGCCCCTCGTCCTCCAACCAGATCGTGCCACGTGTCCCCAAGTGGGGACGCTGGGGAAAATGGGAAATTTTCCAAAATTACAAAAAGTCAAAACTTTCAAGGAAAACCCATGGGTAAGGGAAGGAGAGAGAATTGCTCATCCAATCAGCGCCCGACACGTGTCGTCCAGGTGGCAGAGCGTGGGAAAAATTTCAAAACCCATTTTTGCCTGTTTTGTGCCCTAAATCTTTAGATCGCCATATCTTTCGATCCAGAGCTCGGATTTGCATGTTCTTTATATCATTGGAAAGCTTATAAAATTCTCTACATGATTCTGAGGTCAATCTTGAATTTTGGTTTAGTCTAGAGAGAGAAAGTTAAGAAACAGCTCTGACGCGTGTTCATGGCCAGAAGTGACATTTCAGCGACCAAATTTAATACAGAATGGGTCGCATTCTCCTCCAATTTGGTCAAAAATGGCAGGGTATGGGTTTGTAAGGTCCTCCATGCTAATTTAATGCATTTGCAGTCAATGAGGAATGGGCTCCCACGTTTTTGTACATTTTCTCTCTCCTGGGCTCGACCCATGCAATGTAAAAGCCAGATTTGGCTCATTTTTAAAAGGGGGAACACTTTTTTGGCATAGCAATCTTCTTCTTTCACCTCCAGCAAGTGATTGTTGCAAGAATCAGACCTCTTCAAAGATTGTAATAGCTTTTTTACCTCTCTGAGGTTGTAATGTAGTGATTTTGACATTGGAAATGATAATGCAAGCTTTGTGAATGGGTTTCAATCCTTTGTTTGTATTATTTGCTTCATTTCAGATCCTAAATTATATCTTATCAGCCTGTGTATGTTTTATGTTGCAATCTTTGGTTTGTGTCTATTTGCATGACAAAAATATTCACCACTCCTTTTGGTGCATCACCATCTTTAGTTAGTTTCAATTTTTGCATTTCTATCCCTGTCTCCTTGCAATTTAGAGTAGGATTAGGATCTGAACCTCTGTAGTTGTGCAAATATAGATCTAAATCAGAGGAGTTTGAGGAACCAACCTCTAATCTGGAGATTCCTCTCTTAGTTTCACAAGTCCCACACTTGGAGAGAGGTTTCCATGTTGTGCAATCACACTGGATGCCTGAAACATCAACCTAGAAGCCTGATGTGCATCCAGGGGTGCTGTGATCCTGCAACAACAGTTTTGGCATGCCGGTGGGACACTAGAGGTCTCATTTTTATTGCAGCAAAGTTGATGTGCATCTGCTGCAATTTTCTTGCTTGAAAAGAGCTATTATTTGCATATCTGGCGACTCCAAGGGGAAGAATCAACGGTTTCAAGCAAAGGCAGCCCGAAAACTCATGAGAAGAATCACCACAAGGTCAAGAGTTGGAGAAGAAGAAGTGTTGTTTGAATACTTGCAATTATCTCCAAGAAGAAGGCAAAGAGGAAGAAGGATTCAAAGGTCTCCATCTCCACCAAATAGAACCTCTCAACTCCTCCACCTGGTAGGCCTTTCATTCACGGTCAACAAGGGTTTTAAGACCAATTAGAATGGCACAAAACAACCCCTATGTCAACTTCACAGCAAAAAACTGCCCACTTGCCCTCAATGCACAACATCCAATTCCTATTCAGCCTCAAGAACATTCCCTACTTCACCGGAGAAAATAGACTACTCCAGTGATCATGTTAAAGATATTGCTAACCTTTGTGCAATCCATGAAATCAATGAGATGCAAGTGGTCACAAGTTACCATCGCATCTTCATTCAAGGGTAAAGCATTGCAATGGTTTAGGAGCCTTGAGCTGGTTCTATCACAAATTGGAATCAGCTGTGTATAGCACTTCATGAGCAATTTGGAGAAAAGGGAGACAACTTGTCTCTTTTTGGAGCAATGACAACCATCAAGAGAGCTCCCAATGAGCAAATTGACCGATTTCAACTTCAGATTTCAAAAGACTTGGGAGAGAATTCCAAGTGGCAAAACAAAGCCAACACAGAAGGTGCTTTTTCTACTATCTCAAAGCTCTAAATTCTGATATTTCTATGTTAATTCAGTCCATGGGAGGCATAACTATCCCTATGGCTTATAACATTGCCATTAGGGCTGAAAATTGTTTGATCCAAGCTGGCAAACTTGCCCCTAGACCTCCCATGCCATTGTTTCCAAGTTTAGAGAGTCCAAACACCAATCAAGCACCTAATTTGGCTCCTTCTCCCACTCCTAGAAATCAGAGTTCAAATGAAGCTTCCACTTCATCTCCAAGTGCCCCAAATGAGCTTCAAGAAGTCATGAAGCAATTGCAAAACCTAGGCAATGAGCTGGTTACTCTCAAAAGGCAACAAGCCCAAGGTTTTAGACCTTCTTATCAACCCCAAGCTCAGCCTAACAGGCAGCCATACCAACCACAAAGGCCACCTAACCCAGCTGCAAATATGAATCAAACAAGGCCTCCTGCCAATAGACCATTTCAGCCCTATAATCCAAATGCCATATCTGCCTCTAAGGCATTGGTGCCAACACAAAACAACATTGCTCAGAGTATGATTGGTGTTTTCCATGCAATGAGCCTCATAACCAATCCATGTGCTTCAATGGTGCTTTGAATCAAGCATTAATGGTGACAACTACTGGTGTGGAGGGTGAGGGCAGTCAAGGAAACAACCAACAACAAGAAACATTCCAACAACAATCAGCCCCAAATGACACCACATTGGTAAATTGGCAAGTAGAGGATTTTTGTGGCATGAACCAGGCAGTTTCTCAAGGTGTTGCAGCCAACACAAGGTCAAAAAGGAGGAATTTGGGTGAAGAAAAGCCATTAGCCCCAACCAATCCACAACCTTCTATGGTTCCACAAGTGGTTGGCAAACAAAATCCAATTTCAAATGCACAAGGGCAGCCAAGAACAGCCCCTAGGCCAACTCAAATACCAGTTGTTGCTGCCCACATGCAAGGAGTGAATGTGCAAACCAAGGGACAACAAAGAGATCCTTCATCACCATTCAATATCATTGATCAGATGAAGAAGACAAATGTCAATATATCAATGTGGGAATCCCTATCCATCCTAGGCCAAAGAGATCTACTGCAAGCTGCCATGAAGGACTGGCCAACTTCGAATCAACAAGTTCAGATGCAAGACAAAGTGCTTACAAATGCTGCCCAGCCTGAGGGAAATCATGGAGGACAAGCAAGGTAAAATGTTGAAGCCCCCTCCTTTCTATGTTTCATTGATCATTGGAAATCAGCTAGTGCACAATTGCATGATAGACTCGGGGCAAGTAGCTCAATAATGCCTAAACAAATAGCTGATCAGCCTAGGGCTCCAAGATGAAACAATATCCAAAGGGGTAGTGTATGGATGGGACAACAATAACAACAGTTGGAGTGATTAGAAACTTGAGTCTTACCTTGCATGCATGTCCAAATGTTGTTGTTTTACAAGATGTATCAGTCATAGACCTTCCACCACTCTTTGCCCTATGCTTGTCAAGGGACTTCACAACCAAGATTGGGGGATATTTGTCTGCTGATTGGTCACACATGCTGTTCAGAACGAGGTATGGAACTAAGGCTACAATCAGGTCAGAACCTATTGCAAACTTCCATATTGAGCCTTACACTCCAAGTCAGATTAATGCCAATTGCTCAGCATTTGATCAAGAAGATCACCCAAGCACTGATGAGGCTGACACCAAGGTTGGAAGCATCCCGGATCTAACTCTTGATGAATGGGAAAACAAGATACATGCATTTGATCCTTATCAAGAAGTGGAAGAATCTGAGCTAGGGGTCTATTGCATACACGAAGAAAATCAGCCTATTCCTAGCATCACCAAGCCAAACCACAAAGATGACAATGAGGTATGGCAGCTGTTTTTTTGATGGATCAAGGAGTAGACAAGGTGCAGGAGGTGGAGCCATGCTTGTTTCACCTCAAGGAATAAAGTACTATTCAGCTTTTAGATTTCAGTTTGCATGCTCCAATAACACTGCTGAATATGAAGCCTTAGTGCAAGGGATGCATTTGCAATCAAGAAGAAAATAAAGAACTTGCAAGTCTTGGGGACAAGTGAATTGATTGTAAATCAGGTCAAGGGATAGCATGCTACCAAGAATGATCTTACTCAAGTGCTACAAGAACAGGTGTGGGACCTCATGGAAGATTTTGAGGGTTTTGGCATCAAATCCATTCCTAGGAAAGAGAATCAAGTGCCGACAGGCTTGCAGCAAAGAGGGGCAGCCTTTGACATTGTGGAAAGCATTCAACAAGACAAGGTAACCAAACATCCACGATGATTGTGAGGCCTTCAAAGGCCTGTGATAACAATGTTAGTTGGCAAGTGTTTGAGAATGACCAACAAATCATCCATTTTCGTAAGAAGAAGCCGAGTTCTCAGCCTAAGAATCAAGAAAATTGGAACAAAAAGATGGTGACCAAGTGGTACCACCGAGAACTAACAAGCTACCCAAGGGACTTATCACTTTGGAGTCCATTTTTAACCCCAATGATCAATTTAGAAAGGAGAAAGCAAACATTCAGGTCAAGAGAGAGGATTCAGTATCCATCTTGGTAGAAGAGAACAAACCATTGCAAATTGGAAGGATGACAACTGAACAAGAAAGGTATGAGTTCATACAACTGTGTCAAGAGTTCCCTGACGTGTTTGCTTGGAGCTATGAAGACTTGAAAGGTTTCAATCCCAACTTAGCTCAGCATACCATCGAATTGGATCCAAATACTAAGCCTGTCAAGCAGAAACAAAGACCAGTCAATCCACACATGGAGCCTCTCATGAGGAAAGAATTGGACAAGCTGATTGAGTCAAGGATCATATTCCCAATCAAGCATTCTAGTTGGGTTGCCAACTTAGTTCCAGTCAGAAAGAAGAGTGGAGAGATCAGATTGTGTGTTGACTTCAGAGACTTGAATAGAGCCTCTCTCAAGGACCATTACCCACTCCCTTCCATGGAGCAAATCTTGCAAGTTGTGGCTGGCTCCGAGAGGTTTTCACTACTTGATGGCTACTCAGGCTACAATCAGATTATGGTGAAGGAAGAGGACTAGTTCAAGACAGCCTTCACAACCAAATGGGGAACTTTTGCATACAGGAAAATGCCATTTGGGCTGTCCAACGCTGGTGCTACCTTCCAAAGGGCAATGGACATGGCATTCAAAGGTTTGATTAACAATGTGGTGCTGATTTACCTTGATGATATCACTATTTTTTCAAAAATGCAGCAGACCACCTCTCTCATTTGAGGCAAGTCTTCACGAGGTGCAGGAGATTTGGAGTGTCTTTGAATCCTAAGAAGTGCATCTTTCTTGCACATGAAGGAAAGCTCCTTGGCCATATTGTCTCCAAAGAAGGATTAGCAATTGATCCAGAGAGGGTTGAAGCCATAAGAGCACTACCATTGCCAAGCCACAAGAAAGCCCTTCAGAGTTTCTTGGGAAGGATAAACTTTGTTTAGAGGTTTGTCCTGATTTTGCAGCCCTTGTCAAGCCCATCACCAAAATGTTAAAGAAGAGCATGGCTTTCAAGTGGACAGTAGAAGGCAAGGAGAGTTTTGAAGCAATCAAAGAAGCCATCTCTCAAGCACCAACTCTCATCAACCCGGACTTCTCCAAGGATTTCATCCTCTATGCATTTGGAGGTAATGACACTATTTCTACCATTTTGGTACAACAGAACAAGGATAATGATGAGCAGCCAATTGCCTTCTTCAGCTAGAGCCTAGATGACTATGAGGTGAGGTACTCTTTTATTGAGAAGCATGTACTTGTAGTAATCAGAAGCTTGAAGAAATTCAAGCATTTAGTCTCAAACAACAAGGTCCAGTTGCTGGTCTCACATGCTGGGGTTAAGGACTTCCTCCTCAACAAGGATTTGAATGAGAAAAGGGCAGGTTGGATCACCCGTGTCATGGAGTATGACATTGAGATCAAGATCACCAAGCTGGTAAGAGGGAAAGGATTGTGTGAGCAGCTGGTTTTGGGGAAGCAAAAAGAAGTATGCAATGAAGAAGAGGCTGTTTTGATAGTCCAGGACAGCCATGAGCCAAGTGGCAATCAAGAAGAAGACAATGCTGCCCCCACTCCTTGCTGGACCCAAGGCATTATACACTTCCTAAGCACATGCCTATGCCCTCCGGGAGATGAACAAGACCCAAAGGAGACACTTCAGATTGCAGCTGTCCCGTATGCCATTGTTGATGGAGTTTTGTTCAAGAAAGATGTGAATGGAGTGTGCCTTTGAGATGCATTAGCACAAATTAGATTCAAAGGGTGTTGGAAGAGTTCCATGGTGGACCAGCTGGTGGTCATTTTGCACCAAGAGTGACAGCTCTAAAAATCATGAAGGCTGGTTATTATTGGCCTAAAATCTTCAGTGATTGCTATGCATGGACCAGGGGGTGTAGGAATGGGGCATTCTTCACAGAAAAGAGAGACTTGCTGCCCTTCCATTACATCCAATCTCTCGTTGACCAGCCATTCATGCAATGGGGTTTGGACTTCATTGAGTCATTAATCCCAATTCAAGCCAAGGGCACAAATGGATTTTGACAGCCACGGACTACTTCACCAAATGGACAGAAGCAGTAGCACTCAAAGAGGAAAATGAGTCTAAGCATCTTAGACTTTTATGAGGGGATAACAACTAGATTTGGTGTACCCGCTACAATAATCTCCGATAATGCATGGCATTCATGGATCTAAGGTGACTGAGTGGGCTATCAAGAATGGTATTTACCTAAGCACTTCATCAAACTATTACCCTCAAGGTAATGGCCAGGCCGAGTCTACAAACAAGAACTTGTTGAGGATCATTAGGAGGACTCTTGACGAGAATCAGAGGTCTTGGCATACCAAACTGAAATCAGCCTTATGGGCTGATAGGATAACTCCCAAAAGATCCACAGGTAACTCTCCATTCAAACTTGTCTATGGAAGAGAGGCAATCTTGCCCATGTCACTTGAGTTGCCAACATTGGAACTCATGAAGCAGCTGGAGTTGCTTGAATTTGAGCCCATGGAGGTGAGGTATGCAGAGTTGATGGAGCTGCAAGAGATCAGAAATCAGGCATCCCAAGCAATGGAAAAGGATCAAGCATTGATCAAGAAGACCTTTGATAGGAAGGCCAAGGATAGATCTTTTCAAGTCGAGATCTAGTGTTGAAATGGGATGTGGATAGAGCAAAATTGGGAAGGCATTCAAAATTTGATGCCATTTGGAGTGGCCCATACATGGTCACGAAGTGCAAGAACAACAATGCTTTCCAATTGGCCTCATTGGATGGTGAAGAACTGCAGATTCCAGTAAATGGAATCTATCTCAAGCATTGCTTCTAGAGGGAAATTCACTACCTTATAAATATTAGATTAGATTTTCATTCCTCCAAGTGCTTGTGCACATTGTTTTGTTGTAGGTTAGTTTTGTTTTCTCTAAGTGCTTTGGCACAACTTGCTATCCATGGAGATGTTTTGTAGTCCTTGCTCCCATCGTGTGATATTCCATCTTCCTCCTGCACATTCTCGAGTCGGGTTGGGGTTCTAAACAGAATATTTGATGACTCCATGCCCAATGGACTGCTTCAGGCAACTGGTATCTTCTACCTAAAGAGCAGGGTAACCCCACTGAGTCACCAAATTGTTATCCAAAATTCACCCCCAGGGTAAATTTGATAACATGCATTAGAATACTCAAGTCCCAGAGAAAATAGATTGATTCAAGGCAAAAATCATGTTTCTAGGGTCCCCTCGGATTTTTTCTAACTCTCCTGTCCAAGAAGAAAGGAGCAAGTTCTAAAAAAGGTGAAAAAGTTGCAAAAACAAGCTTGGGCCAGAAAAAATCATGAAAATTGGCTAAGTCCTAGTCCAGGCGGTCCTTGGGACAGTTGGGACGTCGGGGCGTGAACCGGCCGAAAAGCCTCCAGCGGCCCAGCATGACACTTGGGACATCCGGGACATCGGACGCGAGGGACGCTGGAAAGCCGAATTCGGCCAAGGAGGAAAAAATCGACTAATCACGTAGTGTAGAAGCAGTTGGGACATCTAGGCCGAAAAGGATGCGAGGGACGTGAAAAGCGAAGCGGCCACAAAGAGGGACAAGGAATCCCATTTCGAGCGGATCGGAAGAATTTGTCTGACAACCGGGATAGTTGGAACATGTAGGGACACGTGGGACGCGGAGAGCCGAAGGAGCCGAGAGCCAATCAAATCACGCCACGTGTCTTTGCCTTAAAGAGGGACAGAAGGAAGCCCGAATCGGGCGGATCAGAGGAATTTGTCCCAGAAAGTTTGGGACAACAGGGCCAAAGGGACGCGAGGGACGCGGAAAAGCCGGCAGGCCCGCAGACGAATCAGGAAACGCCACGTGTCACAAGGGAAAATGTCCAAAATTTCAAAGGGCAAGGTTTGAAGCATTGGCCCGAGCCAATAAAAAGAGGACACGTGTCCTAAGGAGAAGGGGAGTGTGGAGCTTGGGGAGGAATTAGAGAATTTGGAAAAAGTTTTGGCCAAAAACTAAAAGGTAAAGGATGACCCCACGCCCCGTCCTCCAACCAGATCATGCCACGTGTCCCAAGTGGCGGGGACGCGGGGGAAAATGGGAAATTTTCCAAAATTACAAAAAGTCAAAACTTTCAAGGAAAACCCACGGGTAAGGGAAGGAGAGAGAATTTTCATCCAATCGTGTCCGACACATGTCATCCAGTGTGGTAGAGCACGGGAAAAATTTCAAAACCCATTTTCACCTATTTTGTGCCCTAAATCTTTAGATCGTCATATCTTTCGATCCAGAGCTTGGATTTGCACGTTCTTTATATCATTGGAAAGATTATAAAATTCTCTACATGATTCTAGGGTCAATCTTGAATTTTGTTTAGTATAGAGAGAGAAAGTTAAGAAACGGCTCTGACATGTGTTCATGGCCAGAAGTGACATTTCAATGACCAAATTTAATACAGAATGGGTCGCATTCTCCTCCAATTTGGTCAAAAATGGATAGGGTATGGGTTTGTAAGGTCCTCCATGCTGATTTAATGCATTTGCAGTCAATGAGGAATGGGCTCCCATGTTTTTGTACATTTTCTCTCTCCTGGGCTCGACCCATGCAATGTAAAAGCCAGATTTGGCTCATTTCAAAAGGGGGAACACTTTTTGGCATAGCAATCTTCTTCTTTCACCTCCAGCAAGTGATTGTTGCAAGAATCAGACCTCTTCAAAGATTGTAATAGTTTTTTACCTCTCTGAGGTTGTAATGTAGTGGTTTTGACATTGGAAATGATAATGCAAGCTTTGTGAATGGGTTTCAGTCCTTTGTTTGTATTATTTGCTTCATTTCAGATCCTAAATTATATCTTATCAGCCTGTGTATGTTTTATGTTGCAATCTTTGGTTTGTGTCTATTTGCATGACAAAAATATTCACCACTCCTTTTGGTGCATCACCATCTTTAGTTAGTTTCAATTTTTGCATTTCTATCCCCTGTCTCCTTGCAATTTAGAGTAGGATTAGGATCTCGAACCTATGTAGTTGTGCAAATATAGATCTAAATCGAGGAGTTTGAGGAACCAACCTCTAAGAGATTCCTCTCTCGCCACAAGTCCCACACTTGAGAGAGGTTTCCATGTTGTGCAATCACACTCGGATGCCTAAAACATCAACCTAGAAGCTCGATGTGTGTCCAAGGGTGCTTGTGATCTTCGCAACAACACTAGCTACACCTTTGACAAGACATTTTTCAACCCACAAGTTATAGGAAAGCATTACTTTTGGTTGATGCGAGAGAATAACCTTGGGTTTCAACTGATCATCATTGGCATCACTTTATGAAGCACGTTTGGTCTTTTTTCAAGAATTGATATGATGAGTGGAGAGTTAAGTGATTTCAACATGAGAAGGTTGTGGAAGTCCACAAGGTCATTCTAAGAGAAAATATGAGAGGCATCTTTAAATTCAATGATTTCTTGTTCGGAAAGGTAAGAATCAGATCTTGTCATAAGATTTTTCCTGTCATGAACCAGAGGGATGAAATTACGAATGTTAAGTAGCAAGTTTCGAAATGCCGCCAGTGTTGGATCAGAACCTTGCTTCTAGAAGATAGAATTGAGGGAGACAGATATGTTGAATTCCCGCCAAAGGGTAGCTCCATAAGAGTTGATGGTATAAAGAGGAATGCCCATAACAAGAGGAAGTTGACCAAGGTCTCCAACAAGAATCATAGATCTATTTCCAAATGTAGAAGTTTTGAAGTGTGGGAAAGCCTCTCTAAGCCGCAATTGATACCGATACTTGAGAAACTTTGGGCTAATGAAACTCATTTCATTAATTAGAATGTATTCAATATGCTAGAGGGATTCTTGGAGAGATGATAAATCCTACCCTTCTAAGGGCTTAAGTTCCTTTATGGGAATTTAGAGGCTTACGTGTATCGTTGAAGATTGAAATGTTGAAAGCAACAACTCCTATTGGGGTGAGCAGAAGGAGAGGCGAAATCCCTTGGTGGATTTGAGGTAAATGAAGACTTTAAAGTGTTAATGAGGTATGATTTTCCAGTACTCTACGCCTGCATAAAAATTCTCGGTGGAGGAAGGTTGGATTTGTGTGTGAAGTGTTGAATAACTATGTTGAAAGCTTATTGTTGTTCTGGAGATAAAGTAGAAGTAGAAGGGTCAAATATCTTTTGGATGCAAGGCGACACATGTGGTTCCTTCTGTCTTCGATGAAAGTGGGCCCAAGAGCTTTCAAATGAACTAGAACATGACTTGCACTCCAATTGTGAAGGGTGTCAAATTCATGAAGGCCCAATATATATAAGTTGTCAAGGAATGATGTGTTTATGAGGTGAACTCGATCCAAATTTTTCCAATCATATGGTTTCTTAGCAGGAAGGGAGGGGTTGGCCTCGAGTCAACGTCACTATTAGAAGTTGGGTAAGGACCTAATGTAGACCGTGTAGTATGCAAAGCCAATAATTGTTTCGAACAAGCTCCACTTATAAATGGTTTCTTGAGGTGTAGAACCAATATCAATAGAAATGTTGCAAAAAGGTTTATATAGAAGGATTTTTGACCAAGAAAAATTCAATTTGGAAAGACCCAAACAATTATAGGGTCGGTGTGAATCTTCCACTTATTGCCAGGTGTGATATTTTCGTAACTCCGGTCACATGCAACCTTAATGAGTTGAAGGATCTCCATGTTTGAAGGATGGATCTTGTATGCATCCAAAAGGAGGGATTTTATGCATCATCGCACTCAACTTCAACCAATATTCTCAGGATTTTTATGCCTACATTTAGTGTCACAAATGTGCAACTACACATTACTGAGGACAATTTGAGGAGCATGTGGCATGTTTCTTGTGCACTAATGTCATGTTCAACGACACTCTTTGTTAGCATTTTTTTATGGCCAATTTTTAGGGAGATTAGGATCTAAAGTTCTTGACAATCTCGAAAGCATTTGGTGTTATGTTTCCAACCTTTGTTCAACTTTGGAAGCATACTTAGCAATGTACTTGAGGACAACATGGTGAGATAACACATGTTGAGAATCAATGGTGGCTCTCCATATAGATAACATTGATGAATTGTGTGTGTTCAATCTATCATCATTACTTGAAGGGAGATATTTAATTGAAACAATCTCATCAACGAATAGTAAAGAAGCAGATCTATTCTACCAAGGTGCATTATATCGACATTGGAGGGCGGTTATTTTTTTTCTGAAGGAAATTATGCTCAGAACATTTTGTGTGTCGTTGAACATGATTTATCAAATCCTCTAAATATTATAATGGGGAACCTAGTAAGCACCGAGATGAATATAAGAGGCAGGGTAATCTTGGATATTTCTGTGAACAATTTTTGAGTAAACAACAAGAAGGCATGAATTCCATGCAAATATGTACATATCAAAGTATTGTCTTGCTTTGTTTATAGATTCAATATTTGACTTCAATGATATCAACATTCGAAGCATTCGCAAGCCATAGAAAACCTTGAACATGTGTTGAACCTCAAATGTTTCCATTCATAATCCGTGGCAAAGGAAGGTCAATTGATGTATAATTATGTAAATGAAAAGTAAAGAGTATCGACGAATATTACCTATACCAAGAGTAGTCTTTGACACGAGGTGTCTTTGGAACACCTCCTCATGAAATATAGTGAATATGTGATGTAATTAAGTAGTGGCACGATGAGGGTGGTCGTTAAACAATGTTCATGGTTTTCTACCATTGTGCCGCATGACCCTCATCCGGAGGAGTACTGTGCATACTTTTATGTAGGTTTGGCCATTTTATATCGACATACTCGGAATGAAGAATAGTTTAGGTGCCCCCAACTACTTAATCATGTATGAGACCTCCCTCTACTCTTTGACAAAAATGTTCGCATCCCTCATAGGATGGTCCCAAATATCATCAAAATTTATGGAAGAAAATCATCAAGAAAATATCATAGGTGTTGTTAAAGCTGCCCTATAGTTAGGGGATGTTATGTTCAAGGTTTAGCTTCATGAATACTACAAATGTTGATTGGCTCCTATGTCTCATTATAAGGTTAATCAAGTAGTAGCGGAACCTTGGGTGCGAGCCAAAGTGATCATCATGGTAGTGCATTAGGTGGAGGGTATATTCGTGCATTTGAAATTATTTCATGTGCGGTTATTTAAACATTCATAACACCTGATGGGAACAAAATTGGAAAATCCATAGAGAAAATCCCTCGAGTGGTGTATTCATTCATTGGAAAAAGTCCAATTCGAGGTGCGGGGTAACGTGGGGGGTAGTGCAACCATTTAAAAGTAGGTATTTCTCAATCAAATCCTCTTATGTTCTAGTGTTTGGGTTGGAAGGAACAAAGGAGGATATTACTCGGGGATATTTGTTGGCGTTGGAAGGAGGGTTAACATCATCTTTTGGCTTGAAGTAGTGAGATGATGTCAGTCTATTGGAATAGTATTCGGGGAGGAGGATATGTTTGTTGGTTTGGGCGGGATAGAGGAAATACCATGATTGTGAATGAGACCATCCTTATAATAGGGTCATGGATAATTTTATATTGAATCACCTCCCAAACACGGGACATGCTTACATAGAAGTCATACTTTATTTGTTCCATTTCAGTATTTTGAACCAAGAGGAGATCTAAATATCCTAGATGATGGGGAAGGTATTTGGAAATGGAAGAAATGTTTTGCGGGAAACTTATTATGTGTCCTAGATATTTATATTTCCCCTGTATTTGGGTGACTTGAAGAACATGATTAATGCAATAAATCAACATTTCTTCAACTGGGTTAAAAATTTGAGAATGATAGGTAGAGGGCGGGATCCTTATTGTTGGAGGAGGAGAAGTAGTGTCCATTTCTTTTGGACTTGCATCTAATGCATGTGTATTTACCTTCATGGAAGGTAGTA
This sequence comes from Taxus wallichiana var. yunnanensis, assembly GCA_018340775.1. Taxonomy (NCBI): domain Eukaryota; kingdom Viridiplantae; phylum Streptophyta; class Pinopsida; order Cupressales; family Taxaceae; genus Taxus; species Taxus wallichiana. The sequence continues at coordinate 154,362,548 of CM031235.1, read as the reverse complement.
TTTGTGTAAAGGTAGTTTAAAAAAAAAATTGAGTAGGTGTGGATGTCCAACAAAAGATCTAGTCCTGTGGTGGAATCTGCGTTGGGATTCTATGTAGGATGGTGTCAGGCATGGAAAACCTGGGGGCTTGGCATGGGGTGGGTGGAATTTTAGATGTGAGGTCCATGCTCTATGTGGGAGGAAGGGAATGATTGTTTGCAAAAACATGAAAGAGAAGGTGCTACAAGAAAAGGAGAAGAAATGAAACTCGATGTTGGCTGAAATACAAGTTGAAATCGAAGGGTAAATGATGGTAAGGAGTAATGTATTGCGGTGATGTAGATGAAGGGTATTGCAACAATGGTGGGGGCACATTTCAATGATGCGGTCATGATGAAGACAAGGTTCAAAATAAGTGGCGCGTTAAATGCCAAGGGGGAAAGGAAAATTATCCTGTGTGGAAGGGAAAGTAGTAGAGGAAAATGAGAAGGGGGAATGGGGAGTAGGGTGGCTAATGTCAAAAATACTAGCATATGTTGGACCTCTAATACCATTCATGGCGGGAAACATTGATTTCATTTTTTTGCAAGGCATAAATATCTCTTCTTTGTTGTTGATGCTCATGAGTAAACATTGTGGAGAAGGACACCTCCTATGTAAACCGGTAAAATTAAGGTGGCATACGAGAAAATTCAAAGAGAAATGAAATATGTATGAAGATAAGGGGAAATTAACACAAAAACCATTCATAAAATAATGTGTTATGTTTAGATACATAAAGGCATAAGAATAAAAGGAAAATAATCTAGTGTTGCACATATTTTGAAGTAAGTAAAGGAAGAAATACAAGTGTGTGCATGGAGTTATTGAATTGGAAAAAGCATAGAGATAATCTTTCATTTTTTTATCTACATAGGTACTAAGAAGGAACAAGGCAAAAAGAAGAACATGTTACATGTGAAACATAGGCTAACCTTCATGATATAAATAAAGTGTCCCATAATGTTAGTGTATATATATACACACGGGAGCATACACTTTTTTAATTACAAAAAAGTCCTTATGCGATATATTTGTGCATGTAAACCAATATTAACAACCATTAAATGGAATAGTTTGAGATTTTTAGGTGTTTAAAACATCTTTGACAAAACCACATTACATATGTATCATCTAACAAAGGAAGTATGAGTAACCAACGAAAGAATGAAAAAGGAAATTGCTATGGTGTCCCCGGAAAGGGGAATCAACCACCAACTTTGGAATCGATCAAGTTGATGGATTCAAGTATGATACATTTTAGTTGTTTGTTTCCACGAAAAGTTTCCCTTTTCATAAAGAGAGTGAATTTGTAGTCATGCTTGATTATTTGGTCCGCAATTTCCACTGTAGCTTCCTCATACATGCATAAAAGCTGGAGGTCTCGGGTGTAACACCCATGATTTCTTGACTATTGTGTCAAATGTTGTAACTGATTGTAGTTCTCTTGAGTCATCTTTCAAATCTAGGTGGAGAGCGTACCTATAATCACATTTATTTACATGAGAATTACAGGTTGCAAAGAACCAAAAGCCATTTTCTATTGATTTCACTTTCTTGCGGCATTGTTTTTCACCTTTTGTGAGGGGGCAAACCATGTAGAAGAAATTATCCATTGCGATGTTTGTGATTGTAGCTTTAAGCGTATCCCATTCATTGTTATCTGTATTGCCCATTTGAAGTATTTCTACAATTGTTGCCAGCGATTTTAAGCTCTCCAGGAGGACCTAAATTTTTTTGTGACGAGAGGGAGTTGCAACAATGTAATTTGTAGAGAGGCAACCTAGTCTTGCAGTTGTTTTAGTTTTGGAATCTAAGGATTGAATAACCATTTCATGCTAGAGACAATTTCTATGGAAGTGCCTTTGAAGTTTGAGACATGCTTCACTTTTACTTTTGCTAATAACAAGAGTTGTGGAATGAAAGCAATTACTCAAGTTGTTGACCAAGGTCCTGTGAATGTTGGCCCCATAAAGTGACAATAAAACTAAATCCAGACATGTCCTTTAGTTGCAAGCTTCTTCATTGAGTTTCACTTGTAATCATGCTTGCGGATAGTGGAGCAAGGAGAGATTGCTAAAACAATACCAATAACGTCAATGAAAGAACTAGGAGATTTTGCAGAATATCTTTGATTTTGTTAAGTGAAAGTTATGCAAAGGTATTGTTTCAACATCGAAAATCAATGGAGAGATAATGGAAGATGCTTTGCGAGGAATATCTCAAAGTCATTGTTAACATGGTTGTAACTTGGTTTCTCATTCCCTATCCTTTTATTTGTGATGGTGTATAATTTTCTAGCCTCAATCTGTCCAAAAAACATTCTTGCAATTTTGTTGAAGCAGGTAACACGGATTTCTTCACCTTCACTATCGAAAAAATCAAAGCCGTAATATGAGCCACTACCTTTTACATTCAAATATTCTCGAAGGGATATTTTCCCAAGGGCACAACCTTCAACAAACCATGTACACATGGTTGTATTTAGTGCACTTATTTTTAGAGGCAACCTTGAACTGTCAGGAATACCAATTTTCTTTTGGGGAGGTGTTTGTGAGACCAAAGTTTTGTCGTCTCCATGATTTGTAGTAGAATTTGATTGATTTACGTGAATGACATGGAAAGGAAGTGGAGAGGGAGAACGATTCTTGGATGTGATTATATCACAATATCCATTTCAGAGACAAGAACATTCCTACAAAGGATTGAAATGGCAAGGGAAAAAAATAGTGTCTCTAAAAGAAAATAAAGGTGAACATTTCACGTATAATGGAAAATGGATGCATAAAATTCAAGTTTGATCATTCTTGCAAAGGGTTTTGCACAAATATACAACACTACCCTATTTTGATAGCCCATTTGAAACCTGGCTTGTTAATTTCAAGGGAAATCGAGTTGTTTGAAAGTGCAAACCATCGTAAAGATCCACACGATGTTGGAGGTCGGTGTTCTGATAATAATGGTATAGCTTAGATACCAAATGATAGAATAGAATAAGATTGCAATGACCAAAGAGGGACGGAAGCCTCACAAATATTATTGATCATGAAATCAGATTACATAACAATGCAAGAGCTGTAATATTTATAGATATTAGACAGCCTCATATGGATAGACATGACACCCTAGCAGACACCAACTACGAGATGATAAGACCCATCTCACATGCACATGTAATTACTACTAATACCAATATTGAATGTTATCCAACATAACAATATTGAATGCAAGTCACTAGACTAGAGTGCACATGTTGCACATTATTAAATAAAAGAAAATGCAATAAATATGCCTATGCTAAATTATGCTAACATTCCCCCCCTTAATTTTGCATAGTTTCCAATGAAGTGGAGAGGAACTCTTTGAACAGTGTGAATTTGTCACGTGCAAGTGACTTAGTGAAAACATCTGCTTCGTTCAGCTATAGGACAGAACTAGAGCTGTATGTTGTGCTTCAAGACATGCTCACGTATGAAATGAACCTGTACTTCAATATGCTTGGTTCTCTCATGAAATAATGGATTGCGAACAAGCTTCAGAACTCCTTCATTATCAACATATCTTTTGGAGTAGATTTTCTGTTGTGGTAGACCAATTCCTTCCAAAGATTTGGCGTAGCCATATTGCTTCACAAACAGCTTCACCCGCAACTTGATACTTTGTTTCGTAGAAGAGCGAGAAACAAAGTTCGTTTGCTTTGCTTCCCATGATATCGGTCCGAGATCCCATAAAGAAGACGAAGCTCGATGTTGACTTCCTATCATCCATGTTTCTGCGCATGATCGAATCGAATATCCTGTCAAGAATAAATTGTCATTCTTCTTGTACTCTAGACCAAGGTCAATTGTGCCCTTTAGATATCTTAGTATTCTCTTTGCACTTTTTCCAATGACATATTTTCGGTTCTTGCATAAGCGTGATAAATAGTGATGCAAAGTTGATATCCGGTCTAGTATATGTCGAGGTAAATGAGACTCGATCAACTACCGATAGAGAGTTGCATTCACCGGTGGTGATGGATCGGAACGAGATAACTGAAGTCTCGCTTCCATAGGTGTAGCAATAGGAGTGCAGTCCATCATCCTGAATTTCTCGAGCATTGTCTTGGTGTATTTCAACTGTGACACAAAGATATGATTCTCTTTTTGCCATACTTCCAACCCAAGACAATAGTGCATGAGCCCGAGATCTGTCATGTCGAACGATCGATTAAAATCCTTCTTTGTTGCATCGATCATCTTCACAGAACTGCCTGTAATGACTAGATCGTCGACATAAACAACCACAATGACAATCTCCCCCCCTTGCTTTTTGAGGTAGAGATTGGGGTCATAAGGATTCCTTTCGAATCCATGACTTATGAGATGCTCATCAATTTTGATGTACCATGCCCGGGGTGCCTGTTTTAGGCCATATAGAGATTTTATGAGTCTGCATACCATCATCTCTTTTCCTGGTATTACATAACCCTCTGGCTGAGTCATATAGAATTCTTCTTGCAAATCTCCATTAAGAAAGGCACTTTTCACATCCATTTGGTGGACTTTCCAACCAAATTGTGTAGCTAGAGCAAAGATCATCCTGATTGTCTTGATCTTGGCTGAGGGAGCAAATGTCTCCTCATAATCAATGCCTTCTTGTTGTGTATACCCCTTTTCTACAAGCCTTGCTTTATACTTGTCAATAGTCCCATCTGATTTGTACTTAGTCTTGAATATCCATCTGCATCCAATGGGTTTCTTCCCTGGTGGAAGGTCGACAAGTTGCCATGTGTTGTTCTTCATCACTGACTGATACTTTGAATCCATGACATCTTTCCAAGCTTTTGATTGTAGGGCTTCTTGAACTGTAGATGGCTCAACTGTTTCAACAACTCTGCTCATTAGGGCATAATTGACCTCTTCACGAGCTTGACTGCGAGTTCTAGGTCTAGGATTAGATGATGTGCTAGGTGCTTCATCCAAATTTGCATCTCTTATTAATTGAGTATACCATTTAGGTAACTTCTTAGCTGTTCCATTGGCTTGTGGTGGATCCAAGTTTTCACCATCATCCAATTCATCACTGTCATCTTCAGTGGGAACATCAAATTTTGTCTTCACAAGAGGTGTATTCTGCATGTTTATTGAGTCATTGAGTGGAGCATCTGCTTGTTTCTTCTCAAAGAACTCAACATCCCTACTTGTGTATACTTTCTTTGCTTTCGGATCCCATAATCTGTACCCAAGTGCTTCTTCACTGTATCCAATGAATATCAGTTTCTCAGCTTTCATATCCAACTTGTTCATGTTCTTCTTGGGTATGTGCATGCTAGCTTTACACCCAAATACTCTTAGGTGTGCAATTGATGGTTTCCGATTTGACCATGCTTCTTGAGGTGTCACTCCTTCAAGAGCTACGTGGGCACTCTATTCAACAAATAGACTGCATTCTTGTAGTTTACGCCCAAAATGTCTTTGTTAAACCTGAGTCGTCAATCATACATCGCACCATTTCCATGATAGTACGATTCCTTCTCTCAACTATACCATTCTCTTTGTGGTGTGTGAGTAGGAGGCATTTGTCGACGAATCCCATGAGCTTCCAAGTAAGTCTTGAACTCATTGCTTGTGAATTCCCCCCCTTGATCTGAGCGGAGAGTTTTGATCTTGTGACCAACTTCATTCTCAACAAGTTCTTTGAACTTCTGAAATGTCTCAAAGGCTTGACTCTTGTTTCTTAGACAATATATCCACATCTTTCTTGAGTAGTCATCAACACAAAGCATGAAGTATTGACATCCAGAATGACTTGGTTGCATGGGCGCAAAGATCGGTGTGCACCAAATCAAGCTTTCCCTTAGCTCTATATGTGTTCTTCTGGAAGGGTACTCTATGTTGCTTTCCAACTAGGCAATTGTGACACTTGTCAGTGTTGTGCTTGAGTGTAGGCAATCCTTTCACCATGTTGCCCTTTTGAAGTGTTTGGAGATAACCAAAATTGATGTGACCATATCTGCGATGCCATAGTTCTGCAGATTGTGTGTCTTTGGCCACTAGAGCTTGATCATCCTTGTGGACAAAATCAAGTTGGAACATGCGTCCCACATTGGAGGCTCTTGCTACAATCTTGGAACCTCTTGACTTATCTCTTATCAAACACACTTTTTCTCCATTATTACTGTCAAAATCCAACTTCAAGTTGTGATCAAGGAGTTGACTAACTGATAGAAAATTCTTGGTCAACCCAGGTACATACAATACATTTGTGATTTTGCAGTCATGCTTTCCAAGAGGTAGTGAAATTTTTCCAATCCCCTTGACACTGTATGATGAGTCATCACCTAATGACACATGGTTCTTGTTAGGTGAGTCACGCAATGTGTAGAACCAATCCTTACGTCCAATCATGTGTCGAGTTGCACCCGAGTCAACATACCAAATATCTTGTGTGGACTTGGTTTTTCATCAAATTGAGCAGAATACATGTGGTGTCCTTCATCTGAATCATCCTCATGTTCAAGCAATGTACCCTTGTTGTTTGGGTTTTCTTTGCCAATTACCATTTTTCTGCCCTTGATTGTTGTTGTTGTTGGACTTCCCTTTATTTGAATTATTGTTACCCTGATGGTTATTGGGTTTTGAATTGCTTGATGAACCCTTTTTATAGGAATTGTACCAACAATCTTTGATGTCATGTCCCCCTCTATTGCAAATGGGACACTTCTTGGTGTTGTCTTGTTGACTTTGGTTTTGTTGGGACTTCTTGTGATTGGACTAAAATTTTCCCTTTCCTTTATGATTGGAAGATAGTGCTTGCTCATCTTCATGATCTTTGTTGTTCATTGCCTCTTCTTGTTGGAGTAGATTGACCAACTTCTCAAAGGTGACTGTGTGTTCACTCATATTGATAGTTGTCACAAAGATTCTGTAGGAAGGAGGAAGTGCTCGCAACACAATTAGTACGAGGTCTTCATCACTTATCTCTTTTCCCAATGCCAATAGAGATGCCCTCAAAGTAGCAACTCGTCTCAAAAAAACTTCAACCTTCTCATTGTGCTTGAACTTGAGAGTATGCAGTTGTGATAGTAGGTTGAGGATGACATTCTTGTTCTTTGCCTCATAGACTATGCTCAACTTATCCCATGCATCCTTGGCGATGTGGCATCTCTAATGTGGGGTTGCACATCATATGTTATGCTAAACAAGATGATCAACTTGGCCTTTTGATTGGCCCTATCAAATTGAACTTGTTGTCTTCCATCATCAAGTGATCTTGTTTTTGTTCCATCTACAATTGTCCATAGGTCTTCAAACTCAAGTAACATCTTGATCTTCGGTTTCCATGCAGCATAGTTGTCTCCTCTAAGCAGTTGTGAATCTAGCAAGAAGAACTTTGGTGCTTGTGCACCCATTTCTGTAATCTAAATTTCTGAAACTCTGAATTTCTGACAAAGGGTAAGGCTCTTATCACTCCAAGTTTATGGTCTCCCTCTCAATATACCGTCAGGCCGATATACCAAACCTTTCTATATACGCTCCCTTTCGATATACCCGTCGGTACGTGGAAGAAGATCACCCTTTCAATATACCCGTCAGTATGGAAAGAGGTGTTAACGCACGTGAAAGAATTTAGTACGTGGTACTTAGACAGTACGGAGAGGGGTTTGTGCAAGCACAAATGGATGGGAGGGCTCAAATGTGTGTGTATTGTGTCCTTATTACTCCCCGTCGATTTTATAGGGTCGATGCCCAGACGATGTTTAGGTAGTTGTGTTAGGTGTTAAGTGCAGTAGTAGTCGCGACGGCATCACCCGTAAGCGCTTCCCAGAGGCACCGTATATACTGAACGCTGCTATGAGATCAAAGATCTCGTGTGATAGAACCAAACATAAAATAAAAAATGTGCACTTTTTTTTTTTTTTCACTTTATGCACCAAGATTAGTACAACATCCTCTCAAAGTACATTAAAATGAAGTTTTTGTGTCCCCCCTCTTTACAAAAAAGGGTCTAGAATCACAAAATACACAATTTAGGCCAAAAATATTTTTTTACCCCCCAATAGGTGTTTTTCCGCTAAATTTAGCGGTGGCTCTAAATGTGTTTGGTGAGCTTCTAAATTTAGAAATATCCCAAAATTTAGTAATTTCTCCAAATTTTCCAAAAAAATAATTTAAGAAAAATATGGAGAGAGTGGGAATTGAACTGCTGACTTGTTTGTTCCCAAGATCCAAACAAACAATCTAAATATTGTTTTCACCTTTTCTCACAAACCGTGATTTGGGTTTTTCTAAAATTTTGATAGCAGCATCATACAATATTTTTCTTGAAACCCACAAAATTTCAGAAGAATCAGAATCTTAGTTTTTGAGATCTTACCAATTTACCAGCTAGATCTGATTTTTTAGAAAAAAATGATCCGACTTTATCTGAGACTTTTTCGTCACATGTAGAGGCGAATCGAAGATGATGTAAACTGCAAATTTGTGTGCCTCTTTCTTATCTTTCCAAAAAAAAAACAGCACATCAGTCCGACATTGTATGAAAAAGTTACGTCATTTTTTCTAATAGCTATCTGCTGGAATTTTGTTGTGACGGAATTTGCTTGACCTTTGCTCCGAATTCTTCACACCTCAACTTTCGAGATCGATGTTTTTTTTTTTTTTTAGATCGATTTTTTTTTTCTTTTGATCTGCAATTTTTTTAAGATCTCTCTCTATTTTTTTTTTTTTTTAAAGATTTTTTTTTTTTTAGATCTAATGATTTTTTTCAAGATCTTTCTCTTTTTTTTTTAAAGATCTCCAAATCGAAATATTCCGCCAATATGTTAGATTAATTGGCTATGCAATGACTAATAAAAAATTTTTACCTTCCAAATAAGTGGATAGGTCAAATTTTAGTTGATGGATGCTTGGAAGGAATGGAGGGTCGGGATGCTTCGATGGCTCTCCTTTGATGCATATCTTCTTCTCCAATGGATCCTCTCGATAGTGCTCCTCTTCAACCTTGCTTGGATAGAACTCCGCTCGATACCAAATGATAATAATGGTATAGCTTAGATACCAAATGATAGAATAGAATAAGATTCATGATGACCAAAGAGGGACGGAAGCCTCACAAATATTATTGATCATGAAATCAGATTACATAACAATGCGAAGAGCTGTAATATTTATAGATATTAGATGACCTCATATGGATAGACATGACACCCTAGCAGACACCAACTACGAGATGATAAGACCCATCTCACATGCACATGTAATTACTACTAATACCAATATTGAATGTTATCAACATAACAATATTGAATGCAAATCACTAGACTAGAGTGCACATGTTGCACATTATTAAATAAAAGACAATTCAATAAAATGCAATAAATATGCCTATTCTAAATTATGTTAACATGTTCAACACAAATCATAGGGGAAAAAGGTTGAGAAGTTGGACAATTAGCTCGACATACGAATAACCCTCAATCAAAATAGAGATACCCCCATATGTTATGTGGCCATGACGTAGAATGGTTTGATATGCACCGTACGCCTCCATAAAATGACCTAATTCACATTACAATATTGCTAAATTTATTGGAAAGCGAAGCTTAAAAGTAGTTGTAACCTTTACGACTTCTACGCTAGGAAAAAACAATTGACATTTCCAGTCTAGATGAAATGAGAGAAGGTATATATAGATCAATATGTGTTTAAGTGATGGAATGTCTATTTTTGTTTTTTTTTTTTGTGGCAAATATTGTATTATTTTGATATAACTATGATACTATAAATGGATTTTAAAGAGCACTCAACAATAAATATTATATATACATGTTGTGAGTTAATGTCATCAAACAAATAAAACCAAGAAACTATTACATACAAATTGTTTAAAATTTCACCATTTTCCTAACGGTAATCATTTTGTGCACAATTGCAAGGAAACTTTGATAAACCACAATTGTTGAAAAGTTTTTGTGGATCATAGGAGACCACAAAATCTAAAAAATGGCAGTAATCTTTTCTTTTGGAAAATGGCATATCCATCACCTCTTACTTGTTGAAATAACCACACCTAAATAAGCACTAAGAAATCCTAACATATCCACACCAATACCCAAGACATCTTTTAACATGTTGGCTTAAGGTGCAGTTTATGATGAATGCAAACTTCATTTTATTTCCATTAAAGATCTACTTTCATGTAAGGAGGCCCTAAAAATGTGAGGACATAAGAATAATAGACCATTTTCTTATTGGCTATTTAATGGAGTTGGGGTATAGGAAGCTCAGTTTATACAGTTTCCTTTGTAATCTTACTTGTTTTAAACCATGTATTTTTTCCGTGAAAGTCCTAGTTTCAAGTAGTAGTGCTCAAAAATAATTTCTCTACATATTATTTTTGTTATTATTCTTTGGAAAAAGCTTTATCATCTTGATCATTTATTTTGACAGATAAAATCTAATATTTCCCCTCTTCAATATTTCTAGTAAATATAGATGGATTTAGTTATGTAACAACATCAAGTTAAGTCGAATATTGTATAATTTACAAGAATAGATTTTCCAATTTTTTTTTAAAATTACTTTGACGACAAACATTGTTTTACTCTAACATAGACTAAAGACCTCAAATATGAACGCCTAAACATAAAATTTGACATTAAATCTTTAAAATAATATGGACCACTTTTTTAAAAAATAAAAACTTCCATAAAAACACTAAATGTCTTATAAAATAAAAATTTAAGCTATACGTAACTTATAAAACACAAATAACTAAATATTCAAAGCCTCGAATCACAATTGCCAATTGACAAGAACTCCTCCGTATATCAATTCGTTCAACAATGTTATTCATAAAAAGCGCTGGTATTGAGAGCCCTAAATGTAACAACCAATTATATTGTTTATTACTATGACATTCTAATAGGAAGCTCGCTACATCGCATACCTTCTAAAGATGGTTATTTAACGTCACTTCCCATCAAGATTCGAAAAAAGTAATTTTCTCCTTGTTTTAATATGTATTTTCATCAACCAAAACTTAAATTTAGATTTGGGAGAGCTTCATATTTTATCAGAGGAGATGACACCTCAAAATCAATCACACTAAAATTTATAACTCCAAATCCATGTACCAAAACATTTAATGGGAATACATGAATTGATTTTTTTGAAAAAATTGGGTTATATCCACTGTAGATAATAGATAATAACTCCCAATTTTCACCCTTTTTTGTTATTGTATACATAAGTTGTGTTTTTAAATAAAGTAGAATCCTAAAATTCAGCACCCTAAAAAAATGCATTTTATTATTACTTCCATTGTAAGATTTCTCATTGTATGTATAAATAAGATATATGTTCACTACTCATATTGGTTTGTCAAGTCGGTACTTCAACATTCCCAAACAAATACATTTTCCACATAACCAAAATATAATTTGTACCGTTTTTTTATAGGGCAAAAGATTTATATTGATATAAGGGAAGAAAAATTACAAGATAAAAGTCTCTAACATGTGTATATGAAAAGTGTATGGAAATTTCACACCCGTCTGAAAAATTGACCATAAGGAATATGAGCTTCTGGACTCTCAAAAGAGGAAAAAGATATCAAGACTATATAAAAAGAACTATCAAGTAAAATTCTCAACCAAATTCTTCTCTAAATGCAAAAACTTCTCAAATATGATCCACTATAGCTCTAATCTCCTTAAATTTCAGTCACGTTAGTCTCATCTTCACTTTCCTCAAAGCAAGCCCCCTTCTCCTATCTCATTCTATAGTTCTTTGTAATTCATCCTCCCATGTTATTCATCACGAGACACAATTTTGTTACATCTTTCATTCAATTTTAAGGAAGGGGGAACTATGCAAAAATAAGCAAAGTATGAAATATATTCAGAAATTTTTTAACATTAACAAGTTTGACATAGTGACAAATGTACAATAAAGAAAGTATCAAATATTTACTGAACTAAGAGCTATAAAAAACGTAACAACCCATAAAATAGATCGAGTAAGCGATTAAGAGCACATGGTAGATGTATTCCACGTATATCTATCCAAACTACTTTTTACGTACATAAGTTTAAGGAAGCATGATAAAAAAGGTTTTCATTTTTTCTTGCCATCTCATTTTTTTCCCTTGGTCACATTAGAAATTTTTTTGGCACAATGTTTTTTTTTCCATCGGCTTGTATTTTATTTTCTATTATTCCCATCTTTTTAGTTTATGCCCGGCTTCATATTTCACATCTTTAGGGTGATCATATACCAGCCCAAATCCTCATGAGTTTAAACTTTACGTACATAATTTAGAGAGATAAAGAGGGTAGGAAAGATGCAAGTGGAGGTGTTCTCTAACCAAATCAGCGATCACATGTTTTTCCGGCTTTGGTTGCTGCAGTGCAAAATGGAGCACGTTGACAAAAAAATTTGTCGGTTGAAGTCATCTTCTCACTCCAAGTACGAAGTAGTGATTGTTACACCATGTAGAGGAAGAAGAATTGTATTCCATGTTTTCATTTATGCAAGCTCACAAGGAATCACAACACTAAGCATGCAAAACAATAACAAAAATTTTATATGCAAGATCAACCTCTATAATTTCTATGCAAGAACCAAAATTTAAATATATTATTTTTGATTCCTAAGCACAAACAAAGAATCAAAGAGAAATACGGGTGTGTCCTTTGTTTTGGAAAACAACTTTAAAATCCTTTCCAATGCAGTCTAATATCCAACCAAGAGCGTTCCGATGAGGTGTCCTAGGGGGAAAAACCCCCTCAAAGACACACCTAATCCTGCCATTATCAAAGTCACTTTCCCTATATGTCGTTGTTGAAGAAATAATGCAGAAAGTACTTTGTTGTATGCAACACACTCAATATTAAGATAACTTTGATATTTAGATAATTTGCTAATATTAAATACAAAAAAATAAGCACATGAAGAGTTATAAGAAGTATAAGTTAATTTGAGATAGCTTCAATGGTAAACACATAAAACATTGTATCTTATTGACTATCTTCAAAAGCCAAACAAGCTATATAAATGACCTTCTTAATAGTTCGTTCATATATGATCATCCAACAATGCAAATAAAAATAGTTAAACATAAGCTGGCAAGTGCGGGAAAATGAGAGCAAACACACACACACACACACACACACACACACACACACACACGGAAATACATTACTAAGTCAACATCTAACCCACAAAAATGTCCAGGCATGTTGGAAAAAAATTATAAAACTCAAAAAAGCAATGTTTGGAGAGAATATCTAACTCGCAACAAATTTCCATCAATATCGAAAAAATATCTAAAAACAATAGACACATGAGAAGGAGACACCATTTTACCACCAAAAAACAAGATACATCAAAGCAGGAAAACACATACAAACATTATTTAAGTATTCAAACTTGGTTCTGATCGGTTAGCTAACCAGATTGGTGAGACAAGCCATTGCTAGATAGAGCCAAAGAGAGCTCAAGAGGGTAGAGAGTTAGTTCACAAAAACAAGTTTGTATTGTTCTTCTTAAAGGATAAATTGAATAGCTCGCATGAGGAGTAACTTTCTACTCCTTGCTAAGAGCATGCACACATCTGCCTACAAGTTTGTAGAGGTCGAGTCAATTCTTGTTGAGGCGGATATTGTAATCTTTGTGTAGATTGGAGCCTTTAATAAGATTAGGAGTAATTGTGTTTGCAATCATTGTATTTTTTCTTTTTTTGAAATTACTAAATAAAAGTTTTTGGTGTTCCATTGTTGTGTAAAGAGTTTTGTTGTGTGTGTGTGTGTGTGTGTGTGTGTGTGTGTGTGTGTGTGTGTGTGTGTGTGTGTGTGTGTGTGTGTGTGAATCTAGTTTGAATGGTCTAAGGCTGATGTTGGCTGAATCCTAATGGTGATTCCATCAAGATGCCTTGGAAAGTTTTACTACAAGCATATATCATTGATTTACCAAATTCACTATTAAAGTTTGTAAATATCAATTTTGGGCACACTTTTCATCGACTTAACATTGAAATTCTAAAAGTATGACAACTCTTGACCCTTACAAAAAGATTTAATTAAACTCAAGATTGAGCCCATCAACTCCTAGATAATTGTTTAGTTATTTGTGAAAATATTAGTGAAAGATAAATGACATGTGTATAATAAATACACATAATTTTTTTTGAAATTAGGTATCAATAAATAATAAGATTTTTTTCAATTTCAAAGTCATTCTTGAGACAAGGATATTCAAAATTTAGTACCCGGGAAAGAGAAGGAGATTTTTTTCAAATTTGAAGTCATTTTACATACAAGCCACAAGAAATCGGGTTTCCTTTTTTTTTTAGGACAACATTGTATATATGGGCAAAGCTTATGTAACACGGGATGAGGCTTGTGAGAGTGTTTTAAGATTTCAAGAAACACATAGAAAAAAAACAATTGATTTACAATGGCTGAGCATATATAGTTTCTTTAAACCATGGTTTATTCATTAAGCAAGCTTCTAGATTGTATATAAAAAACAATCCATTCAAAATTACTTTAGGCCTACAGAAAGGATGCAAAAAAATTTGACCCTGCTTTTCAAATGCCACTTGTGCTATTGTAAGGCTTCCTCCAATCAAGTTGTCCTCACCTTGACCACGATCGTCTGCATCGATAATGAAAGATCTCGAGAAAGGTCAAGTGGTTCGATAGATATTTCTTGGAGTATTTACAAGCACGAGAAGATAGAAACAAAATATTTGATTATCCTTAACATTCATACGCTGCAAAAAAAATCAAAACATTCAAAACAACATTCTAAACAAAAAATTATTTTATTATCCAACAAACAATATAAAACCTAGAAAAACTACATATGCTACACAAGGGAATTCAAGGTAACATGGATCCGCCACCCTCTTCCAAATGAGGCACAACAACCACCAAACAACTACACCCAACATACCAAATATCCTCATACAGCTTCAAGAAGAGTAAAACTCTAACAAAACCATAAACAAATTAAATACATCCCACAATCGCAGCCAAAGGGTCGAGAGCCATGGACTAAGGTAAACTATCACAGAAGCCCTAACCAACAACCATTTTAATCTATAACTTTTTTCAAGGCCCTTCAAAATATTTTTATTTCTTTTTCACCTCATGTAATGATGATAAATGAAGCCACCATTCTCTCCTGTTCTCGGTGATAGAAGAGGTGTGTCCACCTCCTCATAGGACTTTGTATCTCATCCTCCATTTATGACACTTGGAATGGATCTCCCTTCTTTGCTTAGGGTTTGCTTTCTTCTCGAAATTTCCAAAACGTGATAGGAGCCTTATCCGTCCACCAATATGACATTAATTTGAGCTCATTGCCAACTGTAAGGTTTAAAAGTTGTCGTGCATCATGGACATCTTCATCCTAGTCATCTGCGTCTCCATCACTCTCAATCGGGAGGGGGATTCCTCCAGAGAGCATGAATTTCGGCGTAGTAAATATATAAATACAAACATAATAAAAACCATGAATAATATTCTATTATAGAAAAGCATATTTTATATCAAGTCTTAATCACATCCTAGACTATAAAATAATAATTATTGTTATTATATACATAAATACAAACATAACAAAAACCACGAATAATATTATAATATATATAATCATATATTATATCAAGTCCTCAACTATACATTATAAGACTAAAAATAATATACGAGTTCATATAATACAATGCTTTAACTACACAATCCAATAATGATAGGAATAATGTTACCATAAGGGCCTAATATTTACTTATGATATAATAATACACAAGTACCCTTGAATAATGAAACTTTATGACTAATAAATATCCCCATACTAACATTAGATGTTTACATAATTCCAATTTTGATGTGTGTGCATGTATGTCAAAAACAAAATTAAATAGAAAGGAGATAAACAATTCTATGCTCTTAAATCCCCTCCAACAACTTCAATGTACATGCAAAAATAACAAAGGACTTGTGCATTTGAACAAGTTCACAACTAATTTATAAATTGTTGAAATCGAGGAAAGGAAAAAACTTAAACTAATACACTTGGTTTCACTAGATGTTTGTAACATCCTGAATGCGTCTTAAACATATTTAAATGTGTGTGTGTGTGTGTGTGTGTGTGTGTGTGTGTGTGTGCTCACACTAATAATTTATTCAAAAATAAATAAGAGAAACCGAGAATAATGTATTTGGTTTTGTTGGAAAATGCAAAGACACCCTTATATGAGATTCATGCATCTCCAAATATTTACCAAATAAGAATGTCCTTGTAGAAGTTCAAATTTCAAAACATGTGCTACATCTTGCATTTATTTCTAGGAGCAAATTTTTGGTGAAAAAATCAAGAATAAATAATTATAATGTTGACGTAGGGTCAAGATGTTACGCCATTAACCTATAAATTTTTAGGGATGTGGGTAACCGACTTGTGGCCGATTTTTTGGTATGCAACACACTCAATATTTAGATAGTTTGCTAATATTAAATACAATCACAAATAAGCACATGAAGAGTTAGCAGAAGTATAAGTTAATCTGAGATAGCTTCAATGTTAAACACATAAAACATTGTATCTTCTTGACTATCTTCAAAAGCCAAACAAGATGTATAAATGACCTTCTCGACAATTTGTTCATATATGATCAGCCAACAATATAGATAAAAATAGTTAAACATAACTTGAAAGTGCATGAAAATGAGATTCAAACGTATATATACGTGGCAAGACATTACTAAGTCAACATCTAACCCACAAAAAATGTCCAGGGCATGTTGGAAAAAAATTAGCAAACTCAAAAAAACATTGTTTCAAAGAGAATATCTAATGTGCAACAAATTTCCATCCATATGGGCAGTAAATCTAAAAAACAACAGACACATGAGAAAGAGACACCATTTTACCACCAAAAACAAGATACAACAAAGTATAAAAACACATACAAATATTATTTAAGTATTCAAACCTGGGCCTGATCGGTTAGCTAACAAGATCGGAGAGATAAGCCATTGCTAGAGAGAGCCAAAGAGAGCTCAAGAGGGTAGAGAGTTAGTTCACAAAAAAGAATTCTGTATTTTTCTTCTTAAAGGATAATTTGGATAGATTTCAAGGAGTAACTTGCTACTCCTTGCTAAGAGCATACATCTACCTATAAGTTTGTAGAGGACAGTCAATTCTTGTTGAGGGAGGATATTGTAATCTTTGTGTAGATTGGAGCCTGTGATTAGATTAGGAGTAATTGTATCTGCAAGTATTGTAAATTTATTTTGAAATTACTAAAGATAAGTTATGTGGTGTTCCATTATTGTGTAAAGAGTATGTGTGTGTGTGTGTGTGTGTGTGTGTGTGTGTGTGTGTGTGTGTGTGTGTGTGTGTGTGTGTGTGTGTGTGAATCTAGTTTGTATGGTATAAGGCTGATGTTAGCCTAACTCCCTAAAGATGATTCCATCAATATGCCTTGGAAATTTTCACTACGAGCCTATATCATTGATTTACCAAATGCACTATTAAGTTTGTAAATATCAATTTTGGGCACACTTTTCATCGACTTAACATTGAAATTCTAAAACTATGACAACTCTTGACCCTTACCACAAGATTTAATTAAACTTGGGATTGAGCCCTGTTAACTCTTGCATAATTGTTTAGTTGTCTTTTGTGAAAATATCAGTGAAAGCTAAATGACACGTGTACAATAAATACACATAAATATATTTTGAAATTAGGTATTAGAAACAACAAGATTTTTTTTTCAATTTCGTAGTCATTCTTCAAACAAGGGATAATCAAAATTTAGTACCAGGAAATAACAGGAGATTTTTTTTTCAAATTTGAAGTCATTCTACAAACAAGCCACAACAAAAATTAGCTTTCCTTTTTTGCGAGGAAAAAATTGTATATACGAGCAGCTTAGGTAGCACATGATGAGACTTGTGAGAATATTTTCAAATTTCCAAAAACATATAGCAAAAAATAATTAATTTACAATGGTTGAGCATATATTGTTTCTCTAAACCAAGGATTATTCATTAAGCAAGCTTCCAGATTGTATATCCCAAACAATCGATTCGAAATTGCTTGTAGCCTACATAAAGGATGCAAAACAATTCTACCCTACTTTTCAAATGTCAGTTGTGCTATTGTAAGGCTTCCTTAAATGAGGTTGTCTCCACCTTCAACCATAGTCAGTGTTGTCAACAATGCAAGATCTCGAGAAAGGCCAAGTGGTTGCAATAGAAATTTCTTGGAGTATTGATACAAGCACAAAAGATAGAAACAAAATCTTTGATTATCCTCAACATTAATATGCTACAGAAAAAATCAAAACATTCAAAACAACATTCTAAAAAAATTTTTTATTATCCAGTAGACAAAATAAAACCGGAAAAAGTACATATGTTGCACAAGGGAATTCAAGGTAACATGGATCCACTGCCTTCTTCCAACTGGATCACAACAACCACCAAATAGCTACACAGACATACCAAATATCCTTATACAGGTTTCAAGAAGAGTAAAACTCTAACAAAACCCTAAACAAATTAAATGCATCCCATAATCATAGCCAAAGGTTCGAGAGCCAAATACTAAGGTAAACTATCACAAAATCCCTAACCGATAACCAATTATAATATGCAACTTTTTTCAAGGCCCTTCGAAAGATTCTTTTTTCTTTTTTTAGACTCACATGTAATGGAAGTAAATGAAGCCACCATTCTGCACTATTCTCAGTGATGTAAGAGGCTTTTCTACCTCCTATCTTGTCCTCCATTTCTGACTTTGGGAATGAATCTCCTCTTTTTGTTTAGGGTTTGCTTCCTTCTCAAAACTCCAAAAATGTAGCGGAGCCTTATCCCTCCACCAATCTGACATTACTTTGAGCTCATTTCCAACTGGAAGGTTTAAAAGTTGTCATGCATCGTGGACATATTCATCGACCATTCGTGTCTCCATCACTGTCAGTTGGGAGGGGGCTTCCTCCCAGAGAGCACACCTTTCAGCCTAATAAATATATAAATACAAACATAATAAAAACCATGAATAATATTATACTATAGAAAACCATATTTTATATCAAGTCTTTAATCACATCGCAGACTATAAAATAATAATTATTGTTATTATATACATAAATACAAACATAAAAAACCACGAATAATATTATAATATAGAAAATAATATCTTATATCAAGCCCTCAACTGTACATTATAATACTAAAAATAATAAACAAGTTCATATAATACAATGCTTTAACTACATAGTCCAATAATGATAGGAACAATGTGTCAATAAGGGCCTAATATTGACTTATGATATAATAATACACAAGTACCCTTGAATAATGAAACTTTATGACTAATAAATATCCCCATACTAACATTAGATGTTTCCATAATTCCGATTTTGATGTGTGTGCATGTATGTCAAAAACAAAACTAAATAGAAAGGAGATAAAAAATTCTATGCTCTTAAATCCCCTCCAACAACTTCAATGTACATGCAAAAATAATAAAGGACTTGTGCATTTGAACAAGTTCACAATAATTTATAAACTATTGAAATCTAGGAAAGGAAAAAAGTTAAACTAATACACTTGGTTTCACTAGATGTTTGTAACATCCCTTGAATGAGTCTTAAACATCTTTAACTGTGTGTGTGTGTGTGTGTGTGTGTGTGTGTGTGTGTGTGTGTGTGGGCATGCGCGCGCTCACACTAATAATTTAGTCAAATCGAAATAAGAGAAACCAAGCATAATATATTTGGTTTTGTTGGAAAATGCAAAGACAACCTTATATGAGATTCATGCATCTACAAATATTTTCCAAATAAGAATGTCCTTTTAGAAGTTCAAATTTCAAAACATGTGTTACATATGCATCTATTTCTAGGAGCAATTTTTCGGTGAAAAATCAAGACTAAATAATTATGATGTTGACATAGGGTCAAGATATTACGACCTTAACCTATAATGTGTTTAGGGATGTGGGTAGCCGATTTGTGGCTTACACAACCTTTTATATCATCCTATCACTTTTTCTATGTTGAAAGTAGGATTGACCTATATAATAATCATGGCTTAAGTAGATGATATATGTGAGGTAGTGGTTAGTATTTGAGCATCATATTACAAGTTTTGATTTTATTGCAAAATTTTGGAGTTTTCCCTCAAGCGGATCAATCAAATTATCAAGTATTTTACTCTTTTGTCAACTATTCTTTTGGATATGCTTATTCTACTCATATTTTAGTGATATGTCTTTCCATTGGTGTGAGTTATCTATGTAATTCCATTATAAATAGTATTAGAGATGTGATTGGGAAAAGTGGGAGATTTTTTTTTTTCACGAGAATTGTTTTAGGATAAAGGAGAATTTCAAATCTTTTGTGGTTGGAAAGAGGACTTTGAGATATTTATGAAAAGTGGTCAATTAAAGGATTTTGAGTAGTATAAAAGAGATGTATTTTTGAAAAAAATATATGTGGCTCTTGTAAAAATAACCAAATTTTTAGATGAACAAGTGGATATTATACACAACAGGATCTAATTTAGATCATGATTGAGACAAATTCAAAAAGAATAATATCAAACACACACTATATTGTTCTATTACATAATTCATTTGGGCATTACAAATATATAGGAATGTCATTCCTATATTTATGGAGAATTATATCTCTACACATATCTCAAAAAATCGTAAGAATACGTAATCATAACGATTATCCTATATACGTAATATTGTTGTAACTCACAAAAATATTAATCATAACTCTTTAACAAATATATTAACGAGAATCTTGGAGCACTAACCATTATTTTCCTAACATTTTTGCTACTCGAGAAAATTATTTTGGGTATTGGTAAATAAATTTAAGGTATATTTTTCACATGAATTTAGTTTTAGTTATGTGGTATAAAGGTTGTTTTAAAAAAGAGTGTGTGCATGGATGGTCCAAAAACCCATAGTTGCAAAAAAAGGGCAAGACGCTCTAGGGAAAATTCCTGCAAGGAAGTCATGGTGTCTACAATTTCTAACTTGGAGATTTTTATATGGTTGAAAAAATCTACTCGATGTACAAGCATGGATTACAAAAATATTTGAATGAGCTCAAAGATGATATGAATTCAAATATAGACACTCTCAAGAAAAAATGGAAAATATCTCTACATCCATGGTTAATGGACACACCACACCACCATCTAATAAATATCCACTAGACCAATCATGTTCTCCTAACTTGAGAATAATGAAAACTCAAATCCAGGATCGAAGAACATGTTACAAAAAGTGGAAGTGTGAATTTTTGTGGTAAAGATATAGTTACTTGGATCAACCAAATGAAACAATTATTAAAATTTCTTTGATATACATCAAGCCACATGTGCCAAAAATGTGGTCATGTCATCTATATATTTAGAACCAAAGAAATTCATTTGGTATTATTGGTTACACACTAAAAATTAAAAACAAATTAACAAATTATTACTATTACCTAGTCAATGTTTACTTATGAGTTGTAGTTGCACTATCGCAACAATGCCATGGAAAAACACTTTAGTTAATTAGAAAACTTGAGACAAATAGGGGCTATCAAGGATTATATTTAACGAATATATAATCTATTATTTTAGATGGATGATGTCACCGATGGAAAATTGAATGAATTGTTCTTGGATGGGCATCAAAATTAATGTCTACATGTCTACATCAAACTTAAGGATAGCATCAAACTTAATGTCTACATGTTTACTTTAATTTTAGTGTATGATTCCATGATCCTCACACATAGGTAAGATGAAAGAGATTTGGTCAAATGAAGGGATTTCACTATTGGTCGAGAACACAATTTCTAAGCACATGCTTTCCTTTTCCTACTAAATTGACCTCTAAACAAATTGAAGAATCACACGCAAAAGGGTTATGTTTCGACTTTAATAGCAAGTGGAGAGGGGTTAGTTAAATTGACATAACATGCAAAAGGGTTATGTTTCGACTTTAATAAATTTATTTATATTAAAGGATCCATTGAATAAGATGATTAACCTTGTGGGAGTGAAGAGACATATGGAGGAATATGAATATCTCAAACCTTGGTCATGCACCATCGGGTAATATCACTCCACAAACCCTCAAGACTATGGGCTTCCTAAAGAAATAGAAGGTGACATCGTTGATTGAATCCGAGAGTACACATAATTTATCATCAATAAGTTGACTACTCTAAAATATTTCATTTAGCAAGCTCCAAAATTTTAGGTAATGATTGTAGATGATGGCACAATATAATATGGGAAATGCCATATTATTAAGTTTGTTGTGGAAGACTACAAACTATATTTTCCTATGTTTGTTAATCCCATGGGTGGGACAAACATTATTTTTGAATTATAATGGCTCATAACCTAGGAATGATAGAAATGAATTTCCCTATTCATGCACTTTCATTATGAAGGAAATATATTTTAACTATGTATACTATGATTTAAATCTCGTGATTGGATAGATCTCATAATATGCAAAAATTATTTAAAAAAGTGGTGGAAGAATTTGTGGCAACATTATTTTAAAGTCCAATGGCTCACAACCTAGGCATGATAGAAACAAATTTTCACTATTCATGCACTTTCATTCTAAAGGAAATACATTTGAGCTATGTAGACTATGAGTCAAATCTCCATGATTGGATAGATGTCTTATTATGCAAAAATTATTTAAAAAGTGGTGGAAGGATTTGTGGTGAAGTTCTTTTCTTTAGAGATATAACGAACATAATCATCTATTTAGAGAAAATTGATTATGTCTAGCAAGATAACATGATCATTCTTTTTATTGATTCCGGTAGTCAATCACAAAATATCATACCATACAAACACCCACATGTCCATAAATGTGAGATAAAAAATATGGCACAATAGATATTGGATACAATTATTAGCATACATAACTAAAACACATATTCATGCCTAATGGTTATGGTGTGTAATAAAGATGGTACTTGGAGGATGTACCTAGATTATAGAGAACTCAAAAAGTAATCCATAAAAGATAAGTTTCATTTCCTAGTAATTGATTATTTTATTGATGAGATTCATGGTGTTGTCTATTTTACAAAACTATATTTTCACTTGGGTTACCACAAAATTATGATCAAATATGAAGATATTCATAAGACAACTTTCAAAACTCATGAAGGCCATTATGCACTCTTGGTAATGTCTTTTGGTGTCACACATGCACCATATACATTTTAGAGATTGGTGAAGACTATTTTTAGGCATTTTTAAAGGAAATTTATCTTGTTCTTATTTGATGATATTCTAATATATGCAATAACAAAATATGGGAAGAACACTTGTAACATGTGAATTAAGTTCTATTAATTATGAAACAACATTAAGTTTATGTGAAACCTTACAACTTTGATTTTGGTGTATAGGAAGTGGAGTAATTAGGTCACATTGTTTCACATCAGGGTTCATTTTAAGAGACCTCTTGGAAATCGGAGGTGGAGAATACCTAGCGAATATCCCCGGAACCGGTTTCGCGGGAAGGCAAATTTTTTGGGGGTTGTATGAAATTTTTTTCGCCTGATTGTCAAGTGGTGCGACAATAGAAGGTTGCAGACGCGCGACGGGAGATTTTTTTGTCACGCGTCAAAAATTAGACAGCACCCTCATTGGCGCGCGTCATGGAGACCTCTTTGGCGTGCATCAACAAGGTTGTTGACGTGCGTCAATGAGGTCTATAGACGTGCGTCAATGCATTTTTGACGTGCGATAGCAAAATCTCTGTCGCGCGTCTACAGCCTCGACCTCTGCTTTCTCATCAAAAAAATCTTCGTGTCACGCGTCAACAAACTATTTTCGTCGTCGTCTACTATGCATCAATATCTATTGTACCTCCTTATCGCGCGTCAACTATCCATTGGTCGAACCCTCATTGCCGCGCGTCAGCGAGCCTCTTTGACACGCGTCAACAAGGTTGTTGATGTGCGTCAATGAGTTTTGTTAACGCGTGCGTAATGCATTTTTGGCGGCGTGGCGGTAAAATATCATCGCGCGTCTACGACCTCTGCCCTCGCTTGCGCGATTGAAAAATCTCCATGTCGCTCGTCAACAAACTCTTTGTCATGCGTCTATTATGCGTCAATATCTGCAGTACCTCCTTGTCACACGTCAACTATCCATCAGTGTCGCGCGTCAAAAAATAACCCCATTGTCACGCGTCTGCAAACCCTCCTTGTCGCGCGTCAATAACTTACCCCCTTGTCGCGCGTCTATAATACGGGATATATCATATTGTTGAAAAATGTGAAGTAGAAGTGTTCTACCTGGCGAATAATCTAGGTTTATATAGGGGATATTTTTCAAGGGTAGGTGAAGCCGACCCCTAAAAAAAATTAAAGTGTAATTTTTAGGCGAACAGGTCACTGACCCACGCGCCAAAAAATTCACCTTTTCAAAATTTTCAAAAATGGAATATTCGCCATATTACGAATATTCGCCACTAAAATTTTCCCCTGTTTCACATGAAGGAATCAAAGTAGGCCCCCTCAATATCAAAGCTATAGTAAAATGTTCATTGGTAAAAACCTAAAAAAATTTGAGGTTCTTTTTGGAATAATAGGTTACTATATTTAGTGTATGAAAAATAATGCTAGTATCGCAAAACCACTTATAACTTTGTTGAAGAAGGAATTGTTCCCTTTGGAATGACATAACCACCAAGTATTTTTAGTAGGTGAAAGAGGCCATGTGCACTCCTCTAGTTTTCCTTGCCCTAATTTTTAAAAAGACTTTCATTGTAGAATGTGATGCATTGTGACTATGAATGAGGGTAATCCACATGTAGGAAGGGAGGTTAATTACATTTGAGATTCGTCAAATTAAAGGTAATAATATTCTATAATTGGTATGTAAGAAAAATATTATGGTTATTCTTCGTGATGTTAAAATGTAGAACTTATTTGATGGGTAAACACTTTAAAGTGAAAATTGATCATAAAAGTCTACATTTTTTAGATCAAATGTTATCATTTGTAAACCAAAAAAATGGGTGACTAAAATTTTGGGATATGAATTTGAAATGGGATGAATATAATGGGGCATTGTGTCATGCTCATGTTTTTAGGACTCGACATAACCATCTAAAACCCCGTCAACACCATAAAATTGTGGTACACTTTTAAAAAAAAGTGGGTATAAGGCATTAGTTAAGTGCCCCTAAATTAAATACTTAGCAATTAGTGAATTATTATTTCCCAAAAATTTAAATTTAACAAAGGGGCTATAAAACGTACCCAGTAAAAACACTAATTAACTAGCAATCATATAAATGCTACATAATCATTAATTTGATTTACCTAGTCAATCATACTAGTTTAGAATGTATTACACTATTTCGATAAGTTTTTTTTTTAATTATTATTAAATAGTTTTTGGATTATCCTTTATTCAGGGCCAAGTGTCAAAATTTAATTCAAATAACTCCAAGTTGCGGTGACAAAACAACACTATCCAAACTGTAATTGCTTAACAACAACGTCAAACTACTATTTGATAAGTTATTTAATAAATAGTTCCTTTATTACAAGTTTTAACTTAATCCCCCTATCCCGTTAATTTGGTTTAATAAGAGTTATTACATTTTCCCCAAGGGTTAGGTTTAGCAAATTAAGAAGATAATTAATCAAGGTAATAAAATTAACTCTAAAGTTTAATCGATTTATTTAGTAATGGGTCCCATTTGGCCCCATCAAAATGGAACCCATGCCCCCTTTGCACCAAAATACAATTTAATTTAATATTAATTTACTTTTATTCATTCAAAATTTTAAAGGGAGCGAGAGATGCCCACTTGCACAATCATAAAGGTAAGTCAAACCTAAAAGACCACTTGCAAATGGCATAACCTAGGTTAATTTTTGGCCTTTGGATCGAGGAAACCTCCACCATTGATCCTAGGTTTAGTGTTTAACCCCAATAACCTTTTAAGTTTTGTTATCTCTTTCGTTCCCCCTTTTGTCTTCTCATTTTCTCTCTTGGTTTTTGTAATTGAATATATATATATATATATGGGTATTATATATATAATTATATATATATATATATATATATATAAGTGATGGGGAGTTCAAACAAAATCAACATGAATTCTGAGGCCGCGAGCCTATGTTAATATCTAAGAAAAATGTTAATGCATTTGTGCCCCATGTCTAACATGGCTATGTGTATGGGTTAAGGCCTAGAGTTTTGGGAGAGGGGTCACGCCTAGGATGTGGCCCCTACATTATTTATTTATTTATTTGTTCATATATACAAATATTCAACCGTATGTGTGTGTATACACTTATTCACTACAAAAATTGTTAACATATTAAAACCAAATTTTTGATATATCAAATCAATTATATATGAATCTATATATGTATCGTGTGCGCGTGTGTGGTGTCACAATATTTTTAAATAATTATCCTTTTTTAAAATATAAAACTAGATCAAAACACACATGCACACACACATATAATTTTAACTATTTACTTACTGAGGTTATATGAAAATTTTATCTCCTATTTAATGAATCAAAAGGATAATATTTTCTTTGTATTTATTTATTTACTTGGAATATTTCTACACATGGTGGCTCATATTTCTTAGGTGTCGTTTGTGTCATAGGAGTACTTTGACATGTCATAGTTTGTCATAAAGTGTCATAGGATTTACATTCCCATTCTAGAATGTAACTCCCCTAGAAATATTCTCATGGAGGAGTTACACAACACTCCTATTTGTACACACCACTTGAGCTAATGTGAGGTTCTATATTTTCACCATTCTTGTGTTTGTGAGTTAATTTCATATTGCATTACATGTTAGATCATTATTTTAATTCTTGCAGATATATGTGTGCAAACATTATTTATCAATGATCCTGGAGGAAACTCTGATATGGTATCAGAGCCTTGTTGGTAAAATACTTGTCTATTTTCATTAGTTGTGGCATTATTCAAGTGTTTCTAATCTGATAGGGTATGTAGAAAGATATTTTCTCCATTTAAGAATATTGTGCTAAATTTTTATTGAGGAGTTACAAAATTTCTAAGGCATTTCAAAAATCTCAAAAACAAAAAAAATAGTTTTTTTAAAAGTTTTTCATGCTCTGGGGTGTTTCGTATAATTTTATTGTCATTTGCGTGTATTTTGGTATGTATAGGGTGTTTGACATGTGCTAATATTTGACAAAGTGTATCATGTTTTTATAGGTGTTTAACAAGTAAAAATCCCAACCTAGTGTTTGAGTTGTTCAAGAATTCAAAAACATCTCATCACTTCAACACATTTTGTAATATGTGGTAAAACCTTCAAACCTTGGTCAATGCCTAGCGTTTTGGGTTTTCAGGAATTTAGAACATCTAAAAAATTTGACATGAAAATTGTAAATTGAAATCAAACCCCCATCCCCTTGATCAACAAAGTGAACTTTAGGTTCCAACACATGCTCAAAAATCTTTGGGTTCCGGCCACATGCTCAACACACTTCAAGTTTCGACACATGCTCACGAGCTTTGGGTTCCGACACATGTTGAGAAATTCCAAAACCTTGACCAAGTGCATTTCGGGAATTCAAATTAAGTCCAAAACATCGACCAAGACCATTTTAGGGTTTTTAAAGTGTTAAATAAGTATAAAACGCCAACTTAGTGCATTTCAGGTTTTCTAAGGTGTTTAGCAGGGTCAAAACTCTGATTTTCTATAACTTTCAACAAACATCTCCTTTTGAGGTACCATTTTTTTAAGTTTAATTTTTCTGAGCTCTACACATTGAAGGTATTCTCGTTCCTTGTAAAATTAAACCTTAGTAAATTTTGGGGGTGTACTTGTGTTGTGTTTTCCTATATTTTAATTTACATCCTACCTTTTGCACTTATTTTTTTGACTTAAAATAGAAATAAGTTCTATAAATCCACTCACACCCTTTAACTATCATGAATGGAAGTCCAAAATTTAACTCATTATGAGGGGTAAGGGACTACATCGAGATAACAATGGGGCTTGAAAAAGAACCAAATTCGGATGCAAAGAAAGTAAAATTGTACAATCGGTGTGATGAAGCCTTTGGATTATTGTGTTTGTTTATGTCTCCAGATCTTCTCTTTCACGTTGAATCTGCAAAATCTCCTAACAAAGTTTGGACCATATTGGAAATCCTCTTTGGGAAAATAGATGAAATGAGAGGGCATGAACTGGAAAATGAGCTTATTAGTCTAAGCCCTAGCAGTTTTGACACACTTCAAGATTTCTTCACAAAGTTCAAATCAATAAGATTGTAGTTGAAGGAATGTTAAATTTATAAAAAATACTCACAACTTATCCTTTATATCCTTTCAAAACTAGGTCCAAAATACTCAGTTTTCATCTCCACCTTTCATGCCACTAAATATGCACTTGGAGCAACATGGAAGATGCCCTCTTTTGATGTGTTTGTTGGTTAGTTGACTAGGGAATAAGACAAGTTAATACAAATACGAACATTGAATTCTTCTAAATCACATGCCTTGATTGTAGGGAATGGGAAACCTAAGGCTTCTAATAATAAGGAGAAGAAACAAGAGAAGAAGGATCAAGGACATAAAAAGGATAAGAAACCATCCCAACTAAAAACCAACACTGAACCCACTTCCTCACGAAGATAAACCTAAGAAGGAAAGGGTGAAGTGTTCCTATTGCAAGAAACTTGGGCATGATGAACACAAGTGTATGAAGAAGAAGATTGACCACCTTACTCACATTCTAGAGAAGAACAACATAGTGGTCCCTGAATATATCAAACAAAATTCATCAAGCCAATAAACTTCTAAGGAAAAAGACAATAATAAAGAGAATAAGAATGAAAAGTCTTTAGTTAATGTTATGGCTCCAACTTCATCATGGGTTATTGAATCTAGTGCCTCGCACCACATGGGTTCCTCACATGTTAAATTTTCTTCCATGGAGCCATGTAGTTTTCCTCTATCATATTGGGTGATGACTCCTTTGTAGTAGTTTCAGGGAGTGCGTAAAATTAAGTAAATGGTGGAACATTCAACAATTTTCTAAGTGTTCCAACACTTTCCACCAATCTACTATCAGTGTACCAAATCACTCATATTGGGAAGGGAATGAGAGTTGAATTCAACCCAGATTTAGTTATCATAGAGAGATACATAGTGGTAATACAATTATAGAGGGAAGGGTTAATCACTAGTCACGAGTTATATACCTTCTCTCGATTTAATATAAATCAAACTAAACCTTTATTTTAGAGTAACTACTTATAACTGATGATATTCATATGATAAACTACAATATTGTACAAACAATAAGAATTCAAAAATGTGTAACCCTAAGAAAATGAGAGAGAGAAGATGACTTAGCTGATTTGATATGAGCTAGGAGTGATCTAGACTAATTATCTGTTGGAACAATTTGGAAACATTTTCATTAATACTCGAGGGTTCAAAACCCTAGATCTGTGTAGAATAGAAGCCTAAAAAGGATAGGAATACCATGTGCACTAGTGATTGATATGGGCACATGTGTCCGATCAGATGCTTGGAGTGTGGTATTTTATAGGTTGGAGGATCTTCAATTATACTCTCTTTTTGTCGCTCGACTTTGTTATTATGGTTTCACTCACACATGTAACTTTCAAAACAAATGTATGCCTACACATGTCCATAAACCACATAAAATCTAATAAAAAATATGTATAATGTGGAGTCAGTGACCCCAACAATCACCCAAAAGGTGAACTTACAACCGAGTGTTGCATTACATCTCGAGATCTATGTGTGTTGTGTGTGTGTGTGTGTGTGTGTGTGTGTGTGTGTTTCATGCCCTAGGTTTCCCTTGTGCAAGTTACATGATGATAGTGGGCTAGATCTAGATTTTCCAAGTATGAAAAATGTGTGATGGAATAGAATGAACTCCCCTCCTATGTTGTGTATGTAGAAAAATGAAGCCCTTATCCCTTGTATGAATATGGTAATTATATACCTTGTAGTTTTCTTGTGCCTTTGTGCAAGTTTAGGTGATGATAGAAAGTGCTTATAGTACTTGTCCTTGATTTAGAATAAGTAACTTAGTATATATATATACGATTCCCTTTGTTTTAATTTCATAATTGATAATTAAAAGGAAAACATAAAGTATTAAAAGGTGACCAAGAAGTGAAAGAGACCCGAGAAGAGTACAAATAAGAAATATAAAGACAAGGGCACCTAGAAGGGACATGAGCACGTAGGCACTTTCGAAATGGGTGCTAGCTTACGAGGCCATAAAAGATAAATCATTCAAGTTTTGTCGATCTATAAGACGTGTAAGATTAATAAAGTGTAAGAGATAAAGTAATCAAAATGCCAAAGGATTTTTCAACCACTAGTTTTCTTTCTTAGGAATCATGTATACATTAGTATGCTTTAGGACCTATAAATGTACCCATATGCATATATTTTATGTCTACATTTTTACCCACTTTATGTTGTTGAGTGAAAATTGATAAAATAAAGTAGATAGAGAATGCATACCTTGTAAACCAAATATAAGTGTAGTTGATAGCGTGTTGAGTGGAAAAGTAGCCATGTAAAGTGTTAAGTGGTCGTAATGTGAAGTGTGGTAACTAGGAAAAGATGTAGAACCTAGGGGTCAATTATATGTGTAGTAGCATGTTTTTGAGTTTGTACTTGTTGATGTGAGTTGATTATTGTTTCTTGTAAGGAAGGACCTGAAAAATAAGAGAAAAAGAGATTCAAAGTCCCATATGTGAGAAATCAGAGTAACGTATGCATAAGTATGTAAAAGTAGTGGAAAAGGAAAGAGTGCACTGATGTAAGAGAGAGTGTAGGATTGAAAATTGTCCTATTTGTCTTGGAGATATTGTTGGATGGGGTTAGGAGTGATAAATTCCTAACTAAGAAATAATCAAGCCACATATTTGAGAATCATGTCACTAAGGATGAGGTTTTGGGTGATCTCACAAAAAGAGAGTTTTTTTAGGCGATCTCACACCAAGAGTGAGTTTTTAGGTGATCTCACACTAAGAGCAAGTTTTTGAGTGATCTTACGCTAAGAGATAGTTTGTTGGGAGATCTCACACCAAGAGAAGAGTGTCAAGGGGAGAGGTATTCTTTTCTCTCCATCCATGATGCTTCTCAAATGATAAGTGCCACTACAAACTAGCACGTCCCGATTTGTAATTGATTATAACCGACTTGTAATGAATTTCATAACTAAAGAGAAGTGTTTAATATTATAAAACCATACTGAAACTACTAGAAACTATTTTTGACACCAAAAATATACCCCTCTCAAGCCAAATGTAATCATAACCAAAGATGACTCATTTTACGACATACCGCTACTTCACCCCTCTTAATTAAATTTATTCATTTACGACCCATCATATCTCTAAGATCTAAAATGATTATTTAAATGAAAATAGATAAATCACCTATTATCTCCTCACACCTCACCCTCCCACCTCGTCGAGTTAACTTGGACACCTCACTAACTACCCAAACCGCTTCTAAAACACTTCCTAAAAAGCACTAACCTATTCCCTAACTAACTAGCCTTTTAACTAGCCAAATCATCCAAAAAGTGAGTCCCTCATCCTAACAAACTTAGTTCGTGATTTTTAACCATCCCCCATCCTCATCACTTCAAAATCCATTGTTTTGAGCTGAAAATGGAAGGAAATCATTTGATTTTCTAACCAAACTAGATTTCCCGAAATCGCCGATGATCTATATATATTGGTTTATAAAACTCATTTAGGACACAAATCTTGAAGCTCTACAGGTGTACTCTGTCTCAATTTCAATCTATCAAGTATCCAGACACTCCATCACAACATCACACAATGTTACACTACTCAACTAATACTAGGTTCATCATTGGAATGATCATTTTCATCCTCCACTACCTTATTCTATTCACAAACACACTCTGCAAGGTAAATCATTCATTGTGATTTGTTTTAGGCACTAAAAATAGGTGTATTCACTACTTATACATCATTTACATGATTAATAGCCTTCTAATTTGACAAAATAATTCTTGATTCATTAGTTTAGACTCTTTTTTATTTTAAACTCTCGAGTTTTCATAGTAATCATCGACGATTACCCCAATCACCGACCATTCCTCCGAATCACTAGCAATTGTTGTCTTTTTAATGATTTTAATAATTTTCTAATAAAAACTTAACTAAAATGTATCCATTTTTGTTATCTACTAATCTTTTGTCTAGCATGATGACTTCAGATGGCTTTAGGAGGATCTAACTTTCCCACAACTGACTCTTTTCCTATTGTTCGCCATCCATTGTATTGGGAGAAATACAACTTGCTTTCACAACCTTAAACTTTGTGCGATCCAAGAAGCCCCATTTGATCACTTGGAGGATATTTTTCTACAACACAATGCATTCAAGAAGCCACTGATGCCTTTTGGGAGGCATATGATGAAGCACTAAGACTCTAGGAGGATCTCATTTAATACGAATGCAGTATGAGACCGGCCTTGAAGACTTGGAGGAAGACTATCACACCACCTTAGAATTTGACTCAAACAGCCACATTAGTGTCTCCAACACTGACTCCACATTCGCCCACCTATACGACACTCAGGAAGAATATTCGACTTCTTCACTAAAGACTACATCTCAATTCCCGATTCCAAATTCACTGAGGAAGAGGAGGAAATTGTTGGTTCCATATCCTCCAACATATCTGAGAATCTCTATATAGATCAAGAATTTGACTTGTGGCTATAAATCATGAGTCCATGTTGATCATATATGTACCTAACTAAATAAGTGATAATCACACTTTATTATATCACTTTTGTAAGCATGATCTTAAGTACTAATAAGAGTTTGAATATTTCTTAATCGTAATATTATCTTAATGTGATTCATAGCTTTGTTATAGGAAGTTGTTTGTAGGTAAAGAAGCCTTCCAATCCATTGTTTTAAAATGGTGCACACAAATTTTAAAAAAATCAACTTCGCGGGTATCCTAGATTCCCTGCCATACTGAGGTCAAGCTCAATCATTACCTCTTGAATCCATCAAGACAACCAAGGTAAAAAACATGCTAGACAAGCTGTGTTGAAGCGAGAAACTATCTATTTCCCCAGGACACAAGAACCCAACGTTTCTATATGATATTGGGTGCTAGTTTTCGGTTTGTGTTTGTGATCCAAGTTTGATTCTAGACCACTATGTGACTATGCACTTTATCCATTTCTACATTGTGTTGTTCTTTTCTTGAGCTCGAGCTATTATAAGGGTGATTTGTACACCCAATATATGCCCCCTCATTTGGGTTACATGTGACAAATGTAGGAGGATGCAACCCAAAGGAGAGGACCTGAAATTGATATGTATATCATGGACTAGATAATTCTTTGAGGGTAGGGGATATGCATGGTAGAAACCAATGCACATACAAACAATATAGGCTAGAAGATATTGTTAGTGTAAAAGAGCTAACATGCAATATAATACAATGTAGCAAACAACTATGAAGAAAATAGGTACCGTGAAAAGAGGGTTGCATACATGGGACATTTCTCACAATTTCATAAGACAATCGGGGCCAAAGCAGCCATAAGAAAACAATGATCAAGCAATAAATAGGGCATATCTTGTAAACAGTGCAAAACAATAAAAAATAAGAAGTAACAAATAACCATGGTTGTATAGAGTCTTGTAAGGAAAATGCTACATATGAAGCACCCATTAACATGTTAGAAATATAAATAGTATGTCGAAGCATGTATAGAGTGGTGAAAATTAAGTTCTAATGCCATGAAGTAGTAGTAATGAGTACATATCCATGATAGAGGTGGGGAGAATTAGGGGGGAGGATATTAGTGAGTATGAATCCTATTTTTCTAAACCTTCATGTGTTTAAAAAGTGTTAGGAAAATTGGGATAAAATGGAATATGAGGCCAATAAGAGTCATGTATGAATAGGGTGTAGGTGAATGGATCGAGCTGTAGACCTAGAGATGACCTACGGAGATGAAGGAGGTGGCATGAGGTCCAATGTATGTATAGTTGGTTGGAAAGGAATCATGGTTGTAGTAGAGGAGGAGGTTACTTAAATTGATATTCACCCGAGACAATAGTAACGAAGGTGTCTTTAAAATAAGATTTGTCTATCTCAAGAGGAGTAAAATTGAGGTTGCACAATTTTTCATTGGTAAGCTCTACAACATCAACCTCGTCATTGGAATCATTGGTGTTGATATTATCTTGTTGGATAACATTATCAAGGATATTGAGAGGAGGGGTGGTGGATGTAGGGATAAGAGGCGATGAAATGTGGGATAGTGTTATTGATAGAGGGATATATGGTAGGGAAATAGGATCAATGGTATGTGCATGGATGGAAGGGGTACATGTGGGGGTAGAAGAAGTAGTGGAAGCACTAGATTGATCGACATCGTATGTATTGATATTATGGTATAAAATATGATAAAGTTTGGGTATAGGCATGTCGGTGATGAGGTCTATTAGGAAGAACTTGAATGGGTCAAGGTCAACAGAAATAGTATGCTCATATACATCATGTAATAATTTAACGCACCGATGAACCGTAGAAGGAACAACATGCATGACATGAATCCATGGTCTACCGAGTAAGAAATTGAACTGAAATGATGTATCAATGATATAGAAAAAAGTGGGAAGGGTTTTGGGTCCAACCTATAAAGGTAAGGTGATGGTGCCTATGCATGTTTGAGTAGTAGAATCATATCTGTGAACAAGGGTAGAGGATTTGGTGATTTGACTATCAAGAATTTATAATTGTGTGAGTAATGAGAGGGAACATAGATTTATAGTGGATCCATTGTCAATTAGTATGCACTTGATATAATGGAAACCAATAGTAGTTGTGATAAGAAAAGGTGAGGAAGGATCACCAGTGGTAGTAGGAGGGATATCCTCATTACTAAAGGATATGGCATGTGGTAGGTTTTGAAGGATTGAATAAGATGGGTGAAGGAAACAAGGAATTATCACTTGCATGATGTGAAAGGAATGTAGGGTAACCTATAATGTATGGAGAGAAGTAAGGTGCATTGCCTAAAATATTATAACGAGAGATTTTGGATGGTGTATTCTTTAGTTTCTCAATGATATCATAACCTTTGGAGGTGTTGGTAGGAACTATAGAGGTAATAGGTGGTGGAATAGAGATGGGTGGAGCCATGGGTTTCCTATTGCATCAAGTGGTGACCACATTAATAGTTGGGTCAAGCATTGGAGGATTGAAGTGAGGAGGATGTTGAGTGAGACTTGTATAAAATCAGCAGTGATGGCATTCATGCTAGAAACTATGGTGGGTGCATAGGATGGGTAAGAGGATTGGTCCATAAATTTAGAAGAAGGAGAGAGGATCGATGCATGTTTAGTAAGGTTTGATCGATGGGGTTCACCAAATGATTTAATCTAAATTGAGTTAAACCTTTATTTAGACTAACTACGGTGTTTTCCAAGCAATAAACATTCAACAATGTGTAACCCTAAGCAAATGAGAGAGAGAAGATGACTTAGTTGATTTCTTGTAAGATGGGAGTGATTTAGACTAAGTATCTGCTAGAATAGTCTAGAAACAATATCATCAATGCCCACTTAGGGTTCAAAACACTAGATTTGTGGAGATAGAAGTGCCCATAAGAAGATAGGAGTACCCAGGCTCTAGTGAATCATATGGATATCTGTGTCTTCCCGGATGCTTGGATTCTATTATTTTCTCAGGTTAGAGGATCTTTCCTTCTACTCACTCTTTGTCACTTCAAACTTCTATGTTAGGGTTTCGATCACACTGTAACATGTTTAAAAATGTATATATGCACATGTTCACAAAACACATCAAGTCTAATAGAAAATATTTAGAATGTGGATTGAGGATCGATCCCAATGGTCACACTAAAAGTGAACCTACAACTAAGCGTTGGACTACATCTTAGACTCCACGTAGTTCTTTTGTGTGTGTGTGTGTGTGTGTGTGTGTGTGTGTGTGTGTGTGTGTGTGTGTGTGTGTGTGTGTGTTACGTGCCTAGATTTTCTCTTATTTAAATTACATGATGATAGCGGGATAGATCTATATTGTTCCAAGTATGCAGAATGTGTGATGGAATAAAATAAACTCCCCCTATGTTGTGTATGCGAACCAATGCAGCCCTTGTCACTTGTATGAATTTTTATATGTATACCTTGCAGTTCTCTTATGCCTTTGTGCAAGCTTAGGTGATGATAGATAATGCTTATAGTGCTTGGCCCTTGATTTAGAAGAAGTAACTAAGTATATATATGATTCCCTTGTTTGAATTTTGTAATTGACAAAAAATGAAAGGCTGACCCAAAGTATTAAAAGGTGACCAAGAAGTGAAAGAGACCCAAAAGAGTAAGAATAAGAAAGAGAAGGACAAGGGCACCCATAAGCAACATGATTTCCTAGGCACTAGTTTCCAAGGTAGTAAAAGATAAATCCATCACATTTTAGTAGAGGTATAAGATGTGTAAGACCAGTAAAGTGTAAGAGATAAAACAATCAAAATGCCAAAGGGAGTTGTCAACCACTAGTTTTCTTACTTA
Source organism: Taxus wallichiana var. yunnanensis (assembly GCA_018340775.1). NCBI lineage: Eukaryota > Viridiplantae > Streptophyta > Pinopsida > Cupressales > Taxaceae > Taxus > Taxus wallichiana. The sequence continues at coordinate 154,325,859 of CM031235.1, read as the reverse complement.
GGAATCACGTATACATTAGTATTCTTTAGGACTTAGAAATGTACCAAAGTGTATATATTTTGTGTCTAAACTCTCATTTTGTCTGACACTTCTCCAACTACATTGTTGAATCACTTTAATGAGGTTAGAAAAGTATTACATGAATGATTTGGCCTGAACTTAACTATCACTACTTGGAACAATTACATAAACATAATATGGTCAAAGGCTTTCCTAAATTTTGTTTTTCTAAATTTCTTTATGAGGGTTGTTCCCTTGGGAAGCATCCAAAAGAGAAATTTGAAAAAGGAAAATATTGGAGAACTACAAAGGTATTGAAGTTAGTACACAATGACATCTCAAGGCCATTCCCCAAACCTTCCTTCATTAGAGCACAATACATTCTCACCTTTATTGATGATTTATTGAAGTACACTTGGGTATAATTCGTTAGAAGTCACGTGTTTATGATTTTTTTCATGACTTCAAGGATATTATAGAGAAATAGCCACAAAAATTCATCGAGGATTCAATGGATATATAATGGTGGGGACTATGTCGATAATAGGTTTGAGATATTTTATACAACATAAGGGATTGATTTACAATGAAAATTTCATGCGAGTCCTTCATAAAATGGAGTTATAGAATGAAATAACATGTTATTGAAAGAGATGGCCAATTACATGCTTCACTCTAAATCGGTGGCACCACAATACTAGGTTGAAGCTATTAGCTAGGAAAATTACATCTAAAATTTTGTTCCTCACAATTCCTTGAAAGGAGTTGCTCCTTTTGAAGCTTGACATAGTTGAAACCATCGAGTTAATAACTTCATGGTCTTTGGATCTTTATCTATGGATCACATCCATTAATAGAAACAAAAGGCTATGAAACACCCTTAACCTATTGCTTGTATTAGGATATGAGTAGCTGACTTGTGGCTTACCATATCATTTTACTATATCATTTATAATTTCTCATGCTTAGTAGGTCGGCCTTGGTGATGGCCATAACATATGAATAGTATATATAGGGGATTTTAGGTAGTAGTTGATCATCATTTGAGCATTTGAGTCTTATTGTATGGTTTGGAGGTTGCCCCCTCGAAGTGGTGAAGCTATTTTAATTACATATTGAGATCATTTATCTGCAATATTGTGTTATTTGGTGTTCTATTTATGCTCATAATATGAATTATACAATTAATTTCATTACAAGTGGTATCGAGCTGTGATCTGGGCCAAAATTAGGACAAAAACCTAATTTTTTGTTTCCAATATATCTTGGGAACCGAGAGAATTTTTTTGATATTTATTTACCAAAGTTTTAAATAATTCCAAGTAAGATTCACTAAAAAATTTAGACTTTTTAAATTTATTTTGCAAACTTTATTGCAAATTTATTATTTTCATAAAATCACTCCCTAGGTTGAAATTTTTGGAATATTTCCAAGTTCTTTACATTTTCAAAAATCTCTCAAAAAAGTATTAGTATTATCTTCTTTGTGTTTTTTCATATACGGTGAATTTGTATCGAAACCCTAAACCCTAATGTTTGACATCATAGTGGGGCCTTCCACAAGAGCCAAAAAGAATCCGGTCACCTGGGTAAACCCTAGATAAAGATGGGGTAGTGAGAGTGAAGAGGTTGAGTCAGAAGGGGTAAATATAGATTTCTCAACACTAGGGTTTACCTCAGTTGAACATAAGGTGAGCCAGCTTGAGTATGAACTACGAAATGTACAATCTGAGATGGCCTGTAAAGGAGACATAGACCAAATCAATCAGTGGTTGGATGATATCATGAAACATATAAAGGGTAAAAATTATGTCCCAAATCAGTCCCAACTCAACCAAGGAGGATCTTTAGTTCTAGAATAATGGGAAAAATAACCATGTTGGATCACTTTTCCAGCCGATTAGAATACAACTTATTTCTGCAACCATGGAACATGATGCCAAAAGTGGAGATGCAAAAAATTGATGGGAAGGATCAACTGAATTGGATAAATAAAATGGAGAAATTATTTGAGTTACATCAAACCCCATCGGGAAAAAAAGATGACATTGGCATTCCTGTATCTTGAACCAAACCAATTCGTTTAGTATCGATGGTTATGTGCTCAGAGGTAGAAGAGTGGTCTTAGTGTCACTTGGATAATTTTTTGAGGAGTCTAAATTGCACTATAGTTCCAGTGTTTCAGATAACTACTTCAGTCAATTGGAAAAATTAAGACATATATGATTAGTCAAAGATTATGTGCATCAATTCCAGAATCTATCTTAAGGGTGGAGAATATTACAAAAGAGAACCTGAATGACCTATTTCTTGAGGGTCTTAAGGACCACATTGAACATGAGGTACGTATGTTTAATCCACTCAAGTTTTCTTATTCTATTATCATGGCACGTAGAGAAGAGGAAAAAATTATTTGCAATAGGAGGAAACCTTTCACTAACACCAGAGACTATAGTACCCCTTCCCCATCATTCACTCACCAATTATACTAACTCCTCAACAAATGGAATAAAAAAAAGTAAAAAGGATTATGGTTTAAGCTGTGATAAAAATATGGATCGGGACAAAAATGTCTTTGAGAAGAAGTTATTCTATATTGAAGGAGGAAATGAGGATGAAGAGGAAGCTGAAATTATAGGAGAAGTTGAGGAACTAGTAGAAGATGAAGTAGAGGATCACCAACCTACAATTTCTTTCCATGCATTGTCAAGTATTAGTACTCCTCAAACACTCAAGGTTATTGGATATCTCAAAAACATAAGGTGACGATGTTGATTGACTCGGGGAGTACTCATAACTTCATAAATAGTAAGTTAGTTTCTCACCTCAATTGTTTTATTTACCTAGCTCCAGAAATGCAAGTTATGATTGCGGATGGTGGGACAATCAAGTGCATAGGAAAGTGCCATAGTATCAAGATTTCCATGGGAGACTACATGTTAGACTCACCTATGTTTGCTATTTATATGGGAGGGGAAGATATTGTTTTGGGTGTCAATGGCTCACAACCTTGGGTACTATAGAAATTAATTTCCAAGAATTGTTCATGCGATTTCATTTAGAAGGAAGGAAAATACAATTGAAAGGGATGGTAGCTAAGTCTCCACAAATTATTAGCTCTCATCAGATGTAGAAGGTTCTCAGAAAAGGAGTAGATGGATTTGTAGAAAATTTATTTTCCATAGAGGTACAAAATATAGAGTCTTCAATGTCACCCGATCTTCAGAAGATTGTTGATGCTCACTCGTATGTTTTTATGTAATTTCAAAGGGACTACCACCAGTTAGGGATCATGATCATTTCATTTGGTTGATTCTAGGGAGTTAACCACCTAACATCAGACCAGACAGATACCCATATTCCTAGAAAAATGAGATTGAGAAAATGGTGTAGGAAATGTTGAAGGTAGGTATCATCAAGCATAGCTAGAGCGCATATTATTCACCAGTGGTCATGGTACGTAAGAAGGATGAAACATGGAGGATGTGTTCAGATTATCGAGAACTCAAAAAGTACACCAGAAAATATAAGTTTCCTATTCCAGTAATTGATGATTTACTTGATGAATTACATGGTGCTATTTATTTCACAAAATTAGATCTTTGTTCGGGGTACCATCAAATTAGAATAAGAGAGGAATATGTTCATAAAATGGATTTCAGGACTCATGAGGGCCATTATGAGTTTTTGGTAATGTCTTTTGGTATTACAAATACTCCCTCAACATTTCAAAGCTTGATGAACACTCTTTTCAGGCCATTTTAAGGAAATTTGTATTAGTTTTCTTTGATGACATATTTATTTACAGTAAGACATGGGAAGAACACTTGTAACATGTAAATAAAGTGTTGGAAGTTTTGGAGAAACATAAGCTCTATGCAAAGCCATCCAAATGTTCTTTTGGTGTACAAGAGGTAGAGTACTTGGGTCACATTGTATCCCATGAAGGTGTCAAAGTTGATCCTTAGAAGATCAAAGCTATGGTGGAATGGCCAAGGCCCAAAACTCTAAAAAATATCCGAGGGTTCCTAGGACTAACAGGGTACTACAAAAGATTTGTGAGGGGATATGGTAGAATCGTGGCTCCACTCACTACATTGCTAAAGAAGGATGCCTTCCATTGGACAGATGCAACCACTAAATCCTTTGAGCAGTTGAAGGAATCCATGTGCACCACCCCAGTTTTGGCTACTCCCAACTTCTCAAAAACCTTCATTGTTGAATGTGATGCTTTAGGATCAAGATTAGGAGTAGTTCTAATGTAGGAAGGAAGACCAATTACATTTGAGAGTCACAAATTCAAAGGAAAATATCTTCTCAAACCTATATATGAGAAAGAAATTATGGCTATTCTTCATGCAATCAAGCAATGAAGGCCCTATCTAATGGGTAGCCACTTCAAGGTAAAAATTGATCATGATAGTCTCAAATACTTTTTGAGCAAAGGTTATCATCGAGGAATAAAAAAGTGGGTAACAAAAATGTTGAGTTATGATTTTGAAATCATATACAAAAAGGGTAATGAAAATGTAGTAGTCGATGCACTATCAAGAAGGGATACATCCACAGATGTCTTACTATGTGAAATGTCCATATTGAAGTCGATTGGGTGGATGAAGAAAGATTTGAATGGGAGTAGGGAAAGGATACACAATATCTAATATAGAATATCAAGCAAGGCTCTATAACATCTAAAAAATTTGAGTGGAAAGATAATGCCCTATGATACAAGGACATGTTATTCTTGTGTAAAGATTTTGAGTTGAAGCATAAGATTCTTGCAGAGCTACATGCATCACCTATTGGAGGAAACTTTGGGTTTTTGAAGACATATCATAGAATAAAAAGATAATTTATTTGGGAAATAATTAAGGGGGATGTATAAAATTTTGTATCAAAGTGTTTGGTGTGCCAATAGAAAAAGGTGAAACCATTAAGACACCAGGTCTATTGCAACCATTACCGATTCCTAGCTAGAGATGGGAGGAGGTCTCCATGGATTTCATCACAAGATTTCCTTGTTCAGAGGGTAAGAATGTTATTTTGGTGATTGTGGATAGCATAAAAAAATATGCCCATTTTTGTGCCCTATCACATCCATTTGAAGCCAATACAGTCACAACTATTTTTTGAGACAGTTCAAAAGCTACATGGAACCCCAAAGATAATTGTAAGTGACCATGATCCTATTTTCACAAGTAATTTTTGGAAAGAATTATTTACATGTTTGGGTACTCAACTAGCTCATAGTTCATCTTACCATCCTCAAATTGATGGGCAAACAGAAGTGGTCAACAAATTCTTAGAGGGGTATCTACATTGTTTTGTATTAGATAAACAGAATGGTGGGTTAAATGGCTACCACTTGCAGAATGGTGGTATAACACATCTTTTCATACCTCTTCTCAAATGACCCCATTTTTAGAATTATATGGTTACCATCCACCATCTATCACTTCTTCCTTGAGGGTGAAAAATAAGGTCAGAGATGTTGAGGAACACATTCAACATCAACAACATGTTTTGGCTAGTTTGAAGGAGAATTTGGCATTGGCACAAAACAAGATGAAACAACAAGCATATCAACACCATAGTGAAAGACATTTTGAAATTGGTGACTAGTTTTTGCACGTCTACAACCTTACAAAAATATGTCCCTTAAGTAATAGAAAAAGGAAAACAAAATTGCTCCTAAATATTATGGTCCTTATCACATTCTACAGAAAATTGGAAGTGTTTCTTATAAACTAGAGTTGCCTCAATCTTCACACATACACCCAATATTCCATGTTTCCTTCCTGAAGAAGGTTATTGGATAGAAATTTACAGCCCAAATAGAGTTACCAAAACTTGATGAGGAAGGAAGAATCATTTTGGAGCCAGAGAAGATTCTATAAACACATACTAAGAGGTTGAGAACTAGAGACATTAAGGAATATTTGATCAAGTGGAATAATCTGAGCATAAAAGATGCGACCTAAGAGGATGAAGGTTTTCTGCAACAACATCCATGATTATTCAACATTAAGGACAACATTGGTTTGAAGGGGAAGGGCATGGTACACCCTTAACCTATTGCTTTTATGAGGATATGAATATCGACTTGTGGCTTACCATATCATTTTACTATATCATTTATACTTTCTCATCCTTAGTTGGTCGGCGTTGCTGATGGCCATAACATATGAATAGTATATATAGGGGATTGTAGGTAATAATTGATCATCATTTGAGCATTTGAGTCTTATTGTATGGTTTGGAGGTTGCCCCCTCAAAGTGGCAAAGCTATTCTAATTGCATATTGAGATCATTTATCTGCAATATTGTGTTCTTTGGTGTTCTATTTATGCTCATAATATGAATTATACAAGTAATTTCATTACGAGGCTATGGAACCTCATAGGTGGCCTTGTATATTTGTGGGATACCTAGATGGTGTTAAGGGATACAAGATTCATAATTTTACCACCCGTGAGTTTTCAATTAAGATAAGTGTCAAATTTCAGGAAGTTCCACCAAATTTTACACATGGAATTTCTTCACTTCCATTGACTACACTTGGATTTTATGACAATGATTCTAGTAATTCTGATGATTATGAGAAGATTCATGAGTATGCTCTTAAGAAAATATCCACTGAGGAATCTTATTATTCTAGCAATAATAGTAAAATTAGTGATGGAGCTTCATCTCCTTCCATGTCTAGCCACAATCGGAGAATGAAGAGCCTATTCCTAAGTCTCCTACTTTTGGTCCTCTTTGGGCTAGGTAAACATTAAAAAGTGCAAGTACTTTGTGGGATCATACATACATAAAAAGGACATGTTCAGAGTTCAAGGGTGGGCCACATGATTTCTTTTTCTCTACCTCTAATCTAAAAACCTTTAGGAGGCATATGGCGATCTTGAGTGGGACACTTTTATGCGGGAAGTGTACGAGTTCTTTGTTAAGGAACAACACTTGGGATTTGAAACACATTCATAAGGGAAGGAAGATGGTTTGATGCAAGTGGATATATTAGACCAATTACGTGCTAGATGGGTCTATTGATAAGCTTAAAGCAAAATTGATTATAAAAGGTTTTTCACAAGTTTTAGGTATTAACTACACTACAAAATTTGCACCAGTCTCCAAAATGAACTCCATCAAACTCACTCTTTCCATTGCCTCCGCTCATTGCTGGGATGTTCATCAAATGGATGTGAAGATTTTAATTCTTCACAATGACCTATAGGAGGAGATATATATGGAGTATCCTTAGAGGTTTGTTCAAGATTATTCATTAGTATACATGCTTAGAAGATCTATTTATGGCCTCAAATATGCCCCTCAGGCTCAATATACAAAGATGGAATCCTTTTTTTCTCACTATAGGGTTCATTAGATGTCACTATGATCTAATTGCCTACATTTTATGTCAAGAATATTCACTTGTGATTCTGGTACTTTATGTTGATGACCTTTTGATCATAGTGAGATCTTCATCATCCATTGCAGTAGTGAAAGAATCTTTACATGATAGATTTTCCATGACTTGGGTTTATTGCATTACTTCCTTGGGATTCATATTTCACAGTCTAACTCAGGGATATCCATTACACAACCTAAGTATGCTCTTGATTTACTTGCTTGGTTTCACATGGTTGATTATAATCCAACTTTGACTCCATTTCTATCTAGAGTCAAGCTTGAGGCTGATTATACTTCACCATTGGTTGATGTTACCTTGTATCGACAACTTGTAGGAAGCCTTATATATTTGACTCACACTTGGACACGATATTTCATATGCAATATTCTTCTTCTCTATGTTCATGCAGGAGCCTCATGAGCTACACTGGAAATCAACAAAGAGTATTTTTCAATATATTCAGGGTACACATTATTTAGGATTCACTACGAGATCTGGTATTGATATTGACTTGGTTGGATACACAAATTCGGACTAGGCTAGAGATATTCAAAATCATAATTCCACTTCAAGCTACAATTTATCATTAACATTTGGCCCTAGTATTTAGTCGAGTAAGAAGTAAGATGTTATTGCTTTAACATTGAATGAGGCCAAATACGAGAGGATCTATGAATGCTTCCACAAAGGCCATTTGGCTTTAGTGGATTTTACAGAGTTTAATATTTAATACAGGTGACCCATAGTCATATTTTGCGATATCTCAAGCACCATTTGGATCTTTAGGAATATTATTTAGCATTAGCGTACCAAACACATTTAGATTCACATGCATTTCATTAGGGAGTTGATTCATGGACATGTAATTGATCTCATATATTACCAAACATAAGATCATATTGTTGACATATTCACTAAACCCTTTCACGAGAGAAAGATTTTTCACATACAATATCTTCTTGGGGTGTGGGATACATCGAAATCATTTTCTTGGGGGATTCTAGTCCTCCTCTCTCTTTTCTCTCTTTTGGGGGAGTTTTTCCCAATAGTTTTTATCCTTTTCTCCACTTTCTAAGAGTTGCATTGTACTTGGGTACTTCATTAGGCCTTGTTTTGGGACCCACTTTTTCTTCTTTCCCATCTAAAATAATCTTTGGGGGTTTTAGTGTAGGATATTATTTTCCTTGTATTTATTTATTTACTTGGAATATTTCCTACACATGGTGACTCATCTTGCTTAGGTTTCATTTGTGTCATAGGAGTTACTATGACATGTCTTACATGTCATATTTTGTCATAGAGTGTCATAGGAGTTACATTCCTATTTTGGAATGTAACTCCCTAGGAATATTCTCATGGAGGAGTTACACAACACTCTTATTTGTACACACCACTTGAGCTAATGCGAGGTTCCAATTTTTACACCATTCTTATGTTTGTGAGTTAATTTCATATTGCATTACATGTTAGATCATTCTTTGAATTTGTGTAGTTATATGTGTGAAAACATTGTTTATTAATGATCTGGTAGAAACTCGATAATATTCACATATAAGGTTAACTATTTACCTCAATGATATATGAAAATTTTCACTCCTATATAATGAATCAAAGAGTTGAAAATTGTTGTAATAATCTAAAGAGATGAGAAGAGGAGAAATTTGTATGAGATAAAATCCATCCCTTTTTATTTTTACAAATAAGAAGAATAAGATGATAAGCTAAAGAATAAAGATTAATAAACATAAGATCTACTTCATTTTAAACCATTGCAAATAAACATTGAAACCATTTTCTTTTCTTTAAATTTAAACAACAACAAATAACTAAAATAATACTTTGCAAGATTATATAATTTTGGAAATGATATTTTTACCACTCCAATTTCAAAAGCATACTATGAGTGGATTATATTTGTATAATATCAAGGATTTCAAACTAAATCAAATACCATTTGATAAAATAATGATAAATTAAAGATATTATTTTAGAAAATACTTACCAAGTTCTCTTTCCAATACAATATTTGCTAGTGTAATAACCATTAAATTTGAAGAGTTCTTACTTACAAAATGAAACTATTTTATCCTTTCTAAAATAAAGAGTTAAAAATTATAGCATCATAGTTTCCAGCCCAATATTGATAATGAAAAAATATTCCCATATTTACATTGAATAGAACAAAGAAATAACTCTTAAAATGCAAGAAGAAAATCCTCACAAAAAGTGGGAACAATATGGCCATTTTGTAATTGAAACAACCATTCTTCCATAAGAGAAGAAGCTCTTAAAAACTCCATATTCAAGCTCCAACTCCAACTAGAATGCCTCTAAACAAAAAATATAGCTTGGTTGACCTCTCAACCAAATGAAATCATTAAATGTCATTTTCAAAAAAAGGATATCATGTTAACATCCCTCCAAGCCCATGGGAGAGAGGAGAAGTAATCCTCCAAGTGAGCATAATGGATAAGGGGAAAGAAACCAAAACTAAAAAATATGCAAGAAAACAAAATAGTTTGGAAAACAAAAAAAAATAACATGAAGCTCCATGTTTATATCCATGAGGGGAAGAGAGGAAAATAAATCTTATTTTAACTATAACCAAGGAAGTATCGAAAATGTCCACAAATTTCTGAAATTCAAAAATCCTCCTAAGCTTCATATCCCTCCATATACCTTATATATCCTTGCATCCTCCTTTCCAAGGTTTTTAAAACCTTATAGGTTTCTTTAAAAAGGATAGGATATGATTCCAAAACCATATGGGAATGATCTCCTAATTCAAACCAAATGAAGGGAGTGAAAAGAATACCAAAAAGGATTTTCCATCAAGTCTTGAGGGAAAGTAAGAAGGGATTATTCCCTCTTCCCATTACAACTATAAAATCCACTCCCAAAAGGGGTAGATGGAGAAAAAAACAAATAATAAAACAAAAACATATTATTAAAACAACCTAACCATTACAATACCAGAGATTTAACACAATCCTAACAATATTCCTTTCTAAAGAAATAACAAAATTTAAAGGGTGTGAGCCTACCACAAGAGAAAGATGAATCCAAGAACAATTATTTCAAATCACAATCAATATATCCACTATCCAAAATATCCTTATATTCAAAACAACTCCAAACCATGAATAACTAAAAGAACCCCACAACCTTCCAAATTGGAATATAATATAGGAGAAGCGTATCTAAACCAACACCCTATAAGATGGTGACATGTGTCACCCAAGTACCCTAAACTTTCACTTATGAAACAATTTATGGAAAAGTAAATTCAAATATAATCAAGTCAAATCTCCACATGGAGAACCATGCACTCCAAATATCCATCAAACACTAAATCTAAAAATCATAAATAGTGGTGGTTGAAAAAGGGGTAAAAGGAGGAAAATAAGTTTTATGAGCCTTGAAAAGAGATCACCAACCCATAGATATGGTACTTGGGGGATATTTTCAAGGAAAATATAGACCATAACTTGCATTACACTCCTCCCAAAAGTCACTTCTTCTCCAATTTCGAGTTTGGGGAAAAGGTGACCTTTAAGATGGGTAAATACGTCCATCTTGTTGGAAGAACAATGGACTAAGAGGGGGGGGTGAATTGTACTTACTTAAAAACTTAATTCAATTTAATATTTATTTATTAAACCACAAACCAATTAACCATCCATTAATGTGTGCACAATATCAAATAACATGCATTCAAACAACCATAAACAAGAGAAGCAACACCATAACATAAGATATAAGTGGGAAACCCTCAAGGGGAAGAAAACCCACTAAAAATTCTGATTATATTACTCAAATAAAAATTATTTAGTGAAGCACCAACTTCACAAGGAGCACCAACCCCTAGTTTAGTAGAGCACCAACCCTACAAGGAGCACCAACCCCTAGTTTAGTGAAACACCAACTTCACAAGGACACTTCAATCCCATAAGATGATCAAGAACCCACTATTTTTTTTTTATGAAGATATGTGATGTATTTTTGCTACTATAACTGGTGGATATCACCTATTCAGCTCACTCAATGTGAAACCCTTGTTCAAACCCTAGCTTCTCCAACTTGCTCTATCTCTCACTTTCTTCACTTCTCTTTTCTTCAAAATATTTTACACACTCTTCCAAACATTTTAAAACATGTCATGCACTCTCTCAGATCTCAAAACATGCTTTGGTACCTATAAATCACTCTCACATAGGTCATAATTTTCATACCCAAAAGAACTTGTTCAAATTTGAACTACAAACTCACTTTTATATCCTTCTCATGATTTAAATTATCACCAAGTTGGTTTCCCTAATTTTTTAACCAATTAAACTTTAAAAAATCCCAAAAATTTCATTAAAACGTTCACATATGACCTATATATATTGGCCATGCCCAAAACCACTCATCTTACACAAAACAAACTCAAAACCCCATCACTAGGATGAGCTAAAACTAAAAATGACAAAACCATTATTATTCAAGCTCCAAAATTCATTAAAAATGTGTAATATATCATATAACCATCATCGTGGTCACAAATTGGTTTGAACTAATCAAATAATTCATAACATGGGCCAAAAGGCTCATATCCTTCACCAAACAAATGTTTTCAAGCAACTCCTGTCTTCACCTTTGGGCCTCAAGAACACCCAATATCAACTAAAATATGGAATATGAAAACTCTATGAAATCCTTGTGACACTGTATGTCACTTCCATTCACGATATACATATTTAAACATCCATATGTTCAAACCACATAAACACTCCTCTTCACTAAATCATGTTGCCCAGAAACCAGTTTTGCAAAACTAACTATTTTGCACCATTGTAGTCACTTCCAAGACCTCTAAAGAAATTAAATATGAATTAAATTCATCCCTATTCACTCTTTAGGTGATATCAAGCATCAAATCATTCATCTCATGCTTCAATCACTTCATTCTTTCATCCCGAGGAGTCTTGTCCTAGAAAACCAACAATATTCTTCCTCACAAAATGACCTGGATGACCCATAAAATCAACTCACAAATAGAAAATAATTATACCACTAGAAATACCTCATAATTTTATTTCCATAACATATTGTAACTCCTTCCAACTCCAAGTGGAATGCCTTCAACTAAGCCCATCTCTGCAAACTTGTTAAAACTACCCTTTAACTAGTCTTCACAAATAGGGCACACTTTTCCATTTATATTCATCACCATGGATTAAACCACCATGGAAATCAGTAAAGAATCACATACTAAAAATAATTTCCATTTAATTTGCAACTCCTTTGGACAACCTTGTCCCAAACTAAACTTCTTCATAAATATGCCTGTTTGAGTGGGGTCCACTCATCACCACATGCTCTACCATACCTTTATAGAAACCTGGAGGAGTCCTATACATCATAAAATCATCATAATATAACTATAAATCAATTCTCAACACTTATGATCATTATCTCTCATATCACTTTTGAGATGAGGTTTTGAACACACAAAAGTTGTTTACCTTCTTAGCATTTGTTCATAAAAATGTAAAGATGAAATGACCTCATTATTTTTTGAAACATTATAGAATAAATTTATAAACATACCTTAAATCCACAAGGTCCCATGCAAATCACACAATTCAGGATGAGCATCAGAAGGTGTAATTTGAGCTAGAAAATACCCTTTCTTGGACCACTGTTTCACACAAAATGATGCAACTTACAAATTTCTCTTCGAATGACTCAAAATTTTCTCACACCTCTAGGAAAACTATATGCATCAGCTCAAATCATCTTAATGTCATAAATATATTTCCATATTTCTATCCCATCTCCTTTACATGGTTAACCCTTAGGGTTTTGCATAGTCTAGGCTAGGGTCAACTGAAATAACATCATAAATCACCATGAAACCTCTCCAAAAGCTCCTAACATACATATGATACCTTTTCTGAGATCCTTTAATGCTTATATGAGATCACGCATCTTTACATCTCAACCTCATGCCTCATAGTACCTAAACTTGGTTTAGATGAACACACGAAACTTAGTCTTCAACATGTATCTACACTTTAAAGCTCATGTGAGTGCCTAAAAACTCCCAAAACATAATTTCCATTCAGATACTATGATCCTCAATCTACTAATAATATCCAACCACTATGCACCATCACCTAGGCTAGCTAGGTCACCTATTAAGGCTTACTAGAACAAGCCAATCTCACCGAATTAATTCATCCCATCAAGAACATACTTGAAACTCCATGTTACCATCATACTAAGAATCCTATAACACTATTCCATCATCCTCTTTGTCATTAATGGGATTTTACATCAATTACAACACTGAACCACAACATTCTAACACACCTAATCCATGATTAGGTGATCCAAAACATACTTTAACAACAATAATATACACTAAGCCATACCATGCAAGTGGGAAGAGATTTGTTAGTCAAATCAACCATTTAACTAGAAAAACCAAGGGATTAAACAAAATTATTACAAATGGATTAAAAGTGAGATATAAGTGACCAAATAATTCAATAAACACATGTCATGGGGTAATTTTCCCATTTCAACCTTAATCCACAAAATAATAAAAAAGGTATACAAACAAGGGGTAGATTCAGCTTATACGACCCATTGTGCCACATAGAATACATACCCTAAAATCCATGTTCTTCGTGACATAACCTATAACCTTCATACTCAATTTCAAACATCATACATGCTTGACATCAAATGTTAAATAAAACAATAATACACATGTCAAACAATCCAAATCAATCATATGCTAACTAATCCAATTAGTTATGCAAACATCCATCCATAAAATGAGATATTTAGAAATTATGATAATCATCCATGACATATCCAATATAAAATACATATAAATATTAAATCTACAATATCCATAACATTACATCTAAAATAGATAACAACGATACTAATAGTGAATTGGCATCATGTGCCACATACAACATCCTACCAAGACAAGTTAACATATAAAAGATAATATAACAAAAAATCATATAAATGTCCTAAATAATAACCATAATAATAATGTGTCCAATGTATCAATATGAATAATACAACGAGTTAGCATATTCAAAAATATAAAGGGAGTATGGTGGCACTACATCCCCCTCTCCTAGGAATAGACTTCCTTCTAGAAGCGGTTGGAAAGGATATCAAGCTCTAAATGGCATAACATCCTCCCATGTAGTTGATGTCTCATCACACGTATCCCACTAAACCCTAACCTGGTCTAAGTGTATCACTCCCAAAATGCCAACCTCCGGTGCTCTAAAATATGCACAGGCTCTAGTTTCCATAGCCTTTTTGCTCCACATGTAAATCTGGCCAATTCAAAACATGAGAACTATCTGGCACATAATTTTCCAAAACTAAAACATGGAAGATGTCATGGGCATGGTATATGCATGGTATAAAAACTAGGTGGTAATAAATGAGCCCAATAACCTCAAAATATCAAAAAGGCCCACAATTTGAGGGGGAGACCTTAGAGCCCTTTCCATAATAGATTGGACTCTTGTATGAATGCACTCTTAAAAATACCTTGTCTCCTATTGAGAAGTGATGCTCAACCCTCTTTGTGTTTAACATACACCTTATGAAATGCACGTTATTTCTCAATATGTTTTCTAATGAGAACAACTTGTTGCTCAATGTCCTGAAGGAATGTTGGACCAATAACCTCCTTATCATATAACATGTCATAAATTAAAGGTTTTTTGTATGGAATCCCATATAAGGCCTGATAATGTGTCATGCCAATCGATTTATGATAAATTTTACTATAGGAAAACTCGATAATGTGTCCTCCCATTTGCTATGTTGATCCATATTGTACATCCGCAACATGTCCTTAACAACATGATTCCCACTCTATCTTTCCATCTATCTCAAGGTGAAAGGAGGAAATGAAATTGATTTGAGTTCCTAATGTTGACTGAAAATATTTACAAAATTTTGACGTATAAATGGAATCCGAATCACAAATATTCATCGAGAATCCCATGCGATCACACAATTTCATCTAGGAAAACTTGGGCTATGATAACTACATTATATGTGATCTTTGTAGGTGAGAAGTGGGAAAATTTGGTCAATTTTTCCCCTTTCAACATGATGGAATCATGATGATACAATGAAGTGGGAAGACCAACTATAAATTCCAAGGAGATCACATCTCACTCACATCTCACTTCCACTCCGAGAATGTCATGTGGATAAAGAAGACTTGTAGGGAGAATTTTTTAGTATTCACTCTCTATAACTTGAGACAATGGGTTATAAAGTCTGCAATGTTATGGAATAATAATAACCAATAGTATAATTGTTAAATATTATCATGCATCTTCTTCATCCCTGAAAGAGTTGGATAAGGAGCTTGACAGGCCTTAGAAAGAACAAATATATGTAAATTCCATACCTTATGCACATAAATGTGCCTATGATATCATATAAGACCATCTACCTCTAAAGTGAAACCAATATATTTTCCCCAAGGGCCTCTACGACTCAACCTCTCATCTAGCACCCTCATAAAATTTGTCATCATGAAGATGCTAAAGGATCCTATCCTGAAGGTCGATCAAAGAGTCGATGCAACTATCTCATCTCATCACCTACACAAGGCATCAACAATGACATTCTATTTTCCATTGATATATTGAATATCCATGTCATACTCAAAGGAAATCTATCTAATGTTGTTTTTAGGTGTTGAGATTTGGATACGATAAAATGTGTTGTAAACTTAAGTGATGGGTCCTCCAAACAAAGAGTTTACCTAAAATAAAATGTCTCCAATGGAATAAGGCATGCACTACTACCGTAAGCTCGAGATCATGGCTAGGATACCGAGCTCATAATCTTTGAGCTTGTGTGACTCAAAGGAAATAACATGGTATTCCTACATGAGAACTACCTCAAGTCCACCCCAAGTCCCTCCAAAGAAGCATCATTAAAAACCAAAAATATTCCAAGGGATCCATAACTACAAGAATATGTGTAGAATTCAAATTCTCCTTGAGAAACGGAAAGTCCTACTCACACATTTTTGACCAAATGAACTTATTCCCTTTATGTTGAATGGAATTGATTAGATGTGGAATCCTAGAGACATCTTAAATAAACCCATGATAGTACATTAGCAATCCCTTGAAATTATTGACCTCTATAACTATGATTGGGTTTGCCAATCAATGATAACACAAATATTTGAGGGATCTACTAAGATACCCTCACTATAAATGATATGGACCAAATCTTGAATCTTAGATGGAAAGAAAGAACACTTATCCAAATTTCTAAAATCATGTGCTCCTCAACACATATAAAACTTATCTCAAATGTTCCTTGTGATCCTCCACTAAGTGTGAATAAATAAATATATCATCAATAATCACCAAGACAAAATGATCCAAAAATGTACTAAACATGACATTCATGAGACTCATGAACATTGTTGGTGTATTAGTCAAAATGAAGGGAACCATTGTGAACATGTACTGCCCATAATGAACCCAAAATGTTGTCTTATGGATATATTACTTTCTGCAATCCATATCGATGGATCCCAACATCTGGTAAAACAAATCATCAATCCTAAGAAGAGGGTATTGGTTTTCACCGTCACCTTGTTTATCTATCTAAAATCAATAAAAAAGTGAATATATTTGTCCTTCTTATTTACAAAAAAATAATAGGTGCACCCTGAGGTAACAAACTATGGAGGATGAGGCCCTTCTCCAAAAATTCCTATAACAAAACCTTGAGCTCATGAATCTCGGGACTCATCATCATAGAGAGTGATCATGAAATATGGACAACACACAGCACTATTTTAATCATGAAATCAACCTCTCTAGGTGGTGAAAAAATAGGAAGCTCATTGCAAAACACATCCGCATACTATATCTGAATTAAATGCTCATAAATAGCAAGCTAACTGGAGTATCCTCGACCTATCACTAATCATGATAGTAAAACTCCACTTGATTTTCATGATGGAAATCATATGTAGGAGATGGGTCTCTGAACCCCAAAAATCACTACTAAAATACCAAAGCCATCATCACACTCAATCAACTTGTTCCAATAATCCACTTTGGATCAATGAGAATAAATTCAATCCATACCCAAAAACTACCTCACAGGATCCCAAAGGCATAATACATAGGTCTAAGGTTGTGGAAAACACACCAAGGTCAAGTATGTAACTCTCTACATAGATATATAAGATTTTGAACCTAGTGGAAAATGAAACTTTCCATCTATGTGATTGCTTAGAATCCATCATCCCACATCGGTCTACTATAAAAGGTGATATAAAAGAATCTAATGCACCATAATCAAATAATAATTAAATAGATATGCCCCTAATAATACTTGTAGTCTCAATGAACATGGCCTAATAATCAGCCATTGATGGTTATCCAATGTGGCATAGACATGATTGTAGACATGAAATTATGAACTTAATACATTTACATCATGCCTCTAATATGTAAGTATAGGCATGATTCCTAAGAAAGAAAACTAGACATTGACAACACTTGTTTTACTTTACTTTGACATTATTTTATCCTCCCATGCTTTCATCCTCTACTTTTATAGAATTATCCCTTTATTTTTATACATTACATAATGTGTCACCCAACTCAATACTTCCTATTTTATCTTAGAGATCTTCGGACTAGTGCCTAGTAAGGTATAAGAGTTCCCTAGTGCTATTGTCCCCTTTAGGTGTGTACATCCTTTTCTCCTCTTTTCTTATGTTTAAAATGCCACATCAATTGTTATTTTTTCTAAACTTCTATTTATCACTTTGGGTCAGATTTAGGGTTGTTAATGATGAAATTCAAGAAAAGGAATCATATATATACATGACTTACTAACTATTCTAAGGGAAATAAAGATGCCAACTATACAAAGGGTTATTACTTTCTATCTGCTACTTGGGAAAAAATACTTGAGTTGAGAACTACATTTGGGCTTTTTATTCACTACATAAGAAGGAAAACTTTGAAATCCATCATGCACATTCATCTTGGGGGAAAATTAGTTGTAGCCCGATATCTTGGTATGACTAGCATAGGGAAACGTAGCTTCAAGGGACATGATTCTATCACACACACACAAGAACTACATTGAGTCTGAAATATAGTGCAACACTTAGTGAAAATCACATTGGGGTGACCACTAAGGTCAGTCCAACTGAAGCATATGCATAGTTATTTAGTATAATGTGTGCTTAAGCCTTGTGCAAATAGTTTGGGTTTGTCTTGTAGAGTGCAGGCATGACACAAAACCATACAAAAAAGTTGGAATGACACAAATCACGAGTGAAGTAAACATCATCAAACCCTTAAAGAGTTATATCTAGACTCACTACCAAGTCACTAGTGCCCAATACAAAAACTAATGCATAGGGTGGTCATGTCCCCTTATGGGAAATTTTGTCTAATATACAAGTAGATCATTTTCTTCTAGAAAAATAACACACTGTATAGATCCATCATGTTTCATCGTCATCCAAGCTCAGATCCAATACAAACAATGAATTATTAGTGAAGTCACTCTCATCCTCTTGTTGATTACACTTTTTTTCCATTGCATGTTATATCTTGTATATTTATGATATTATCTAATTGATCTCATTCCTTTGATAAATATTTAATTTTAGTTAAATCATTTGGTGAATGCAAACCATGACCATACATAGGATCCATTTCCTTTCTTCTTCCTCTTTTAATTTTATGGATAATTCTTCTTTCATTCCCACATATATCTATTCCCAAGTTGCCATCAAAGTTGATCATATACCAGTTATCACTTAACATTCACCTCACTTCATGACCACCTCTCTGAGAACCTACATCAATTTTGTAACCACTCGTTGAAAAAAAAAACCTTTGAGACTTTCTACCTATCTCTCCTTCCTATTAATGCACCACCTCCTCAACTTGATGATTCATTTAAAGACTATGATATCATTGAGCAATTAAAGAATACCCTAGTTAAGATATCTCTCTTTGATCTTTTGCATAAGGCCCCTGATTTCCATCGCACTCTAGAAGTGGCATTGAGATCCATTCAAATACAAAGTTATGAACCTCCCATATATTTTAAAAGTCTAATGGAATATTTTAAGAAAATAATAAATTTTATTACATTTATTGATGAGGATATTCCACACGCATCTTCTTGTTGATTCTCCTCCTCTTCTTATCATGGCTCGGGTTCAGGGTTTTCAAATTAAGTGTGTTCTCATTGATAATGGTTTTGCATTGAATATTTATCATTTATATTTGTTAACACAATTAGGAATCCATCATAATACAATTGAACAATCTACTCTTGTTGTCGAGGATATGATACTACTACTCGTGCATGCATTGGTATTGTCAAATTATAATTACAAGTAGGGCCTTATAAACTCATTACTCCCTTTTATGTTATGGATGCCCTGTTATAATTTAATTTAATCCTTTTTAGAACATGGATCCATGTCATGAATGTTATTCCCTCTACAGTCCATTATTGTGTTAAGTTTATATTTGATGGCTATGAGCATACTATTACTGCTGATCTTGAACCATTCAAATATTTTTGCATGGATTCCACTACTTCTATGGTTATTCCCTCAAATATATTAATTCCTTCGCATTGTCTCAATATACATGATATTGGGGAGTCTAGAAACCCTACTCCTATTTTACCACCTCCCTTTACTATCTCTATTCATACCAACACTACTAATCTTATCTCTCCCACTATATCCCCTTCTATACCACCTTCCACATCTACTCGAATCCTTTGAGATAGTTGTACAAAATTTCACTATTGAGACTAATGATTATTATAATGATGTTGATACTATTAATCTTACTGATGACACCTTACGTACTTTGGATTTTACTCTTGTGGACTTTGATGATTATTTGATTCATAATCATTGCATTACCACTAGTCTGGTGATTATTAAATCAAATCTCATATTACAATGGCTATTGTTGCTCCTATGGTTCCTTATCATAATACCATGCATATCCTTGAGCTTATTCCTCCTTTTATAGTTTCTACGCTCATTGATCATGGTCCTATTTTTATTCCTGATTCTTTGTATGTACCACTTTCTTATTTTGATCAATTCACTTGCACATTATAAATTAATCAAGAGTATTGGAAACATGTGCCTTTTGATCTTATATGTCCTTAAAACATAATGCACATATGAAGCTCTAACTCACTTAGGCCTCTCCACTTACGAGATCATGCCTTTGTTCAAACCATATGATAAATATCAAGGCCAAATATTTATCCTATTAGCTTATGGTACAAGGGTATTTTATATGCAGAGTTTGGGTTGCACTTGATCCCTAACTTATCCACTTACACTTAGGAAATCTTGGCTAAGACTACATTGATTATATCACTCATATGCATAATATTGTTCTTACTTATCTAGTGGCCTTTAGGAGAATTACTATTCATAATGATTCATGCCCGATAACCTAATTTATCATGATGGAATACACATTAGTGATTTAATACACATGTTATTGATGAAGAATATATCATGTGGGCATTTACAACTTACATCTTATAGGTTTCTTTAAAGGTAAACTTAAATATTTTTCATATTATGCCTCTAAACCAAAACCCTTTGGTTATGACTCATATTTAGAAGACTCTCTCAATGATATCACTTAGATCACTATGGAATTCAAACTTAGGGGGCATACCATTTCCCCCTTGCTACCCGATGATGCACTCTTGTTCTAGGTTTAAACACAACAATTAATGGCACACTTACCTACATGAACCTCACATTACACACATACACTGGGGAAACATTTCTTCCCTTCCTAGTCATAGTATTTATTATTCTAATAATATAAAAACATTTAGATATTTGTAAAAATACAAAAACATTAGCTTAAATATTGGTTGCATGTATCCTTGCTTGCTTATACTATTCCATGTTGCATTTTCCTCTCATGTTACTTTGATTCATAGTATGTTTTATCCTTTTACATATACACATATGTGTTCACATGGTACTTTGAGGTGAATGTAGGTTATCTACATGTTATGAAATGATTCATGATGCTTGACATTTTCTCTACCAATCCCACCGAGGCTCCTAGGGGCATCTACCTTCCATACCTTTCTACATTCAAGTATTATCATTACAATATATACTACTTTCATTCTTATTTTCAGCTATATACATTGTGATGTAATATAAATTATCCTAACATGCTAGTATGTGCTTTATGTATAGAATTTTTCTTGCAAACTTACACCCTACCATGGTTATCTTATTTGTTTGTGTATTTTCTTCTATGATTGAGACTTGTTTATAATTATTTGTGGGCTATGCCCTATGCTTGATTTCTTGTTTTCTTGTATGGCCTTGATGGCCTTGAGTGTCTTGTAAAATCTTTATAGATGACCCATGTATTCCACCAATTACTTTTTATCTTTTTGTTATGTTACTGCATGTTTGACTAGTTTCTATTACATTATGCCATACTTGTTTGTCACTAACACTTTATGCTAGCTTTATTCCCATTGTTTTTCATGTGCCATGGTTGTTACCATGCACATTCCCTATTCCCTCTATAGGAGTTATTCTTCAGATATGCACATCAACTTCATATTCCCTCATTTGGGCCACACTCACATTGGTTCATCTCACACTCCTCAAATAAGTGGGGAAATCATCGGCCCATGACTATTTCACCCTCTCAACAATCTAGAAACTATATAAAGAATGGTATAATTTTTTTTTCCAAATAAGAGTTAATAAAATAGTTCAAAATCAAACTTGGGCCAAAAACATCATAGGGACATAAGCAAAAAATTAATTTGGAATAGTGGACGTTAGTGTCCCACCTAGGTGGTTTTTTCTTGGGGATAAAAATAGATTTTCATAGATTGAACAAGTTCTTAATGATAGGTTTTTATAATCCAACACTAGATACTTAAATATAGTTTACTATCCAGTACAAGGAACAAAATCAATGGCATGTTTCATACTTTGAGCAAGGAACTAATTACTCTTCTTTCTTGGTTCACATTTTTTCTACCAGTATCAAATAAAGAGTGATACCTAAGGCATATGTAGGGACAACGATATGCCTAGGACAATTGTCACTAGTGGCTAGTTCTTATTGGGGCCATCACCATCTCTAATGACACTTATCCTTGGGGAACCATCAATGAGTGGAGAGAAAATTAGGTAGCTCTCCTAACACTCTTCCTCTAGTGACAAGATGCCTAAATCCTTAGTATATTCACATCAGTTTGAGAATTGATCACTCTCGACTCTTCCAACCATCTCCAAGGAAAAAAAAACATAGGAAAAATTCTATCCTTTCTCTCACAACATTCAAGTGTATTCTATCCTTGATTCACTTATTTTTCATACGCATTTCTATTCTAGTTTCTCTAAGTTAAAATTAAATTTCATATACCATGAGAATTGATTATGATTTTCTTATTTTATAGGTCAATCCTTATCCTAAAAAAAAGAAACACAAATAGAACAAGGAACAATCTCAAAAAAAAAACACTGAGTAAAGGTAATATTTAGTTACACATATAGGAATAATTTCCATTAATTTGCACACAATTCACCCTTAGGGTTCTCATCCCCTCTTAGATTCCATGGTACACATCTCAAAATTTCCATTCGACACGTTATTGTTTAATATTCTTGACTCTTCTCTAAGTATGCTCTTCATATCTACTTCATATTATTAAATATTCATTCACCAACATAAAGTAGGGGTTAATGTAGATATAAAATTATGTATTTAGTATTATTACATCATGCCTCTAGTATGTCATTATATGCGTTATTCCTAAGCAAGAAAACTAGACATTGACAACACTTATTTTTCTTTACTTTGACATTTTTTTATCCTCCCATGCTTTCATCCTCTACTTTTTTGGAATTACCCCTTTAATTTTGGACATTGCACAATGTGTCATCCAACTCACTAATTCCTATTTTATCTTCGGAGCACCTTGGACACTAGTTCTTAGTAAGGGACAAGCATGCTTAGACATTACTTTCCCCTTTGGGATCTTTTGTCCTTTTCCCCTCTTTTCTTATGTTTAAAATGCCACATCAATTAGTATATTTTTAAACTTATATTTATCACTTGGGTTGGATTTAGTTAGGGTTGTTAATGACAAAATTCAAGCACGGAATCATATGTGTGTGTGTGTGTGTGTGTGTGTGTGTGTGTGTGTGTGTGTGTGTGTGTGTGAATGTGTGTGTGTGTGTGTGTGTGACTTACTAACTATTCGAAAGGACAATAAAGAGAATAACAAGGAAAAGGGGATATTACTTTCTATCTACTACTTGGGAAAAAGAACACTTGAGGACTGCATTTGGAATACATTATTCACTGCATAGTAAGGATAAATTCTAAATTACATCACACACATTCTTCTTGGGGGAAAATTAGTTGTGGCTTGTTATCTTGGTGTGACTGACAAAAGGGAAACCTAGCTTCAAGGGACACAATTCTATCACATACACCAAAATATATTGAGTCTAAAATGTAGTGTAGAACTAGGTGATAATCACATTGGAGTGACCTTTGAGGTCATTCTGACTCAAGAATATACATATTTTATTTATTATAATGTGTGTTTGAGCCTTGTGTAGGTAGTTATGATTTGTTTTGTATGTACAAGTACGATAGGAAAACTCTATATATAATTCAAAGAGACACAAAGTGAAGTGAAAGAGACATGATCAGACCCTAAAAGGGTCATATCTAGACTCACTACCAAGACACTAGCATCCAGTACAAACACTAACACCCAAGGAATTCATTTCCCTTTCTATGCACTTTTCCAACATACCTATAGATCATTTTCTTCCGGAAAAATCATGTAAAATCTATATCCAACCCATTTCATCATCATTCCAACCCATATTTGGTAGTAAATAGTGAGTTATAAGCTAATTGACTCTCATCCTCTTGTTGATTACACTTGTTTTCCATTACATGTTATATCTTGGATATTTTTGATATTATCTAATTGATCTCAGTACTTTGATAAATATTTAATTTTAGTTAAATCAATGATGATCATATCCTATGTCACTTGTTGTCTAACTTTGAAATGGGTGTATCTTTCCTATTGGTAAAAGTAGGTTAGTGTGGACATTGACAAGCATAGTGGTCGGGATCTCCACAAATAAAACACCATGATGTTTCTCCTGCATGGGAGTCTCACATGTACACTAAAAATTGATCTTGTGGTACCAACCCTGATGAATTTTGAGTTGTTAAGACCCTTCATTTTACCTTTATCCTCACATTATTAATGTAATAGATGTTATGGATGCATATTCTTTGTAAGTCACCTCATGAGATATTAAGTTTTATCCCACATGTATGGGTAGTAGTAATTTCTAGAATAGAACTAGTATATTAAGGAGTGCTTAGGCCAAAAAAGGTATCCAAGAATATTATTGTATTGATCTTGCTCAAAGGAGGTTGCTCCTCGAAGTGGCTGTAATATAAAAGTTATAGAATTTATTTTCCAAATTTTATTTTATTGTTATTTATTTTCAATAACTTGTAAATACTTGTAAAATAATCATCTCATTTGGTATCGAGAGAACTTTATTTTCCTTGCAAGTAGATTTCGGAGAAAACAAATTTAGCGGGGCTTTTTAGGAGATGTATCAATTTCAGCAATATTTTCTTTATAAATATTTTAAACATATTTATTGTAGGTTTGGATAAACATAAATACTTGTCCACATAATTGTGGGAAGTACTTGGGCATAAGCCCTAAAACTCATTATGAAGAGTACCACATGAACCCCAAAGTAGTTGGCCCATTGAGAGGACCTATTAATAAAAAGGGCATCGAGCCATCCCAATTCATTAGTTTCCACCCGTGAGGTAAACCAAAAGTTGTTTGTGGTAACGATCCCATCCCAATTGATTAAGGTGTCAAATCCAGTGGCTAAAACATTTTTGATGAGAATTACTCATTCAAAAAATATTGGTAGAAATAATACTTAAAACCATTAGGCAACCTAACCAACAAGTCATATTTAACATAACAAATCAATGAGAAAATGAAATAGGTCATAATTGATAATCATTGGTAACCATAAACTTCGAGGCGAGTTGATTGGTAGAAACAAAGGGAAAAATAGTTTTTAACTATATATTTTATTTTATAGTTCCAATGACTCGAAAATTTCTGGAACACCTGAAATTCCATTCTACATGTTTCTTTCCTTGAGGGTCCATTTCGAAATTTAAGTTTTATTAGCTTGAAATCTCAATTTTTTATTTTTTCAAGTTTTTCCATAACTTATTTAATTTTTCTCCCATTGCTTTGAATTTTTTCCACAATGTTCCTCTCCATTTTCATCTCCTTTATCCCCACTGAAAAATTTCCTAATTTTTCCATTCCAGTCTGAAATTTCCCCTAAATTTGTCAATCCTAATCAAGAAGTTCCAAAAACTAGTAAAAGTCGATTTACCCCTTCCAATTGAGATCACATTCAAATTTTCCATTATTGATTGTGTCTTTACACACATTTTTCTATCCATTACAAATAAAATACTTGTTATGGTTATCACCCGTGTAGGCACAAATGTTTGAGCTCACACACATGATGCAAGGACCGAATCAGAAAAATTCCATCCTTATTAAGAATCTCCATATTGAGTCCACTTCACACCATAGTTTCTTTATACCAAATATGCCACGCGGCCCCAAGATATATTTTCCTCGCTTTAATGGTATGAACCCAACTAGATGGATATACATGGGAGAATAATTATTCAGTCTCCATAATACCTACGGTGTGAACAACATCCTCACTATTTCTTTTCACTTGAAACAAGAGGCCTTACAATGGTATTATTGGTATTTAAAAGCTTATGATGAGCCAAGATAGCTATGGTTCACATCTCTCATTCTAGAGAGAAATTTTCCAGTGTTTACGATAACTTCAGAAAAGTGCTCACTAAACTTCAAAAAATAGTCTCGATCTGTGAGTACCAAACAAAATTTGAGAGATTGGCCAATCACACAGAAGGCTTGTCAAATTAAGTTTTAAGATTTGTTTCATCAGTGGCCTCAAGGAGGTAATACACTCAAAATTTGAAATTTTTAAAATCGATTCCATGATGGAAGTATTGGGCTTGGCCAAATTGGTGGAGGACATAATCACAACACAATGTTTCCCTTTAGTTTCCCTTCATTCAAAAATCTAGTCACTTAGCGTGCTATCATGGTGCCTACCCCAAATTCTTTCCCAATCAAACATCTTCTATGAAGCATAAATGTAGGAGCATAGACTAAAATACCTATACTACAATTATGATGATAAATTCACTAGAGGGAATCGATGCATGGAAAAAAAATTATACCTCCTGGATGTTGAATCACCTCCTCGAATCAAATATATATGAAGATGCCAAGAATTACAAGAAAGAGATTCACCATTGGATGAAACCCCTCCTTAGGATTCTCAACCAAAGATCTCACTTCACACCGACAAGAGTCACCCCTCAAACCATGATGGTAAAAGGGTATTTCAAAAATATTCATCTAACCATCTTAATTGATTCAGGTAGCACAAATAAATTTATTGACCCAAGGTTGGCCAAACAAGAATACTAATTTTTTTACCCTTTTTCTATATTTGAAGTTATGATTGTTAACGGTGGTACATGTCCTTGTAAGGGAAAGTGTCATAACAGGGAAATTTTCAGTTTCAATTTTTTGTAAACTCGTGAAAATTCAGGTTTTTAGAAATTGGAAATAATGAATATTTAATAGTTGGTTGTCACCTACTTCGCCAGAAAATTCGGCCAACATGTCCTTAGTATGGGTCAGTTGGCCTAGTATTTACACATATAAATGAACTTATGCATGTAATTTTCCAACATTCGAATACACCTATGCCCATATTCACCAAAGTATATAACTATACATAACACGTACTGCATAGGTATAAGGTATAATACATATAAAACTATCCAACTCTTTTGAAATATTTTCTACAGAAGCCGAACCCCAATCCATCTAAGCTCTTGTGGTCACTCCAAGAATTATCACCCAACCCCAAGCCGTCTAACATATATATCCAATAGATCCATCTAATAGAGCTGTCCAACTGAGCCATCCAACTAACTAACAAAGCCATTTGATTAAGAGCCGTCTAATTGTTATCCGTATAACTCAAATCCCATCTATGACTATCCTTATTTGGTTTCATATCCATGGATTCGAGAAAGCAGGGTAAGAAGCTTTCCATGCAAGTTCAAAAAAGAGTAACAAGACATTGTTTGGCTATTTTGGAAACTCACAAAAATGACTGATGTGTCGAGATTTGTGAAAATATAGGTATGTACTATCTACTAATTTACAGATTTTTATTATTATATTTTTCACTGTATGTTTCAAATACTCTTTACACTCTTGTTTTTTTATTTAGTGTTATTAATAATATAAATAATTAATACTATTTCTATTACACTTTTAAATGCAGACATTTTTCAAACACCTTCACAAACTAATGTGTTTCGAGATATCAATCTTGATGATCCTTTTGGTTTTAATGATCGATTGATCAAAACATTTGTTCACTTGATGACATCGAACTAGGGGAAGATTCATCAAATTCTCATCCAACACCAACAAAGGAAGCTTCTATTCTAGTGTTTGTTTCCAGAAAAAAGAGACATGAGGATAGAGATATTCTGTTGAGAACCCAAATGCACAAGTTGAAGTTGAAGAAAGTAAAAAAATCTATCAGAAGAAAGAGGAAAAACTAGACTATAGGAAGGACTTTCAGGTTTGACTGGGCAGAAAATATCCTTTTATTGAACTAGTAGAGCTGAAAAATAGTAATGATGTTCCAACTCAATGTCAATGAAAAATATGTAGTTGAAAACAAGGAAATATCACACAATGCAACTCAAACTAGACACCATTGAAAAACACTATGGAAAAATATATATTTCCCAAAAGAAAAAGGATGGGAGCATAGTAAGATCTCATAAATGGAAAGATGTAAAAGAGTTCTTGCATGTAAAATATGTAGAAGAATATGAAAAAGAACAAAAGCATTTGAAAAATCTAAATGAAAAAGGTGGCACAATTGTTGCAAAATTGAGCAAAGCTATGGAGACTGAAATGCATGCCAAAAGTATTCAATTTTCTATTGTATTCCATATATTGAAAAAGGGCAGACCCATTTCAAATTTCTCTAGAAAATAAAATTTTGTATTAGGTAATTGGCTTACAAAATGTTCCACAATCACATTGGAGTGGCTGGGAAATAGAAAAATGTCTTTCTCTGGTGGAAAAGGAGGATCTAAAAGAGGCTATAAAAATGCAAAGTTTATTTCCTTTTAATTGATGAGGTTACAACAAAGTGGACAATACCTCATGGGTTTGTATTCATGTATACACATTTGCAAATGAAGTAAGAAATCCCCATCTCTTAGCTAGTTCATAAAATGAGTGAAAATTGTAATTTTGAAAACATTTATAAGTTAGTGTTGTCAAGTTTGAAGGATATTGCAGGTATGGATGATTTTTCCATTGCAACAAAGTTAGTTTGTGTTGAACAGATGGTGCAACTATAATGTAGGGGGTAGAAATGGTCTCTATGTACAATTATAGACAATTGTTACCCCCTATATGATTATAATCCATTGCATGGCTCACAAAATGAATCTGGCCTATAAAATTGTGAGCAATTTCAAAATTGCCAAAGTGGAGGAGCTGATCCGAGATTTGCATGCATATTACTCTAGTAGTCCAAAGAGATTTTTAGAATTTCAAAAATTTCTATTGGATTGACAGATGGGAAAAAGCTTCTCAAAGATGTAGATACCAAATGGATCTCAATGTATGAGCTTGCTTGCAGAATATTTGAAGAATATCCTTCATTGATATGTTTTATGTACAAATATCACAGGGATGTGGATAAAGCTAAAGATTTATTGTACCATCTAATAGATATTGAAACTTTACTTACACTCTGTGGAATTTTTCAATGTTGAAGGAGCTAAATGTTTTGACAAATCATGCACAAGAGCATTGCATTTACATAACAGACTTCATAAGACTCAGAAAATGTGTGTTTGAGTTTAGATTGTTTATATTTTTCAGATGATAGTTTTAAGGGTCCTATTTTTGAAAGTTGGAATGCATTAACAGACCTTAAGAATGTAATTTGCTTCTTAAAATTCAATATACATGATCATCTTATGTATAAAAGCACATGGAAAAGAGATACCACTTCATACTTTTCATAAAAGAGTAGATTTTTTGGAGTCAGAGATGGAGGAAGTAAGAGTGACATGCATTTTATATGAAACAATATTATCTGAAACTCGAAATAAATTGAAAAATATTTCTTTATCTTTATCTACAGAGATCCGTGAAATATTCAAAAAGGATAAATTACTTGAAGCAATGGGAATTGTCAATCCACAGTTTTGGAATACACGTGGAGGCATTCTTGAAACATCCATTAGTACTTTATTTATCAAATACATGACTAGTCTAATTGAACATTTCTGCAAGCGTGAAGAGATAAATGGAGTTGTTGTTGAAGGTATTTTACAGAAAAAGTTGTTGAGTTCTCAGTCCCATGATTTTTCCACCACTATGCTAGAGAAATTTTGGTTTCTGGAAGAGCCAAATGAAAATGGTTCCATTAGAAGACTTTGGAAGAAGATTTATTCTAGTAGTATTTTATGAGAGGATTTGAGTGAGTATATTCAACTATATGAAATTTTTCAAACAATGATTTTGGGTTTGTTGAAGATGAGAGGGTATTCAAAGTGCATTGTCCTTTGTAAATTCAAAATTCTGAAACAAATTAGATAGAAATTTAGAAAGTTGTCTGAGATTGTATGTATCTAGTTACTTTGTGGAAACTTTCCCTTATGAGTGAGCACTTGCATTATGGAATTCTCTCATCTATGGAACATTTTGGTGATCCGGGGATCCAAACACATCTACGGAACATGCTTCGATTTTGTAGAGTTCCAAGACACAAATGAACGGGTTACACCAGGACTATTTCAGTTTCCGAGTTCTAATTTCTTGTATACATTCTTGACATTATTGACATTGGACAATGATTTGATACTAATATATTTCATATTCATTAATGATAATCAATTGGTCTTAATAGAATTTTTTTTTTGTAACAAATTCATATTTTTATATTTTTCTTTATTAATGAAATAAAGACTAATTTATTTGGCTCCATCTGTGTGATTTTCGATTAATGTTTTATCTATGCACGAAACATAAATATTTTCAAACATACACAAACTATGTGTCTTAAACCATGCTTTATTGTTTACATCTCCAAATAGTAGCATAAAAACATTCATAGTAAGCAAAAATCCAATTACAAGTTTACATATTAAATTGTTGAAAACATTTAATAAATGCAATACAACAGTAAATATAGTTCCAATTCAAAAATAGGCTTGTATTCATTCTATCAAGAGGTAGAATACTTTATGAAGACATGTTTTCATAAAGCATTGTCGGCCAATACATTTACAAAATTGTGGGTTGTCAATGGTTTTCAAAGCTTTTGGACAAGTTCTATCATATAATAACACATTACGAGGGAATCCTCTTTTCTACCTATGATTCTAAATCATAATTGTCTTTACATCTACCACACAAAATAATAATAAAAAAACTTTGTTGGCCACTATCTTTTAATTCCTATGCTAGTGTTGGAATTGTGACAACACACTTGTCACATGGTGAAACTAACTATTTTTTCAATTTTATGTTGTAGGGGAAGCTTGATCTTTTTCTTGCATAAGAGGTAGAGGAATGTGCTTAGTTTTTACATTAATATCTGCTAAAACTCTTGATGCCTACAAATCTTGCATTGCGGTATTGATATTTTGAAGAATATTCTTCTCCTCCCTCGCAACATCTCCTGATGACAAAAGTGATGGATTGTAATTTCTATTTTCCTTCAGTAATATTTCTGGATCCATGTAATGATCCTTGATTATCCTTTTTAATGTAATATTTTATTTATTTAATAATATAAGTTTTTCCTTCAAGTTGTATAAATGAATGCAAGACTTTTGCAGGCATTATTAAAGTGTGCTTTAAATACAACTACTTCTTTCTTTAAATTTTCATATTTTTCTTGCAAAAATATAAATGTATTAGTCTATTAGATAAGTTGAAATAATATATTGTGGTGCTCATAATATTACGATTTTATGTGTAAAAGATGACTTACCACAACTTTCTCTTATTCTATATTTTTGCAACTAAAATGTTTGTCTTGTATTTAGCCTATTTTTAAGAGTAGTAGGCTTGGCCTTGACATTAAGATTCTATAACTTATTTAACATTATGTCCAAAATATCATCATCATAATCATTATTATATGAAATTGTGCCTGATTGAGCTTTGTTTAGCAAAATGTCAAGCCTTTTCGGTTGGCTCTCTATGATAGTGAACAATGAATGCCTTTGAGCGTGATTATGGTATCGGTATTTATTTCTTTAATCAAAATTTTATCCCTCCTCTCCCAAGTGTGCACTAAATCCACATCAAACATTACAACTTCTTGAATTGTGGCCCCCATACTATTTGATATCATATTTTCGAATGTAAAATTTGTCTTCGATCATCTGTGAGTGGAGTTTTATTTGGAGGAGGAGAGTCCTTGTCCACTATTTGATGCACATCTTGTTGTGGTTGTGGTTGAGGAGGTGGAGTAGATTGTATCATATCATGCATGTCAAAATAGTTACCCTTGTTTGCATCGCCACTATTGAATCCCAAATACTCATCGTCAAGCTCGATGTTGTTCAAAATTTGGGTGCTCATTGTACTGAAGACACCACCTAGTGACAATCTAGGAAATTCCAAGGTTATAGGATCTGTTCCTATAAAGTCGGAGGAAACCTTATATTATTTCTTATTTTTGGACTATACGTGTGCATGTATTGGTGGCCTTCTTGGAATGTGTTGTGAAGGTCTATTCACTGTAAGAAGAAAACTAAAAATTATTAGAAAAATAATCATTATACCCTTGGGCCTTGTAAATACTAAATAAAATATTTGTAACTAAACAAAAGATGCTAAATATTATACATTACCTTGCATGCTCGGAGACTGAGACGTGACAATTTGATCTTGACACTAAGAATGAGTTTGATCTTGATCGTCAAACTCAAAACTTTCTAAAAACAATAAATGTAGAAATATTAAAATATTGTAGTACTTACATAACATAGCTTGATTATGTTTCATCCTAGACTCTAGTAGGTTAAATTGGTTAATTATATAAATAGTAAAGTTTATACCTGTAGACAAGTGTGATGGCATAGAAGATAGGAGTGGTGGAGGTATCGACCCCCTAGGTCATTTTTGACGAGGAACTCGTATCGGTGTTGATTCTATGAATCCATGTCAGAATCAACATAGACCTCTGTAAGAGGGATTTACTTGAGAAATAACCTCCTTATGAGATATTGTAGCTATAATTCTTCTCTACAAAATATAATATTACAATTATTATTGTATTAAAAAATAATTAATGTGAAATCGTTATAATGTGAAAACTTAAAAAATTAAGTAATACCTGTTGTTCTTCAAGAGGGAGACCAATCATTTTGTCATTAATTATAGTTGGAATTTGTTTGTTCTGCAATTGGTGGAAAGCTTCATGATAGAAAGAAAGTAGATAATTGGCAGAAGAGAATACAATCTTGGATTTATCAAATGTATTCATACTAAGGGCATTGGTAACATCTATTTTTATTCAATTGGACAAATATGTGCACCAATTGAATTGTTTCCTTACTAGTGTTCACAATATATATTGAACTACCCAAAATGGAATGTCTGCAAGTCTACCCTGTAACACAATCTTGGCCTGAAAAAGTGATACAATTGCAAGAAATAATTTGTTTGTAATACCTTGTATAACAAGGTGGTGTCCCCAAATTTCACCCTGAAATATGAGACTACCCCATGTTTAAAATTTTCGTTCTTTTAAAATAACGGGTATTTTTGTGTTTTTATTTCTAGAAGATGCCTACATTGCGTTAAGATATTCCCAGTGAATCATATGAGCCAATTTCGACAAATACCCAGATGCCAAAAATTATTTTATCCCTTCGTCAAGTTTTGTCATGCGGGGAAAATTTTATTTAATTATTTTAAGCCTCGTTTGAAGTAAATTGTGCTCGGTTGAACCTGTTGAAGTTTTGCATGCGGTATTCACATATATCAATGGGGTTTTCACCAAGAATAAATCTCGAGGATTTTTACGTGACTTGACAACAACGTTTTTCATTTTTTTATTTTTCTCTCGTGAAATTCCCTAGGTCAATTCCATTACTAATACGGTTTTTGTTTTCTTTCTGGAGTATCCGGAGATCATCTAAGGCCGCCATTCCAGAAGGAATCAACATTAGAAAGCAAGCTTTTGGTCAAAAAGATGAAGTCGTGCACAAAAAACCTCTCCTAGGCAAGTCACATTTTTGGAATAAATGGATTTTATGAAAATAGGAAAAATATTGCCATCAATGCATAAAGCTCGAGAAGATACACATTTTTAGAGAAAATGACACCTAAAATGGAGCCACGGAATGAAAGTTATGGCACATGCAATTTTTTGCTCATCTTCCCGAGACCCTTTCCAAAAATGGAAAATTTTATTCCAAGCTTGTGTTTTCTTCACCAAAAGTCCAAAAAAGGAAAGAAATGTTGTTTTTAAATTTTCAAGGCTACCTTCCGCGTCCGAGCTTCCACGTTGCCTAAGTGAAAAATTCTCACACAATTTTAAAGGCGTGAAGTCACAATGCAAGTCACACTTTTGGAAAAGAGCTATCTTTCATGCAAGTCACATTTTTTTGAAGGAATACTTTAAGATGCCAGTGGGAATTTTGGCAGTGGTAAGGGATTTCTTCCTGCCTAGCACAGGTAATTTTTCCCATGAAGTCAAAGTCACTTAAGCTGCAATGGGAATATTAGAGGTGGTAGGTAGACGGGAATTTCTTACCTGCCTTACAAGGTAAAAATTCTCATTATAAAAGAAAAATCACTTAAAGCACCGACGGGAATTTCCTACATGCAGTGGGGTAAAAATTCCCATTATGAAAGTCAAATCACTTAAGTGGAAGAAGGGATTTTTAGAGCTGCAGTGAAGGGTGAAAATTCACATCAGAAGTTGATTTCTTATTTTTAGAATTCACTCTTGCCAAAAAGTGTGACCCACCTTGGGTGAATAACAATGCATTTAATAATATTTATTAATGTTTATTCACCCAATTTTGGCGCCATAAATAGAAGGAAAGTCAATGC
This sequence comes from Taxus wallichiana var. yunnanensis, assembly GCA_018340775.1. Classification (NCBI taxonomy): domain Eukaryota; kingdom Viridiplantae; phylum Streptophyta; class Pinopsida; order Cupressales; family Taxaceae; genus Taxus; species Taxus wallichiana. The sequence goes on along the minus strand of CM031235.1, from coordinate 154,291,037 downwards.
ATGAAGACAAGCCAAAGTGAACTGAAGGTAGCATGCTAAAAATAAATAAATAAAATTTATTTAATGGCAGCCAACAACATGCAAAAATAGGCACCCAATTTGGGTGAATAAACATAATTGGTTATTAATTAATTCTTTGGGAATAGGAGGGGTAATTATTAAAAATAGAATGTTAAGAGTTATATAAGCATGGGCTGCCATAATGAAGATGTAATTAATTCTTTTAGCAGAGGATTGCAGCTCGGATAGTTTTGACACCCAAGGAAGGAGGATTTTTGCATCAAAAACTGTTTTTCATTGCCGGAAAGCTTCAAACTTTGGTGCTTAGGGTTGAAATGGCTTGATTTTTGTTGTGAGAATTATCGCATGTTGGCATAAGTGCTTTGGTGTATTAAATAATATTTTATTCTTGCTTTGCATGTCGAGAAAAGCCTCAAATTTTAGGGAAGTGGGCTTTATATGCATATTTTTATGATAAAAATCAAGTGTTCATGTTCGGTTGCGTCTTTGTTGTGAATTAGCTGCAGGTATTCATTACAGGTGCTTATATAAGAGAAAGGGATCTTAAATCAATGTCGATACATTTAATATATCTTTTGAATCTAAAGAAATCCTAGATCCTGCACCAATTGTAAAAATGCGCCGAATAAAAAGAAAAAGAGTTTTCGACAAAGATCAAGATTGCTCTGCCATGGAAAAGCGGGATGAAAGGGCGAGCTCTGCGGAATCATGCATAGCTTCCATATTTTCTGAAGTCAATGATACAAACACAGGCCATGCACCTATCACTGATTTAATTGCCATATCTGCACACATCGATCCAATTGCAAAGGCTTCCAAAAAAATCATCCTCTTTGTTTTATTTGTGCTTTGTGTAGAAGTCGGTGCATGGAGAATTCCTTCAGGATCTTGTGTATGTCCTCCCAATCTTATTGAAGCCTCCATTGAATTTACCTATACTTTCCTTCACCCAGATTGCTTTCCAGAATTTTTAATTGCTCATATGGAATTAAAAAATAAAAGGTGATGAGTTTTTCTGATTTATTTGTTTAAAAATGTCATTGCCTTTGATGCATGTACTAGAGAACAAGCGTAAAAGCTTCAAGGATAAGAGGAAGACAAGTCAAAGGAAACACTTGTAAGAAAAATCATGGTCATCCACTTCCAAATCCATTTTGGTGAGAATCAAAGGTAATACTCAAGCAAATCACAATGCTTTGCTTCCGGATCTAGCTTGGTGAGAATCAAAGGAAAAAGAATCAACTGTATGCAGAATATGGAAAAAGGAACAAGACCGGAAGTGTTTAGCTTTCTTCTAATCTCTTTTCCTCTTTCTTCTTTCTCTTATTTCCTTCTACAAAGTAATTAAGCGATCAATTAAATTATAAAAATTAAGTGATCGGTTTCCTCATTGCTTGAAGAAGTCAATTACTTGGAAATAGGTGGCAGACATGCAAAATAGAAGGTTCTATTTTCAGTTGCAAATCATGCATGTCATGCAAAGAGGAATTCAGGAGGGAGATTGCCAGTTGTTTCCTTTACAACTTCCACATGTGCCAGTTCACTAAAAGCTTCCTATTTGTAATTTCCCCTCTACATGCTATAAGTAGAGGAAGAACCTATGGGTTAAAAGATTAGAATTTTTAAGCAACATTATTGTGTTCCAGACTTTTGTCTTTGAAACCCTAATAGCTATTTGAAGAAAAGGAATAGAAAGGAGCAGATTTTAGGAGAACTTTGTGTCATGGTGCATTTTTTCTAACCTTTTGTATTAGATCTATTTATAAACTTTGTGTTATTATATATCTAGATCTGAAAATTTGCCTTTCCTTATAATTCTCCGTGTTAATATTTATTGGTTCTATCTATGTGCATGTAATCAACTCTATAATCTATTGATTTGGTTGCACATCTTCCCTCTTTCTTTCTTGCATTTTTATTATTTCCTTCTTCAATAGATATTTCCTTTCTTTGGGCTTTAACTTGCTAAAAACTATAATACTATGGTTCATGAGCTACATGGTTAAAGTAATACCCTCAAATAGATACTAGCATATTTAATTGACAAATATTACACGGGAGCCTCACCGATAAATGAGGGAGATTTATCTCATGACATCGCCTATGTTTTTAACTATGTAGAAAATCTAGCCCACACAAGGCCTCTTTTTGAACGATTAACAGGAGCTATAACAACATACAAGAAATGTTAGATGCTTGGGAAATCAAGTAATATTAAGAAAACAAACAAGTGAAAATAATATTTAACTTACCATCATCAAGTCTTCATCTATAAGGACCTCCTTTGTTATCATAAGTGGCTGGTTTTGGAATGGTAAGACAATTAAATGATGGACGTTTGTGGGCTCCACTGTGAAAGAAACTATACGATCAAAGAGGTGAATGGAAAAATTTCCCTATTTTTGGTTGTAAAAGGGAGTAGGTAATCAAGGATAAAATTATCAATTTCGAATTGGGGCATGTTGACAAGCCCCATAAATTTTGTTTTTTGTAGCCATTCCTTTGGCGTGTCTTTCATTTTTATCAGTGATGTAATCTATCACCACATGAGATTTCTATATTTGAATTTGTGCATAGGAGAAACCATGGTGCTAGCCATTGTTGAAATTTTTAGGAGAGGGAGGATATAAAAGTGCATGTAAGTTTGGTTAAAGATTGGAGAGCCTAAGTCTGGAAATGTTCGTGGAAAAGTGAAGAAATGAACCTTCTTTGGGGTATATATATGGATTTGAATAGTTTAGGGAAACGTGGTGAAAAATAATTTCTTGAGAAGATTGAGGCAAGTTCTTGGGTACTCATGCAAATATCACTTGTCTATATTCTCACGGGTATCGACTTACATGAGCTATCCAACAAGTTAGACTATTAGGTGTCCCATATTAACAATATTTGTTCACCCCACATTAGGCGAGCATTCATTAAAGTTATACGACTTATCACTAGGTTAGCTGTCCATATCCATTGGATGGATGGTCAAGCATTAGGCCACCTAACTTTAATGGACATCCGTTCAATACAAATGTCCAACTAGAATAGTCATCCATCCAACCCAAGTTGGATGACAGACTAATGGGTGACATCTAAGTACACTTTCGTCTAGTTCAGGTTTGATGGCGAACTACTATGTTCCATACATTATAAATGAGATGGACATCTAACTAGAATAGATGGCCATATAACACCCATCTAGCCATGCTAAACCATTGGTTTGTGAATTCTCATTTACTGAAAAATCACTTTTTTGGAGATTTTGATCTTTTCAAAAGTCCATTTTGGAGATTCTCCACCCATTCTATAATAATTTTTTGGAGCGGGAGTATTAAATTGAACCCAATGTTGTAATGTTTGTATTATAATGGGAGATTATCATCTTCACTCCAACATGTTTGTACTACCCCTGGGTGGATGTGATGTCATTTTGGGAGCTCAGTGGTTGCACACACTTGGACCATTCCAATGGGATTTCTCTAAACTATGAATGCAATTCTCTAAAAATGAGGAAAACATACCTTAAAATGTCTTTCTCCAGGATCAAGTAGTATTATTAGTTCCCATTGTATGGAAAATCTTCTAAAGAAAGGATCACATGGGGTCATTTCTCAGGTGTTTTCTATCCGGTGAATTCACCTACTTCTTTCCAAGACCCGTGTAAATTTATAAGCCATTTTGGACAAACATGCTCTTGTCTTTATTGAGCCCAACGTATTTCCACCTTCACACCTAGAATATCATTATATTCAACTCCTTGAGGAAGTTATTCTCCCAATGTTCGTCCTTACAGGTATCCTTTTTTACAAAAGATAGAAATTGAAAAGCTTATTTAGGAACTTCTCAAGGTGGGAGTTAGTCACCCGACAACCCGTATTCCTCCCTAATTTTACTTTTCTATATAAAGTATGGTTTGTGTCATCTTTTAGTGATTTCATGGAACTCAACAAGATCACTATCAAGGACAAGTTCCCTATTCCAATTATCGATGAGCTTCTAGATGAACTTCATGGAGCTCATATTTTCTCCAAAATAGATCTCTATTGAAGTCTGTCATCACCAATCCGGCACTATGATAATTCTTTTTGGGAACTCCTCATGATTTTATGATTATTTACTAATGCACAACCTTTAATTTGGTGGATGTAATGGAAACAAAACAACAATATAACACAAGAATACCATCAACTATGATAAGATGGAATGATGACAAATCTGAAATATCAAAGTAAATTATAATATTAACAAGAAATTGTTACAATCTCACCCATGAGGTACTTCAAGTGTTATTGTCTTCGCTTGCCTTTCACCAAGACTATGGGAGAAACTTTACAATTACACCTCTTAATTTCTTCAACAAACCTTGATGGTTTCCTTCGCACACTTCCTACAATATTTCTCACTACTTCCTTCTATGCTAAATGAGGGGGTGGCTCTCTATTTATAGAACTTCCAGGCTTATCCATCTTATCTCTAAGATAGGATAAGAAATCCCTCTGACGAATCATATTCCATACCTTAACTCTTATCTGTACATGTAAGCTTATCTTTTAAGATAAGATAAACCTTATCATTTTACATGGGTTCCATATTTTTAGACTTTTTACAAACAAAATACACAAAATATTTATGACCTCACTCCTTGTCCTTATTACCAATATAATATTTCTAATTCCTAATCATGTAGACCCTACTTCCCTAATTACCCCAATTTTGACATTTTAACATTACTAGACCACTTACGACAAATATTTACTTTTACAACATTCCTATTGTACTTTGAATGTTACCGTACTCCACATTATTGGCGGCAACTAACGGTGCCGTTATCTTCTATTAGGACGTTATTTACTAATTATACTTAACAACATCCTATTCCTAATACATACATTAATGAAATAGAAATTATGGAGGAAAATTTTAGTGTCGACATCTTCCCCTTCCTAGCTTCTACTAGAGTCCTTGGAGGTAGACTATTACGATGCTTAGAAAATCTTCAACTTGTCGTGGTTGACCCATTTCATAATGGGAGTGCCATCCAATTCCTGGGTCGGTATATACCATTTTCATGCATGCACTATTTATTTTGTAGGGCCCCATCCATTTTGGAAGAAATTTTTCTTCTTCTTTTTTTGTATCGGAATCATATACTAGAACCAAGTCATTCACATGAAATGGATACAAATGGATCTTTTGATCAAAGTATTCCTTCTGCTTCATTTTATTCTTATGGCTTGTATCCTTTGCTATTTCCCTCATTTCCTCTAGCAAATGAAGATGTATTAACCAACCTTTCTTTTTCTTGAATCACTTTCATCCATCATTTCATTTTTCATAACTCTCAGTGGGAATATCAAACTCAATAGGAAGAAATGGATCAATGCCATGTTGAAAATGGGGAGTATATGTTGTTGACTTTGATGTTGCCCTATATGCCCACAATGTGCATGAATCCTTTTATCCCACTTATGTACTGCAAGCATCTTTGCTAGAATTTGACACAACACAAAAGGAGTTCCACTGTCCATTTGCTTGGCTTGTATGTTTTTGCCTTCCTATGCTTAATAGAAAATTTATTGACTAGGGATTCTACTACCTCATTAATGAAGTGGCTTCTTGATTGATGCAGAATTTCTAATGGACAACCAAATCTGGTGATAATGCGTTCATATATGAACCTTGCCACCTCATCCATGGAAGCTGTTTTTAATGGCCTAGCTTCAACCCACTTGGTTAAATAATCATGGCAACTACAATATACTTATTTTGGCGTGAGGTAGTTAGAAGTTGACCTACAATGTCTATTCCCACTTTTCAAAGGGACCAAGTGAAAGAATAGGGCATTATGGAGTTGATGAAGTCTTACGATTACCATGTGTTTGACAAATATCACATGTCTTACAATAATTATAACAATCTTTAAAAAGAGTGGGCTTGATAACTGCATCCAAGATCCTTCTTAAAGTTGTCCAGAGAAGTGCACTCCACATGTACCATTGTGGAATTCTTCTAGTAGTTCCTTCCCTTGATCACGTCCAATTGCCCTCTTATGTCCATCGTGTCCTATTCGAAATAATACTCCATGAAGAATAGAATATTCCGATAAGTAATATTTCTCTTAGTCTTTGCAAGCACCATCAAAAACTTGAATTCATTCAGATAATTCCAAATATCTATGTATTCACTAGGGATTATGTCAAGGGATAACAAGGCTACATCGGAGAAATCATCATCATCACAAGATGATCCTAAACCATCATAGGCTCGAGATAGTGCATCCGCATTGACATGCTTCTTTCCTAGCCTATCTATAATATCAAATTCAAATTCTTGTAGCAAAATTATCCATCTTGCTATCTCTCATGATGGGTTAGGCTTATTTACAATATATTTTGAGCCTAATGATCATTCATAACTAGAAATTTTTCCCTAGCAAGTAATTTCTAAACTACTTTCAAAGAAAAAATAATAGCTAGAGCCTCTTTTTGATTCATACGGTATAATTTAATTGCTCATTTGTCTATTAAAAAAGTAAATTGGATGTTCATTCCCATTTTCATCATTTTGGCTCAAAGTACTTCCTAGTGCATGTATCGAGGCAAAGTGTACACAATGAATGACTTTCTCCAATCTGGATTCTTCAAAATAGGTGAAGACACCAGGGCTTCCTTGATTGTCCAAAAGCTTCATGCACCTTATTTCTGGTTCATAAGTAACATCCTTCTTCAAGAAGCTGGGTTAGTGGTCATGTAATCTTTGAGAAATTCTTGATGAAACTTCTATAATAACCCACATGGCCTAAAAATGATCTCAACTTACTTTATTCATAGAAATGGTAAATCTTTGATTTTGAAACTTTATCGGGATCAAGCACCAATACCATCTCTGGATACAACATGACCCTAACAAAATGCCTTTAGAACATCCAAAGACACACTTTGTAGGGTTTAGTGAGGCTTGTGCTTCATCTAACCTTTGAAATGCTATCTCCATCGGGTGCAAGTGGTCCAACTTGCTCCCATAGATGCAAAAATCATCCGAAATACTTTGATGAAGGAAATAGGGTTCGAACACCCTATTCATCAAACGCTAGAATGTTTATTTTGAGCATTACACTACCCAAAAGACATAACTCTATAAGTAAACGTTCCCAAGGAGTGGTGACGTGGTCTTCACTGATCTTTTCTGCTATACGAACTTGGTTGTAGCCACTATATCCATCAAAAAACTATAACACTCTGGCCAGCTACTTGGCCCAAGATCTGATATGAAAATGGAAGAGGGTAATGATACTTCTTTGTTACCTTATTGAGCTTCTGTAATCAACACAAATGCGTAGCTTCTCATTCTTTTTTATTGAGATCACAATGGGAGAAACCCATTCTAGAATTCTCCACAACAAATATGAATCCTGCATCAAGAACTTATTTATTTCTTCTTTTAAGTCTTGGAAAAATTAGGATTCATTCTATATGGCATTTACTTTATGGGCTTAGACCATCTATAAACTCAATAGTATGTTTTACCCAACTTACTTGACGGAGTTCCTTGTAATCAAAAGTGAATAGGTGTATGTACCTTGAAAGATGGAGGTAGGATTCCTTCTCACTCTCCATCACAAAGATCACCAATCTTTATTTGTTGGAGATGATCATCAACTTCTTCTTCGGGATAATTTTATGGGGTCATGAGTTGGTGTGATGGAAGGATATCCATGACTGAAACATCCACCTCACTTTCTTCATCTTTGTGTCCACTTCACTTTGGTACTAGAGTAATTAGAGGATTTCCAATCATCGGTTTCATCACTTGAATCCATAGGTTGCGCTTATGATGTTGAGGGATCACGTTTATCTTCACCCTCTCTCTACCACGTCCAAGTGTCATGAAACCTTCATTCCAGTAGTTTCTTGCATGAACTCTCCTTAGCCATGGTCTTCCCATAAGCATTGGGTACACATGATGCATTCATTTTTCATCACTCGAAAGTCTACCACACATACAACACCCATAAAGAGATATTGCCACATTTGAAACTACACCTTCTGGTTTAGTTTTTCCATTATTTAATGACCTTAGCATAAGTGTTGAAGGGCAATCAATTTTTAAACCCAAAATATTCATTACTGACTCGGTCATTACATTAACTTACTCGCAGCACCTCCATCAACTAAGACATCATGAATTGAAATACCATTACATAATACCTCACTTGTGGAGCATAGGGATCTGCCTCTGCCTTAAAAACAGGGACCTCAACCTCCTTCCTTCTTCGAGCATTGAGTCCACCTCGGAAAGCCCTTTCTCGAAGACATAGCCAAGAGTTGACCATATGTAATATTTCAGGAGCCGTTTGGATAGATCTTCAAGATGGAGTATGGTCCTTGCCATGTGAAATCAGAAAATCCTGTACACCTAGCTTTCTTCTCCTATGTTTCTTATTAGTTTCTCCTTTCATCTTCTTAGGATCATTTCCATCTTGATTATCTTTTTCTTTCTTTCTTTTTGTTACAAACACATCTACTTCATTATTTTGCTCTTATCTACTACATCAAAAGAATTCACGTGTGCTTTTCCTTTATCATTAAATTTTTACCGGATGTAGAAGCTCTAGGACAATTATACTTATAATGACCCTTTTATAACAACCATAACATACAACTTCAGAAATATTTCTTTTGGACCTCTATCTCCTCCCTAAGAACTAAATTCTTTTCCTTGAAGAAGATTAATAGTTAATCGACCCATCTTTTTGAGAGATCTTCATATCGGTAGATGTACTAGGAGAAATATTTGTGCTCACCGGGAGTGGTTGTGGATTCTGGACCAAAGATGGTGGTGTAGGCTCTACTTTAGCAACAATTTCTTTGGGCTCCTCTTCCATGCTTTCTTCTTGCCTTCTTGCAATCTCTTTTGCTTGTTGATGGTAATTTGGTGGTCATACTTCACTCGTTGTCTAGCCGGCTTCATCCCAAGAATGAAGTGCTTACATGGAGATTATCCATGTATTCATCAATCCATCTGCTAATTCTTCCTTCCGGACATTACGGGCATCGAGCTTCCTTCTTAGCTCTAGAACACGAGCATGATAATCCCTTATCTTCTCCTTCTCTCCTTGGGATAGCTTTGTGATCTCGATCATGAGATCTACATATTTCGTTGTTCACCAAATTCTTCAAGAAAGCTTTCGATTAATAAATCCCATGAATTTTCACATTATCACCTAGTGTTTCAAACCACCTAAGTGCTGAACCATCCAAAAAGGTAGGAAAAAATTTAGTCCATTGTTCCCTTCTTATAAGGCCATTACAAATACAAGATCGTTTAAACTCTTGAATGAAAGAAGAAGCATCTTCATTAGATTGAGCTGAAAAAATAGGAATCTTTCCCATTTTCAAAAGTATATGTGAAATACCAACCCACAAGTACAATCAACAAGACTTATGTGCACAAATAGTTAGAATCACTATACTAGAAAGTGACTTTACACCTTTCGGTAAAATAGAAATGACCACGGTAAACTATGGTAAAACTTGACTTACTATTTAAAACCGACTTTTTGTGGTAAACACTATTCACGATAAAAGTGACTTTTTTGTGGTAAATACTATTCCAGCAAAAATGACTTTACCATGGTAACTACTATTCATGGCAAAAATGACTTTACCGTGGTAACTACTATGCACAGTGAAAACAAGGTTACCCTCCAATTGATTTTTGACTAAGTGGGAATATCTCTCCAAAAAATCCACTAACGAGGAATGGTCCTTTAAACGGAACCAAAATGTCATCACCAATCCGACACTATGATAATTCTTTGGAACTCCTCATGCTATGATTATGTACTAATGCACATCCTTTAATTTGGTGGATGTAATCGGAAACAAAACAACAATATAACACAAGAATACCATCGACTATGATAAACGGAATGATGACAAATATGAAATATCAAAGTAAATTATAATATTAACATGAAATTGTTACAATCTCACCATGAGGTACTTCAAGTGTTATTGAATTACTTGCCTTTCACCAAGACTATGGGAGAAACTTTACAATTACACCTCTTAATGGATTCTTCAACACACCTTTAAACTGATGGCTTCCTTCTACACTTCCTACAATATTTCTCACTACTTCCTTCTATGCTAAATGAGGGGGTGGCCTCTCTATTTATAGAACTTCTAGGCTTATCCATCTTATCTCTAAGATAGGATAAGAAATCCACTCTGACGAATCATATTCCATACCTTAACTCTTATATTCAACTACATGTAAGTTTATCTTTTAAGATAAGATAAACCTTATCATTTTACATGGGTTCCATATTTTTAGACTTTTTACAAAAAACGAAATACACAAAATATTTATGACCTCACTCCTTGTCCTTATTACCAATATAATATTTCTAATTCCTAATCATGTAGACCCTATTCTAATTACCCCAACTTTGACATTTTAACATTATGGACCACTTACGACAAATATTTACTTTTTACAACATTCATATTGAACTCATACCAAGATCCACATTATTGGTGGCACCGTCATGACGGCGCCGTTATCTTCTATCGACGCTACTACTAATTATACTTAACAACATCCTATTCCTAATACATACATTAATGAAATAGAAATTATGGAGGAAAATTTTAGTGTCGATAAAGAGTACCACCGATTCACCTTCATGAAGAATATGTTCAAAAGACAAATTTTCCGTACTCATTATGACCACTATGAGTTTTTAGTCATGCCATTTGGGCTTACCAATGTCCCATCGAAATTCCAAGGCTTGATGAATAAGATTTTTCAGCCCTTACTTCATCATTTCATCTTGGTATTCTTTGATGACATCTTGATCTATAGTCAAACTTGGGTTGAGCATATAAAACACATTGATAGGGAATTACAACTTCTCAAACAATCGGTTCTGCGCTAAACACTCCAAGTGATCCTTTTTCCATACTAAAGTTAAATATCTTGAACATATTGTCTCTACAGAGGGTGTTTTCATGGACCTAGATAAAATCAATGCCATGCAAAATTGTCCACTCCCAAAACACTTTGAAGCCTTCATGGATTCTTGGGTCTCATAGGATACTACAAAAAATTTGTTTAGGATTATGGTAAAATCGTAACCCCATTGACATCCATGTTGAAAAAGGATGCTTTTGCATAGAATGAGGTGACTAAAGAGGTGTTTGAGGCCTTAAAACAAGCTATGTGTAGTACACTTGTCTTAGCCATGCTAGATTTCACCAAGAATTTCATCATCGAAAGTGATGCTTGTGGAAATGGCCTTGGTGTTGTTCTCCTCCAAGAAGGTCATCCACTTTCCTTCACTAGAAAATATCTCTTGAGAAGGAATTTAGTCATGTCTACCTATGAGAAGGAGATGATGGCAATTTTTCATGTAGTACAGAAGTGGTAACCATACTTGTTAGGAAGAATTTTTGCATCAAGACAAATCATCATAGTTTGAAGTATTTCCTTGAACAACGGGTCTCATCTCCTACTCAAAAATTGGGTCTCCAAGCTTATGGGGTATGAATATGAGATCACCTATAAGAAAGGAAAATATAACGTGGTTATCGATGCTCTCTCTCAAAATTTTGAGGATTAAATCTCCCTATCCGTAGTATTTGTGCCCATACCTAAATGGCTTCCACAACTCCAAATAACTTTAGAGTAAATATCTAACCCTACAATGCCTCATCCAAAAATAACATCTAATCCTACCTCATCCTCACACTAATCTTGGGACAAAACCTATTTGTGGTATAAATGGTGCTTGGTGTTACCATCTAAAGCTAAGCTTCACCATGTAATTCTTCTCAAACTCCATGCTTCTCTTTTTCTATTTAATTACGATTTTTAAGATCTTATGAGTGGGTTCTTCGTAATTTATTTTGGCAAGGAATGAAGGCATACATCAAATAGTTTGTGCGGAATGTGATACATATCAATGCAACAAGGGTGAAACAATGGAAACCCTATGTTTGTTACAACCATTACCCATTCCAACCTAGATCTGGACTGATATTTTCATGGACTTCATTAAAGGGATTCCTAAATCTAGGGAAAGTCAGTAATCCTAGTCATAGTGGACCGCCTCTCCAAGTATGCATATTTTTGTTCCTTATCCCACCCATATACAACCTCAACCATTACCCAACTATTCATTGAAAAAATCTTCCACCTCCATGGTATCCTAGATTCCATTATCTCAGATGGTGATGCCTCTTTTACTAACCATTTCTGGACAAAATTACTCTATAGGAAAGGTACCCAATTGAGGATAAGTTTTGGCACCCATAAATAGATGTTTAAAATTAATTTGTTAGAAAATGTTTGGAAGCATTTCTTTGATGTTTTACCTTTGACCACTAGCTATAGTGGGTCAAGTGGCTACCTCTTAATGAATGGTGGTATAACACCTCATATCACACCTCCACCAAAATTATTTTATATGAAGCATTCTATGGCCAACTACCACCACCTCTATTTCCTTACACTCCTAGCATTTTCTAGTTTAGACCACGACACCATCCTCACCCAATGGGACAAAATTCTCCACACTCTTAGGGATAACCTCCATATCATTAAAAACCATAGGAAACAAAAACAAGATCAACACTTCTTAGAGCACCACTTTATTTTCGGGGATATGGTTTTTCTCGTTTACAACCATATAAAACATTCATTGAAACTAAAATGGTATCAAAATCTTACCCTAAGTTTTATGGACCATACAAAGTTCTAAAAATATTAGTGTCATGCGCATACAAGCTTGAGCTTCCACCCAACTCGTGATTTCAATGTGTATTTCATGTCTCTTGTTTAAAGAATTTTTTTGGAAAACACATCACAACACAAACAATTTTACGAGAGATTGAAAATGAAGGATCCGTCCTTCTTGAGCCTATTACAATTCCCAATAGGCACTCCCACAAACTTTGTAACCTATCTATCACTGGGGTCTTGATCCAAAGTGGTATGTCATGCAACGAAAATATGTAACTTGGGAGTCTCTTATCCATATTCAAGAATAGTTCCCACAATTACAACTTTGAGGACAAATATTTTTTAAGGGAGGATGTTAAGACCCTTCGTATTACCTTTCTTATTGCATTATTAATGTAATAGATGCTACGAAATCATATTATTTGTAATCCATATCGTGAGCTATTAAGTTTTATCCCACATGCATGGGTAGTAGTAATTTATAAAATAGAACTATTATATTAAGGAGTGCTTAGGCCAAGAAAGGTATCCATGAATATTATTGTATTGAGATTTCTCAAAGGAGGTTGCCCCCTTGAAGTGGCCTATGATATAAAATTTATTATCCAAAATTTATTTCATTGTTCTTTATATTATGTGGTTAGAAAATCCTTACAGAAGGATCCTCAAATGAGTACGTGTTGGATGTTCCTATTAACTACTCGCCTACTATCTCTACCAAAAGCATGAACTCCTCATCATCTACCTCTCTATATATCTTTGGAGGTCAAGACCATTTTTGTTGATGATCCTGATGTTGTGTGTTCTGCTGTAAATACAAAAGGGTCTTGGAGTTGATTGTATAGGTCTAAATCCTCCTCTTGGAGGTAGAGCCATACCCCATTTCCTAAAATCTTGTTGTTAAGTGTGAGTCTAATCTTGAAACTTGTTCTTGTTCCTATTTGGAGACTCCTAGGCCTTGCTCCTTATTTCCTCGACTAAATATTCCTTCTCCACCACCTTCTCACAGGTCAAAGAAGAAGAGATCATAATCTGTACCATCCAAATCTGCATTCATTTCTTTAATGAACATGTTAACTTATAATTTCTCATCTTGTAGGTAGTCCACATACTAAAGCAAATCCAAAAATTGACTCTCATACTATGCTATGAATCCCGAGCCATAAAAATATCATAAAACGTATTTATCCTCCACTAACTTAAGTAATCTCATATATATCCAACTCAAAATAACTCCTGGAATAACTCTTGTGTAATTTCTCTTGAGTGAAATGGATCTTCTACTCCTTATTTCTCTAAAACACACATGTTGTATCATAAAGAAGGTGAATATCTATGTGATTCTTGATGTTACTCTCATATGGGTGCAACCCAAAGAAACTATCAATAATAAGGATCCATGACTCGATTATTAACCCATCATTTGTCCCCATTAGGTAGGTGGCTAGAAGAGAAGAAGATATCGATAGAAATACTTTTCCCTGGACAAATGAGTGAGGATATACTACTCTCTCTCCATATGATGAAGGTGGTCTATCTGGTAGTGGTGGTATCTCAATAATCGGTGAACAAATACGGTGGTACAAGAAATCCCTCTAAAATCTCACCGATGGGATACATGATCTTGCGTGTTGTTGCATGTCATGTTTATGGGTGGTAGAGAGTAAACCCTCATCTAGATGAGAATTTATTCTTTTAGGTATCCTACTCTACTAGCTCTCGCTACAATGGAGGGTGGTCATGAAGAACTCCCATCACTGTTGTAATTTATCTAGTATTTTGGGTGATATCTACTACTTGTGGCTCCAAAATATGTGGTACATGACCTTAGGTCCTAGTTAATCAACGCTCAACTCCACATCTTGAAATCATGCATGAATGGGAAAGAAGCATTTATATGTTTAGTATAAATGTTTTGTTTAATGGGAATTTAATTAATTTGAATAGTTATTTTTAAAAATTTAATCTCGGACCACCCGGTATTGAACTCAAGCTTTGATACCATATGTTGTGCCCATGTTTTTATGACCCAAACTAACCATATGAACCCCGTTAAATAAACGTACATTTTTTATAAAAAATGAGTATAGGACGTTCATTAAGTTCCCTAAATTAAATACTTAGAAATCATTAAATTCGTATTTCCGCAACTTTAAATTTAACCAAGGGGCATAAAATGTACCCTATAAAAAAATTAATTAAGTGTTAATAATCTAAATGCTACATAATCATTAATTTTCTTTACCGAGTCACCCATACTAATTTAAAATGTATTACACTATTTCGATAAATTATTTATCAAATATTGGTTCCTTAATTCAACCAAGGGTACTAATTTAATCCCATACATTATCCATGCAATGGGCGTTAACTGGTTTAACAATATTTATTATATTTCCCTCCAATGGGTTAGCCTTAGCTAGTTAAGAGGATAATTAATCAAGGTGATAAAATTAACTTATAAAGTTTAATTGATTTATTTTGGCATTTGTCCCATTTTCCCCTGTCTAAATGGACCCATGTCCCTTTGCACCAAAATACAATTTATGTTAATATCAATTTAATTTTATTCATCCAAAATTTTAAAGGGAGAGGGAAAAGCCCACTTGCACAATAAAAAGGAAAGTAAAATCTAAAATATCACTTGGCAAGTGGCACAATCTATGTTCATTTCGAGCCTTTGGATCAAAGGAATCTCCACCCTTGATCATAGGTTTAGTGTTACAACCTAATATACTTTTAAATTTTGTTATGTCTTTCATTTTCCCCTTAAAAAATCCAGTAGGGTTTACAAGTCCGTGGGCCTATGTTAAGGTCTAAGAAAAATATTAAGAGTCGTGCCCCATGTCTACCATGGCTATGTGTATAGGCTAAGTCCTAATGGTTTGGGTGTGGAGTCACAACTAGGCCATGGACCCTCCTTCTTGTTTTTTTTTTAATTTATACAAATATTCAACCGTATGTGTGTGTATGTATGTATGTATGTATGTTTGTGTATATATACATATATATACACTTATTCACAACAAAATATTTTAACATAATAAAACCAAATTTAATATATATCAAATCAATTATATATATGTACGTGTGTGTGTGTATATATATATATATATAATTAAATTTAACTACTTTACTACAAGAATATATGAAATTTTTGTATCTCATATACAATGAATTAAAGGGTTCAAAATTGTTTTAGTAATCCAAAACGAGGAGAAGAGGAGAACTTTGGATGAGCTAAAAGAAATATCTTTTATTTTTATAAAGAAGAAGAATAATATGATAAGATAAATAATAAAGATTAATAAACACAAGATATACTTCATTTTAAACCATTGCAAATAAACATTGAATCAATTTTCCTTTCTTTCAACTTAAAACAACCAATAACTAAAATAATACTTTTACAATATTATACAAGTTTAGAAATAAAATTTTTACTATTCTAATTTCAAAAGTATACTATGATTGGATTATATTTGTAAAGATCAAGGAGTTCAAACTAAATCAAATCCCATTTGAGAAAACCGTAGTGAATTAGAGCTTCTTTTAGAAAGGAATTACCAATTTATTCTTCCCAATACAATATTTACAAGTGTAATAGTAATAAAATTTGAAGAGTTCCTACTTACAAAATTAAACTATTTTATCCTTTCTAAAGGTAAGAGTTACAACTTATAACATCATAGTTTCAAAAAAATATTTACAATGAACAAATATTCCCTTATTTACATTAAATAGAACAAACAAACAACTGTTAAAATTCAAGAGGAAAATCCTCCCATAAAGTGGGAACAATATGGCCAAAATTTTATTGAAAGAACCATTCTTCCATAAGAGAACAAGCTCCCAAAACTCCATATCTAAGCTCTAACTCCAACTATAATAAATCTAAACCACAAGAAGATAGCTTGGCTGACCTCTAACCTCTCAACAATATGGCATCATTACAATCCGGTTCCAAAAAGGATAGCATGATAGCCTCCCTCTAATCCCATGGGAGAGAGGAGAAGCAAACCTCCAAGTGAGCACAATGGATAAGGGGAAAAAACCAAAACAAAAAATATCCAAGAAACTAAAGGAGTTTGGAAAACAACACAAAACTAATAAGAATCTTCATGCTTCTATCCATGAGGGGAAGAGAGGAAAAGAATCCCATTTTAACCATAATCAAGAAAATATCCAAAAGTGTCCACAAGTCTACCAAAATTTCCAAAATCCTCCAAATCTCCATATACCTTATATCTCCTTTCCTCCTCCTAACCAAGGTTTTTCAAACCTTTAAGGTTTCCTTAGCAAGGATATGATATGTTTCTCAAACCATATAAGACTGATATGCCACTTTAAACCAAATGAAGGTAATGAAAAGGATCTCAACAAGGCTTTCCTATCAAGCCTTATGTGAAAGCAAGAGGGTATTCTTCCTTGTTCCCTTTATAAATCCAAAATCCACTTCCCAAAGGTGTGGATAGAGAAAAACAAATAAAGAAAAAACAATGTATTATTAATACAACCAAAGCATTCAAGTACCAAATATTTAACACAATGCAAACAATATTCCTTTCCAAATCAATAACAAAATTCAAAGGGTGTGAAGCCTACCTCACAAGAGCAAAGATGAATCCAAGCAAAAGTCTTCCAAATCACAATCTAATCTCTCCACAATCCAAAAGCTCCTTCTCTTCAAAATAGCTCCAAATCACAAACAACAAAAAGAACCCCACAACCTTCCAAATTGGAGGATAACATCATAGAATATTCTTCATACCAACACCTAATAGGATTATGGCATGTGTCACCCCTCCACCTAAGAATCCATGTATCCCAAGAACCCTAAACTTACACTTACTTAACAATAAATATAAAAATAAATTCAAATACAATCAAGTCCAATATCCAAATGGAGAACCATACACTCCAAATCCAAAAATCATAAATAATAGTGTTTGAAAAAGAGGTTAGAGGTGAAAGATAGGATTTATGATCCTTGAAAATAGCTCACCCACCCATAGGTATGGTACTTGGGTTTTTTTCAAGGAAAATATAGCCCCTAACTTGCCTTACACTCCTCCAAAAAGTCACTTCTTCCCCAAATTCGAGTTTTGGGGAAAAGGTGGCCTTTAAGAGGGGTGGTGGATCACCTAATCCATGATTAGATGATCAAAACATAATTAAACAACAATAATATACTCTAAGTCATCACATGCAAGAGAGAATATATTAGTTAGCCAAATCAATGATTTAACTAGTAAAATGAAGGGATTAAACCAAATAATTACAGATTAAATAAAAGTGTGATAAATGTGATGAAATATTCAATTAAACATTCTATGGGGTAAATTTCCCATTTCCAACTTTAATCCATAAAATAATCAAACATGGGACCAAAATAAAACAAGGGGTAGATTCAGCCTATACGGCCTATTGTGATACATGGAGGTACCTCCCATGAAACCCATGTTTCCATGTGGTGTAACCTATAGCCTGCGAGACTCAATTTTAAACATCATACTTTCTCCACACAAAATACTAAATAAAAAAATAATATATATGTAAAAAAATTCAAATCAATCACACATTAACTAATTTAATTAGTTACACAAACATCCATCCATCAAATGACATATTTAGAAATTATGATAATCATCCATGACATATCCAATATTTTTGATTAGAGAAAAATCATAGTAGAACTCACACACAAAGTCCACACGAGAGAACAACACGGGAGAAAAGGCGTGAAGGTATAGGAAGGCATCGCGCGTGGAGGTGTAGAGTTAGACTTTCGGGACTTACCCAATTTTAGAGATTAGGGATATTCTTAGAGGTTGTCATGCGGATCACACAAAGTGATGCCGAGACTTGTGTGCCACTCTTCATGGAGATTTCAAAGAGCATGTCAAATCACTTTTGCATGGGCGTAAGCTAAGAATAGATCCACCATTGTAGTTAACTATCGCGATCTATATATAACATACTTGCATGTATGGCTATAGCTGTAAAAGGCACGTGGCTATTATTAGCATGAGACCTAATTTGGTAGAGTTAAGCGGTGAAGGGCTAGTCCCCCACCCTATATATATGTAATGAATTACTTAGTAAGAGATAGACAGGGACACATACTGCTTTGAAGGGTTAGAGATACATGAGTGCATGAGATTGGATAATTGTAACAGATCCATGCGTGCATGTCTGGTATTGTATGAAGCTTTTTTACTATTGGTACGATGAATATATGAAGAATATTGGCTGAAAAATAGTGTTTGATATGTTTGTCAATGAATACTATTATTATCATGATGATTTACACTTAAGCACTTATAGATCTGGTACGATGTAACGATGTATAGATGGATTAGTTTCTAAATATATGTTTGTTATACTACTTCATCATGCTACCATTATACTACAACAACCCTTAAGAGGGACCTAGTACCTTTGCGTGCTTTGGGTGAGCACTTAGCCTAGGTTGAGTGATGTGCCAGTGTGACTAGGTGTTATCTAAGAATTCTAGGCTGCATCATTGGTTCAGTTGCCAGACCTCTTTTTCAGTTGTTTCAAAATGGTTCACAATGAATAAATACCAATTAACTTTGGTGAGTGTTGAAGAGTGGATTCATGATCTGGAGGAAGAATATGCACGAAGGTTTGACACTGGATCCAAATTTAGCGCATGCACTTGAGCAGAGCGAGAATCTGTATGACAGGTTTGTATGAGAGCTTCTTTTTGCTATCTTTCCAAAGAGAATTATACGAATGGTTGATTGCATATGCATCTAAGAAAAATTAGAGGTATCCACACTTATTTGGACACAAGAGGAATTTCAAACACTATATGATGCTGACTGAGCTGGACTTGCATAGTAGATACCATGTTTTGTGGTGTTCTAAACAACTATATCATGGAGTATTCAATTTCAACTTATTCGTGCCTCGGAGGTAGCGGAGTTCCAGTTCCTACGGTATCCTAGAGGGACGTATTTACAAGGTATTCCTCTATCAATCAAAATATTGATGGTAACATTGAACTTGGAAGATAAACCTATGGAAAGATTAAAAAAATCTCCACGTGCGGGGGTAGGCAGGATTGGTGAAAGTCAGCACATAGCGGTAGCACGACATAGGGAAGAGAGGTGGCTAAAGGTGTGCGAGAGGGAATTATGCAAGAAACAAGAAATTGCAAAATGGATGGTGTTGTGGAGAGAGATGGCTCTGAAGGGTTTGAGGCTCATGGGGAGGAAGAAGAGAAAGAGCATCAGGAACTCCCCCATCTAGGAAAGCATGACAAAGAACCCTCTTCAGCCTCACATGGAAGCACACCAATAGATATCACCTGGGTCGCGGGTGTGCATCTAAGCCAACTTGCTGACCTAGCCCTTGTGCTTGGTTTTCCAGTATCTAGTACAACAGGTAAACACAGTTTTAATTTAGGAAGTGAAAGAACAAAAATAAGTCAGATAACAAGTACATCAATGGTAGCACAAATAGCTTCATTATTCTTTGGGGGTACATTTTCAAGCTCATCATCTGCACAGAATATGAGCGCCAAGTGTGGGATTCACCTTTGGAACAGGGACTACTTCACAGACTGTAGGGGTCCAGTATAGTACCACTGTTGGGACATAGGGGAGTGCATCTACAGGCCCTATTCCAAATCCTGGAGGAGGATCGGGTGGTATGGGAAGTTCTAGTTCCGGTGGTTTGGGTGGTTTTAGAGGAAGAGGAAACCAAGGAGGTTCTGGGTCGGGTGGTCAAGGCCCGTAACAACCCCAGAAAATTTATATGGAGATGTCCCTTCATCTCCTAGAGTATAGAGGTATCAAGGATGATGCCGAACATGTTCATATGTGTGAAAGATTTTGGCACGTGAAAGGTATCATGTCTTCTGAGTGCAAGGCAAGTCAATTTTCTACTACATTATAGGCGCACGTGCGCACATCTGGTATAGGAATTTTGATCCCAATCAAACTTGTATTGACTATGCAGCATTGAAAGATGTTTTCTTAAAAGAGTTCCATATCCCAAAGTTTGAGCAGAAGAGTATAAGCGCACTCAAGGATATAAAGCAAGGCACTACTGAAAGTGTATGTGAGTATGATGCCCATTTTAAAACACTTCTATCCAAACTCTCTTATGACATTCATGCAAGTCAACATGCACAATGGTTTGTTAGGGGATTGATTACCCCATTTCAAAGAGCACTATCACATAAAACTTATACCGACCCGTGTGAAGCATTGGAAGCCACTTTACATCTGAAGTAGTTGGGAGTATTGACACTAGAGTTAGTCCATTCTGGAGGCTCAGATAGCAGCTATGGCAAAGCAGTTGGAGAAACTATCAGCAAACTCAGCTCATGAGACATGCTCAAGAATCTGGTGTATAGATTATGAAGTAGAAGGCCACACCAAGGATAGTTTCCCTTGCAGAGATATGTATGTTCATTCTTTGTTAGGTTGTGAGATTTACCATTTGAATCAAGAATGCTAGTCACTTTTGCCCCTACTACAACGTGTGATTAGGAAGAATGTATCCTCCTTTTGTAAAATTTGTAGGTCCATGACTCATGATACTGAAGATTGTAGACTAATTGGCCAAATCCATGATGCCATTGATATTGGGGTGCGATAGGCGAGTGTGGCTGATAGTTCTAAAGGAAAGAATGAGCATCATGATAGGGATTATAATCAAACGCACTATGATAGGAATGATGGGAGATTTGAAGGGGTTCATAAAAGGGGACAAGGATATTGAGTGGATATGGAGGACAAGTCCGAGGTGGAGGAAGGAGTGAATTCCCTCGAGAAACTTGCTATACATGTGGCTCATCTGATCATTATAGGCATGAATGCCCACAAAATATTTCCTATTTATTTTGTGGAAAGGGGCATAGTTATGAAGAGTGTCCGGACTTATATGAGCATCTCAGTAAGTAGCACAAGCAAGAAAACAAAGGTGTAGGGATGGTTAGAATCCAACGCGCTATAGAGAATCAGTGGATGCCCAAGTTAACACCACACGAGGCGATGTGACAGTCAAGATAACCACACGAGATGAGGTGACACACACAAGAGAGGTTTTGTAATAGAAGGTGACAATCACTAGGGAGGAGGTTTTGCATGCTAGGTATCCAAATCCAGCTCATCAGAAAGAAGTCTATCATGAAATGATGGAGGTCCTTAGAAGCCTTCAAGGTGAAATAAAGGGTTTGAAAGAGAAGTCTTGGAAATTGGAGCATAAGGATATAGAACAGGCCCCGTCGGATATTGACGACATCAGAGAGGTATGTAGAACGTTGTGCTAGGAGAATATTATTCCTTTATTAGGAAATTGGTTGAAGGGAATACTCCAGTGCATGGGAACCGAGACAAAAGACAAATACTTCATGTGAATCTTCCCCCGATAGCATTGACTATGACAAGGAGATCACTTTGAATGTTGTTGTGGATGGGTGGTTGTTGAGTAATATTTTGATTGACATAGGTGTGGAAGTGAATGTACTTACATTGGATGCATGGGAAAAATGGGGAGACCCCCACTGTAGCCATCATCTAATGTATTATTCATGGAAAACAGAATGAAAGCTACTCCCATAGGAGTTTTGAAGGATGCATCTATCACTATACAAGGGGCCAAGTTCATAGGATAATTTGAAGTGCTAGCACTTGCGAAGCAGAATAGCTTCCCAACTTTACTTGGGACGCCCTTAGTGTTATGCAAACAATGCTAATTTGAGGTTTAACAAGGGGTATATCAGCTTCAAGAACAAGGAGGAAAGGGTCATAATACCGTTGATAGATGGGAAATCCATACCATATGTGGAACCTTTGAGTGAAGAGGACTTGAATAGAATCTATATACGCGCTATTCGGGACCCAGAGGTCAATGAGCCATCAAAGGAAGGAATCCTTCATTGGGAAGATTCTCAGTCAATCAGTTATACTACCAATATTGCTTGTGATAATTGGACTCATGGCACTTATGAACTGGTGGGGCATGAAGTTAAGAATGCAGTTGTTTGCTAAAAAGGGTTTTCACTGTCTGATGTATAGGTCACTCAGTACCCCACTATACTGGATCCAAAGATTTGGATGGATTCTTATAGCCATGGAAGCAAACTGGAGTGACCAACTTAAATGAAAAGATATGTTGTCATATACTTTGGGTGGGACAGTAGCACGCTGGTGGGTGGTCTAAAGGGATAATCTCTTAGAATGGGGAATGATTGGGATTGCCTTATAACCAGGTTTTCAAGAAGTAATGCACTACAAATTTTTCCCTTATCGTGGTGATCAACCTACTCAGCATCATATCCAGTAGTGTGAGAGACTCTGGATAGTAGGACAGGAAGCATTACCGCCCTCACTTTGGGTGCATCAGTTTTATTCTACTCTATAAGGTTACACACATGTTTGGTATGTATATGCTGAATTACATCGCGACACTGGCAATTGGCAAAATTTGACTATAGGGATGATCCAAACTTTTGACTTCTTTTCATCTACACCACCAGTGAACACAACTTTAAGCTTTATCAAGTGCTTAACCATGGGAGACAGTGGGAAAGTGGAAGAACTTATTCAAGAATTATTTGGTGAGATAGAGACAGGGGCGCATTTTATGGATGAAGAAGATGATATCATATTACTTGAGCACACTTCTCTAGAAAAAGATAAGGGGAAGATGGTTTACATAATTGATGATGAGGAAGTTGAGCACTTAGATGTGGATCATTCACATGGAACACATGAAGTGTTAGCTAGTGCAGATGTAGATGCATGCACATATCATGAACCTATGAAGACAACAAAGGTAAATATAGGCACAAAAGCTGAACCTAAGGAGGTGATAATTGGGGATTACTGGTCAGAATCAGAAGTAGCAAAGATCATAGAGTTACTTAGAGACTATGAGGACTTATTCCCAAGAGGATACCATGAACTTAAAGGCGTGCATAAATCACTTGGAGAAATGAAGATAAAGCTCAAGGAAGGTGCGCGCCTGTTAGGAAGTGACCTTATCGGATGAATCCCAATTTGCATGAGAAAGTAAAGGAGGAGATTGATAAGATGTTGAAATTTGGGATCATTGACCATTGGATGAATCTAGAATGGGTCAATCCTATGGTGATAAGCATCAAAAAGGATGGTAGGATTCAAATTTGTGTTGATTATAGAGAGTTGAATGCAGCATGTGTTACAGATCCCTTTCCTACGCCATTCACAAGAGGAAATATTAGGAGTGGTTGGGCGTGAGATATATTCATTTATAGATGGGTTCTCAGGGTATCATCAGGTTAGGATTGCCCCGGAAGATCAAGAGAAGACCACCTTCACTACTGAATGGGGAAGATTTTCCTATACTATGATGCCCTTTGGATTAAAGAATGCACCTGTTGTATTTTCAAGGATAGTGGTACAAGCATTCAAGGATTTTATTCACAACTTCTTACAGGTCTATCTTGATGATTGGACCGTTTATGGGCTAATTAAGGATCATTGTGACAATCTGTGCTTAATGTTTGAAAGATGTAGATAGTTGAGTATCTCATTGAACATCAAGAAGTGCATCTTTGCTACTCCCTTTGGCATACTTTTAGGACACATTATTTGCAAGGAAGGGTTGTTGGTTGATCTAGCTAAAGTTGCAGTCATCGTAGGCTTGAAAGCACCTGCCAATCAAAGTGAGGTGCGTAGATTTTTGGGTCATATAGGGTATTACAAGAAGTTTATAAAAGGGTATGAAAAAGTTTCCGCACCCTTGGAAGAATTGCTCAAGGGGAAAGGTACATTCTATTGGGGGGAGTCGCAAAGTGCACATTTGAGATATTGAAGAAGAAACTTACTACCGCACCTATCTTGTGCTTTCCTTCATGGGATAAACCTTTTCATGTTCATGTGGACGCCTCTGGCACAACCATTGGTGCTATCTTAGCTCAACCTAGGAGAAGGTATCATTGATCATCCCATTTGCTTTGCTAGTAGGAAGTTGACCCCTGCATAATAGAATTATACCACTACAGAGTGCGAGGCTTTGTCCATGATCTATGCCTTGCACAAATTTCATCAGTATTTGTTGGCCACACCATTTGTGTTTTATACAGATCACATGGCATTGAAGTATTTGGTGAACAAGCCCGTTTTATAGGGGTGCATATGCCGATGGATACTCTTATTTCAAGAGTTTGACTTTACAGTTGTGGTAAAACTAGGAAAAAGCAATTCTGGACTGGATCACTTGTCTAGAATTCAATCAGGAGAAGAGGCACAAACAATAGAAGAGACCATGCTTGATGCATAGCTGTATAGGTTACAACACACGCCATCAGAATTAGAGGACATTATGTCTTTCTAAGGACTGGTATGGCACCAGAAGGCATGAAAGCTTTAGAGAAGAAGTAACTTGCTATACGTGTGGCACCATTCATGTTAATCAGTGGTGATTTGTACAAATTAGGCAGAGATGAGGTGTTACACCATTGTGTATTGGAGCATGAATGAAAGGATATAATGGAAGAAGCACATGGTGGTATTGTAGGTGGCCACTATGCAGGTGATGTAATAGTATGCAAGATCCTACTTGTTGGTTTGTGGTGGGAAACATTGTACAAGGATTGTAAAGAGTATTGTAAGACATGTGACCATTGTCACCGTATCGGTCAACCAGGATAAAGGGATGAGATGCCTTTATGACCAATTATAAGTGTAGAACCCTTTGAGATATGGGTGATTGACTTTGTCGGGCCTATTTCACCGGCCGCGCACAGGAATGGATCGTGCTATATCATCACATGTATAGATTATCTTACTCGATGGGTAGAATTAACACCTACAAAGGATCATGACAATGGCTACTGACAACAAGGTTCTTATGAGAGAATGTTCTTACAAGGTATGGTTGTCCTTTAAGTTTAACAAGTGATAAGGGCACACATTTTTTAAATGAGACAATAAGAATTCTGTTAGATGAGTTTATGGTTTCCCACCATAAGACTACACCCTATCACCCTCATGCAAATGGAACTGTTGAGGTTGTTAACAAGATTTTGAGCCACACATTGACCAAGATTTGTGATGTTGGAAGGAAATATTGGGATGATAAAGTATCTGCTGTTATTTGGGCTTATAGAACAACATACAAGAGATTAAACAAATCCACACATTTTGATTGGTGTTTGTACGAAATTTGTTCTTCCTATAGAATTTATGTTACCTTCTTTGTGCATTGTGTGCGCTAGAGGTCTAGTTGATGAGAAAGCCTTGGAAGAATGGATTGAGAAGATGGTTCAACTAGATTTACGTCAAGCCATCATACACGGGAGTCAAAAACAAGAGAAAGCACACTAAAAGGCATGGCATGATCGACATATCAGGGATAAGAAACTTGCGGTTGGACAAATGGTACTTCTGTATGACTCTAAGTTTTTGCACCATCCAAGGAAGCTCAAGGTGCATTGGTTGGGGCCATATATTATAACTCATATACTTGAGTCAGGTGCTTTCCAGTTAGAAGTAATTGATGGCACGAGGTTGCCCGGTTATTTTAACGGGAGTAGGTTGAAGCCCTACTATAAATAAGTCTTCTTGGTGTTTGTAATAAGGCAGTATTGCCAGATAAATTAGGTTTCCCTTTCTGCATTCCCTTAATGTGTTTTTTTAATCGTCATGCTTATGCCATCAATTTAGTTCTGTTTGTGTAATAAAAAGCGCGCTTGCGTGCATGAAGCTAACTACAATATGAAGCATGTTGATGCATAGAGGAATGCACATACTTTTAGTGTGGGGTGGATTGTTGGTGACTCTCAGGTATATGCTGCAAAGATTTAATGTTGCGGGTGTTGAAAAAGAAGGTTGCTAAGGGTGATTGACAAAATATTACTTCTCAAGATAACCAAGGATGAAGATAAATGAGGGAAAGTAAAACGTGAGGTAAGCGGCGGCCATGGTAACTACGAGGAGATGGTGTAGTGATGAGGTACTCGAGTGCTAGAGCACTGAAAGAGAAGTCTATAACAAAAGGTAAAAAGGTGCACTAGAAGGTTATAGCTTTTGGCGTGAAAATGTATCGTGTGGAAATGATAAAAATGGGTAATAAATGAGGAGAATTTAGTAGGTGGAGGAGTAATTAATGTAGAAAAAAGTGGAAATCTATATAAGGATGGGATGCGATTTCATTTTTACCCTTGCGACTACAATAATTTGATAAAGAGCTACGTGTGAAGAGCTAAGTAAAGTGATTCAAGGTGCGAAGCAAGTGAACCAGGCATGAAAGATAGATCTGTTTATTGGAAGGGCTTGTATCCCCATAGGAGAAGGGTTTGAACGAAGTAGAGTGATAGAACAGAGCTAGGGTGCGTGATTTCACAATTGCAAATTAGGGCATGGTTGAATCAAGTTAGGGTTTGAAGCAAACTAATAAAAACTTGTAGTAGAAGGTCTAGAAAACAAAACCCAAAGAGAAGAATGGCTCCAAAGAAGAAAGCAACACCAGTAAAGGAAAAGAAGAAGGTGGTAGTAGAAGAAGAGGAAGAGATGGCCCCGAGAAAAGAAATTTTTCAGAGATGTAGTACCTTGAGGAAGTAATTGTGGGCTAGGAATGGGATACCCACATACGACAGAGTAAGATAAGTGAGTATAATCACCGGACCAACGATAACCAAAAGAAATTAGATGAATTGCTCACTTCCGAATGAACAAATGAACTGAGGATGGCATGCCAATATATGATGATCGTTGGGGAAAGGCTACTGAAAGGGATTGGTGTCTACCAGTTGTATGAGCTCCCATACTTTGGGAAGTATGCACCATTGTATAGATGGCTGATGAGCCGAGTCCATGAGGACTTTTTCTATTTTGTAGGACAAAGGGTAAGATTGACACCCATTCTTATTGCCACCGTAACTGGACTAAGGGCAACAGTGAGGATATTAAGGTTGACCTAGCTAACAAGAGCACCATTTTGGAGACACAAAAAGTGTTGGGCTACTAGAAAGGACCGTGCGGAATGGACATTGATAAACTGAAAAATTGTCTAGTAGTACAGCAACAGCAGTGCACCTGATTACAAAATTGAATGACCAAGAACATTGGTCACAAGTTAACTCTATGTGGCTGCATGTGGCAAAGCGCATGTCAGAAGGAGTCACTTACAACATTTTAGCTTCATTACAGAGAAAATAGTAGAGGAAGCATGTGTAGGAAACAAGATAAGCTTTGGTTGTGTTTTGCTAAGTTTGGTATTCATGGAGATTGGGGTACCAGATGGCCCAAAAGAGAATATATGGGAATACCCCATGAATCACAAGTCTCCAGCTAAATGATTCAACAAGTATTTATGTAAGGGGTCAATGACGGATGAGGTGAAGGAGTGAGCAAAGATGTGGTATGATAGGCTCCACGTGGCATTTGAAGAGGAATGGCATATACCTAAGGATTTGCCTTCGGTTCTAGGGAAGTAGGCACAATTTGCAGTCTACCAACACTTTTGTATTACACACTTTCCAATGGTAGATGGGTCGTGGAGCCCCTGGTGTAAACTACCTTATGTATTTTCTACATGATACTTCCAAGCTTCAGTTCATCGGTTCACCAACACATGAAGGTTAGTGTTTAATGTAGACAAGGTGGACTGTGAATACCACACCTTGTGGAAAACATATGGATATCTAGGGAAGAATGCATACAACGAGAGTAATATCTCAAAGATTTTGAGCATTAAACCAGAGACACTTTCCATTACGGATATCGGGGCCATGCTGATATACCTCCAACTTAAGCCAAAAATGGAAAATAACAAGTATGTGGAAAATGAGTTCATGCTTCCAAGGCCACCGAAGGGGAAGCATACCATGGAGAACATCCCGGCACCTAGGCCTCTAAACCCAAGCAAGATGATGAGGAAGAGGATGAAGAGCAGGAGGATAATGGTAGCAGTACGGAGGAGAAAGCGACCATCCGGACAAGAGGAGAAGGAGAACTCGAGCGGCTTCACAGGGAGAAGGAGTTACTAGGGAAGAGTAGGGTGACCAAATATTTAAGAAGGTATTCAAGTGCACAAGGGTGCAAGGAGAAACCCAACAAGTAAAGGAGCCAGAGGAGAAGAAAAGAAGAAAACTCAGGCTAGGTGAGGAAGCAGAAGAATCTGAGGAGAAGGCACCCTCATCTCCAGCAGAAGAGGAGCCTCAACATGAGGAGGAGGAGAAAATGGAAGGAGGAGAAGGGGAACAATCAGAGGCCACACAAGACAAGGGTGAGGATACATCTAGTATTCCTAACCTTGATGCAGCCATTCCAAGAGGGCCAAGATCCCATCAAACGGTGAGGATGCCAAGGCACATACAATGGGATATGTAGAAGACCCAAAGATGATTGTTCGTGCTCAGTTTGAGCACCATCGAGTAGAAGGATCTATTTGGATGGGCGCTCATGGACGAGGACAAGGTGACTCTACATACACGAAGCAACTTTCATGGTCAATGCACACACATATGGATGAGCTAGACTTTGATGTCGGTGAAGAATCATGTGTGTCAAGATGATTGAAGAAGGCACCTAAAATAAGGCACATGACAATCAAGCCAATGGTGATGACAGATGAGCTAGGTAAGTAATGCTCTTGTAAAGGTATCTACTGAAGTAGCAAGAAGAAACATTGATAAATTTGCTACCATTAAGGCACTGACAGAGAAGCTGAAAGCCAAGGATGTGGAGATAGCGTGCCTAGTGCAGGAAAAGGACCTAATCAAGAGAAAATATGACACTTTTGTTAGTATGGCAGAGGAAATTGGAGATGATTTCCTAAAGTTACACCCGCATTTAGAATCCCAAGTACCAAAAGAATTTCCTTTTATGATGCACTATGTAAAGACAATGATAACATTAGTGTTGGAGGATGAAAAGGTGGGTATACCAGGACAGCCCAATAACCCCGCAGAAGAGGTAGAGAAAGCGTATGCAGCAGTAGCAAGGAAGATTACTACTTATGAAGTCCTAATGCAAGCCATCCATGACAAGATGAAGAAAGTTGATCATGCACTAATGATATGCATAGCTCCAGATGTGTTGATCATGGTAAAAACATTGGAGGAAGAGAATGAAGTGCAAAAGGCTATGAAGGATGCAACCCTAGGCCATGTTGAATGATTAATCTTGGTGAAGCAGAAGTGTAAGACACTAGCTATGGCACAGGCACCGCATAAGGAAAGGTTAGAATAGCTTGGAAAGCTCATTACCCAAAAGATGGATATATTGGAAGGGGTGCAAACCTCTATGTCAAGCGTAATGCTTGTGATATAGAATGAGTAGGGAAAGCTAACTATGGAAGAGCTGCAGTCTATCATTGTAGATGTGCTAGAGAAGGTAGGAATGATGTTGATAGAGTGGGAGAACTTGGAAGTAGATATAAAAGAAGAATATCCAGAGTTGTTTCTTCAGAATGAAACGGAGGAACCTAAGGCGTGAACATTTTTTTTTGTTGTGTATACCTTATTCAAAATTCTTTATTCAACGATTCTTTATTTATCCATTCTTTGTGTAAGTTTTGGACATCACCATTGTCAAGGTGACAATGAGATTAATTTGGGGTAATGTTGATTAGATAAAAAATTAGTAGAACTCACACACAGAGTCCGTGCGGGAGAACAACACATGAGCAAAGGCGCGAAGGTATAGGAAGGTGTCGTGCGTGGAGGTGTAGAGTCAAAATTTCGGGACTTAGCCAATTTTGGAGATCAAGGCTATTCTTAGAGGTTGGCATGCGGAGCACACAAAGTGATGCCGAGACTTGTGTGCCACTCTTCATGGATATTTCAAAGAGCATGTCAAATCACTCTTGCATGGACATAAGCTAAGAATAGATCCACCACTATAGTTAACTATCAGTGATCTATAGATAGCATACTTGCATGTATGGCTATAGTTGTAAAAGGTGCATGGCTATTATTAGCATGCGACCTATTTTGGTAGAGTTAAGTGGTGAAGGGCTAGTCCCCCACCCTATATATATGTAATGAATTACTTAGTAAGAGATATACATGGACACATACTGCTTTTAAGGGTTAGAGATACATGAGTGCATGAGACTGGATAATTGTAACAGATCCATGTGTGCATGTCTGGTATTGTATTAAGCTTTTATCTTGTTGGTACAATGAATATATGAAGAATATCGGGTGAACAACAATGTATCCGATATGTTTTTCAATGAATACTATTATTATCATGATGATTTACACTTAAGTGCTTATAGATCTGGTACGGTGTAACGATGTATAGATGGATTAGTTTCTAAATATATGTTTGTTATACTACTTCACCATGCTACCATTCTAATACAACAACCCTTAAGAGGGACCTAGTATCTTTGCGTGCCTCGGGTGAGCACTCAGCCTAGGTTGAGTGATGTGCCAGTGCGACTAGGTGTTATCTAAGAATTCTAGGTTGCATCAAATATAAAATCTATGTAAATCTCAAATCCATAATATCCATAACATCACCTCCATAATATACATAACATCACATCCAAAACATGTAACAACGATAATAATAGTGAATTGGCATCATGTGCCACATACAAGATCCTATTAAGACAAGCTAGCATATAAAAGGTAATAAGATGAAAAAATCATATGAATTTCTAAAAACTAACCATCGTAGTAATGTTTCCAATGTCTCAATTTGAATAATACAATGAGTCAAAGCATGGTCAAAATACATAAAGAATCCATTGGTACTACACATATTTATATACAATGACCATTTGGTAGGAATATTTTGTTGATGAGGCAATATTGGAATGGAAGAATGATATGGATATATATGTTCTTATTTATAAGATCTATCAAGATTATAGTACCTTAGAAACATTTGAGTGGAAATAGAATACTTTATGGTATAAAGATATGTTATACATGTGTAATAATTATGGCCTCAAACACAAGATAATTACAAATATTCATGCATATCCACTAAGGGGACATTCAATATTCTTGAAAACTTGTCATAGAATCAAGAAAATGTCTTTTGGGAGGGTGTTAATGAATATATCCATAAATTTTATCTCAATGCATGGTGTGCCAAAAAAACAAGGGTGAAATAATTAAGACCTCAAAGTCTTTAAATACCCTTATTGATTACTAGTCAATGGTGAGAGGAGGTTTCCATGGAATTTGTCACATGTTTTCCTAGATCAAAAGATAAAAACATTATGATGGTAGTTTTAGACATGCTCATGAAATATAACCATTTTTCTATGTCACAATCATTTATATCCAATAGAGTAATTTTTATTTTGTTGATGTAATTTAAAATATACACACATTCCCAATGATTATTGTAAGTGATCAAGATCCAATCTTCACTAGTAATTTTTGGATAACACTTCCTTCGACACATCTTCCAAAATGTCTCCATTTTTGGATCTTTATTTTTATCTAACATCATTCATAACTTCTTCCCGAGGGTGCTGACCAAATGTTAATATTTTTGAAGAACATATTCAACATTAACAAGAGGTATTAGCTATCTTGAGAGAGAATTTGACAATGACACATAATATAAAAAAGTAGCAAGTGTCTTAACATCATAGTGAGAGGATTTTATAAATAGATTATTGGGTATTTGTGTATTTACAACCATAAAAGTATGTATTTAAATCAATATAAAAAGGATAATTAATTATCTCCTAAGTATTATGGCCCTCATAAGATCCAAATAAACATTGAAATCGTTTCATGCAAGTTAGAGATACCCTACTCCACCTAGAATACATCCAATATTTCATGTATCTTTTTGAAGAAGGTAATTGCATAGATATTTTTGTAAATATTTAGTTGCCAAAATTAGATGAAGAGGTATAATTCATCTTGAAACCAAGGATATCCAAAAATAAATTGAGGACTATTTGATCAAGTGGAAAAATATGAACCATGAAGAAGATGCTGATATGGGAGGATGAAGCTTTCTTGTAGCAACATCAAGAGTTGTTATGCTATTTTGAGGGGGAGGGTAATGTTATGCCCTTAACATATATAGTTTTTAGGGATATGTGTGGCTATCTTGTGGCCTACATAACATTTTATATTATCTTATCACTTCTTTTTGTTGTTGGTAGGTTGGTGCGTGGAATAACCATGGCTTAAGTAGAGTATATATAGGAGGTAGTGGTTATATTATTTGATTACATGGTAAAAAATAGGGTTTTGAGAGAGGAAATATCCCTTGTAAAAATAAATAAATAACATTAAGGAACAATATATAAATAAGGCTACATAGAGACAAAGAAATAAAACATCCTTTAAGGGAAATACCAACAATGATCAATTATCAGTTATCAAAAGTTCTAAATAAATTCCAAGGACATATACTAGTTAGCAAAGAAATAAAAATATAATTCATTAAGATTCCAAGTCATTGAGAACTATGGCAACCTTCTAGATTTCCTTTAGGGAATTCATTTGGTTTCCCTAAGCCACTATCCCACTTGTATCTGAAGCTGTAATCTTGGCCTACTTTTAGTGTCATTTACCAATTAATTTACCAGTATTATCCCTTTCCTTTATTTTATCAAGACATTCCTACATAACAATAGAATTATTTCCAATTTTTCATTACAGATGACTGTTGTAAGGCACCATTTTGTCAACATTATCCTTCACTACAATTTTCTCTCACTTCATATTTTAAATATTGTTTTTAACTTCTTTGAGACTTACTTTAAGTTGATACAAATCCACATTTACTTCCCTTTATACCTCTTTCTACCCATCACAATTTCTATCCTTCTCTTCCTCTAGGTGTGTACTAAGTTCTTTCAACTCCTTTTAAGAATGTTGTTTTCAGCTACTATATTCTACACAACATTGTTTTGAACTTCCAAGACCTTTGCAATCCTGTGCATTTTGTCTTATTTAACCTCACAAAAATTCCATTTTCTCTTACCTCCTAAATATGATGACTAGGGGGAATAGTAGTAGATCATTCATGATTAGAGTAAATGAGTAGTATGTTTGTGTCTTCCTCCCTTTTATTTCTTCAAAAGCCTTAAATTTCTTACCTTTAACCATGTTATTATTGGCCTTCCTAGTTGTTTATCTTGGAGTATACCTAAAGGATAAAGATGTTATATTATAATATCCATGGAAAATGGTTTAAAGTCATGAATTTTTTGTTGGGGTTAGCACACCGGTTGTCTGAGACAATATATTAGATCTAAGCATTGATGCAAATAAAAGTGGATATTATACCAGAAGAAATATACAAAACAAGAGACATAAATCAACACCAAATTTAACATGGTTCACTCAGTGTGGGCTACATTCACCAAGAAACAAGCCAATCTATTATCCAAAGCTTTTACAAGATATACAATGAAGATTTACAATCTTCCACACCTCTCAGATGTACAGTACTTTATTTCTCTCAAGCTTTTGCTTCATCACCAAGAATTCTCTCTCTCACCAACTTTTTAAAAGTTATTTCTAATTCGGGTAATCATTCTTCTAAACCCTAGATTTTATGCTTATATAGTCATTTATAGACTTAGGAAGTTAGCCATGAAATTACAATCTATAGATATACTTTAATGCTAAAAATAGATCTAATTTCTGAGAGTTAATTAAAACATCCTCATACGGAGTAGCGATGTCGGTTAGACCTAACTGTTGTCGGTTCCTCCCTTGCTTGACTGATTTTTGTCATACGATCACTGTCTGGTCCTAGGTGACTGATGTCGGTCCCCTTAGCCGATGATGATTATTGTATTTTCCAACAAGTTTCCATTGCATGCTAAACTAAAGTAATTGAGCTCCACAACTCAACAATCTCCCACTTGGAGATTAATTACTACACCATACCTATACAATGTCATTCTTGGATCCTTCCTTAGCTCTGTTTCTTCCTCTTCAAGTCTCAAACTCGAAGACCAACAAAAGTGGAGTGTAGCTCCAACTTCTCTTTTTCTAATGGCTTCGTTAGCATATTTGTAGGGTTCTTGCTTGTATGAATATTTTCCAGATTCAATTGTCCATCCTCCAATACTTGTCATATGAAGTGATACCTCAACTAAATGTGTTTTGTTCTTGAATGAATTTCTAATTTCTTTACCAAATGAATTGCACTCGATCTGTCACTAAACAATTTATAATTACCTTACATATTTCCCAACTCTTCCATGAACCTACTCATCCATATCATCTCCTTGCTAGCCTCTGTAGCTGCAACATACTCTACCTTTGTAGTAGATAAAGCCACAACCTTCTACAATATTGAAATCTAGCTAACTTCCATCCCACCTACTATAAAAATATATCCAATAGTGCTCCTCCTACCATCCAATGATCTTTACTTGAATTAGCCATATATCTACTCATAACTCCCACTACTTGTGCAATGTTTGATCTCTGGTAAAACCATAACATACATGAGACTCCTAACAGCTGAAGCATATGGCACTCATGTCATGTATTTGACCTCCTCATGTGATGAAGGACACTAATCTTTGCTCAATTTGAAGTGTCCAGCCATAGGCATACTAACAGTTTTACATTTTGCATGTTGAACCTTTCTAACACCTTGTAGATATAATCCTCCTGAGACAAATATAATTTCTTGTTTTTCTTGTCTCTATGTATATGCATGCCAAGGATTATTTTTCAGCTCCTAAATCCTTCATATCAAATGTGTGAGCTAGCTTTCCCTTAAAATCACCAATGTCCTGCATACTAGATCCTGCAATAAACATATCATCCACATACAATAACAAAATAATATAGCTCCCATTTTCAAGTTTCTTGAAATAAACACAATGGTTAGATTCACATCTCAAGTAATCATGCTCATTCATAAAACTATCAAACCTCATGTACCATTTCCTTGGAGCTTGCTTGAGCCCATATAGACTCTTTTTCAACCTACACACTAATTTATCCTTACCCTTGACTTCTTACCCTTGTGGCTACACTGCATATAGATCTCTTCGTCCAAATCACCATGAAGGAAAGCCATCTTCACATCTAGTTCCTCTAAATGCAAATCTTCTACTAAAATAAGCTCAATACAGTATGAATATAAGTCATTTTAACAACAAGAGAAAATATTTCACCAAAGTCAATACCTACTTTATGTGCAAATCCCTTTACTACAAGCCTTGCCTTGTACCTTTTCTATCCACCCTCTTCTTCCTTAATCCTGTAAACCCACTTGTTTTGCAATGTTCTCTTACTTACTGGAAACTTAACCAAATCCCAAGTTTGGTTTTGTTCAAGGATTCCATCTCCTCATCCATGCCATGCTCCCACTGGACGTGGGTCTTATCTGCATTGCTTCTTCAAAGCTCTCTAGTTCACCATTATCAATCAATAATAAATAAAATAGAGAAGGTGTAAATCTTTTTGGAGGTTTACTTACCCTTTGTGACCTTCTCACAAGAGTTTGGGGTACTGGAGGCTCAATCTGGACCTCCTGGACATTCCTATCCAAATCTAACAGTGACCGATGTTGGTCACCTCTAACCGACGTCGGTTTTGATAATTGATGCTGGTTTGGATACTCGTAATTGATATCAATTCATCGACTAGTTCTAGTCATGGGTTGATTGACATGGTTGGTTGCTATGTAACCCTATAGGTAATACTTTTAAATCTGAGAGTTCATTTTCATTCACAAACTTCTCAATCGGTTCATCCTTGGGTACCAAAATTTGATCCTTGTACATTCTCTTTTCATTCCATTCAACATCATGTCTCCTAATAATTTTAAACTTCTCTAAATCCCAAAAAGGAAACCAAAATCACGGATCCATAACCAATAAAAGTGCATCTCTTGGATTTTGCATCCAACTTTTTCATATTTTGTCATCAACATGTACAAAAGATTCCTAAACCAAAAATTTAAGAAAAGAAAGATCTACCTCTTTTCTAGTCCAATCTTCCTCTGGTATTCCTCCATCTAGTGAACTTGAAGGCCCACGATTAATCAAATAAACCTCAGTATCAACTGCTTCCACCCAAAACTATAAGGGAAGTCTAGAATGTATTCTCATACTTCTAGCACATTCCATGATTGTCCTGTTCATTATTTCTGTAACACCATTCTCTTGTGGTGTTCTTGGAACCATTATTTCTCTACGTATCCCATTCACTGAACAATAATAATTGAAATCCTTGCTATAGTATTCACCACCATTGTCAGATCTAAGACACTTTAACTTAGAATTTGATTCATTCTCAATAAGGGCTTTCCATCTTTTAAAAGTCTCAAAAACATCATATTTATGTTTAATACAATAAACCCATACCTTTCTTGTAGCATCATCAATGAAAGTAACATAATACTGGGATCCTCCATGAGAAGCTACCTGATCTGGTCCTCACACATTTAAGTGTACAAGCTCTAATTTTTGCTCCTTTTAGGTGCCCCAACTTTGATAAATCTCACTCTCTTTTACTTTCCAAAGATACAATGCTCACAAAAATCAAGATCTAAATATTTCAAATATGATAACTTCCCCTTAGCCTTTAAGATCTTTCATTCCTTTTTGACTTATATGACCCAACCGATTATGTCACATGCATACATTTGAATATGAAGTAGATAATGTAGAAAAGGAATAGTAATACTGTAGATAAATATAATGTTCCTACCTTCTTACCTCTTGCCACAACAAAATAACCCTTGGTGACTTTCCAAGAGTCTATTGTAAAAGTAACCATGCAACCAGATTCACCTATTTACCCTACAAAAATAAGATTCCTCTTGAGGCTTAGCACATGCCTCACATCTTTCAATACCCATATATTTCCATTCTACAATTTTAGATGAACTTCCCCTTTACTAGTAATACTACAAGGTTCATCATCACCCAAATAAACATGCCCAAAATTTCCCTGGACATAATTTCTGAAATAACCCTTATTAGGGGTTGCATGGAAAGAAGCTCTTGAATCTAAAACCCATGATTCAATTCTATTATCTAAAGAAAGAATAAGAGCATCTTGCATTACCTTTGATGCAACAAGATTTGCTTCTTTACCTTTGTTTGGTTGTTGGTTCTCTTTATCCTTTGACCAACAATATTTCTTTGCATGTCCTTTCTTTCCACATTTCCAACAAGTAATTCCCTTACTTCTAGATTTAGATCTGTTATCCCTTGAATTTGATTTCCCATTACTCTTACTCTTGGATCTCTCCTTCTTCCTACCCTTGCTTTCTACATTCAAAGAATTTCCAGATGATGATTCCTCTGTACTCTTCCTGTAAATTTCTTCATTTAAGATTATACTAACCACATCATCAAAATTCAAAATATTATTAGTAGATGTTGTATTAATAACATCGATTACCAAGTTATCCAAACTATCAAGAAAAGAACATAAGAATAAAAGTGCTTTTACTTCATCATCAAATGGTATAGCAATTGATTTTAACTAATTTACAATAGATTGGAAATCATTCAAATGACTAGATGCAGATTCACCTTCATGCATCTTAGAACTAAATAGTTTCTTCATCAAATAAACTTTATTTGAAGCACTAGGTTCTTCATATAAATTAGCAAGAGATTTCATTAACTCTACCGTAAAAGCCGCTTCTGTAATATTGGAAGCCACAAATGCTACTCAGGCTCAATCTTATAGATCCCAAAGCCTTTATGTCAAGAATCTTCTAGTCTTCATCAGTCATCTTCGTAGGTCTAAAATTCTCATCCAATGGTAAATATAAATCTCTTTGATACAGATAATCCTCAATCTGCATCTTCCATAATTGATAATTATGACCATCAAATTTTTCTTGTATTTGTTTTATTTTGTCATTGTTGTAGCTCCCACTTAATCAAAAACCCCTTCGTGAGTAAATGTTTCAACACACAAAACCCTCAAACAAATCTCTGATACCAGTTGTTAGAGTTAGCACACCGGTTGTACAGACAATATATCAGATCTAAGCATACATGCAAATAAAAACAAATATTCTAACATAAGAAATATACAAAACAAGAGACATAAATCAACACCAGATTTAACGTGGTTCACCCAGTGTGGGCTACGTCCACCAAGAAACAATCCAATCTATTATCCAAAGCTTTTACATGATATATAATGAAGATTTACAATCTTCCACACCTCTCAGATGTATAGTACTTTCTTTTTCTCAATCTTTTGCTTCATCGCCAAGAATTCTCTCTCTTACCAACTTTTTGCAAGTTCTTTTTAATTCTTGTAAATCATTATTCTAAACCCTAGCTTTTATGCTTATATAATTGGATATAGACTTAGGGAACTTATCCATGTAATTACAATCAATAGATATACTTTAATACTAAAAATAGATCTATTTCCCGAGAGTTAATTAAAACATCCTCACATTGGTAACCGATGCCAGTTAGAGCTAACCGCTACCGGTTCCTCCCTTGCATGACCAATGCTGGTCATACTTGACCACTGCTAGTCCCCCCTTAACCGATGATGGTTACTATATTTTCTAGCAAGTTTCCATTGCATGCTAAACTAAAGTAATTGAGCTCCACAACTCAACATTTTCCCCAACCACATGATTAGTCAAATAATAGAGACCCTCACCATTTTTAAAAAAAAAATCATATCAATAGTTTCGGTGTCATTTGTAGAAGGGAAAATTAGGATTCCATATAAATAAGTTGTATAATGACATGATGGCTAAGAACATTCCATTTCATATTTGGATACTTCCACTATCAATCCTCTAATCATAATAGTTTAGTTCCTCAATGATTTATCAAACTCAATTGAAAGGGCCATGTCATACCCTTTAATTCTCTCAATGAATTTACTAAGACCCCATCTTTTATTGATTTTCCACATTGTTTTGTTTATTTTCGAGTCTATAAGAAGGATGGTTCCATTACAAACCTATATTTTCCATTTTTATTTCACAATAATCAAACTGGTTGGAGAAAAATATCTCACTCGAATCCTTTGTGATTTGATTGTTTTCACTCCTATTTTGGAATTTTATTTTAACAGACTTTAGATCATGTGAGATTCCTTTCA
The DNA here is from genome assembly GCA_018340775.1 of Taxus wallichiana var. yunnanensis. Lineage (NCBI taxonomy): Eukaryota > Viridiplantae > Streptophyta > Pinopsida > Cupressales > Taxaceae > Taxus > Taxus wallichiana. Next base: position 154,251,256 of record CM031235.1, on the reverse strand, counting down.
CTTTGATATTAAAGACAAAATTTTAATGACAGAAACTCAAAATATGATAACCAAAGGTTTCTCACATTATACCTTAGACCTCACCCTAGTTGTTCTACTATTGATTGATTACCTCCTCAAGGTTTAAAATGGTAATAATGCACTTGGAAAAATATTATATCAATCTCCACTTGATTACCTCTTCATAATCAAATCCCATGTTAGCTAATCAAACCACACACTTATTTCCTCCCTATACACATGGAAATGGAGATCATATGGAAGGATTTAATATTGTTCCAAGATTTTTCCATAATATTTTTCACCATACAACAAGGATTAGTTTTTTTTTGAGGTTATTAATAATATTTAGGGTTCTCTCTCTATAGATATATATATTATATTTATCACTTTGGATAGCTTAATGCCCCATAATATAACATAAACCTTTACACAAAAAGCAACCTCTCTATATATTTTATCAACATATGGAAAACAAAAGAACCAAACAAATATTTACTATATAAATAAAGTGATAATTTATGATTTTATATAGTCACGCTCATTCTCGTGTGATAATGTAGGTGAAATAATTTAAAATTTACCTAAGCTATGTGCCCACAAGTATCATGTGTGATATTTTTTAACTATAATTATCAAATATGGTGAATAGAATCGAGAAACTTTATGTAAGTCACTCATTTAACATAAACAAAAATATGAGTGAGTCATTGTGACTATTTTAATGTATAAGTTGACTTAATAATTGTGATAATTTTGGCATATATATATTTTAATGAGTCATCCACGTTATCCTCATTTATACTTGTTAACCTTTACATGTGGTCCTTTTTTATAAAATATTCTATGGGGTTGTAGTAAATGGTCCAATTATATGCTCATTCATAGTTATATCAAAACTATAATTTGAAATAAAGAATATAAATACATATATTAAATATATTTGTCTCAAAAATGTTGATTTATATTGATATGATGCACCTCTCTTGAATTATTATATAATTTTAGTTATTAAAGGGTTATATATCAACTAATGATTATATTATATTTTCAACAAAATGATATTAATTAGAGATAGATGGTCTCTATCTCACTACACAATTGCTTCAAATTCAAAAACATTTTTCAATTAAAATTAGTCTCCAAATAACATGTATGCCTAAAGGAATTATGCAATTTTTTAATTGCCTTCTCTAAGAAAGATAAAAAAGGTTTATGATGGTCAAAATGATCTGTAAAACCTTCAACTTTGGAACTTCTACAAATCACAACTTAAATTTGTTGTTCTAATTTCAATGAAAATGAATTTTCAGCTAGTGATTGAATTAATTGTGCTTTAGAACTAGAAAGTGCGAGATAACGAAAACACACTTAATCTTCTTAACACCAAATTTTTTATCCTAGAAACCTCTAGAGGAGGAAAACTAGTTGGAAAGGGAAAAAAAATCTTTCTCCCCTTTTTATTTTATTAGCCAATTTGAAAAATATAAGAGATACAAACTTCACAATAAGTGAGAAAGTAAATTGATAATGTCTCAAACTTCCTCCCAACTACTTGACTGCTTTGTTCTCAAACTCCTTCTATAAACTCACATTCCAGCACTTAGAACTCTTGCACTTACTCCCATGAAGTCTTATTCTTCCAATGATCCATTCCTTTGTTGCTTCCAAGTATTTATAGCCTCTTCCATGTCCTCCCGTGCATTGGAGGATGGGAAAGGTCATGGAAGGGAAGGGACAAGATCATACACTTCAAATCGGCATCCATTCAAGCTACCATTTTATTTTTTCATCAAAAGTGACATGATCGCAGCCTGGTGTAGATCGGTGGTATAGGAATGCCACCCGGGATGGGTGGAAGTTACATGACCACTACCCTTGAGGGTGGTAGTTCTATTTATATAGACATACATAACCTAATTTTCTCCATTTTCTTGATTATTTTCTTCTTGGTGCTAGTTGATTTGATGAAGTAGAGTCTTATATGATCCCTATGGATCACACCTCCCCTTCTCAAGAGGATTTTGGTCCCAAAAATCTTAATGGGGGAGTAGATGAGGAAATAATTCCCTCACTTTCTCCTTTGAGTACCACCGGGCATGCCTTGGTGTCTTTACTTTAAGTCCAATCTACTAAGAATCTTATGGACCTCTTCTTGTTTATATAACCTTTTGTTACAACACTATGTCCTCCTCCAACTCACCCAAAGTGAATCCAAGACACGATATTCTATGGAAGGTAGCAGCGTAGTCCTTCATCTTCATCAAGCATGGATGGTTCATATAGGTGCAAGTTCTCACAATTCACTATTGAGTACATCTCGCATAAAAGATGGCAAATCAAACTAAAATGCATTTTCTCCAACCTACTCCAATATGGTGAAGGGTCCATATCGTAGTGGCTTGAGATTTTGTACCTGACCTTGTAGTCTCTCCTTACTCAAGTAAATAAAAACTCTATCTCCAACGTGAAGCTTGTGATCTCTCATGTGTTGGTCATGTCTAGCTTTGTACTTTGCTTGGTATTTCTCTAATTGTTCTCGACCTTCAAGATGGATTTGTCAAATCCTCTCAATTAATTTTTTTCTCTAGTCACCTTTGTGTCTCGTGTCTTCTCCTCATCCTACTTCCCATTGTTATGTCCGGTGGATTTGTAGGTAGATACCCCAAGCATGCTTCAAATGGTGACTTCATGATGAATGTGTGTACTTCCAAGTTATAGGAATGTTGAATGTAGGATAAAGACTCATCCCAATTCCTTTCATATTTGCTATTATTTCCCAATTCTGGCATATTTTCTATTATATCCTCGATAAGTTGTATCAAATTCATGTTCACCACTTCTATCTATCCATGTGTCTACGGATGGAATTTCATGCTCCTCTATAACTTGGTGTCATCCTATCCCACAAAGTATTCCAAAACTTCCCTAAGAACCTAGAATCCCTATTAGAAACAATAGACTTTGAAAAGCCAAAATACACCCATACATTAGCAAATAAAATATATGTTGCCTCATGTGCTTTTATTGTCTTTTTACATGCCATAAGAATACACATTTTACTGAATCTATCAACTACAACATAGAGATAGTCATGGCCATGTTTAGACATAGGTAATCCTCCTATAAAATCCATAGAAATGTCCTCCCATAGATGATTAGGTACTAGTAATGGAATATACAAGCCCTCCTTCCTAGTCTTAGGCTTGTTGGTACAACATAGTTTACATCCATGTATAAATTTTGATACTTCTTCTTACATATTGGGCATATTTGCAAGTGGGCTAAGGTCTTACCAACACTGAAATGTCTTGCTAATTTCAAGGTATGTTCTTCCATTATCAATAGAATACGTTCTTCTTTTGGCACACAAAGTTTCCCCCATCGATAGAGAAGCCCGTATTTTGAGCCCCTTGGGACTGCAACTGCTGATATGTCACCCCAAAGTCTTTCTCATGAGCATATGATTCCATATAAGCTTCCTTCGTGAAGGGCTTGACACGAGAAATAATGGCCAAGAAGGAGATTTTCTCCTATGTTGGCGGCCTGGAAAACATGTCTACCATCAAATTTCTACTAACCTTATTGTATTTGATCACCATATGGGCCTTTGAAGGAACCTCATCCCGGTTGTAGTGTTGTACCTACTACAACTTAAACTATACTTGTAAATATTGGAGAGGTTTGTGGTCGAGTGTGCACAATAGTTTCTTTACCCAATAAATAATTTTTCCATTTCTTAATGGCTTGAAATAGTACATACATTTCTTTATCATATATTTAATATCCTCTAGCTATTGAAGTAAAGGTCTTAGAATGATAGGATATTGGCTTACCTCCTTGTAAACACTTGCCCCCATAGAATAATCATTGGTATCTATCTCTACTTCAAAAGCATACTACAAATTAGGAAGAGAGAAGAATTAGAGCATGGCTAATCTTATGTTTCAATAACTCAAAGGATTTATCTTGTTCCTTACCCCAGTCAAAACCCTTTCTCTTTATGGCCACTTTGTGTGTAGAGGTGTTGCAATCGTAGAGAATATTGGAATGAATTTCCGCATGTATTGTACTTCTCCCATAAAACTCCTTGTATTTTTGGCTCCCATTGGTGTTGGCCAATTGGTAATGGCTTCCACCTTATTTGTATCTACTTTTATCTCTCCTCCTCTAACCACGTGCCCAAGGTATACAAGTGATTTGTATGGAAAATTTACATTTCTTCATATTACATAGCATTATTTCTCCCGAGAACTTGCAAGACTTGTTGTAAATTAATTAGATGTTCCTCCCATGTGGCACTAAAAATCAAGATATCATCCAGATAAAAAATGACACATGAATCTATGAAATCCCGTAATACATCATTCATCAATCTCATAAATGTAGTTGGTGTATTACATAAACCAAATGGAAGTACTAACCATGTTTTGTCTTGAAGGAGGTCTTCCATATATCCTCTTCCTTCATTTGACTTGGTGATAACCGAAATTTAGATCCAACTTCATGAATAATTTGGCATGTTGAAGCTAGTCCAAGAGGTCATCTATGCAGGGAAGTGGATATATATATGTTTTATGGTGATCTTTTTTAAAGCACGGTAGTCGATGCAAATTCTCCAAGATCCATCTATCTTTAGCACCATCACAAGAGGTGAACCACATGGTGATATGCTCACCCAGATCATGCCCTAGTCTAACAACTCCGAAGTTTTTTCTTCACTCCAAGTACTCTCGACAAGGATTGCCAATACAATCGATGTTTAATAGATGAGACTCTAGAAACAACTAAATATAATGATCTACCTCTCATTTTAGTGGTAACCCACTAGGACCCTAAAAAACTTCCTGAAAAGACTGAATAATAATGTCCAGATCTTTCGTACCCTAGTTAGAAATATCTAAAACTTATACCCCATCCTGTTTATCCTTTAACAAAAGTAAATAAAACTAATTATGATTTGCCTAAATAAGCTATTTTTCCTAGTTAACACTTACCATAGTAACTCATGACTTATGTTGGTGTGTCCAGATGTTTTAGATGACCCCATCCTTGACCCATCTGTAATGGTTATCCCTTCTCATGAATATGGCATCCATGATATACAAGTAAGGGCTCCCAAAAACAACATCAAAAGCATCAAGGGGAATAACATCAGCTTCTAATACATCAACATACTGGGAATTTATCCCAAACTTGAACCTACATCTTCTGGTTACCTAAATTTTGACACCTTTCTTCACCCATCCTAGAGGGTATGGATGTGGGTGTTCATAGGTTTCAAGACCAATATTTTTCACAACTGCATCAGAAATCAAATTTGATTGAGAACCGGTATCAACTAAAGCATTTACCTTGGTTCTCTTGATCTGGAACAATTTACTCATTTCTTCTTCTTGGCTATCCATATTGGTGGCCATGCATCCAAGCCTCTCATCTACATCAGATTCATGTTTAATTTCTACCTCCTCATATTTCTTTATAGTTTTCATGGACTTATTTTGTCCTTGGTTCGGTTCTTCGGATGTAACTCCGCATTCAACTTCCAACACGCAACGTCACTATGACCATTAATATCACAATTCTTACAAAAATTCTTGGGATCTTTACAAGTATTCAAATTAGTGGTAGTTTTTACCTTTCCCTTTCAACTTACCCTTGTAACTTGTTTGCCCTAACTCTTTCTTTACTTGATTTTTGATTGTTTTGCCTTGACTCTACTTCTCCTTACTTCTTCTTATCATCTATGTAGTACGCATGCACGCATGCCTTATTGAGATCCTTAGGCTTTTGGAGATGACCTTTCTCCGAAGGTGAGTGTGAAGTCCTCCCAAATATTTAGTCACAATATCCTCATCCTCCAATTCCATATTTAACAACACGACTTGCCTTCAAAACTCCATCATATAATCATGCACAATTTAACTTCATGTCATGTCTAAAACACCTGCAATTTGATCATCTGGTCAGCTTTATGGCCAATAGGATAAAAATTAGCTTTAATTAATTCCTTAAAGCCCTCCCAAGTACTGAAAATTGGATTGTTCTTCTTTTCAAGAGGCCAAGTGGGTCTCCCACCAAACCAGAGCATAACCCTCCATTTTGAGGCGTGCAAAGGTAATCCTTTACACCTCCTTGACATTATGTATATTGAAGTAGGATTCCAATCACTTTAACCATTTATCTAAAATCTCTTCATCTACTTGTCCTTTAAAGCTCTTAATTTCTACCTTAATTTCAACTTTGAAAGGAGCGTGATCAGATTTTACCTTTGCAATTGGAGTCTCTTCCTCATGCTCTTCTACATTTTCCTTCGTGTGGCTCATCCCTATGCTTAATAGAAGTCATCTTTTGTAAATATGAGAGTTATTCTTGTTTTCTATACAACCTTCCCATCATGGTCTCTAGCATTTCAACTCTCTGTAGCAGGTTGTCTCCCTCCATTTTTCCCAGATTCTCTGTTTCCACTTCTTTGTAGAGATGTCTGGATCACAAGGTAAAGCTTATTCTCCCTTAAACCTTGTCACTTTCATACAATCCTGCAAGAATGAAATACCACAGTCCTAGATACTTGTTAGCTTTGATATAAATCACAACTTAAATTTGTTTTACTACTTTCAATGAAAATGACAGTTGAGCTAGTGATTGAATTAATTATGCTTTAGAACTAGAACTTTTAGATAAAGAAAAAACACTTGAGCTCTTTAACACGCCCTGGGAGGGAAAAAATTTTTATCCTAGAAACCTCATGAGGAGGAAAGCCGGTTCGGGAAGGGAAAATCAATCTTTCTCCCCTTTTTACTTTATTGGCTAATTTAAAAAATGTATGAGATACCTACTTCACAATAAATGAAAAAGGATATTGAAAATGTCTCACACTTCCTACCAATTACCTGATAAGTCTATTCTCAAACTCCTTTTACAAAATCAAATTACAACACTTACAACTCTTGTACTTACTCCCATGAAGTATCTTGCTTCCGATGATCCATTCCTTTTCTCCTTCTAAGCATTTATAGCCTCTTCCATGTCCTCCCATGCACTACAAGATGTGAAAGGTCATGGAAGGAAGGGACAAGGTTGGGTGCTTCAAATTTACATCCATTGGAGCTTCCTTTTATTTTTCCATCAAAAGTGACAGGACCACCGCCCAAGATGGGCAGATGGTGGTCACAAAACCGCTACCCGATAAGGTTAGGTGGCGATTATAAGACTACCACCCCGGGAGAGAAATAGTTTTGTTTACATACAAATAGAACCTGATTTTCTCCATTTTCTTGATTATTTTCTTATTATGCACATAGGCTAATATGATGAAGTAGAATCTTCTATGATCCCTATCAATCACAAAATGATTCCAAATTCAAGGTTAACTATGTTTTATTAACATCTCACACTATTACACCCATTCCTCTTACCCCTTGTATATCATTGTAGTTACACATCTTGATATAATGTATGAAGGTTTCCAATTGAGATGGTGCAAAAATTAAAGAGATTATTTAAAGATAGATATATTTGGTCTTCCTTTCATTTAACCAATAAATCAATATTTAATTGATTTAATCCCCTTCTATAGTCTAAATCATGCTAATATTCCTCTAAAAGCTTCTATAAGCTTGCACATCTATTAATTAAATCATCTTGATTAATTAATGAGCCCCCTTTATCCACATGGGTCACTAAAGGACAAGCTAAACCCTCCTAAAGTTAACTCAACCCTATCTAAACCCCCTTATCCATAACTAACTCAACATCCCTATTATCCCACATGCAAAGGGATGTAGTGATTCCTTTATCCATTGGGCTATATAAAGAGCCCTCCTCCTACCTTTACACTTACACCTAAATTCCTTGAGAAGACAAAAGAAAAGCACATAGCAAATAGACTATAAGATTTTCCTTTGTTACTCTTGAGAAATTCACCATTTGAAGAGCTAAGCCTCCTTTCTTGCATTTTAGCCAAGTGCTTGGGTCATATGGGAATAGTCAAAGGGTCTTGTAGCCAAGCTTTGATGAGCTCCCATTCCTAGGTTCTTGAAGATCAAAACAATCAATTTGATTGCCATGGAGTCTACATAGGTCCATTTACTTTTGTTGGTAATCTAGAGAAGTAGAGGTTTGAATACTTTAGCATGTTAATTCAAAGTTAATGCATTATGCTTAGTATTGATCTTGTTTAGCTCTCATCTTGATGGTGCTTAGATTTTGTCTTAGCTTTGTTATAGAACTATTTAGGTGGTAGTTCTTATTCATCTAACTTAGCTTAAGCAAAAATACACACATGCACACATATGGCACCCGGTGGGATTGATCCCTAGTCCCTTAGCATTTTTTTAGCTTGAATTCTATTGTTTTGGCTAACCTTTGATATGCACATATAGTAATTAATGTTCAATTTCTTGGGATTTTTGCTAATATTATATGTGTAGGTTCTCATTTATAGTTATCATTTTAATGGGTTGTTGCCAATTTCAAGCTAACTTGTTAAAATTTGAAGTATTGTGAGCTTTGTTGTGTTTTTTTCCGTACTTTGGTTGTAGGAGTGGTGCGCAGACACACTAACAGGGGCGAGCACACTTATTCTGGTGCAAGCACCTCTCGGGTGGCGCAGGCACATTGTCGAAGCTTGAATCTCTATTTGTTGACCCTGGTGCACATGCACTAACCATGTCGCATGCACATACCTACCAGGGCGCATAGCGCACTAACCCGGGTGTAGACTCCATTTTCGTATTATACCTTCACGCAACGTAAAAACCTTCAGACTAGCATACACACTACACTAACCTAGGCACATGCATCTCTAGTGGGCATAGGCACTTTTTTGTAGTGGGCACAAGTGCTTTTGTAGAATCTGGCACTATTTTTATCGATTGTGGCACACACCCTAACCAGTAGCGCAGACACCTCTCTAGTGGCATGTGCTCTGTCGGATCCTAATATTGTTGTTTACCTCCTTGGCGCACACGCCCTGATCCTAGCACACACACCTTTCTAGTGGCATAGGTGCACTGTAAGTCAGAAAACATAGAGTGGTGCATCCACCCTAACCCATGCACACATGCCCAAACCAGGGCACATGTATCTTTCCATGTTCTTAAAATTAGGGTGTTAGGGTGCTAACTTCTTTATAGGTTTTTATCTAATTAATGCTTATTTTTGTAGGGTATGTTTACATGCTTTTGCTAGATTAGATAAACCTTTGCATGTTTTCTTATAAGAATAAGGTCACGTATGCTCTTCCCTCGCATCCCTTGGGGTGATCTTGGGAATCAGAAATGATTCTTAGGTCTTTTTGATGCTTTGAAATTGTTAGGAATATCTGAATTGGAATGGGTTAACTTGGTGTGTTTGAATTAAAGTGTTTTTCCATTTGATATCTTCTTGGATTTTGGAAACATCATGTATGCTCTTCTCTTGCGTCCTTGGATGATCTTGAGAATCAGAAATGATGTTTACTCTTTTTATGGAAAACTACTAAACTCGTTGTGCAGGACCAAAACACACGCTTGTCAAAGAAAGGTGGAATCAAAACAAAGTCAAAAACTACTAATACAGTTGTCATACAGGTTTCCAAAAGGTGTTCAAGAAAACCACATCTAAATTAAACAAGATAAAAAGAACAACATATTCAAAACATTGTATTGCAGGTTTTAGAAAAGGGTACGTCCCTATCCGCTCAACTAGAACATAACCCCTTTGGCATAATGCCTTAAGCTACAACAATGGGGGTGGTACCAGGAACCCCAAAGTAGTCCACACAAGAGGGAACCTTGTGGATGAAATGGGAAGTGCTCTGCACTACCTACTTGACTAGTATTACCTTGTGAGATAGCGTTACCGGTTGTCCGTATGGCGACCCCAGGGAGAGCACACGTGGATGCACTAGTTTCCCTTTGTGCTCGAAGGGGGTAAAGTAAAGCCGAGATACTCCCAAGATAGTCGGGACTATTTGGGTAAATCACGCTCGCTTAAGACAACTTTGTAACACCTAGGATGAGAGAACCACCTAGGAAGATATTCTTTGGCTAGGAGCCCACTTTGACCATTTCAAAATAGTGTTGAGTTGTGAGCCATCATTCATCATCATGAAAATGTGGACGCGTTACTTTCACTTAGTTTTTCACTTGCCTTAAGGTGAGGTGAAACTCTGCCAAAGTAAAGCCAACATTTTTCATCCCCATTTTGATCTACTTCCTTCACATTCTTTTGACACTTTGTTGATCAAAAGAAGGGTGACTACCTTTGTGTTACCAATTGATTGTTTCTACCACTTTTTTGTCCGTTTACGCCCATCCATGTTTGTGGTTGGGTAAGTTAAACGTCTAAAGTGTGCGGAGGTGTATTCATATCATTGGTAGCCTTTGTGATCTTGATACCCATGTCAAGGATTGTCATCATAGTTAGGCATGGTTCATCATCTTGAACTTCCTTAGAAAGGTTACCTTGTTTATATCGTATCATTACAATTTTGGTATTTACGTCTTGTTTCTTGTAAACTTGACCTAAATATCCATATTGTAAGGTTATGCTATACACATTTTAACAATTCTTAGTTATACTTTAAGCTTTTAGTTTGACTCTATTATTACCTCGATTTTGAAGAGTGCTACGTGTTACCACTTGTGCGTGTTATATCAATATCATCTTGATATCAATACCTTACTTTCTCGCAAAGTTTGGTTAACATATCTTGGTGACATTGTTGTGTCACTCACAAATTGTAACTGGCACTTTTTGGGATATAGGTATTAATTGAATTTGAGCTTGCTTCTAGTATACCTTGTTAGGAGGTCACATTAACTTCTTGTATTTACTTACGTCTTGTTCATTCCCTTGAACTTGGCATAAGTGAGGACATCTTGTTAATTATCTTGTGACACCAACTACTTTTTGAAGCACAATCTAGGAAGTACTTCATTCATTTGATAGGCTTAGGTACCAAACATTGTGTCACTATTGATTTATCACTCTATCACATTGGTATTCTAACATTTATACTCATTCATATTCTTGACATTCATCTTGCATTTCACTTAGGTGTGGTCATAAAGTTTTGAACACATTTACAACTTACCTTAGTGAAACTATTGCAAATCATGGCTCCCTAAAACATGATTAGGGCTCAAGAAGCAAACATACGAGGCACAACAAGTGCAAGCTTGGGAAGCCTCAAACAAGACAAGGGTCAAACCCTTTTATTGGACATGATCTAGGGCCTCTATTTTCCATGGAAAAAGAGATAGAAGACATGGTTGATCATAGTGGTGATGAATTGGAATCCCCACATGTAGAATTTGACTTTGACCCCACCTTATTAGATGAGTTCCTTTTTAGAAACAAGGATAGGGTGTTAGCATGGGTTGTAGAATTGGGGGCCAAAATGCCCACTGAAAATGAAACAATCCCACCTACGAATAACGCTAATGAGGAGGAGTGACCTCTTATCAACATGGAGGATATTTTAACACACGGACATGCTTCTACCTCCAATGTAGGAAATGATAATGTAGTGGGACATAGAATACCCTTTATCAAAGTGCCACGTAAAATCAGGTCAGGACACGAGAATGTTGAAGAACCTCCACAATATGAGGAAGAAGAGGAACCTTTGGAAGAAGAGGTCACCATTCAACAACAAATTAGTAACCTTAGCTGATAATTAGCCTTGCTAACCTCTCATGTACAAAAGGAAGCAAGCAAGAATGTCCAAAAACCAAGGCCTAAGGTCAAAATCAGTGAACTCCATAGAGAAAATCAAGGAGAAGACAATACGGAGTACCATCATGTGTATATATCCCCGCTTCTCCTACTAAAGAACAATTCTCACACAAGAGGTGCAATCTATGAAGAAACACTCACAAGTCTTCAAGAGAGAAATGTGGGGAGCATTAGAAAGTATCAATATGAAGAACTATGTCCCCATCCTTTTGACAAAGCTATGACACTTCAACCTTTCCCTAAAAAATTTGACATGCCAAAATTCAACAAATATAGAGGAAGGGAGACCCATGAGATCATGTCAAGGATTTCTATATGGCATGTCAAGAGGTGTCCTATAGTGATAATTATCTCATACGACTCTTTCCCAAGAGTCTAGGAGGTCAAGCCTTGGAGTGGTTTACTCATTTACCTGGGGTCTATTTTTACCTAGCCAAAATTGGCAGAGAGGTTTGTGCGTCACTTCTCATACAATATAGAAAGTGATATCACCATGGAAGATTTATGTAGCACCAAACAATGCCCTAATGAGACTTTTTCCAGCTTCCTACAATGGTGGAGAGGGATAGCTAGCCACTTCCCTTGCGCTTTCCTTAAAAAATAGCTGGTAAGTATCTTTGTGCCCAACCTAAATCTAGACATTGCTTTCCACCTTCAAATGCATTGTGTTCACACTTTTGAGGAGGTCGTTGAAAAAGGGGTTCAAATAGAGAAATCCCTTATTTCCAAAGGAACTCTTAAGTCACAATCTAAGGATAATCATAGTGTTAAACCTACGGAGAAGCCAAAGATATTTAACAAAAAAAAAAAATGTGGTGGGAGATGGGATCACAGATTCCAAACGTGTACAAACGGTTCAAACCGGTCAACCTTTTAAACTGACCAAAGGACCTATTCAACCACCACCAAAATGAAGAATGTTCACTCCTCTCAATGAGCCTTTGTCGGTTATATTAAAACAATTGGATGCGGCTCACATGGTGACGTATCCTACGACACAACCCTTTGATGACAATGCTCCAAAACCATCATGGTATAGGGAGCATGACTATTGTGAATTACATCGTGTCAAGGGACATAAAATAGACAAATGTCTATGACTTTGTCACTATATCAAGACCTCATCGAAAATGGGGAGATAGAGGTGGAAAACCTAGAGAAAACTCAGACACCCAACGAAAATATGGGGATATATAAAGAACCATTCCCCAAACATGGTAAATCAGAAGAGTCAAAGCCGGATCGGGGAGAGTCATCCCAGAGTTATAAAGAAATGAATTATTTATATACCAAAAGAGACAACAATCATTATGATTCACTTATTAGATGTATTCACTCTCCTAGTGACCATGTCAACACCATCTAAATCAAGGGAAAGGATTATGCCATGGTAACAAGGCGTGCCCACCTTGTGATTCTGAACCCTCTCCATCAACCCCGCCAAATGGTAGGTATGACCTCTTAGAACAACTTGAGAAAACATCTGCCAAGATTTTGATCTTGGATCTTCTTAAGATATCAAATGTACACAAAGACATTTTGTACCAAACTCTTTAGGGGTCAGGAGTGCCATTAGAGGTAGATCCTACACATCTTCAAGCACAGTAGTAGCAAACATTGTACCAACTGAACACATTGCCTTGATCATAGGAAATCCCACTGAAAATCCAACACATAATCTTCCTTTGTACATTGAGGTATTTTTTACCCGTAAGAAGATCAAATGGGTGCTTGTGGACAATGGATCAGGGTTGAACATATGCACGTTGAAGTTGGTTAAGTAGTTGGGACATACTGAAGTAGATCTTGAGTCAAACATCATCACTATCACCACTTACGACAACATGGAAAGGGAGTTAACGGGCACAATCATGTTGCCCATGGAAGTTGGTCCCACTTGTCATCAAACAAAGTTCCATGTCCTGGACTTGGAACTTCCGTATAATATGCTTCTAGGATGACCATGGATTCATGCCATGCAGGTCGTGCCATCAATGTTCCATCAATGCATTAAACTGAAGCATGAGGGACACACTATTACAATACAAGGAGATTCAGAGCCCTTCGCTCACTAGAGCTCTCAATAGTTTTACACGTAAGGGTACATATGCGTGTCCCTCCCCGATATAGTTGTTCCTCTCCAATCTGAAGCCATGGAGTCCGGGTAGATTTGGATTCTCTTAGTTCTTGTGCCCATGGTGCCTCTACATCCACTTCTCCTTTTGATTCATGGGAAATGAAGATCCTAGAATATGGCTGTGGAGAATATAATGTACAACAAGCCCTCTTGGTTTTAGACCTCTCATTGTCACCTAAGACTAGAGGTCGACCCAACTATCATTTTAGATGACCTAGAAATGAGCAAACTATTGGGTCATTTTTACCTAGAGGCTTGTTGGCTGAAGAAAAATTGTTGGATCCACCTATGACTTGGGTCCCAGAGGATACTCAACCAACCTGTTATCAAACCCCTGAATATGAGAAATCTAGTAGAATGATGTACTCCATGGGCTACAAGGGCCTAGGATGTGGAAGAAATGAGCAAGGACAGTGAGAACCAGTGCCTCTCCCACATTTTAAAATAGAAAGATATGGCATTGGAATTCATCCTTATGGGGCACATCCCAATGATCAAGATGCTACTTGCTCTGAATGTGAGGATAGCTCTGACTATCTAGACAGTGATACAGATTCCCATTATAGCCAATATGAGGATCTTGCCTCCACAAACCTATTCATGAATACCGTTGTCCTAACCATAACCCCATGGAACCTACACTTGACCTTGTTTACCCTTCCCTTGTTGAATGGGACCAACAACATCATATGTCACTAGATCTATTTGAGAATGATGAAGCTATCACAGAGTTCATGGGCATTCGGGATACAATTCCCATTGGAGACCACAAAAAGGGCTTCTATATTGACTTGGATACCTACGCCTACTTTGGAGAGGAGGTTGAGCTTCGTGGTCAGCAAAAACTTAAGAAAAAGTGAGGGAAAAAGTTCCAAGCAAAGCCTCGGCAAAAATCAAAGTCCAAGTCACACAGTGAAAACCTCTTTGAGGCATTGGCCGACAAATAGGTGCAAAAATCAAAGGACAATAAAAGTGACCACGCAAGGATGAAAATCTCATGGAGACATCCTTGGATGAAGATCTCAACCTTCCTCCCGATCCTATGCATATGGAGGACTTGTCAAAGTTACTAGTAGAGGAAACTATCGATGTAAACATTGGTATAGAAGAGGACCCAAAAATAGTCAAATTGGGAGCATCACTCTCTCGGCACGGGAGAAAACATGTTCACCATGCTGCTATGGGAGTTTATAGATGTATTCGCATGGTCCTATAAGGATATGCTCAGGCTTAGATCCAACTTTGGTCATGCACAACTTAGTTGTACATGCAGATGCTAAGCCTATTAAACAAAAGCTCATAAAGATGCACCCAAGGGTGGCCCTACTAGTTAAAGAGGAATTAGAAAGATTTCTTGTGGTAGGATTCATTTGGCCCATTGATTATTCTGAATGGATATCCAACATCATGTGTCCCTATCCAGAAAAATCTGTCGGGATTAGAATCTGCATGGATTTTAGAGACATTAATAAAGCTTTCCCTAAGGATGATTTTCCACTGCCAAATATTGATATGATTGTGGATTCAACAACAGGATATGAGATGTTATCTCTTATGGATGCTTTTAGGATACAACCAAATCAAGATAGCTGATGAAGATCAACACAAGATGACTTTTACAACTCCTTGGGGTACCTTCTGTTATCAAGTAATGTCATTTGGTCTTAAAAATGTAGGAGCTACTTATCAGAGGGAAATGATAGTAATTTTCCATGATATGATCCATGATATCATGGAAGACTATGTGGATGACATCCTTAGAAAATCTAAGACAAGGGAAGATCACCCCTATTTTGTGGCGTATCTTTGAGCACCTATGAGAGTACAAGGTCCAGCTGAACCCAAAGAAATGTGTGTTTCGGCGTGCTATCAGGAAAATTGTTGGGCTTCATTATATCAAGAAGGGGAATTGAGGTAGACCCTACTAAAGTGTTTGTTATTACTGAGATGCCTCCTCCTAAGAACATTAAGCAATTGCACTACTTATAAGGAAAAATATAGGCTATTCACCGCTTCATCTCCCAGCTTGCTCGATAAGTGTCATTCATTTACCCACCTGCTTAAAAAGGATGTTGCCTTCATCTAGGGACTAGAGCAAAACAAGCCTTCACCTTGCTTAAACAATACTTGGCCAATCCGCCTATCCTCATGCCTCTAACTCCTGGTGAGCCACTCCTGCTTTATATCTCTACTACTCAATTTTCTATTGGTGTGTTGCTCACCCAATATGACCTTGGTCACAAAGAAAAAGTGGTGTACTACCTCAGTTCGCACTCTCATCGCTTATGAGCTCAACTATCCCCAAATTGAAAAAGCTTGTTTGGTTGTATTTTTACTTTTCAAAAAATTTTCCATTATCTATTGAATACCAAAACCAAGCTTATATCCAAAGTTGACCCACTCAAGTACTTGTTGTCTAAACCCGCCCTCATAGGAAGAATGGCTAATTGGATCATTCTACTAAGTGAATTTGACATAGAGTTTGTGCATCAAAAGTTGGTTAAGGGATAAGTACTCAGCTGATCAATTAGTAGAAGCACCTTTGCAAGGCACTGAACCTTTGAATCTGGATCTCCAGATGCCTCATTGCTATACATTGAAGAAGAATCATATGTGGTAGATACACTTTGATGGGTCCTTTACTTTTCATGGTTCAGGTGCAGGTGTGGTCCTCATTACTCCTTCTAGTGACCCCATACCGTAGGATTTTCATCTAGGTTTTCCTTGCATGAACAACATCACAGAGTATGAGGCACTTATCATAGGGATGAAGCTCACCATCAAATGGGACATTCACCATGTTAAGATTGTGGGTGATTCTCAGTTAATTATCAAGCAAGTTAATGATGAATACAAGGTTAAGGATGAAAAACTCATACCTTACAAGAAGCTGGTAGAAACTCTAAAAGAGTATTTTGTGTGCATCACATTTGAACAAATTCCAAGAGAGCACAAAATAGATCTGTAGATGCTATGGCCATAGTGGGTTCTATGCTCTGCATTCCACTGGAAAGTAATGACATGCCATTCTTTGTGGAAAATCTATGTCAACCTGCATATGACATGCCGAATCATGTCTGGCTTGTGATGTTGTTGGTCCCAATTCCCCATGGTATGAGCCCATATTTACTTATCTCAAGGACAACATGTTCCCTCCCGACATCTCTTGTTTCGAGAAACAAATCCTAATTCACCAAATAGCCCATTATACCCTTTTAGGAGGTATGCTTTATCATCGTGGCTATGATGGGAATTATGTTGTCTCGATATGACAGAGTCGGTCAAGCAATCAAAGAAGTACATGAAGGGGTGTGCAGAGCACATACTAATGGAATGGTTTTGGCCAAGAAATTGTTAAGAGTAGGCTACTATTGGCCTACCATGGAAACCGACTATTGCAACTATGTAAGGAAGTGTGTACTTTGTCAGAAGTATGGAAATTTCATCCATGCTCCATCACAGCCGTTGCAACCCATCACCACCCCATGGCCATTTTCTAAATGGGGACTTGACTTGATAGGGAAGCTTACCCCTACTTCATCTAATGGCCATACCCACATCATCATGGCTACTGAATACTTTACCAAGTGGGTGGAAGTTGTCCCCTTAACCTATGTAACAGGAGCTCAGATTTCCAAATTCATCATGAATCATATCATTTTCGGTATGGCATTCTTGCAGCCATTATTATTGATAATGGAAAGTCATTCAAGAATAAAATGGTAAAGGATCTTTGTCATCGGTTCCAAATCAGGTTAAAATGGTCTACGCCATATTATCCCCAAGGTAATGGACAGGCTGAAGCCACAAATAAGACTTTGGTGCGAATAATGGAGAAGATGGTAAGTAAGATAGGTCGTAATTGGCATTTGTAAATCCACCCAGCTCTTTGGGCTTACAGGACCTCTATTCACACTCCTATGGGTGTGACACCATATTCTCTGGTATTTGGGATGGAATCTATCATCCCATTAGAAATTGAACTTCCTTCCCTAAGAATCTCTCTTAGGGATTATCTAGATAAAGATGAAGATTACCGGGTGGCTAGACTGGCTGAGTTAGAGCTCCTAGATGAGAAGCACATTCCATGCCCTTAATCACCTCAAAGTGTATTAGAATAGAGTCTCCAAAAATTACAACAAGAGAATCATACCTCGTCAGTTTGAGGTTGGTGATTTGGTCATGAAGGAGAATCAATTCAACACAAGGGTAGAACGAGAAAAGAAAGGAAAGTTCGAACCACATTGGTTAGGACCTTATGTTATTGTGGCTAAGTACGACACAGGAGCATACAAACTTTCTCACCCCAATGGTGATGAGCTCCATGAGCCCATGAATTCCATGCACCTTAAGTGGTTCTATGCTTAAGCATGGTGCGAAATCAAAAAAAAAAAAATCAAAAACATGGTAAAATAATCAAAATACAAAAAAATCAAAAAAGAGAAAAAAAAAAAGAGAAAATAGGTCATCCATAAGTGAAAACCACGCAATTGTGGCACTTTGGATAAGTCCTTGGGTGAAAACTAGTTTTCGGCGCCTTGGGAAGATTTGTTGTTCACAAGCATCTTGCATCTGGAGGGTACTTTTACTTAGCCTAGGGCTAGTTCTACCTTCGAGATTCCTGTGAGCCCAATCTTGTCAAGCCTTGATTCGAGCTTTGTCTCCTTTTATTCATCTATGAAGGGCATGGTCTTTGTCTATTCCCCATCTTATGCTTAGGGGCACTTCTATGACTTCACCTTCTTGTTTATAAGCATGTGGCATTTTCCCTTGTATATTCCCCATCTAACGCTGGGGGCATCCATCTTTTCTTGGTTACCTATGCATAAGCTCTGGAAAAATTTGGGAAAAACACAAAAACAATAGAAAATTGTTTCACAAAAACAAAAACAATAGAAAATTGTTTCACAAAACAAAAAATACATTCAAAAATGTTAGAAAACCCTAATCAATAGAAAATTGTCTTCTACAAAACAAATCTTACAAAAACATTTACTTTAGTTTACTTGCATTGTCTTGTTTCTTGCTTTGCTTGTTTGCTTGTATAGTTGCTTCATGTTTGTAGGTTTTTTTTGTTTGTTTCTTAGGCATGCTTTGTTAGGATTCATATTTTCTTGATTAGATTAGATTTATTCTTACTTGTGCATATTGAAGTGTGTTTTTGCATGCTAGTGAGTCATGATACATTGTTGTATTGGTTCATTATGTTCTTTGTTGGCATTTGATTGTGTTTTTTGTTGCATGTGCATCATTTTTGTTATCACATCATCATATTTCCATCAATATCATCACATCTAACATCATCTATACATCATATATCAAGAAAAAGCTAAGTATACATCATACATGAATGCTAAGCTAGTCATCACATATCGTATCATCAAATGGGGGAAAGAGGGATTGCAAATATCAAAATCTATCCCCCACACCCATATCATCATATCATCCTATCCACTAAGTCTGGCACATCACATGAGCAAATACATTTGATATAACTACAAGATCTATCATATGGAAATCAAAACACATGAGATACATCAACAAATTAGGATACATATACATGTGAAATCAAAATCAACTAACATCACAAACACATCTATCTATCCATGAACTCCATCAAGAAATAACAAATAATGTCCAACATCTCATAAACACATATGTCATGTCAAAAGAATGTCTATATATATACATGTGTGTGGTATATCTATATCAAAAATGGGTATACATCACTGCTATACATCAAAAATGCCTTCATCAGAGGCATACAAAAGAGATGATATACATCAATCACCAAATACAAAAGCCTTCATCAGAGGCATGTGTCAAAACTGTGGTACATCAAAAATCCTTCATCAGAGGCATGTGTCAAAACTGCTATGTAAATAAAGAATGGTGTACATCGAGCACAATCTGCTCATAGCCTTCATCAAGAGGCATATGTGACAATACAATCATCAAGGCTGACTCGAGCCCTCATATGGGGTGGCTGGTCTATCTCATGGTGGTGGCATAGCGCAAAGCATCTCTCGATCTCCTTGCCTTATCCCGTGGATGCTCCACTGAGGCTGAGGCCTCTCTGACCTAGTCCCTCTACTCAACGGTTGGCTATAAGAAGGTCCCGTAACTCATCGACCTCAAAATATAACGCCTAAAAGTATAACAATTGTGCAGTAGTAGGATGTTATGCCATCACCGATGTAGCCAAATCTCTGTGTTAGAAATACGCTATCTCTCTAAGAAGCTTAGGCAAGCTGGTGCGGCCCACTACATGCTCTGCTCTCATCTATCTCGCTCTAGTATCACGGGTTGTAGTTGGGCCTGTGTCTATTGATATAGGCTCATCACCTGAGCCATCTGTGAGGCCATATGTCATATCTGTTGAAAGTGAACAACACTGTCACCTCCCCTAGCCTAGCTTGAGCTCGAGCATCGATCCGCTTTGATCCCACCGCTAAAATATGGACTCAGGCCTGGTCTCTCTCTTAGTTATGACACTGGTCTCTGTCTCTACTATAGCTTTTGTAGCTGGTGTTGTAGGGTAGCTATATGTGCCATTGGTTGTGCCAGCTGGGGCTGTCCTACACCGCTCTGGATGACTATCCATGCTCTTGTAATCTAAGCTAGGGAAACTATGTAGGTGCTTATCCTGGTCCCTTTGGACTCGGTCCCCATACTGTGTGGCACCTGCTCATCATGTGGTAACCCATCAAATGGATCAGTTGGGTCACATGCCGCTACATCATCTCTCTCGTCCCTACCATGATGAATCTCTCTCGGTGGTCGAGCACCTGCTACCCAGGCCTCCTCTAGGATAGTCAAGCGCCATGGTACAATAGTAGCATACCAAGTCTAATAATCTATAGTACTACCCTGGATCTCTAACCTGTCACATTGATCCCATACTTGTGGAACCACCTATAAGAAATTGGCCCTAGCTCGGGTCACCTGTATGCGCGGCCCCATGGTCGGCCTCTCAGAATCTCGATGGGCATACCACATGTCTGGTTGTGGAACCCCTACACCATGCCTAGCTATCGCTAGCATTTGTCTACCCTATATAACTCAATGATGTAACTGTGACTTCTAAGAAGGAAATAATCCACCTTTGTACAAACACTAAGCTCTACTACATCCTCTGGCCATTATATCTACCTGTAGACACCCCAATTTCACATCTATCCTAAATCAATTAATTCCCCTTCCTCATTTCCCACAAAAATACACTTCAAATTAATCAAATATAATTTGATTAATTATCCATTTCAAAATCTAAAAATAATCTAATCCTCACCACATGTCATTATTCTCCATGTTTTTCCACTATTGAATTAAAAATTCAAATTCAAATCCTCACCCACCATTCATGGTCCCCACTCACCTAAAATCCTCCACTTATGAATTAAAAATATAATTCAAATCCTCACCCATTCTTCGTGGCCCCACTCACCTAATATTGCCCACATTTTCAAACCATGATTACTTAAATTAATCTAAGCTAATCACTCCCTCAGGCTATAAATACAACCTTACCCCCCCTCTAAAAAGACACGGAGAATAAGCTTTCATGCCATATCTAAGTTCTTGCATCCTTTGAGCAAAGAACATCATTTCGCCTTGTCCTAATGCCAAAATAGCCTCATAATCCTTTTTCCCATCCAAAGGCAAAGTAAGAGGATCGTTGTTGCGGGGAAGGTCTTGCTCCGTCTTGAAGAAAAGCACCTACATATCACAAAATCGGGGCTCAATCCAAGTTTCCTAGCCCATTACGAGGTTTCTACTAAACGCGAAGGAGGAGGTATGATTATTGGTATTTTACTTCCTTGTTAGTAGTGTATTTTTCCTAGCTTACATTTCGCAATCATGATTAAATTGCAATAATTATTAACATTTTAAAAAAATTCGAAAATCGTGAAAATCGAAACTATTCCAATTGTATCGCGTATGCTCTTTTTGCGCCTTGAGCGATCCGGAAAATCGAAACGGTCACATTTTTTTAGTTTCTTGTTCTAACATGCATAGATCCTCTAGATTTGTTTTTCAACTATCATTTTAATAATTATTTTCCTTTGTCATATTCTTAATTTTTTTGGTCGTTGGTTGTGTATGCTCTTTTCCTGCGCCTTTGAGCGATCTGGCAAATCAAAAACAACCACGATCACTTTTCTAACATTTCATTTGCAGGATAACTACTAATTTGTTTTTTCGTAGAACCACGTTCTTTGGAATATTGTCAAAAACAAAAAAACAAAAAAACAACAAAATCCCACAAAAATACCACCATTCAAAGACAAATTGAAAAAAAAAACAAAAAGTACGCTCAGGTACACAATTATTTTTTGCTAGTGATTTATTTCAAATTGGAAAGAACCCTGCGTTTAATCACTTCATCATATTGTTTTAGCACATAGACAAGGTGGATTTCATCACCACCAAAGCTACACCGGTGACGTGGACTTGACTACCACGCACCAATAACATTTGCATCTGCATTGCACTTTGAGACCTAGTCTCATCACAGCGTTCGGTATTTACCTCGCCGCTGCTCTTCACTTACAGGTAATGTTGTCGTGTAGCGCATGCGAGTCATGCCTAAATAGCTGTAACAACGAATCTCTGGGCATCGTCCTTGTAAATCTTCGGGAGTTATAAGGACACCATACACATTCATCCCTCCATCACCTTCCACCTTTTCACAAAACTTGTTCTGGACGTGGTGATTCACTCCGAAACAGGCAAGTAAGAATTGGTGAGTCTCCTCCAGTGCTCTAAGGGTTCCCCGTACCAATTCTGTCCCCGTACAGAATTAGGTATATCAAGACTAGGGTATATCGGAGGACGCATCTTCTTGGAGTAATAAGAGCCTGCATCCACCATTTCACAACATACTTGTATGATTGCATGAAACAATGATCATTCCTGAAGAAGTTACCTCATAAGCCAAAACAATTGAATCCACATGACTGCTTGCTATTTGAAAACACAATAGTTTAGCATTATTTTATCATAAAACTTGGCTGATATCAATGTGTTCATTGTAAAAGTTCAGACCCTAGTTGTGTTCCACAAAAAAATCAGTTCTCGACCAATTCAATACCAAGCGAAAACATCCAAACAATCCAACAACACAGATCAAACCATCACACCAATTTCATTAGCTTACCTCATCCAACAATACATTTGTCATAACTTGGCATCGGCTATATCCAACTGATATTGAGTGACTAGCATTCACTCCCCATATTGTCAATTGTCAAAACATCATCCATAGCTTGTTTCCAGCTATATCAAACTAATATTGGGTAACTTGTTTGAGTTCACTCATTATTCTGTCCACCATCACATTTATCCAAATCATAGCCAACACAAATCCTTTCACAACCATATCGTGATTAACCTATTCAGGTTACTCTCCCGTGTCAATAGTCCAGAGCTTATTTAAGTCAAATCTACACAATGTGCAACAAATCGTCTAATAACTCGTCTCGAGTTACATCATCATCATATTGAGATAACTTGTTTGAGTTACTCTCCTTATCAGTCATCACAAGCTTACTCACGATAAATCCAAAGTAATCAAAGTCATAATGGTATTCACTCATGCAGTGATCCACAATCGTGAAAATGACGACAAAGAAGTCGCACAACTTAAGAACTCACCATCAAGAACAAGAACAAGTCAATAGGGTGATAGAACAAAACAAAAATGAATATCATTACGCATCCTAGCCATGGGGGCAAAACTACCCCACGACTTCGGGACCGAAAATTTAAACAAACTCATCGACAATGGTGAATCTAGTTATCACAATGAAATACCAAACAATCCAAATGGTTCTTCGGCCGAAGAATTATTCACTAAAATCCAAGATTTAACAAAGAAACTTGAGGAAACAACGATTAGAGCTGAAAGATTAAAAGACCTCAATCTAGATTCTAATACTCGCGACATGTTTGATAAACCGTCCCCCGCTTCTCCATTTGCACAAGAATGGAAACTTATGAAAGACACCATTCAGGGACTGCAAAAACAATCGAAACAATTCAACTTTGAAGAATTGTGTCCTTATCCATTTGATACAGAAATATCACGATTACCATTTCCGCCATCCTTTGAAATCCCTAAGTTTGATAAATACAAAAGCAAAGGTGACCCCCGTGAACATGTCAAGGAATTTTACATGCAATGTCAGGAAGTTGCCTATCGAGACACGTACCTTTTACGATTATTCCCCCAAAGTTTAGGAGGACAAGCTTTAGACTGGTTTTTCCATCTACCCAAAGGGTCGGTCACGACATTTGCAGACTTATCGGAGAAATTTGTCAAACATTTTTCTTATAACCTAGACTCAGAGATAACCATGCTTGATCTCTGCAACACTAGGCAAAGGCCAAACAAAAATTTTGCTTCCTTTTTACAACGATGGCGCGGAATTGCAAGCCGATTTCCCTGCTCAGTACGAGAAACAACTAGTTAGCATTTTTGTCCCTAATCTCAATGCCAAATTATCATTCCACATGCAAATGCATTGTCTGAATAGTTTTGAAGAAGTCATCGAAAAGGGGACACAAATCGAAAAAGCCCTCATTTCTAAGGGCTTACTTAAAGCACCCTTTAGAGACCAACCTTATCGAGACACTCCTCAGAACCAGGACAAATCTAAATTCTTTAATCGGAATCGAAATATCGTCAACGATGGCATTACTGATTCCCGCCATGTCCGAAATGTCCAAAACCATCCCACCAACACGTTAAAATCTAAACAACCAATCATTATCCCTAGAAAGGAAGTTCCTTCTCGGGATCGACGAAGAGAGTTCACTCCTCTGGGAGAAAGTCTATCTAGTGTCTTTCGTCATTTGGCAAATGCTAATATGATTACATATCCCATTGTAGACCCTTGAAGAAGGAAAACCTAAACCAAATTGGTATAAAGACAATGAATATTGTGATTACCATCACATAAAAGGGCACTCCACAGATCAATGCATGCAACTCTACCATTACGTCCAAGACCTGATTGAACGTGGAGACATAGAAGTCGAAAATATACGAGACAAAAACACCTAATGAAAAACTTCACATGTTCACAAATCCATTCCCTAACCATGATAAAAATTCAAAAGATAAGGGTCAATCATCAAGCAATGTTGAGTATGACTCAGTCATCTCGACCATAGATTATGACCAAGACTTAGTGGCAACTATAAAGATCAAAACTGACTGTGTAATCACCACTAGACAGAAAAAAATATGGGTCCCTACAACAAAAAAATCTACCACTTCGTCCCCGGCATCACCTCCTAATCCACCATCTAATTCCGCCACCAATTCCTCTCCATAACCTACATCGTCATTTAATATTGTCAAACAATTAGAGAAGACTCCTGCACAAATTTCAATCATGGAACTACTTAATTCTTCTCCGCACTACAACACATCCTTATGCAAACATTGAATAATGCTCGTGTCCCTGAGGACATCAATTCACAACAATTCCAGGCTTTAATTGCACATCTTACGGTCCCCAATCCTATTTTATCTTTTGGTCCCGATGACATGCTTAATCCCAATATCGCTAATAATCATTCTTTATACGTCGAGGGTTATGTAACTCATCGTAAAATCAAGCGCGTCTTAATCGACAATGGATCAGCATTAAATATTTGTTCTATGAAACTTTTACGTTGTCTAGGTTACACTGAAAATGATTTGCAAAACAATATCATAACCATTCATGGGTATGATAATAGCGAAAGAAAGTCTGAAGGCACAATCACGTTGCCTCTCCAAGTTGGACCCATCACCTTAGACACGATTTGTCATGTGGTAGATGTAGAAGTTGCCTATAACATTCTTGTCGGCCGACCATGGATTCATGCCATGAAAGCCGTCCCATCAACATTCCACCAATGCATTAAGTTTCCTCATTTGGACAAGGAATTTACATTACGTGCAGATCCCCAACCTTTTGAGTATTGTAGATTCCTCGAAGGACGGTATCGACATGATCACTATTGTCCATCCACAGATAAATACGCTTCACCTCGGATAATCCCTAATGAAACACGCATTGATCCTGATACACTCCCTAACAATAATCCGAAACCATCATCTCATAACCAAAACACATTTTCCAATCCATTATCATCCGCTAGTCAACCACCTTCCACCAGTCCTCCTCCCACTAATCAATCATCTTCTTCCACTAATCAAGCTTCTTCTTCCAGCAACAATTATTCTTCCACCACACCATCTTCTTCTTCACCTAGCCAATCTTCTTCATCCAACCACACCTCCTCTATTAAGATACCTCCTCCTGTGAATAACCAACCTTCATCCTTCAATCCACCCCCTTCTTCTTATAACCCATTTTCTTCATCTTTTAAGACTACCAAACTAACTTCCCCACCACATGAGGTACCTATTGGTCCCCCATCTCACACATTTAAAATCATTGACACGGGATGCGGTGAATATCAATTTCAAAAGATGGCAGACTCTTTTTATATCACCAAATCCCCACATAGCTATGGCAAACCTAATGCTCCACATCTGAAAATCCATCCCAATTACCAAATGGGTCAGTCAGTTTGGAAAAAGTTTGGTCATCTTGACAACGAACATATTCCAAGTTCTTCAGGATCTTGGTTATATAATGATGACTTTGCTCCATGTTATGAGTCCCCTCAATTTACCAAAGCTCACCGAATAATGAAAAACATGCGATGGCAGGGTAAAGGACTCGGTCCAAATGAACAAGGTCATTTAGACCCTATAAATTGCACACAACATCACGGTAAACATGGTCTAGGTTTCAAGGTGTTTGATGTCGCTCCCATAATAATTTCGAGTGACAATGATGACACCAGTTCTAATAATGAAATTAGATCTCCATGTAGTCTTTTTGAAGACCTCGCTGAAACACATCTTGCCTTTGAACATTTTTCTATTAATGTCATCAATTTTGAGCCTACACATCCGAGTCTCATAGACCATGGCCAACCACATCATGTAGCCATGGACATGTTCCAAAATGATGAAGCCATCGAAGAATTCCTTGGAACTCGTGACCAAATACCTACTTCAGACCATAGAAAAGGATTTGAAATCAATCTAAATGCATCGGCCTATTTTGGCGAAGAGATAAAATATTCAGATCCTTCACCGTCAGAAAATTTGGATCAAAAGCGCAAACAGAGGATTTCCCATAGTCAAAACCTCACCACCACCTTATCCAATAAACATGTCAAAAAATTCCAACAAACACCTGACACTGATGACCTACATCAACCATTAGCATCGTTCTCCGAAAAGGATACATCTAAAATGCTTGTAGAAGAAACAAAAGACATAAACATTGGCACCACTGAACAACCAAAAATTTTACAACTTGGCATTAATCATCATCGACCAAGAATGCATGGAATTTACAACACTCCTTATTGAATTCCAAGATATATTTGCATGGACGTATAAGGACATGCCAGGCCTGGACCCATCTCTTGTAGTACACCATCTTGTGGTACATCCGGATGTAAAACCTGTAAAGCAAAAACTACGTAAAATGCATCCCCAAGTTGCATTACTTGTTAAAGCCGAACTCGAGAAACTCTTGGAAGCTGACTTCATTAAACCTATTGATTATTCAGCATGGATATCTAACATAGTTCCTGTCGCCAAGAAAACTCCTGGCATCAGAATATGCACAGACTTCCGTGACATCAACAAGGCTTGTCCCAAAGATGACTTTCCCTTGCCAAATATAGACATGATTGTTGATTCTACGGCAGGCCATGAAATGCTCTCCTTAATGGATGGATTCTCTGGTTACAATCAAATACGTATTGCTGAAGGAGATCAACATAAAATGGCATTTACTACACCATGGGGCACCTTCTGTTATAAGGTCATGCCTTTCGGATTGAAAAATGCTGGTGCTACCTATCAACGAGCAATGACTGTTATCTTCCATGACATGTTACATGATATCATGGAAGATTATGTTGATGATATATTAGCAAAATCTAAAACACGAATAGGGCATCCAAGTGTGTTGAGACGCATTTTCGATAGATTACGTGAGTATAAGGTTCATCTTAACCCAAAGAAATGTGTGTTTGGAGTAACCTCTAGTAAATTATTAGGGTTTATTGTCTCACGAAGAGGCATAGAAGTGGATCCTTCCAAAGTCAAAGCCATTATGGAAATGCCTCCTCCTCAAAACCTAAAAGAATTACGCAGTCTTCAGGGAAAGATACAATCTATTCGGCGTTTCATATCACAGTTGGCTGACAAGTGCCATCACTTTAATCAGTTACTCAAGAAAGATGCACACTTTCACTAGAACCACGATTGCCAAGATTCTTTTGCTAAGTTAAAAGAATACCTCTCTAGTCCACCTGTTCTTATGTCACCAGTTGCCGATAAACCTATGTTGCTTTATACATCTGCCACTGAACATGCCATAGGAGCTCTACTAGCACAACATAACAATCAAGGAAAAGAACAGGCTGTATATTACCTTAGTCGAACACTTATTGAGCACGAAATACGTTATTCCCAAATCGAAAAAGTATGCTTAGCGGTTGCCTTTGCATTCCATAAGTTACGTCATTACTTGCTCAATCACACAACTAAGTTGATTGCCAAAATTGATCCTCTCAAGTATTTGTTGTCCAGACCCATTCTCATGGGAAGAATGTCTAGTTGGGTTGTATTACTTAGTGAATTCGATGTCGAGTTTGTTCCGCAAAAAGCAATTAAAGGACAAGCCCTTGCCGACCAACTTGCTGAGGCACCCCTTCCTGGCACAGAACCACTTCAATTTTCTTTTCCTGATGAAGATATTCTACACATAGACATTGCGCCAGCTTGGACTCTATTTTTTGATGGATCTTGTAATCTCCATGGCTCAGGGGCAGGTATTTTACTTATCACACCCGGTGGACATGTTATCCCCAAATCATTTCGCTTAGAATTCCCATGTACCAACAATATCGCAGAATATGAAGCTCTTGTCGCAGGGTTAAAACGGCTATATCTTGGAATCTTACAGAATTAGTTGTATTTGGTGATTCTTTACTTATCATCAAGCAAGATTCTTGATGAATACCAGGTCAAGGATGAAAAACTTATCCCATATAAACGCATGGTGGATAGTCTTCGAAGCTATTTTCGATTAATTAGCTTTGATCAAATTCCCAGAATTCGTAATAAATCTGCCGATGCTATGGCAACCATCGGGTCCCTATTAGAAATCACATCTAGTCAACCCCAGGCACATTTTCTCGTTGAACATCTCTTAATGCCTGCCTATGATCTTCTTGAAAACACTATGGTATGTGAGATTGTGGGTCCGAATAACCCTTGGTACCACGATCTTTATACCTTCATTCATGATAAAACGTTTCCTGCCGACATGAAACCAATGCATAAACGTGCTTTAGCACAACGTGCTTCTCGTTACACCATTTTAGCAGAAACTCTTTATAAACGAGGATATGATGGCACCCTGCTCCGATGTCTTAATCAGGAAGAATCCTCGAGTGTCTTAGCTGAAGTCCATTCTGGTATCTGTGGAGCACACATGAATGGTATCGCCTTAGCCAAGAAAATCTTGCGAGTTGGATATTATTGGCCCACCATGGAAAGTGACGCATGTCATTTTGTCAAACATTGTCAAGCATGTCAAAAGCATGGAAATCTTATCCACGCACCTTCCCAAGCATTATAATCGATAACCACACCATGGCCCTTCTCTCAATGGGGACTTGATCTCATTGGTAAAATCAGACCAACATCTTCTGATGGACATAAGTTCATCATTACCGCTACCGATTACTTCACTAAATGGGTAGAGGCTATGCCTCTCACTTATGTTACCGGTAGCCAAATATCGAAATTTATTTTCAATAATCTCATATGTCGATTTGGTATTCCATCCGCTCTGGTTGCAGATAATGGCAAATCATTTAAAAACCAGGATGTAAAAGACCTAGCCAAACGTTTTCACATCAAACTTAAATGGTCTACTCCATACTACCCTCAGGGCAACGGTCAAGCGGAAGCAACCAATAAGACCTTAAAATCCATCATGGAAAAGATTGTCAACACCCATGGATGAAATTGGCATACTCAAATTTACCCCGCTCTTTGGGCTTACCGTACATCTTACCGCATGCCTACCGGAGCCACCCCATTTTCCCTTGTTTATGGTTGTGAAGCCATTTTACCTATTGAGATAGAACTCCCATCCTTGAGGATCTCCCTTAAAGATGTAATTAATGAGGATGAATACCGACAGTCACGGCTTCAAGAGCTTGAGCTTCTCGATGAAAAACGACTTAATGCTCTCAATCATCTTCAAGTCTATCAAAACCGATTATGTGTGATTATCATAAAAAGGTAAGACCCGGAGAATTCGAAATTGGTGACCTTGTTTTAAAAGAAAATCAAAAGAATACCACTAAAACGAAGAAACAAGGAAAAATTGAGCCTAATTGGTTAGGACCCTATGTAATCATGCTAAATTTGGCTCTGGAGCCTATAAATTGGCCCGCAGATGGTCAAGATCTTGATGAACGATGAATGCAGTTCATTTAAAGAAATTTTATCCTTGAGATGTTCACTATTCCAGGATACAACATGTACATTGTTCCTTTTGTCTTGCTTATCTCCAAATAATTCAAATTTATTCATTTCCATTGGCAAACATTTTCATTATCAAAATCACATCTTCATATTTATCATCATGAGACAAGTGCTAATATAAATCCTATTAAGTTTGTGAGCATCATACTTCTTCCACTTTCAGTCGCTTTCCTCTATGGTCATACTACTGAAAGCTTACCGATGGTAATATATCCCCTTCTAATACATTCTCTCTTTCATAACAAAGCTCTAAACTTCGTTACCCGTTCGTTTGGTCGTCCATCTCGGTCTTCGGTGTTGAACCTCGCGTCCTAGTATGTAATTTTGAGATTGGGGCGAGATGTTTCTTCCCAAATACAAAGCACTATTGTAAAAAATAAAAAATCCATCAATTCAATAACTTATGAATAATTCATTGTCACATCTTTTGTCCTTCATAGTATTTGGTGTTGAGCCCACACTTCTTACTAGTAGTGTGAGACTAGGAATCGAGGAAGGTGCCCTTACTCGTCTACGTCTTGTCTTCGGTGATAAACCCTTGCCTCTTACAAGTGGCATGGGGCAAAGCATAGAGGGTCATTCTCATACAAGCATAAAAACATTGCAAAATATTCCAAAAAAAAACAAAAAAAAAAAAAAAAAAAAAACAAGAAAAACAAACAAAAAGGAAATTCACTCGCCTATATTTTGCCTTTGGTGATGAGCCCTTGCTTCTCACTAGTAGCATGGGGCAAGGCATAGGGAGTCATTTCAAAAATACAAAATCTTATAGTGCTTACAAATTATAGAATCCCCAAACATGTAATTTAGATGCCTAAGTGAAGAGAGAACTATCCCTTAACCTCATATCTTATCAATCAGTAGGCCACATAACTGTCTAAGTCTAGCATGTGACTCATAAAGTGAAAGCCATTTTTAAAACTGGTTCAGTACCATTATGAAGAATGGAGTCACAATTTCCCAAAGGGATTGTTGTTAGCATTTGTCTCTATATTCATTATCTACCTCCTATGTCCTTCTTGATTCTTGGTGATGAGCCCACACATCTTACTAGTTGTGTGGAGTCAAGAATGGAGTTGGAATTCTTTTCATCATATCATCACCACCATATCATGCCAATGGAAAGTGAATTTATGTTATTTTGAGCATAAGTTACAATGCGGAACACGGTACATCGTCTCTCAAAAATAAGTCTGCACTCTGGTCCATAAATTGTCAATCACAATGTAAAAATCAAAAAACATTTGAAAATCGTAAAAAAATCCAAAAACAATGTAAAAATCAAAAATCAAAAACATTTGATAATCATCAAAAATCCAAAAACATTTGAAAATCGTCAAAAATCCAAAAACATTTGAAAATCGTCAAAAATCCAAAAAACAGTGTAAAAATCTCAAAATCCAAAAAACATTTGAAAATCATCAAAAATCCAAAAACAGTGTAAAAATCCAAAAATCCAAAAACATTTGAAAATCGTCAAAAATCCAAACACAGTGTAAACATCATAAAAATTCAAAAACATTAGAAAATCCAAAAAAAAATATAAAATTCAAAAACAAACATTAGAAAATCAAAAAATCCAAAAACAAAAACATTAGAAAATATCCAAAATACAAAAACATTTGTAAATTTTTCAAAAGACCAAAAACATCCACAAAATTGTAAAAACTCAATAAGTAACACAGTTCATCCTTTGAACTATTATCCCAAACGAATGGTCCAACCACCTTATGACTACCAATTTCAAACCACTTCTCCTCGCGTGAATCCTCGCTTGGGGAAAATCCGGCTCTCATTGTTTCCTTGTTTGAGGAGACTGACCCAATCCTTTGTACCTCTGCTTGGGGGCACATCTAATCAATCATCACTGTGGAACACGTTAGGGACATGTTTACTAGTTCTTGTGTTGCATTATTAGTGGCAAATTATTAATTGCTTTCTTGTATCTTGATATATTATAGGGGGCATCTTGATTTTATATATCCTGGTGTTCTCTGTAATATTCTTATGTTATCGATTGCATGTCGTCTTTGGGGCATCATACTTTGTTGATGGCCTCTATCTATGCTCTCTCCTACAGTTGCATATAAATCTTGGGGCATCAAACCTTTTTGATGGCCCTGCCTATGCTTATCACGCATATTACAGTCTAGTCATCACGATCTTTTATATCATGATGCATCTGTTATGTGCTATATTAAAATTAAGATACTTTTCATCATGTGAGTATCTTCTGCATGATCAACATCTTACTTTGCACCCCATCCATTCACCCATACTAATGCATTCTCCAGTTTGCAAATCCTACTTGATCACCAGTTGCAGTTTGTGAATCCTACTTGACGATCTTTCTCAAGTAGCATTCACTATCCGGCGGCTCCTTCTCCCCCACCATGATCACCATGTTTTGATCCATTCATTCTCACTTCTTTTTACTCCTCCGCCGCTTATACCCATATCACCCTTCTCACCATTCTGTCCCCTCTCACCCATTGGTATTCTTTCCTTTCACCCGTTTTCTTCCCGCTTGACAATCTTACTTAATAACCCCTTCTATATGGAATCCTCAGTGGAGGTTTACCCTCTCGCTAAGATCTTCCCGCTGTAGAAGCTTCTTCACCACATGCCCTCTCATCAAATAACCATCACCACCAAACACACCTTCCAACTCCACCTCTTCTACTTCCCATTCCCGCATCATTACTCTCACCACGTGGGCATCCCAATTAAGGATTCCCCTCACACTCTCCGCCCTCCACTGCATATATTCCTTCATCCATTCATGTTACACTCCTTTGTGTCCTTTCTTTCTTATTATCACCTCATCTCATATCATATACCACTTAGGCATACCTCACTGACTCTTTTCTCATCCTTCCCCAAATCCACCTTATGCCTGGTCATCCTACTTACACGCTCTCGTAGTATGGCAAATTCACTTGAGGGTTCCCCTTCAGTCCATTTTGTCATACCCTATTCCCACCAACTCTAACATCATCCTTCTTCCTCAGCTTGGCGATCTTACTTAACCATCCCAGCCGCATGGCAATCTTACTTAAGACTTCTACTTAAGGTTGATCTGTCCTGTGGCCTTCCCCCATCCCATCATATTTCCCCCATCTTCCTTCTCCCACTTCTCATCGCGATCATCTTCTTCACCCTACCATTCCACCCCTATCTCCAATATCATTTTGTCTTTCTCTTTGCATATCATCCCTGTCGGTTGGGAGACCCTACGAAACCTCTCCAGCAATATGACGATCTTACTTAAGAGATTCTCTTAAGCATGACATGTCATCTTACACTCGCCCATCACTCTTCAATCTCACTATCCATATTTCCTCTTCATTCCCCATCATCACATCTTTTTCCCACCACTATCACCCTCCTCTGCTTGGCAATCTTACTTAACCACTCACCCGGCATGGCGATCTCACTTAAGAGTCCCTCTTAAGGATGATCTATCTCCTTGCCTTTCCCCATCACTACACACCCTTCACCCCCTTCATTTTCTCGTCATTCCCCATTATCACATCCTTTCACCTCCTTTTCGATTCTCATGAAACACCACTTCTCGCTTGACCATTTTTCATCTCCAGTTTTTCTCACATGGCAATCTTACTTAACCATTTCCATCACATGACAATCTTATGTCGGGTCCTCCCTACACTTCACTTGTCATCGTGAACTTCTCCCCCGCCTCATTCTTCGTTCACTTTGTTGATCGCTTCTTCCACCTGGTATCTCCTATTACCCACTTTTTCCTCCTCCTCTTATATTCTCTTACAACATACAACTCATCTCTTCCACCTACAATCACATTCTTTTCCCCCATTTTCCCCTCCTTTATCCATCATCCTTCATACCGTTTCTTCCCATTCTTTTCATGTCTTGGTTCTTCATCCTCACCTCGTTCATCCTCATCACCCCCATCCTCTCCTCGCTTTCACTTAGTCCCAACTCATCCCTCCCATCTTCTTCAATCTTTCCACTTCATCTTCTCAAATTCCCCCACATTTCTACCCACACACATATTCGCCATTCTTGTTAACACTCCTATATCATTCTTTCATCATCATCTTCTCTTCCCGCGCTCATAATTGTCAACGGGTTTTCCCTAAAAATTATCAATCCGCATTCCGCACGACCTCATTCACTCCCTTGGACCTTCTAGAGTTTCCCTTCATTCCTTCCCTCCTCTAAGCCCACCACTCATTGGCAACGGGTTTTCCCTAACGTCCCTTTGTTGGCGTTACCCTTTCCAGTCCTCATTCGCTTTCTCTTTTTCTTCATTTTTTCTTTCACCCTTCCCCACCACTCATTGTCAAGGGGATTTCCCTAACATCCCTTCATTGGCATTGCCTCTTCTATCCCCCATTCTCTTTTCTCTCCTATTATTTTCCCTCACTCCCACCCTTTCTTGTCACTTTTTACCCATCTCTCCATCTCCTCTTTGCCCTCTTCAATATCTTTACTGTCTTCATCATACCTCCTTTTTCTATTTTCCCATCATCCTAGTATCCTTATTTCATGCATCTCCACATCTTTTCCAATCGATGTCATTCCTCCCCTCTTTCTTCTTTGAACATTCCTTCTACCATTTCCTTTCCACTTATTACCCCCTTTCTGTATTCCCTTCCTTCTCCATCATTTCCTTTGTTATCCTCTTCTCTCTCCCACCCCTCGTCTTATTTCCCTTCCCCTATATCATCTTCTTCCCCTTTTTCCATCACGTTTCCTCCTTACATCCCCATCGATAACCTGGTTGTTCAGCGTTGTCCTGTCTTTTTTATCATCCCACTCTCCACATGCATCTCCATACGGTCTGTTCCATATTCTTTGCCTTGGTCTTCCTCGCAATGACGTGATTCCTTCAATCTTCTCCTTGTATTCGTTCTATCTTCCTTTCCTCTCCCCTAATTTTCACGTTTCTTCTGACCACTTCCCCTTTTCTCTACCACCCCTACCTTTTCGTTCATTCTGTATATGTTTCTCTTCCTTTCTCTCCTCTTTTTCACACTTTCCTCGCCCCTCATAGTTTCTTTTTTTTCTCCGTTCTACTTCTTCTTTTGTCCTCTTTCCATTTCCCTCCATTTCACCCCCTACTCCCACCTCGTTTTCTCCTTCTTATTTATCCTTTCCCATTTCCTACTTTTCTTCACTCTCTCATTTATTTCACTTCCACGTATCCCTCTTTACTATCTCTGTTGCTTCCTTCATTTTGCACATCTCTCTATTTCATCCCTTCACCCTCTACTCTGTCATTTTCCTCTTTTTGCCTTGTTTTTCCTTCATCATTCCCTTCTTCCCCTATCATCCCTCTCTCTTATTTCTACCTCTTTCATTTCTTTTTTTCCCCTCCCCTATCTCCCTTACTCTTCTCATAATCAACCCCCAACCCTATCCATTTCCTTTTCTCTTTCCACACACCCTCACACCTAGCATTCAAGGTCGATTGAATCCTTTCTCCATTTGCGTCGTGCGGTCATTCCAGTCTCTTCCACTCCATTATCATCCTCTTCTCCGCCGAATCCATTTCCTTTCTTTTCGAGAGTTCTGTCATATATTTCATTCTCATCAGTCCTCTCGAGGGGGCATCACCACATTCTATCCATAATCACATCTTCTCATGACATTTTTGTCTTGGAGGATACTATGACATCCGTCACTCACCACTTTCTATTCTCCCCAACAAACATTCGCTCTACCTTTTAAAAAGTAGATTGAATTCTTCCCCCATACCGTCTACTTTCTTTGAAAGGACACTACTTTCATAGTACCCTTCCAAAGAGGGGCAAATGTAGACACCCCAATTTCACATCTATCCTAAATCAATTAATTTCCCTTCCTCATTTCCCACAAAAATACACTTCGAATTAATCAAATATAATTTGATTAATTATCCATTTCAAAATCTAAAAATAATCTAATCCTCACCACATGTCATTATTCTCCATGTTTTTCCACTATTGAATTAAAAATTCAAATTCAAATCCTCACACCACCATTCGTGGTCCCCACTCACCTAAAATCCTCCACTTATGAATTAAAAATATAATTCAAATCCTCACCCATTCTTCGTGGCCCCCACTCACCTAATATTGCCCACATTTTCAAACCACCCACCTAATCTTGCCCACATTTTCAAACCACCCACTTAATCTTGCCCACATTTTCAAACCATGATTACTTAAATTAATCTAAGCTAATCACTCCCTCAGGCTATAAATACAACCTTACCCCTCCCCTCTAAAGACACAGAGAATAAGCTTTCATGCCATATCTAAGTTCTTGCATCCTTTGAGCAAAGAACATCATTTTGCCTCGTCCTAATGCCAAAATAGCCTCATAATCCTTTTTCCCATCCAGTGCAAAGTAAGAGGATCGTTGTTGCAGGAAGGTCTTGCTCCGTCTTGAAGAAAAGCACCTACATATCACAAAATCAGGGCTCAATCCAAGTTTCCTAGCCCATTCGAGGTTTTTTCTACGAAGCGCAAAGGAGGAGGTATGATTATTGGTATTTTACTTCCTTGTTAGTAGTGTATTTTCCTAGCTTACACTACCTGTAGGGTCTCCATATGATATCCCTGTCTAATAGCTCATCCAACTCTCGGAAATATCTATATAAACTACCTAGGTGACCTCGTATGTCGTCACCTACTGAAACCCATACCATATAAGATGGCTCCTCTAGAGCTCGGACATGTAGAGTGCCTACTGGGGCACCCGATAGCTATGTGGTCCCATGACCAAATCTACAGCAATGAGGCAGGCCCCACCATCTTCTGACGGTGGTAAGTAATAAGATGTAAGTCCCAGTAAAGATGCACCAATATGCACTAGCCCAAGTAATAATGCAACCCACTTGAATATCACTGTGTACTAGTGTCATCAACCCTCTCGGAAAGGATGTCCTAGTCTTATCAGTGAGCAAAATCCACTGATAAGTGACATAACATATAGAGGCCCCGGTGTAGTGTTGGGTGGCAATGCACTCATGAAATGCAACAATCATACCGTCATGTGGTATATCATCTCTATCAAACAAATCACTAACATCTACCCTAATCCCCTAGGTAGGAAGTATACTCGATCAATGAACCCAAGATAGGCACATGGAGAATCCACCACACATCCTCTAAGGTCTCGGTCATCTCTCCAGAAGGGATTTTAAAAAATGGCTCTCACTATGCCACCACTCTGCTAATGCAACTTAAGCAATCCATGATCTAACATAATAGATGGCATCTGAGATACGGGGCCTAGGCCCACCACCTCTAGGAGTATGGCCACTACACACCGGTCTCGTCGGTGCATGCTCCCCTCTAGCTCTACAATACGTGAATGAATCTCACATGTCTGAAGCACTAGCAAGCGTCTCTGCAAAATAAGTCCACGTGTCAGTTACTAACATTTCTTCTAAATTCTAGCTATCATTTTAGGGTTAACCCAAAAATCCTAAATTTTCTTCTAAGTGTCACCCTTTTGGCATTTTTCTATTTTTCCTCCATCTACCAAGCATGCTCACCCTTTAGGGCACGTGTGCACCCTTTTGGGCATATGTGCACCTTTTGGCGTGTGTGCCATCATTCATTTTGGTGTAAGCACTGTGCAGTGTGTGAACCCTAGGCGTATGCACTCCTATGTCTTATGTGTGCATACGCGCACATGTGTGGCATATGCGCA
Source organism: Taxus wallichiana var. yunnanensis (assembly GCA_018340775.1). Classification (NCBI taxonomy): domain Eukaryota; kingdom Viridiplantae; phylum Streptophyta; class Pinopsida; order Cupressales; family Taxaceae; genus Taxus; species Taxus wallichiana. Next base: position 154,213,058 of record CM031235.1, on the reverse strand, counting down.
TGCGTGCGGGTGTATTTTTGTGTGCTAGCTTATGCGCGCACATGCACCAAGATGCATGTGCCCCCATTTGGACACCTGTGCCACCTTTAGTGCACCTGCGCCCACGTGTGTGTGCACTCGACGTGACCCCTAACCTAGTTTCCTACTTCTAAGGGCATTAATTACAAAAATAAAAAGGGTTAGGGTACTCAAAAAGATGTCATCATCTACATGCCGCTCATACCCTCAGACTGTGTCTTCCCGTCTCAATCGGTCCTGTGCTCTCACCATCATTCTCATTGCTATTAGAGCCTTACGGTAAAAACTCAGCAGTGGTTAGTAACAAATGAATTGGTTGCGGTGATTTACCCCCAGGTGGGGTATATCAAGCTATTTTTCACCTCTGTGATACCTGGAAGCTTGTTTTGACCGTTGTTTTCTCCTTTATTCACCGTTGAATAATTATTTTAATTAAATAATTATTTTTCTCTTATTTTTCACCATGTTGGGGCATTTTTTGCCATCTAGTACCCCTTTCTTCTCCCTAGGACAATTTTTATTGCTCCTAAGTGATTTTTCTTCTTATCCACACTCTCATAAAATAATTATTTTATTAATTTTTCCATTATACAGGGACATTATTTGTCGCTTGTCTCACCTTTCTTCCACCTAGGGCATTTTCTTTTGCATCTAGGCACTTCATTCTATTTCTGCTATTTTCTTCTACTGTCCACCACATTTTAGAAAACACAAAACAATATATATATATATATATATATATATATATATATATATATATATATATATGTATGTATGTATCTATATATATATATATATATATATATATATGTATGTATGTATCTATATATATATATATATATATATATATATATATATATATATATATGTATGTATGTATGTATGTATATATATATATATCACTTCAAAAATCCAAAAACAAGGCAAAATTCTTCACAAAATCCTAAAAAGTAAAAACCTACAAAAATAGGTAACTTGCTTATTACGGCTAAAACTTGTGTCTTGCGCATGGTATTCTTTCCATATCCTACTGGTTTGTTTCACATCTTCCCGATCAAACATGACTCGTGGATTGCCGGATTCACAACCATTCACAAAGCTAGCTACTTGCTTTGTCTATACTTTGGGGCACGTCTTGTTGCCTAGTGTTGTTTCGTTACACACAAAGCTTTCTACTTGGACCCAGTGTCCATCATCATTTCCCCTTGCATGTATCCTTACTCGGGACATCATTTTTTTAACCCTTGTCATCAATCACGAACATGTGGACCTCTTCAGCTTGATAACAAAACATTTGTACAACTATCTTGACCGTTGTTGGGTTGGATATGTGTGTTCATACTTGTTTTCCTGTTACATGAGCTTGTTTCCTTCTCATATTGCATTGTGTTTTGTATGTTGCATGGAGTTGGTGTTTTTCAGCAATGGACAATTGTTTGTAGTATGGCTTTTCATGTCATTCTACTTTTGTCGTATGCTTATATTTTTCATAAGGACCGATGACGTAGATCTTTTGGCAATATGATGACACTGAAGTTGTTCCAATACAAAGGCTAGAGGCTAAGTTCTTCTCTCCACTTCTCCATATTTCTTCTACATCACTTTCTTTGCACCCTTAGTCTTCCATCTCATCGGGGAATTCTACCCCCACCCATTCTTCTATCTATTTCTCACCTTTTTTTATCGTCGATCGTCTTCCTTCATCACCCCATCAACACTCAGGGGGTCATCTCTCACGTCTACTATTTTTTCTACTACCCCTTCAAAATTACATCCATCTACTATCTTTGAAGTGGCATCACTTACGCCACCCCAAAGAGGGGAAAATGTAGACACCCATAATTATACGGCCCGAGCAATTTAAATACTTAAATTTCACTAATTATCTCCCTTCATGCAAATTGGTGACATACCATCAAAAGTGCTCACCTTCTCTCGATATTCATTAATTAATTACACTACACTAATTAATTAAGTCACCTATCCAACAAATACCCTAATTAACAACCTTCTGTTAATTAATCCCCCCTTCTATCTAGACTAATTAATTATTATTAATTAATTAGCTTCCCCTTTCATTTAACCAATAAATCAATATTTAATTTATTTAATCCCTTCTATAGTCTAAGTCATGATAATATTCCTCTAAAATATTCTTTAATCTTGCACATCTATTAATTAAATCATCTTGATTAATTAATGAGCCCCCTTTATCCACATGGGTCACTAAAAAACAAGCTAAACCCTCCTAAAGTTAACTCAACCCTATCTAAATCCCCATTATCCATAAATAACTCAACATCCCTATTATCCCACATGCAAAGGGATGTAGTGATTCCTTTATCCATTGGGATATATAAATAGCCCTCCTCCTACCTTTACACTTACACCTAAATTCCTCGATAAGACAAGAGAAAAGCACATAAAAATAGACTATAAGCTTTTCCTTTGTTACTCTTGATAAATTCACCATTTGAAGAGCTAAGCCTCCTTTCTTGCATTTTTTCAAGTGCTTGGGTCATATGGGAATAGTCAAAGGGTCTTGTATCCAAGCTTTGATGAGCTCCCATTCCTAGGTTCTTGAAGATCAAAACAATCAATTTGATTGCCATGGAGTCTACATAGGTCCATTTACTTTTTTTGGGTAATCTAGAGAAGTAGAGGTTTGAATACTTTAGCATGTTAATTCAAAGTTAATACATTATGCTTAGTATTGATCTTGTTTAGCTCTCATCTTTGATGGTGCTTAGATTTTGTCATTAGCTTTGTTATAGAACTATTTAGGTGGTAGTTCTTATTCATCTAACTTAGCTTAAGCACAAATACACGCACACACTTCGTCATTTTTTTTAATATAGTAAATAATTACTAGATGTGCCTATGGATATCTTAAGATATCTACATACTAACACATAACATATTCTATATGTCATTGAATGTCATCCAATAGTAAACAATGTCCCATCCCTTTCCACATATACACCAAGCCTAACTATCTCCACGTAGACCTCATCGTCAAAGTACATGGGAGTTATCAGTGAAAAACATCCACATATTCTCAATGAATATTTTCCTAGTGTGCATTCTACACCACCATCTTCCTCCCCTTACGAGCTACCATTTTTCACCATGTTTATTTTCTTTAGATATATTCCATTGCATTATGCAACATGGAGATCTAAGAAGAACTATAGCATTATTCATTGCCTTCCTATATACATGAGCATCCATTACATAGAATGATTACATGTATTCATGTATTCATGATTTGTAAAGTGGAACACAATAACTTATTAAATTTATGGGATCGAGTTGGTTATTTATGTTACACATTTAGAAAAAGGCATATCTACCCATTAATATTAAGCTTAAGTGAGGAAGTGACATGTTGAAAAGTATCCATTGATTAGAGAGGAAGAGACACAATGATGAAGCAACAAAGAGATGTAGAGGAGAAAGAAGAAATAAATAAAACCCTAGATGTATGAATTTCAAGACATACAAAGGTGCATCTAGTCCCTAGTGTAGTGGGTGGGTATGTTGGAGGAAATGGGTTTATATAAATTCTATAATGTATTCCATCTAAAAATTTGACCTCAAAATAATGTCCTCAACCATTTATCTTAAAAATTCCAAGCCACTACCTTCTTCTAATGGATGTGTCGATCATCTCCGGTGTTTTCTTATCTATTTATACCTCTTCACAAACTCATAAAAAACCCATAATAGGGTGCTTTATTCACAACACAAAAATTGTTTTCCTTACACTAGTTTAAGATTTTAGGAAGATCCTAATCTATAATCCTATTATTTCCTAAACACACTAACTTACACACAAATATGTTGTGATTCAATAATCCCTAAGTAAGTCCTCCATATAATGTTTAGCATGTAATTTTTTTCCCTTTGATGAATGTAAATAAATAATTACCTTTTTATTTTTGTTGGTATTGGTAATAGAGAATTCCTCACATACACTTCTAGGGGATCAAAATAAATAAAAATGTGGATTTTAGGTTTAGAATTATTAGTGATTTATTCTAATGCAAATTTTTATCCTACAATTGTAGTGGGTAAATGTTATACCTTGTATGCATCTAAAGGAATATTTTCATATCTCTCGCTTAAAATCATAATATGGATTTCTTGTTTATTAAATGATTCAAAATTATAAGTGTTTTCATATCTTCAGATCCTATAGTTTATGGAAGTGACTAATTAGGTGACTACATGCACTGTGGTAGTCACATATTACTATAGACACCAAAATTTGGTATCGCTACCCTTTTCGCCCCACGTCCACATCTTATCACCATGGTCATCTATTCAAATTCATACTTTATTAATACTTCCATCTTCCCCACATATTATCTCATCCATCCCAAATTATTATTAATCTCGGTGGTTTAACAAGATTTATTATATTTTTCTTTCCAAAGGGTTAGCCTTAGCTAGTTAATAGGATAATTAATAAAGGTAATAAAATTAACTTATAAATTTTAATTGATTTATTTGGGTTAGCCTTAGCTAGTTAATAGGATAATTAATAAAGGTAATAAAATTAACTTATAAATTTTAATTGATTTATTTTGGCATATGTCTAATTTTTCCATGTCTAAATGGACCCATGCCCCTTTCCACCAAAATATAATTTATGTGAATATCAATTTAATTTTATTCATCCAAACTTTTAAAGGGAGAGGGAGAAGCCCACTTGCACAATCACAAAGGAAAGTCAAATCTAAAATACCACTTGGCAAGTGGTATAACCTATGTTCATTCCGAGCCTTTGGATCAAAGGAATCTCCACCCTTGATCATAGGTTTAGTGTTACAACCCTTATATCCTTTTAAATTTTGTTATCTCTTTCATTTTACCCCTTAAACAAGACAAACGGGGTTTACGGGGCCGTAGGCCTATGTTAAGGTCTAAGAAAAATGTTAAGAGTCATGCTTCATGTCTACCATGGATATGCGTATAGGCTAAGTCCTAGGGTTTTGGGTGAGGGTCATAACTATTCCATGGCTCCTCCATCATTTTTTAAATTTATTTATACAAATCTTCGACCTTATGTGTGTGTATGTATGTATGTATGTATGTGTATATATACATACATTATACACTTATTCACTACAAAAGTGTTAACATAATAAAACCAGATTTAATATATATCAAATCAATATATATATAATTGAATTTAACTATTTACCTATAAGGATATATGAAATATTTCTATCTCATATACATTGAATTAAAGAGTTCAAATTTTCTTTAGTAATCCAAAGCGAGGAGAAGAGGAGAAGTTTGGATGAACCAAAATCCATCTCTTTTTATTTTATAAAGAAGAAGAATAATATGATAAGATAAATAATAAAGATTAATAAACACAAGATCTACTTCATTTTAAACCATTGCAAATAAACATTGAATCAATTTTCCTTTCTTTCAACTTAAAACAACCAATAACTAAAAGAATACTTTACAAGATTTTACAAGTTTAGAATGACATTTTCACCATTCCAATTTCAAAATTATACTATACTTGGTGATGAGGGTCGTAAATCCTCTTCATTAATATTTTCAATCCAAGGCTAGTGTACGAAGGATGTATGCATTAAGAGAAGAAGATCTTGGAAAGCAACTCCTTTAAACACAATCCAAACTTGCATAAAATAAATCACACATGCAGAAATTTATAGGCACACTTGCATAAATAAAGCTTGCATGAAGGTAATCACACTTGCGGGAACAAAAACACACTTTCATAAATTGAAATTGTTGAATTTGGAATAAACATAATTAAATTTTCAACAAATTTAATTTTCAGAGAAAAACAATACAACAAAATGAATTATAGAAAAATGAATAAACATAAACATAAATATAGATCCATATTCCTTGAAATGAGTGGCCAGATCATTCCTTGTAAGAGGATTTAAATCATACTTCTAAGATCTTAAAACTACAAAATATTTGAGAGGAAAGAACAAATCTTTATTTCTTGGGAGAAAAATTACATATCTTAGTGTGGAAGGTTGCATTTATAATTCATGCATTTAATCAACTCATTATTTTAGGAAATACAATTTGATCTTATCTTTATTCTAATCCTAACAACTAATATCTCCATCTCCAAAAATAAGGAGAGAGATATATCATTGGATTCAAAGTCTTATCTCGTTGTTTTAGGAAGATTTTCTCCCAAATCTTCCCCTTTCTTTTTGGTAACAAGAATCACAATGATTTTATTTTCCTATATTATTGGAAGGAGTTTTTTCCTCAAAATATTATTTTGACCAAATACCTTTCCCAGATTTTCCATTTGACTTTGTTGTTTTTTATTATGGAACTTTTGACACTTATCTGACACACTTTTTCCTTAGACTGCAGCTCACTAAAATTTATATTTCTCTTCATTGGTAAAACCTATAGAAAATTTGAATGAGGTTTTTGTTAAACACGTTGGTATGAATAAACCCCTCTTTCAAATTTTCCATTTGACTTTTCTGTTTCTATTTATGGAACTTTTAGTGCTCGTCTGATACACTTTTTCCTTGGACTGCGCAGCTCATTAAAAGTTATATTTCTCTTCATGGTAAAACTGTAGAAAATATGAATGATGTTTTTGTTAAAAAAATTCTCTAACAAAAATATCTCTCATATTTCCCATTGGATTCTCTGATTATTCAAAATTCCTCAAAAATTGACATTCCATTGATGCAGGATCCAGAGCTGACTCCAATGGTTCCGGAGCTAACGTTACTATATTGATGCAGGTTTCGGAGATAAATCTAATTGTTTCAAAGCTAACATTATAGGCTCCAGAGCTAACTCTAATGGTTTGAAGCTAACGTTGTAGGTTTCGGAGCTAACGCCAATGGTTCCGAAGCTAATTAAAACAAATATAACTTTTGCATGCGATCTCGGATTGAGATGATTCTTTTTTTGAACTTGCATAATTTTTCGAGAGGAATCTAGATATGAAATCATATTTGAGTTTAGATGTATTGTTCATGATCAATTCCATTTTTCCCAAAACTAGCATTATTTTTATTTATGATCTACATACACAAGACTTTACATCTTTTCCCAAATAATCAATAGATTAGTCAAAAAATAGATAACAAAAGATTTCTAAATAATGAACAAGATATATATCTTATATTTTATCTCAAGAAAACTATAAGTTCCAAGATTACATTTAAATCCACTTTCAAAGGTAACTTGGAAGAAAAAAATAATGGTAATTTATGGCCAATTTATGGCCTCATTATTGCCCCACACCTAATTTGATGCATGTCCTCATGAATTATATTATTATCTCCTTTTATTAGTCTTTTCAGCATTGAGCTTATGCATATATGCATTCCATCTATAGTTCAAGGATAGACTCTTGTATGGAACTCCCGTTGTTTTTAATTATTTTATTTTACAATAGGTTCTTGTGTGAGTCTTCTTCTGTTGTTTTTTATTTTCTTTCTTGTACAATAGGTTCTTGTGTGGATCTCCTTATGCTTTTTTTATTTTATTTTTTGTACAATAGGTTCTTGTGTGAATCTCCTTCTGTTGTTTTTTATTTTCTTTTGTTATAATAGGTTCTTGTGTGGATCTTCTTCTGTTGTTTTTATTTTATTTCTTGTACAACAGGTTCTTGTGTGGATCTCCTTCTACTATTTTTTATTTTCTTTCTTATACAACAGGTTCTTGTGTGGATTTCCTTCTACTATTTTTGACTTCCTTTCTTATACAACAAGTTCTTGTGTGGATTTCCTTCTACTATTTTTAATTTTCTTTCTTTTCAATAGGTTCTTGTGTGAATATCCTTCTGTTGTTTTTATTTTCTTTCTTTTTCAATAAGTTCTTGTGTGAATCCCTTCTATCTGCTTTTTGATTTCCTTTCTTGTACACGTGCTCTTGTGTGGATTTTCTTCTACTATTTTTGATTTTATTTCTTTTTCAACATGTTATTGTGTGGATCTCCTTCTACTATTTTTTATTTCCTTTCTTTCAACAAGTTCTTGTACAATTTCTTTGTTATTTTTGTGGATTTCTTTTTAACAGTTCTTGTGTGGATCTCCTTGTTACCCTTGCACCTCATATTTAAAATAAAAATACATACCTCATGCTTCTCCTTCTCTCCCACACCTAAGATCATGCATGTCCTCATGAATGTTGTTTATTCATGGTTGCCCATAAATTAGACTCCAAAAATTTGATTGCAAAGAGGTGCACATATTTTTCATATTTGTAAGTAGGGGAGATATGAATTTTATTTTACCTTCTTTGGAGATATGAAAAGTGGATCTAGCTGTAGTAAAAAAACTTACAAGAAAGCTTAAAAATAAAATAGTATTTAAAATAACTTGATCATACCTCTAATTGTCCTTGTTGTCTTATTGTTAACATGGTCAAATAATGCCGAGAAGGAAACCACCAAGTAACAGTTGATTTCCTTTGAAGAAGAGTTGCCACCATTTTTCCTTTGATTGGCTAGTAAGTTGGTTTTCCAATCAAAGTTTTTTTGCCTTTGATTGGCCAACAAATTGGTTTTCCAATCAATTTTTTTTTTTTTTTCCTTTTATTGGACAACAAGATGGTTTTCCAATCAAATTATTTTTTTTTTTTATTTTTCCTTTGATTGACCAACAATCTAGTTTTCCAATCAAAGTTTTTTTTATTATTATTTGCTGAAATGATAGCATGAGAAGGATTAAAGAAAAATTTGATCCATCATCAAACTATATTCATCAAAGTGCAGCCTATGTAAAATAAGAAGCAATGTCTAAGATCTCATAAAAACCTCTTTGCATACTTGGTAACTCTAAGAAGATTTCTAAAAATTGTGTAGACAATTTCTAGGTCTTCAAAGCCCAACTTGAATTGTGCATTATCGGAATCACCATAGTAATCTTCAAAGCCCAAACTAGTGATCTCAGGAGATGGATTGTGTTATGTATCTATGGGTCCCTCCAAACTACTCCTTGGTTGATACTATTGGTACTCAAAAATATGTATGCTGGTACCAAGAACAACTCTAGAAATTTTGTGAATGTTAGCAAAAAAAGAAGTGTTTACCTTGATATTCATAATAAATTTTTTTAATGTTATACAAGCATATACAAAAATCAATAAATTGAAAGACATGAAAACAAATTTTTCTAATGGATATGGTTCGGGATTGAATTTTATCATGGGATGCAAAATTAATTTAGATGAGTGGATTTATTATGAGTGGGTTTTTTATTTTGGCTCTAATGAAATCCCTAGATATGGATGGAGTTAATTAGAAATGCTACCACTTCATTATTACAAACTGGATAAACCAGGTTTTTGACTAAAGTTATATCTTGATAAGATCACTAAGTTGTTATTTGATACAAGGGGAATGGTGGTGGTTATCAATAATGGCATATGATATTTCATCAACTGGATCTATTTATAGATTTAATATCATATTATACTATTTTCGGATCTGAATTCTTTATTCATACCATTATACCTTCTTGATCAAACATCGCAGTAATTTTCTTATACAGAGTTAATTTATGGGGAGGTAAATATTTACAATCCAACATTCATAATTGCATAAATAAAATTTTAATCTACATTTCATGAAAGATAATTAATATATTTGTTGAAAGTAAAAGTCTAAAGAAACTACTACCAAATACTTCATGTCACAAAATTTTCTAAGAGTTATTCTACTGTCACTAGAATATTCTTTCAAAAAACTCTTAATCTCCTAATAACATCGTGTCCCGGAAACACCGCCAAAATAATGAGGGTCATCAATCCTCTTCATTAATAATGTCAATCTAGGGTTGGTGTCCAAAGGTTATATGCATTAAGAGAAAAAGATCTTGGAAAGTAGCTCCTTTAAACACAATCCAAAATTACATAAAATAAATCACACACGCATAAATTTAAAGGCATGCTCGCATAAATATAAACACACTTGCATACATAAATATTGCATGAAATAAATCACACTTTCATGAAAGAAATCACACTTCTAGGAACAAAAAAACACTTGCATAAATTAAAATTGTTGAATTGAAAATAAACATAACTAAACGAAACACTGCGCAGTTCACAACAGACTGAATTTTCACAATACAAAGAGAAAAACAATACAATAGAATGAATTACAGAAAAATGAATAAACATAAACATAAATACATAGATCCATCTTCCTTGAAATGAGTGGTCATCTCATTCCTTAGAAGAGGATTTAAATCATACTTCCAAGATCTTAAAACTACAAAATATTTGAGAGGAAAGAACAAATCTTTATTTCTTGGGAGAAAATTACATATCTTAGTGTGGAAGGTTGCATTTATAATTCATGCATCCAACCAACTCCTTAATTTAGGAAATACAATTTAATCTTATATTTATTCGAATCTAACAACTAAGATATCCATCTCCACAAAATATGGAGAGAGATATATTATTGAGTCAAAGTCTTATCTCGTTGTTTTAGGAAGATTTGCTCCCAAATCTTCTCTTTACTTTTGGTAACAAGAATCACAATGTTTATTTTTCTCGCATTATGGGAAGGAGGTTTTTCTTCAAAATATTATTTTGACCAAATATCTTTCATATTTCCCAGGATTATCGATTATTCACAATTCCTTAAAAATTGTCATTATCTGTTGATGTAGGTTCTTGAGCACGCGGGAAGTGAACTCGACATAGTAAGTTCTATGAGCTAACTCAAATGGTTTAAATGCAGAGCTAACATTGCTCTGTTGATGTAGGTTCCGAGCTAAAATGTAATGGTTCCAAAGCTAACATTATTTTAAAGCTAACGTTGAGGAGGTTCTTGAGCTAATGTTGAAAACATGGCATGAATGAATCTAAATCGAATGGTTGTAGAGCTAACTCCGTGGTTTTCAGAGCTAACTAAAACAAATATAGCTTTGACATGTGATCTTGGATTGACACGATTATTTTTTTGAACTTGCATAGTTTTTTGAGAGGAATCTAGATATGAAATCATATTTGAGTTTAGATGTATTATTCATGATCAATTCCATTTCCCCAAAACTAGCATTATCTTTCCTTTATGGCACTCATACACAAGACTTTGCATCTATAGTCCCAAATAATCAATAGGATTAGCCAATAAAAAAAAAGATAACAAAATATTTCTAAATAATGAACAAGATATATATTTATATTCATTATTGGAAGCAAACTATAAGTTTCAATCAAAATTACATTTAAATCCACTTTCAGATAACTTGGAAGGACAAAATAATGGTAATTTATGGCCAATTTATTGCCCCATCAATCGGATTAGATTTTTATAAGCTCAAGCCATTCAAACTAAATCAAATACCATTTGAGAAAACCATGGTGAATTAAAGCTTCTTTTAGAAAGGACTTAAATTTTCTTCTTCCTAATACAATATTTACAAGTGTAATAGTAATAAAATGAATTCCTACTTAAAATTAAACTATTTTCTCCTTTCTAAAGGTAAGAGTTACAACTTATAACATAATAGTTTCCAACACAATATTTCAATAAAAATATATTCCCTTATTTACATTAAATGAAAAAAGCTAAACAATTGTTAAAATTCAAGAGTAAATCCTTTTAAATGTGAACTTGGATGGACAAAATTTTATTGAAATAACCATTATTCCATAAGAAAACAAGCTCCCAAAAACTCCATATCTAAGCTCCAACTCACTATAATAACTTTAGAAGATATTGTTCATGACCTCTAACCTCCCAAAACTAAATGTCATCATTCCTTTATGGCCACTTCCCAAAGGGATAGCATGATAGCCTCCCTCTAATTCCATGGGAGAGAATAGAAGCAAAATACCTCTAAGTGAATGAACAATGGATATAGGGGAAATAAACCAAACTATAAAAATATACAAAAACTAAAAGAGTTTGGAAAACAACACAAAATAACAAGAATTCCATGCTTCTATCCATGGGGAAGAGATGGGAAAAATCCCATTTTAATAAGCTCAAGCCATTCAAACTAAAAATACCAAATATCATTTGAGAAAACCATGGTGAATTAAATCTCTTTCCTCCTCCTAGAAAGGACTTAGGATAGGATATGTTTCTCAAACCATATAAGACCGATATCCTACTTTAAACCAAATGAAGGGAATGAAAAGGATTTGAAAAGGATTTCCTATCAAACCTTGTGTGAAATTAAGAGGGGATTATTCCTTCTTCCTTTATAAAGGTCCAAAATCCACAACTTATAAGGTGTGGATAGAGAAAAACAAATAGGAAAAAAATAACCAAAACATTCAAGTACCAAATATTTACATTAAATGAAAAATATTCCTTTCCAAATCAATAAAAAAATTCAAAGCATGTGATGCTCCCATAAAAGAGCAAGATGAATCAAAAAGAACATGTCTTCCAAATCAAATCTAAGCTCTCCACAACTCCATAAAGAACCTTTTCTTAAAAATAGCTCCAAATCATAAATAACACAAGAAGAACCTCGCTGACCTTCCAAATTAAGAATAATATAGGAGAAGAGTCTTCATACCACTTCCTAATAGGATTATGACATGTGTACCCCTCCCTAGGAATCCATGTCACCCAGAGTACCCTAAACTGCACTTACAAAACAATAAATGGATAAAAATAAATTCAAATACAATCAAGTCCAATATCCAAATGGAGACCATACACACAAAATCCAAAATCATAAATAATAGTGTTTGAGGGGGAAGAGGTCAATGGGAAATATAGGATTTATGATCCTTGAAAATATCTCACCCACCCATAGGCACAAGTACTTGGGGTTTTTTTCAAGGAAAATAAGCCCCTAACTTTCCTTACAAGCTCGATTTCCAAATCTTCATATACATTATATCTCCTTCCTCCTGCCCTAGCCAAGGTTTCACCCCTTAGCAAGGATGTTAGGCTTCTTTCTCATTCCCCTTCTGTTGCTCCCACCTCCCACTTAGCCTTAAACCTCGCGGAAGGGAATGAAAAGGATCCCAAGGAAGCTTAACCTATGAGACTCTTGTGTGGAGAAGGGTTCTCATGAATTTGAAATTGCTATGACCTCCAAATATCCACTCCCAAAAGGTGTGGATGAGAAAGCCCTTCAAGAAGGATGGAAGCCTTAAAACATGATATGAAGTGTTGAAGGATGAAGTTAAAAACTTGGCAAAAAGAAAGGAAAGAGGAAGAAGGAGGAGGAGGAGGATGCCTGCCTCAAAAACAAATTGAGATATCTACAAGAAACTATACTCCTTAGAATCCCGCTCTTAGGAAGGCCAAAACTTGACATGATTACAACATAGCCATCTTTAGGGCGAAAGTTCATAAACACGTCAAAAGTGTCTCCAACCTAAGCGGAGTTCCAACTCTCTTAGGGGTAATGATAAGAGAAAGTAAGAATACCGTGGAGCACCTAATTATAATGACGCTGCCCACATGACAACTTTGGGTATGTTAAAATCCTAGAAGAATATCAAAACCATCATTGACAAAGCTACTAAAAAGTAGTTGTAGATGCTTATCTGTCCAATTTTTTTGTTGTTTTTTCATGGACCCTTTACACTGCAGTAATTTTGCCATTTTGTTAAATCTTAGTAGCTATTGAAAAAGAGCTACTTTGAACTTCATTGTAACATTTGGATTATGATCCTTGAAAATGGTTCTCTTGCTTATTCTAGCTTCTAGGCCTTCTTTTGTAAACAAGGGTATAGTCCCATTCAAAAAACTATTTGCCAATAATAATAAATAAAAAAACTTTCCTTACACTACTCCAAAAAGTCACTTCTTCCCGAATTCAAGTTTTAGAAAAAAGGTGACCTTTAAGAGGTATGGTGGATCCACCTAATTTATGATTAGGTGATCCAAAACATAATTAAACAACAATAAGATGCTCTAAGTCATCACATGCAAGAGATAATATATTAGTTAGCTAAATCAAATCAAATAATTCAAATCAATCACACACTAACTATTTCAATTAGCTACACAAACATCCATCCATCAAATGCCATAATTAGAAATTATGATAATCATCCATGACATATCCAATACAAAATCTATGTAAATCTCAAATCCATAATATCTATAACATCACATCCAAAACATGTAACAACGATAATAATAGTAAATTGGCATCATGTGCCACATACAAGATCCTACCAAGACAAGATGGCATATAAAATCTAATATGATGACAAAATCATATAAATTTCTAAATACTAAACATAGTAGTAATGTTTCCAATGTCTCAATTTGAATAATACAATGAGTCAAAGCATAGTCAAAATAGATTAAGAATCTTTAGGTACTACACATTGTTATATACAATGCCCATTTGGTAGGAAGATTTTGCTGATGAGACGAGATTGGAATGCAAGAATGATATGGATATATATGTTCTTATTTATAAGATCTATCAATATTATAGTGCCTTATAAATTTTTAGTGAAAATAGAATACTTTATGGTATAAAGATATGTTGTACATGTGTAATAATTATGGCCTCAAACACAAGATACTTACAAATATGCATGCATCTCCACTAAGGGGCCATTCTAGATTCTTGAAAACTTATCATAGAATCAAGAATATGTGTTTTGGGAGGGTGTTAATGAATATATCCATAAATGTTTAGCTCAATGCGTGGTCTGCCAAAAAAATGTTGAAACAATTAAGACCTCAAAGTCTTTAATAACCCTTATTGATTACTAGTCAATGGTGAGAGGAGGTTTCCATGGAATTTTTCACATGTTTTCCTAGATTAAAAGATAAAAAAGTTATCATGGTAGTTTTGGACATGCTCATAAAATATAACCATTTTTGTATGTCAAAATCATTTATATCCAATAGAGTAGTTTTTATTTTTTGGATTTAATTTAAAAGCTACAAAGGTTCCCCGATTCTTGTAAGTGATCGGATTCCATCTTCACTAGTAATTTTTGGATCAAGTTATTTACATATTTTGGTACTTATTTGGCTCATATCTCATCATATCATCAACAATATACTATAAAAGTATAGGTGGTCAAAAATTCCTAGAATTGTATCTCTATTGTTTTGCATTAGATAAATAAGAATGATGGGTTCATTGAATGCCCCTCACATAAGGGTGGTATAACACTTCCTTCTACACATCTTCCAAAATGTCTCCATTTTTGGCTCTTTATTTTATCAAACATTATTCATAACTTCTTCCTTGAGGGTGCAGCCCAAGGTTCATGTTTTTTAAGAACATATTCAACATTAACAAGAGGTATTAGCTAGCCTAAGAGAGAATTTGACAATGACACATAATATAAGAAAGTAGAAAGTGGCTTGACATCACAATAAGAGGATTTCATAAATAGGTTATTAGGTATTTGTGTAGTTACAACCATAAAATTATGTATTCAAAGCAATATAAAAGGATAATTAATTATCTCCTAAGTATTATGTACCTCATAAGATCCAACAAAAAATTGAAATCGTTTCATGCAAGTTAGAGCTACCCTACTCCACCGGAATACATCCAGTATTTCATGTATATTTCTTGAAGAAGGTAATTGCATATAACATTTTTGTAAATATTTAGTTTCAAAATTATATGAAAAGGTATAATTCATCTTGAAACCAAGGATATCGAAAATTAAATTAAGGAGTATTTGATGAAGTGGAAAAATATGAGCCATGAAGATGCAATATGGGATGATGAACCTTTCTTGTAGCAACATAGAGAGTTGTTAAACAGTAAGAGGAAAATTATTTTGAGGAGGAGGGTAATGTTATGCCCTTAACATATAGAATTTTTAGGGATATGTGTGGCTAGCTTGTGGCCTACATAACATTTTCTATTATCTTATCACTTTTTTGTGTTGTTGGTACGTTGGTCCTGTGGAATAAGTGTGGCTTAAGTAGAGTATATATAGGAGGTAGTGGTTATTTTATTTTATTAAATGGTAAAAAATAGGGTTTTATAGAGGAACTATCCCTTATAAAAAATAAATAAATAACATTAAGGAACAAAATAGAAATAAGGCTACATAGAGACAAAGAAATAAAACATCCTTCTAAGGAAAATACCAACAATGATCAATTATCGTAATCAAAAGTTCTAAATAAATTCCAAGGACATCTACTAGTTAGAAAATAAATAAAAATATAATTCATTGAGATTCCAAGTCATTGAGAATTATGGCAAACTTCTAGATTTCCTTTAGGGAATTCATTTGGTTTCCCTAAGCCATTATCCCACTTGTATCCGAATTGTAATCTTTGCCTTCTTTTAGTGTCCTTTACAAATTAATTTACCAAGTATCCTCCATTTCCTTTATTTTCTCAAGACATTCCTACATAACAATAGAATTATTTCCAATTTTTAATTGGAGACCTGTCAGTAAGGCACCATTTTCTCAATATTATCCTTCACTACAATTTTCTCTCCTTCATATTTTAAATATTATTTTTAACTTCTTTGAGACTTCCTTTAAGTTGATACAAATACACATATATTTACCTTTATACCTCTTTCTACCCATCACCCTTTCTATCCCTCTCTTCCTCCAAGTGTGTACTAAGTGCTTTCAACTCCTTTTAAGAATGTTGTTTTTAAATACTATATTCTTCACAACATTGTTTTGAACTTCCAAGGCCTTTGCAATCCTATGCATTTTGTCTTATTTAACATCACAAAATTTCTTTTTCTTTTACCTCCTAAATATGGTGAATAGGAGGAGTAGTAGTAGATAATTCATGATTAGGGTAAGTGAGTAGTATTTTTTTCTTCCTCGCTTTCTATTTCTTCAAAAGCCATAAATTTCTTACCTTTCACCATGTTGGTATTGGCCTTCCTAGTTGTTTATCTTAGAGTATACCTAAAGGATAAAGGTGTGATATTATAATATCCATGGAAAATGGTTTAAGATCATGTATTTACCCCAACCACATGCTTATTCAAATAATGGGGACCCTTACCCTTTAAAAAAAAAATATGTCTATAGTTTCAGGGGTCATTTGTAGAAGGGAAAATTAGGCTTCCACCTAAATCAGTTATATAACAACGCGATGGCTAAGAAAATTCCATTTTATCTTTAGATACTTCCACTATCAATACCCTAATCATAATGTTTTAGCTCCTCAATGATTTATCAAACTCAATTGAAAGGGCCATGTCATACCCTTTAATTCTCTCAATGAATTTACTAAGACCCGCCTTTTAATGATTTTCCACATAGTTTTGTTTCTTTTAAAGTTCTATAAGGAGGATGGTTCCATTGTAAACCTATATTTTCCATTTTTATTTCACAATAATCAAATTGGTTGAGAAAAACATCTCACTCAAAACCTTTGTGATTTGATTGTTTTCACTCCTATTTTGGAATTTTATTTTAGCACACTTTAGATCTTGTCGATTCCTTTCACTTTGATAACAAAGACAAAATTTTAATGATAGGAAACTTAAAATATGATAACCAAAGGTTTCTCACATTATACCTTAGACCTCACCCTAGTTATTCTACTATCAATTTATTACCTCCTCAAGGTTTAAAATGGTAATAATTCACTTAGGAAAATATTATATCAATCTCCACTTGATTACCTCTTCATAATCAACGTCCATGTTAGCTAATCAAACCACACACTTATTTCCCTCCCTATACACATGGAAAATGGAGATCATATGGAAGGATTTCATTTTGTTCCAAGATTTTTCCATAATATTTTTCACCATACAACAAGGATTAGTTATTTTTTTGAGTTTATTCATAATATTTTGGGGTTCTCCTCCATAGATAAATATATTATATTGATCACTTTTGATAACTTAAGACCCCATAATACAACATAAACTTCAACACAAAAAGCAACATTTTTGTATATTTTATCAACATATGGAAAACAAAAAGAACCAAAAAAATCTTTACTATATAAATATAGTGATAATTTATGATTTTATGTAGTCACACTCATTCTCATGTGTTAATGTAGGTAAAATATTTCAGAAAGTACCTAAGCTATGGGCCCACAAGTATCGTATGTGATATTTTTAACTATAATTATCAAATATGGTGAATAGAATCTGAGAAACATTGTGTAGGTCACTCATTTAACATAAATAAAAATATGAATGAGTCATTGTGACTATTTTAATGCATAATTTGACTCAATAATTGTAATAATTTTGGCATATATATTTTTTAATGAGTCATCTAGGTTATCCTCATTTATACTTGTTAACCTTTTACATGTGGTATTTTTTATAAAATATTTTATGGGGTTGTAGTAAATGGTCCAATTATATGTTCATTCACAAAGTAATATAGAAACTATAATTTGAAATGAAGAATATAAATACATATATTTAATATATTTATTTTAAAAATGTTTATTTATATTGATATGATGCACCTCTCTTTGATTTATTATATAATTTTAGTTATTAAAGGGTTATATATCGGCTAATGATTATATTAT
This sequence comes from Taxus wallichiana var. yunnanensis, assembly GCA_018340775.1. NCBI lineage: Eukaryota > Viridiplantae > Streptophyta > Pinopsida > Cupressales > Taxaceae > Taxus > Taxus wallichiana. Next base: position 154,194,598 of record CM031235.1, on the reverse strand, counting down.
CTTTTCAACAAAAATAATATTAATTAGAGATAAACATTATCTATCTTCCTACACAATTGCTTCAAATGTAAAAATATTTTTAGGTAAAATTAGTCTCCAAACAAACATGTATGCCTAAAGGAATCATGTAATTTTTCAATGCCTTCTCTAAGAAAGATAAAAATGGTTTATGATGGTCAAAAGGATGCCAAATTTAAGGTTGACTATTTTTATTGACATCTCACACTATTACACCCATTTATCTTACCCCTTTTATGTCATTGAAAGTTACACCTCTCGACATAATGTATGAAGGTTTCAATTGAGATGGTGAAAAAATAGAGTTCTTTAAAGATAGAAATATTTGGAAAATATAAAAATAAATAAGTTAGAGAACATAAAGATGATGAAATGACGGGAAATTGTTGTTTGAAATAAACGGATAGAATGTGAAGATTTGGGGGTATATCAATTACATAAGAAAAGATAAATACCCGCAAGATTTATCCTTCGTCATTGTTTTTAATATAGTTAATAATTATGAGATGTTCCTATGGATTTATTAAGATAGATACATACTAACACATAACATATTATATGTGTCATCGAATGTCATCAAATACTAAACAATGTCCCATCCCTTTCCACATGACTCTAGGACCAACTCTCTCCACATAGAAATCATTGTCAAAGTACATGTGAGTTATCACCGACAAACATCCGCATATTGTCGGTGATTCTTTTCTTTATATGGCATTCCCCACCACCTTCTTCCTACCCCTTGTGAGTTGTCATTTTTCACCATGTTCATTTTCTTTAGATATATTCCTTTGAATTATGCAACATAGAAGTCTAAGAAGCATTGTAACATTATTCATTGTCTTCCTATATACATGAGCATCCATTACAAAGAATGATTACATGTATCATGCATGTTTTCATGATTGTAAGTGGTGGAACACAATAACTTATTAAATTTACTAGGATCGAGTTGGTTATTTATGTTACACATTTAGAAAAAGGGCATATCCACCCATTAACATTAAGCTTAAGTGAGGAAGTGACATGTTGAAAAGTATCCATTTATCGAGAGGTGGAGGAATAATGGTTAAGCAATGAAGAGATGTAGAGGAGAAGGAAGAAATAAATAAAACCCTAGATGTATGAATTTTAAGACATACAAAGGTGCATCTAGTCCCTAGAGTAGTTGATGGGTATGTGGGAGGAAATGGGTTTATATAAATTCTATAATTTACTCCATCCAATAACTTTGACCTCAAAATATTATGCCTTCGACCATTTATCATAGAAATTCCAAGCCACCACCTCATTTTAATGGATTTGTCGATCCTCTAGTGTTTTCTTATTTATTTATACCTCTTCACAAACTCATAAAAACCCCATAATAGGGTTGCCTTATTCACAACAAAAAAATGTTTCCTTTACACTAGCATAATATTTAGGAAGAGTCTAATCTATAATCCTATTTTTCCTAAACACACTACCTTACACAAAAATATGTTGTGATTCAATAATCCCTAAGGAAGTCCTCCATATAATATCTATCATGTAGTTGTTTGTTCTTCCCTTTGATGAATGTAAACAACTTGCAGTTGTATGTTATTCCCTTTGAAAATGTAAACAAATAATTACCTTTTTATTTTAGTTGGTATTGGTAATAGAGAATTCCTCACATACACTTCTAGGGGGATCAAAATAAATCAAAAATATGGATTTTAGGTTTATAATTATGAGTGATTTATTATAATACAATTTTTTATCCTACAATTGTAGTGGGTTAATGTTATACCTTGTATGCATCTCAAGTAATATTTTCATATCTCTACTTAAAATCATAATATGGATGTACTTGTTATTAAATGATTCACATTTATAAGTGTTGTGATATGTTAAGATCCTATAGTTTATGGAAGTGACTAATTAGGTGACTACATGCACCTATGGTAGTCACATATTACTATAGACACCAAAATTTGGTATCGCTACCTGTTCACCCCACGTCCACATCTTATCACCATGGTCATCTATTCAAATTCATATTTTATTAATATTCCCATATTCCCCATATATTATCCCATCCATCCCAAATTATTATTAATCATCATTAATTATCCCCTAATCCTCATCTCATTATTTTAATTTCCCTAAATCATTTTAATCACTCCTAATCATCATTAATTAATCTTAATCTCCACCTAATCCATTTCTTATCCCTAAGTCTCTCGATCTCTCATTTCTCCTCCCTAGGCCATTATTTAATGAATTTACCCATCTAAGCCCTTGTATTTACTCATCCTAACCCCACGTGCCCATTTCATCCCCCTATGTAAGCCTAAACTACCTAAGCCTCCTAAAAACCCTAGTCTTACTTCTAATGGGCTTGATGCTTCGAGTTAGGCATCCTCCCATTCCCCAAATGGATAGTTCCCCGTGGTTGGCAATGACCCACCTAGGTTGTAAATCGACCCTATAAGGCCATCCTTACCCCTCCTTCCAAAGGATAAAAATTCATAATTTTTCGTGTGACTTGTGATCTCATCTTTGTGCTTGAGCTTCTCTACATTTGTTTCAGTCTTCTTGGAGTCCCTTTGAGCTTACTTAAATCATTCATGAATACTTTAGGGAGATCATATTGTTATTATTAGCCTCGACATTTTACAGAGGTCTAGCTACCATCAAAGATCCAAATCCAACCTTCCCTTTTATCCATCTTTGGTGCATGTTGCCATTCTATCCCATCTATCTTTGTTCAATCCTTGGTCATCCCAGGTTATCTTCGACCCTGTCTAATCACCATCAACCTAGCCTATTTTACATCAGCTTCTCTATTATCTAGATCCACAAAAGTCTACTACGTTGTTTCTTCCTTCATCCATATTTTAGATCTATTAGTTTGTCTCTGTCATCCCAAATCCACTCTGTCGGTTCCGGTCCAACGCTAACTCAACCCAATTATCATTGACCTAGTCCATCTATCTGTCATATCTCGTTAGATCTAGATTTTCATACCTATGTTCCTCATGTCCCATTTCTCTTCTATAGGTTACCAAAAATCATTACAAAGATTCATCACCTTCGGATATACATTCTCGAGATCTTGGATCTGCATTCTCATTTGTTATTTCGATCCATCCACTTCCAAATCAATGTCAACTAGCCATCTCCGCATCATGGGTCACCATTGACTTGATCAGTTTGGTTTAATTTTCATCTATTTTAATTATATATTTACTTTCCTTACATTTATACATTTATAGTTTCTTTTTATCTCATATTTGCATACTATTCAATTTTTTATCATTGATCTCATCTTCTTTTATTAATATGGAGGTTGACATCTACGTAAGAAAGTTCATGCTTCTTGGAAATGAGTTTGTTGGGAAACCCCCTCATCTACTATCTAATCCATTTTCTTTCTAGTCATCTTTGTTGTGCAGATCCATCAAGCTTGTAACAAGGAGTCTACTTTGCACCCATCATCATCATCTTATCCCAAGGTCCATAAACCTTGCATGTTTTGAGTTGCTTTATTTTCTTTAGTATCTAGTTAACTAATCGAATAGAATGAGGAAATTTTATCCAATATTCTTATTTTCCCATTGGGACTACCCTTTTAGGTGAAGTCTCTTAAATCTTTAATTTTCCATTTTACCATATTTATTCCATCTTATACTAACATTTATGGTATAGACTTTGATTTTGCTTATTCGAGTTGGGCTTTTTGGATTGCTTGGATATTATTTGTTGCTTTCTTTATTTTTGAATGTCAGATAAAAAGGAAAAGTGTAAACCGGGTATTCCTTATTTTTACTCCCCCCTTTTTTTTTTTTGCATTGCATATTTTTGTCATGAAAATGTGGAACATGAAAATTTTCAATTTTCAAGCATGACAACGATACCCCTATGTTAGAATTTTCAAGTTTTACGTTTCCAAGACAACCTAGGTCTACCCATCCTCAACACTAACATTACCCAGTAAGTCCAATGACCACCTGGTGGATGTTAACTTAGTCCCCTAGGTGAATTATAAAATTCAATTCAATCCCCTTAGGTGATTTTAGGAGTTCTTGAAGAATGCCAATTTTGGGACAGTGTTGGGAAGGTTACCACTTTGGCCTTCCCAGATCTGGTGTAATCCCGAAGTGGAACATAGGATAAAAATCCAACATGGGGTTTAATAAAAGGTATAATAACATCAAGGAAATGATATTGGAAGATTCAAGAAATATTTAGAGGTTTTGGGGAAAATTCATCAGAAACAGGATTCTTGGGCCTGGCAAAGGTTTGGGCTAAAAAAGCTACCGAGATTCGGAAAATGATTCGGGAGATATGGAAGGAGTTAGGATCTAAACAATACATCATTGTAAATTTAATTCAGATCTCTAAAATATGGTGGAATCATATTATTCACAACTTCTAGGCACAATAGGTCTATATCTTGTTTTTCTCATGCTCAGTCATGGAGCTAGAAACAAAATCCTATTTTTAGGTCTTAAATGGAGAAACCAAGAGCTAAGACCCCCACCATTGGATTTATAAGGACATTTTCATTCATATTCATATATATTTTTTCCAAAAACTCCATTGGGAGCTCAATTTATTGTCATCACAAGTTGTCCTCAAGGTAAGCTTCCAGCAGTTAGTCAATTTTTGAAGTGGACACGTGTCAACTCTAAGATCTTGGTGCATTTTGATGTCCATTTTATCACTTAAGCTAAGGTAAATAGGGGACATTAAAATTTTTCCAACCCTATTTATCCCTCTAGTCACCCATGGGACCCTCTGCGCATCGCTAGTTCAACCCTCAAAGTGCTTGTCAAATCCTATCCTCACAATGCAAAGATGACCGCTAAGTCTTCGCAACCTGGCATGATGTGTAGATTAATGACCCTTTTGTTCCTTGTAAAATTAAAATGATGTACATGAAAATTCACCCAGCCCCTTGTGTCCCTCCGGTCATCAATGCGACCTTCTGCAGTGCAATATTCAGCCCCTAGGAGCTAGTTGGAGCCAAATGCACAACCGTCGGATGCCCGCCAAGTGTCAGCTCCAAGCACGATGTGCAAATTGGTGTCCCTTTCATCCCTTTAGTTAAAAGGACATAGGGGACAATAAAAATTTCTGACCCGTGTATGCCTCCCGGTCCTCCTACATACGTTGATTTTTAGCCACCGGGTGCTTTGCGACAAGCTTTCTAGCCCAAATGCTCAACCGTTGGATGATTGACAAGTGTCATGAGGAGGTGTGATGTGAAATTTAATGACCCTTTCATCCCTTTATCTAAAGGAACATTAAGGACATAAAAATGTGCCTCACTCCTAGTATGTTTTTTAAAAATTCTTTAAAGTCGGGACTTAGTATTTTTTCCCTCCATTTCATCTCCCGTAGCTCTACACTCGGTTTCTGTCTATTTTTCTCCAGCACATCCAAACCACCATTCATCGCACCCAAAAAGCTCCATAAAATCCTCCACAATCATGAAAATATAGATATCTTAAAGGAAAATTTGGTCAAAGGAATGAAGAACGAAAGAGAGAAACGAAGATTTCCATCCGAAAAACCCTCATTACCGCATTAGACAAAAAATCAACATATCTTACAAAATAGTATATGAATCGAAGAACCATTTGTTGTTGTGTTCATAATTCTTGAATTCCATAAAACCCTCAATAATGAGATATCTCATTCGCAACAAATAACTCTTCTTATTGGCACAACGAGAACAAAAAGTTGATTTCTTGATCAATCGGCAATTAGTTTACAATGAAAATTCACCGGTGAAATAAGAAAGAAAAACCCACATCAAAAATATAATTTTCATCATGATCCAAGGAGAAAAAGGAAACCTGTAATTTCCAAGCTCCATTAATGGTTTTCATGTCCTTAGCTTCCACGTGTAAAATTTTAAATTTTAAAATCTCATAAACCAGTGATCGAGTAAGCTGAAATTTTATAGAGTGATATTGGGAAAAAATCCATATCAGAAAACTTTATTCTACCGTGATCCAACCACCAGAATCATACTTACTAAAAATAGCAGGCCTTCTACATGGGAGACTATTATTTGGGGTGAGCCACTATCTGAATAAGTCATGTGAAGGAGGAGGTGAAAACAGAGGAAGTATCGCAGGTGAAAACCATCAAAATGGTTACCTTGGTCCAGAATTGACACTTACTAAAAATAGTAAGTGATCTCATGAACACTTGCTAAAAATAGCAAACTGGTCAGAAGGTAAGGGGAACACAAGGATAAGAAGGAATTCAAGTTGCCATATCCAATTGAGGTTTGAAGGAGCTAAATTTTCATACTTACTAAAAATAGTAAGTTGTCTCATAGGCACTTACTAAAAATAGTAAGTCATTCTAGAGGGTGAATTTCACAAAGAGAGCATTTTGAGAGTTGAACATTCAAATTGGTAGCTGTAATTGGAGTTCGGAGAAGAATTTTCACACTTACTAAAAATAGTAAGTTGCTCTTTCTAGAAATAGTAAGTGTTGAGGAATCATGAAGTACAAGTTTTTAGGATAAAATCCTAGCACAACCTTTCACTTCTGAGTACAAGATAGAGGATAGTGATGTATCCTATATGGATTTCAATGATCTAAAGGCTTGCATGACAACCAAGGAAAGAGGTAAGATTGAAGATCAAGTATTCACAAGTGGGTTGTTCGTAGCTGCGGGACACCCTATGTCCATATAAAGCATCAATCTGATCTTGGCCTATTCACACTACTACAATCCGAAACATGAACAATTCGAAATGACAATGGTACAACAATGGCATTCATTAATCCCAGAACCATCTCACTCGCTCTTATGGTATGATTAGAAAGAATTTTTTTAGCACCCATTTTGAAGACTTTTCGCACATATGGGCAAGAGCCTTAACAATAAGATTTGAAGCAATCAACCGAGCCATCACCAAGTTGGAGGAAAAGAAGGAACAAGTGTACAAGTTGCACGATAGTATCAATCGCCAAATTCATAAACTTGGAGTGCTTTCCATGGGAGAAGACACAACCATTAAATATTTGATTGGGCCATTTAAGGAATGTGTTAAGAAAGAGGTGTACAATCCATTTTCCTTCACTAAGGATACCCTGGAGTTCCTCTCAGAGATTCAGGACACCATTGCACTCTTTGTAGAGAAGCATCCATCATGGTTTAGAAATTGCAAATATATCAATGGTGTGTTTGATGGGTGGAAAGAGACTTTAAGCTATGTGTGTGTTCCTCACATCGACATGAGTGGAACCTGTAGTGGCTCATTTTAGCAAGGAATTTGGAGAAACAGAGATCTTCTCTGCAAGCGTCATATGGAGACTAGTCCGTAAGCGAGATCAAGTCTAATGGAGTAGCTCATTCTTCTACATGATTCTTCCTCTTTCTTCTTCTTCTCTTTCTTTCTTTCTCTCTCTCTTCTCTTCCCTCCCAATTTTCTCTTTCTTCAATGTTCTAATTTCACATTGGGGTTTGCACTTTTTGATATGTCTTTAAGTGACTTTAGAAACATGATGTAAAATTTAAGTCACCTTGTTTTTATAAAAGGGACTTAATATTTGATAGGAATATGAACAACCTAAAGTCAAAATTAAGGCATGTGAAGAGTCACCGAGAAGATGAAGATTTGTTCTTCTATAAATTGTAACAAGCTCCTCATTTGAGGGTCTTCTTAGCTATTTTTTGTGAATTCATGAGAGAGATATCCTTGTGAAAAATCAAAGAGAGAAAATTCTTCCATTCCCCATTCTCAAATTTCCTCTATTCTCATACTATGTATAACTTTTGTTTAAGCATCAATATAAGAAGAAGGATTTTCTAGCCCTCTTTTGACTAAGGAATTTATTGATACTTTGTGCTCATAAATTATAATCGGTCTTGTTGCTATTTACAAAGTTGTTTCTTCTTAATTTTAGTGCATGTGATGAAACTTCTAATTGATGTATGCAAGACTATAATTTTCTACTTACAACGTTAGTCCTCCTATCTAACATTCTCACTCCCTTTCCTGCTCTCCTAGAAAATTCCTCTCTTGCAAGTATCCGTAAGATTTTACGCAGTAGGTCGGTTGAGTTCCCATGTTAGATGCCCATGCAAGGCTAACCTAGATAAAAATCACCTTACTAGTGCATGCATATATAGAAGCTGCACCATTTAAGTAGAGGGACTTAGATTCCCAGAGAGTTGACATGAAACTTGTAAATTTTTCCCCGACAAATTTTCTCACCAACACATATCTTTCTTGTTGCCTTTATCAAACACCATATTTCGATTTGGATCTAAAATGAACCCTTCATTTCTTTCTTGAAAATCTAGTTTTAACTAGGGGTTTAACTTGTTGCATACACTTCATCACACACAACCAAACACACAAACAACTTACACATCTAAACATCCCTTACCAGGTGGAACTATTGGGATTTCATCACCCAATAGGAAATCATCTACTGATGTTCTAGCTGCATTATAAATTCTATACATATTCATTCATCGGGTACCTTTGGGTATATCGAGGACTCCACACAGTCAAAACCACCAAAAATGCCTTAGATCGGCCATTTTCCTAGGTTCCCCTTTGAGCCTTTTTCTTTTCTTTTCTCACACTCTTTTAATAATCATGATGATAAAAAATTTGTTGCTTGATTTGTTTGTTAATAAACTACATAAAAATGTTTATCTACTTTATGCCTGTTATCACTCCTTCTCAAGCCAAGAAAACACAACAATCCACCTCATTCAAGGATATCCATCTTCCAATGATCTTTCCCAACAAGCTTCAAACTTGAGACCACACCTTTGATCTCCTAATCATTCATTTATATGGTATCGCTTAATGAATACCATGTCATGCAAAATGATCGACATATTGAAACCAATCCTTCTATATCTCATCATTCCATTTCCTCTAAACCCACTTCACCTCCATCTCCTGCTCCTTTTGAGGCTCTTGGACCTCTATTATCCCTCATGGCTGCTAAGAGTTTCAAGAACTCCTTGACACTAATGATATCACTCTTTACGAATACCTATTTTTAATTCCTCCACAATCCCTTCAATCCCCTCAATTTTTGGATCCCATTCTACCCAAATTGCCCTCATATAGGACACTATCTCCACCTCATCTCGCTATTGTCACCAGTATGCCTATTCAATCATCTCAAGAATTGAACTTGCTTCCTCCTACATCCAAACAATATAATGCAACATCACCCCTTATCTCTACATCATATGTCAATATAATCACCTCTCAACCTCAACTATTTGAATCAATATAGATCCATCAACCTCTTCACTAAGGAGCTTGTCTTTACATACTTCCTAATCAACCAATGCAAGTATTCTAGGAACCTACCAATTATATTCCAACCAACCCCTTAGAAAATCAATAAAACATTCCCATTGCAAAACAACCGACTCAATCTTACCAATCTTACCATATCCCTATATCTCAACATTAAGATTTATCTCAACCAATCCAATCACAACCCCTTAATTATATTCCCCTTATCAACCACTTCCACCAACACCAACACATCCTCAAACATGTCAAACATATCAACAACCCAACATATCCACCTCATATGCATATCAAACTCATCCTATAGCATATCAACCATCAAATGATCCCTTTTACAAGTGCTATTAAGTAGGTTGTCTAACCATGAAGTCGCTACTTTGGGGCCTAAAACCACATTCTCCTATGATCAAATTTTACAATGAGCCCATCAATCCATCTATTCCCATCAAACCATATCCTCCTCATTGGGAGCTTCCTAAGTTTTCCAAGTTCAATAGTAAGGAGGATCCCCAACAACAACTTCAAGCTTTTAGACATGCGTGTTATCTCATCGCCACAATCAAGATCGCATGCTTCTCACATTCCCCATGTCACTAGTTGGCCTCACATTAGATTGGTATAATAGTATCCCACAACATTCACTATTCTCATTCACTCAACTTGTGTAACTATTCCTTTAACATTTCTCAATTACTATTGTACATAAGATTACCATCACCAACATTTATGCCATTTGATAGTTTGATGACTAATCTATCATAGATTTTTCTCTCACGATGGTATAGCCTTATTATCAACTATCATTTCCCATTCCATCGATGAACTCATTGATATTTCATGCGGTATTTTATGAAGTAAATCTCTTCAACTCTTCAAATTCAGACATTCCAAACCTTTGAAGAGACATTCACTATGGCTTGAAAACTTGAACTTACCACCCTTGAACAAGGTCAACTTAAGCTTTAATCAAATAATCCCAAAACTGAGTTTACCAAATCTTCCACGCATGGTGACGAACCAAAAGTTTCTACCACTACCATCATGGTTCAATATTCATCTACATCCACTTCTCACATGGAGCCTTCACAAAAAGATATTAGACCACTTCCAACTAACTATACTCCCTTTAGGGAATCCTATAGTTCAGTATTTGATAAGTTGATGGTAGTCCACCTCATTCAAATTCCCCCATATGACCCATTGATGACATGTGACCCAAACCCGTATGGTATCGTGAGGGTAATTATTGTAAATATCATCAATTCCAAGGTCACGACATTGAGAAGTTTCATTCCTTTAAATATTGGGTCCAACAACTTAAAAATCAAGGGGACCTTTAAGTAGACAATCCTAGCAAGTCACCTAATCACCCCTTGATGTATCTAAACAACCATTCCCCAATCATCCATCAAAAAATCAGATTCCACCTCTCACATCTTATGAACATAATTTCCACACAATTAACACCGTAGATTAAGAGCCTACATTATCCACCACATCTACCTTTACTTTAGATACTTCTTCTACAACAATATACCCATTGATATACATGCATATCTCTACACCTATCACATCCCAACCTATCACATCTAGTCCTTCATCCACATCTATATCAAATATGCCTACTACTACATCTACACCACCTATATCTATAACCATCTCAGCCATACCCACTACCACTACATCCCCATCTATCATATATGATTCTTCATTAACACTCACCATTCCTACATCTATACCCACCTCCACATCAAATACATCTTCTAACATAAACAAACCTATGTCTACATATCTATTTGCACATATATCTATGATACCCCTTGAAATTTATATGAAACAAATACACCCACTCAAAACAACCACCAAGGGTGTTCATGCCCTGTCTATAAAGATAATCATCTCTACCCCACCAAATCCTAGACCTATACAATATACAACCTATTCTAATCTCATCAAATGCATCATCCAAAACCCTTTCCATCCTCAATATATTTGTCTCTGACACAATCCACATCTTCCGGTTTTGTTCTACAGAAACCCCTCGATTAAAATTGTAATAATCCCTATTAAGGGTAAAACCTCATATCCCAAGCCTAAGCAAGCCAATATGTTATCATCACTCTTAGGGGCACCTCCCTCCATTTTAGGGTTAGGTCCTTCATCTAAGACACCAATCATCAACCAATACAAATTCAAGAAATCTAAACCTAACCCCCTTTAAAATTATAAATATCTACTTCTCCTTCCAACTCTAAATTTAGACAAAAGGCCCTCATGAGGCCTCATCAAAGTAAACCACCTCCTTCACCTTCTTATCTACCAAACCCACTTCATCTATGACCTCTTTTCAAAAACCCACATTGGGTTCTATACTAAAATCTTTCAACACTTACTCCAAACCTCAGCAATCACCCTTCCTCCTATCAAGTCTTTTGATCCACACACTCCAAAACCTCCTTGGTTTGATTCTAATGTTGTATGTACTTATCATCATGCCCCAGGTCATGACATAGAACACTAAAAGGCCCTCTAAACTCTCATCCATAACCTAATCAGGAAGATGACCTTATCATTAACGAAAACCACCCTCTTCCTCCAAACTTATCCACATCCAAATCTAATCCTCTAATTAATTCTCAACTCCTAAGAATATAAGTTAGGTTCTCCATTCAAATAATTAATCTTAATCCCTCATCTGAGCTCTATTTATCCTAAAGGATACCCCTCTCTCTCCATTAACACCATCCACATTTCTAATCCTCCTTTCCCTCATGATCCTCAATCATCAATCCAATCAAAACTTAGAGACATCATCACCTCTCCTTCTAATAATCCTACCTCTTCTCTTTTGGCATCTACTATCTTATCCATATCTTTATCCATGTTGTCTAATGTGATGCATCATCTCTCACTAGGGGAGAATGCACTCCTCTCTCTTAGTACTCTCTCATCTCCTCCTTCACTCATGTTCATCAATTCAACCATTTGTCCTCATGCTCACTAGGGAGAATCCACTCCTCTATCTTTATCCAACCATCTCATGGACATTTATGACACTACATCTCTTTCATCTAATCCCCTTAAAATATTCACAATCACTCGGGATTGGTCTATTGTCCTAGGTCTCTCCCTCTTAATCCTCATATTGTCTCATCTAATCTCACCTAATCCCATCCAAAATCTACTTATCCTTCATCTAATTTTCTATCTCTATTTATCCAATCTACCTATATATTATTGCATCTCATTCTAAGTCCACATTTGTGGCTATATGTGTGCCTCTCTCGGGGCACCATACCTCATCCTAATCCCACTTTTTGTGTCCATATTTTCTCACCATGTATGCATGTCTTCTTGCTATTCAAAAAATAGGGCATAATATTTTACCTCCTCTTATCTATCTCACCCCATCTAATCTTCCAAGTTATCATCTTATCCCATCTACTCTATCTCTCACCTCTCAAAAGAGTGCAACTTTAACAATGGTGACCTTGTCCTTAAAAATCAAGATTTCACTACTCTATAAATGAGCCAACATAGAAATTTTTCTCCCAACTGGATTAGACCTTATATTATCATGCATAGTATGGGTCTTGGGCCTTTCATTTAGCTTCCCTTGATGTTAAACCTAGAACTATAACCTCTTAACCCATTGCACTTGTGGCCTTTATACTATTAACATACTTACCAATGTGCACTTAGTCATCCCATTGGTCATCCATCCATCATTATCCATCTCCATATTTCATCGTAATGATTTGGAATTATGTGGTCTACCATCATTTTCCTAGTCATGACCTTGAATATGGGCACCCGCTCTGCTCATAGCATATTCCATATGGATAGGTTTTCCCTTCTTGGTGAGATAACTCTACCATCATTACCTATGTCACCCTCTTGTTTACCTATTGGAACCATGCAAAGGGTCCAAGGGTGTCACTTGTACATTTATTGTCCCTCCTATGTGGCCTACCTAGCTATCCTAGCTCTCCCCATGTAAAATTCAAAAATTATGGATGCTCATCAAAATTATCAAAACCAGACTACTACCCTCGAAGGAAATTTGTTCATGTCAAAAAATTCAAATATTTAGACAAATCCTCAAGGAGGCTATCATTTATATCATCCCTGCCATTCCATAAAAGTTATAAAATTATTAAGTAGACCATACCCTTTAAGGATGGCTACTCCTTTACATCATGGAAGTGAAGACTTTCCGCATTGATCAACCTTATCACCATCACAAGAAAGCTTCCTGCATCGATTAGTTTTCTCATTTGTCACAAATTTCCTACATTGATCATTTTCTCTTCCTCTACCTAGAGTTGGGGCATAGACCTAGGGAAATCCACCTACACAAAACCTAGTTCCCATGTACAAGTCACGTCTAAAACCCCTTTGTCATGTCGACATTAGGTTCATAAGCTTACTTTCCATTTTATCCTTACGATCCTTGGAATAACTAACTATCATTTGTTATGTGTTAACACCTTCTATTGGTTTCAAGTGCATTGTCCTTAAGTGGATCCATTTCTTGTTTACCTCCAATCCGGTTCAAAACATTGTTTCCTCATCCACTCCTTACTATGATGAAGTGTACTCTTCCATATTTTGGGTCACCTTATCGAAGTAGCATTTTATCTCTCACATCCAATCAAATTTTATCTCATCTTATTAATCTTTTATCTAATCCAATATTATATCTTTTATCACCTCATTTTATCCATCCATCATCCAATATTTTTCTAATCTATCCTTCATATTAGTGTGATCACCCATAAGCACACATTTTCTTATTTTACATGACTCAACTTTGTGGCCATCTTTGTGTTCCCTCTTGGGGTACCTATATCTCATTTTAAGTCCATAATTGTGGCCATATCTTTCATCATAGTCCTACCCAAACACATCTTTTCAATTCCTCCTATATGGTGGATATCGCATCTTGTCAAGACCATCTTTTTAACATCCTCACATTTTTTGTAGATATTCTTGATTTCCTCCTTTGACCCATTGGTCTCATGGCTTATACATCCATTTAATTAGATTCTAATTGTACTCCCTCCATATTACAGTTGATCTTTTCCGACTCATAGGGTTCATAGGAAATTTGCATTGTCTCCTAAAGACCATGCCCTTTGTTCCCTACCAAAGTGACTCCTAGAATCACCACCATAGTTTTTATTGTTATTTGAATCCTTCTTTCTTGGGGCATATTCCATTATCCCCTCATCCTCTTTTCTCATCCTTTCCATCCTTCTCATATATCTCTTTCAAAATCATCCTTGATTACCCTTTATGTTGTCATGATCCCTAGTTTTAGGAGGAGTACCTCATCAATCCTTCATCATCCTTCATATTAATTCTTCATCTCTCATCATTTTTTTCTCATTGTTGTTTTATTTCATAAACCACTTGAAAAAGGGGGAAAATGTAGACACCAAAATTTGGTATCACTACCCTTGTCACCCCGTGTTCGCATCTTATCACCATGGTCATCTATTCAAATTTGTATTTTATTAATATTCTCATCTTTCTCATCTATAATCCCATCCATCCAAATTATTATTAATCGTAATTAATTATCCCCTAATCCTCATCTCATTATTTTAATTTCCTAATTTTAATCATTCCTAATCATCATTAATTAATCTTAATCTCCACCTAATCTATTTCTTATCCCTATCATCTCTCATTTCTCCTCCCTAGGCCATTATTTAATAAATGTATACATCTAAGCCATTTATTTATCATCCTAACTTCCCACCTACCCATTTCATCTCCCTATGCAACCCTAACCCACCTAAGCCTCCTAAAACCCTAATCCCACTTCTAATGGGCTTGATGCCTCAAGCTAGGCATCCTCCCACCACCCAAATGGATGGTTCCCCGCAATTGGTTGTGACCCACCCAAGTCGTCATCGACCCTATAAAGCCATCCTCACCCCTCCTTCCAAGGGATGTAAAAATAAAAAAATTCATGACTTATGATCTCATCTTTGTCTTTGAGCTTCTTTGTAGTTGTTTCAATCTTCTTGGAGTCCCTTTGAGCTTACTTGCATCATTTGTGGAGACTTTGGGAGATTATAGGTACCTTATGTTGTTTTATTCCATTATTACATTATTATAATTGTTTATTATCAGCTACTAAGGTTTTACAGGGTCTAACTACCATCATATATCCGGATCCATCCTTTCCTTTTATCCATCTTCTATGCATGTTACCATTCCAACCCATCTATCTTCGTTTAAGCCTAGGTCATCCCATGTTGTCATCAACCTAACCTCTTTTACATCACCTTCTCTACTATCTATATCCACAAAGTCTATGCACCCTATTTATTCCTTCATCCATATTTTAGATATGTCACCTTACCTTTATGTCATGCCAAATCCATTGTGAGTTCATCCAGTCACCACCAACTTAGCCTCATTGCCATTGACTCAGTCCATCCATCTATCATATCTCCTTAGATCCAAATTTTCTTACATCCTTTATGTTCCTCATGTCTCATCTGAAAGTTTCCAATAATCATTACAGAGCTTCATCACCTTCAGATTTGTATTGGGAGCTCTTAGATCACATTCTCGGTTGTTATTTTGATCCATCTCGCTTTCAGGTTGTCGCCTCCAACTTGGGTCACCATTGACCGGTCAAATTTGGTTTAAATTACATTTATTTTAATCAAATTTGTACTTTCCTTACATTTCTTCATTTTCAATTTTATTTATCTCAGATTTTGCACATTATCTATTTTTTATCATTTACCTCATCTTCTTTTATCAATACAAGGGTTAACATCTGCATAAGGAAGTTAATGCTTCTTGGAACCGACTTCGTTGGGAAACCCCTCATCTACCATCTAATCTATTTTCTTTCTAGTCATATTTTTTGTGTAGATCCATTAAGCTTGTAGCAAGGAGTCTACTTTGCACCCGTCCATCATCATCTTATCCCAAGGTCCAAAACCCTTGCACATTTTGAGTTTCTTTATTTTCTTTAGTATCTAGTTCACTAATCTAAATAGGAACAAGGAAATTTTGTCAAAAATTACCTCTTGTCCTATTATGGGTAGCATTTGATTATGGCACATTGAGTCACTTGCATAGGTGTAATTAGTTTCCTAGATATTTTTTCTATATATATGATCTTACAAGTTATATACATAGATATATGATAACTATCAAAACCATCATGGAATTGGAATTGGAATTTTTTAGCGGTTTTTATTAAATTTCTTAAAGCATGTAATAATTTTAGGTTTTTAGACTAACCATTTCAAATCTAACAATTCTTGTAGGAATAAATTGAGAAAACTCACGATTCATACAATTTTATTAAAAACATAGAACAATGGTGTGCAAGACATATAATGTTTTCTAAAGTTGTGTGATGTTTTGGTTATTATATGGATCAAATGATATATTTGTTTGGTAATTTAACATTCAATCCAAGATAGGAAAGAGAATCTAGATGACTCTCTTATTGCTCTTGTATTATAAATTTAAAGACTTTGTATTATATTAAAATAAAGACCTAAATAGTAGAACTAGAGTATAGAATTTATATACCCATTTCCATAAATATAATATAGTCATTAAAATGACATATTGTTACTATATTAATCAAATGATAAAGTATGTATAGACTATGTAACATAGTGAAAATTAATCTTTATCACTTTGTTATTTAACTAAATTGGGTCTAAAATTAAATCTAGTTATATATATTAAATTTTCCTACAAATTTCATATTTAAAGTTAGATAACACATCTATAGGAAAATAAAATTTGAGGAATTTACCTTTATATAAATAGAAAAATTGTTAACTTAAAATTATCCTCTAAAAATTTAATATTTAACTTTAGTTATAAATTTTCTATTTAAATAAATTTAAATCATGTACGCAATAAATTAAAATATAACCATTTGATGAATCGTAAGAAATCACCGATAAAACTTACAATTTTGGATTTGGTTTTATAAATTAATGGTTGAAACTTAAGTTAAGAAATGAGTATAGTGGATTGATTCTATATACTAATGTTCATGACGATCCATACAATCAAAACATTTTACTAGTGTTCATGAGGATCTCCACACTATTTTGTGCACTCATATTTTGAAAAGACGCCACATAGAACTAGTAAACATTATGTGTTTACCACATGCACAAACACTATGTTTATGGAGTACTTCAAGAAATTTCATATTGAAAGGTGGGGTCTGTATTGGTTTGTGTGGGAGTTAGTTTCAAATTAGAGTGTATACTTTAATGAAATGGGGACTTACTACGTATAGTGACTCATGTACTTGAATTTTTGTGTACCGATTGTACCCCATTTTACAAATTGTATATTGAATCCTTCAAATAGTTTACATGTATGAGGACTATGTAGAGATTATGGTGGGAACTTGGGAATTGTTGGATGACGTATTTTATATGTTATGTACTTATATGTATATGAAGACATAAATTTATATTTTTGGTTTTTTTAAATTAGAGTTTATCCTTCAAACAATTGACTTTTACATTTTGTATTGTCTCAATTGTGACTCATATGCTTCATCCATTGGGAACTTAACCCTACCTTAAACATCGAGACAAGAAAAATGTAAAATTCAATTGTTTGAAGTATAGACTCAAATTTGAAATGAAATTACACAAAAACCAATAAATCCCCCCGCTCGCAACTAAGTATTTCTTGAAGTATTACATAAAAGACTGTTTTTAGGTGGTAAACACACATTGTTTATCATATCTATGATGTGTGTTTAGAACTACAAGTGCAAAAATAGTTTTGGGGGAGGAAAAATTCAAATTATATTAAGTGACTAGATGCACCTATATATGTGTAATGCACCTCCCAATTTTGTTATTCCCTCTCCGCTAGAAGTTTTTTCAATGCTTCATGGTGTTGTTATAATAGTATGTTATTTTCAATCCTTGTGGCCTTGTATCCATAGTTTTGGAGAAGGAATTTCCCGTACCTACCTAGTCATGGAGGTAAGTTCCCTTAGTAGGAGGCTTAAATTCATAAAATAAAAAATATATGTATATATAAATATTATTGTGTGTGTGTGTGTGTGTGTGTGTGTGTGTGTGTGTGTGTGTGTGTGTGTGTGTGTGTGTGTGTAAGTCTACATATTCACATATTTATAAATGGTATAAAAATAATAAAACTATAATAAAATAAAACATAATAGAAGTATAGGAAAGCCCATAAGGGCAAATTTGGGAAAGGAGTTTTTTTAGCATTGACTCCATATTTTGGGGAAGGAAATGTCATGGAAACATTCAAGAAGATGTTTTGGTGGCATTATACCATACTACACAACCTTTTACATCATTCTCCATGTATGCGCCACATGGGAGCATTTGATCAAGGTATTATGCATGAGCATCATCTCTAGCATGGAAATATGGTTGTAACCATGAATTTTTGGCTTGAAAGTGTGTTTTTATGTCTAGTAAGTCCTTATGAACCATTAGGTGTTGTTAGTTTGTATTTATCCCTTTCAAAATTTGAATGGATAATTTTCCTCCAAAATGAAAAATTTAAATTTGAAGGTCTTTCGACACTAAAATTTTCCTCCGTAATTTCTATTTCATTAATGTATGTATTAGGAATAGGATGTTGTTAAGTATAATTAGTAGAAGCGCCTCGATAGAAGATAACGGGCGCCACAAGACGGTCGTCATCACCAATCCTAAGACTATGATAATTCTTCACCGGAACTCCTCGTGCTATGATTATTTACTAATGCACAGCCTTTAGTTTGGTGGATGTAACTGAAACAAAACAACAATCGAACACAAGAATACCATATCGACTATGATAAGACGGAATGATGACAAATCTGAAATATCAAAGTAAATTATGATATTAACATGAAATTGTTACAATCTCACCCATGAGGTACTTCAACAAGACTATGGGAGAAACTTTACAATTACACTTCTCGATGGCTTCTTCAACACACCTTTAACTCGATGGCTTCCTTTGCAAACTTCCTACAATATTTCTCACTACTTCTTTCTATGTTAAATGAGGGGGTGGTTTATAGAACTTCTAGGCTTATCATCCTATCTCTAAGATAGGATAAGAAATCCACTGACGAATCATATTCCATACCTTAACTCTTATCTCGTACATGTAAGCTTATCTCTTAAGATAAGATAAACCTTATCATTTTACATGGGTTCCACATTTTTAGACTTTTTACAAATAAAATACACAAAATATTTATGACCTCACTCCTTGTCCTTATTACCAATATAATATTTCTAATTCCTAATCATGTAGACCCTACTTCTCTAATTACCCAAACTTTGACATTTTAACATTACCGACCACTTACGACAAATATTTACTTTTTACAACATTCCTATCAGACTTTGACTATTACCGTACTCCACATTATTCGCATACACCGCATCGACGGTGCCGTTATCTTCTATCAGACGCTACTACTAATTATACTTAACAACATCCTATTCCTAATACATACATTAATGAAATAGAAATTATGGAGGAAAATTTTAGTGTCGACATCTTCCCCTTCCTAGCTTCTACTCCGTCCTGAGTAGACTATTCTCGTGCTTGGAAAATCTTCAACTTGTCATGGTTGACCCATTTCGTAATGGGAGTGCCATCCAATTCCTCCAATGCAGTACATACCATTTTCATGCACAAACTGCTATTTTGTAGGCCCCATCCATTTTGGAAGAAATTTTCTGTCTTCTTTTTTTGTATCTCTGGAATCATATACTAGACCAAGTCATTCACATGAAATGGAGACCACCGGATCTTTGATCAAAGTATTCCTTTCGCTTCATTTTCTTCTTATGTCTTGTATCCTTTGCTATTTCCCTCATTTCCTCTAAAGCAAATGAAGATGTACCAACCTTTCTTTTATCGAATCACTTTCATCCATCCTTTCATAACTCTCACGGTGGGAATATCAAACTCAATAGAAGAATCGGATCAATGCCATAAAGCCAACCGAAATGGGGAGTATCCTCGTTTGACTTTGATGTTGCCCTATATGCCCACAATGTCGCATGAATCCTTTTATCCCATTTATGTACCGCAAGGCCGCATCTTTTGCTAGAATTTGACACAAACAAAATTTGTTGCTCCACTCGCCCATTTTTGCATTTGGCTTGTATGTGTTGCCTTCCTATGCTTAATAGAAAACTTATTGACTAGGCTTCTACCACCTCATTAATGAAGTGGCTTCCTTGATCTATTACAATTTCTAATGGACAACCAAATCTGGTGACAATGCGTTCATATATGAACCTTGCCACTTCATCCATAGAAGTTGTTTTCAATGGCCTAGCTTCAACCCACTTGGTTAAATAATCCGCAAAAAGCAACTACAATATACTTATTTTGACGTGATGTAGTTAGAAGTGGACCTACAATGTCTATTCCCCACTTTTCAAAGGGACCAAGGGGAAGAATAGGACATAATGGAGCTGATGAAGTCTTACGGTTACCATGTGTTTGACAAATATCACATGTCTTACAATAATTATAACAATCTTTAAAAAGAGTGGGCCAGTGATAACTTGCATCCAAGATCCTTCTTGCTGTAAGTTGTCCAGAGAAGTGCCCTCCACATGTACCATTGTGGAATTCTTCTAGCAGCTCCTTTCCTTGATCACGTCCAACTGCCCTCTTGTACTGTCCATCAGGTCCTATTCGAAATAATGCTCCATGCAGAATAGAATATGGATGACTGGCTTGAGTAATCTTTCTCTTAGTCTTTGCATTGGCACCATCAGGAAACTTGAATTCATTCAGATAATTCCAAATATCTATGTATTCACTAGGGATTGTGTCAAGGGAGAACAATGCTGCATCGGAAAATCATCATCATCACAAGATGATCCTAAACCATCATAGGCTCGAGAGAGTGCATCCGCATTGACATGCTTCTTTCTTTCGCCTATCTATAATATCAAATTCAAATTCTTGTAGCAAAATTATCCATCTTGTTATCCTCTTTGATGGGTTAGGCTTATTGACAATATATTTTGAGCTGATGATCTGCATAACTATAAATTTCTGCCCTAGCAAGTAATTTCTAAACTTCTTTACAAAGAAAATGATAGCCAAAGCCTCTTTTCAGCATAAAGATAGTTTACCTCAACACTGCTCATTTGTTTGCTCCCAAAGTAAATTGGATGTTCATTCCCATTTTCATCCTTTTGGCTCAAAGTACTTCCTAGTGCTGCATCTGAGGCATCAGTGTACACAATGAATGGCTTGCTCCAATCTAGATTCTTCAAAACAGGTGAAGACACCAGGGCTTCCTTCAGTTGTCCAAAAGCTTCATGCGCCTTATTTCCGGTTCATAAGTAACATCCTTCTTCAAGAACTAGGTTAGTGGCTGTGTAATCTTTGAGAAATTCTTGATGAACCTTCATAGTAACCTACATGACCTAAAAATGATCTCAACTTACTTCTATTAAGAGGAAATGGTAAATCTTTGATTTTTGAAACTTTATCGTGATCAAGCACCAATACCATCTCTGGATACAACATGCCCTAACAAAATGCCTTTAGAACATCCAAAGACACACTTTGTAGGGTTTAGTGAGGCTTGTGCTTCATCTAACCTTTGAAATGTTGTCTCCATTTGGTGTAGGTGGTCCAACTTGCTCCCATAGATGCAAAAATAATCCGTAAATACTCGATGAAGGTCCCAATGTAGGGTTCGAACACCCTATTCATCAAACGTTGAATGTCAGCTTGGAGCGTTACACAACCCAAAAGGCATAACTCTATAAGCAAACGTTCCCTAAGGAGTGGTGAACGTGGTCTTCAGAAACTGATCTTTTCTCGCTATACGAACTTGGTCAGAGCTCGCTTATATCCATCAAAGAAAACTATAAAGCACTCGCAGCCTACTTCATCCAAGATCCGATTCGAAAATGGAAGAGGGTAATGATCCTTCTTTGTTGCTTTATTGAGCTTCCCGTAATCAACACAAATGCGTAGCTTCCCATTCTTCTTTATTGAGATCACAATGGGAGAAACCCATCTCGAATTATCTACAAAGAAATATGAATCCCGCATCAAGCAACTTATCTATTTCTTCTTTTACAAGTCTTGGAAAAATTAGGATTCATTCTATATGGCATTTGCTTTATGGGCTTAAGACCATCTACCACCAATACAATGTTCTACCCAACTTACTTGATTGGAGTTCCTTGTAATCAAAAGTGAATAGGTGTATGTACCTTCGAAAGAGCCGGAGGTAGGATTCCTTCTCACTCTCTATCACAAAGATCACCAATCTTTATTTGTTGGAGATGATCATCAACTTCTTCTTTAGATAATTTTATGGGGTCCTGGGGTTGGTGTGACCGGAAGAATATCCATGACTGAAACATCAACCTCACTTTCTTCATCTTAGTGTCCACTTCACCGGGTGCTAGAGTAATCGAGAGGATGTCTAATCATCAGTTTCATCACTTGAATCCACGTGTTCGCTTTATGATGTCGAGGATCACGTTTATCTTCACCCCTCTCTACCACGTCCAAGTGTCATGAAACCTTCATTCCAAAGAGTTTCTTGCATGAACTATCCTTAGCCATGGTCTTCCCAGAAGATTGGGTACGCAATAAAGATTTCATTTTTCATCACCCGAAAGTCTACCACACATACAACACCCATAACATATATTGCCACATTTAAAACTACACCTTCTCGATTTAGTTTTTCCCTTATTTAATGACCTTAACATAAGTGTCAAGGGTGATCAATTTTAAACCCAACATATTCATTATGACTCTTGGCCATTACATTAATCGCAGCACCTCCATCAACTAAGACATCATGAATTGAAATACCATTACATAATACCTCACTTGTGGAGCATGGGATCCGCTCTACCTCCAAAACAGGGACCTCAACCTCCTTCCTTCTTCGAGCATTGGGTCCACCTCGCAACTCCCGCCTCTTCTCAAAAGACATAGCCAAGAGTTGACCATATGTAATATTTGCAGGCCTTTTGGACAGATCTTCCAAGATGGAGTACGGTCCTTGCCCCTGTGAAATCAAAAAGTCCTTCACACCCAACTTTCTTCTCCTATGTTTCTTACTAGTTTCTCCTTTCATCTTCTTAGGATCAGTTCCATCTTGATTATCTTTTTCTTTCTTTCTTTTTGTTACAAACACATCTACTTCATTATTTCTCGCTCTTATCTACTACATCAAAAGAATTCACAGGTGCTTTTCCTTTATCATTATCTCCTTTACCAGATGTATGTGAAGCTCTATCTCTGGACAATTATACTTATAATGACCCTTTTATAACAACCATAACAAACAAATTCAGAAATATTTCTTTTAGACCTCTATCTCCTCCCTGAGAACTAAATTCCTTTCCTTGAAGAAGATTAATAGTTAATTGGCCCATCTTCCTAAGTAGATCTTCATACTCAAGTAGATGTACTAGGAGAAATATTTGTGCTCACTCAGGGGAGTGGTCAGGATTCTGACCAAAGGTGTTGGTGTAGGCTCTACTTTAACAACAATTTCTTTGGGCTCCTCTTCCATGCTTTCTTCTTGCCTTCTTGCAATCTCCTTTGCTTGTTCAATGGTAGCTGGGCGGTCATACTTCACTCGTTGTCTGATCTGCTTCATCCCAAGAATGAAGTGCTTACAGAGGAGATTATCCACGCCATTCATCAACCCATCCGCTAGTCCTTCCTTCCAGATCTGGGCATCGAGCTTCCTCCTTAGCTCTAGAACACGAGCATGATAATCCCTTATCTTCTCCTTCTCTCCTTGGGATAGCTTTGTGATCTCGATCATGAGATCTCGCATATTCTCGTTGTTCACCAAATTCTTCAAGAAAACTTTCAGTTAATAAATCCCATGAGTTTTTCACATTATCACCTAGTGTTTCAAACCACCTAAGTGTTGAACCATCCAAAAAGGTAGGAAAAAATTCAGTCCATTGTTCCCTTCTTATGAGGCCATTACAAATACAAGATCGTTTAAACTCTTGAATGAAAGAAGAAGCATCTTCATTAGATTGAGCTGAAAAAACAGGAATCTTTCCCATTTTCAAAAGTAACCACCGTGAAATACCAACCCACAAGTACAATCAACAAGACTTATGTGCACAAATAATTGGAATTACTATAGAAATGACCACGGTAAACTATGGTAAAACTTGACTTACTATGGTAAAAACTGATTTTACTGTGGTAAACACTATTCATGGTAAAAAGTGAAGTTACTGTGGTAAATACTATTCACGGTAAAAAGTGACTTTACCGTGATAAATACTATTCATAGAAAAAATGACTTTATCATGGTAACTACTATTCACGGTAAAAATGACTTTACCATGGTAACTACTATGCACGTAAAAAAACAAGGTTACCCTCCAATTGATTTTTGACTAAGTGGGAATATCTCTCCGTAAAATCCAACTAACGAGGAATGGTCCCGACAACGGAACCAAAATGTCATCACCAATCCGGCACTATGATAATTCTTCACCAGGAACTCCTCGTGCTATGATTATTTACTAATGCACAAACCTTTAGTTTGGTGGATGTAATGAAACAAAACAACAACCGAACATAAGAATACCATCGACTATGATAAGATGGAATGATGACAAATCTGAAATATCAAAGTAAATTATGATATTAACATGAAATTGTTACAATCTCACCCATGAGGTACTTCAACAAGACTATGGGAGAAACTTTACAATTACACTTCTCGATGGCTTCTTCAACACACCTTTAAATGATGGCTTCCTTTCGCACACTTCCTACAATATTTCTCACTACTTCTTTCTATGCTAAATGAGGGGGTGGCCTCTCTATTTATAGAACTTCAGCTTATCCATCCCTATCTCTAAGATAGGATAAGAAATCCACTCGACGAATCATATTCCATACCTTAACTCTTATATGCATACATGTAAGCTTATCTCTCGAAGATAAGATAAACCTTATCATTTTACATGGGTTCCACATTTTTAGACTTTTTACAAATAAAATACACAAAATATTTATGACCTCACTCCTTGTCCTTATTACCAATATAATATTTCTAATTCCTAATCATGTAGACCCTACTTCTCTAATTACCCAAACTTTGACATTTTAACATTACCGGACCACTTACGACAAATATTTACTTTTTACAACATTCCTATTCAGACTTTCGATCAAGTACCGTACTCCACATTATTATCATGCGACACCGCGTCTTGATCGCATTGCCGTTATCTTCTATCGACGCTACTACTAATTATACTTAACAACATCCTATTCCTAATACATACATTAATGAAATAGAAATTATGGAGGAAAATTTTAGTGTCAACACGCCGCCAATAATGTGGAGTACGGTAATACCAAAGTACAATAGGAATGTTGTAAAAAGTAAATATTTGTCGTAAGTGGTCCGTAATGTTAAAATGTCAAAGTTTTAGAATTAGAGAAGTAGGTCTACATGATTAGGAATTAGAAAATTTATATTGTAATAAAGACAAGGAGTGAGGTCATAAATATTTTGTGTATTTTATTTGTAAAAAGTCTAAAAATGTGGAACCCATGTAAATGATAAGGTTTATCTTATCTTAACAGAGATAAGCTTACATGTATAGATAAGAGTTAAGGTATGGAATATGATTCGTTAGATTGATTTCTTATCTTATCTTAGAGATAAGATGGATAAGCCTAGAAGTTCTATAAATGAGAGGCCACCCCTCATTTAGCATGTAAGGAAGTAGTGAGAAATATCAGTAGGAAGTGTGCGAAGGAAGCCATCATCGCTTAAAGGTGTGTCAAGAAGCCATTAAGAGGTGTAATTGAAAGTTTCTCCCATAGTCTTGGTGAAAGGCAAGTGAAGTCAATAACACTTCAAGTACCTCATGGGTGAGATTGTAACAGTTTCATGTTAATATTATAATTTATTTTGATATTTCAGATTTGTCATCATTCTGTCTTATCATAGTCGATGGTATTCTTGTGTTATGTTGTTGTTTTGTTTCTAGATTACATCCACCAAACTAAAGGTTGTGCATTAATAAATAATCATAAAGACAAGGAGTTCCTGGTGAAGAATTATCATAGGTGCCGTATCGTGTGACAAAGTCATTTTGGGGTGTTTAGGAGTTTTTAGTCTACACTGGAGCATTCATCAATGTCAAGAATATTGTTAATAAGGGTATATAAATCATAATATGGGTTTAGAAATTAAGGATGTGTGTCTCTAGTTAAGAAACTTGGTATTAAGTCTAAAAATTACTCATGTGACTACGAGGTCTAGAATGCTCCAACCATGAAATGACTAAGGGCCATTGTGCTTGTGCACTAAAAAGATAGTTTTAGTTAAGAAGGGTGAGATTCAAACTTTTGATTGAATTGGATCATTTTGATGGATGAGTTAGCTTGACTAGAGGTCCAGGAACATGAGGAAATGTGTTAATAAGCACAATGAGGTTAAAAGTTCTACTTGAATTAAATATTCGCATCTTGAGATAAAAGAGTGAGTCAAAGCCATATAGGATATTTTGGAGCTAAAACGGAGTTTTTATGATTCTTAGCTTGAAGATAAGAATTGAGTAGGTAGATATTGCAATAAGGAGGAGTGTAAGACAAGGTAAGTGAATAAGTAGGTAATTTTATGTATGAAAAGATCAATTTTTTCTTATTTGAGTCAAGTGAAAAATTTCATGACCTTATAAAATAGAGTGCTGATTTGTATGAACCTTTCATATCTTGTTGAATGAAATGAATTTGATTTAGGATTTGCATCATGTATGGACATCCATGAACAATTTGTAAAGGGGTTTTTATTTTTTAGTGGTTATAGTGAAAGTAAATTTGTATATATGTATAAGAGGAAACACGAGTGACAATGCCATGAATATGGAGAATTTTGACGTCTATTTGATGTTTTTGGTGAAGTGGTGCCAACGCAGTGATAATGTGCTTTGTATTTTATATCCTTCTACATATGTGTTCTAAATAAGATCCTTTAAGATAGGTTTGAATAAATATAAATCTTTAAAGACTCTAATGCATTTATTTTATTGCCATATTTAAATCTAAATTCTACAACTTGTGTGTGCATCCTATTGGTTTGCATTAGAATGAAGGATTTAGAACAGTTAATCGATGCCTCTCAGAAAGGAGTAAAATAACAATGTTTTATTTCATGTTACGTGTATGGTTGTTTTTCATGGTTATGCTATCTTTCTAAAGGAAAACTCTAAACTTCATCATTTTTTTCAATAAAACATTTAGCAGTGTGTGGATCTATTGCTTCATCTTTCATTAAGGCATATAGACTATGTTTTTAAAACAAAATTTGATTTGTAGGCTATAATGGTTATAGGATTAACACTAGATGGGTTTGTTATAAAGGCCTTGGAAAATCTAAAGTAAATATAATTGACAAGTACAAATTGAAATCCCCAACCTTACCACCCTCCCCTGCATGCATAAAAATAAGAGATTTTGAATAAATTATGGACATCTAATAAATCATAATGAGAAAGGTTTTATTTTTTAATAAAATGTTGTTGTTGCAAGTTCTCAAGTAGAGATGCAATGCATGGCTATGAAATTTTTTATCTCAAACTCTTTAAACTAATGAAGCACACTAGAACACAATCGACTACATGCTTATATGCTCTATTTGTGTGCATTCATTTTTATATATTGGATGTGGGATCTAAATAATTTTATTAGCATGAGAGACATGTATTGCATTATTTTAGAAATGGATCATATATATGGATGAACCTATCTTATGTATGAGCGGTCTTGAGGAATCTCTAACCTTTTTCATCAATGTGTTGTTAATCTTATGGAAGTTGTGTGGATTTGGTATCTTGATGCTTAAATAGCACTATTATCCCAAATTTCCCCCCAAAAAGTTTGGTCAGAACAAGCCTTACACATAAAGAAAATATGAAGGGAAAATGTTTCGGACCTACGAGCTCACATTCCAGAATGAGGCAAAGGAAAAAGTCAAAGTTTGAACCTGAGTCAAAGCCAAAGCAGGAGGCAGAGGAAAAGGTGAAAATTTTCCTTTTGACAAAATGGCACAAAGGAAAAGATTGTAGCGCACTACCTCTCCAACATAAAAAGGGTGCCACGTGTCCAAGCAAAGCAATGGGGCCGAGGAAGTTTTTTGGATTTTGTGATTCTCACGAAAAAGGGGAAAAGATAAATTCTGAATCCGAAACCCATTTTTTTCTCTAATCTAGCTGCCACGTGTCCCATCTCAAAAGGGGGACCCATTTTCAAATCAAGTGTTTTCGTCCATTCATACGGGTCTTGATACAAACTTTGAAGGGGCATATCTTTCGACTCAGGGCTCGAAATATTGCAAATTTGACACCATTGGAAAGATCTCAGCCTCACCTATGCCATGGAGGTCTGAAACTTTAATTTTGAGGAGGTTAGGTGAAGAAAGATGGAGGAAACGTCTTTAGGCCTTCAATGCAGGATCCATCTGTCTCAACAACCAGATTGGATTCGATCTGCTTTATTGTTTCCTCTTCCTTCAAGGGCGCTGAACCAAGGATCGACAAAGAAAGATGGATTTGGGAAAAAAATTTGAAGCATTAACAGCATTGGTTGAGCTTCAACCTCATTTTCCTCGCTTTCTCTCTCTCTTTCTTCTCTCTGATCAAATCTATAAATACAGGGGTAGGATTCATTGTAAAAAGGTTGTTCATTCTTCTTCCTCGCCCCCTCTCTTCTTTTCTTCCCTAGGGTTGAAAATGGAGTCTGAACCTCCTTTCATGGCTCTGTAATGGCATTCTCTTGCCTCTTGCCCACTAACGATGTACTATGTGAACTTTTGGAGCAATAAATTTTGTTCTGTGATGCATCTGTCCATCCTTTGCTTATTTTATTGTCTATCCTGCCTCTCGTCATATAACAGGGGTATACTTTGCATATTATGATGTTTGTTATAGTCCCTGGGAGCTGTGTTTAATGGGTTTTGAAGTGGTGTTCTATGTGAAATTTATCTTTGTTCTGTGTTGCATCTTTTCCACCCTCTCCTCTGCTCAACTCTCTCCACTTCGTGGCCATTTGAGATTGTGACCGAACTCCCCTTTTCTTAGTGTTATCACCTCGTTAGTGTAGGATTTCCTCTTTATGCACTTTCTCTCCCTATCTCCTTGGCATTGTTAGGATAGGTATAGTTAGATGTCATTTCTACATTAGGAGTTGTTTAGCATTGGGATCAGGAAGAAGAATCGGCTTTCTCCAAAGGGCCATCTCAAGTCCGCAAGTCCCATAGCTTGAGAGATGGTCCAATGTTATGTAAATCACACCAAATGAGTCTACCTTAGAAAAGCATATCCATAACTCATTTGGGGTGCTGTGATTTTGTGTTAACAAGCACATAATAAAATAAAATTGTTATTATTCTTACAATAACTCTTCCTTTTGAGTTATAACATCAAATAATTGATTGAAGATGTGGTTGTTGGGAAAACATGTATACGAAATGAGGAAGCAGAGGTAAGATTGTGATATGTTCAATAGAATGCCTATATATATATATATATATATATGTCTTCATAGACCGCAATGGTTGTGGGAAATGCACAAAATGGGGGTAACGAGAAGGCCTTAGAACCTTGTAAGAAAATGTACTTAGAATGTGTGTGTGTAAACTCCTCAACTCTTGCTTGCCGATTGGTTTTAGGAATGGACTTTATACCTCCTCTCCTACTTACTTTAAAACTTTCATTTCTTTTCATAGTTAATGGAACGTTAAATCTTGAATTAATATTGTTAGTGATGTATGATTTATTTTTCGAATCATATTACAAACCCCCTAAAAAACTTCCACACCATGTCAACCTATGTTGAAAATTGACGCCTTAGGCTAAAGCATGTCATAATACCATGCCTAGAATAGACAAGAAAAAATCTTATTCATGCTTACATTTTATAATGCCTTATTACTATTCAAAATAGAATGGGAAATAGTTTTTAAATTGAAAACTTGGGATTTCAAAATAGCCTCAAATTGTGACAAAATCCTCTTAAAATTGAGATGTAAGAAGCATATTTAAACCTCACTCTCACTTGTAAACTATCATAACATATTATTTACTATATGGTGACCCAATCCACCTAAAAACAAATTCAAAACACTTGATGATCATATTTTGGAATTGGGTTTTCAAACGCTTTAGAAAACGGTTTGTTGGGAGAAACTATTTGCCTACAACTGACACCTCTAGAAATCATTTTATTCTATATTATGTCATGGATCCTAGAAGAAAGTTTAACCCTTCAAACCTATTTTTTGTTTTAGGGAGAATAGTCTAGTGTGATTCATTTTACTTTTACCTTCATAAATGATTTTTGTGTAGTCATCTTAGAGGCCACTTGGCTTAGTTTTCGAGTGAGCAAATGGTGGTTTTAGCCAACTACTTATGAAAATCTATTGGAGTTTGAACCTCACTGATATGTTTCTAATTATGTAATTTTTTGGAGATCCTATATAGCAAATAATAGGGTATATATTTTAGACATTTCATTTGGGGTCCCATGTCATTTTTTTCAGACCCATTTTGTGGCCACTTGGGCTAGTTTGTGCAACAATGCAACAAGGGCCCACAAAATCATGTTGACTCTATTAGGTTTGTATTATGTTTAAAATTGATGTTATGGTTGTAAATATGTATTTTGTGTGTAATTATGAGGTTTTTTTCTTTAGCAATATTGTAATGGAAATTTGGAATCACATAATATGGCACTTTTATCTAGTCCTCTATAGTGACAAAGGAAAATGAAAACTGTCTAGAGGTCATAGAACTTGGTGTTACTTGAAAATATTTTGAAACTTGAATGAGTTGAATCAAAAATAATAATTGTGTCATCTCTCACCCTCTTTAAGTTTTGTAAATGTATTGGGTTATTTGTGTAAATGAAAATGTGTGTTTCTCTCTCTAACCACCCTCTATATTCAGAAGAAATTTATCTTAATTTAAATATGGAAAATGTATATTTTTCTTTCTCTCTAACATTAGATTGAATTGCAAGTTTTATTAGTGGGTTAGATGGGAGGGGTGTGT
This sequence comes from Taxus wallichiana var. yunnanensis, assembly GCA_018340775.1. NCBI lineage: Eukaryota > Viridiplantae > Streptophyta > Pinopsida > Cupressales > Taxaceae > Taxus > Taxus wallichiana. The sequence goes on along the minus strand of CM031235.1, from coordinate 154,163,193 downwards.
CCATTCCAGCATGTTTCACTAAACCATGACTATATGATTTTTATAGGTTGTGGGTATCGTGATGCCATAGTATAATTGACAAAATTTGTGTGCAAATATGTATATAGTTTCTTATCATGTTTTGTTCTACTAAAATGGAAAGGAAAATTGTTTATATCATATTTGGTTATTTTCTTGTACTTTGTGAAATGTAAATATAGCTATTTTTGGGATTATTTATTGTTTAAAAAGGATTAATATTTCTACTAGTGTTAGTATGTTGTTCTTATAGAAGCATATACATCTTGAAATGTAAAGTAGTTGCTATGGTAAATTTGGGAACCTAATCTAAGAAATAAGTAAAGGAAATATCTTTATTACATTAGTTCTAGTGAGAATTGATTTTCATGTTATGAGTAAATGAATATGATATGGTATTGGTAAACAGTTGATTGATATTTTGTTTCTCTAGATTATGTATCCCAAATGAACCATAGATAGCCATGGAAAGGGAAAAAGTGCTATCATAGTCGAATTAGAGTATCTTGATAACATTGAATAATGGGGAAAATGTCAACATTGCTACTTATGAGGTCAAATAACCCTTTGAATCGGTAGCATGTGTGTGTGTGTTAAGTTGAAGATTTTACATAGGAAAAAGGAAAAATTTAAGCTTGAAACTAAACCTTGTTATAATCATTGTTAGGTCGTGGAACAATGTGTAACATTAATGGTGGTATTAATGTATAGTGTGTAGATGAACCTCCATTCAATTTAAGAAATCACCCCTAGGTATCTTCTATGACTATAGTGACTTGCGGCCTTTTGATATTGAGTGTTGTACCACCTTGGGAGTAACTCATACATTTCATAGAGGGTAATGTTGTTTATACATTTGTGAAAAATAAGCTTCCTTGTGAAATAGTGACTAGAGAAGATCAGTTAACTAAAAGAGACCCAATTAAGTGGGTCACACGATCATTTCATACCTTGTTAAAATTTTTAAATAATTATTAGGATAATCCTGCAAAACATTCTCTCCTCGTGGATCTTTATAACTAGAAAATGAATGTTGAGTACTTTAAGTAAATTTAGTGGGATAACTAGTATTATCATGTGCATTCAAAGTGAACTATAAAACAAAAAAATATGGAACTACATGTTTGGCATAGGAAAATATATAACCACGTATTATGGTAATATTAATGTTAATGGTTTTGGTAGCAATGGAATAAGGAAGAACCCTTCCGTAGGTTTATAAATGGTCATTCCTTTTTTATCTAAATATAACCCTAAGTGCATGATGTGGAAGAAAATTGATAAGTTGTGCTTATTATTGCATGAAAATTAATGGAATACTTTCAAGTCCTTTTTATGTCATTCCTTATTAGAAGAAATCAAACATGATAAATATTATAATGTAGTAAGCTTATCATGAATCGATGTCTCTACAAAAAACAATGATGAGAAATTTTATGTTCCTAACTTAGAGGATCAATATCTCTCGCTAGAATATCATATAATAAATTCCCTAGAACCTGAGAATAATGTTATCACACCCACTAATCTAATGAAACTCTCTTTCTTTGTTAATTTATGTGCATAACTACCTAGATGTATCCTTAAATGACTTAGAGAACATGCAAATGAAAAGTTGAGAAAATTTTGGTTTGCACCATGAAAGGATGTCCTTAAGAATCCTAGTGGTATCATAAGTGATCTTATTAACAACCTAGGAATGTATAATAAAATTAAAGGAGGGCCTTATACACTAGTTAGTATGTGTTTTTTTTTGTAATTATACTTTTGAGACAATACCCAAGTTACGGGTTGTTTTGGGTCATCATGATTTGGAAAATTTTGTGTCAATCCATGGTCACACCCCGGTGCTACCCATACATCTCTATTATACCAAATTAAGGGATGGATAAAGCATTTTTGGGCCTTTTTAATGTTCTTATAAACACCTTAGTAAGAGGTGCATGGGTACTCATTGACTTGGTGTTCGAGTTACACTATTCTCCTTTTATTTAGTGGGACCACAAATATTATTGAATCCAAAGGAGAATGGTGGTTAGGAAAATCTACTATGGGTTAAGAAATTTAGTCATCCACAAGCCACATCTGAGCGATGGCTAGTGTTTGTTTTAGGTGTCACCGAAGATGCACACTCTTGGACCCAAATTTTTATGCTAAGAATTGAAGTTGAGTTGTATGTTTTTAAAGTGGTAGTGAGATCAAATATGGAATAATAAATCTAAAATGAACCCTATAATGTTGTGGACCATGATTGCAATGTGGCATTGTGTGACATAAATATATGATCCATGTTTCCACAAATGAAATACTTCTTTGTAACAAATCACAATGCCTTGAAAACTAAAACCGTAAACCTTGTGTGCACTAAAATAATGAAAAATTAAGTGTTAGTGTTTATGTGGGCCCATTGGTATGTGTCATGTGACAAGTGCAAATGTGTTAAGTATTGCATCATATAGCAAGTTAAAAAACATTCAAGTATTTCTGTTAGATTTTGGATGGTAAAATTTATGGGCATTACACTATGTCAATATAAATACATAGGAACCGATGGGAAATTATTTAATTACCTAAAATTAATTCCAAGTTTCACTATTCCATCATGGATATGAATCATATGACTATTGAACAAAAATGTATGAATCATATAGAATTTCTAAATTTATTTTCTTTGTCAACTTCTTCCTCCCCGTAAATTACATTAGAAATTCATGATATTTCTTGGTAGTATACACTTAAAATGGCATGTTCTACATTTAACTATAGTGTATCCTACATTTGTGCACATGAAATGGGTGATATGGTGATTATATGAACCTGTGTATGTCTTAAAATACATAAAAATACATAACATATATATTATTCCATTAAACACCTACTAAGGTGCAACAAACTCTCCATTTAGACTTTGTGCATAACATTCTCCGTGTAGACCTCGTTTTTAAAATATGTGTGAGTCATTGTTGAATCTTGTTAAAATGATGAGAAGTACAACCTTAAATTAGGACCAATATGGGAGTATATGAATGTAATAAGACTTGCAGTAAACAATGTATATGGATGTTAACTTCACTAATATGACATTTAATGTTGGAAGTTACAAATTTCATTCTTTTAATTACCACATCTATATATAGGAAGTGTAGAACCTAAATTTGGAAATGATTACTTTGGATTTGTACCTAAATCATGAATTGTGTGCACATTCCAAGCCTAAGTGACTTTTCCATATATCTCTTGCATGATTTGTTACTCATTCACTCACAAGAATAAGCACATAAATCAAAAGCAATATTCTCGTGTCAAGAATCATTCCTATAACAATCTGAAATCTCAAAAAGACATGTATGAGACCATTTTTTGAATAAAAAAATTCCATTGATTTGTTCGATGATGAAATTTTCTCCCAAGCCACCCAAAGGTTACTTTTCAATTTAATATCTTTTATGGTTCATTTCATATCCTATAGAGAATCCTTAGTATGAAACTTTACCAATGAACACCTATATAATCAAGTATAACCTACATATTTACCTCACCTATAAATTTCAAGAGAATACTTGAAAATACATTTTGAAAGAAATAAAATCTCTCCTAAATACCTTCAAAGTAGTAGTACAATCTAAGAACATCCATACATAGGTCTAAAGAACTCCCAATCAAGTTCAAGACTTACACTTCTCAATCTAGAGACCTTTAAATCCAATTCAAGCTAAGCATGCCAAGTCATTATAACATTTTCAAGTGATCAAGTTTCCGAACTAGTTGTATTCGTAGAGATATAATCACATGCTAGGTGGAGAGCTACATGTATTTTGAGGACTCTTCGTAATATTGTCAATGTAGGTAGTATGTAGATTATACTTTAAAATTATACTTTAACCCAACTAATAACATTCTTATAAGGTTTCATCATATATAAAGTTTTACAAATGTTTGACATGTAGGGTTTTAGAGTGAAGTAAATCGAGTCATTCATAAAGAAAAACATTAGAGCACCAACACATCACCATATTGAGTCATATGGAAAACTCTAAACCATCTAATGCTTCCATAAATTCTAAATAGCTCCATACCTACTCAATTTTTCACTCTAGATCCACATATGAAATGTTGTCATATCAGTTCCAACATGTATTATCACACAATAGTGCTATTTTATCTTCATGCATTTGTAATCAACTAAGTCCATCTACTTTCTTGAGTTTTAGTAATCACTTCCATATTTTATCTTTAAAATTGCCAATAAAATTTTATTCTAATTTAGGCATTAATTTTTATTAATTAATTTGAATATGCAACATGTTGTTAAACCTTTAACCCTTAAATAAATACAAATAAATTAACAAACACCCTCTTATTTATTTATTTTAGGGCTGAATCATTTAGTGACCCTTCTTCAAGCTTGGATTTATAGCCTCTTCAAGCTAAATAACTTTATTCTAGATCATCTTTTTTCTGCACACCCCTAGGGTTTCTTTTTTAAAAATTCCTTTTCATGTATCTTTACTTACTCTCTTATGGTTGCTTCCACTTATCATTCTCAAGAGGATGCTTCCCATGAGGACTATAATACTATTTCTTACACCTTTTTTGGATTATGGTAAAAAGTGAGGGTTTTGTTATGACCCACATCTATATTACAAAATCCCCCAAACGGATAGATATTCAAAACTAAAAATAAGAGAAGATAGAAAAAGATAAAAAAAGATCCACAATCCAAAAATTACCAAAATAAATCACACACCCCGAGCTACATAGGTATAATATTCTTAAGATCATTAAAATATTCCACCACAACAAAATCAACGAGTGTCGCAAGAAAGTTTCGAAACACTTAATAGTTTCATGCAACCATTTTGGAGATGAACCTAGGTCTCATCGGTAGATTTTTCCATTGATTATTAACATTGAGAGCATTGTTGATGTTACCAAAGACTCTATGGATCAGCTTGATGGAAGCCTCGGCTCGGTGGACCAAATCAACCTTAGAGTTAGAAACATCCTCTCGCAACTTACTTTGCAACATCCTCAACAACATCCTTAGTGAAATCCTCTTCAATATCCTCAGCATCATCCTCTATAATAAATCCAGACTCCTCATCGACATCATATGTGTTTATCAAGTTAGTGTTAGCCTCATCACCAAAGAAATCCATTTTTTCACGGTCCCAGAAGGGACTTGATACTCTAGGTAGGAATTATTAAGACCGAACATGATCTCAAGAATTGAAACTTCAATCAAAAACCCTCATAACTAACCTTGGGAGGAACATAACCCACAAAACCAAGTGAGGGAGAAATAGAGTGGGGTGGGAGTCATCGTCAGGGAGAAACAACCGAGCTAGGAGAAGAGGGTGGTGAACAAGTAGGGGGAGGAAGCGGCATCACAATGGCCCATAATTTTGACTTCCGAGATAGAAGAAGGTGGGGATTAAGATGGTGATGAAGGTGGAAAAGTGTAGGATGGGGAGGAGGTAAAGGGGGGGGTCGGCAATGTCTTTGAACCAACAAAAGTGGGAAAACAATTAAGGGTGCGAGTATTAGCATCATGCTTAAAGAGAAAATAAAGTAAACCTTGGTGAAGTAAATGACCTTCACCAACGTGAGATTTTTTAATGGAAAAAACTAAAGACTGGTACAGAAAATTAGCTAAGTTCACCTTAACACCATTTTGAAAATGAGCCAGAATGAAGAGTTGGGGATTAAAAACGAGCTTCTTGACCTTCCCTCTTGTGTAAAGTACCGCATAACTTGCTTGGAAACACGATCTTAGGGCTCCTTAAGTGAATTTTGTCCATAGCCTAATTTGTAAATGTTAACCTTATCTTTCCTCTTAGCTAGAAAGGTATCCATTTCCACTTTTAAGGACCTCTTAAAATATATATCACCATCGTTAGAAAGCTCCGTAGTAAGAAGCAATACTCTCGATAGTGATTTCAAATTTAGTTTTTCCCACTTTCACATTACCTTGCTTCTAGGAAGATAAAATGTTACTCGACACCACAACAAAGTTCCTGAAAGCCTTTCAATGAACAACATAACCCCCTTCTCCTCAAGAAGATTCCAAATAACTTCATCCTTTTTAATTTCTTCACAATTAGCAGGCTCCAATTGAACAAGAGCACCCCCATTTTTTACAGAATGAAAAGATGAGAAGAAATATTATATGAAATAGAATAATAATGTGGGCTTGTATAAAAATACATAACCCCCTCTACCATGTGCCCACCAAAGAAAAGGGTAGCTTCCATTTATGATTAAAAATCCCCATTAATAACTTAAAATTCAAGATCTTGGCTTCCCATATGCGATAGATAAAATCAATAATAAAATCCTTCAAATCATAATAAATGAGATCATCATTGGTAGTCAAAGTAGAATATAAGTAGTTAAATTTGAATTCTAAGTAATCATTATCAATAGTGACTCGAGAAATACTTTTTCAAATTAACTCTTTTTAGGATAATCATCATTAAAGGCTTTTATAAGTAATTTGGGAAAATTCCCTAACCCAGTAAAGTTTTATGATTCTCATGAGAGACTCACAAATTAGCTAACATATCGGTAACTTTATTTCCTTTCCTGAAAATGTGTTGATATTAGACATTGCTAAACTAAGATTAGAGAAGCTTGATATCAAAAATGATACTACTAATGGTCCAGCTAGCTATACCCTTATTATTTATAAGGTTGATCAGATTTGGGGAGTCACTTTCCATGATTATGTTGATCTTGCCAAAATTATAAGAAAGTTTTCATACCCTTTAAAGCGATCAATTGGGGCTTCGGCCTCTGTGATTATAACCATTACCAAAATAGGAAGCAAAAGCATCCATCGATTGACCCAATTCATCCCTAATAGAGGAACCTCCACGAGATACCAAGTTACGTTTTGCAACACCATCATTGTTGACTTTAAGCCGCCTAAAGGATGAGGGGTCTAGGTAGTATTAGCCCTTAAAGCGGTGAATTTTGGGGTTAAAGGGGTATCGAATTTGCTGCAACCATTGTCTATCCATGTTGAGAGTAATTTTACATTTATGTTGTTTCCATATATAGTAATTCAAATTTTCTTGAAAACCAGCCGCCACCAAGGTGAAGACCTGTTGGGGATTATTGTGTTGTTCTTTAAAAAATGCATGTTACACTCTTTCCAAATGTTCCATAGCATGTGAGGAATAAGAAATTTCTAGTAAATATTAAAATTTTGGTTCTGAAAGAGCGACACCCATTGGCTGAGAGATTCTAAAATGGACGTAGGAAAGACCCAGAGATACTCCAAAAATATTAACAAGGAGACTCCAAACAGTAAAGGAAAAAATACAATGAAAGAGTAAGTGGGCAAAGGATTTAAGAGCCTCAAAATAGAGAACGTACCCGCTAGGGAGGGAATAACCCCACCGCTTGAGATTCCCACTTTGGATAGAATGCATATTTGGAAGAAATCCACAAATCCAAAATTAGGAATAACTTTGAGGTAACCAAATTTGAGATAAAGTAGGGCCCTCTGAGTGGTGAGGCAGGGAGAGATAAGCAACCTTAACAGAGAAAGAACCAAAAGTAGAGAGAGGTCAGATTCTAGCATCCTCCATAGAAGAGACAGAAAAAAATTATTGTGAAAATAAAAGATTTAGTTTTTTCAATCGGTTGAAGTTGGTAACAGTGACTCATTCCTTCCCAAAAATGGTATGAACCAACATGGGTAAGAGGAGGAGTGATCAATGTAGTTGTAAAAAAAAGGCTGCAAATTCTAGTAAGCCTAGATCTTATAGGATCCCGGAAGGGTCAACAAATAAGGCATTTTCTCCAATCCATCTATCAGTCCAGAAATCAACCATCTTACCATTACCAATTTTCCATCTAGTGCCTACTTGTATTAGTTTTCTAGTGCTTTTGATGGAGTTCCAAATAGCCAAACCATTTGGAATGTCTTCATGAATAAATCTTACCTCGAAAGAAAGATATTTTGAGATCATAATTTGCATCTAGGAAGCCTTTCCATTAGTAGCAATTTCCCAACCCAGTTTAGCAAGCATGAAGGAGTTCATATCAGCAATTCCGCATGACAGCCCAAACCTCCAAGAGAATTTGGTTTACAAACCACATTCTAAGAAACTTAGTGGATTCTCTTTCATTTTTCAAACCCTGATCAAAGGAATTTTTTTGTATTTTTTCAATAGTAGAAGCCACAGAGGCAGGTAGGCATTTTCATTAAATACATAAAATAAATTGGTAGATTCAAACGTAAAGTGACCTTAACTAGTTGTAGCTTTCAAGGTTGGTTGAGAAGGGAACCTTTCCATCCAAAGATGCCCTCAAGGAGTAAGTTTCTTTTTAAATTTGTCAATAACCGGATTCCAAAGACTCTTGAGTTATCATCCAAGGAAAAGGGGAAGACCCAAATAAGTGTTAGGAATTAGTATTTACATTGTGTAGATAATAATTACATTTGGTAATTATTATTATATTTGTAATTTGTTATTTAGTTGTTATATAAAACAACTAATAACGAATGTGTGTTGAGTTGTTTGGTTATTACAAACAACTCACGAGATTAGTATTTGTTAGTAGAGTAGTTTCCTAATTTATAGGAAAATATGTGCCTATATATTTGTAAGTGCATCCTATTTAAATGATCTAGAATGAATTGAAAGATACATTATTATTCCGTGAATAATATTAGAGAAGCTTATTGTCTTTGAATAGAAGAGATATTGTTTTGTGTTCAATTTGTTGGTGTACATTTCGTATATATCTCGATCAGGTCCATTATTTGGTATCGAGAGAGACATGGGATTCTAAGCATTGTGTGGGGCAGATCTGTTTGTATTTATGGTTGCCCCGGTGTATGGAAATTTATTGATATGAAAGGATTTTAGTGATTACCAACAACATTTTGGTTTATGATCCGTGTCCTCCCTAGCCGACGCCTCCTGGTTCATGATCTCTACGTGGTCTGTATAGACATTGGTATAATTATTATCTTGAATCCTTTGTCTTGTCGTATTCGTTGGATGCCTACAGATCTATCCCATCGCCATGCTTCATTTCCAGTGTTGAAGGAATTTCTAGACAGTCATATGACATGGATGATTAAAATGGTATATTAATTTATATCATAGAAGAATCATTGTTCTGACTCCTGAGGCGTGCGGTGTGTAGTCTGTTGAAAATTCCTAGAGTAGAAAGGCATAGATCTATTATATAATACCATGCTAACATACATTTGACTTGGCCTACTCATCAAAGGTAATACGTATTTTTTATGCTCTTTGGATTTGTGATTCAAAATGTTTGGTTTCCAAATCCAATACATCCCTGAAAAGCACCGTCAAGAGTGAAAGTTGAGGTTTGAAATCAACTTTGTTATTAGAAGTGATAATGGAGGGTATTGAATATTTATATCTGAGCTCATAGAGGGGCGCACTAGTCTGAAAAAGCATATGAACCTGATTCATATGAAGGAGGCTCATCTGCTGCAAGCACAGTCCTCCACTGGTTTGCTGGTTTCTTCCACGTCTTCTTCTATTACACGCAGATTTCAGAGTATTGGAAGGTGTCTTAACATTTTAAGCCATATTGTTTTGGTCTAAGTTCAGATTTAGCATTCTTTATTAAGTCTTTAGCATTGTAATAGTCTATTTTCGAGTGTCTTTACAAGGAAAATAGGTAGTCTTTTTTATAGTCCAAATTAAGCTTTTCCGTGTCAAAGTGCATCGTTAGTTTTTGTGCATATTATTTTGTTTTTAGTGATTATTTAGGATATGGTTTGTTTAAAAGTTAAGTCATAGTTCATTATAGTTTTTTTAGTCATATAGGATAAAGCTAGATTCAATTATTATTGTCAAGTCGTAATGTCATTGTAAATCAAGTTTGTGTTTTTTGGGAGTCTTCAAAAGTAAAGGGAGTCTTGTTGAGTCATCATATGTTTTGAAGTCTTTGTTGTTTTGTCAAAGTCATTTTCATATAAAAAGTAATCCCATTTTATTATTTTTTAGTCGAGTCAAGTCTCCTTTTCCAAGTCAAAAGTGTTGTTTTTTTAATTTTGTAAATTTCATCAAAAGTCATATAACTTTAAAAAGTCAAAAAAAAAAATAAAATAAAAAAATTCCTTACGGACGCATTGTCGGTGTTACCCGACGTCTGACAAAATAAAGTGTTTCACATTGTGGGAGGGAAGAAAAGAATAAGCTCAATGTGGAAACAGAGCTTCATATCCAAATCGGGTTGAGTTAGCAGCACATGTGATGGAGGACGGAGGCACGGGAGGAAATATGTTGATCAGCAACCTCTCGTTAGTCACCAATGACGGGGCCACATGAAGTTGTGGTGACAAAGTGTGTGTGTGAGTTTTCTTTCATTTCAGAATTGTAGTTTGTTGTGTGCAGTATGATTTCAGAGTTCCTGTTTTGGATTGAATAAGTGAAATGTTCACATTGAGGGGGGGAACATGGTCTCATTGTTCCATTTCCATTATGTTTTATTGTTCAGTTTTGAAAGTAGTATTTCCTACATGATTCCCTGTTGTAGAGACATTGTATAATATTGATCAAAAAGTATTGTAGCAATCATGATGTGAAGGTTTTTGGTAAACCAGGAAAACCAATTGAAAGGTTTTTGGTAAACCTGTAAAACCAATTGTGTAAGGTTTTTGGTGAACTCAGTAAAACCAATGTGAAAGGTTTTGGCACACTGCAAAACCAATTTGATAAGGTTGTTGGTAAAGCCGAGAAAACCATCATGTCCAGTGGAAGAAATGTGCATTAAGCACATGTTTGAGTTTTGTGCAAGCCCGATCTTGCAGCACATTTACGGAGTTGATCATGAGCACAGAGGTGGCATGCTATAATCAAAGAATGAGATATATTGAACCATGTAAACACTAAGGGGGGGAATGTTAGGAATTAGTATTTACATTGTGTAGATAATAATTACATTTGGTAATTATTATTATATTTGTAATTTGTTATTTAGTTGTTATATAAAACAACTAATAACAAATGTGTGTTGAGTTGTTTGGTTGTTACAAACAACTCATGAGATTAGTATTTGTTAGTAGAGTAGTTTCCTAATTTATAGGAAACTATGTGCCTATATATTTGTAAGTGCATCCTATGTAATGTATCCGGAATGAATTGAAAGATACATTATTATTCCGTGAATAATATTAGAGAAGCTTACTATGCTGAATAGAAGAGATATTGTTTTGTGTACAATTTGTTGTTGTACATTTCTGTAAATCTGATCCAGTCCATTAATAAGAACATGGGGAAGATCCATAATAATGCAGCCAAATATATTAGAAATCTTTTCGCTACTTTCGGGTAGGGGTGTTAATAAAAACAATACTACTCTTATTAAAATTAATTTTCTACCTAGAAGTTGATTGATAGCAATCTAAGATTTGTTTCAAAATTTTAGCTTCCAAAACCTGAATCTATACCAAGTATCAAAGTGTCATTAGTGAATTGACTGTAGGAAGCCACATGAGACCGGATGTAGTAGTAATGCCGTAATATTATCATCTCTTTTAACAACTTCCAAAGCTCTGTTGAGAGTATCTACCATGAGAATAAATAGGAAGGGTGAGAGGGGATCCTTTTCCGATTCCATGACTAGAGGGAAAATAACCTTGTGGGATGTCATTTATGAGAATGGATAATCTAGGAGTAGAGATGTAGTTGTAAATCCAAGATCTTCATTTCTCCCCAAAACCAAATTTCTCAAGAACCCAAAGTAAGAAGGGCCAACTAACTCTATCAAACACCTTTTGTATATCAAGTTTGATAATCATACTAGTTAATTTTTTGAGAGAATCGAATGCATCACTTCATGAACATTAATAATGCCACCTTGGATCAATCTACCTCGAATATACCCATTTCACTATTCGAAATGAAGCTAGTCATGAAAGGTTTAATCCTAGAGGCTAACATTTTGGTTATGATCTTGTAGGAAGTGTTATAGAGAATAATGGGCCTATAGTTATAAATCAACTTTGATCCCATAGATTTAGGTGCAAGGGAAACAAAGGTATTATTCCACTCCCTTAATAGAAGGTCATTTTGCTTAAACTCTAAAATAACAGCATGCAGATCATATTCCACAATATGCCAATAGGTTTGAAAAAATACCGTAGGGAAACCATCAGGGCTAAGTGATTTATCACCTTTCATGTCAAAAAATTTCTCCTCATTTCCTCCATTGAGAAATGAAGGGTGAGTTAGGAATTAATATCATTGGTGATCAAATTGGGTATATGTTGAAGCATTTCCTAACAATCCTCTTCACATGGGGAGGGTCAATATGGAGGAGAATAGCATAGTAGTTGATTAATTCAGCAGCAATCTCATCATCTTTATTTAGATAAGATCCCTCCATAGTGACCAGCTCTTTAATTTTATCCCTGCTTTTGTGCTTTGTAGCTGTCATATGGAAGAATTTTGTATTTTGATTAACCTCTTTGAAGCCACATAGCCCCTGGATCTTTGGCACCAATAGATTTCTTCCTCGAAAAGTGTATTATGATAATCACTAAGAAGGGAAATTTCTTGTTGATGTAGTTGAGGGGATCTTCCTTTTGAATCGATCTCCTTTAAGATAGAAGCTAGTTTCAGAGTGAGTAGATCCTTCCTTTTGCGGATATCTCCAAAAACATGCTTTTTCCAATTCTTAAGTTTTTCTTAACATAACTAAGCTTCTTAGTAAACTTGTACATAGCCGAGCCCTGAATATCAATCATCCACCATTCCTTTATAAGCTTTTCTAAATCATGATTTTGTAACCAAGCAAGCTCGAAGTGAAAGGGAGGATGTTTCAAACACTAATTTTGCGTAGTCGTGAGGAGAAAAGGAAGTGACCAAAGGCTATCTTAGGTAGATCCTACAAATAGAAAACATTATAGTGAGTGATACAATCCATAGAGATAATGAATCTATCTAATTTGATTTGGATATGGTTGATTCCATCCTTTTGTTAGACCAGTGAAGAAGCTCCGTGAAGATCAATGTCAAAGAATTCACCCAAATTTGATAAATTCAGCTAAGGCTTCCAAGCTATTAGTGCTAACACTAGTTCCACCTTACTTCTCATATAAATATAGTGGAGTATTGAAATCACCAGCTATAAGCCACGGAAGGTGTTTGCAAGAACAACGAAATTCCAAGAAATCCCTTCATATTTTTTCTCTCTAGTTTTCAAGATTAGGAGCATAAATATTTACAAAGCAATCCAACCCATATTAGAACCATTTATTGGAAAAACATCCCCATAAAATGGGGGGTTTTAATGATACATTCTCCAAAGAGAACCTTTGGGTTCCAAAAAGTACACAATCCACCATAGTTACCAATGGAGACTCCTACGAAGCAATAGAGGTATTACGCGAGAACTTATGAAGCGTGTCCTCCTCTTTCGATTTGGGTTTTTACAAACATCATGATATCAAGACAATGTTTGATTCTAAAATCTTTGAGGATTCTTTTTTTTCGGGGCGCATTTAATCCCCGTACATTCCAAGAGAAAATCTTCATTTCTTTGATTTTGGCTTACCTCCACTTGGGATGGCAAGTAGTCCCTGTGTTCCTTAAGTTATATTTAAAAATGCTTCCTCCTAAAGATTTTCTTGATTTGTGTGTCTCCCTTTGGATTTCTTAGATCCCATATCTAATTTTAACTTAGTGTTGTTTTTGTTATTCTTAGCAGGACTGTTATCCATTGAAAGTGAAGAAGAAGGAGAGATGAGAGCATTCTCCTTAAGGGGGAACGAGAAGCGGTTGGAGCAACAGACAAAGAAAAGGGAACATGATGAAGGACCGAATCCAAGAACTCACAAAGAGAAGGGGAAGAAGGAGGAGAGGAGAAAACTAGAGAAGAACCAAAAAGAGGGAAGGTAAGAGGAAGGTCTAAAGAAGGAGAGGAGGAAGGATACGAGGTAGAAGGTGGAGGTAGAGAAGAGGAAGGAAGGGAAGGAGCGACCGGTGGGGACAAGAAGTGAGGTTTGAGGACAATAGGAGAAAAAGGGAATGAGGAATGAGGAAATGGGGAGAAGGATGAGAGAACAATCTCTCTCGAAAGGACAACAAAGGGATTCAAATTTCTTACCACATTTGAAACTTTGGGGATAAACTTACATTTAGTCTTTAGGAGAAAACCTTCTCTTTAGAATTTGGAGCTGGCTTTGATGGGAAAGCCTGAGCATGATGACCAATGCTTTTGCAAGAGGAGCAAGCTTGAGGGATATATTCATATTCAATGGGTTGAACCCAAGTTCCCAACTCAGAGTGGAGATCAATGGATGACACCGAGGAGAACTAATGTCAACATTGACACAGAATCTGGCATGTATAAATCTAGAATCTGCCTTAGTAGCTTGATCCACACTATTAGAGAGCCAATGGAGAGGGAAATGCCTTCAATGATATCAAAGTGCTAAAAATCCAAGGGGAGCTCGGGGAGGAAAACCCAGATCGGAGCCTAAGACATGGTTTTTGTTTTAGCATTGAATCTGGGTGTCCAACAATAGAGGTAAAAGTATCTTCGACCAAAGAACCAAGGGCCACCTAGAAAAGTGGGAGAAAATATTCTTTATGAGAAAAAGTAAATATCATGAAACCATTGGAAATGGAAGCAATATCAACTAGACCACAAGGAGCCCATTTAATATGTACCCATTTATGAATCTCTTCCAAGGGCGGTGCTCGGGCCCCATAAGTTTTCACAGTCGCTGTGTGACTCCCTAGAGGCTTGCGTAGCTTCAGTAATCGAGGAAGGGATTTGAAGTTTCCCAATGACTGAATCTTTCGAATATCTAGCAGCAATGTCCTTCCAGATCTAGCGAGAGATGTCGGTGGGGTGAAGAAGGGGGTCAAGGATGGCCCGGTTGGATTAGCCATCGAAGTAGGAACCAGTCACAGTAGAAATTCAAAAAAATGTAAAGAGGGAATTTTATCACAAGAAAAGCCAATGCTACATAGATCAATCAATCCTATCCTCGAGCCTACTATCCATCAATTTCATCCTACTATTTCCTACACCTTTACTAAAGATGATGAACAAACATTTATAAAATTGGTACAATGCATTGATGCGCTTTGATACATTATTAGAGATTAAAAAATAATTTGGATGTCTCTAAGATCCCTAAATTTATTGTTACATCTTCTATTATGACTACATATGTGATTATTACATCCATTTTGTTTATACTTGTGGGGGCATGATCCCATATTCCCCTTCAAAATGTTATAATGTATATTGTTATGTCTAATACTACTCCTACATTTGTTGTGTATATCCATGGAACCTCCCATTCCTATTCCAATATACATGCACTTGAACATCTTGTTTATAGTTTGCAATCCCAAGTACTACACTTATAGAAAGGCTCCTCTACTTCTTTTATTGTCATGGAATCTACACAATTGCTTCACAACCAAATTACACCTAAAGTGGTTCCCTGTCATTTCCCTCTTAGTTTTATATCTCCTAAGGTTCCTATATATGATGGAAAAAGTGATCATGAACAACACCTTCAAATTTTAAATACCACTTGCCTAGAATATGATTATAGCTATTTATTTCTTACTAATATCTTTCCTAGAATCTGATGCGGGGTATCTCTCCTAGATGTCAATTTTGGCTTGAAATTTAGCATAAGAGGTCTTAAAGTCATTAGAGAGTCTATATGATTCATTTCAAGATGTTAAGTTGGATATAACTATTCAAGAATTCAAATTATGGTCTTTCTTGCCAACATGTAATATTTAAATTTTCAAACAAAATTAGAATCCATTTTAGCTTGTTAAGTGTGTGTAAGGATTCTTGATGGTTAGGGTGTGAGGTATGGGTGTTTAGGCATGTTTTAAGTATGTCCTAGGATTACATTTATGTTTAAAAAATTTTAAAGGTTTTAAATAACCTTTTCTTATGTGTTGTGTGTATCATGAAACACATAAAAATATAGTTAGGGTTTGGAAAATGTGTAAAAAGGGATGAAAATATCAAGCAAGGGGTGTTGGTTAGATCATATACACAAGATCCTTGTGAGAAAAGAGAGAGAAAAGGATTTTTGTAATGAAATACAAATGAATGGAAAAGAACTCTATTTTGGGAGATTTGAAAAGGTTGTTCTTGACTATTTTGGGAAAAGTTGGCTTTTTCTTAATTGATCTTATAAGGAATTTATGTTTGGACATATATAAGAGGGTATATCAGTTCTATTTAAGGTATTTTAAGGACATCTATGAGGATATAAACTTTGTTTGATGAGAAAATGCTTGAATTCTTGGAACCATGTCTTCTACAGGCCTTAAGGGGAAAGAAATAAGTTTATTTTGATGTTTGAACGTTATTTTGACTTCATTGATTGATATGGAATCTTCATGAGGTTGGGAAAAACCAATAAATTGAATCTCAGAGCTTGAAATTGAGAATTTTATATTTTATAAGCATTTTTCCTTTCCCGGACTTTTAGAAACCCTGCCTAGGGTTTGGGAAGAATTAATGTTTATAGGCTTTAAACACCATACTAGGACAAGAAAATTGATAGAAAGATTCTAAACAGATCAAATGTTCATATTTTGTAGGTTTTGGTGCTATGTGACACTCCCGAAGTCATCGTTTATGATAGTTTTCCTCTAAGACCTATAGACTATTACAAGAGGCCTAATTATAGAATAAAGATAGTGAAAAAGTTATTTGTGTTTAGAGCATGGCCTTGAAACTTGATAGGAAATTAGAAAATGGAAATGGGTATCCTAAAATCCCAATAGTTAGTTTTAAAACCTTTTGGAACAAAACTTTATGTCCGAAATCACTTAGAGCAAGGCTACAAGGAGTATGAGCTAGTATATAAGAGAAAGGTTGTGAATGAAGGTGAAGCCTTGGGAACAAAGACATAAAATCTTACATGGTTCTTAGAGAGTCAAAAGGGTAGTCAAAAGAGGTTTCACTTTGTTTAGTACCTTTACATTTTACTCCAAACCAATTTCCACTATTGGCATTATTTTTGAGAAGAAAACATGGCAGTTTGGATGAGGTAAGGAAGTTGAAGCTTTCCTATGTTTTCCATCATTTTTTTGGTTTTATTGCATAAGTAGATCATGTAGACAGGGCAAAAGTAGTTCAAAACTCGAAGAAGGCTATAAAATCCAATATTTGTATGATTGAGAGCCAATTTGGGCTATAGAAGGTGAATTCTCTTGCATGGCTTAAGGATAGTTGGGGTAATTTGGTTTGCACTAATTTTTGGTTTGATAAGGTTCCTTAGAGATTTGCATCAGAATCCTCAAATATTATGTATTGCAATGGTTATATGACCCTCATATTCATAATGTGTGGGCTTTTACCCCTTTCGATAATCAATTCTGACACATTTTTCAATTAAAATTGGAGACAAAATATACTACGCTCAATTGTCTAAGATGTAACAAGGCTCCAATGAGCTAGTTAGTGACTATGTTATGTATGCTTCAAGACTATTCTTACTAAAATGAACAATATCCTAGCTAACAATGAACTTCAAGACTTATTCACTCAAAGTCTTCTCATTCCTCTAAAAGAATCAATTATCTTTGATAAATTTTGGTCATTTGATCAATTCTATCACACCTTACAAAAATAATAGGGTAAGTTTATTAAAATGAAAAAATGTAAGTATATTTCTAATGCTCCCAATACATCTACTTATAATTTTCCATTCAAGCATAATAACAAAAGAAAACTTAGTGATAACAAGATTTATGTTATAGTTATTTTAAATGATGCATCTCCACATGCTAAGATTTAGTTATAAGTTACTCCTTAGAGGTAATTCAAATGATTTCATTCTTCACCCCAAATGATCCTTCAAAATTTGCTAGAGTGTAACCTTATATCTCCCCTCGCCTCTCAAGGTTTATACAAGAAAACGTCAAGGTATATATTTTTATTCTAATTCCTATTGTGATTATCATATATGTATTGTCCATTCTAGTAGTAAATATTTCAATATTTTTCATGTCATCAAAAATATTATTGATATAAACTCTATTGAATTTAACTCATCTCCCGAGTAATCTAATCCTATAAATGACAATTCCAAGCTAAATATTTTTAATGATTCACTTCCTAATCACAACACTTATGTATCTAATCTAAAATTACATCATACTTATTAGTAATAACCTCCTCCCTCTTCATACAATCATCCACTAGATTCTCATATTAGTATTATCACTCATACTCTACCTCCTAGGCCTATTAGATTTGATGATGTTTATATTGCTCATGACCTTGTTTTTGAAACATTTTATAATTGGTCATTTTTTCATCTAATCCCTATTCATATTGTCTTGAATGATATTGGTTTCCAAGTGAAATATGTGCACATTTAAATTTCTTTCTTCTTTAGGCTATATTAAGCAACACATGAATTTTGATACCAAGACCTCTCTTGGGCATATATATTTTATTTGTTACTTTGGGCTCATTTTCTATGGCTATTACTTTTTTGAGACACTTATTTCCTTTCTTCATGTGACATGTGTCTATGTTGTCCTTGGCTTTATGCTCTTAAATTTATCCGTTCCATTTTTCAACAAGGTATACATTTTATTTATATGAAGTGAGTCATTATGGTCAAGGGTATCTCACATGAGGCTTATTTGCCGAATCATTTTACTAAGAAAACATCATTTTTCGCACCTAATCCTATTACACCTACTCATGTTACATCAAGAGGATTTATCCCTTACAAGAATCTTCCTATCTCTCTTATTGTACATCCTACATATTTTAATAATGTTATATAACCCGACATCTAAAGGTCCATCCTATTTGTACTACACATGTTGTGTATTAAAGGTCCAAGCCTCCCTTTTCCATAGGGTCTACCCATCACCCTCTTGAGTCCATCATAGGGTACTTATTTCTTTTCTCCTACTTTTTATACAAATATTATAAAATATAAAAATAAAATACTTAAATAATCACAATAATATTAAGAAATTTTCAAAATATAAAATCAAGGCCTACATATGACTTGATTTTTATATTTTCACTTTACATATGTTTTTCATCATATGGTTTTATAGATAGCATATTTTCTATATAATTTGTACACACATGCATGCATGATGTGTCTTGACTTGATATATGAAAACACACAATTATACATGATTACAAGTGTTGTTATAGTCCTCTTCCTAGTAGCCTTGCTAATTTGGGGTCATCCTCTACACTATTTAGGTGCTTTTATTTTAGTACATTTTCTTTCACTTCCTCATTATTCTGAATTCATTATATTATTATATATGTTATTTTTCAGAATAATATGGAAAACATTTGTCTTGTGTAGTGATAACTTATCTTAATCTATGTGTCTCATCACTATTGTATTCCCTTTCTTTATCATGTGTTTTTTTTCATGTATGTAGCATATGGCCTATGACTAACATATGTGGGGTTTCTTATGTGCATATATGTTTAATCGAGTGTGTGTGTGTGTGTGTGTGTGTGTGTGTGTGTGTGTGTGTGTGTGTACAATGGTTTCTACAATTCACACTCTTGCAGAAACATGATCTCAATGGTGGCCACTAATAATGACCCTATGTGTGATAGGTCACTAACTATTAGATACTTCCAACATGGATACACATTTATTATTTTGATTCAAGTGTTATCTTTACACATATTAACTCAAAATACGGGGCATTTAGTGGGATTTATTGCATGGATATCTATACACATCAAGCACATAAATGTAATTCAAAATTTAGGAACAAAATGAGACAGGGCACAAATACTCAAGAAATGAATTAGATATAGAATAGTAATATATGACACATAAGGAAAAAAAAAGCATCCACCAAGGAAAAAAGTTTTCATACATTACAATTTAGAATGGACATTTTTTATTGGGGCATATTTTCAACAAATTTCATATTTCTTATATTCTCAAAGATAGTTAATAGTTTTTTTATATTGGTTGAGATTCGTTTAGCACAATCCACAACATATTATATTGTATTTTAGTATATGGTATGGGGGTTTAATTACTTTTATAATTTTAAACACTACGTAACTTGAGCACGGTTTAACTACAAGGTATGGTGTCATGGGCCTTCTTCTCCTACTATATTTGATAGTGTACATCTAATACTCATAAGACATCACACAAAGGGGGCATGAGATAGTTCATTCAATTTCAACTTTGTGTCAATTTCACTTGGACCTACATTTCTCTACAATAGTGTGGTCCATGGGAAGAAGCTTTTGGGGCAACTAGAAATCCTTGTGGCATCCTTCTTCTCACTCTTTTAGGGAGGTTTTTTGGGTGACTAGAAATAGCCATGAAATCCCTCTTTGTTTTTTAATGTTTTTGGGATTAATACAAATTCATGTGACACCATTCCTATTATTTTTAGGTCAAGAGACACTTAATACCCTTGTGACTTTGGCATATCCTTCAAAAAAGTTGTAAGTTTTTCAACCCAAATCCTTCAACATCTCCAAGTAAGAAAAATTTGGGAGCTAATCCTTCCATGTTTTTGTCTCTTTTACTTTACTAGTTACAAATTCAATTTCCAAGTTACAAATATATTTTCAAATTTTATCTCAATTATTTTTATGAACATTGAATACACTCTATGTTGTAGGTTTCATCATGGTTCTTATCAACACACAAGTGGAATCAAAAAAATTGAGCAAATATAAAGTTATTAACACACTCATGTATATTTCCCTTTAAGAATGTAATTTTAATTCCATACTTGATGGGGGGGTGTAAATGTAGATACCTAAATTTGGCAATTTATCATTTGGTAATGATAACTTTTGATTTGCACCTAAAGCATGACTTGCACACACCTTCCAAGCCTAAGCTACATATTGTTATCTCTCATGCACGACTTTTTATTTAGTTTCTCATAAAACTAGTGAATTAATCCAAAATAGTATATTCTTCATGGGCATCATTCCTAAAACTTAGAATAATTCCATAAAGTGCTTGTCTGGGAGTGTTCATTTATGTGCAAACCATCCAAAATTTATGGGTCAATTTATATCTTATAGTTCAGCCTTAATGTAAAAAATTTACTATGAATGCCTATATAAGAAATTTTAACTCGCCTATTTACCTCACTTAGAAATGTCAATAGAATACTTGAAAATGCATTTCAAACAAGCTCCAAGCTCTCCTAAATCCCTTAAAATTATTATCACAATCTAGGAGCAGCCCTCGCATAGGTCTGAAGCACTCCCAACTAGGATCAAGCGGCATGTTTACCAATTTAGAGACCTCCAAAGCTAAGTTAAGCTAAAAACCAAACCATTGTTTCATTTTCAAATGATCAAGTTGTCAAACTAGTTCCATCCATATAGATATAACACATTAGGTGGATAACTACGTGCATTTTGAAACCTCTTTAGATTATTTCTAAAATATGCAGTGTGTGAATTGCACTTCAACCTAACCACTAAACTTTGTGCAAGGTCTCCTATCCATGGTTGGGGCTTGAATTAATTTCACATCATACAAATGGTTTCGCACATGTGAGACGCTTCATACTAAGTTACAAAGATAAATAAAATTGCAAATCACCAAAAAAACAATGTACGAGAACTATGTGACAAGTATTAAACCATTTGACGCTTTCATACATACTAGACAATTCTATGCCTACTTATTTTTACACTCTAGATTTGTAGAGAAAATATTGTTAGATCATTTCAGCATGTACACACTGACAAAACACTTCCAATTTAACTTCATGCATTTGTAATCAACTAAGTGCATCCACTTTCTTATATTTTTATCAATCATTTCCATATTCTATCTTGAAAATTTCTAATGAAATTATATTTCAATTTATGCATTAAAATGTTTATTAATTAATTTAAACATGTATTATTTGTTGTTAACAATTAGAAAATAAGATAACATTAACCAACACCCTATTATTTATTTATTTTAGGGTTTAATCACGAGATAAGTTAATGAAATATTAATTCTAAGTTGGTAATGGGTGAAAGGATGGACATTGTATGTTTCCATGTATATATGTTATGTATTTATGTATCTTAACACATATATGGGTTAAAGTGTTTTCTATCGTTTCCATACCACTAATAGTAATTAAAACCTATAAGATATTGTATCTATATATTAATTTCATTTATTTGGGTTCCACATTGGCACTTCCAATTTTCACTTTTCCATTCCCTACATTTACTCATAAGTTTAACTCTATGGTATTATGTCATTGAGTTAGAAATTGATGGAAGCATGGATGTCATATGCCCTCATATGTATATATCATGTGTTTATGTATTTAAATGCATACACAAGTGCATCCAGTTAGTAGATTATTTTCTTCCTCCAACAATATTTAGGCCTTTTCATATGTAATACCTATACTTATAAAGAGAGTGGGATTGTAGTCTACAAAAAAAGTGTGTTGGGGCCTTGTTTGTTATTGGATAATAGAGGATGGAATATCTAGTGTTATGCATTCATATGTATTTTACAACATACATAGGTGCATTTAATCACCAAATTGGTTGATTCCATTTAACCATACCTTCACTATAAATATGTTTTAAAATGTTAAATTTTATTGTTTAAATTATATAATCTAATTTAAAACATAATTTCACATAAACTAATATAGACCCCACCTCTCAACCATGCATTCTTAAATTTTTGTATAAATACAATTTGTGTGTAGTTGGTAAAAACACAATGTTTACCCTATCTAATAAAAAACAATGTTTGCCATATCTATGGTGTGCTTTAGAAATAAAAGTGCACAAAACATTGTGGGGCCACAATTTTTTTGAATGAAATCTAGTGACTAATATAGATGCACTTATCTATCTTAATATAGATAAAAATATGTATCACATATTCCATGCCATTGTGTTCCAAATAAGACACATTGCAAATAAGAAACATAAATTTGATTGTTTAAATTATAGACTCAAATTTCAAATGAAACCTCACAAAAATTAATATAACCCTTATCTTGCATCCAACCATATCTTGAAGTATTGTATGAGCACGGTGTGTGTGCAAGTGGTAAACACATTTTTTTTCCAATTTTTGTGTTATGTATCTTTATAAATACAAGTGGACATTAATAGTATGTGGATACCAAAAAAAATCAAATAAATCCATGATAATAGGTTGATATATATTTTTATTATTAATTAATTAGATATTAATAGGTTCTTTCAAATGCATGTTGTCCAAGAAACATCTATGTTAAAATTAATATAGTGTGAGTTTGAGATGGAATATACAAAAATTATTTGTTTTAGATGATGTCTTTCTTACGTTGTTCATTTTTATAAAAAAAAAGGAAATTATGGTCACCACATGGAAGTTGGAAATTCATGGAGTGTACAATATGACCTAAAAACTTGTATGTACATCATTAATTTTATTTGAACTTGATGGAAACAATAAAGCGAGAGGGGAACAATACTTGGGGTCTTTACTCTAATAGACCATCAAGCCAAGTATAAGGCCTTGATATATGGGTTAGAAGAAAAAAATGTCATGAGGTTCACAACATTATAGTGTTGTCCCACAACATGTTGCTTGTGAATCAAATGAGTTATGTTTGATTCTTTAATAATGTAATGATTTCTTCCCTCTAATTTTGAATCATGGAGTGTGCATGTCTTTGGGAAAACATGTGTAGGATACATGTATGTCAGTTGTCAAAAGGAAAATTTTAATGAGGAAGTTGTACCTTTTTAGAAACTATTGATGAGGCATTTACAACATGAGTTGTTGCAAACATAATGAAAGATAATTATGTTTAATGCAATGGGTTGTATTTTGTTTTGGCATATATTTGTGACAATATATGGTATGGTTAATATGTAAACAAATAATATGTTATAGTAAACATAGTGTTATTTTCAACATTTTTAATGCTTTTTGTCTAACTAGCCTTTTTTATTTGATTATTTAATATATAATGTGTCAATAGATGATATTTTTACGTATATTGGGTATTATTTTTCATTTCAATAAAAATGTCTCACAAATAAAGGCATTTTCACTAATGTATAAAATTTATTAGTGAGCACCTTTTAAATTGGAAGTTGAGTTCAAAACATATGGACATTTCTTACTTAGAAAATATGTAAGGGTAAGTTGCAATAAATTCAACATGCAATGAAATGGTTTTATTTCGTAAATAAAATATTCCTATTACAAGTAATTTATTAAAACTAATTTTTTTCTCTCTTTTTCTATAACAATTAGGAAACAATTCATTTGTTTTGGAGAGTTGTGGTTTAGTAACTTATAGTTTTTCCATTGATTAGTCATATCAAGTTTCTACATTTTTTTATCTTTTCTTTTATCTTATTCACTATCTTATTTTGAAACAAGATGCAATTGAGACATCTAAGAAAACATCCTCATGAAAGATGATAGTGAACATTAAGGTAAAATATTATCTAGTAAGAATAAATCATTTATAATATGTTTTCATTTTATGGGTGAGTATGAAATATGATGTGTCATTTTTTTGTATTAGAGCATATAATTTTGTTCTTTCATTTTTGTAATAGGGTGTTACCTTATTTTTAGATATTTCATTCTATTGGATGTCTATAGAATTTAATTTAGCAACATGTTATATTTGTTGATTAGATTATAAAATTAAATCTTGTTAATTTTTAGTTTGAGTATAATAAAATGGATTTATCTATGCAATAATGTGATATCTTAGATAAGAGGTCATCCCTTTAGTATATGATGGGTTGGATGAGTTATGTTTGTTTTGAATAAAACACAGTATATTCCTTACTATATGAATGTTAATGTTTCATATCTCACAATGAACATAAAATTCCATATTTTACTAGATAACATGCCACATATATTATAAGTTGTAATATGAATTTAGATAATAATATATGGATTGTTTTATTTTTATGTCGCTTTTTGAAATTAAAAATAGAATGTCACACCATTTATAGATTAAGAAGTTTCCTAATCTTGATTTTTATAAATTATTGATTACATTGCATGTCAATTATTTTGACTAATTTTTCTCTCCTTTTGTTATAAGATGTAGTGGACAAGACTTTCTTGATAATGTTATATATTGCTAATTTCATAATTTCATTTGATTATCAATGTTTTTAGCTTATTTGATCTTATTTAAGAGTGAGATGTGAAATAATAGGTGAAACCCAAGAACCTCCACAATTTGGACTCATTCAAAAATGATAGAAGATCTTTGCAAATTATTTTAAAAAAAAAAGAAATACAATATTTTCTAGTAAATCAACTAAATTATTTTGATATCAACCATTTTACAATTTACTAATAGAAGTGGTCTATATATAGAAACAAGAGTTGTATTCCAAATTTTATTTTGACTATATGATAGACATGTGTTGAAAATCCTACACATGAATAAGCACACATGAGACAAGTAGTCAAGCAATGAGTTCCACTTATCCTAATATAATCTTAGGATGTGTGTAAAGTAGGCTAAGTTAACAAATCTTAAATAAATCTAAATAAACCTAAAATAAAAGGTGTACATATATAAATATTACACCAATATCCTACCTTAAGTTATACTTATGGAATTCAAAATTATAAAAAAATGGATCTTGAAAACTAAGCTCGATAAAATACCCATCTACAAAAATATCTCTCATAAATCATAGAAAAAGATAAAACCCATAGCCAAAAACTCCTTCCTAAAAGAGATATAAAAATATTAATAATGAAGGAAGGAAGAACTCAAGAACTTTCCTAGGTACAACTTATTTCACCCTAAGAATTGATCACAATTGAAGATAATTAGGTGATGCCAAATTTTTAGTGAATATGTTGGCACTTGGATACTCTATAGGTAAAAATCCAAGAAAAACACCATCTTGGATGACTTATCGAATGAATTACATGTATACATCAATGTGTTTGATGTGTTGATGCTCTAAGGGGTTGTGTGAATATGAATGGAATTTTTTTGTCACATAAAATAATAGTGGACTTGATCTGTAGAAATCCAAACTCTTTCAACAAGCGATGAAGCCATAAAATCTCATGGCTAGCTAAAACTACACTCAATACTTAGCCTCTATACATAATATTGTAATAATGGTTTATTTATTACAAGACCAAGTGGATGGACAAGAACTAAGGTGACAAAAATAATTGATCTTCGAGAATCAACATATTACCATCCCAACCTAAATCGGTAGCACCCACAATCTGTGAAGAATACCCTAATGTGTACTAAATGCTAAAGTTTGAAGTGCCCTAAATATACCTAAAGATAGACTTGGTTACTTTCCAATGACTCTCACATGGATCACGGGAAGTGAGATACAAGGTTAACTATAAAGGAAATATTAGGTTGACTATGTGTCGGGTATAAAAGACTACCAACCACCTACCGATATAAAGTGGCATCAACTCTAGATGAAGTGTATGTAGAAGAAAATGTAATTCGTTACTGAAAAGGTGTGGGGAAGGCTTGAAATAAAGCAATCAAAATTGATGAAATAATTCATGGGAATACTTTTGATGATAAACGGAGATCCCATATGAAGAATGAATTATCTATAACCCAATAAAGTAATGCAAAAGTCCCAAGTTTGTTATATCAAACTTTTCCATCAAATTGTATCATGTATCATAGAAGGGAACTAACTACCTTTAAAGATTAATTCATCATCATAGAGAAAAAATTTCAAAATATCTCCCCTTCCTATGAATTTATATTTTATGATTAGAATAACAATGAGTGAAAATATAAGAAAGTAAAAAATTGTCCATCTTCTCATACCAAGCTCTAAGAGCTTGCTTGAGACCATACAATGAATGAAAATCTTGAATACAAGTGAATAAACATGTGCAAATCCTTGTGGATGATTCATATAAATCTCCTCATGAATAAATTCACTCTCCACATGTATTTGATGTACTAACCATCCTTTTGTTGCAGCTTGAGAAAGCACAAGGTGCACAAAATCCATTTTGGTAACAAGGGAAGGTTTTAGAGTAGTCAATCCTATAAACTGTGAGAAATCCTTTACTACAAGAAGGATATTGTACTTTTCAATAAAACCATAGGCTACATATTTTTTCTTATAAACCTACCTAAAAGCAGACTAACTTGCTTCCCTTATGAAGAGGAACCAAATCCCAAGTATGATTCTTCATCAATAAAGAATTCTCCTTTTTCATAATTATATCCCACTCTAATATGTTTTTCACATCATAAAAATTGTGGATCTTCTAAAAGTGTGGCTCATAAGAGAAACCCCAAATATATGTGAATGAGTGTGACGAGTGTTAATATGATCCCAGTAGAATCGGCATCCTTTTGATTATTTTGGACCCATTAGGCATAACCTATATAATAGGAAGAGCTGGTGGTGTAGGTTCTAGTGGTGCAAGATTAACAATATTACAATCATCAAAGGGTAATATGTCATTAAGATGTGAAGGAGTAGGTGATAATGAAGCGAGATGGAGGTAAAGGATCTATTGAGGTTAGAATTTCATCAAATTGGACATCCTAGTGAAATAAAACATCATAGGAAATTGAATCTAACAGAAAAAGGATTTCACATTCTCAAAATAGAAAAAAATGATTATTTGACTTTTCTTCTCCACTTTGCTTTTATGTTTTTCATCATGAATAAATGCAAAATCCTCACTACCAAATATTCAAAATGAATAAACATTTGATTTTTCATGAGACTAAACCTCTTTAGGATTCATGTTTTACTCCACCATGTGGTGGCATCAAGTTCTATATACAGTCAACATAATTGAATTCCTCATCTTAATAACTAAGTGGCATGTTCTTTTTTGAATCATAAAATCTTCCATCTCTCTTAAAGTCATATTATTCCTTTTCGTAATAAATGAAATTCCATTTTTAGGAGTGTAAAGGACTATGTATTGATGTTTAATAACAAGTTGTGTACAAAGTGTTTAAATTTCTTATTGACATATCCCCCATTATATTTTGTATTATTTTGATAGAAAGATAAGGTTTCTTCTCAACAAATGCCTTAAAGTCTATAAAATGAGAAAGATGTCATTTTTATACTTTAAAAATTAAACTCATGTGCATCTTGAGAAGTCATTTATAAAAGTGAGTATATACTTGGACCCCGAAAAGGAAAGATTTGGAATTGATATGAAGAAATTATGTACCAACTTAAGGGAGCCTTAGCTTGTTTTGAATTTTCTTTTGGAAAATGTTCTTGATGTTGTTTACCAAGTACACAACCTTGACAGACACCATCAATGCAAGACACCCTCAAAATACTAAGTACTAATTTTTTAGCTCAATTACTAAAAATATTTATAGTTTAAGTACACATAAATTTTATGCCATAGTTTTCTCAAAGAATAAACATGAGAAATAAGGGATGAACCTAAAAAGACTCTAAACCATTAAAAAGAGATAAGGGTGAATCATTATCTATAACTCCTGAAGCAATCACTATCTCAGGATGTTGTAACTCCTCGATCACAACATCATGAGGAGATAACTCCACAATATTTATATATACTAAAAATCTAATATATTTAAATAATATTATCATAAATATTAGGAACAAGAAGAACATTGTTGAGGCATCCATCTTGCAACTCAAATTTTTTTGAACATAGAAAATATTTATGTGAAGAATTCCCATTTACAATCTATGAAATAATTCTAGTATTAGGATAAGTAACAATATCATGTGATTTTTTCATGTGTTAAGAAGCACCTAAATCTAGTACTAAATATTTAGAAATGAAATCAATGCTCTAGCTAAAGTGCCTTCCCATTGCCTTTGGGAGAAGAATTGGAAGAGGAAGAAGAAGATATAGTAAGCTTGTGTTGC
Source organism: Taxus wallichiana var. yunnanensis (assembly GCA_018340775.1). NCBI lineage: Eukaryota > Viridiplantae > Streptophyta > Pinopsida > Cupressales > Taxaceae > Taxus > Taxus wallichiana. The sequence goes on along the minus strand of CM031235.1, from coordinate 154,134,303 downwards.
TTCATTTCTTCTTCCAAATCTTCCATTCATTTCAAAAACCTATTTTTAGGATGATCGTGTCTAAAAAAGTTACATGGATCGATAAAATTCTTGTTGTTTCTAGAGGTAGACTCATTGGATTTAGGAGTAGACTCAATGGATTTAGATTTAGAATCATATTAAGTGGACTATGTCTTAGGAGGGGGTTTTGAATTGGTCTTTGGCTTATCTTTTCCTTTGGTTGAGTTAAAAAATAATTCCTTAAATCTAGGGATGACTTCAAGTTGGATAAACTTGGATTTCTCCCTACTGAAATGTTCACAAAAAGTTTCAAGTGAAGGAATTTTGAAAGAAGTACCTAATGCATTCATGTAGGAATAGAAGGTATAGGAAAATACCTAAAAGGGACCTTTTAACTTATAAAAAATAAGACATACTCATCATCTTTGTTATTTTTCCACAACCTTTCAATTGTGAGAGTATGGATTTAAAGTTTTCTAGAAAGTCTTCAATTGAAGAGAAGGAAATAGGAACAAGGTAAGTCAACTCAGCATCCATTTTCAAAACTTTAAATTCATTAAATTTAACAAATATTTTTAAATTTTTACCCATGCCTCTTTTGGAATTGTACAATCCATAATATGAAATATCAAGCTATATGTTACATTCATGCCAATAAGTCCGATGGCTTCATCAAGTTTGTTTGAATATACAAAATATTCATATTCCTTGGTGAATGTTGGATGTGTAGTTGAGAAAAAATACCATAAAGCTTTTATTGTACCAATTGTTTCATATTTTTTTGTCGGGTGTGAGATAATTGTCTTTAGTTAAAGGATAAATTTGCTTAGATTTAGCCATTAGTGAAAGGAAATGAATAAATTTGGAGAAAATCTAACACATGAAATAGATAAGAGGCACATGAAATTTGTCTTGAAACCCATTTAAATTTACATTAAGTTCAATAAACCAATCCCCCAAAAATTAAGTGGCACTTTATATGTAGTACAATTTATGGATTAAATACAATGCATAAATTACAAAGTTATATATGTAGTACTAGTACCATTTGGAAATATGACTATGCCTTTTTATGATTAGAAATTCCCTTCATGAGAATTATTATCAAGGTCTTTCCTTCCCACACATGAATCCCATTGAGAACAAGAGAAAAAAAATTGAGTGGGAGAAAGATTTTCAAAATTTGAAAGCGAGCGGGAATGTTTGGAGCCGAATCTATAGGGAGAATGGGAGAAGAACCTGGCAAAGGAGCACGTGATCATGGAGCCCATTGGAAATAGGGAAAAGGATGGGAGACCAAGCACGTGGGTGGAACTTTTGGGGGAAATTGGGATCCAAGTGTCTTGAAGAATCTGGAACCGGTTAAAGAAAAAGGTAATCTTTCCCTCAAAATTCCTGACTCTTTGTTGGCTAGAACTAAAGTTTCCATGGAAGGGGAACTCTTTGCAAAATGTATGGGCTCTAGACCAAATATAGATTATTTTAGAGGTTGGGAAAAGAGACGTTGGGTGGCTAATGGCTCCATTGAAATCTCAACTTACGCTAATGGGTACTTCTTAGCTATCCTTCCTAGTAAGGATCATGTGGTGAAAATTTTGGTAGAAGGACCATGGTTCATTGGAAAATCTCATATAACTATTTAGAAATGGGAGCCACTTTCAATCCTTATGGGAATCCTATTATGGAGTTCCTGATATGGGTCAACCTTCTAGGCTTACCATTGGAATTCTGGGAACTGGAGGTCCTTTTTGGTATAGCAAAAAGTCTGGGCAAACCTATTGCCCTGGATCCAGTAACTAAAGCAAAAACTAGACTCACTCATGCCAGATTCTATGTGAATATGCACCAAGAGTCATGTTTGGAAAGTAATATTAAGCTTATGACCCCTGAGGGGGATTGGGTGCAGCGTTTTGATTATGATCCTACCCCCTTTGCATGTAAAAATTACAAGTTGGTGGGTCATGATCAACGCTCTTGTCCAGATCTCAAAAAGAAGAAGCCTGAAGCAAAATTCATGCCTCAAAAGATGGTGAATGAAAAAGAGGTAAAGGAATGGAAAAGGATTGGGAAGAATGGAAGGGTTGTTGAAATCAAGGAACAAGAGGTTCTCCAGTCAGATCCTGAAGCAGAGCCATTGAATCTACTTATCAAAACCTAGAGAGGAAGGAGAGGGAACTAGTACTCAACAACAAAGAAGTACCAATAAAGAAACTAAAGAAAAGGAAGATGAGCCTATTTGTCAGGTGTTGGAAGAATAAATCCAAGATTTGGAGGATAAGGAAAGCAAAGATATGGAAGACAACAAACTTGCTCTGCTAGTTGTTGATGGACTATCATTGGATGAAATATCATCTATAGGGCAGATCTCTTTTGCACAAAGTAAATAAGAAGATTTAACAATGAAAAATGGGTTGGGATCCAAAAGATTATGTTAGTTCACACCTATGAGGTGATAGGATCACCAAAGACACATGTGAGTAAATCCAAACTTGTCACTCATAGTAGCTCAAGAGCTGACTTTGGAAAAGATTCCAGCCAAAAGGGTAGGAAAAGTAATAAGGAAGTAAGGGAGACAAGTTCAAGAAAGGAAGTGGACGTAGGTATTCAGAAAACTCTGGGGAATCTGTTTCCCCATAATAAGAAGTGTTAAATGATTCTTCTCTCCTAGAACATTAGGGGGTTGAATAACCCCAACAAACACATAATAGCGAAGGATCTTAGAGTGAAAAATAAACTGGATATTTTCATGATTCAAGAAACTAAAATGAGTATGGAAAGATTTAGAGAAGTGGGAAGGTCTATTTGGAAAGATAGTTATTGGGAAGGGTGCAGTTCGTTGGGTGCTTCTGGAGGGGTTTTCATGCTATGGGATCCCAACATTGTGCATGGTATTCCTATACTCTCTATTCCGGGGCATGTGGCAATGTGTTTTACGAATCGACCTCTAAGAAATCCTGGTATGTATCCAACATTTATGCTCCTAACCTAGTAAGTGAGAGAAGAAAATTGTGGCAAGATCTCTCTAATTTCAGGAATTTATTCAAAGATAAAGACTGGATTATTGGAGGAGACTTCAACTCCCCCTTTCTCTGGGGAAAAAGGGGGCATCACTTCCTATACTGAGAGTATGGAGGACCTTGCTGATTTCCTTAATAATAATGGTTTGGTGGATTTGGATTTGGAAGGTTCAAAGTACACACGGCTAATAGGAGAGTTGGGATAGAGCTCATCCAAATCAGACTTGATAGGTTTGTTGTAAGTCATCTTTGTATGATCAATCAAATCTATTCCCTGAAGTCTCTCCCTGAATTGGTGGATCTGATCATAACCCTATCCTCCTTAATCTTGGTTTAAATCTGGTCAAGAAAGCTAGACCCTTCAGATTTGAAAAGATTTGGTTAGACCACCCTAACCTTTTCAATAAAATCCAAGAGTGGTGGAATATCGGGGTCTTTGGGGTGCCAGTTACAGACTCAGTTACAAATTAAAGTATCTCAAAGGTTGCCTCAAAAAGTGGAACAAAGAGGTCTTTGGTAACATCTTCCAGGAAAAAAGTAGATTGGCTGAAGATTTAAGGAATATTGAGGAACTTATCGATCTTGATGGTCTTAATCCGGTGCTCAAGGAGTAGGAACAAAATATTTTGGTTGAGTATCATGATATTTTGGCAAAGGAAGAAGTCTATTGGAAGCAACAGTCGAGAGTGAAATGGCTTAAGGAGGGGGACAGGAATACCAAATTCTTCATTTCTCAGCCACCTCCCGACAAACCTCCTCAAGATAAATGAAATTAAGAATGAGAATGGTGAGATCCTCTTGGAGAGAAAGGAAATAAATCAAGTCATCATAAACTACTTCAAGGATCTTTTCAGCAAGGTCGAGGATTGAAGAGCAGAATCAAAATAATATCTTGAACCTATTCCAGAAAGTCATCTCCCTGGAAGAAAATCATGAGCTCTTAAGGATCCCTTCTGAGGAGGAAATCAGATTTGTGGTCTTTGATATGGAACCTGACAAGTCACCTGGGCCTGATGGTTTTTAGGCTTTCTTTTACTAGAAATTGGAAGGTGATTAAGAAAGAAGTCATTGAAATGGTCCAAGATTTATTCAATAATGGGAAGCTCCTCAGCCAACTTAATAATACTTTCTTGGTCCTTATTCCGAAAATTACAGGGGCCAATGAAGTTAAAGATTTTAGACCGATCAGTCTCTGTAACACGAGTTATAAAATCCTGACTAAAATCTTAGCTGGCAGAATCAGATTGGTTCTCAACCATTTTATCTCTGAAAATCAAGGTGCCTTTGTCCGGAAGGCAGATTACTAACAATATTGTGGTGATTCAGGAAGCCATCCATTCCATTGTTAATTCTGATAGATCAGCTATGTTCCTTAAGTTAGATATGCACAAGGCCTATGACAGAATTACATGGTCTTTCCTTGGTGCCATCCTGAATAAAGTGGGCTTTGATAATACTCTAGTTAGAATGATTATGACCTGTATATCTACTGCTAGTTATTCATTCTTGGTCAATGGTAGTCCGGAGGGCTTCTTTAAAGTCTGGTAGAGGCTTGAGACAAGGTGACCCCCTATCTCCTTTCCTCTATGTTATAATGGTTGAATCTTTGAGTAGAATTGTAAACAGGATTTACTTTCTAGGAGTATTCAGGGAATCAAGATTTCTAATGGTCTCCCTCCGATCGCCTCAATCAATTTGTTGATGATAACTTCCTGATGGGAAAGGCCTCTGTACAAGAAGCCACCAACTTCAAATCTACTCTCAAGGACTATGAGTCGGTCTCGGGGCAGATGGTTAATTTTCTCAAAAGTGTTGTTTTCTTTATTAATGTGGATAAACAAGTCCAATTAAGGATTGCTCACATTCTGGGTTGCAAAATCAAGTGTTTTCCAGACTCTTACTTAGGAATGCCTCTTATCCACAAAAGGCCTAACATCTCTATTTGGAATGCCCTGTTGGAAAGAGTTAACAAGAAAATTTCCTCCTAGAAAGGCCTCCTCCTCTCTCTTAGGCGGGTAAGATCCAACTCCTTATGAGCTCTCTTCAAGGAGTCCCCATTTTCATTATGTCTCTCTTCAAGCTCCCGACCAAAATAATTGATGCTCTAGAAAAAATTCAGAAGAGATTTCTCTGGGTTGGGGCCTCGGAAAAGTTTAAATTCCCTCTGGTGGCCTGGGAGAAGGTCACTAGGCCAAAGATGTGTGGTGGTCTGGGTCTAAAAATATACCTATCATGAACAAAGATTTGGTTGCTAAATCTGGCTGGAGAATTTCTAGAGAGGAAGGATTATGGATTGATATAATAAAAAAGAAATATCTACGGAATTTAGGTAGAATTGACTTGTTCTTCTCTCATGAAAATCTCCTAGAGGATCCTTCTTCTGGAATTCTCTGTTGGATTTGAAATATATCCTCTCAAAGGGATCCCTATGGGAGATTGGTAAGGGGAACATGATCATATTTTGGTGGGATAGTTGGATAGAATATTCCCCTTTAGTAGATCAGGAAATTTGGAAGGAGGTTGCTCAATTCTATGAGGAGAATGGTAAAATCTAGATAAGAGATTTCTGGAGTCATGATGATGAGGTCCAATGGGAAACCATAGTTCCCCCCTGGTTATGATGGTGATATCAAACCCTTTCAAGATCTCAATAAGAAACTCAGGGAATTCCACATCCCCATATTCCAAACCAAGGAGGATTCCATCATTTGGAAAGAGGAAGACTCAGGAAATTATTTTGTTAAATCAGCCTATAGCTTACATTTCAAGAAAGATTTTCAAAAAGAGTATTGGGGTAAGTTATGGATCAAGGACTTGATCCCTAAGATCAATATTTTTTATTGGCTAGCTACTCAAAATAGAATCCTGACAGTTGAAAATCTTATAAAAAGAGGAATGCATATCCCTAATAGGTGCACTCTTTGTCGGAGAGGGGAAGAGAATGTGAATCATCTTTTTTACATTGCCCTTTCTCTAAAGGTGTCTTCTCGCTGATTTTGGAACTTTTCAACATGCAATGGATTATGCCTTCGAATATGGAGGATTTTTGTACTCAATGGGAGAGCCCATTTAGGTTTCCTTATCTAGCCTGGGCCTAGAAGATTACTCTGCCTCATCTCTTATGGGGTCTGTGGAAAATAAGGAATGATAGTGTTTTTAGAGATCAGAAACCTCTGATTGTGGTGGTTAAAAGGAAAATCCTTGCAGCCATTAAGGAAAATATCAAACTATTTAAAGGTAAAACCAAAATTCCCTATCTCGAAATGGAAGCAGGAAGTTCGGATAATTTCACCTATAGTTAGGTCAAGAACAAAAGCCCTGGTAAGAATGTAAACTGGATTAGACCTATGGGAAATACGATCAAGATCAATTTTGATGGGGCTTCAAAGGGGAATCTTGGTCAAGCTGGGGGTGGGGGTATCTTAAGGAATAGTGAGGGTGATTGGTTGTTCATCTATGTTGGCCCCTTGGGAAAGTAGACTAATAACATGGCTGAAGCTAGAGCCCTCCTTTGGGGTATTTTGGTCGCCAAGGAAAAAGTCATTAAGGACATTCAGATTGAAGGTGATTCCTTAATTGTTATAAATGCTCTCCTCAATAGGAGTAAGATTAATTGGTCGTTAAAAAATATCATTCAAGACATCAAGGAATTACTAAAGTTTTTTGACAAGATATCTATTAATCATACCTTGAGGCAGGGAAATAAATGTGCGGACAAGATGGCCAACATGGGAGTCCTTAGTAATGAGTACAAAATTTGGTGCAAAGGGGAGAGATTACCCTCTAATATTAATGATGAAATCATTAAGGATAGAAGGCGCTAGGATTAATGATGCTGGCATGAGCGGGGAAAGTATTTCAGGTACCAAGATAGCTTATACAAAAATCATTGTTCCAGTTCAAACTCTGATAGGGAGAACAGTTTGTGGGTTGTGAAATTTTTTTCTGGAATGGAAACTTAGACAAAGTGCAGATGGGTGGTGACAGGATTCACGTGGAACCCGCCAGTCAGAACATGGAAGAGAGCAACAAGGATCTTTGGAACAAGCTTAAAGTTGGTGGATTTAGTAATTTTATTGCTAAATTACATGGCCACGACCCTGCTCTATCCAAGGACTTCAGCCAAGCTTGGAAAGAGGGGGTTTTTACTGTCTGCGGTGTGGAGGTTGAGGTCTCAGAGTCCAATATTGCCAAGGTGACTGATATGAAGATGGATGGGTTAAAAATCTACAAGGAAAGAACCCGTAGAGACCTCGAGATTGAGTGATTTTTGTTATTTAGCAAGGAGACTTGTTTCTTCTTCACTGATGGTATTGCACGTTCGTGTATTCCTAGAGTCTGGAAGGATGTTTGCCTTCAAGTTATGAAATATATTATCGTTGGAGGGTAAGTATAGAAAAATATATACCCATCACATGACCTTCCTCAACATGTTCCGTCACAATTTTATGGTCAGTATTCCCTTTTTCCTGGCTACCTCTCTTTCGAATTCGTTGATGGCTTTCCAAAATAAGAAAGCTAAGTTGCCCCTTCATGAGGGCCTGATTCTTCTTCTAGTTGAGAATGGCAAGCCGGTTCTGGATCATCCTTTGATTACGGCCTGGAGGAGCAAGACAAGGAAGATGACATTACTCTTGTGGAGTGTCTTACTAAAATGAAAGAGGGTAAAGGTACCCTGTGGGGATGAGAAAGATAAAGACAAAAATGAGGGAGGTGGTGGGGAAGCCAGTGCTTCCAGGAAGAATGAATGTGTGGGAGACCCCATTGTTTTTAAGAATGGAGCAAGAAGATGGTGTATTTAGAAGGGGTCCTAAAAGCTATGGAGGACACGAATGAGGGGCAAAGGGAGTCCATTTTGAACATCATCAACATTTTGAAGAAGATGGTCACGGATCAGGTCCAGATAAAACACATAATGAGGGAGCTGGAGATTCAGGTTAAAGTGTTACTTGACAGAGTGGAGGAGATCGAAGGGGAAAATAAAAGGAGGAGATTCAACCTTCGCATTAGCAGCTCGGAGGAGGAGTAGGTGTTGGTTGGTTCTGGACTCGATTGTCTGCTTCTGGAATGGGGCCTCTGGTGGTTTTTTTGCTTGTCGCGGAGGTTTTGTTGGTCTCTGAATTATGTGCGGACTACGGGGAACTATGGTGCCCTGTTGTTTCTAGGTCTCTTTTGTCCTTTTAGGGGTACAGATCCTGTAATGTAAGAGTTAATCCTATTTAACTCATTTTTCTAGGACCCCTTTCTGGGTTTTTCTTCGGTTTGTTTAAGTTGTGTTCCTCTCTTTTGTTCTGGCCCCTGGGAGCCAATCCCTATTTTTTGCCTTATCTTATAAAAAATAATCCGATATATTATGAACCAAAATAAAACCCACCATTTTAATTTACACAAAAACATGCACTTTCAAAAAAATGGCATCTTCATCCGACACATAGATCAAAATATATGGTGAATTAAACGTACAAAAACTAGGAGAAGATGATTGTCTACAAAAATTGAATTTTACCAAAAAAATGGCTAATAAAAGTTAGAAAACATTACTCCAATATGTATAGAATTAAAAATACATAATTTGAAAAAAATCTCTATATGCCTTATGGAGTAGAAAATATGGCCTCTAGAAAAAAAAATAGTCAAAAACGGTGCTCAATAGTGTAGGCAATGTGAATAGAATTACACAGGGCTAAGATAGATACATGTATGTCATTTGAGGGATAAAATAAGTGATCGGATGTTAATTGGGGTGCATGGGGATAATTGAGAGACATTACGGGGTCATACGGTGATCAATGACTTACGAAATATCTTAACGATAAGTGTGACCTAAGGGATTTGACCTCTAGACCTATTGGTAGCCAATGCCTTGCAAAATAATGTTTTTCATCATGCCACTTATCATGTTCAATATTACAAATGAAAAAAATTATCTTTTTTAAAAATCAAGTGTAATTTTGTTCTTTTGAAGGGTTGCCCAAGCAACTACAAACTTCTAATCGACGCTTTTGGAGCACAGTAAGTCCAATTTTTTAAAAAAAAAACTTTCTCAAAATCTAATGAAATGGATAGTCTAAAAATTATTTAGTGGAGTATCCAACCTGAAAAAAAATATAAAATAATTTGATGTACAACATGATTATTTTGGCTTATCTATAAAAATGAAACTTAAAAAAATGACATAAAACAATTTGTGCATACAAAAACCCTTTTTATATGTATATTTTTGAAGTAGATTCCATTTAAAAATATCAAGAAGAACTAGAAAATTCTAGTTCTTCCCGTAAATTAAAAAAATTCTTGAGAAAGGGTTATGTAGACACTAGAATTAGGTCATACTACCCTTATAACCTCGTTAATTAAATTAACCATAACTTACCTATTCATATCCCATAGTGCACATGATTAATTGAATTATATACCTTAATTAATTTAATTAACATCCTCACTTGACCACATCACCTGACCAACTCACCTAGCCACATCACTCCATGACCCACTCAAACCCCATTAATGACCTAAGACCAAGTTTAATCCTATCCTAACAAAATAGGGACTTATTCTAAACCTAGACTACACTCCTATTAACAAACCTAAGAGGACTCTTACTCATCCTTTCATGATCTAGCACTCGAGACTCAGTCGAAGATTGAAGACCACACCAAAAATAGTAACAAGAAGCTATTTTTGGCCAACCTAGATATTCCCACCTTAATCGACGTGATTTATACCTCAACCGATGTCGGTCCCTTAACCATTGTCAGTTAGGTAAAATACATTTCCAAAAGCCTTTGCTGAGGTTGGTCATTCGATTTAGGATCTCACACAAACAAATACTTGGAGCACTCAAATTTCTGAAGCACTCAGGAAAAGGAAAGCACCCAGGATCACTACCAACAACCATCGGCATCCATCACCTTCTTCACAATCATGGATTCACACAGAGAAGCATGGAGGCTCAAACTACTACGGCATGTACACAACACCCCTTCTCTCCGTATCTTTGCATTATTGTTTTCATCACCGCACTCTCCGGACCCATTCTCTAGTAAGTACTTAACATCTCTTCAATTATCTCTATTTTATTTCAGTAAGATCATCATTCCTCTCGTAATTTATTTCTATGTACATCCGTACACCTCCTTCCTCCCACCAACCTATCACCTTACCATATCTATCCCTTTCACCTATCTTCACCCTCTCCTATTCATCCCTGAGTCACTAAGGCCATTTTACGACCTCACCTTCACCATTTCTAGCCTCTGAGAAATCACAGAGAGCTTGGAAACTAGTTTCTAAGAGCCTTTTACTAACTTCCCCTACCGACGCTAGTTAGCTAACCGACATTAGTCATCCTACCAAATTGGCATCGGTCACACAACCGATGTTGGCTACTATGTCTAGAAACATACCTTAAACCAGCAAGCTCATATCCATTCCCCAATAGCCCATAATCAATTTTAACCTTTACCAAACCTTACCCAGAGCTTGTACCACTGCAACCCAATACCATCCCATCACCTAACCCATTTTGACCTCAATCACCTTTTATCGACCTTTCTTATTTTTTTGCATGAGATACCTAAATCATTTCAATTCCAATAAGATTGTTATTTCATGTTTATTTTGGATAGCATTAATATTGTTATATAAAATTGGATTGATATCCTATTCAGGGAGCATCATGCTTCTTGGATCTAGCTTCTGCTAGGTAGTCCACTAGTTATTTTATTTAACTCTATCTGGTGGTATTGTTTTGCATTTTATAGGTAGTTCCTCCTAGCCAAAAGGGAGCTCTCATAATCAACATTAGATCTGGAAATCAGAACGCGTGCACAACTTTCAACTAACATCACAAATAGGTATTCCTCCTTGGCCTATCACCCTCTATCTGTTTCATTAATTTGTTAAGAATCTAGTAAAACAGGTTACAAAAGGATTTTTGGAAAGATTAAAAAAACCTATATGGTTTTTTTTTAATACCAAAAATTTGATATGCCTAAAAGCTTACAAAAACCCCAAATAATTATATGGCAAAAATAAGAAGCAAAAAAATCTTTGGCACCACAATTACCAATCGAATGAGTACATGTCCAAAACCATGAAAGAATAGGTGAAACCCAAGAACCTACTCAATTTGGACTCACTCCATAAATGGTAGAAGTTACTGCAAATAATAAGTAATAGTTAAAACATAGTATTTCACTTACAATTTTCAAATAGAAGTTTCTTACTGTAGACACCCTAAAAATATATTCATATTTCTATCCTTATTTCATTTAGTTAGAACTAATTAAATTAATTCTATCCTACAAATACACCCGATTAGAATTAATTAAATTAATTATATTACTTAAGTCTTGTTCTTATCCTTTAGGATTAGTTAATTTAATTATATAATGCCTTTGGAATTAATTAAATTAATTCCTAACACCCCTTAGCTAATATAATTAAACATTTATTTATTTAAATGATTAATTATCTCCTCGCAATTAATAACTAATTAAATTAGTTATTTAATTAATCATATTCTCTAGTCAACTCCACTTGGACTCCACTTCTAGAATCCTAGAAAGGTGAGGGCAGTTGAATTAAATGTGTAACCACCTTCCCGTGATGTAACTTCTACCAATCCAAGTGTCCATTGCCCCTTCAACTTTGTAATTCCATAGACCAAGTCTACTTTTTATTCCAAGTAATTACAATTATTAACCTAAAGCTTAGTCAAACTCAAATCCTTTTCATGGCCTCGCCCTTAGCTATAAAATGTTGGCCATTTCTTTGTAATATTATCCTTGGAAGCTTATGAAAATTATAGCCAAACCGCCAATTTGACATCTACATCCTTGTGTATCTAATCTCGTAGCATTGCATTCATCCTTTGGAGAATTGATCAAGTGCACCCAATCAATCAAATCTTAAGATTTCACAAGCCCAAGTGCTTCACAATCTTCTTGAGGTTTGCAATAAATTTACAAGAAAGGTATCGCAATGTTTATTTCATTTATATTTCATTGTCTCGGTAATGTATCTCAAGAAAAATCATATATATCTTGGTATTCCATCATGGACATCAATAAAAAAATGGTCCTTCATCACGAGGCATATACAAAAAAACACATATACAATCTCATCTATCGTGAGTCATCCCTAACACTCTCATATGTTAAGATTGCTTGTGCCAACCTCTAGATGAGGGCATATGCACTAACCTCATTGATCTTGATGACCTCTACAACCTGGTAGATCAGCTACCTGAGCACTGATTCTAATTTGACACTCTCTTACTCTCTAGTACTGTGGCATGATATAATGCTCTATAGTACCTAACCACCCTAGATGCAACCACAAGCTTTGGAATCATATCACCAACACTACGGTCACCTAATCCCTAACTGCAGTCCTCTGCTACACCTATTTTCTTAGGATCCCTTTTTTCGTGGCCCTCTAGGTCTAACTATCTTTATAGAGTTTATATGATGATAAAAGTAACATCACCACGGAGCACATATTTATCCCTCTCTTCTGTATTGTGGTCACCGATGGCCCACATCCTAACCCCGGAGCAACTACCTATACTAGTACCTATAATCCATCTCCCCCATCTCCTCCCTATCCCGCCGCAACACCTATACTAGCTATTCTAGGTGGTGATGGTGGCATTTGTAATGGTACATGTCTAAGGACATGCATCTCGTATCCCGGTGCATGTTGTGCCACTTGTTGTATAACATGTTTTGACACTTGTTGTAGTATTTTTGTAACACCTATGCTACAAGCATCTACTATACCACATGTGTTATTGGAACCTATGCAACTTTAATGTGTGCACCATGTACCTATACTGGTGGTCCTGTGCCACCGAACCTATGGACCCTACACCTATGCCTAACCCTCGGTCCTCTACCTTTGAATCCTCTTATCTATTTCTAGATTTGTTTCTCCTCCACCGTGGCCTACCCATATTTTTGTCATTATGCTTGTTGTTAGAGATGCATGTGGAATAGTAATCTACCTCCACGTGATCATTGCATACCATTCAAGATAATCAAGAGTACTTCTTGTATATACTACATGTGCCTAAGCATCCCATGCCTATGGGATGACCTCAAAGAACCTATTCCTAACCACTTGCACTCTAATATGTGGCCCAAAATCAAATATCTTATCTTCCACATGTGTGTACTAGTGGTCTCTACCTGGTATGCCCCGTATCACACCAAATTATCGTTGGACTCTATATAACCTATACATCTCCATGATGTGGTTGTCAACGCCTATGATAAAGTGGTCAATCTTTGCATTGCATATCTCTATGGAATCTTTCAACCACTAATATAATATATATTGGCCTCCAAGTCACCATAGGTAACTTTAAGTCTTCTAGTGCTCGCATGTAAAAGGTGATGTCACCCATGTGGCCTCTATGGCCTACACCTACTATCTCCCATCCCATGGATGAATACTCATACACCAATCTTACTCTCATCACCCCTAGTGGGCGTCTAATAGCTATGTGATCCCATTCCCATATTTGTAATAGTTTGGTTGGACTTAGACTCCTCATCCCTCTGTACACAATCAAGTGTAAATATCTATATATGTGTGCTAGGATATAATATCCCCATGCAAATACCTCTCCCTTTATTATAGTGCCATGACTTCTATCACCCCAAGCTGAAAAATGTGTCCCCATCTTATCAGGAAGTAAGTAGCCACTGATAAGATCCATCAAATATATTGCAATTCATGTTATTATCTTGTCATCAAAAACTCATATAGGTTTACCATCATCCCCCCTGGGTGTATCCTTCAAATAGAATACATCCCATATGTTTCCTTGTATACGAGCCACATTCCCGCCATACTCCACCAAACTCGCCCTATATAGGTACATGAAGGATTCGATACACATCCTCTAGTGTCACAGTCATCTCTCATGTGGGTATCCCGAACGTCTAGCTCTTGTTATGCCATCACTCAACCAGTGTAGTCAATAAACAATTATCCATAAGTAACATGCAAAAAAATGCAATATAGGACATTCATGTAGCCTCCAATATCATGACTAACCCTCTCTCCCTCTCATAGAGAAAAGGTCCTCGAAATGTCGATAGTTGTCCATGATGCTCCCGCACATCTATTACTAGCAGTATCTCTTGCAAATCACACAATAACATCAATAAAATCTCATTTCTTCCATTCTAACTTTCAAAATTCTTTCTAAAACTCACCTAAACACACTAGCGCACTCTTTAGTTTGTTAGCACGTGCACATCTACACCAATACATTTAACGCTAACACACCTAAATAAATACTAGTGCACTCATACTAATGCACTCACATTAATGCTCTTACTCTTACTAACATGCTAGCACATTCACAATTTGAATGCATTTTCCTATTAATGCATATTCCCATTCAAGAACATGAGTATATTTTTTGGAATACGCTAGCGCACCTAAGTGCATGTGCTAGCATTCAAATTCACTTTTCCTCCACAAAATGAAACATTAAATGTGCTCAAAATTGATTTTTTTAGTTACTTACCATGACCACCTCATTAAGTCTCAGTTCATACTCTTGAATGTGACTAGCACAAAGTGTTTCCTCTTCTCTCATCGGGCCATCTCTCCATTAGAGAGAGATCAAATCTCTCTCTAATAGTACAAAAGGGTTTACGAAAAAATGGGTCACAATGCCTTTCAACCCTCCCACCCTTCTAATTATACCCTCCAAAACCCTCATTCTTCCCTTTTCTTGGCCCTTGTGATCAAGAACACACATTTTTCTTTACCCGTAATTTTTCCTCTCTTCTCTCACTTGACTAGCCTTGTGTTTCATCGTGATGCTCACTCATTTGAGAGGGCATTATTCCATCACTATTTCATCTCACAGAGCATACAATGCTTTCTTGGGGAAAATATGGTGTACCAAACACATCGTTTCCTTCCTTTGACTCGAACTCTTCCAAAAACACCAACAAAATGAAAAAACCCTCATATATTCAAAAAATCACAAAAATTATAAAAAATCGAACAAACATTCAAAATCATCGTAGAAATCCTATAATTGGAAAACCCATGACATTAATAGTTCAACACTTTATAACAATCTTGATAAAATCATACTTTAATCTATTACCCTAGTGATCGTTCTACTTTTATGACTATCACTCCACTTTATTCCCTTTCTATGATTACTAACTCACTTGGGAAAAGTCACAAAATTATTTTTTCCTTCACAATATAACTTCACTCGAGAAAATTTCTCTCATATCAATTTGTAAAAGGATCCAACAAGAGTATCTATGCATCACTCTAATCTTAGTTGAATCTTATTCCCATGCCTTTCATAAGTTTAGTGCTTGGGGACATTTGCATCTTCTTAATCATCATTATGGCATGCATTAGGGGCATAGTTGATTGTCTTTTTTTTAAGTTATCTTACATTGTTGATGTTTACTTTTTGGACCAATTATAAGTAGTGTGATAACATCTTGGTTCATTTATAACCATGATGCCTACACCTCTCTTGTGCATAGTGGGTTTGTTTTAATTTTTAGATTTTATCTGTTATGTGTGTTTTTTTTACGTGCATCTAGGTTAAATAACTTTATTCTTTCATAATCATAGTGAAAACTCTATTGAGCAATAGTAAAATAAGGTTTCTCTAAATGACATTATGCTACGAGTATATTCCTTCCTCTCCTTGTTCAACATCCCTTGTCTTCTTCCTAAAAGTGGTTGTTTTTCCTTTGCTACATCACTCACTCACTTGAGGGGGCATTCCTTTACCATTTTATTCTATGTTGCATCTAAATGCTTCACCTTTTTTCTCGCTAATCTGCATTTTTCTACTATCTTTAAAATGTTATTACTTTGTAATATCACTTTAAAATAGACAAATGTAGACACCTTAAACATATGTTCATATTTCTAGTCTTCTTTCATCCAATTAGAATTAATTAAATTAATTATATCCTATTATAATACACCCTTTTAGAATTAATTAAATTAATTATATTACTTAAATCATATCCATACCCTTTACAATTAAATAATTTAATTTTATTATGCCTTTGAAATTAATAAAATTAATTCCTAACACCCCTTAGCTAATATAATTAAACATTTAATTTTTAATTGATTAATTACCTCCTTACAATTAATAAATAATTATATTATTTATTTAATTAATCTTACTCTCTAGTCAACTCCACTTGGAGCCCACTTCTATAATCCTATAAAGTTGGAGGCAATTAAATTACACATGCAACAACCTTCCTAGATGTAACTTTTTTCAATCTAAATGTCCATTGCCCCTTCAAATATACAATTCCACCTACCATGTTTACTTGATCTTCTAGGTAATTACAATTATTAACATGGAGATTAGTCAAACTCGGTCTACTTTTCATGGCCTCACCTCGGCCTATAAAATGTTGACCATTCCTTTTTGTAAAATCATCCTGGAAACTTATGTAAATTATAGCCAACCACGGTAATTTGACATCCACATACTTGTATATCCAAGCTCGTAGCATTGCATTCATCCTTTAGAGGATTGATCAAGAGCACCCACAATCAATCAAATCTTAATATTTTACAATCCCAAGTTCTTCAAAAATCTTCTTGATGTTTATAAGAAACTTACAAGAGAGGTATCACTATGTCTATTTCATTTATCTTTTATTTTCTGGTAATTTTCATTTCTTACACCTATATACGAAAAATCAAGAGTTGTACTCCATATTTAAATTTTACTCTATGATAGAAATTTTACAATAACCTCCACATAAATAGGCACACATGATACAAGTGGTCAATATATGAGTGTTTCTTATCCTTATTTAATCCTAGGATGTGTGCAAAGTAGACTAAGTCGATAATATTAAATAAAGTTGAATAAACTAAGTAAACTTAAAATAAAATGTGCATAGATAAATATTACACCAATAAGATGTAGCTAAAAATCTACGAGGAGACCCTTGAGAGAGAGAGAGGACAATGAACATTGAGGTAGAGAGTTATCTCATAAGAATAATTCAATTATAATATGTTTTCATTTTATGATTCCATATGAAAGATAATGTGTGCTTATTTTCAAGGGAAAGGGAAAGAAGTGTAAGTAAATATATAAGATTAAAAAAATAGGTTACAACATTTATGTACTTTATATTTCATAGCTTGTAAATTATTTTGTAATTTTGTTAATGTATGTTTTCATATATTCAAATTTATAGAAGTTACACATATGATCAAACATCTAAATTTTCTAGTGATGAAGTGTAGTCATCTATTATGGTTGAAGAGAGGTAAGAGGAGGTTGGAAAGGGTGGTGAAGGGGAAATTTTTTCATTGGGGAGAAGATGGATCTTTATACAAAAGGAAAGTTTGTGGGAAAGGAAAAGTGGATTACATGATGTTGGCGAAATAATTTATCGCAAGGGAAATTAAATGGTTTTCACCAATGGTCACGGGACTAGGTCCCTCCTCTTAGGAATGGGAGGGACTCTCATTTATTGAATGCAAGAAAAATAAAATATGTGGGTGGTCGTAAGGCCAGGATCACACAGAATACTCCACTAAACCTGTGGCAAATTGCTTTTATGGAATACAAGGGAGGAATTTTCTTTAAAATAGGTAAAGGAGAGATAAGGAAAATAGGGAGAGGGTTAATTTTGTGAGTAGGCACTTGAAAATTTCACAAACATTAACCAGAGTAGGTCCACATTCAATAGGAAAGAAAAAAACTGTGTAAGTAATAATAAAATTAAAAATCAAAGACAAAAATTTCTATTGATTTATTCCTCAAGCTCATAGAGTTCTTTCTATGTTATTTAAAATTACAAATCTTGCATAGTAGGAAAGTAGAAAGTAGAATAACATAGACAATGAGATATAAGAAAGTAGATTCTTTCTTGTAGTAATAGGAGAAAAAACTAAAAACCCTTCGGAATGGAGAACCCATCCCAATATATAGCCTTAAAAATGTCTCTTCATCTCCCCTAAGTGACTTTTCACATTCCTACCACTTATGACCTTCCATATTCCAATGGGAATAAATATGATTCCTTATCTTATTAATGAAAAATAACTCTTATAATGCAAAATTAAAAGGTTACTTAAGTGAATAAGACAAAATCCAAAAACTACATTCCCAACGAAGAATTAGAATGTAGAGAGGGGGAGAAGAGAGAGAGAATAAGAGAGTGATCAATCTGAGGATGAAGAAGCCTTCAATGATGAATATCTTGCTCTTGGTGAACTCTGTGGAAATTCTCTAGGGACGAACACCTTTCCTTTGACATTTTTTTGAACCAAGCTAATGTGAGTGTAACCTTATCTACCCGCGGGATGCAGACATGCCCAGTAGCACTTTTCTAAGTCTCAAGATACCACAAATGGTCTTGTACTATGCAAATAAACTTTTTGATTTCTTGTAGTATTAGAGGTGGGGCCTCTAATCTTTTCAAGGGATTCCAATGTATCCTCATTGAAGGAGAAAGGATATCCTGCTTCTTTCTAGACCAATTCTTGGAAGGAACTTAGGATTCCCTCCAAGGATGAATTTTCATTGAGTGGGAGGTGATCCGATATTCTAAAAAAAAATTAACATCTTCCAATATTTCTTATGCATGTTCCTCATAAGACTCAATTTCGTAATATCATCATTTATCATATCATGCCCAACACTCATTGTGCATGACCACATAGGAGACAAATTATCAAAGACAAATGTAAACACATTCTTTCTCACCAAGGAGTGAGAATCAAGACAACTCATCTCATATGTCAATGGGAAAACACTATCCTAATGGGATATTTATTTATCGACCTCAAAATTTTCATTTCACCTTGGAAATGGTGGCTAGGGAAAATTCAATAGAGAGATAATCTTAGGCAATAATACCTTCCATTTTTCAAAGATCTTATCCACCCATTTATCATTGGACATTTACTACATAGTGTGCCCTTGATCTCTCTTGATCACTTGAGAATATATTTTCCTTCATAGCTTCATGGGTTGTTCTCAACATCCTTATTTTTAGATCCTCTAGATCCATGTTTGTCACATCATTATCACCCACATTGGGATACTCAATGTTTAATGTGGAAATTGGCTATAAACCTAAGTAATTAACCTTCATGGTGACTGGAGCTCGTGAAACATATGGAAGATGGATGAGTATGAATTATTTGACCATGATCCAAACATGTACTATTTTTAGCAAGTCCCACCCCAAATGTCTATTTTTGGAAAGTTTCTTAAATTGTCACTTTTGAGTGTTTGGTCTTGAAAGGAGTGATGGTGACATGGAAAGTAGTTTGTTTCAAAAATTAGTATTTTAAGAATGTGAGGACCCGGTACAACTTACTATTTATAGAAGGTGGTCCTCTGGATGTTGGAATGGGATGAAAATGGTCTCAAAAGTTTAAATTTTTCTCTAGGGTGCTCTACTCCAATTTTTAGAGGTTTTCAATATCCAAATTTTTGAAGATCTAAAAAAGCAAGTATAATGGCTGATTTTTTTCTAGCTATAAAAACATGACTTGGGCCATTAATGGGGGTAAGATTATACTCAATAAAAATCATTTTTGCAAGGAGGACACTAGTGAAATTTTAAGGAATTCTAAGGCAGTGGTTTTGCAGTTATCGAAAAAAATATTTTCAATCATGGGGGTTCCTAGAAATTTTTAGTAGAATAATAGTGAAAAATGGAAAAGAATAATGAGAAACATTATAAAATTGACTATTTGAGGGGAAGAATAATGCATTTGAAAAATTATAAAATTGACTAAGTGTTTATACTTAACCATTTCACTCCTTTATGCACCTTAACTCACCTTAAACTTAGCCAATATTAACCCATATCGATCAAGTGTTAAAGGGTGACTGCACCCACAAAATAGGGGAAATATGAGGTGAGGGGGTAGTATGGACACAAAAGTGCACTTTTACCATATTATGACAAGTATCACAAAGGTGGGAAAACATGTGAGGGAGATGGAGGGGCTGAAAATGAGTCTCTGGGGTTGACGAGAGGTTCTGCATGTAACCAGAGCTTAGTAGAAAGTTAGGGTGCATTTTTATGTTCTTTATGTCCCCTTGGCCATTGGAAAAATGGGGAAAGGGATATAAAACCTTGAAAATGGTGTCACATGTATGTTTTTCATAAGGAGGGGACAAGTGAGTGAGAAGATGAGTTTGTAACCTACCTAGTAAACCTGAGTTGAGTTGTCTTTAGTGATGAAACTCAATCCACCACAAGGGGGCACACTTTTGTGTCCCAATATCCCCTGTACCAAGGGACAAAGGAAAATTTACATAAAGAGTTAAAGAGTGCGTAAAGGGGTTAAGGGCTCATGATTTGGAGTTGTGAAACAAGCATAAGAGGTAAGTTGTAAAGTTTTAAGTGACACAAACCGACCAATCGTTAGGGGGTGCACTTTTGTGTCCCTACTATAACCTTGTACAAAATTATAAGAGAAAATGGATAGAAGAGGTGAAAAAGTGCGCTCAAGCTTATAAAACATGTTGATGTCACCCTACCAATGCGAGAATAGAACACGAAGTTTACTTTTCTACCCCGAGAGAAAATATTGGAGTCTGGAGGCCAAACCTTATATTATTTTGACTCAAAATCACCTTATGAGTTAATTATAGCCATTTTTAAGAGTTTATTTTTCTTTAAATTTTATTCTCATGCCTAGTCACTCTTTTAACACAAAGGGGCAGTAGCAAAGTGACCTAGACTATCATGGAAATTTTTGGGGCCAAGGATCAAAACCGATATATCCACCATGTAGTGGACTCCTAGATATTCCCATAACTCCTAGAATATTCAAGATAAGGTCACTTTCTCCGTTGAAGCTTACATTCCCTTTACCTAAAATGGCCTAGTTTTTTGGATAGATCTCGACATCACATGACTCCATATTATTCCTTGAAACTACCATATATCTCTTTATTTCTCTTCTACACAACATCCAAATGGGTTAATCCCTTACATTTTATCTTCCGGAGGGTATTCATTTTTTCAAAATAGCTAAAAATAGCCCTTTTAATGCCTCTCGGGAACATTGTTCCACCTTAGAACTTAGTAGCTTCATGAATCCATTTAGATATACTTCCATACACATGAAAATGCTTGAAAACCATGTTAGCACATTATTTTCATCTAGAGTGAGGATGACACAAGTTGATATCTTGATTTGGAAGAAGGGTTCACAATGACCGAGAGAGGAGGTTTCAAGTGGGGGTTTTGTTGTCATGGCCAAAATTTTAAATTTTACATGCTAGACATTTAGCATTTCAACATGTGGGGAAAATAAAATTTTCCTTGGAATAGTAGTCCTACCAAATTGTGTTATCATAATAGTTTTCGATGTCATCTTTTGGAAAGACCATTTGATTTTCTAGGACCCTTTGTATATAATTTTTCTAAATGAATCGATGGGTTTTATAATTGTCACATTTAATACTTGAAATGCATTGACATACTACCTTCAATAACCTATTTATCCTAAAAAAATTATTTATTGGTAGAGTCTTCTTGATTTTTCATGTGTTGAATGTTTAATGTTCCACATACAATGCATACTTTTGTTTCAAGATGAAAAATTAAATGAGAACAAAAATGATGTTTCTATACCACACACATGGTCATCAAAAAAACCCATGAATAATTAGAGTGACCCCTCTCTTGGTTTATAAGGACTCTGAAGAAATGCGTATTTTTTTATGAAATTATCCACTCTCTTGCATCAAATAGGTAATTCTAGAGTAAATGGAATTATAAAACATAAATATTGTATTTAATTTTAATATTGGTTTAACATTTTCATTAAGTTTTTAGTTTCATGGTGTATCATTATCATGCAATTTTTTTGTCATTCCATGTTATACTTAGATGTTCCCATGTTTTTATATGTCTGTATGTGATGTTGTATTTATTGATTTAATTTATATATCATTATTATTAACAATTACATGTTATATAGAGATTCTACAATTTTCTTCAAAAAGGTAGTTATGGGGAGGTTGTTTGGAACAAAAAGGGTTTGGAAAAGAAAGAGATTGATGTCTACATACGTGGAAAATGAATTAAAGGATACAAAATTGGAACCCTTGCATTCTAATTACATTCCTAGAACCTTGGTGGATAAGATTGAATTTGGCCCACAATGTTAATTTGGAAGGGATTCAACCCATGATCTAAGAGGTCACATCTTCTCTGGTTAGATCATATTATAATAAGCAATCTTATGGTTTTTTAGAATCTAATTATAATCTGGTATGGAATTTTGAATAGATTTTTTAGGGGAAAGAGGTCTTTGACTTGTAGAGCATTTCGAAAATAGTTTTAGAACATGATCATAACAAAAGGGATGATTTTTTTGGTTTTTGAAACCACAAAAATGGACCAAGATATGAAACATTTTCCTCATTTATATGTTTCCAAACCAAAGAGGTAAGGAGTGATATACCTTTTTTTCTCACATGAGTAAGAAGTGGGGAAAAATCAATGGTGGAAAAATGAGTTAAATATTCTTTAGAGGCCATTGAGGTGATGTGTCAAAATATGGTGGTACAAATTTTTTTATCACTAAGAGGAAACTCTTCATATGATCTAGCGTTGTATAACCCCCACTCTAACTCCCTTAGGATATTATGTCTTTATTATTTTTGAGATTTGTGCTTAATACAAGGTGAGTGACTTGGTACCCTATAAAAGAAGCTTATTTATGATGTTATACTTATTTTTTATTTTTATTCATATGGGAAAGAAGTGGTATATTATATGCATCTCATTTTTAGCAATGATGGAAGAGTAAGGAAGTAAGGAGTGTAGTAGGGATAACTAGAAAATTTCAAAGGTGAAATGAATTACATATAGGATTTTGCATGAGACAAAGGGTGGATTACTTTTGATGTTAAATGGGTTTTTGTAATGGTCTCAATGGAATTTGCATAGTCCCTGGTGGAAATGAGTGGTAGTGGTAAGAGGGATAATAATAGAGGTAATATAGTTTTATTTTTCTAAGATGATAGAGATACATCAAATAGGGAAAATGTGTGTTGAGGTAAAATAAATAATTTATAAAGTTTTGTAGCATTTTCTCTTCCATGGGAAAGGATTGTACAAACAAAGTGAGGAAATGGAGAACTTATTTTTCATGGTTGTGGCCCTAAGTTTCTACCTTGATGATTAGACATTTAATCTATGAAGGACACTTTATATGTGTTTGGATATCATCTTAGGTTATTATATCATTTGTAACATGTAATGTGTATTAATGTGCCTTTCTTCATGATTTAACTACCTTATAAAAGGAATACATAAGTATAAAATGGAAACTTGGACTCAAATCTTTGTGAAATTGGATCGAGAACCTACAAGAGAGTGTCTCTATATTTCAAATTTTTGGATTACATATGTTTGGTAGAAGTTTTAAGATAATAGTGTATCAATCACTAGAGATGATGAAAGATGATATTGGTGGTGGATAGAGGATATTGTAAATGTCTTTAGGGGCTACCCTAGAAATAATTGAGTGGAAAATTAAATATAGAAAAGGAGAAGGTATATTTCCGTAAGAAAAAAAAGTGGTATGAGAAGAATTTTATGAATGTTTAAGTAAATATTTTTCATGTATTGGGTTCTTTGTTAAATGTTTTTTAATGAATAAATTGCTCCCTTCAAGATCATGCCATAAGATACTTCTAGATAATTGTTCCAAGTTTATGTTAATTCGATTTATCCAAGATTTATCTACTCCTTTCAACAAATATTGAATTTTTCTTTTGTGGTATAGGACAAGTGCTAATGACAGTTGTTTTTCCCTATGATATATTCTTGCAATGGGCTAGGTTTTTCCCAATTTCCTTTAAAAGAATGTTTTCTTTTTGGATTGAATGTGGAAATTTTTAAAGATGATGGTAGTTTTATTTCCATATCATAATTAGGGATTACTAATTCTTGTTCCTCATTCTAAGTGATTTTTCACTCTTGTCTTTATTTGTATAAAACTTCATCTTGATTATGAAAGGGTGAGGGACCCAACAACCCTCTTTTTACTAATAAAAATATGTTACTTTTAATCATATTGTAAATTTCATACTAGGATGTCAATCATATTCATAATGGATTGTTCCACTTTAGTTGATGTGATGACTTTCGCAAGTCGTGATGACAAATAATGTCATGAGAATATCTTCGAGTTGGAAAAAATTAGAATTGTTACATATAATTTTCATCATGACATTTGTAGGAAATTTTGGAGCATGATTACAAGGTATCGTCTTCACATAGCCATAGTTATGAGGTTTCATATTCACATGTTTTCATTTTGACTTTATTAATCACATGTCAATTGGAAAATTTGGAATGTACATATTTTTTTCATGATGACACTCACATATTTCTTTGAATCATGAATAGGTGGTATCATAATCATATATATTTTATTGTGAGGTCATTATGATCAACTTCATTATTTGAATTAATGGGGAGGTTTTATTAGTTTAACTTATTTCATATTAGTCACAATTTGAATCACTTATAGATATGATAAACATGTGTGTTTCCTCATTTTTCAATGGTATTTATTTGTATATAAGGGAAAAGAACACATAGGGTTATGTTGTTATGATAAATTTATAGCATACAAAATTTTAAATTTTGGTCATGACAACCAAACCCGTACTTGAAATTCCCTTTACCAAATTGTAGGCACAAAATCATGCACTTTAGACATTATTTAATCTCGGTCTCATACTATTATTTATAAGGATTTTAAGTGAAAAAAGTACTAATTAAACCTTGTCTTTTGGTCATCTTATTTTATTTTCTTTCATTATTCCCAACCTCTTACACCTGCAAGCCCAATTATTTTCCATCATTTTACATCATTTTAGCTTTGAGAAGGGCACCTAGGCTAGTACTAGGGTGCCCATGGGCACCCTGGTCCCACCAGGGGTGCCCTGATCCTTTTCACACTTTCCTGCCACTTTTTGGGCTCTTTCTAGCCTTTTGAGATCTTTATCTTTTTGGTGGTCAGCCATTTCAGGGTTAATTACAAAATTAGATCAAGAGAACCCTATAAATATAAATTTATGAGACCATAATGAGGGACCAAGCACTAGTCACTACTATCATCCACCTAGAGTTACATCCATTTAGAGATCATTTGCATCCATTAGCTCCATCACAAAGGACAAGGTTGGTTCATCTGCATCACACAAAGCATAGGAGGGGATTCTATTCTATTTCATGCACCATTCTATTACATTTTTACATCTAGTTATTGCTCACTACTTCACAAAGTGTGACTGACACAAGATCACCTAGGGAACATGATGCACACACACACTAGAACTACATTTGGGTCCGAAATGTAGTGCAACGCTCAATTAGTAAGCCCACTGTTGTGGTAGCTAAGGTCAGTTCAACCCATTCATTTGCATTCTTCTTTTTTAGGGTTTTGATACTTCTTATGGTTTCTTGTAGGTCTTTCTTTCATCTTGGGGTATTGGTGACACCTGGCATAGTACAACAAATCTGATGCAACATACAACAAGATTTTCAAACCTCCTACAGGACTTTTGAAACTCATTTCCATACCTTTTGTATAGACTAGGATGCCCATTCTATAAACCATAGTGCCCGTAGGTGCCCTAGTCCCTCTTCAGGCACCCCAATTTAGCTAGATAGCTTGAATCCATCCTTTTCAAGGCTTTTTCACATTCGTTCCTACATCATGTTTCTCTAGTCACTTCTACAACACAATCTAGTGAGCTTCTCTAATCATCTGAATCACTTCCTAATTCTTCTTATACATTAATTCTATTATATTAGTTGTTTGGGTCATTCTTAATGGTATTTACTACATTTATTTACCGTATTTACATGTCGTTCTAGACTAGATTAACTACCCTCATTTCCATATTTTTAGTTAATCATTTTGGTGAACCTGACTTGATCATTCACACTTCTAGGTTCTTCATTCATTACTTGTCATCCTAGGGTTTGGTCATCATGAGTATCTCAATCAATGATTATTTGCTTGCAAATCCTAATTTACTACATAGAGTCCAACATTTTCTACTACTCGCATTTGTGCTGACATGCATCCAAAATCAGTTTATCAAGCATTTATAATGCATTTTCTTCACACATAATATTCAAGTCTAACCTTCTCGTTGATGTCCACACTTTTGATAATGACCCACCTCTACATATCATATGTTGTATTCATAATGTAGTTATTAAGTGGACTTTTATTGATAATGGATTTGAACTTAACTTGTGTCCTATGTCATTCCTTAAAGTTTTAGGTCTTTCCGCTTGTGACATTAGTCCATCTATTATTTCACTACATGCTTATGATGGTTTTGTCCATCCATGTCTTAGTCACATTACATTTCCCATCACTGTTGGTCCCAATATTGTCTACATTGTATTTTTCATTGTTGATTTTCCAGTCTCCTACAATAGTCTACTTGGTAGGCCATGGCTTCATGCTATGCAAGATGTCACTTATACTATACATAATTGTGTAAAATTCTTACATGAAAGCATTGAGTACACCATTTTTCATGACTATGATCCATTCCAATATTGTGATTGGGCTCCTAATACTAGTCTTCCTATTCCACACATAGATATTATAGACAAGCCCCAACCTATCGAAGAACCACCTCACTTACCACCACTTGATGGTATCATTTGTGTGATAGATGTAGTTCTTTCGTGCCACCGCTACTACTACTACCATGATTCCTTATCAGGGCATGTCTAATCTATAGACATTACTCTATCACCCACACCTTCACACGTACCACCTATATTGGGAACATATTCCATTTGATCCTATTTGTGATGTTATTATCTATTCACATGAGGGACTAGATCACTTGGTTTTTCTTTCAAGGATCTTTATCCTCCTACTCATGACCATATCTATATTATGGCTTCATCACTATTACCATTACCATTACATGTCTTTCA
Source organism: Taxus wallichiana var. yunnanensis (assembly GCA_018340775.1). Taxonomy (NCBI): domain Eukaryota; kingdom Viridiplantae; phylum Streptophyta; class Pinopsida; order Cupressales; family Taxaceae; genus Taxus; species Taxus wallichiana. The sequence continues at coordinate 154,107,275 of CM031235.1, read as the reverse complement.
TCTTATTTTCTATCTATCATGCAATGCACTCGCACTCTTATCCACTCACATCAGGAGAGTTTTGGCTTACTTATATAGGGGGCACTTTGGATCCTAATCATATTGATATTTCATTTTGTATGCCCTTTGGTCACATATTCATTTGTAATAGTTCTTTCTTCGCTACACACAAAATCTCATGTTGGTATGGCAAAGTTGTCCACCTCCCCTATTCACCATGAAGAGTATGTCATAGGTATTTACAATTTGCCTCAATGGCTCTTTTATGTCATTATTTCTTATCAAGTCACCAATGTTTATCCATTCGATTATCTGATCATCTTCTAGATGACATTACATGATCGCCCTTTCATCATGCACACTTTGGGGCATAATATTCACCCCCTCTCTCATCATCATATCATCATAGGCACATTTCCCATATTTTCATTATCATTCATTCAGGGGTACTACATCACACTCTTTCATTCATGTGCATACCTCATCTAATCAATCTCATATGCATTCATACACACATCTTGACCATTTCCCGATGACACACTCTTGTGCTTTGTTCACACATCGTTGAGGTCATATTCATCACCAATTGCACTATGATAATACCTCTCGTGCTATGATTCCTTATTTTAGTTTGGTGGATGTAACTGAAACAAAAAAATAACACAAGAATACATCGACTTGTTGGTATACATGACAAATCTGAAATACCAAAGTAAATTATATATTAACATGAAATTATTCACCGAGGCACTTTGAGTTTTATTGAATTCACTTGCCTTTCAAGACTAGGAGAAACTTTACAATTACACCTCAATGGCTTCTTTACACCTTTAACCGATGGCTTCCTTCGCACACTTCCTCAATATTTCTACTACTTCTTCTATCTAAATGAGGGGGTAGCCTCTCTATTATAGAACTTCCAGCTTATCCATCTTATCTCTAAGATAGGATAAGAAATCCACTCGAGAATCATATTCCATACCTTAACTCTTATGACATTATCATAAGATAAGATAAACCTTATCATTTTACATGGGTTCCACATTTTAGAATTTTTACAAATAAAATACACAAAATATTCATGACCCCTCTTGTCTTATTACCAATATAATATTTCTAATTCCTAATCATAGCTACTTCTCTAATTACCCAAACTTTGACATTTTCATTATGGACCATTTACGACAAATATTTACTTTTACAACATTCCTATTGCATGGTACTACATCGACATCTTATCTTCTATCACGCTACTACTAATGTATACTTAACAACATCTTATTCCTAATACATACATAATGAAATAGAAATTATGGAGGAAAATTTTAGTGTCATAGTCATACACATGAACCCCACACAATGCACCATAGGTATTATACACTACATCTATTCATACATCTTACATCATACGTCTTACATTTAGACTACATCATTTTGAGTTCACATTTTCCTATCATACATACATATCATACTAGTATTATCATACATACAACACTTTCATGGTCTACACTGAAATTGCACATATTATATCATGTGGTATTACACTCATTAGTCTACATCATACATTACATCATATTCATTTCATCTTGCAAATTACATCTTATACATCATACATTACACATTCTACTCATCATATGGTTTTCTATTATCATCACGCATATTACATTTTCTTTTGTGTTACACTCATTACCCTATGACACACTTTAGTTCCTCGGTCCATACTCAATTGCCGAGGGTTTACAAATCAAATGGACCTTATCATACTCACACATTTCTCATTTGACCTTCCATCATGCAAAATTCCTAGGTTAGTGACATACGTTATAGGCTAAATGGTCACCTACTCTATCATCTTGTAGTGGTATATGCTTTAGGCTACATCACCACTCCCTTTTATTCATCTTGTAGTGGTATACACTTTAGGCTACATCACCACTACTTAGTATCCATCTTGTAGCGATATACGCTTTAGGTTGTATCATCACTCCTACATTCATCTTTTCGTGATGTATGCTTCATCTATAAGAACAAGTGCACACATAATTTCTAAGTTACATTTCATCGACACATATACACACTCATCATAGCGCATTAGACACAACACACACATTTCGACCATTTCCTGATGATGCACTCTTGTTTACAGTTCATTCTTGATCTGCGAGGGGAAAACTAAATTAACCTCACTACATACACTTCCATTTACTAATGGGCACGTGGCCCCTATCACTCCATTTTTACATTCCATTACATCCATCCACAACATACTTTTGCATATTATGGTTTTCGTACTCTTCGCATAATTTTACTTTTTCATGGTCGCTTTATTACACATGCTAGTTAGATTAATTATATTTCATTTATCTATACCATCCACACATGTGCACTCACATATTTTTCTAGTTGTGATCACAGATACAAGTCTCTTAAACACAGCATAGATGCTCACCTTCTACCCTTCCTACATTGGTCACTGGGGGTATCCACATTCATCTCTCACATGTGTTATTGTTTCATTTTTTACTTAGAACTTTACATTACTTGGTTATACATGCTTTTGACATACTAGTTATTTTTCTAACATGCTAATGGGTGCTTCACGTACATCATTTGTTGTGTAGGGATATTTACTTCAATACTTGTTTATTACATTGTTTGTTTATTGTTTGCTTTTGTATATGCAGGCTTTGCCCTATATTTAGTGTCCACACTTGTTTATTGTATGTGACCATGATGGCCTTATGTGTCTTGCAAAATCATGAGTGATGTCCTATGTTTGCAACTCACTTTGTGCAGACATTACTTTTTCTTCTTGTGTGGTTACATTACTACTTTGTTTGGTATCTTATACACTTTCTGCATAGCTTCTATATTGTTTTCCATATGCATGATTTTTGTACTAACACTCTTCTTTGGCTAGACTTCTTATTTGTGCATGCCTTGGTTTCTACCAAGTGCATTACCTTCCCCTGTAGGGGGTAGAGTTACAGAGTTTATGTGGTTGGTCCTCTTTTAGGGCTACATTCTCTTATCAAGCAATGTTACATGCACCCCCAAAGAGGGGGGCATAATTTGGGGTTTTAAATTATACATAGCACATCTACACGGTTTAGTTCGGTGTAATTTTTGCCCTTAGAATTTTTGGTTACATACAATAGCGAGTGGGTTCAAACTAGTCTACAAACCCCATACACATTGGATTTTATAGGACATGATCATCCTTAGCATTCTAGGAAGTAGTTAAAGGTTAGAGGATACAATGGAATTCCTCCCTATACTTCTTTGGCCAAAGTGGCATAGAATCGTCAAAAAAACCAAGATGTACAGAGATCTCTTCACACACATTTAGAGAAGCAATTAAATGTTAGAGGATACAATGGAATTCCTTCCTATACTTCTTCGTCCTATGGCATCAGATCACCCAAAAACCCCGATAGTACAAGATATCCTTTTACACTCTCTTTCTCAACATGGATCAAGTGCTCATGTTCCAACTTACATTGTTCATTTACGATTTTTACATTCATATACATGTGTCTTTTACATTGTGTTTTTACACATACATACATATATATTTGACTACTTGATCATTTTCTCCTTGTAATTCCAGCGTATGAGAAACAAGCAATCAAATGCATAACATCTTGTAGAATCACACACCATACTAACCATGCAGGTACATTACACACATCAGTAGCTACACACGCATTTCCACCCTAGGTTCACTCTCATCACTTTTTTATGTATTTTCATCTATAGTTTCCATGCTCCATCATCTTTTTTTCATTCCACACTTTGTCTAGTCCTTCAATGCATTTCTACATCACTCTACATGGATTATCAGGTACACATCTCTATCTACTTTATGTTACCAAGCTTTCCACTCACCAACATAAAGTGGGGGCAAATGTAGACACAAAATCATGCACTTTAGACATTATTTAGTCCTAGTCTCATACTACTATTTATAAGGTTTTTGAGTGAAGAAAGTACTAATTAACCCTCATCTTTTGGTCATCTTATTTTATTTTATTTCATCATTCCTGAACTTCGCACCCACATGTTGAGTCAAATTTCATTGGTTTACATCATTTTATATTTGATGGGGCACTCATGGGTGCCCTAGTCCCACTAGGGGCACCCCGATCCTTTTCACACTTTCTCACCACTTTTTGGGATCTTTCTAGCCATTTGAGATCTTTATCTTTTTTTTGGTTGGCCATTTGGGGTTAATTACTAAAATTAGATCAAGAGAACCCTATAAATATAAAGTTATGAGACCATAATGAGGTACCAAGCACTAGTCACTACTATCATCTACCTAGAGTTACATATATTTAGAGATCATTTTCATCCATTAGCTCCATAACAAAGGACAATTTTGGTTCATTTGCATCACACAAAGCATAGAAGGGGATTCTATTCTATTTCATGCACCATTCTATTACATTTTTACATCTATTTATTGCTTGTTACTTCACAAAGTGTGATTAGAAAAAGAGCACCTAGGGTACATGATGCACACATATACTAGAACTATATTTAGGTCTAACATGTAGTGCAACACTCAGTTAGTAAGCCCACTGTTGTGGCTGCTAAGATTAGTTTGACCCTTTCATTTGGATTCTTATTTTTTTAGGGTTTTGATATTTCTTATGGCTTCTTGCAGGTATTTATTTCATCATGGGGTATTGGTGACACTGCACAGATAGTGAATCGATGCGACACACGGCGAGGGTTTTGGACCACCTATAGAACCTGTGAAACTTATTTATGGACCTTTTAATAGGCCATGGTGCCCATTCTAAAACCATGGTGCTCACAGCACCCCAGTCCCTCTCTAAGTGCCCCAATCTAGCTAGATACCTCTAATTCATCCTTTTCGGGGCCTCTACATAGTCGTTCTTGCTTCATGTTTCTCCAATCTCTTCTACGACATAGTCCAGAAGCTTATATAATCAGTTGAGTCACTTCCTCACTCTTCTTGCACATTAGGGTTTTTAATTTTATTAGATTAGTTATTTTGGTCATTCTTGATAGTATTTACTACATTTATTTAATTTATTTACATTCTATTCCCAGACTAGATTAACTACCCTCATTTCCATATTTTTAGTTAATCACCAAATAATATAAACCTTTCCTCTTACCAAAGCATTTCAATTGTGTCATCCTCATTCGCCAAGAGGAATCATAACATGATTTTCAAGTATGTTTCATGTGCAAAGATGTGTACCTAGGTTAATTCGTGAGGGTACTAAGATCTAAGAAATAAAAGGTTCTAGAGGATTGAAAAGGGTTATTTTTGGTCTTCTTATCACAAGAGGAAATCCCCTAGAAGCTAAATGCAATGACACAACCCATCTAGTAGTTGTATGGTGGATTAATAAGATGATACAAGGAAGTAGGAATTTTTTGTATATATGGAGGTCAAGAAACTTTCAAGAAAAATTGATTCTTTTGGGCAAGTCACTAGGAAAAGCAAGTTTTAAAGAAGATACTCACCTTGTTGAAGGGTTTCTAAAGCCTCAAGAGGCCTTGGGAAGCTAGATCGATGAATTGGAAATATTACATATCTAATTCATGGTGCAATAATCAAGATAGAATTATAGGAGTATAAAAATGTGGAAACTTGTCCATTAGTGCAACACAAGAGTCTTTCTACAAGGAGTAACTTCATCAAAAGGTTTTGGACACCTCGAGAAGGGTTAAGATCCTAAAAAAAGGTTAAATCAAGGACTACATTTGACCCTCCTCAAGGTCCATGTGTTTTATTTTTAATACTCATTCTACACTTTGGTGGAAACTCCGCTTACTAGCACATGCGCATAGGAAAAAGTGGACTGAAAAGGAGATTTTCAAGATGAATTAGGCCTTGAAAATGGTTTTAATGGACTCAGTGGATCCTTTGGATTCAAAACCATACATTTTTTTTCCTCCTAATTCCATGTCTTTCTCCCAAGCCTAAAAATCCACTCTTTATATTATTTTCACGTTAAGTTGATGATATCAGCACAACCAATCAGCTTTGAGAGGAGTTTTGGAGCATGGATTCCCCTTTTCCATTTTTCACTTGATGCAAGGGGACATGGGGGAAAAAAAATTAACTCCCCCTATGGAGGATTTGGTTACGTCACTTAAAGTGATAACTTAAGTGGTTAGAAGGTGTTATAAACTCACCTAACTTGATGTTTGACCACTTTTTCATGACAAGCTGACCCATGGCATCATTTAGGAGGAATTATGTCCCTTTTTCCCTTTGTCCAATAGATAATGGGACATGGGGAAACAAAAAAATTCTTCCCCTATGGAGGTAACTTTTCGTCACTTAAAAGTGACAACTTGGGTGTTAGGAAGTGTTAACAACTCACCATTTTCACAAAATTTGGCCCCTCCTCATGAGATCCTCACCCATGGTGCATTTTGGATATTTTGATGTCCATTTCTTCCTTTTTACCCTATTTTTAGGGTGAAAACACACCTCCAACCTTCACCAGAGTCAAGGTTGAGCTTGTTTGAGTTTAATGTGAGTTATGGTGTCAAAATGAGAGGTAAAACAAATTTGAAAGAGGGAAAATAATTAAATGCAACACTTAAACATTTTTAGCCCCATTTGTGTTATTTTATCTCCTCCATTGATTCTGGTGTGTTGTTATGCTACCAAAATTTCTTCAAACATTCTCCATGCTCAAAAATATTTTTCTCATATTTGCCAAACCCCATGTTTGTTTGCCATGAGATTTTGAATATATATACCTTATAAAAACACATTTAAGAAGAGAATTCACATGCCTCAATTTATTTTTCTATATCATTTTATATAGCTATTTTAAATACTCACCAAAAAAATGTTTTTTCTCAAATCTATGGAAACCTAACTATTAAAATCCTACAAAAATGGAACAAAGCTTCTTGTGAAATAGAAAAACTTTTGAGACCACTTTCATTAAATTATGACACATGAGGAAGACCCATTTATAAAAATAGTAATCCTTCCTAAGCCTCAAGCACCTAAAAATATTAATTATTCATATTGATTTCAAATTGGTCACACATGTTCATCTCCTTCCTGTCTCACTAGTCCCATTCATGGTAAAGATTAGATACTCAATTTACAAGCCAATTCCCACATTTCTAGATGTAGGAAACATGATGTGTCTCATAGTGAATCTAGAAAATTTGAGAGCATGGGTGTGGATTGAACCTCATGGAACTGTAAATGGAGGTATTATTCTTAAGTATATTATATAGAGTAAATGGTCACTTGTTTCAAAACACAAAGCTAGTTCTGTCTTCTACACCACATTGTGACCAGCCTCAAAAACATCTCTGGTGAACAATAGTCCAATTATGGAAATCCTCATTCGAATTATCTTTTTCAATGCTTATAAATCCCCACCTATAGCAATGTGGTTATCACCTCTCGTGGGCTTGCTTTGAAGGAATGGAAAATTTCATAGTTTTAAAGGATTCACAGTTCATTTATGACTCAAGTGGAAGGTAAGCCCTCTTGGTTCCCTAAAATTAGTCTCAGGGTGATTCCCATCTCATCAGATGGATTGATCAAAATATGGAAGAATTATTCATTCAGTTTCTCTCCTTCACCTATCTTAGATCATAGGGTTTGGTCGTGTACTCCATTGTGTCTCGCAAGTGATTTAACAAAATACTGATTTTTATAAAAACCCTAGATATTTCATATTCACATCCAATAGATAAAACATTGAAGTACAAAATCGGCCCAAGAAATAAGCTAAATGAATATGAAACCCTAATTTCAAGACAAGGATAGAATACTTAGTTGATTTTTCAATAAATCCTAGAAGTATACCAAACTAGAAAACTGATGAGCATGAGGAGGAAACTATCACAACTATGCCCATAAAATTGTGTGAGTTTCATATATGCCTGGACTGGGGCACCTGGATCAGGTCAAGGGCACCTAAGCATCAAGATCGCTTCTTGGTGCCCGTGACTATGAAAAACCTCATAAACTAGTTTTTTTATGTTGCACCAATGTCGCTAATCTTCGTTGTTTATCGATGATGTGTTCTATATGAGAAAAGAGTTTTGCATATAACCTACAAAACAAATGATATCCTACAAAACCCCAAAACACATCAAATTATAAAAAATAAAAGGACATAATTAGGGATTCACACTAACCCCAAAGTGGTCTCTCGGACTAAGTGAGCTTACAACCAAGCATTACACTACATTTTAGACTCCATGTAGTTCTGTGTGTGTGTGTGTGTGTGTGTGTGTGTGTGTGTGTGTGTGTGTGTGTGTGTGTGTGTGTGTGTGTGTGTGTGTGTGCAAGAAACGCTAGCTAGCTCTTGTGCAAGATTCACTTTATAGTGAGCAATGGCTAGATGTAGCAATTTAGATAGATGTGTGGATAGAAAAATGAATTTCCCCTCATGTGCATGTATGCAGAAAATATAGTCCCTTTCCCCTTAAATGAAGCTAGATGGATGTTTTGAGGCTCTTGAAATTCCTTTAGATGTAACCTTATGTGATAGTAATATATGCTTAGATATTTGTCCTTTATTATGGTCACATAACTTTATATTGATATAATTCCCTTGGTTGAATTTCATAATTAACAACTAGAAGGCCCACCCATAAGAAAACAAGATGCCCAAAAGGAGAATCTTTTGTGTGAGATGCACTTGATAGCGAGCAATAGCTAGATGTATCCATGTAGATAGATGTGGGGATGGAATAATAAACTTCCCCTCCTATGCGTGTATACATAAAAATATAGTCCCTTGTCCCTTAAATGAAGCTAGATGGATGTTTTGATGCTCTTGAAATGCCTTTGGATGCAACCTTAGGTGATAGTAATAGATGCTTAGAGATTGGTCCTTTATTATGGTCACATAAATTTATATTTATATGATTTCCTTGGTTGAATTTTTGTAATTAAAAACTGGAAGGGCAACCCATAAGAAAAAATAGATGCCCAAAAAAGTAAAGAGAGGTCGGGGCACCGAGAAGAACGAGGGTGCCCGAGCATTGGTGTCCAGAGTGATAAAAGATGAAACTGTAAAGTATCGACTGGGTTGTAGGGTGTAAGAGGCTAGAAATAAGACATGAAACACAAACAAAAGGCCAAAGATAGTTGTTAATTGCTAGTTTTCTCACTTAGGAATCATATGAATAGTAATATGTGATTAGGACCTATAAATATACCCAAAGTGCATGATTTAGTATCTACATTTTCCCCCACTTTATGTTATTGAGTGAATACTTGATAACATAAAGTAGATAAGAGATGTGTACTGATAACCATGTAGATCGATGGAAAAATTATGTCAAAGAGACAAGAAAAAGTTTGAAGTGATAAATGAAGAATGAAAGATAAGCTAAGAAATAGAAAGTGTTTGTAGGGGTGAAAAATCATAGTGTGTGTACCATGTTTTACCTTTTGTTTTTTTACTTGCATTGTGCTTAAGACCGTTGCTTCTTATAAGGATGGACCTGCAAAAAAAGAAGAGCAAAAGAGTAGTCAAAGTTGTGTATGTGAAAAATTTGATCTAAGTATATAAAATGCATGTGAAAATATGTAAAATGTGAAAAGAAACATGTGCACCTCATTCATAATGAGTGAAAAGATATAAAGTGTCTTGAAAATGTTGTAGAAGAAGAACGAGTTTTTGGGTGATCTCATGCCAAGAATGAGTTTTTTGGGCGATCTCATGCCAAGTGCAATTATTTGGGTGATCTCACGCCACAACAAAAGAGTGTTTGGGAGAAATGTCTAGTTTTATTCTCCATCCCTAACTGCTTCCCGATGATTTATACACCACTTGTACATGGTGTGATCCTTCTTTTCTCCATTTCGATCTAGTTCGGTCCAAGTGTAAATAGAAAAACAGAGATAACATGCATGTTGATTCTTTGGAGGAATGTGCTTATTCTATGAAAACCACTTTGTGTAAACTTTTGAAAAGTGTGCCAATCTAGGAAAATAATTGTAATTACCCCTAGTCATAAGTTCCCAAGAATGGTCATGGGTACCCAGCGCTCATTTATATATATTGGGTACTAGCGTTTGTGTTAAATTGAGACCCAAGTCATATCTTGGCCATTTCTATAATGAAGATTGTTTTGTTCTATATTATGCATGTATGAACTATGGTTGTGTACTACTCATTGAATGGGGTGACTGATTCACCCACTATATGCCCCCTTGTTTGAGGTTCATGTGATATCGTTAGGAGTATGTGGCCCAAAGGAGAGGACTAGAATATGATCTAAAATATAGTCCTGGAGGGGGAAGGGAATGTGCATGGTAGAAACTAAGGCACATGTAAAAAAAGTGACTAGAAACATGTGTTAGTGTAAACAATAAAAATATGCATATAGAAAACAATGTGTAATCTAGCAAGAAATAAGAAAATGTAGACCACAAAAAGTGGGTTTCAAACATGGGACATCGCTCACAATGTCACAAGACAATCGGGGCAAAGTATATACACAATACAAAGGGAAAAGCCCAAAATAAGGATAGACAAAGGAAAATAATGAAAAATAGTAGTAAGCAAAGTAACAAATAACCATGGTGGCAAATAGTTCCTACAAGATAAATGTTGCACATGAAGCACCCATTAGCATGTTAGAAATATAAAAAGTATGTCAAAACATGTATATATCGATATAGTAGTGTGCTAGTAAGAATAAAAAGTAGTATAAATGAAAAAAATACACATGTAGTGTGTATATAAAGTAAATTTGCCCCAGGAGCTATTGTGGGACTAGTAAAGAGGTACAATTCAAGTATCTATGTTTTGTGTAAATATCTATATAAATTTTACATTCACAACTCGAGAACAAGTGAACATACATTGTATATAGAAAAGATAATGATATACAATGTATCTAGCTAGCATGAAAAACAAAGTGTACATGTAACTAGTATAAGCAAACAAGATTATATGTAGCCAAGATATGTAGAATGTGAATGAATGAATGTGATAGGAGCAGTGTTCCCCCGAGTGAATATGAATGAGTATGAGCTGAGGTTCATTTATAAAAGACCCCTCAAGTAATCAATAATAAACCATAGAACAAGAGGGTGTCATCATCGGGAAATGGTTTGAATTGTGTCTGCTAGAAAGATAGATCAATGAAGTGTAGAGTGTAGAAAGTGTGAGTGAGGTGAGTTTCATTTCGTATTTAGACCCTATCGTTGAGTATGAACCATGGAACTAGAGTGTGTCATTGAGTAGTGTGATGTAATAGATGTGATGTTATAAATATGTGTCGTGAATGCGTCGAGTGTGTAATGTGTAATGTGTGTGTGAGGTTCACGGATGTAGTATACCCTCAACAGTCAAGTGTGGATCATAGCACAAGAATACATCATAGGGTAATGATGATACAAGTGTATCAAGTTGTGTAACAATGGTTAGAGATATGAATTATGAAGCATGAAGCATATGAGTAGAAATTATAGTATCTTGATGATGCTAGAAGGGGGAGAAGGAAGCATGATACCCCAAGTGTGCCAAGGATGAAGATTTATGTGGTGACACAAGAGATACCATACCATTATGGGAGAGCATTATCTATGTCATGATAAGAGAGAGATCTAGCAAAATGGGGGAAAAAGAAGCAATAGTAGGACCATGCCACGGTGGTGAAGCTTGAAACATGTCTTGACCATCAATATAAAAAGTACTTTCTTTGACAAAAATGATTGGTTAGAGCATATGTGGGATTGATGATGCTATAGAAGACTTGATAGGAGAAGGGGGTGGACTGATTTTGAGAGGAAGTTACATAGTTTGGCTTGGTAATTCCATAAATGAATTGAGAGGAGGATTGATACTAATTTTGAGTGGCAGTTTCTTAATTTGATTGGATTGCATAGGTACCATTTGAGTGACGAAAGAAGAAATGTGATGCTCATTAGACATAGATGAATCAGATTTAGGAACCCAATGAGATGTAGCAAGTGGAGATGAACATGTAGGATCATTTTGTGTAGAAAATGAAATGATACCATAATTCTTAAGGTGGCCAATTTTTCACTTAAGAGCATAGCAATCATTTTCATTATGTCCATTGATTTGATGATAATTGCAATATGGATGACCTTGATATTTTGCAAGCCTATAAGGAGGATAAGCAATGAGTATATGGCAAGTTGATCAATTGATGAGTGAGGAGTTGTGGAAGAATATCTTGTTTCTTATTATTGAGATCAAACTTTAGAGGTGTGGGGAGTGGTAAGACTTGAGGTTCACTGATATGAGCACATGTAAAAGACATAAAATGAGGATGAGAAGAAGAATTAGCATGTAAACTTGAGAAGCATCCTTAAAATGTTGGATTTAAGATTTAAGAGATGTAATCATGCATTCCATAACTTTAAATTTATCATGAAATAAATAATTTAAAGCTTGAATAGACTTACTAATTGATTTATTGGAATTAGAACTAATAGAGTCATCGGAAAAGATGATCTAAGATAACATTGACTTGTGAAGGTGACATGTTGATAGGGAGATACATAATGTCTAGGGTTTTGTGGGGAGCATCTTTGCAATGTGGGTTAATTTGAAGCAAGGAGACTTGAGATGCCTTATGGGGCATGAGAGAAGAAAAATGAGGATCTAAGAGTATTCAAATGCGGGTTCACTAAATGATTTAACAAAATAATTTTTTTTGTTAAAACCCTAGATATTTTAGAGTCACTTGAAATAGATAAAACAATGAAGTACATATCTAACCCAAGCAATAAGCTAAATGAATCTGAAACCCTAAGTGTAAGAGAAGGATAAAATACTTAGTTGATCGCACAATAAATCTGAAGTATGTCGATCGAAAACCGATGAACAAGAGGAGGAAACCATTGTAACTATGCATCTTTGAAAGTTATGTGATTTATGGATATGTATGGACGGGGCATCTCGGATCAAGTCGGGTGCTTGGGTGTTAGAGACTACTTCTGGGTGCTTGTGACTATGAAAAATGCATAAACTATTTTTTCTTGTGTCACACCAATGTTTCTAACCTTCATTGTTTATCACTTATATGTCACTAGATGAACATAGATTTTTCTTATAACCTACAAAACAAATGATCTCCTACAAAACCCAAAAACACATCAAATCCTAAAATAAAAATATGTAAATAGGGAGTCGAACTAACCTCGGAAGTCACTTGAATGAGTGAGCTTACAATCGAGTGATGCACTATATTTTAGACTCCATGTAGTTCTTGTGTGTGTGTGCAAAAATCTTGCCCTAGGTAGCTCTTATGCAAGATGCACTTGATAGTAAGCAATAGCTAGATGTAGCAATGTAGATAGATATGTGGATGAAAAATTAACTTCCCCTCCTATGTGTGTATGCAACAAATTAGAACCTTGTCCCTTGAATGAAGCTAGATGGATGTTTTGATGCTCTTGAAATGCCTTTGGATGCAACCTTAGTGAAAGTAATGTATGCGTAGAGATTTTGGTCCTTTATTTGGTCACATAAATTTATATTTATATGATTCCCTTGGTTTAATTTCACAATTAAAAACTAGAAGGCTGACCCAAAAGATAAAATATTCCAAAAAAAAGTGAGTAAAGTAAAGAGAGGTCGAGTTTCCCAAAAGTACAGGGGAGCCTGGGCATTGGCTTCCTATCTCGTGTGCTTAGTGTCTAGAGTGATAAATGATGAAACAAAGAAAGTATTGACTTGGTCAGTAGGGGTGTAAGAGGTCGAGAAAGAAGACATGAGATGAAGACATAAAGCCAAGATAAATGTCAATTGCTAGTTTTCTCACTTAGGAGTTATATGAATAGTAGTATGTGATTAGGACCTAGAAATGTACTCAAAGTGCATGATTTAGTGTCTACATTAGGTCACCATGGTCTTTTAGTGACCAAATCACTAAGATTTCCCGTATGAGTAAGTTGTATTGATGGTCACACTATGTGCATCAAATGCAAGAAATATCATAGGGATATAGCAAAGTGTTTTAGAGATTAGAAGGTTGTTTCAAGTGGAAGAAGGATTTTTTCATGGTTTCAATGATCTACTAGTCATGGGATTCTCACTCCATCTCTCATAGTATCGATTGGGATACTATAAATTATTAGATATATTTGCACATGAATATAATAATAATCACTTTATATTCTACATTTATCATTCGGGATACAATACAAATATATAGGAATCGATTCCTATTATCTCTCCACTGTTTTCTCATACCCAAAATCATATACTTCAGCAAACCACTAAATATGATATACTTTTACAACAATAAACAATATATATTAACAATATAAATTCTAACCTAATATTTAATATTGTATATAACAATATTAAATATTAAATATTAACTAACAAACTACATATTTACTTTCGGTAAATACCAAACTATAATGTAAACATTAATATCCTAACATTTCCCCTTAATGTTTACATGGTAAAACATATCTCATTCTTTGATTGTAGCGTGCCACATTTGTGTGCTCATGATCAACTCCTCAATTGTGCAACATTGGGCTTGCACAAAATTACACATGTGCCAATGCACATTTCTTCTATTGATGGTTTTCTCTGGCTTCTACCAACAACCTTACCTAATTGGTTTTGCAGGCGTACCAAAAACCTTACAGAATTGGTTTTACAGGTTTACCAAAAACCTTACAAAATTGGTTTTCCTAGTTTACCAAAAACCTTCACATCATGATTGCTACAATACATTTTGATCAATATTCTACAATGTTTTAACAAAAGGGGATAAACAAGAAATACACACAAGTGAACAGGAATTTACATCATTTGTTCTTATTTTTCACGCCACACTGAAAAACACAAATGTCATCATACCAAAAGTGTGGCCCCATCGTTGATGATTGACGAGAGGTCACTATCTGACCTCCTTTCTTTGTTTCCTCCGACCTCCAATAAGATGCTTCTAGCTCTTTCGGATTTGGATATGAAGCTCAATTGTTTCCACATTGTTTATTATATCTTCCCTCCCGTAATGTGAAACACTTTATTTTTTTGGACATTGGGTAACACCGAAAATGCGTCGTAAGACTATCCTAAAATCACCTATTTGACAACAAGACTCAATTTACAAATTAACTTAATATTTGACTTAGGATGTCACATATAAGCGATAATGCATCCTTGTACATTTAAATGCTTTTAACTACGACTCTAACTCTTGACTTTGACACTTTATTTAGACGCAAAAATGACTAAATACACAGCTATTTAATGACTTGGATGATACAATACTTAAATCTATATTTTGATAATTGATAATTAAAAGAGTATTTAAACAAACAAATTTTAATGACACTAATAACACTTATGGACATATAATTTTGACATAAGACACAACGAGACCTATATGGGACGTACTACATACACATTGAATGCTTTGGACTGATAATAAGACTAACTAAATGACTTTGAATAATTTAAAACTCAACTTCAAATACATAACTATTAAACTTTAAAACATAACCTTAAATGAATTCTCACGGGTTTGGAAGCTATCGAATGAAGCAAATCAGTTATCTACGAACACAGCCATGATAAGATGAGTTACACACAATCTGAGCCAAAAGTATTTTACCATTGATGGTGATCAAAATGCCAATACAGATCCGAGATTGGGGATCCAAAGGGATGTCAACCTTGAGTTTCAATCATCACGTGATTTTCCTATAGAATAACGGCTAGTAGGCACACCATTAGCCATGATACAAATTGAACATAGACCAAAACAAAACTTGGAATAATACCAAGAAAACGTGGAAGGCTGTACTTCTTGATACAAGTGGAATGAAGGAAATATGACACGTTTCCTATGCTTTGAGAATCCTTGAGAACCTTGCAAATTTTTAGTCGTGTCTCCAATGGAAAATATCAATGTGGTCGAGCCGTTTGTAGAAAACAAGTCCTTCATGCAATAATCGATCCACACGATGCAATAATGGATCCAATTCACTCTTCAATCAAAACTATAGTTTGAACTAGCACCCGAAGTACTGGATAAACGCGTAAGTTAAAGATCGAATGTGGCTATGATCAGAAGAGGATCCGATTAGAAATCCTGATCTGCAGACAAGGTTGATCAACACCGAGCCAGAGAGGGAGATGTAACTGCAACTTATAAGTGCCAGAATATACGGCAATGGCATGCATGGGGCCTCCTACACCGCAACCAGTGTTGAGAAGTTTTTGACTGGGCTTAGTCTCGAGCAGATTTGTAACTTTGATCTCATGCAGGAGAGTTTCCTTCTTGTGTGCCTTCCCGGACACGACTGGTGAAAAATGAAATCTCTGTCCCTTCGACGAACTCACTATAATTATTTGGTTCGATCTGCAGCTTGAGAGGATATTCAACTGAAACCTCTTTTTAGAATTCGCTTCTTCACAGACCCATAAAAATTCTAAAATCTAAATCTCCATGAAACTAACAAAGCAAAAATTCATCACAAATAAATTTCCATCCACCAGGGAAAAAGAATACAATATTGCCCCTTTACTAATATCTCAGAGAGCCATGCCTGCTCTGATACCAAATATAAATTATCAGAGAGATTTGCACACGAATATAATAATAATCACTTTATATTCTACATTTATCATTCGGGGATACAATACAAATATATAGGAATGTGATTCCTATTATCTCTCCACCGTTTTCTCATACCCAAAATCCTATACTTCAGCAAACCACTAAATACGATATATTGTTATAACAATAAACAATATATCTTAACAATATAAATTCTAACCTAATATTTAATATTGTATATAACAATATTAAATATTAACTAACAAACTACTTATTTACCTTTCGGTAAATACCAAACTATAATGTAAACATTAATATCCTAACAGATACAAAATTTGATCATTCAAAGGAGTCCCCAAAGAGGACGTTTATGAAATACTGAGTGCACTAGGAGGATTCATCAATTTCAGGAAGTGTCAAAGTATCTCGGAGTTCACTAGAGGTCATCTCTACAAAGTACATTAGACCTTCCTCAACCTTATTCATTCCACATCTCTTCTCTCTCCGTTATCTCTCTCTACTTTCTAATTCTCCATTGTAAATTGTACTTTATGGCTCTTTCGTCCTATTCACTTAAGTGACCATTGTAATTTTTCATTGTAAAAGTCCCATTTTCATTAATAATAAAGGGGCTTATTTTTATTTCCTAGAAGAATATGAAATGTCACAAGTGGTGGGACTATGAAAGGTCATGTGGGGGTAGATAAAGAGACAGATTGTAAAACTATAAATTGGAATGGCTTATCCATTCTAAAGGGGTTAGATTTTCTTGGTTGATATCTCCCATTTTCTTACTACAAGAAAGAAAATATAATTCTTCTATCTCTTTATGTTATGTTTTCCTCTCCATCTCAACTTTACTCCATGAGCATGGTTACTTGTGCAATATTATGCAAATAAAATTGGATTTACTTATGTTTTGTTCCTCTTTCCTTGACATGGTGTCTTCTCATTGTTAACTTGGAAATATTCTGGTTTTATGTCAATAAACTCATCTTGTTATTTATTGAGTAAAACCCCCTTCTCACTTTCTCCCCTCTCTCCATACACACACCTTTCCTCCACCTCATTTTTACACATAGGTTTAGTGGATTATTCATGTGTGATCCTTGGTCGAAAGGCCACCCACGATGGTTAGATTATTGTATATATTTCCTATTTTCAATAAATGGAGCTGCCCCATTCCTAAGCAGAGGGACCTAGTCCCAGAGCATTGGTGAAAACCCCTAATTTTCCCTTGTGAAAATTATTTCACTAACGATTTTTGGCACTCACCATGGGGAATTTTTTTGTCCTACACCCTATAACAATCCACAAAATCCTAAAAATCAGATATACCAAAAATCCATAAAAAGTAAAAATCTCAAAAAAAAATGAAACTTGATGCTTGAAAGCCACTATTGTTTTCAAATGTGTCCTTTCACATTATTGTTGTGGGTTTTCTCACAAGTTGGATGAAAAAATATACACCATATTGGATAGATTGAGAGGTATTGTTGATCCAAATTTTGAATCTCTTCAAAGACAATAATATCATATCTAAAATAATCCATATTACTTATCGCAAGCATCATCTTTATATGTTCCATCCAGTGACACAAAAATAAATTAAAATTGAGACTCTTGAATCTCCAGTTACACAAAATCTAGCTATTATTTCCTAGAAGAAGAAGCAAAATAATAATTTGAAGAAGAAATGGAATAACATCAACCACTTGTTCTATGGGGAAGGAATATTGGTCTGATTTCTCTTACACTACTTTTCCATGAATTGTTGAAGGGATCCTACAAGAATTTTCCTAAATTCAAAGGTGATGGAACTCAACTTCCTAAAGAACATATTGCATCTTTCATCACTTCATGTGGAGTTCTTGGATTTGAACATGAAGATGTTTCAATAAGGTTGTTCGTGGAATCACTTCAAGAGAAAGAAACTAAATGGTTCTACCTCTTTCCCTCTCGATCCATCACAAATTGGGATGATATCAGAACCAAGTTTGAAGAAATATTTAAATTAGTTGAAGACTCTCAAGATCTTCTTATTTAATTGGTCCAAATGAAGAAATAATCAAATGAACTCATGAGATATTTTGTGGCCCAATTAAACATATTTTTGACAAGAATACCTATATAAGATTCATCATTCACTAATAATCAAAATATTTTCTTTATTAATACATAATTTCTCAAGGTAATATTTATCCTACATGGAGATCAATCTCAAACTCTTGAAAATTCCCAAGAATATTCCATCGAAGTAAAAGATGATCTGATTTTGTTTAGGAAAGTGAATAATCCAAATAGTAAACAAAAGGGTCAAACCTCCAAAGAAGGTTCCATTAATTCTCTTGTTCAAATATTGGCTAATGATGTGATTTCATTGAAGAAACAACTTGCACATGCCACCTTTCGAGGGGAATTTATCCAAATCAAAATCAAAATCAAAATAGAAATAGAATTGACCGAGGAGACAAAAGATTGGCTTTTAAAGAACCTCTTGTTAATGCTACATGTGAAACAGGCTCCGAAGAAGAGTATGATGAATCTCAAATTGAATATGAAAATGATGAGGAATTTTGTCCATTGATGAGATTGAATCTGTTAGAAACATTGGTTTTTGTGAATATACGCCTTCTTTCGTATGATGAAGATGATGAAACCATTTTGATATGAATAGTCATTCTTATGCGGTGTTCACGTGTTTGAAGGCTAAAGAGAAGGATAATTATTTTAAATTAAAATATCCTCAAGTGTTGAATCTAATAAAAACATTAACAAAATCGGGATCATTGCTTCCCTCTCCCAAGAAATCAACAAAGAAAAACTCAAAGTATTCGCAATTTCCTCTGCATCTTCCAATGTAGGTAAGTATACCTATCCTTTCCAAATTTCTCCCCTATTTATACATTTAAATGTAATGATATGAATAAAAATAGTATCAATTCCATTCCAAGAAGTAGTTAGCCTCTCACTATTGCATCTACACCTTTACCCTCCTCTAAGTCTCATTTTGACATTATTGAACATGTTAAGAATTCCAAGGTCCAAATTTCAAATTTATGTATTTGAGAACTCATCCCAAGTAATTTGATAAAATTTCCAGTTTATCAAAGGAAGTAATTCAAATTCATGTCCCACAAACCTCACTACAAAATATTCACTTCCCTCTCTTAGAAATGTTTCATCTCAGAACCTTCTTGCCTCCACATCTTCCTCTTCGAAAAAATTGAACCCTTCTACCTCTCCTTGTTGGTCAATGGATACAAATCAAATATTGTATAATTGACTCTGGTGCCTTGGATAACATCATGCCTAAAAAGTTACACCTATTCTTAGTCTCAACCTTGTCCCTACTATTGGTAATTGTTATTCCATAGAGATCAAATAAGTACCTCTCATTGGTCAAGTTAACAATGCTCAGGTAGCACTTTTGGACTTTACTTATAAGGTCAATGCCAAAATACTAATGGCATACATTCCAACTACATATGGGATGTTATTGATCTAAAGCTTCTACAGAGACATTGGTGGAAATATAAATATGGATTGGTCATATACCACCATACCAAGTAAAAGGTATCATGAAGAAGTTACTTCTAATAAGAAAAATGAAATATAATTTTTAGAGGGAAAATGACCCAAGGAATACATTGTGTATCAAGATTCAATAGGTTGTAACTATTTCATAACTTCAGAAGAAAATGTTGAACTTCTTATCTTGATGGAAGAGTTCCCAAAGGTGATGGAACTAGTCAAGGAACATGAGGATGATTTGGTAGATCCTAAATTGGAAGATGTGCCCTCCCTTTCAAAATGGATATTTTTTCTTTGTTTAAAAATGATGAAGATTAAGTATTCCTTGACTTGCAAAAAGGCAACCCCCAAATGATAGGAAATGTGGATCATGAGAAAGAGTATGTTTCAAATTAGTTCCATCCATATGATTTCCATGTTTCCAATCATATCCCTAAGACCCAATGTGAAGGTTTTTCAAATGAATGTGAAGGTGGATATAAGGCATCTTTGAATAAGGAATTTGTGCAAGAGATATTAAATATTGCAGAAGGAACTAAATACCCTCAACTCAGTCTTGAAATCCTGACCTATGCTATGACTATGCAAGATAAGTATGAGTCTGATTTTGATTCTTCATTTGATGCAAAAATGTTCAATAATGAAATATAACAAATGGAAGAGCTTGATGTCCCTCTTGAAACATTTGTTTATGAGTATTAATGTAAAGATGGGTCTTTCTCTTTCTAATTTTGTGAATAATATTGTATTCATGTTGAATCTAATAAAATGAAATGGTTGAATCTCTCATGGATGTCTTCATTCATGAGGATAGTACCTCCATCACAGAGAGTGATATTGAGGTCAATAATGAGTCAGTGTGTGTGAAATATAAACATATGGAGCAACTATTGAACATAAATCAACAAGAGGTATATGATGATGTTGAAAATTTCAAAATATCTACCCAGATTCTATAGAAACAACGGTCATGAGGAACATGACAGGTAAGGAGAAATTGCTTGTCAGAGAGAAAAAGGCTAGTTGTGAACATGGTGAGCCTGGTATGATTGAGAATAAGTCTTGTGGTAATGTTAAAAATGAAAACGGGAAATCACAACCATGAGTGAATGTAACAATGGATTCACAACTTCAAGTGAACTATTCATTTTGATCTTTAGTTGTAAGAGGAGACATGAAATATTCTTTCTTTTAGGTACCGGAGACCTCCTATAGCACTTGAATTTCTCAAGAATTTGAGAAAGGGTCATACTTCATTGAACCATTCAATGGGTTCATAGAACAAATTCATTTGGTGTTACCCATGCATGGGTAACATCTAGAGAATAAAAAGTAATACAATGAAAGTGGGTTGTCCCCTACATGTACCATAGGTGATTTAGGTTTTGTTTCCCTTTCATTTATTGTTTCCCATGTTATGTGGTGTGTTTCCCTTTCCATCATCTTTTTTTTTTGGTTTTTCTTGCTTGCTTGTGTGCTAAGTGACTCTATTTTCCCAATGGATAAGGCACTAGTATGCTCCCCAAGAGATAATTAAGGTTCATGTTTTCTATTTTTATCCTTTGTCCAATCAAAATAAGTCCCCGAGTAATATCTATTTGTTTTCATGCTAAATTTCTAACATGCAAAATTTAAAATTTTGGTCATGACAACCAAACCCACACTTGAAATTCCTTTCCCAGTCAATGTAAACCTTTCCTCGGCCAACATTTCAACTATTTCATCCTCATTCTAGCCAAGAGGAATGTGATAAAATTATTTTCAAGTGTTTTTCATGTGTAGATAAGTGTATCTAGCTTGATTCATGAGAGTATTGAGATGTAAGAAAGAATAGTGCCCCGAAGGCTTCAAAAGGGTTATTTTTGGTCTTGTCACAAGAGGACATCCCCTCGAAAACTAAATGCAAGGTAACAAACCATATATAGGTTATGTGGGAGATTAATAAGATGGTCCATTGCATTTTAATAAGTTTCTATGTAGCCATGATAGGTCATAAAACTTTCAAGTAAAACGAGGTCTTTTTGGGCAAGACACTGGGAAAAGCATGTTTCAAAGGAACTAGTCACCTTGTTCGAAGGGTTTTGGAAGCCTCGAGAGGTCTTAGGAATCCAAATAATAGGAATTGGAAAGATGAAAGATCCTAATTCATGATTCAATAATCAAGATAGAATTATGGGAGTATAAAAATGTAGAAACCCATCCATCAATGCAACACAAGATTCTTTCTACAAGGTGGAACTTTCTCAAAGGGTTTTAGAAACCTTGTTAAGAGTTAGGAGCCTAACCAAAGGTTAAAGTGGAGTAAATTATACCATCCTCATTGTCCATATTTTTATTTTTTCATAATCATTCTGGACTCGGTGACAACTCCGCTTGTTAGCGTTGTCAGAAGTGCACACGCATAGGCAAAAGTGGAAAGTGGACTAAAAAGGAAAATTCCAAGATGAAACTCGGTCTTTTAAATGGTTGGAATTGACTCGGTGGGTAATTTGGAATGAAAATAATATGATTTTGGCCCTCCAAAATCTATATCTTTCGCAGGCCTGAAAATCCACTTAGTTTATTTTCACGTTGAGTTTGATGACATCAACACAACCAATCAGCTTTGAGCGGAGTTTTGGAGCATGGATGTCCCTTTTCCCTTTTTACCTTAGTGTAAGGGGATATGAGGGATACCAAAATCTTCTTACGTCACTTAAAGTGACAACTTAAGTGGTTATAATGTGTTATAAACTCACCTAACTTGATGTTTGACCACTTTTTCATGACTAGGTGACCCATGGCATCCTTATGTCCCTTTTTCCCTTTTTCCTAATAGCTAAGGTGACATGGGGACAAAAATTTCACTCCCCCTATGGAGGAAAATTTTTTTCACTTAAAAGTGACAACCGGGTGTTAGGAAAGTGTTAACAACTCACCATTTTCACAAAATTTGACCCCCTACTCATGAGATCCTCACCCATGGAGAATTTTAGAGAGGTTGATGTCCCTTTTTCCATTTCCTCCTATTTTTAGGGTGTAACCACACCTCTAACCTTCACTAGATCTGGGTTGATCGTGTTTGGGTTTAATGTGAGTTAAGGTGTACAAATGAGAGGGAAAACAAATTTGAGAGAGGAAAATCATTTAAAGGCAATATTTAAACATTGTTTAACCTCATTTGTGTTATTTTTTGTCCTCCATTTCTTCTAGTGTGCTATTATGTTGCCAAAATTTCTTCAAACATTCTCCATGCTAAAATTTTTTTTTGCTCATATCTCCCAAATCCCATGTCCGTTTGCCATGAGATTTTAATTGTAGCTTCCTTACAAAAATGCCTCTAAGAAGAGTATTTGCATGCCTCTATTTATGCTTTGTATCATTTTCTACAGTCATTTGAAATATTCAGCCAAAAATGTGTGTTCCAGATCTACGGAAACTTGGTGATTGAAATCCTCCAAAAATTGGAGCAAAGCCTCTTTGTGAAATAAAAATTTTGAGACCACTTTCGTTCCATTCCAACACCAAGAAGACCCATTTCTAAAAATAGTAAGCCTTCCTAAGCCTCATTGCCTAAAAATAGTAAGTGTTCATATTGAGCTCAAATTGGTCACACATGTTCATCTCCTTCTTGTCTCATTAGACCCGGTCATGGTAAAGATTAGATACTCATTTTATAAGCCAATTCCCGCATTTTTGGATGTAGGAAACATGATGTGTCTCATAGTGAATATGGAAAATTTGAGAGCATGGGTGTGGATTAAACCTTTGGAACTATAAATTGAGGGATTCTTCTTAATTATATTATGTAGATAAATTGGTCACCTATTTCAAAATATAATGCTAGTCCTAGCTTGGGCACAACATTGTGACCAGCCTCAAAAACATCTCTAGTGAATGACAGTCCAATTTTGGAAATCCTCATTTCGAATGGTATTTCCAAATGCTTGAAAATCCCCACCTATAACAATGTGGTGATCACCTCTTAGGATATTTCCTTGCAATAATGGACATGGAAAAGTTCATACTTGCAAAGGATTGACAATTAAATTGTGGCTTAGGCGAAAGGGAAGCCCTCTTGGTTCCCTAAAATTGGTCTCAAAGTGATTCCCATCTCATCAGATGGATTGATCAAAATTTGGAAGCATTCTTCATTCATTCTCTCTCCTTCACCCATCTTAGATCATAGGATTTTGTCTTGTACTCCATTATGTCTCACAAGTCACCATGATTATTTGGTGATAGGATCACTAATATCACCTCATGTGATCAATTTGTATCATTTTGCACACCAGGTACATCAAATGTAAGAAATATCAAAGAGACATGAAAGTGTTTCAAAGATTGGAAGGTTATTTCAAGTGGAAGAAGGCTTTTCTCTTGGTTTTTTGATCTACTAATGATGCAGAGCATCATCAAGAAGCCATTCAAATATAATTTTCCTATCTATTTCGTTAATGGCGTTGTTCTAAGGAATGTGTATTCATGAGAGAGAGAGACCTAGGTGTGAGAGAGAGTTTGAAATTTCAAAATTGAGTTCCCTCCAAAAATGTAGTTCAAAATCTCAAACTTGTAAAGGTGGGTCTAAGCTTGTTAAGTGGATAGTTGAGCATATAATAAGTGTAATTACATGTGTTAAAGAGTACTAAGGGGTTTTCTAAGGTCTTGTAAGTGTCTTGTTAGGTTATAATATGTGTGTGGGTGAGTCTTCATGTGGAGGGAGTCTTTGAAATACTTAAAATAGTGTAAAAATGGCAATGGGAAGTTCAAAAGTCACAAAATGACAGTCATGATGAGTCTTAGGAAATGAGTTAAGCTTCTAGAAGGAGTTAGAGGCAATATAGAATTAAAATATATGAAGGATTAGAAGGGTTTAGTGATCATTTCTAGTAGGAGGAGAAGGAACATGCAAGTTTTGTATGAAATTACATACTTTTTAATGAAGAACTATGTCTTGTGTATGAAAATTGTGTATTTTTTTGTAACTTTCATAGTTCATGAATTTGTACAAGGAAGTTTGATTGATGTGTGGGTAAGAAATCATCTTAGAATGATTAAGAGTAAGACTCCATGGCTTAACTTTGGAAATGTTGCAGTAGATTTAAGATATACCCTGTTTGTCAAAATATGTGCATGGTGAGTTGCATGGTGCTTGTGAACTTGTTAGTTTATATGATATGATTTTATGAAATTAATCTATTCATGGTATGATTGGAATGTAAGCATATTATAACCTATTATGTGTTGATGAATGTCATCATATTGGAAGTATAAGTTCCTAAGGGAAGTTATCATCATTACATGGTGTTTCTAAGATGGAATGAATGTGGATGAAGAAGAATTCTTTTTGTTATAATGTTTAAGACTAAGAAAAAGGTATGTTTGTTGATTAAAGACCTCAAAACATAGGAGACAGAGTATAACCCAACCAAGCTCAGTCCATACAAGGAGAAATAGGTAACTATTCATATTTTAAATATATAATGACATCCACTGGTAATAAAATATGGTGAAATACATGTTGATAGACCTATGATTCAAACTATAGGATTTGAAGGTTATTTTTGAAGTTTTTGCAACCTTTATAATCTTATTAGGTTCCTCTATAATGCATATTTGAGGTATACCTAGTGCTTACAATTTGAAGGGGTAAGTCAACAAATCACAACCTATGAATTGGAATATATCATTCTTAAGGGGTCTTTAGAGTGATTCAAAAATAATTTTAAATTTCCATTGGGTGGTTTTTAAGGAAAGATTGACAGCCTAGAGAGAAGTAGTTGTGCATATTCCAATGGCTAATAAAGAAGGTTATTTAACAAAGAGATTAGGCTTTCAACCTTGAGTTAAGTAATGAAACATCTAGGGTAGAAAAAATGGCTTAATGGATGATTATAAATGTGAGGTTTTGGTCTTAAGAGTGTTCATATTAAAATTTAGAACTCATAATGAGCGAGGGTAGGGCTAGAAAGACCTAGCGAGCTTTGGAAAAGAAAAGTAAGGTTTGAGAAGGAAGAAAAAGGTGGTTGAACACAAGATTTTGCATGCACCTTGATATTGTTAAAGCGTACTTGAGGGAGTAAAAATTTCATTGTGGGGAGCTTTGGAAGCTTATAACCTTGGTATTAGTAAGATGTATGTTCTTAAGAGCATGAAAGGGCAGTTAAGGCAATTTTGGTAAAATCTTGAAGTTTGAATCCCTTTTGTGCATTTTATTGATGGTTCTAACAATGTTTTGAGTGAAATACAGGTTACAAGGTAGTGGATAGGTTTCAAGAGGCAAAAAGATAAAATTTGATAGTTGAGGTAAGAGCTAATGAGAAGGAGAAGGGCGTTTTGGACTAAGAAGAGTAAGTGACTAACGTTTTGGGCTATGAATCATTAGGACAAGTTGTATTGACATTGTTTGAAGTGAAGAGTGATTAGAAGTAGGAGGTTTCATTCAAGGTGAAAAATATCAGTTTTGCATGATTTTTAGCCATTCTAGGCTTAGTAAGATCCTCATATGTAGAGTAAGATTGAAATAGTTATTTGGAGACCTCTTGATTAGCTTGATGAAAGGTTGTTTTATATTTTTCTTTGCATCAACTGATCATGGGCTTCTCACTCCTCTCAAGGTACTGATCGGGCTACGAAAGTTGATCATTCAAAGGAGTCCCCAAAGAGGAGGTTTGTGAAAGATTGAGTGCACTAGGAGGCTTCATCAAGTTTAAGAAGTGGTCAAAGGATCAAGAGTTCACTAGAGTGCATCTCTACAAATTAACTCAGAGCTTCTTCATCCTTCTTCATTCTGCATCTCTTCTCTCTTTGTTCTCTCTCTCTACTTTCTAATTCTCCATTGTAAATTGTACTTTATGGCTCTTTTTCATATTCACTTAAGTGACCATTGTAATTTTTCATTGTAAAAGTCCCCTTTTCATTAATAAGAAAGGGGCTTATTTTTCTTTCCTAGAGGAATGTGAAAGGTCACAAGTGGTGGGACTATGAAAGGTCATGTGGGGGTAGATGAAGAGACAGATTGTAAAGCTATAAACTAAAAGAAATAAACTACAATTATTCTACCTCTCGTGTGGTGTGTTTTCCTCTCCATCTCAACTTTACTCCATGAGCATGGTTACTTGTGTAATATTATGCAAATAAACTTGGATTTACTTGTGTTTTGTTCCTCTTTCCTTGACATGGTGTCTTCTCATTGTTAACTTGGAAATATTTTGGTTTTATGTCAATAAACTCAACTTGCTATTTATTGAGTAAAATCCCCTTCTCACTTTCTCCCTCTCTCCATACACACCTTTCCTACAAATTTTAGTGTGATCACCAGTCAAAATGTCACCCACGATGGTTAAAATAGTGTATATATTTATTGTTTTCATAAATGGAGTTGCCTCATTCCTAAGAAGAGGGACCTAGTCCCAAAGTGTTTGTGAAGACCCTAATTTTTATCTTGTGACAAATTATTTCACCAACAAAGTTCATAGTATTTGTCATTCTCATTTTCAAAAGTTTACTACAATGATCTTTGAACTCATTTTCTTTTGTAGTTGCATATACAATCTAAAAGAAGGGTACTCTAAAGTAGGTAATAATTAAAATTCTTATTTAATTTACGTTGTCCTGTGTCAAGGTCATGTTTTATCACACCCATTTTCTCTATATTTTGACACTTGTTTAACATATTTAATATAATATCTATATATTACATCTGGATATTTTAGATTATTCACAACTCTTTACAACATAAAATACTTAATATTTTATCTCTATGTTTCCAAGAAATGACTTCATGATTACAACTTATATTGGAAAAACTTATTGAGGCTTAGGTTTAAATTTCATAATTATTTGGCTCAAAATTATTAGTTTAATATTTTCATCATTTGATAAAAATATTATCTTCCCTAAGGGACCGGTTACCATTACATTTACACAGCCAGTTGGGAGGACTCGCCTACATTAGCATGCCACGAAGTGTGCCAGGTCACTGGGTCATTAACTCTTGTAGTATCTAAAAAATATTATCTTCCTAATATAATCATCTGCCCTCATATCATACATCATTTATATTATCGCCAAAGCACACTAACATGGAGGTAAAATTTAAAAATAACCAATCTTTAATCAACCAAAATTTTAGCTTTATGAAAACTACTAATTAAGAAAATTTCTTCTAATTGAAAATCCATTTCATCCCTTCATGATATGTTATCTTTCATTCTAATATGTTGTAGATATTCACCAAATTTTCTAAGTGGTGATAATCTACATTGATTGAAGATGAAAATAGATGTAGATTTATCAATATGTAGTACACAATGATTTAAAAGACCTCATTAGTAGAAAAATTCAAATGCAAAAAAATTATTGAAATTTGGTATCATTTGTCATACTCTATTTAGAATCTTGTATGATGTGGTTTTTTTCCATTAGCAGAAAATGTACATGAGTTTTATTGAAGTGGAAGCACTTATATCTATTTTATAATTATTTGCATCCCACGTTTGTTCTGAAATTTTACCTAAAACAAAAAAATAGGTTGAGGTATTGTTGTCCCGTGTTTTCGCAAGGGGAAAAATCACTAGAAAGCAGGATAATGATACTACAAAGTGTCAAAACTTCTCAAAGTAATACCTTCCCAAGACACCCCTAGGTCAGTCCATTCCCAATTCTAGTCCTATACAGCTTATTCTAATGATTCCAAAGTGAATGTAAATTATTCCCTAGGTGATTTAAGAAAGAAAAATTAGTCCACCTTGGTGATTTAGGGCCTTCTGGAACATTCAAGTATTTGAGTAGTTTTGGGAAGGGCTAACATCAACCTTCTTAGGACTAGTGCACCAACCTCGGAGCTGATTAGATAAGAAAAAATCATTATGGAGGAGTATTCAAGTACTATGAATGTCATGAAGATGATTTGAAAGATTTAAGGAAGATTCAAATGTGTCGAACTAATTCACCGTATGTGCGAGTTTTCGGGCTCAAGGAGCATGCACCGTGAAAGAGGACCCAAGCTCAAAAGTGAGATTCTCTAATATCCATAGTGATTATAAATCCCAAAAAAGTATCAATGGAAATAATTTTCAATATTATACATGGTGGAAAAAATGGGACTTCTTGAAACCTCATGCACTTTTTTAGGCAGCTCACTCTTCTTATGCACAATGAGCAATCCCGAGAAATAAGGAGCCATTTGGAGGGGATACGGTCAAAACTATATCTTGATACCATCATCATTGGATTTAGGTGGTTGTTTTTAGGTGGAATCATATAACATTTCACCCAAAAATTCATCTAAGAGCTCGAGATATGGTCTCGCAAGTTGGTCCTAAGGTACGATTTCTCATACATAGTCAATTATAAAGTTGGACATGTGGCAGCCGGTGGTTAAGGCACAATTTCATGTCCCTTTGCAAAGGGAAAAAAGGGACATAAAAATTCTCCCAACCATTTTTTAACCCCCATGTCACCAATTTGACCAAGAACTCATCCGCTAGCCCCTGTTGAACAAGTTTGACCTGTGTGCTCACCGCCACGCATGTTTGCCACTTATCCACACCATAATGAGGTGAAAATTTACATCCCTTGTCCCTTATAAAATTTATGAAAAGGGACATAAAAATGTGCCCTCCCCTATTATGCCTCCGTAATGTCCCCTTTCTGTAATGCCCCTTCTTCCTTAGCCAAATGGCCCAAGGGCCAAGTCGGACCCAAAACGTGGTCAAGGGGGCGGTGGACGCTGGAAGCTTGTGGAAGGGGCCCCATGGTTTTAATGTCTCAGTTTGGCATTCGGGGGTCACTTTTGGACTCAAAGTGACTCAAAAAGGGGAGAAAGTAATTATAGTTACTTGTACATTAGTGGCCCCTCCATGGAAGGAAATGCGCTAGGGTTGTGGGGGCTTGTTTACCAAGGATAGGTATATATGGAGACAGAAAGGAGGAAAAGAAACTTTTTGTCATATACATTTTTAGCCTCCTTCACGTGCAGTTGTTGTTGTTACGTTTCTATAGCTTATGGAGTCAAATCCCACAGGGACCCTAGCTTTGGTGGTGAGAGACTTCTCCTAGCTAGCAGGGCATTCTTCGGTAGTGAAAGATCTACCCTAGTCTATCATTTTGGAGCCATTTTTTTGGGCCGTGCTACAAAGATATTTCCAGAGGGTCAGAGGAAGGGTTTCGAGGATTCTTGGGGGCTTTCGGGGAAGACAGTCAGAGGGGCTCTAGATCCGACTCACGACAACCATCTAGGTTGGGTGTGACAGACACGTGGAAGGCGCCTCCCTCATTTCCCAACTCCATTCCAAACGTGGCGACTGCACCTCTATTTGGGGTTCTTCCAGTCAGCCGTGTTAGATCCGCAGTGGTCGTGTTATTCCCTATACCTACCTTGTTGTTTTCAAAGACCCTTATTTTACTCTTTTGTATCAAGAGGGTCACGGACCTCTGAAGTGGACTAGCCACCTAGGGCTTCTGTACCTTGTCAGGCAGAATACATTATTCCATAAAATGTCTGCATAGTGTCTATTATTATTATTGTAAGCTTCCCTTGTAATTTCATGCATTGTGGACAAATATTTTGTGTAATATCAATTTAATACCATTCGCTGTCCTAGCTGGACATTTTCATTAAAAATCAATATTTTACCTTGCTACAAGTTCTATATTTTGTGCATTTTTTTAGAAATATCCCACAAGGGATATCTCAGCCTCTTGTTTTTTCATGTGACCACTAAACTAACTCCTAGGTGATTAATCTCAACCCCCATTTAGGTCACTCAACGAATAAAAATGTGTCACGTGTCAAGCCCAAAATGAAGCGGAATTTCATGTCTCTTTTTTTCCCTTTTGAAAAGGAATGAAAGGGATAGAAAAAAGTGCCCCCTCTCCCTCCTTCCATTTACAACCTTTAAATACAGGCACTTAGTCTATTTTTTCCACTTTTCCTCCCCACACCTCCAAATGCCGCCGAAATTCCGGTGAAGTTTCTCCAGAGATTAAATCCAAAAATTTTGTCTCCAAACGATTCCATAAAGGCTTCCATGATCTAAAACAAAAAAATCACAAAAAATAATGGATTCGAATGAAGAAGAAATGAATATTTCTTGCCAAAAACCTCGATTCTGGACAGACAAATTCAATCATCTCTCACAAAATACTCAATAGATCGAGATGTCATCTTTTGCATACATTTAGTTTTTTAGAGGCCATGAGGATCAAGTTAAAAAAATTATACATGCCACCCCAATTTTTTTTTACGGCAAGAAAACCCTCATTTGCCCACAATAAAAATTTAAATTTTAAAACCTCACATTTAGGCATCAAATCGTGTTGAAATTTCAGAGGAACATTGTTGGTAAAAACCCACATCGGGAAAGTTCATTTCATCGTGAACCGATCACTAGAGACCCACTTTCCAAAAATATTAATCCTTCCTATACGGGGACTGGCTATTATTGGCAAGTCAACACCAAAAGAATTTTTAGCAAATATAGTATACACGTGGGATATTCGTAAGGTCGAGTGGTATTCCAAAGGCTGCCAAATTGGTTAAAAGGGCCACTTGCTAAAAATAGTAAGTTCCTAATATGGGTACCGCTTATAAATATTAAGTCATTCCGTAAGAATGATCAAGGAAAGAATAGTGTACACAAGGGTGTTCATTTAAGCTAATCTCATTGTAGTAGTTAAAAAGGCCAAAGATCAATGCTTACTAAAAATAGTAAGTTGTCTCTTAAGCACTTATTATTAATAGTAAGTCATATCAAAACAATTAACTACTCTTTGGTGGATGATTTTGGGAGCTCCAAAAGAATATAGAGTCAAACAAATACTCATTGGAAAGCTAACATAATCTCTCTACAAGATAAAATCATCGATTTTTAAAATCTCTTGGCGCTTTTCATGGGAGCTCATTCTTTTTAGGGACATTTGACAATCCTGATCAAAAAGGGCCATTTCAGGGAGTTTCAAGTAGAATTAAAAGATTATACCCATCCCATTGATCTTGGAAGGATGTTTGGAGTCAAAATCATATAAAATTTTACCCAAAAAGACCTCCGGAGTTCGAAAATCCCAATTTCAAGTTCACTCTCCCAGCGGGCCAAATTCTTATGTTTTGCCTCTCAAAAGTGCATGGTGCATTTTTGTGCACCTCATGTCCCTTTGCAAAGGTGCAATGGGGACATGAAATTTCATCCATGCATAAATTTTTCTCTATTTCTCCATTTGATCCCAATTTTTTTCATTTTTATGTATTGGCACTCCCACCTCTCCCTCTAGTTTCAGGTCTTAAAGTGCAAAATCATGCCTCAGGGAAAAAAGTGGGTTTTTATGTCCCTCTCATCCCCCTTGGTGTAGTAGGGACAATAAAATTCACCCATGTATAATTTTTTTCCTACTACTTCATTCTTCACAAAAAAATTTGCATTGTGTGCATCTTGCCTTGCTCTATCATGCCCCACAATTCCTGGATCAAATTTTTCTATCTCATTACACTTACTAAAAATAGCATGTGTCTATGATGATGCATAATAAAAATAGAAAGTGGATAAAAATGACAATGCATCATCAACAGATCAAGATTGAAATGTGTAAAATGGTTCATAAAGTCATTTTAAAGCAAAACAGCTTAATATGTCCGAAAATATGCTTAAATATAAAGTTCCTGCTTTCGGGGTGTAGAAAGTTGTAGTTGGCTCCATTTTCACCCATATTTCCACTTTTTGACATCTCCATAGGGTTGTAAGATGATCTCATAACTCAAACAAGGAAATGAAACCTCCATGAGGGTCATGGAAGCAACAAGTGTTTTTAAACACTCATTCGGCCAAACTTGAGGTATCTGTGCATCATGGATAAGGAGGATATTGTGGTCATGAATCAATAGATTTCTTCATCATAGAGAGATTCTTCATCAAAATATCTAGGAATAGGTGATGATGATGTCACGTATATGGATCTCAAGAGTTTTTTTGACACTAATTTCATGTTTCAGTTTTGTCCGTACGAGGTGGAGTTTGTGATCAACATCGCTGATTGTTCATGGAATGTCCCATCGCACATTCCATTTATCTTAGTAGGGTAGTTATGTTGTAAAGGTCATTCAGAGGATCAGTTTCGAGCTCCTATCTCTTTGGAAAGAATCTTCATGAGTGTTGTTCATGGTCATCGGTGAAGTCATTCAAAGCAGTTGTTTTTAAACGCTTAACCCAAGGTGTTTGTGGACCATCCGAAGGAGTTTTCTTGGGTGCAAAGATCTCTGCATTAAAATTTCATCACATTTCATATGGAAGGATTAGTGTACTTCATCAAAGGTGGATTCTTTTTCATCGACACAATTCTTCCTTCTTCTTCTTTATGTTCTCTCTATCTCTCTCTTCTCTAACCCCCCAACTTTCTCTCTCTTCAATGTTATAACTCTTCATTAGGGGTGAAATTTTTCATGTCTTTAATGAAATTAAAATATCAAATTTATGTTTATAATGTAAAATTTACCTTTATGTTATAAAAACGGACTTACTATTTTCCTAGGAAGTTGAAAATTTTTAAGTTGCAAGGACATATGAAAAGTCATGGGGGTATATGAAGAGTCATCTCTCTTCTTATAAAAGGAAAAGACCTCCCATTCTCAAAAGGTTGTTGGTTACAAATTTGTGAATTCATGAGAGAGAATTTTCCTACTTGTGGAAGAACAAAGAGTTATCCAATTTTCTTCTATTTTCTTCCTCACTATTTTTCCTTCATTCTCATACTATGTACAACTTTAATTGAAATGCTAATTAAGGAAGAATTTTATATTTTCCAAGGCATATGAATGTGTGCATATTTTTATACATGGTTTCCTCTATCTAGTACCATGTAATTTTTGGTTAGTTCTTCTCATAAATGTGTGTGTTGAAATTTCTAACTAGTGTGTGCAGAATCTAAGTTTCTTCATATAACATTAAATCTCCTATATTTTATTCTCACTCCCTTTCCCACTCTCTAGGAAAAGTCTTCTATCGAACGATTCCTAATTTTTTCACGGGTTCAAGTGGAGTGCCCCAGTTGGATCCTCAATTGTAAGGTCACTAGGAAAACCCCACCTTTTCACGTGCATGCAAACACAGAAGTTACATCCTCTAAGTAGAGGGACTTCGATTCCTAGAGCGTCAGAAAGAAACCTATAGATTTTTTTACCCAAAAAAATTTCTCACCAATAGTTTTTGGCACCCACCATGGGGTAGATTTAGCATCATCTACACCCAAATACGACCACAAGGTCCAAAACAAAATTTAAAAAGTATAAATGAAAAAAATACAAAATTAAGTTTATATTCAAAAAAACAAAAACAAAAAATTCATATTTCAAAAGAAAATCATTTTTGAAGGTGACTTCGTCAAGAAACAAATCCCTATCACATTTGTTTCCCACATCAAAATGAAGAAATTTCTATATTGGAATGAAGTACCAACGAGTGATAGTGAAGAAGAAGAAGAAGATTGTGACCGAAAAAAGAAGATCGTTGATCAGCCATGGTTCTGGACTAGTCTTTGCAAAAAAGAAAATTTGAGAATGGTAAAAGAGACTCCTACTTCAAGCAATAATAATCTACAGACATAAAAAGGAAAGAAAACAAAACTTTCTCGATGAAGAAGAATATGATGAATGGTTGAAAGATGCATGAAAAAGATACAATATGTTGTGTGAATCCCAAGAATCTCAAGAATATGCCAAAGGTAATACTCTTAGTTATGCACAATTGAATAAAAATCTTGGAGCCATGTCTTTCATCACCCTCCCTTGGGATGATTTCCTTACATATATGAACAATAAAATGGGATTCTTAAAACTTGATTATATGGAAATAATCATGAGTACTATGCAAGGAAATTTTAGTCCCCAAATCTACCTCGAAATGCTGAAATATGGTGAAATATGCAAGAGATGTAAAAGCAACTTAAAGAAACCTGTAGCAAGGAAGAAGAAGAGGATACTTTTCCTATAGAGGAATATCATGAAGATCATTCATACTATAGGGTATTCATCCCTAAAAGATTCTTGAATCTAGCTAAAGAAAATCCTATCCTTGAGCCTTCCGATGAAGATCAAATCAGCACTATGGAAT
Organism: Taxus wallichiana var. yunnanensis; assembly: GCA_018340775.1. Classification (NCBI taxonomy): domain Eukaryota; kingdom Viridiplantae; phylum Streptophyta; class Pinopsida; order Cupressales; family Taxaceae; genus Taxus; species Taxus wallichiana. The sequence continues at coordinate 154,072,113 of CM031235.1, read as the reverse complement.
ATGATGAGAGGCAGGATGATGCAGATCAATCAAGAAGATCTTATTCTTGAACCCTCCATTGAAAATCAAATAAAAACCTTTGAATATGATGAGAAGGAAATGGAGATGGAACCACCATTCATCAATTTGTTTTGGCTTGAGGCACAACCCATTTAGAGGAGTAATATATTCGATAAAGGAATATTCTTGTTGCATAATGGATGATTCGATGCTTTTGAAGACTCCACCAACGATGAAGAAGTACAAGATGACTAGTTCAAAGTAAGCATGAATAATCTCCTCTCAAATTTTGATCTTTTAATTAATGGTGGAATGGAGATATGTGAAGAAGCATCGAGATCAATCCTACATCATGGACCAAAGATGGTGAATTCAAGATGGTCATGGATGATTTGCCTTCCTATTTTGATCCTTCAAGTGATGAAGAAATGTTGAATGAAGAAATGGAGACAGTTATGTTAGAGTAGGTATTTACCTTAGCTCATGTTCACCTAGGTACATTATTTACCTTATTTCTTTTTTTTTATTTAGATATTAGGAGATGTTATCTAGTTATTAGGTATAGTTCTTTCCTGATCTATGGTATTGACTAGTTCTTTCCTAGATCTATGGTATTGACTAGATCCTTGATGTCTAGTTCTCTCATAAATCTATGGACTTGACTAGTTCTTTTATGACTAGTTATTTCCATGATTTATGGCTTGATCTATGACCTTGACTAGTTCTTAGATTGTTATTCTGCATGTATAAGCAAGGCCCATTCTCATCAGATTTCATTGAGTTCCATAATAATATATGATTTTTTTACAAATGTTTTATGTAAAGTTATTATGGTGAATTAATTTCATCTTATTGATTGTGGTGTTTTATTAGCATCTGTGTTCTTGTCTTGGTATGATCTAGTTATCATTCCTTTTATGTTATCGATCTTAGAGATTGTTGTTGACATCCATCTGTAAGTTTCATTTTGCAAGCATTTTTTATAAATATTCATATATTCAGGATTTGTCTGTATTTTTTTGTTGCATGCATTTTTATGCAAAACAGAGGTGACCATTGATCCGTCAAAGGTGGGAAAACCCCAAGATCAATCAAACTTGGCCATTTTCGGAGGTAGTTGTGTTTTTGGTTTTTTTATTGTGCAGAGAGAAACGCTATTGGTTCGCCTCGGGATTCACACCAGAATGCAAAGAAAATTAGAAATTATTTTTTGTGGGTTTTGCTGGCTTTTTCGAGATCTAATTTGGGTATTTTTCTATTTTGGTTTCAGGCAACCAAGCAGAGGAGGTCTTTTTCAGAAATACATTTCTTTCCTTTTTTCGCAGGGGTCCACGAGCGACTTACACGATTTGTTATTTCAGAAATTCCGCATGCTACTATCCTTAGCCCCCTGGTCATATGAGGGCTTAAAGTTTTTGATTCTTGCTTAACTCCAGCCCCCTTTCATTTTATTTGTGTGGTGAAGGCAAGATCATTTTATTTTATTTTAGTGGCAACTAAAATAAATAGAGAGCATAATATTGAAAAGCTTGTAATTTTTTTATCAGAACTTGGTTTTGAGTACCCTTTTTTGAAAAAGTACTTTTTTCCGTGTTATTTCCATTGGAAATATTTATTTTTGCCAAAATATGGGGGCTCTTGTTGCATCTTTGGGGTCTTGTTGCATTGCTTGGTTCTTGCATTTCTTTTTGGTGATTTTTTAGGATGGCATCTACTTACTTTACATTAGATCATGTTAAGACATTAATAACACACAATTACCACACATGGAAACCAAGAATGGAAACAATAATTAAGTGGAAAGGATTATGGGCTTTAACTTCTTCAGAACAACTAGTGTTCACTAGAGAATATAAGAAATTTCAAGTACTAGTGCAAATTTGATGAGTGTATGGGTTTGATAGGAACTTATGTAAGTGACAGTCTTTTGTTTCATTTAGAAAAGTGTGACTCTCCTTTTAAAATATGGGAGAAATTGGAGGATTTATTTAGTAAGGTGGATCATATGAGAGCCATGCAACTTGAAATTGAGATCACCTCTCTTAATCCTGAAGATTTTCCAACAATTATAGACTATCTTACCAAGTTCAAGAATTTGTTGACACAATTGAAGGGGAGTGGAAGAGATAAGAAAGATGAAGAGTGTGTTTACTTGATTTTATCCAAGTTGAGAGGACCATTCCAAATTTTTGCTTCTACCTTTTTCTCTAGCATGGATGCCTTAGGTGACACATTCAAAATGTCTAACTTAGAAACATTTTGTGAAAGACTTACTAGGGAAGAATCCAAATTGTCTCACCTTGAGTCTTCCACCTCTCAAAAGGAATTAGTTGCATCTAATCCTAAGGGCAAGGGAAAACAAAAAGTAAAACCAAATCCACACCTTCTCCATCTCAAAATTCTCCTAAACCCAAAGAAAACAACTCAAAACCCAAGGAGTCTTCTAAATCCAAGAGTAAGTCTATTGTTCATGCTCTTTTTATGGGGGTAGTAATCATGAAGAACATAGGTGTTATAAGCAAATGCAAGCCTTAGAGGATGTAGTCAAGAAACATAAAATTTCTATCTCCATGCCACCTCCTTCTAATCAGCATGACAAAGCACTTAATTTTGTTGGGAGATCTCAGTCACCACTTGCAGATAGTTGGGTTATAGATTTTGGTGCTTCTCATCACATGACTTCTTCTAAGGAGTATTTTGTTTCTCTAGGTTTGAGTTCTACTTCCAAAATTGAGGTTGGAGATTCTTCCTTTCTTTATATTAAAGGAAAAGGTGATATACAACTTGATGGTGGAAGTATCCAAGATGCACTATATGTTCCTAACATCACTACAAATTTGCTTTCTGTATATCAAATTTGTCATTCTGGTCAAGGAAAAATAGTGACTTTTACACCACATGGAGCAAAAGTACGAAATTTGTTGGAGCCTCATTCATTGGTTGCTTAGGGTATTGTTGATCATAGTTCTAGACTATATCACTTTGAGGGTTTTGATGACACTTCTTCTATAGGGATAGGATTGGTTTCTCATACAAATTCAGAGAGTAAGCTTTGGCATGAAAGATTTGGACATCTCAATTACAAGATATTTGAAGGAGTTGAGCACTCATGGTATGGTAGATGGTCTTCCTAGAGTTTCTTGTCTTGAGGGAGTTTGTCATGGTTTTGCATTAGGAAACAACACCAAGATCATTTTCCTAAGAATTTGACTAAGAGTGCTTCTTCACCACTTGAGCTTGTGCATAGTGACTTGATGGTTTTTCCTACCCCATATTTCAATGGAGCTAAGTATGCACTTACGTTTATTGATAATTTCTCAAGGCGTACTTGGGTTTATTTTCTCAAGTACAAAAGTGATATTTTTTCACACTTCAAAGTCTTCAAGGCTTTGGTCGAGAAATAATCTTCTAGTAGCATAAAGAACCTTCATATTGATAATGGGGGAGTACTTTAGCAATGAGTTTTCTAACTTTTTGGAAACTCAAGGCATTATTCACCAGCATTTTGTTCCTCATACTCCATAACAGAATGACTTAGTAGAAAGGAAGAATAGAACTTTGAAGGAAATGGCTAACTGTATGATGCATTCTAGAGATTTACCTCATATCTACTGGGTAGAAGCAGTTAATTATGCTAACTACATTCAAAATCGCACACCACACAAAGCACTTGAGCATTTGACTCCAGAGGAATCTTGGTCCAACACTAAGCTAGATGTCTCATTTTTTCGAGTCTTTGGGAGCCATACTTGGGCCTTTGTGCCAAATAAGAAAAGGAAATCTTTGGATAAGAAGAGTAAACCCTTGATCTTTGTAGGGTATTGTGAGGACATGAGAGCTTATCATCTTTTAGATCCTGATACACATGACGTTATTTTTCAAACACATGTTTAGTTTGATGAGCGCTTCACTCCTCATGATTCTTCATCTTCTTCCATGCCTCCTTCTTCTTCTTCATCTCATCTTGAGGATCCTTTCTTTGAGGAGGTTGATGAGGAGGTTATAGATGTCATTGAGGATCCTATTCCCATTGATGTTGTCACTATGCCTAAGTGGGATCATACTACAGTTTCTGAGGCAACACCTTTCATAGAGGATCTTCCACCCACTAGGCATCATCACACACATTCTACAGGTTCTAGACTTTTGTGTCAAGCAGTTTCTGAGGATCCACATGTCTTTTCAAAGGCTCATGGGATATAGGAGTGGGATGATGCGATGATAGCTAAGTATTCTTCGTTAATGAAGAATCGTACTTGGGATTTGGTATCTCTTCCTAAAGGAAGAAAGATGGTTAGGTGGAAGTGGGTATACCAAACCAAATATGCAACTGATGGGTCCATTGACAAGTATAAGGCTCATCTTGTTGCAAAGGATTTTTCACAAGTTGAAGGTATTGATTACTCTGAGACTTTTGCACCCATTGCCAAGATGGATTATGTATGCCTTGTACTTTTTATTGCTGCATCACAGGGGTGGATCGTATACCAGAAGGATGTGAAGAGTGCCTTCTTACATGGAGATATACAAGAGGAAATATACATGGAGCAGCCAACTAGATTTGTTCAGGATTCTTCTCTTATTTTTAGGTTGTGAAGGTCTCTTTACGGTCTCAAACAAGCCCCTCGGGCTTGGTATGAGAAGATGGATTCTTTTCTTCTATCTATTAGTTTTGTTTGTTGTCACTCCAATCATATAAAGTGTATCTCCAACATGTTGGTGAGGATATTGTGATACTTGTCTTGTATGTTGATGATCTGTTACTTACTGGAAGCTCTTCTTCCCACATTCAGAGTATTCAGAGGGCTCTTGGTACACAGTTTGACATGACAAATCTTGGGTTATTTCATTATTTCCTTGATTTGAATATTTCTTGAACATATTCAGGGATTCATTTGAGTTAGCAAAATTACACCCATGATCTTCTTCGGCACTTTGATATGGATTATTACAAGCCAAGTCCATCTCTTTTTCAAGTCTGGAGTTACTCTTACTTCCACATGTACCACACCACTTTGTGATCCTACATTGTATAGGAAGTTGGTTGGGAGTCTCATGTACTTGACCCATACTCGCCATAATATTTCATTTACAGTAGGGCTTGTATATCAGTTTGCACATTCTCCTCATAGTAGTCACTGGCAGGATGCTAAAAGGATTTTACACTATTTTTAGGGCACTTCCCACTTTTCCTACACTACACTAGGGGTTCTACTCAGTTGGTTGGGTATACAGATTCAGATTGGGTAGGTTCTATTGATGACAAGCATTCCACTTCTGGCTATCTTTCTGTCTTGGTTCTTCTCCAATTGCTTGGGCATGCAAAAAGCAACAGGCTATTGCACTTTCATCTTCAGAGGAAGAGTACAGGGTAGACGTTATAGTGACTCAATAGATTCTTTGGCTTTAATAATTATTGACATAGTTTGGATTCCCACAGGATTCACCGACTGTACTTTTGTGTGACAACCAAAGTGTAATTCACATTTCTCGCAACCCAATTGAGCACCAGCAGACCAATCATATTGAGATACACATCCACTTCATTCACAACACATTCAAGATGGAGTTCTTTTCTTGGAGTACCTTTTGACTCAACAACAAGTTGCATACATCTTTATGAAGCCTTTTGTATCACCTCACTAAATTGACTTATGTGGAATGCTTGGGGTTTATGAAGTTGTTCTTGGGGGTTGTTTGTGAGAACATCTTCCTTCTTCTTCTTCTTTCTCTTTCCTTTTAGAAAGATTCTTCCCTTCTTTTGATTTGAGATTTCTTCATGGATATATTGTACATGAGTACCTCATTAGGCCTAGTTGTTGCGATGACGGATACCGTGGACATGCCACTTCTATTTTGGACCCCTAGCTTCACTTGAGGGGGTGTTAGAGTAGGTATTTACCTTAGCTCATGTTCACCTAGGTACAATATTTACCTTATTTCTTTTTATTTATTTAGATATTAGGAGATATTATCTAGTTATTAGGTATAGTTCTTTCCTTGACCTATGGAATTGACTAGTTATTTCCTAGATCTATGGTATTGACTAGATCCTTGATTTCTAGTTCTCTCATAAATCTATGGACTTGACTAGTTCTTTGATGACTAGTTCTTTCCATGATTTATGGCTTGATCTCGACCTTGATTGGTTCTTAGATTGTTATTCCTTGCCTATATAAGCAAGGCCTATTCTCATTGTATTTCATTAAGTTCCATAATAATATATGATATTGTTGCTCATTTGTTTGTAAAGGTTTTATGTAAAGTTATTCTAGTGAATTACTTTCATCTTATTGATAGTGGTGTTTGATTAACATATATGTTCTTGGCTTGGTACTATTTGGTTATCATTCCTTTTAAGTTAAAGAATCAAACTCCCTCCCCGATTCAATCATGGATGACCAAATGGAAGAGGCCCACTTCTTTTTTAAATTTGAGGAGAATGAACAACTCAAACACAATATCTTCTCACCCAAGGATCAGAATGATCATCACAGTGAGTATGAACTCTTTCATTGTCCATATAAACAAGAGGATTCAATAATGGATGACCAAGATATAATCTGAAACTCCTTTCCATACCACTACCCCGACATGGTTTTCTACTTCCACAAGGGGGAGGATGATATGGATTTTGAACTTGAAGGAGCTCCTTCCCACAAAGCATGGACCTATTCTCCTTATGAAAAGGTTGTATAGATAAAATGTGTTCGTGCTTATAAAGAGTGGGTCTTTGACAACAAAAAGTATGGAAGGAGTGAACGAGGATGTTTCAAATGAATCATGGGCCCAGATGGATCATATTTTCAATCATCTACTAGAGGCACAATGTAGAGACTCTTTCAATAAAAATGAAGATGAGCCTATGGTGAACTTGGAAGAATCATTTGTGTAAGACATCTTGAAGGCTATAGAAGAAAATGAAGATCCTCAACTCAGTCTTGAACTCTTGACCTAGGCTATGGAGATGCAAGATAGGTATGAATCAATTTTTGCTTCCCATTTTGGTACACCAATTTTTGATGTTGAGATGGAGTAGTTGGATAAGCTTGATGACTTCCCCAATACTTTGGTTGATGAGAGTGAACATGAAAGCATGTCTTTTTCTTCCACATTGTGTGAAGAATTTCATGAGTGCAAAAGAAGAAGAAATATTGAATCTCCTTCGGAGGTCCCCATCTCTACCATGGAGGAAGATAATAGGGAAAATATTGAGCTAACTTGCATCAAAGAAATTTGTTCAGAACAAGGTGAAAAGTTGCAATAGTATTGGGAGTGTATTCAAAACCAACTTGTTCCCACCACTTGGAATGCTCCACCAATGCAAAACAAGATTTCATATGGAAAAAATCCACTGAAGGGTGAAGAATGCTTATATGACTAAACCAAGAGCTGCAATTTTGAAAATGATACCAAGGTGGACTCAAGCAAATGGATATTGACAACAATCATTGGGAGCAAAAAGTGAGATGTTCAGAGAAGTCCTCAAACGAGAAGGAAATTATTTTTTCTCACTCCTCCTGAGTACCTTGCTAATATAGGAGATGATTTTAGGCTTTCATCCAAGGATGAAGAATGTATCCATGATGAGGTCAATATTTCCAATTTTGAAAATATGGAGGAATGGTGTCTCATGCTCATAGGATATCAAGAGGAAGCCTCAAAAGGAAAGAGTTTCAAGAAGGTGACCAAGTTTTCAATGGATGAAAGAACGTTCTTAATGCAGTGTGAGTACAAGGATGGAATCATGATCAGTATTCTTCTTCTCAAGCCATGCAAAGCCATCACTAGAACATGGTTTGATCAAATAAAAATTTTTGTGGTTCGAAGGATAGAATTCAGTTCACTATTCTAATATGGCATGTATTTTTCTCACCTAGGTATTTACCTTAGCTCATGTTCACCTAGGTACTTTATTTACCTTTATTGTATTTATCCTCACCCACTTATGTGTGTGGATATTTTTTTATTTATTTAGATATTAGGGGGATATTATCTAGTTGTTAGGTATAGTTATTTCATTGATATATGGTATTTACTAGTTCTTTCCTTGATCTATGGTATTTACTAGATCCTTGATGTCTAGTTCTCTCATAAATCTATGGACTTAACTAGTTCTTTGATGACTAGTTCTTTCCATGATTTATGGCTTGATCTATGACCTTGACTAGTTATTAGATTGTTATTCCTTTCCTATATAAGAAAGGCCCATTCTCATTGTATTTCATTGAGTTCCATAATAATATATTATATTGTTGTTCATTTGTTTGCAAAGGTTTACGTAAAGTTATTCTAGTGAATTACTATCATCTTATGGTTTGTGGTGTTTGATTAGCATTTGTGTTCTTGCTTGGTATGATCTGGTTATCATTCCTTTTACTTCTAAAGCCATGTAATGTCATCACTAGAGCATGGTTTGATCAAATAAAAATTTGTTTGGTTGAAGGATAGACTTTAGTTCACTATTCCACGATGGCATGTATTTTTCTCAACCCGTTGATTTAGTATGTGTATATTTTTTCCCACATTTGTAAAAATACCTCCCCTATATATAATTTCCCTTTTCTTTTTTGTTTCCCTTTCGTGTGGTGTGTGTCTTTCCCTTTTCATGTGTTGTGTGTTTCATGTTGTCGTTGTGTGTGTCTCGTGTGTTTTCTTCCTTTCAAGTTATCTCTTACAAACTATATGTAACTCCTATAAAGCCCAATGGATAAGGCATTGGTCAATTTATTATAAGCTGATATTCTTGGATTTATCATATCATGTCTTCAATGTGCTCATTACATAACATGCCCCCAAGCTAGAGCCAGTTGTTTTCCTATGTTTTTACGGGGGCAAAATTCTTTGGAAATAAGGACAATGATACTACAAAGTGTCAAAACTTCTCAAAGTAATACCTTTCGAAGACACCCCTAGGTCATTCCATTCCTAATGCCAGTCCTATATAATCAGTCTAATGATCCCAAAGTGAATTTCAAGTATTCCCCTAGGTGATTTAGGAAAGAAAAATCAGTCCCTAGGTGATTTAGGGTCTTCTGGAACATTCAAGTATTCAAGTAGTTTTGGGAAGGGCTACCATCAGCCTTCCTAGGACTAGTGCACCACCCTCGGAGTGGATCAGAGGAGAAAAACTCATTATGGAGGAGTATTCAAGTACTAGGAATGTCATGGAGATGATTTGGAAAGATTCGGGAAGATTCAGAGGTGTTGGAACCAATTCACCATAAGCGATTTTGGGCTTGAAGGAGCATGTACCGTGAAAGAGGGCTTGAGCTCAAAAGAGAGATTCTAGGAGATCCCTAGTGATTTTAAAATCCCAACAAAGTATCATTTTCAATATGCTACATGGTGGAAAAAAGGACTTCTTGAAACATCATATAGTGTTCTAGGCAACTCACTCTTCTGACGCACAACGAGTGATCTCAAGAAATAAGGAGCCATTTAGAGGTGTTTAAGTCAAAATTGGATCTTAGGGCCATCACCATTGGATTCAAGGAGTTTTTTTAAGGTTGAATCATATAAAATTTCATCAAAACTTCATCCAGGAGCTCGAGATATGGTCTCTGCAAGTTGGTCCCAAGGTACGATTTCCCATACTTAGTCATTTTTAAGTTGGACACGTGGCGGTCGGTGGTTAAAGTGCAATTTCATGTCCATTATCTCCTTTGTAAATTAACTAAAGGTACATAAAAATGCACCCAACCCTTTTTTAACCCCTAGGTCACAAAATGACCAAGAACTCATTCGCTAGCCCTAATTGACCAAGTTTGAACTGTGTGCTCACCTACCCCACATGCTCGCCACTTGTCCACACCAAAATGAGGTGGAATTTTATGGTCCCCTTCCTCCCTTTAGAAAAGGAATGAAAGGGACATGAAAATATGTCTTCCCCCTATTATGCCTCTTGGTTTTCCATATGACCGCCTAAACTAACTCTCAAGTGCTTAAACTCAAGCCCCCTTTAGATCACTCAATGAATAAAAAGATGCCAAGTGTCAAGCCCATAATGAAGAAAAATTTCATGTCCCCTTTGTCCCTTTTGAAAAGGGATGAAAGGGACACAAAAATTCACCTACCCTCTCCCTCCTTCCATTTGCAACCTTTAAATACCAAGGACTTAGTCTATTTTTCACCATTTTTCCTCCCCACACCTCTAGATGTTGCCGAAATGTTGGCGAAGTTTCTCAGAGATTAAATCCAAGATTTTTGTCCTCAAATGATTCCATAAAGGCTGAAATGATCTAAAACACAAAAAGAATGGATTTGAATGAAGAATAAATGAATATTTCTCTCCAAAAACCTCGAAGTCCATGGAGACAAATTCAATCATATCTCACAAAATACTCAATGGATCGAGATGTTGTCTTTTGCAGACATTTAGTTTTTCAGAGGCCATGAGGATCCAAGTGAAAGTTTTTTTCATACACGGCCCAATTTTTTTTTTATGAGAAAACCCTCATTTTCCCACAACAAAAATTTAAATTTTAAAACCTCTCGTTTCCAGCATCGGATCGAGTTAAAATTTTAGAGGAGCATTATTGGATAAAAACCCACATCGGGATAGTTTTGTTTCATCACGAACCGATCCCCAGAGACCCACTTTCCAAAAATAGTAATCCTTCCTATACAAGAACTAGCTATTTTTGGCAAGTCAACACAAGAAGAAGTCACAGTGAAGACAATATACACGGGGGATATTCAAAAGGTCAAAGTTATATTCCAATGCTAGAATTGGTGAAAATAGCCACTTACTAAAAATAGTAAGTTCCCAATATGGGTACCTGTTATAAATAATAAGTCATTCCAAAAGAATGATCAGGGAAAGAAACAATGTACATAGGGGTAGTCATTCAAGATAATTCACCGGTGTGGTCAAAAAGGCCAAAGATCAATGTTTACTAAAAATAGTAATTTGTCTCTTTGGCACTTATTATTAATAGTAAGTTATATAAAAGTAAGTACATGTTCTTCGGCGGACGATTCTAGGAGCTCCGTGAGGAGTTAGGAGGCAAACAAATATTCATTGGAAATTTAAGAGAATCCTCTACAAGGTGTAATCATAATATTTTTAAAACAATCTTGGCACTTTTCAGGGAGCTATTTCTTTTAGGGACATCTAAAAATACTAATCAAAAGGGTCCATTTTAGGGATTTTCAAGAATAATTTAAAGAAGATACCCATACCATTGATCTTGGAAGGAATTTTGGAGTCAAAATCATACATAATTTCACCAAAAAGACATTTTGGAGTTCCAAAGATCCCAATTTCAATTTCACTCTCCCAACGTGCCAAATTCTTATGTTTTTCCTCACAAAAGTACATAACGCATTTTTTTGCACCTCATGTCCCTTTGCAAGGTGAAATGGGGACAAAATTTTGCCCATGCATAATTTTTTCTCTATTGCTCCATTTGATCCCAAATTTTTGCATTGTGTGCGTATTGGCACTCCCCAGCTCTCCCTCCAGTTTCAGGTCTTGAAGTGCAAAATCATGCCTTTGGGAACAAAGCGGGTTTTTTTGTCCCTCTCATCCCCCTTTGTGCAGTAGGGATAGTAAAATGCACCCATGTATAAATATTTCCCTACCGCTCCATTCTTCACAAAAAAAAATTGTATTACATGCATGCATCTTGCCTTGCTTTATCATGCCTTGTAGTTCCTAGATCAAATTTTTTCATCTCAGTGCACTTACTAAAAATAGCATATGTTCATGATAAGGCATACTAAAAATAGAAAGTGGATAAAAATGGCAATGCATCATCAATAGAGGAGGATTGAAATGTGCCAAAGGGTTCAAAAGGTCATTTTTAAGCTAAACAGCTTAATATGTCTTAACATAGTTGGTCTTCATCTTACCCACTAAAAATAGAAGTCCTCATTTCAGGTGTAGAAAGTTGTAGCTAGCTCCATTTTCACCCATCTTTCCACTTTTTGACATCTCCATAGGGTTGTAAGATGATCTCATAACTCAAACAAGGAAATGAAACCTCCATGAGGGTCATGGAAGCAATAGTGTTTTAAACACTCATTCGGCCAGCCCAAGGTATCTGTGCATCATGGATAAGGAGGATATTGTGGTCATGAATCAATAAATTTCTTCATCATAGAGAGCTTCTTCATCGGAATATGCAGGAATAGGTGATGGTGATGTCACTTACATGGATCTCACTAGTGTCTTTTGACACTCATTTCATGTTTCAGTTTGTCTGTGTGAGGTGGAGTTTGTGATTAACATCATGATTGTTCATGGCATGTCCCATCAAGACGTTCCATTCAGCTTAGCATGGTGGTCATGTTGTAAAGGTCCTAGTAGGGTCAGTTTTGAGCTTTTATCTCTTCGGAAAGGATCTTCATGAGTGGTGTTCATGGTCACCGGTGAAGTCATTCATTTAGCAGTGTTTTTAAACACTTAACCCAAGGTGTCTGTGGACCATCTAAAGGAGTTTTCTTGAGGTGTAAAGAGCTTGGGCATTAAAATTTCATCACATTTCATTTGGAAGGATTAGTGGACTTCATCGGAGGTGGATTCTTTTTCATCGGCATAATTCTTCCTTCTTCTTCTTTCTGCTCTCTCTCTCTCTCTTCTCTCACCCCCAACTTTCTCTCTCTTCAACATTATAATTCTTCATTGGGGTGCACTTTTTCATATGTCCTTAATGAAATTAAAAATCATTCTTATATTTATAATGTAAAATTTGCCTTTATGTTATAAAAAGGGACTTCATATTTTCCTAGGAAGTTGAAAAGTTTTAAGTTGCGTGAGGACATATGAAAATTCATTGGGGAGTATATGAAGAGTCATCTCTTCTTATAAAAAGAAAAGACATTCCATTCTCAAAATTTTGTTGGTTACAAATTTGTGAATTCATGAGAGAGCATTTTTCTACTTGTAGAAGAACAAAGAGTTATCCAATTTTCTTCTATTTTCCCCTCACTATTTTTCCTCAATTCTCATACTATGTACAACTTTAATTGAAATGCTTATTAAGGAAGAAGTTTCTATTTTTTATGCATGTGAATGTATGTATCTCTATATGCATGGTTTCCTCTAGCAAGTAGTATGGAATTTTTGGTTGTTTCTTCTCATAAATGTGTGTGTTGAAATTTATAACTAGTTTGTGTAGGAATCTGAGTTTCTACTGCAACATTAGTTCTCCTATATTTTATTCTCACTCCCTTTCCCACTCTCCAGACAAAGTATTCTCTAGAAAATGATTGCTAGCTTTGTCATAGGGTTAGTGGACTACCCCTGTTGGATCCCTGGCCACAAGGCCACTAGGAAAAAACCCACCTTTTCACATGTATGTAAACATGGAAGTTGTGTGTCTAAGTAGAGGGACTTCGATTCTCGGAGGTTGGCAAGAAACCCATAGATTTTTCTACCTGACAAATTTTCTCACCAACAAGTCTTCACATTATTATGGAAAAAGGGAAAATGAGAATTCCTTCATACAAATTTCAAATTATTAAGAAATAGTTATGAAATACTAATGAAAAGAAAGCTTGTTCTTACATTTTGGCCTAGAAACCAAACATAAAACATTTACACTTAGTGAAAAACATAAAATCCTACAAATTATCATAGAAAATAGTTTATAAATAATAAAAAGTTCAATGAATTATAGATTAGGAAATTTTATAGTTTCACTAATCCCTATTATAAGATCCATTTTATGTAAATATCAATGTAATATATGGGGTAAACCATAATATGATAGAATGTTTTGAAGGATTAATTGTTTTGAATTGTGTTTAATTCCTAAAGGATGAATTGGGATATTTAATGTTACATTTAATTTTTCCCATTAGGTATGTTTCTTCAAGAGAAATTTTATTTTCATAACGGATGATGTTTGTATACCAATTTTTTATTTGAGATCAATGTGTACTTGTAGACATAAAATCACGCACTTTGGGTAATTATCTAGTCTCGATCACATACTACTATTCATATGATTCCTGAGTACAAAAAGTGATAACTAACCCATGTCTTTAGCCATCTTTCATTACTTTTTATTGTTACTTTCAGTCTTGCACCTTTATTGATTGCTTTTTCTTTTCATAATTTAGTTTTAGCCTTTTTGGACTTGGGTGTCGAGCCAGACGTTAGACTAGGTACCCTCATCCCCTTTGGGTTCCCATGTCCTCTTTACACTTTACTCTCATTTTTTGTTTCTTTCTAGTTGTTTAAGGATCTTATCTTTTTGGTAATCATCCTTTTCAGAGTTAATTAAAAAATCAAGTGAAGGAATCATATAAATATAAAGTTATGAGATCATAATAAGGGACCAAACACTAAGCACTAGTTATCACCACCTAAGGTTGCATCCATCAAGGCTTCTATTGCTCCATTTACATCCATCTAGCTCCATCACAAGGGACAAAGGTTGGTTATTCTACATCACACTTCATAAGAGGGGAGTTTATTATATTCCATGCACATATTATTTACATTCTACATCTAGTTATTGCTCATTATTCACAAAGTGCAACACGCACAAGAGCACCTAGGGCACAATTCCACACACACACATAACTACATTGGGTTTGAGATGTAGTGCAAAGTGCTCAGTGATAATTCCACCATTGTGGTAGCTGAGGAAAGTCCAACCCCTTCATATGCATCTTTTTTTAAGGTTTTGATGCTTTGTTTGGGGTTTTTCAAGTGATTCTTCATTGCAAATTTATAGTGATATTGGCGAACTAGGTACAACATACACCCGACAAGTAGTGAAGGCTTCACATCATTTGGAAACATTCTAAATTTGGCTTTCGGACCTCCCACACGTACTAGGGTGCCCAAACTATAGACCGAGACATCCTGTGTGCCTCAATCCCATTTCCAAACACCCAGTCTAGCCAAAAGCTCATATCTACATTTTCTCAAGCTCTTGTAAAACGGTTTCCTCCTCCTATTCAACCAGTCTCCACTATGACACAGTCCCGCAACATCTGCAAATCAGCTAAGGCTCTTCCAACCTTCTTTGCACATTAGGGTTTCATATTTTTATTGCTTAGTTTCTTGGGTGTATTTCAGTTATTTTTTTACTCATTTATTTGTTGCAAAATTGCATTATATTAGGCTAGAAAATTTTCATTTTAGCATAATCGTACTCTTCTTCCCTCCCTTCTGTGTATATGGTTTTGGTTTTAACTAGGTTATTTTATTGTGGGGTATGTGGTAAGTGTTATAAGAAAATTTAATTTCTAGAGATGAAGTGGAAATTCGAACAAAAATATCTCTTTTAATATTGAGATGGTTATATATATGATTGAATTAACTCTTTCCTCACTCTTGATGGTCTATCTCATACAATTGTTAGGTTACATTTTTGACATGATGTATTTAAACTAGATGTTTCAAGCTTTGAGTGCACCCTTAGGGTGATCTATGAAACTCCCTCAAAGAGACAAAATGGAAATACCTCTAGGTTGTGGGTATCCCGATGATGAGTTAAATCTTGAGTGAACCAGATTCCCTAGAATAGCACCTACACTATTGATATTAATTATAAACCTTGGTGAACTCAAGGTCTTGGGCTATTGGTGAGTTACAATTAGTTTGTAAGCATCAACCCAAGTTCCATTCTCATTAAGTTAATTGGATGCTTTCAATAAGTGGCCATCGGGACACCTTGAGGTAGGGGTTGAACTTCTCCATATGGACCAAGTGGAACATAGCGGGGTGCTCCAAATTGGATCGCTCAGCTAACATTAAGGACCCAAGCCCACCCCCATGTCCCACTTATAGAAAGTGATCCTCCACCACTCCATTTCATATCTCTAATATAATAAAAGTGTTTAACATCCAAAAAAAAATTGGTGTGACAATTTTTTGGTGGCTTAGATTATGCTAAAAGCCATCAAATATGTGAAGAAGACATGTTCTATGAATTGGTCCAACCGACAAGAGAGGAAGTCAGTTGGGGAGTCTATGAGGCATGGTGGCGGAGATGTTGGAGGGAATCGAGCTCCCATGGATGGCTCATCAACTTCGAGGGAAGGGTGAAACATGTGCCCTAACCTTAATTCTTGCAAGGAGAATTTTAAGATGGCAATTTGGGTGTATGTCCAGGGGTTTATTAGAGAATCTAAAGGAAAATCATGGAGATGTGATCGGGCGGTGGGAGCTTCTAGCCTAGGGTCTCATTCAAAGATGCTCTTGGAAAACTCGAGGGCCATATTCCAGGAAATCAAGCATATTCGGTCAATCTTGCCGAAGATATCCCATCATTGGTCATTGACCATCTGGATGTGGAGGAAAATTATCAAAATCTATCACGGGATACCATAATTGGTCACTTCAATGGCCTTTGGCCTTCCTATACATATTTATACTAGTGGATTTTTCAAAATGGATAGACAAGTGTAAAATTTTCCTTTGTTCTCGAGGTTTTTTTGTGGTTCATTTTAAGGAAACAAAGGATTATCAGTGTTACTTGTCATAAGGACCATAGTTCTAGGGTAACGTTGGCCTATTTTGACTCCATGGTTCCCTGAATTTGATCTGAACAATCTTTCGATCTCTAAAACATCGGTTTGGGTGAGACTTCCTAACCTTCCTCTGCACCTTTGGTACACACTAGAAGATATCGTAAATGTCTTGGGCAAATTTACTAAATAATACTTGGATAGATCTCATATGGGATTATGTGCTTTCACTCATATGTGTGTGGAAGTTCATTTGAGAAAAGGGTTGCTAGATTGAATTAATTTAAAATTTAGAAATTTCCAGACATCCAACACCTTTAGACTATGAAAACATGGCTTTCTAGTGTAGAATCTATAGAAACCCTAGTCATTTGCAAGTTTCATGTCCTCTGAAAAAATAATCTGTTAAGAAGAGTGGCTTGGCCTCGATTAGAGGATGGGGATATTTGGATCCGGATTTAGTGGATGTTGCGACATTTAAGGAAGAACCATGCAATTCCAGTACCAAGAATAAGGAAAAGGAAAGCGTGGAAAAATAAAAGATGGATACAGTTTAGGAATCTCATGGGATTATTGTGGTTAATAGAACAAAAAGAGGGTATTCTCCTACAAAATCGATTCAGATCTAGAATCCTCATCGGAGAATCGAGATGGCATTAGAGAATATCTTGGTGATCTTATGCTTACAAATTCAATAATAAATGGCAAGTGGAAAGAGGTAAAGAATAGGAAAATAAGAAAGGTCAAATGGGTAATATTGAAGACTATTTCCCATCTCAGGATGGGAAATAGTCTTTATTCGATATCTGGGTAAGCTCTATTTTTGTTGCTTGAAATTTAATAATTTGGGGTATAGGCCTAGTTATGTTAAGTATTATTTTTAGGGTTTTAGGCCCTTCTTTGAAAAAGGAATGGGTCCCTTCAACCCACTTTATCAATAAAAAAATCTAAAACTTGATGAAGTTAAGGGATTGAGAAAACAAAAAATAAATGAGGTGATACACCAAAACTTTGTGACAAGCTAACTATTGGTAGAAGATGCACACTTTGAAAAATAAAACCAAAGGCTTGCACATGACTCATTAACGAGCATTTTATTGAACACAATGATGAAGGATGTAATTTTATAGCAAGTAATTTTAAGGAGGTTGAACCTATAATAGAAAACACCTACAAAAGTCTTAACACACTCAAAGCTGGAATCAAATACTCTATAAGGATCTAAGGTAAAAATGAATAAATATAATTGGTTAAGGGATTCTAAATGAACAAATCACAATAACTATATTTTAAACTTGAATGCACACTAAACACTTACAAGTATGAGAATTCAAAAGGATTTATTACTCAAAAGGAAATTGCTGTCAAAATTGGCAACAATTCTTAATAGTAGCATTCGTGCCTTTATAATGTTCTCAACATGAGTATATATAGAATTTTAGGAAAGAGGAGAGAAAAGGGAAGTGGAGATACAAATGAAAAATGCTTCATATGATGTCCAAGTTATTTCCTAGTTAACCCCTTGGTCAAAAGAGAACTTAACAAGACTCAAACTTATCTTCAACACTTGGCATTCGAACTTGGAGTTCTTGTTCAACTAATTTCTAACTTATTTTTAAACATTGCACAATTCATGCAAGTTTAATAATTTGAAATTCTATTTAACAAAGTAACTAATTTGTACATATCATTCCTCATGGGGTCAACTGTCTTAGTTGAGGCTTGAATATTGATCAAGATTTTTATTAAAATCATCAAATGATTATTTAAAAATAATGATGCATCCCTTTGAAAATAAAAACTAACCAAACCTAACTCGACCCCCTTTGAATAATCATCATGGTTGAAAATTGACCCTAGCGTGGTCAATGATTGGTTGATCATGATTAGGGCTAATCTGTACAACCAAAATAGGGTGAAAACCCTAAGGTAAAAATATCATTTCATTTTTTCCATTAGTTGGGTGAGTGTGACCATCATGAGATTGTTTAGTTCTTGTGAGTTTAAAGGTTTTGGAAGATTGAATGTCATTGTTTGTCTCTTTACGAAAAGGTTTTCATGCTTGGTATGTGTTTAAACTCTCTTTTCTAAGCTTACCATCACCTGGAGCTCTAAAACTTTGTTTCTCATCTTGTTGTGTTCAAACTAGGCTATTGAAAACTAGCCATCTTGTGATATCAAACTCGAGGCTTAGAAATTCATTTTTGTGAGATATGTTTTGTTGGGCCACCATGTATATTTCTCAACTCCATTTTCTAATATTTGAAAAGGATTGGCATGATGGGGAACTCACCATATAATTCTTGGAGTTGTGGTTTGTGCTGTTTGAGCTTGTGGAATCTTGTTTTCCAATGTTTGTTGAGCTCAAATCCTCCTTTGTTCTGCTCTGTAGATATGGCCAAAAGATAAGCACTTATTTCAAATTTTTAGTTACTAGGTATTTTGAAACATTTGGGGGTTTTTTAGAACATGACCCAAATTTTCCCTTTGATGGCTACAATGTTTCTGAAACATCTGAAATGGGCATTTTACTTTGTTTCAATCATTATTGAGCTGCCATTTACTTGATTTTTTGTTTGTCCATTGAGAGCTAATGTATATTTCTTGTTGTTTGTTTAGAAAAACCCCTACATTTTCTTTGGATCCTTCACATTTTATGAAGAAAACTACCCCCTTTTTAGTTTGAATGAGAAGTCTACATTTTTAACTTAAAGGATGTATGATACTTTAACATTTTTTCCTAGAAAAAATTGATGATGTTAAAACATTTCTTCAAAATATTATAAATTTCTATGAGATTTTGTAGTTTGATTAAAAACTTGAAAAGGCTCATATGATGATGACTGCAAACACAAAAAACCTACTTTGATCCTTCATGAGATCATATTTTACTTTCTTTACCTAAAGTAGTCTTAAATGATGCATATACAATTAAAAATTTCATGATATCTTTATTTTGATCTACATTATGCATATGTGTATCTTAATACACTACATATCATGCATAATTTTTTGAAAGAAAACTATAACGTTATCTTGCAATTTACTTTCAATAGATGCATGATTTGAGCATTGAGGGCAATATGTTTTCCTTTTTGTACCTTCTTCATCTAATAATCATTATGCAGTGATGGAATGCAAATGGATTTAACATTTTTCTTACTGAGGCATTAAGGGAAATCCCGAGCTCTAACTCATCTTCTTTTTCTCATCTATAGGTGCCTTGGAGCAAAAAATGGAAAGTTGGGAGGTGTTACAGCAAGTGAGTGGATTCATTTCTAGGAAATTAAGGATCCCTTAATATTTTTTTGGAAATAGGGTAAACGAGGGTGTTGAAAGGACCCACATCCTTGTACAATTGAGGATTTTTTGAGAGGATCCACAACCTAGGTTACAATGAAGGGGACCACCATTAGGAACCCAATTGAAGTAACCATGAAGCCATAGTGAAGATGAAGTGACCAGCGACACAATCACACCGAGTGGAATAGCTACGGTGATGGTAGCAAGAGGAGTAGAAATCAGCGTCATCGGCGAGATGAGTAGCCACCAATGTCAACAAAGCAAGCGTGAGCGAGTAGCCACCAAAGACGCATCGGCAACGAGAGGAGCAACCACCAGTGACAACAACGAGAGGAGTAGCCACCATCGTCGAAGCAAGAGGAGAAATCACTAGTGTTAGCATGAGTATATATGTCATATCTAGCAGCGAACCACCTCCGAGGAGGATCGTTCCTCAGGGGGATTTGAACACGAGTGGGAAAGCACACAACCATGTGACTTGACTGCACCACTCCCACCCCATGGACCCTTAATATTTTCTTTATTTTTTTATTTCAAATGCCTTTTTCCATCACTTACATAGTCATATCCCATGACTTGTGTGGGATCTTGTATAGAAATTTACTTATATGTACAAATAAGTGTTCTTTAAAATGAGTTATCTATGGTTTTGTTTCCTTTCAAGCTCTTCATTTTACAATCCTTAGCATTCGAAATCGGATTGTTTAATACAATTATATATAATCATAAGTAGATTTGAAAATAAATTTTTATACCTTGTTTGATCATCTGGAACTAAGAAAACTAAAATCAAATGCATCCTAAAACTACAACTGCTTCTTTCTCCTTTCGACCCTTTGTTATGAAATAAAACTTATCATTTGAAGTTTATTACTTGCTTTCTTCTAAATTTACACATCTTATGTATGATGCCCTTCCCAATCCATTTGAACCATGCACCAGTTCTTATAGGGATGATGAATGATTAAGTGAAGATGATAAGACTCGGAATGACACCGTATATGAGCAATAGTCATTCAGAACCATCAATGAGTTATGAGCATGCCTGCACATTTTTCCTTTCCCTAAGAACATTAGGCCAATCAAAGAAATTAGTACAATAAGAAATGAAGTTTTGAGTTGACGTGGAGCAAGGTAATCCCAATCATGACTGAGGTGTGAGAAATGCCAACACTATAACTAGATTTCATGATTTTCTCTAGTTCTAGTGTTGACATTTTATGATATGATATTTTATATTGGATCGATAATAAGAGTTTTGAGTCTTGAGTTACTAGATCCATTTTTCATCCATGTGCATTGAACGCCACATTCTTTTACATGTCTAGTATGACATAAGAGTTGGATTTCATTAAAATTTATCTGTATTCTTTTCTTTTAAAACAGGAGTATGAAATTAAAGGTATTGAGGACAATTTCAAGAATTGAAAAGATACGAGCTAATTAATTTCATGAATGGAAATGATGAAATTACATCAAAGATGAATTAGCATTGTGTTTTCTACAAAATGCAATTTGTATATGGTTTCTACATTTATCATATTTGTGTATTGCTTTGACCACTTAACATAAAAATTGGATTGAAAGGTGAAACGTGTATATGAAATAACTAAAATAACATATAGGTGTTTGCTGCACTAGCACCATTCCAACAAAAGAACCAACTTTATCATTCAATATTTTTTCCTCGTGTTGCTAACCTACATATTAATTTATCTAATGCTACTTATAATTTAATTCTATGAATGGTATAGTGATAGCATAAATTTCTCTTCCTTCTATAGGCAATACTCAGTGAGGCAAGGAGAAACTATGGTTGGGAAAAGAAATTTAGGGGTGATAAATTAACTAACTAGAATTTTTCTTTTAATTCCTTTCAATCATCCCCTTAGTTCTTGATAATGTTGTTTCGATTTTTCTATTTATCATTTGATGAATTTGTCAGTTTGGATTTTTTTCCCCGTTGTAATTATACATAGCATTTTATCCATTTATTAGCACTTATATTTGTCTAGTTCATTTTCCTTTTGAGTATATTTAATTATGATTTATTATTCTCT
Organism: Taxus wallichiana var. yunnanensis; assembly: GCA_018340775.1. NCBI lineage: Eukaryota > Viridiplantae > Streptophyta > Pinopsida > Cupressales > Taxaceae > Taxus > Taxus wallichiana. The sequence goes on along the minus strand of CM031235.1, from coordinate 154,050,319 downwards.
AATATTAACATTTAATATTACATTATAGCCTAACAGTTCTAGGTTTTCTTGAAGCATGCTAAGAGAAAGAGAAAACCATAACTAAGAGAGTAGTTGCAATCTCAAAATAAGTTCCTATTACGACTAAATTTTTAGAAATAACAAGTACACTCACAATCTCAAAGTAACTTCTTGATCTAAATAAAAATTTAAAACATAACAAGTGGACTTGATTTTTTCATGTGCCTTGTTTTATCTAATCATGTTTTATTGTTATATGTTTATATATATCTATATGTAGATAACTCTGTGTGTGTGTGTGTGTGTGTGTGTGTGTGTGTGCGTGCGTGTGCGTGTGTGTGCGTGTGCGTGTGTGCGTGTGCATGTGTGTGTGTGTGTGTGTGTGTGTGTGTGTGTGTGTGTGTGTGTGTGTGTGTGTGTGTGTGTGTGTGTGTGTGTGTGTGTGTGTGTGTGTGTGTGTGTGTGTGTGTGTGTGTTTAATCAATGGATTTGTGGGAGAAACTTGTACAAATTGTGCAATCGAATACAAATAGGTTCCTCAAAATGTAATGATTTAAGTTATAAAAACATAGAAAGTTTTAGTAAGTTATTTGTAGTAATAATAGTGGTAATTTTTATCTCTCGATCTCAAGTCATGATTTGGGTCTATTCAAAAATAGTTTATGTAAGAGTAAATTATTGATCTTCTAATTTTGACATCATTTTTCATTCAATTTTTTTATTTCTCCGATATGGTGTGGATTCTCTTAGAGGTTTGAGTTGCTTAATTATGAGTCCTATTGAAACATTGATTTTTGTCTTGATATCAATGTTCACAATTTGTTATTTTATTGGCACAACAAGAACAAAGAATCTAGTTAGTAATAGTAAAATTTTAAATCATGTCAAACTTAAAAATAAAATGTTGATACTTTTTTATACCGACACCTCTAGGAGTTAGAGAGAGGAGGGAGGAGGGGGAGGCAAATGATTTTCTAAGTAACAATTCATACTTTTTCTCAACAAATTTCTTGTAAATTGGTATTAAATGGGTAGAAAATAACATTTATATTCCATATAGATATAAAATGTGAAACTTTAAAATCTTATGAGAAGAATATTTTTATAGAGTCTCGTACTTTGTGCGAATGTTGCAAAATCAAGGTTTCCATGTATGGAGAAAACAATTTGTTGAGAGAAGAGAAGAAGAAGAAAAATAAACATGAGATGAAGCTTGCATAAATTACTAAGCAAAAGGTCCATATGGATTTGCAACTATGGCATATGGAGACTTTGAAAAATATCTCATAATATTAAGTGAAGCAAGCAAGAAAATGTCTCAAAATGTATTGAACAAGGTCGCTTCCATGACGGAAGTTCATGAGTGTGAGAAGGAGAATCATAAATAATTATACAAGAAGAAAATGTGTTTTCTCAATGACATTGTCATAGAAATAGTAGCTATAAATATTAGCAAATATGAATTAGAACAAAAACATTGAATGTTATTCTATAAATGTTTACGAAAATGTGAATCCATATATTTTGAATATTGTTACTACGATATTCTTTGGAAATATAGTCTCTATTCACTTATATGATATAGATTTGATATTTACCCTTTGCTATATTTTCATTGTCTTTAAGTATTTATGAAATTTATTTATTATGACATCTAGATCAATCATTTCTTTTGAACTAGTACAATAAGAGCCAATTCTAGAAATAAATATTTTTGGGGATTTCGGATCAATAATTACACAAGAGCTTGAGTTTCCTTATTTATGTACATAATTATGTAATACATATTCATGATATTTTAGTTCACAATAGTTTCACATAATCATATAATGCCAATACTATCTATTGTCATTCTTAATCTCAATCTCGTGCAACATTATGTAAAGAGTTTTGTTAAAGGAAGTGTTATGCATTTTGATTACCACACACCAAATAAATAGCAAATAGTTTTTATGAATACCGTAATTCAAATATCAATAACACAAATAAAATAACAAAAATATTGTGCATACATACCAAAATAAATATTTTATTTGAGTAGAGTAATTTGATTGTTGATAATAATGGTCTTTTCCATGTTGAGGTTAACTAACACCGATTGATGGAATAATATCAGTTAGGCTTACTCTATTCAAACCTTTAAATCAATAAGAAATTAGTCAGACATTTTTGTCCTAACTTAAAATGAGATGTGACATAGGAAAAATAGTTTAAATTTTCCAACTTACACTTAACATATTGTCGAGGTTACATCATGTAGAAAGGATAATGATCAATCTAATAAATCCTAGAAGTAATATTAAGATTCCTTAAACTGGCTATTGCAATAATTCCCGTCTAACAATTAATACAAATGAATGCAAATCCCACAAGAAAATTTACTTGTAAGATACAATATTGTATTGTTTTCGAACTTGTTATAGTTACTCGAAATAATATCAAATCCATATTATTCTTATGATTAAGAAAAAAATCAATGGGTGTCATATATTTTTATATAAAAGAAAAAATATATAAACTTGAACACGTGTACTATAAACATAATAAATAAAAACAATAAAAACATTGTTGCATTTAATTTGTATTAGAGTTGATAATACACAAACTTGATTTTCTAAAACTACAATTGCTCAGTTCTATCACAAGTATAGGCATATTTTGTAAAAGAATTGATAATCTGTAAATATAGTTTCTTTTATCTTGATTTTTATTTCTTGAAGTGAAATTTATTTCTTTATGAGAGATAAAATTTAGAAATATATAAAAAGTCCTTTAGATCATGCGGTTATGAGTATTTTTATCTCAATACAATCTTTTCTAAACTTTTTTGTTTAAACTTCAATAAAATCAAAAGTGTTTTTCAACATTATACAAACTATGGTAGCTAAACAATGTTACTTCAATTATATAGTTTCTGGTAGTTCGTAATAATACAATATTGGATAATTAATTGTAATTAAATTACTTCAATTGATTCAAAAACAAATAACATAGATGAACACATAAATGAAATATTAGCAATAACTTATAATTATAATAGAATAGAAAAACAAGAACTCGATATTTAAAGAAAACAAAAAAATTATGACTTTGCCACTTTTAAGGCGAAACCTCCAAAACCTTACAATAATAATATAATACACAATGTTAATCCTAATACTAAATTGTTCCTCATATATATACACATAAATGAAATATTAGCAATAAATTATAATTATAATAGCAAAGAAAAACAAGAACTCGATATTTAACGAAAACAAAAAAATTATGACTTTGCCACTTTTAGGCGAAACCTCCAAAACCTTACAATAATAATATAATACACAATGTTAATCCTAATACTAAATTGTTCCCATATATATACCATACTTACTTAGGCTAAGGTTAATCCATAAATTGACCCTAATAATGATATGAAAGCATAAAATGATGTGATAAGACAAATTAAGATATTATGTTAGTCATAAGTCAACTATATGTATCCTAATACATGTAATAGGTTAAGGTGAAACATGTCCCACCCCTTGAAACCAATATTGTCATGAACATTGAATAACTCTCATTACTTCTATAAAAATGCTCCATTCTCCTATGTTGCATCCTTTTGGGCATATTCTTTCACTTGATTCAATACTCTTGAATCACCTTGGTATGCAGCTTATTTTTGCAAGTTTGAAGTATCTCCTCTTGTTCTAGAATGACTATTCCTGCTCATCTAGCTTTGGTAACTCAATTTGGAGGGTTTTTTTCCTAATGATATTCTTCAAGTATGAGACATGAAATACGTGATGTATTTTTTTCAGATAGAGGTAAGTCCAACTTGTATGCTACACTCCCAATTTTCTGCAAGACTTAATAAGGACCATAATAATTAGAAGCAAGTTTTTATACTTATTTTATTACTTCAAGTACATGTTCTTGTATGGTTTAAGTTGTAAGAAGACCTAGTATCCTACTTCAAATTCCTCTCTCATTGTAGTGTTGATCATCTTAAATTTCTCCATTCGAGTTATGTGCCAATGCTAAATTCTCCTTGAGGCTAGCCAACACTTCTTGTTAGTGTTGAATGTGATCCTCCGCTACTTAAATATTTGATTGTACCCTCAAATAATATGTGTTTGATGGTGGTTGGTACCCATATAAATCTAAAAATGGAGACAATTTGGAATAATTATGGAAGACAATGTTATGCCATTATTCTATTAGGAGTATCCACTTAACCCAATTTTCTTGTTTATCTAAAACAAAAAAAGGTGCATATATCTTTCTATGAATTTTTGACCAATATTTTTCCCATTTGAAGGATGATAGGATGAGCTATGTGTCAATTAAGTGGGAAAACTACAAATAAATCAAGAAAAAAATTACTAGTAAAGATAGGATCAACATCACTGCTATGATCCTTAGAGTACCATGTAACTTTTAAATTGTTTCCATGAAATCGATGATACTATGTTGGTGAAAAATGGGTGGGATATGAAAAAAGTGGGAATATTTGGTGATCCTGTCCACCACCACCATGATGAAAATTTTCCCTTTTGACATCGGTAACTCTATAATGAAATCCATGAAACTTCTTCCTATTTTTGGCTAGGAATAGCCAAGGGTTATATAAGACTAAGTGTATCAATTATTTCACCTTTAATTTTCTAACATACCATACACTCTACTAAAAATTTCCAAACATTCCCCTCGATTCCTTCCCAAAAGAAATATTTCTTGACCCTATGATAATTCTTTAGGAACCTTGAATGCCCTCTATTGGAGATTAATTTAGTTTTACAAGAATATTTTGTTTCAATGTTGAATTTATGCACAAGTACAACTATCTTTTAATAAATATTGTTCCCATTCCATACATATATTTTAGATATGCTTGAATCATATTTGATTCTATGAATAAGAACCTAGGCATCCTTATCATTCTCCTATTTATATCTAGCATCATCCACCCAATCAACTTGAAACATGGACATGGAACATAGTGGTGATTTTGTGGGCTCACCCTTCCTAGAAAGTACATTGGTGACAAAATTTTCCTTAAATTTATTGTAAATGTTTTAAAAATAATAACCTAACATTTTAGTGACTCGCATTTTTGTTCTTTAGAAGAAAACCTTTGTTTTAAAAATACTTATATTATCATGATCAATTTTCACCTTCAAGTATCTTCGATCAAGTACAACCTCCATTATTTTGATAGGGACGAAGGATAGCTTTCATTTCCTTCTCATAAATGGTTTTTTTCATATTCTTCCATTTGAGCTCATGACTCTCAAAGGTGATGGGGAATCCTTCTTGCATGAATACTAATCCCATTATATACCCTAATGCATCACATTCCACAATAAATTCCTTCAAAAAATTAGGGATAACTTGAAATCAAGTGGTGCACATCACCTCTTTCAGCTACTCAAAAACCTTATTGGATGCTTAATTTAACTAGAAGGGGTATTTATTTAATAATGTAGTGAGTGGTGTTGTTATCTTGTCATATTTATCCATGAAATAATGATAATAACCAGTCAATCCAAGGAAGACACAAATGTTTTTCAAGGTTTTTGGAGGTTGTCATTCCATCATGGTCTTGATCTTTTGAGGGTATACTTTTACCACTTCATATGACATAATATGTCCCAATTGATCTACATCCTTCACCCCAAAATCATATTTTGAAGGTTTAATATAAATTTTATTATGTCTCAAATTGATTAGCACTTGATCCATATGTTACAAGTGTTCTTTCCATGTTTTGTTATAAATTAACATCACATCCAAAAATAGCAAGAAAAACTTCCACAAAAGTGAAAAAAATAGTATTCATAAAAATCTGAAAGATAGAGGGAAAATTTGTGAGGCCAAAAGGAATTACTATAAACATATCGGCCCTCATGGGTTTTGAATGTTGTCTTGTGTATATCCTCATTCTCGATCTAGATTTGATGATAACTAGAGAGGATGCCATACTTAGTAAAAGAGAAAATTCCATTCAATTAATCTAGAAAATCATCAATTATATTGATATGAAACTTATCTTTGATGGTTTACTTGTAATGATAAATGTTGAGTGGTTGATATCAGGATCAATTTAATGGCATGATCATAATCTCTTCTTGGTAGTAAAAATTTTGGAATTACTTTAAAAATAACTAAATGATTATCAATAGTTGAATATAAATCTAGTAGTATAGACATTTTCACTTGAAAATCTTCCATGGAAAATACATATGTACCACAAACCCATTTTTCCCTTCTTAAACATATTCTACATATGGTGAGAACTAATGTATGGGGCTTTTGACATAGACCATAAATTTCAAATGTATTTTTAATGAAAGCACATGAAAAATTCTTGAAATTAATCTCAATGTCATGAATCCATTTTATAATAATGTATGCTCCTCCATTGGAATGGAAAACATAGGAGAATCTAACTTGTACTCACTCATAGCTATTTTGATACTTATGGAATTTCCCTAGTAACTAATGTGTACCTTCATCTACAATCATGACCCAAAATTTTGGAGATGGATTAAAAAAATAGTTTAACCATGCCACCAAATTTTTTGATTTATGCATGTTACTTAAATCAATTAAAACTATTAGTACTTGTTTCTTCAAAAAAACAAAACTTTTATGGTTTTGAGAGAACTTGTTATCATTAATCACTACACCCTTTGATTTTTTAGCATGTGAGTGTGTCAAGGTAAATTTGGGTAATATGGGTACCATCTCTCAAGTTGTGGGACTTGCATACTTGAGATGGAACTCATGAGAAGGTTGTTTCCTCTTCCTAATCTAATGTAATAACTACCTCTAATGAAGGAAATCTACTCACGCCTCTAACCTATGACTCCAAGGGACCAAGAAGAGATAAATAACATGAAAATGAAATAAATATAAAGTAAAAGAGGTGATGCATCAAGATAAGGGTGTGGGAAATCTCCCCAATGTGTTAAAATGAAGGAAAATACATAATGAAGAGGGTAAAACAATACCAATGTCCAACTACAACATTGAAATAAACACTTTCATGGAAGTAGTGCAAGAAGCATAAAAATAGACACAAAACATGCCAGAGAGGCAAGAGAATGCAACACACGTAAACAAAGGAAGGATACATGCAAAAATCTGAGTCTATTTCTTCATTAATATCTGATTAATTTCATTACAAGAGAAAGGCACGGATCATCAGTGCTTGAAGTCAAAAATGAATGCCTATAGCACATTGGTGTTCAAAACTATTTTAGAGTTTTGTTACAAGAGCAATCCCCCTCTCAAATGAGAGGGCATGTCGACACTAAAATTTTCCTCCATAATTTCTATTTCATTAATGTATGTATTAGGAATAGGATGTTGTTAAGTATAATTAGTAGTAGCATCTCGATAGAAGATAACGGCGTCTTGAGGACGGTGTGCAATAATGTGGAGTACGGTAATAGTCAAAGTACAATAGGAATGTTGTAAAAAGTAAATATTTGTCGTAAATGGTCCAAAGAATGTTAAAATGTCAAAGTTTGGGTAATTAGAGAAGTAGGGTCTATGTGATTAGGAATTAGAAATATTATATTGGTAATAAGGACAAGGAGTGAGGTCATAAATATTTTGTGTATTTTATTTGTAAAAATTCTAAAAATGTGGAACCCATGTAAAATGATAAGGTTTATCTTATCTTAGAAGATAAGGTTACATGTACAGATAAGAGTTAAGGTATGGAATATGAAAGTGGATTTCTTATCCTATCTTAGAGATAAGATGGATAAGTAGAAGTTCTATAAACCAGAGGCCACCCTCATTCAAATAGAAGGAAGTAGTGAGAAATATTGTAGGAAGTGTAAGAAGCATAAGGAAGCCATCAAAAGGTGTGTTGAAGAAGCCACTAAGAGGTGTAATTGTAAAGTTTCTCCCATAGTCTTAGTGAAAGGCAAGTGAAGTCAATAACACCCGAAGTGCCTCATGGGGTGAGATTGTAAGTTAATTTCATGTTAATATTATAATTTACTTTGGTATTTCAGATTTGTCAAGAAGTTATCATAAATGGTATTCTTGTGTTCTATTGGTGTTACATCCAAAACTAATTTTGTATTAGTAAATAATCATAGACGAGGAGCGTGAAGAATTATCATAGTCTGGATTGGTGAGAGGACACTTCAATTTATAGAAAAAGAGGGAGAAGAGAGAGAAGTTTTAAAATTGTATTTCCCTTCTACCTACTTACAAAGTACTAAAAGTGGGTAAAAATCATGATGGATAACTGCAAGAGCCATCCCATATTGTCTTGTAACTTCAGCAAAGAAAAAGAAAATGGTTTCCCATGCTTATTAAATTCTATTTTAACCACTCGGAAGTCATTGTTTCAAATCGGGATCATTTTCTATGATCTTCACAATCAAAACTCCATAAATCCTTCAATTGTTTTATTCTTAAGTGTATAGATTTGAGAGCCATAATTCTAACAAGTCCAATTTTACGTGATTTTGTTAAGAAATGTAAAATTTATGGCCTTCGAGTGTGATCAGCTATTTTTATATTTTTCGGGCTTGCCTTCCTCTCCATAGGACTCTGTATTAAATCTAGGTAGTTGGCAATGATTTTTTTATTTTTTGCTCTTCATAATGTTTCGCATCATTTTAATATCATTGGAATTTTAAAATTATGATGGGACTGTTAACCAAAATAAGCTCCCTCTTATTTTGGGTTAACTTACTCCTCTTTGTGCCTCAATCAAAATTTCACAAGTTTTAGGAACTCAAATATTTCTAGAAATTTCTCCATCAGATAGAGAATTTCTTCCCCTTTCTAGAAAGGTAAAGAACTCTTCCTAACTCCTTGTATTTTTGAGTTATGGCTCGGCGGAGTTAGGAGGGAAAATTTGCCCAAGGCAGACTTGCGGAGCTTGGGAGAGATTTTTGCCAAGGAATCTCGGGCTGGCAGAGCGGGGAAGATTTTGAGAACTTAGCACTTTTGGCTAAAAGTGCAAAAGTCATTTGCACTCCCGCAAGCCCACGAAGGAAACAAATTGAAAAAATTCCTAAGTCCCGAAAGGGACACGTGGCAACATTTTATGCAAAGGCACTAAGGCAAGGGCTGGCGGAGGAATTTGGAGATTTTAAACTTTTTCTCTCGCAAAATTTTCTAAGGCAAAAATTGGCCACAACTCTGAAGTCAGGCAAAAGTGCCATGTGGCAGGCCAAGACCAGCAGTGGGGAAGCGGGCCATTAGGGAAAAAGTTGGATTTTTTCCCTTTGTTCCAAAATGTAAAAAGTGAAGAAATGGCCTGCAACTCCACCCAAAGGGAAAAAGTCAAAGTTCAGGCCCGAGTCAAAGCCAATGCGGACCGGCGGGGCATCGGAGGAAAAAGTGAAAAATTGTCTTTTCTTCCAAAAGGCATAAAATCAAAATGCGACCGCGGCCCCATCAAAAAGCTAATGTGGGGATGCGGGGCTTTGAGGAAAAATAGAATTTTCACACTTTTGTCAAAAGTGCAAATGGAAAAAAGGAAGCCCCTGCCTCCTGACCCCAATGGATGCCACATCATCAACGGATTTGCGGGGAAATGTGTAAAATTTGCCCGAGCCAATTTTAGCAGAAAATGTAAAGGAAATACTCAGAGGGCCATATCTTTTGATCCAGAGCTCCATTTTCTACAATCTTGGTACCAATGGAAAGATCTAGAGATTCTCTTCATCATGGAGTCTTCAATTTTGTATTTTGGTAGATATTTGTGGGAGAAAATTATAAACACATTTTGGCATGGAAAAGACAAAAAAACCAATTTCAACTACCATATTTAATGAAGTATGGGTCATTTTATTTGGTCTGCAAAGTAGATACATGGAAATATGAGCTTTTGCATCGAGCCCATCAATAAGATGAAGAATTAAAACGCATTTTTAAAGGTGGTTGGAACAAATCCCACATTTTTCCTCTCTTCTCACATTTCTTCTATAAAATGTAAACAGAGGCACATTTTCAAGGATTGTTCATTCTTCTTCTCTGCCTCCCCCTTATTTTCTTCCCTAGGGTCAAAATGGAGTTTGAATCTCCTCCCCTACTCTGTAAATGGAATTTTTGCCTCTTTCTCATGTATGATGCTCTGTGTAAATTTTTGAAGCAATAAAACTCATTTTTGTGATGCATTTGTCCATCCTTTGCTTGTTTTCATTACATCCTCTTGCCTCTCATCGTTCTGGAGTATTCTATGTATGTTTTGGATAGTTCATTTGCAGATCTAGGATTTGTGTTCATGGGGATTGAAAATGGAGTTTTGTGTGAATCTGACATTTGGTTTGTGACATGTTGTCCATCCTCTCCATTACTCACCTCACCTCCCTTCATTTCATGGCCATTTTGATAGATGATCAACATTTTCCTTCTCTGGTGTATCACCGTTTTAGTGTAGGCTCTGTTTTTCCTTGTTTTCCTTCTCCTTGGTCCCTTGGATTGGTTAGATTAGGATTAGATTAGTTTTCCTACACTAGAATAGCTTGTGGCATGTAGTTTAGGAAGAGGAACCAACCTTCTCTGGAGGATCATTCCCATTTGCAAGTCCCACAACTTGGGAAGGTTCAATGTTATGCAATCACACCAAATGACTCTACCTTAGAAAAGAATATTTTAGAACTCATTTGGGGGTGTTGTGATTTTGCACTAACAATTTTGCAATATCCGGTGGGACACTGGGGTTAGATATTTCATCTTCTCTTATTATCTCATTAAAAACAACAAAACTTACACCACCATGTGCCACTAACAATTTTGGCACGGTCGGTGGGACCTAAGAGGTCTTCACTTCATTGCAACAAGATTGATGTGCACTTGTTGTAAATCTCTAGCTTATGAGAAGCTTTAAATTGCACATCTGGTGACTCCACCTAGTAAACAACCCATTTTTCGAGTTGTAGACCTTTCTTTCCATCCACTTTCATCCATTCTTCTTTCCATCTCTTTCATTATTTTCCATTCTATGAAGTTATGCAATCATGGCTTCATTCCCATAGTGGAATTCATACCTGCAGCAATAGAGTAGTCCACCTCCAATATGTTTTACAACTCCTCCAAATCGGCATTATGAGTAGATTCAGAATCAACATGTCTACCCCTATGAGCAGCAGTGCCAAAATCAGTTTGGCTATGGAGCTTTCCAAGAATAGGGATATGCATGCAATGATAATCAGATGGAGAATGTTGGTCTATTGGAGAAGATCCAAAAAATGGAGATTGGCATGGTTCAGTCAAGAGCTACAGCTCAAATGAAGGCATTTAGAATTGGTTGTAGGGCACCTTGTCCATGGGAAGGCCCTTTTCCAAGACACTACAGACCCTCAGGAGAAGTTGGACTTCATGATTGAGATGTTGCCCCAACTTGCACAATGGACTGAAGAGATAGAGGCCTATGAATTTGGTGTCAGGCAGCCTTGTCAATGGGTAAATCCTACACCATTATCTGGTAATTTTCTCTCCACTCCTCAAGCAGCACCATCTCAATTTGAGCTTTAATTTCCAAGCTTCCCATTGAATGTTGCCCCAAGTGTGAAATCCATTTCTCCATCCCCTAGTCTTCCATCCCATCTCAGTTTTTCTTCCCTCTTCTCTTCCAAATCCAAATCCCCTCCACAAGAGAAAAAATAAATACCTTCCACTCCAAGGAAACAAGAAGTTTCATCTCTTCCACCACCACAAACAAATGAAAAAATGGTTGAATCCCAACCCACTCCTTCTCTTGCCTTCCCAATTCCATGTGGAGAAGAAGAAATTTTAAAAATTAGTCATGAAGGACAGCAAGAAGAAGAAGTGAAAGAAGAAGAAATGGTTAAAATCTTAGTGAGCTTAGCTCTTAGGTTTGGGATAACAGAGATTCCTTTGCTGGTCAAGCCTTCAGAGGAGAAGAAATTTGAAGAGCCAGTGGTGGCTAAGACTAAATTTGTGGTAGAGAAAGAACAAGAAAAGGAAGAAGAAAATCAGCAGTCAGTTTACTCATAATGTAGTGTCCATGTTGGCACTTTAAGTGAAGAGAATTTTGATCCAATTCAAACTACCCAATCAGCTAAGGAAGGAGAAAACAAATCAGCTCAAAGTCCCATTAGAAAGGAGCAAGTGGATGAGACCAAATCAGAGTTTGTAGTAGCATAAGAAGAAGACATTATTGGTGTTTTCTTGCTTTCATTCGAAGGGCTTGTTTTGGTTGATGAATCCATTTTGGAGGAAAGCTCTAAAATAAATCTTTAGAGTCCCAACTTGTCCTCTAGAGCATCATTTTGAGGAGTTTGATATGGCAAAATTCATGCTAGAGGAAGAGTTCAATCAAGAGCAAGATGGTCTTCAAGTAGCAGAGGAAGGAGAAGCTACTCCAAATCCAAAAGAAGAGGAGTGCTTTCCAGCTATGGAGGAGAGAAATGTAGATCCAAAAGCTTCAAGCACAAAATAGGCTATAAAAGAACCTTCAGTTCTTCCTTCTACTTCATCTCCCTCAAGTTCTAGTGTTGAAGAAGAGTTTGATCTTTCAAACTCAATGATTGAGGATGAGAGAAAACATGGTGAACAAGTTGCTGGTCAAAAAGACACCATGGAAGAGGTTGAACATTTGCAGCAGGAAAACAATGAAGTAGAGTACTTGTCTGATTTGGAGGATTGTTTTGATGGAGAAGAACTAGTTGAGTTTCTATTGTTTTCTCCTTCATCATCCACCTTTCAAGCATGTGAACTTGTTTTCATGGAGGAGAGTATTCAATTACAGCAGCCTACATTTTACAATAGCTCTTTGGAATCAAGTTTGGAAGGTTTAAACCTTCCATGTTCTCATCAGGAGGAAGAAGGGAAAGAGCAGAAGAGTTCCACCACTCCTTCCACATCATTCACCTAGGAAGGTCTACAAGAGGACTCCATTTTTGAGTGGAAAATCAGAGCAATGGGCATACCAATCAGATCATACCTTGCCTAATTAGATATTTGGCTTCATTGGAGCCAAAGGAGCAGCCACAACCATTCATGTCCATTTCAGGGCATGAGTATGATATGAAAAGTACAAAGGATCAGTTGTCATACCTCTTCAATTGAAATGCAGAGCAACTAAAAGAGGTATTTGATTTGTCTCCAGCTGATACTTTGGTTATTTGGGTGGAGGACCAGCTTCTTGTTAGTTTTTCACTCATCCAACCAGCCAACTTCAATGCCAAATCAGGTGCATGGCTGCCATTTTTGAGGAAGGGAATTTATTTTTCCCTGTCAGTTGCAGGTTTTGTTTGAGTTCTCTTTGCTCTTGGTTAGAGTAGAGTAGGTAGGTTTTATTTTTATTAGAAGAAGTGATTTTGCACACTCTACATATCCCACTTGGGGTATGTATGATTTTTAGTTTGTACATAGTTTTTGGTGTTGTTGTTTTGCTCTTGCACATTCCATTTCAGTTGGCTTTTGGTGAAGTTCAACTCCAAGTTTAGTGGGTTTCCAAGAGGCTCAGAGGTCAGAATTTTAGTTCAGATCAGAATCAGTTTATAAGGCTTGACCCCATGCCCAATGGATGTAACTAAGGCCACTGATCATTCATCTAGTAGGCAGATGACCCCTGTGAGTCGCCAAAGTTGTTAACCAAAATAAGCTCCCTCTTATTTTGGGTTAACTTACTCCTCTTTGTGCCTCAGTCAAAATTTCACAAGTTTTAGGCACTCAAATATTTCTAGAAATTTCTCCATTAGATAGATAATTTATTCCCCTTTCCAGAAAGGTAAAGAACTCTTCCTAACTCCTTGTATTTTTTGAGTTATGGCTCGGCAAAGTTAGGAGGGAAAATTTGCCCAATGTGGACTTACAGAGCTTGGGAGAGATTTTTGCCAAGGAATCTCAAGCCGGTGGAGTGGGGGAAGATTTTGAGAACTTAGTGCTTTTGGCTAAAAGTGCAAAAGTCATTTGCGCTCCCGCAAGCCCATGAAGGAAACAAATTGAAAAAATTCCTAAGTCCCGAAAGGGACATGTGGCAAGCATTTTATGCAAAGGCGCTAAGGCAGGCTAGCCAAAGGAATTTGGAGATTTTAAACTTTTGCTCCACAAAAGTTTCTAAGGCAAAAAAATTGGCCACATCTCTAAAGTCACCCAAAAGTGTCATGTGGTAGACCAAGACTAGAAGTGGGGAAGCGGGCCATCGAGGAAAAAGTTGGATTTTTTCCCTTTGTTCCAAAATGCAAAAAGTGAAGAAATGGCTCGCAACTCCACCCAAAGGGAAAAAGTCAAAGTTCAGGCCCGAGTCAAATCCAATGCGGACCAGCGGGGCATCGAAGGAAAAAGTGAAAAATTGTCTTTTCTTCCAAAAGGCATAAAATCAAAATGTGACTCGTGGCCCCATCAAAAAGCTAATGCGGGGATGCGGGGCTTCATAGGAAAAATAGAATTTTCACACTTTTGTCAAAATCACAAATGGAAAAAAGGAAGCCCCTACCTCCATCGACCCTAATAGATGCCACGTCATCAACAGATTTGCGAGGGAAATGTGCAAAAAATGCCCAAGCCAATTTTAGTAGAAAATGTAAAGGAAATACTCATAGGGTCGTATCTTTAGATCCAGAGCTCCATTTTCTACAATCTTAGTACCAATGGAAAGATCTAGAGATTCTCTTCATCATGGAGTCTTCAATTTTGTATTTTGGTAGATATTTGTGGGATAAATTTCAAAACACATTTTGGCATGGAAAAGACAAAAAAATAGTTTCAACTACCAGATTTAATGAAGTATGGGTCATTTTCTTTGGTCTGTGAAGTAGATACATGGAAATATGAGCTTTTACATCGAGCCCATCAACAGATGAAGAATTAAAATGCATTTTTAAAGGTGGTTGGAACAAATCCCATGTTTTTCCTCTCTTCTCATGTTTCTTCTATAAAATGTAAACAAAGGCACATTTTTCAAGGGTTGTTCATTCTTCTTCTCTACCTCTCCCTTCTTTTCTTCCCCAGGGTCGAAATGGAGTTTGAATCTCCTCCCTGCTCTGTAAATGGAATTTTTGCCTCTTTCTCATGTATGATGCTCTATGTAAATTTCTAAAGCAATAAAACTCATTTTTGTGATGCATTTGTCCATCCTTTGCTTATTTTCATTGCATCCTCTTGCCTCTCATCGTTAGAGTACTCGTGCATGGTTTGAACGTTTCATTTGTAGATCTGGGAGCTTTGTTTGTGGGGATTGAAAATGGATTTCTATATGAATCGACATTTGGTCCGTGATGTTTCGTCCATCCTCTCCATTGCTCACCTCACCTACCTTCATTTAATGGCCATTTTGATAGATGATTAATATTTTCCTTTTCGGTGTATCACCATTTTAGTGTAGGCTCTATTTTTCTTTATTTTCCTTCTCCTTGGTCCCTTGGATTGGTTAGATTAGGATTAGATTAGTTTTCTTGCACTAGAATATCTTGTGGCAAGGAGGTAGTTTAGGAAGAGGAACCAGCCCTCTCTCGGAGGATCGGTCCCATTTGCAAGTCACATAGCTTGGGGAAGGTTCAATGTTATGTAATCACACCAAATGACTTTTCCTTAGAAAAGTAGATTTTTAGAACTCATTTGGGGTGTTGTGATTTCACACTAATAGGACCCACCACTTTCTACATGTTTATTGGAGGAGGAGGTTAAGTGTTTTAATTGTTTGTGTTTTAGGCTAGCTCACCACCTAGCCTAGCTAAGCCGGGCACCCCCTTTTCCATTTTGGATCCCCTTTCCTGATACATCAAGCTATGTCTTTACATCAGGATCCCCATTACACATCTCCCCGACTAACTTTCCTTACCACCTCGATGGACTGCCTGCCCACTTGTCCACTTGGTATCCATGTGGCAACCTATCTCTCTAACCGACGAGCTCACGTTCACGTGCTTTACACCAACTTGGTGTCACATCCTTTAATGCATTTTAGATCTCCTCATACTACGAAGAACCCCTCAATGCCATGGCCCATGCATTATTTTCACCATGCGACCAATGCTATCACATCAATCTCATCATACCCACTCAATCTCGTCATGTCTGCTTAGCTCACCAATTCCCCACAACATCTTGTCATGTCGCGAAAGTGGGTTTCTCATGCACTCGAAGCTCTTATTCCATCAGTGCCACTTGAGACCTAATTTTCCACCTTTCTTTATTGAGCTCCTCATTGTGTGGGGTTTACATAATTTTGAGGCATAAAATGCCCAGTGCATGTGGGTTGCTTGGGCCCCAACTCTCTGCTTTTCTTTGCCGAGAACTCACCTTTGACTCGCTGAGTTAGTTAGACAAGCCAACTTTATTTTCCCAACCGTTTTGCCAATTTTTCTCAGCCTCCACTTTTTCTTAGACTCACCGTGAAGGCCTAGTTCGAGCTCCCTTCACTCATTCCTATGCTTTTTAGTCCCATGACCTCCCCATTCGAGCTCAATCCACCTAATCAATCACACCCCACCAACATCGTGCCTAATTCACTTCACGAGTTCCACTGTAGGCTCCTTCCTTCCATAATATTTAACCTTACCACCATGAGCAACTAGCTCGGCCTCGAGTCTTTTTGATGACTTCACTATCAATTCCCCGAGTTCGAACTTAATCCACTCACCTTGGCGAGTACCTCCCTTCACATTGTCCATCAAAATTTTTCATGGCTCACCAAGTTAACTCAATGAGCCATCCATCACTCGACCCCACATTATGTAAACACCCAACTTACCAAGTTGGCTCGGGTGAGCTCACTTCCTTCTATGCACATCTAACTCGTGAGCTCCCCATTAGCTTGCCTACCTACTCAATCGAGTTAGTTGGGATCTTGGCCAAGCTTTGATCCTATGCAACACTCCCACCAATTTTTGCATTTTTTCAAACTTTTCATACATGAAGGGTTATGAAGATGACACTATGTTGCATGAGAAACATTTTTCCAATCTTATCATTCTTGGTCACCCGTGGGGCTCACTTTAAGCTTGCCTTACTATTTTCCAACGAGATCTTTGAACTTCAAAACCTAGAAGAGGAAAAAATCCTCTTATGGCCTCAACACTCTTAAAACACAAAAATTGATCTCGAATGTGGAAATTTTGCCACAACTCATATGAATCCCCTTGGTGTCCTGGCAAGTGCTCATCTCAAGGCCTCCTTGTTCCCCATTTCACCCGGGGTGAAAATGGATAACAATTTGGCAAATCACGGGGCCATCTTCCTACTAGATGTGGGCTGATTTGGTGACCTATATACTTATCCACCAAGCATGGAGTCCTTATAACGGCCTCAAAACTGATTTGAATTTGAAAACATGTGTCCCTAAGCCATTGAAACATTTTTCGAGACTAAAGTTGATCGCCATTTTTCGCAATCCCAACTCTTGTAAGAAAATATTGAAGTTTTTTTTGTGAGAGGAAAATTGCCTTGAATCTAGAAAATTTATTTTCCCCATTTCATTTCTATGTAAATCTGATTTTGGGGATGCATGATGGACTTCTAAACCTATCCTGAAACCTGATTTTGCCAGTATGAAGCTTACTGAAACCAATGGTTGTTTGTCATGCACCATTGTAGAGTTTTGAGTAAAACATTTTTTGGTTTTGGGCATCATGGAACTATATTAAAATCTGATTTTCCCTTTTGACTAGGATGCTTGGAACATTATTGAAGAAGGGATAGGACTATTCACATACTTTTTCAGTTGTTTGTAGACTCATAACATTGCCATCTATTACCACACCACAAGTTGCCCCAAAACTGATTTTTTTTTTTTATTTTTTTGGTGAAAGGACATGAGAAATTCAGCTTTTGATTTGAAGAAGCAAAGGAAAGAAAACTTTACAATTTGTTCCTTATCCTGATTTTAGTTGCTCTGTATTTGAATATTCTTGAAGATGGCAACTGTTGTTTGTAAATTTGAGCCTCTTGTTGCAATATTCTCCTTGAAAACTTGGTGAACTATGCAAAGAGAACACTAGAAGCAATGGAACATGTGCCCAAGGAACTTAGGGAAATTGAAACCTACTCTAATAATAAGACAATGTGCACAAGCACTTGGAGGAATGAAAATCCTAAACTAATATGTACAAGGGTGAGAATTCTTATTTTAATAGCAATGCTTGAGATAGATTCAATTGACTGGATTATGCAACTCCTCACCATCCAACTTGGCCAGTTGGAAAGTATTGTTACTTTTGCATTTTGTGATCATGTATGGACCACTCCATATTGCATCAAATTTGGAATGCTTACCCAATTTTCCTGATTTGCATCTCATTTAAGCACCAATCTCCTTCCTAGAAGGTTTTGGCCTTGGCCTTCTTATCAAATCTCCTCTTAATCAATGTTTTATCTTTCTCCATAATTTGCATTACATGCTCTCTTAGCTCTTCCAACTCCATGAGCTCTGCATACCTAACTTCCATGGGTTTGAACTCTAATAATTCTAGTTGTTTAAGTAGCTCCCATGTTAGGAATTCAAGTGATATGGGAAGCCTTGCCTCCTTTTCATAGACTAGCTTGTATGGAGAGCTACTTGTAGACCTCTTTGGTGCTATCCTATCAGCCCACAAGGATGATTTGAGCTTGGTGTGCCAAGTCCTCTGGTTTTCATCTAGAGTCCTTCTTATGATCCTTAGCAAGTTCTTGTTTGTGGACTCTGCTTTCCCATTACCCTGGGGGTAATAGTTAGATGAAGTGATGAGATATACTCCATTCTAATAGCCCACTCAGTAATTTTTGTTCCAATAAATGCTAGAGAATTGTTTGATATAATAGTAGTCGGGACACCAAATCTGGTTATTATCCCCTCATAGAAGTCCAAGATGTTAGACTCACTTGCCTCTTTGAGTGTTACTGCCTCAGTCCACTTGGTGAAATAATTTGTTGCCGTTAGAATCCACTTATGACCTTGGCTTGAGTTCGGAGTTCATGATGTTAGGTTAATTATGCATAATATAATATAAATTGATTATTTTATTAATTTTATTAATTAAATAATAATGTTATATGGTTATATTATAAACCATATTATTGTTGTATGTTGTTATATTGTTTTTAAACCATATTTGTCTTTTATTCTCACAAGAATAATTGTTATAACAATTTATGTGCTTCCCGGATGTATTTTGGAAGTTGTTATGAGTTTAGTTTTACATGTGCAACCTATTTCTTTTTCTGCACATGGTTGTTCAATTCCTATAAGAATTGCAAAGCACTCCATTGTATTTTTGGTTGATTTCACATTAATATAATTCACAGGCTACTATCCCTTTTTGGTGAAATTACATTTGGTACTAGAGTGTATTGAAGCTCCTAGTAAGGTTGGAGAAAGTTTGCAAAAGAAGCAGAATTCGTGGAGAAGAAATTTACTTCATCAAAGAGAGCAGTGTGTTGCTTCGCAACTTCTCGAACTCCCCGAAAACTCACAACCTTTTGTGCATATTCTAGGTAAATGTAAAGCAAATTTTTTTGCCTTAATGCCCTACACCAGAAAAATTGTTTTCGGGGCTTAGAAAATTAAAAAAAAATTCCCCATTCAAGGGTTTTACCTCTAAATCTAGAGGACTGGTAAGGTACAGATAATATTATCTATTTGCTATCAAATTTGGAGGACTATTTTTTTAGTGATTCATGCTCACCGAGCCCTCCCGATCGTGATCGAGCACCTAGACAAGACTGCCTTTGAGCTTTGCATTGTAGGAGGTGAGCTACATTTGGTTTGAAAGGTTACATGCATCAACAAGCAACCGAGCTTTACTTTATTGAATGTGTAACATTGTTTTCTCAAACACGAGCCCAACACTATATCCACACCAACATTGACAACATTTTTTGTTTGGATCGTGCCTACAACACTCTGGTTTTTCAAAAACCGAGTTGTGATCGAGTTTTCTATGTAATGGCACGTTGAAGCCACCAAGCGGATCGAGTCTCAGACCTCCCTCCTCTCTACAAAAACGGCCTCTCCACATTCGACTTGCATAAGAAAAAAACATTAAAAAGGGGGAAGTGGCTATTCAATGTCCAACGTTCCTCTCCCTCGCCACCGAGCCTGCAACAAAATAAAAACAACGGTGGATTTAAAATAAAAATACGGCGACCAAGCAAATTAAAAAAATGATGGATGCATACACTTTAGCGGTAGCCAAAGGTGAAGAAAAGGCTTCAAGATCCATTTTTCATGCTAAAGAAAAACCCTAAATTCACCTTCCACACATGCAGCTCCATGTGATCAATCTGCCAAGTCACATTTTACAAAGGTAAGTCGAAATTCACCTTCTTTAAATACACTTTGCTTCATTTCATTACCCAAGCGCTCATAGAGCCTAAGTGGTTATAAGGAATGACTTAGAAGTGGGAGGTGTGGAGTTCGAATCCCAACCCCAACTTGACATTTTCAAATTTGGCGAGAATATTTGGCAAGACCACTAACTTTAGCGGATAATTCAAATTTAGTTATAACTAACTAAATTTAGTGGGGAAATCCCTAATTTAGGGTAAAAAAATTCTCCATTCATCCTGTGGTTTCATTCTAGACATTTTTTGCTAAAAGAGGCCTATCCAAAAATTGCATTTTCAGCCATTATTTTGTAGTTTTTTGGTGTAGTGGGTCATTTTGGGCTCGGAGGCCACAGGCCCGCAAAAAAAAAATTTCCTGCCATTCAATTTTTTCCAAATTTTTGAATGTAATTGCATATTACAATATATTGTACTACTTTGTAGGTTGTCATAAGTCAACTGAAAACTTTGCAACTGATCAGAAAATGGCAGTATTGTAATAAAAAATAGTAAAAAAATTTGTTCTGTAACACTCACTAGATCCTAGATCTCATTTACAGCGTTCGGTATATACGGTGCCTCTAGGAAGCGCTTACGGGTAAAGTCGTCGAGACTACTACTGCACTTAACACCTAATATAGCTACAATAATGTCGTATCAACATCGACCCTTTAAATCGATGGGGAGTAATAACGTCACAAGTGCACACACTATGAGCCTTCCCATCCGTCTGTGAATGATTGCATGACATAAATCCGGACTAAGAAATTATCTAAGTATATAGCGAAGTTATGCACACGTATGAGGATATTTCTTTGAGCCGGTGTCAATAATCACATAGACCCCTCTCAGTATTGTCTTGGTACCACGTATTGAATTCTTTCACATACGTTAACACCTCTTTCACATACCACCGGGTATATAGAAAGGGTGAGCTTCTTCCATGTACCGTCGAGTATATTGGAAGGGTGCGTATATAGAAAGGTTCGGTATATCGGACTGACGGTATATAGATTGGGAGACCTTATACCTAGAGTGATAAGAGCCAAACCTTGTCAGTGATCTCTACAAAATGGGCACCAATGCCCCCAATTTTTTTCTTCCATATTCACAACTACTTAGAGGAAACAACTATGTTGCATGGAAGACAAAAATCAAGACACAAATTGAGTTTGAAGATATCTAGCCTCATCTTGTGAATGGTACTGACGAGATAAACTACGATACTACAACAACAACAAAGTAGTAGTTTGATAAAGTGGATCAGAAGGCCAAACTCATCATCTTGTTTGGAGTGTCTGATGATGTGAAACCCCACATTTGAGATGCCAAAATAGCCAAAGAAGTGTGGGATAAGTTGAGCACAGTATACGAGGCTAAGAACAAGAATGCTATATTGAATTTGTAGATTCAGTTACACACATTGAAGTTCAAACAAAATGAGAAAATTGAAGCTTTCTTAAGAAGAGTTACAGATTTGAGGGCTTCACTTCTAGCCCTGGGAGAAGTGGTCACAGATGATGCTCTCATTCCCATTGTTTTGAGAGCACTCCCCTCTTCTTACCACATTTTTGTCACAACACTAAACGTGTCAAATACGATAGTTAGTTTTGACAAGATGGTAAACCTACTACAACAAGAGGAAGCCATGCATAATAAGGATGATGAAGAAGAGAAGGCACTCTCTTCGCATCAAAAATGGAAAGGAAAACCTAATTCCTATCAAAAGTCCCAAAATCAAAATTAGAATCAAGGGGATAGATAACAGAAGAAGAAATGTCCTATCTATAAAAGAGGACATGACCTACAAGATTGTTGGTATAATACTTACAAGAAAGGTTCACCAGGTAACTTTGGACCTCCACAACAATCTCACAAGGGACATTCTAACTACAATCAAGGGCAAAAAAAGGGGAACTGGAAAATAAGACCCCGTCAGCAAGGAAATATTGTTGAGCAACAAGAATAGTCAGACAATGAAGACTACTTGTTCATTTCTCAATCAAGTGAACCATCCACGTCATCTAGTGATGTTTGGTATGTTGATTCGGGGGCCACTCAACACATGAAAATCCACAGAGACTGGTTTATTTCAATGAGGGACATGCCATCAAAAATCATGTTTCGTTGGGGATGATTCTTCATATATAGTTCAGGGATTGGGAATATTTCTCTACCCCCGGGTTCACACAATTGTCCCTGGGTTGACAAAGAATCTGATTTCAATCAGTCAACTCGTAGATCATAACTTGAAAATTGACTTTGATAGTCATTTCGCAAGAAAACAAGTTTGACTCGAGACAAATCAAGAGGCTCAAAAATAGTTGCAAAATCCTCCAATGCGAGACGCATGTTCCAACTTGATTTTGTTCATAGAGATGATCAAGCACTTGTGGCTAAGAACTCCACCTCAACACAGTTGTGGCATCAGAGACTTGGTCATGTAAGTTTTAAGTATCTCAAGACACTTCACTGATGTAATATGGTACATAGGCTACCATCTCTTCAGAAGGATACAGATAAGTTTCCTCACTGCCTAGCAGGAAACAACACAAAGTGTCATTTCAGGAAGAGTACATATCAAGCTCATGGTCAGCTTGATCTGGTTCTTACCGATATTTGCGGTCTGATGCAACCAAGTCATTATAGATTTCAGTACTTCATGTTATGTGTTGATGATTATTCAAGGAAAATGTGGATTTTTTGTCTTCGTAAGAAAAGTGAAGCTTTTGAAACTTTCAAGAACTTCAAAGTAGCAATTGAAAATGAAAATGTTCGTCACATCAGAACTCTCTGCTAAGATCGAGGGGGAATTCACCAGTAATGAGTTTAAGGACTACCTAAAAACTAATGGGATTCGTTAACAAATGCCTCCTCCACACACACCGCAGCAGAATGGTGTTGCTAAGAGAAAAATCGTACTATCATGGAAATGGTGTGATGCATGATCAATGATTCTACGGACTTGCAAAGACATTTTGGGCAGAAGCAAAAAAATAATAGTGTATTTGTTGAACAAAGTGCCCACATTTGCTCTTGAAGGAGTAACACTACAAGAAGCATGGTCAAAATGGAAACCATCTATTACACACCTTAGAGCATTTGGGTGCAAAGAAAGCATGCACATACCCAAGAAAAACAGAAAGAAACTGGACATGAAGTCACGGAAACTCATCTTCATTGGGTACAGTGAAGAGACTCTTAGGTGTAGATTGATGGATCCTATGACCAAAAAAGTCTACACTAGCAGAGATGTTGAGTTTTTTGAGAAGAAGGAAGTAAAGACTCCTCCTCTAGACTCACCAGATGTAGATTTGTCTCCAGTTGTAAAAATTGAAGCTGATGTTCCCTTAGAAGATGAAACTAATGATGGAAATGATGGTGTTGATTATACATAACCACAACCCACGGGAGCAGATTCATCATATGCCCAAGTGGTGTACTAGCACATTACGAGATGCAAGAATGGATGATCCACTAGATACATCCACCCCTAGACCATAGACTCACAGTAAAGCAAGAGAAGAAGTTAACTTTGCTTTGATGAGTAGAGTTATTAAATCTGATGAGCCCTCTATAGTCTAGGAAGCCCTATAGTCAAAAGCTTGGAAAGATGCCATGGATTTTGAATATCAATCAGTGATGAAGAATAACACTTGGCAACTTGTCAATCTTCCACCAGGAAAGAAACCCATTGGATGTAGATGGATATTTAAAACAAAGTACAAAGTAGATGGGACAGTGGACAAGTATAAAGCAAGACTAGTAGCAAAGGGGTATGCACAAAAAGAAGGCATAGACTACGAGGAGACATTTGCTCCCATAGCTAAGATCAAAACAATCAAAATGATCTTTGCTCTAGCTACACAATTTGGTTGGAAAGTCCATCAGATGGACGTAAAAAGTGCCTTCCTAAATGGATATTTACAAGAAGAAGTCTACATGACTCAACTTGAGGGATATGTAGTATCTGGTCAAGAAGAAGTAAGGGTATGCGAGACTCGGGAAATATTTGTATGGCCTTAAACAGGCACCTCTGGGCATGGTACATC
The DNA here is from genome assembly GCA_018340775.1 of Taxus wallichiana var. yunnanensis. NCBI lineage: Eukaryota > Viridiplantae > Streptophyta > Pinopsida > Cupressales > Taxaceae > Taxus > Taxus wallichiana. The sequence goes on along the minus strand of CM031235.1, from coordinate 154,026,035 downwards.
AAGATGGATGAGCATCTTGTACAACATGGATTTGTTATAAATCCATATGATCCCAATCTTTACCTCAAAAAGAAAGGGGGAGATTATGATTGTTGTTTGTCTATGTCGATGATCTAGTCATCACTGGTAGTTCAGTGAAGATGATCGATGCAACGAAGAAAGATCTTAATTGATCATTCGACATGACAGATCTTGGGCTAATGCATTATTGTCTTGGATTGGAAGTATGGCAGAAAGAGAATCACATCTTTGTTTCTCAAATGAAATATACCAAGACAACGCTCAAGAAATTCAAGATGATGGATTACACACCAATTGCTACACCTATGGAGAATAGATTACAGTTATCTCGTTCAGATCCATCTCCTAAGGTAAGTGCCACTCTCTATCGGCAGTTGATTGGGAGTCTCATTTACCTGACCTACACTAGACCAGATATCAGCTTTGTAGTGAGCTATCTATCCAAGTTCATGTAGGAACCCAAAGTTTTTCATTGGAAAGTAGCAAGGTGCATTTTGAGATATCTCAAAGGATCAGTGGATCTTGGTCTAGAATACAAGAAGAACGATAACTTCTTCTTATTTGGATATTGATTCAAATCATGTAGGTAACATTGATGATATAAAATCCACTTCTAGATTTGTGTTCTTTATGGGATCTAGACCAATATCATGGGAAGCAAGAAACAACACTTTGTTTCTCGTTCTTCCATAGAAGTCAAGTATCGTTCTACAGGAGAAGCTATCTGTGAAGCGATATGGCTACGTCGCATACTAGAAGGACTTGGAATACCACAGGACAAACCGACCACCATGTATGTTGACAATGAAGGTGTTCTCAAACTTGTTCGCAATCCATTTTTCACGAGAGAACAAAGCACATTGAGGTATAGGTTCATTTCATACGCAAACATGTGTTGAAGCACAACATCCAACTTCAATTTTTTCCAATGCTAAACAACGAGCAGATATTTTCATGAAGTCACTTGCACATGACAAGTTCGAGTTGTTCAGAGAATTCCTCTCCTCATCCCTTGAGACAATGCACAATTAAGGGGGGGAATGTTAGGTTAATTATGCATAATATAATATAAATTGATTATTTAATTAATTTTATTAATTAAATAATAATGTTATATGGTTATATTATAAACCATATTATTGTTGTATGTTGTTATATGGTTTTTAAACCATATTTGTCTTTTATTCTCACAGGCATAATTGTTATAATTGTTATAACAATTTATGTGCTTCCTGGATGTATTTTGGAAGCTATTATGAGTTTAGTTTTACCTGTGTAACCTATTTCTTTGTCTGCACATGGTTGTTCAATTCCTATAAGAATTGCAACACTCCATTGTATTTTTGGTTGATTTGATGTTGGTGACGAAACACAGCACCCGGGACTCTGACAACACGATGGGTTGAGACTTGCGATTGCATAACATGGAGCTTTTCAGTGTGGGACCTTGCGAAATCGGAAAAGCTCTCCGGATGAAGGCCGGCTCCTATTCCTCTGTTCGGATGCCGAATAAAACACGAGAGGGTTTAAAAACCTAATCTAACTTTTGGGGGTAGAGAATGCATAAAAAATAAAACCTAAACTACGGAGGTGATGCAGGAATGTTGGACATCCGTTTTGCAAAGTTTAAACATAGACCACATAAACTAATACAACACCATCCACGGTAACCAAAGCTGCAATAAGAGATCGAAATGACAGCAGTCAATAAATGCATGAGAGGGTTTAGAATCAATCACATATATATATATAGCTCAAGAATCAATTGATACATCATTGCGGTGGCAAGAGGCAAAAATGGCATGATCCATATGGGAGGTTTGAAGGCTCCACAAATTCTCTCTGCAAGCGGGGAGAGAAAGGGGATGCAAAAAAATGTCAACACTTTACAAAGAGCCTCTCTTGACCATTTATATGAGAAAAAAAGAGGGAGAAGATAATGATTCGAACTCGCCTAACCACCTGCACCTAACTCCTCATCATGGCGGTAGGTGAGATCCCCAACAACCTCAAAATATGGCGAACTATATTTTTGCATTTTTAAGAACTTTTTCCCACCCAATTAAAGATATCCGGTTGTAGTTGCGTAGAGGACGCCTTGAGAGCTTTCGAAAATTCCAACCTTGTGTGAATCCGAGCTCACGTGAAAAGTTAGCGATGAATATTTCCGCGTCGGGGTCTTACACTGTCGGGTTCGGGGGTTCTCTCTGCATTTGCATCGAGTTTGGAGGATGCCTCGACATGTGTTCGATCCGTGTTTTCCCGACATGTTTCTCGCCTCGAAACCCGATTTGCTTTGTGTCGGGTTTTCCAACCCTTCCGACATGTTCTTTTGATGTCGGGTTTATCAACCCCTCCGACATGCTTCTGCGCCATGCTTTTCCACCTCCGAGACCCGATTTGCTTTGCATCGGGTTTTCCAACCCTTCGACATGTTCTTTTGATTGAGTTTATCAACCCCTCCGACATGCTTCTACGCCATGCTTTTCCACCTCCGAGACTGATTTGCTTTGCGTCAGTTTTCCAACCCTTCCAACATGTTCTTTTGATGTCGGGATAACATGCTTCTACGCCATGCTTTTCCACCTCAGAGACCCGATTTGCTTGCGTTTATCTATATTTACCTGTGGGGGTAAATATATACAACATTCACATTAATATAATTCACAGGCTACTATCCCTATTTTGTGAAATTACAAATGAGCCCAATGAAATCTAACCCTCGTTGCATGAATGGTTGATCAACTAAAATTGGATGTATATGTAGTGCTCCTATCTTTCTTTCCGTGAAGAATGCACACTTCTTGCACTTTTTTATCCATGTATAATAGTCACTAAACATTGTGGGCCAATAGTAACTAACTTTCATGATCTTGAGATCCATTACTCCACGGAGGAAAATGGTCTCCCACTTCTCCATCATGGAACTCATGCAACACTTTCTCAATCTAATTTATTGGGATGCACCTGAGGATAATTCCATTCACATCTTTCTTGAACAAAATGCCATCAATGAGAGCATATAGAATGGATTAAAGTCTGAAATATCTCCTCTTTATTTTGCTTAATTATAGAGGGCATAGACCCATTTCAAGATAATGTATCATATCTTGGGTCCAACAAGGTGTGAGCACATCATCATCTAGTTTTTCTGATCATCCTGCAACACTAGGACAACTTGTTTTTCATCATTTAACTCAAGTATGTGATTTGGAAGCTAGCTACTTGCACAAACCTTTGCCACGGACCAGCTTGGTCACCTTATTTTCAATATCGTATTCCATAACAGAGTGATCCAACCTACCCTTTTCTCATTTAAATCCTTGTTCATGAGAAAATCCTTGACCCTATCATGAGACACTAATAATTGAATCTTATTGTTTAGGACCAAGTGTCTAAAAATTTTCAAGCTTCTTATAACATAAGGGACATGATTTTCAATGAAAGAGTACCTTGCTTCATAGTCTTTCGAGATCTGATGAAGAAAGAAATGGGTTGCTTCAATCCCTTCTTATTCGAGTTCTACTAAGATAGTTGAAATCGTATGCAATCCGCCAAAGGCATATAACATGAAGTCTTTTGAGAAATATGGGTTGATGAGGGTTGGAGCTTGAGATATTGCATGTTTGATGGCCTCAAAACTCTCCTTTCCCTCTCTGTCCATTTGAATGCCATTCTTTTCTTTAACATCATATTCAATGGTTTAAGAAGAGTGGAAAAATTAGGCACAAACCTTCAGACAAAATTTATCCTTCCCAAGAAGCTTTAGAGAGCCTTCTTGTGACTAGGCAAAGGAAGTTCCCGGATAGCTTATACTCTTTCAAGATCAATGGGTAGTCCTTCTTTTGAAATAATGTGGCCTTATAGCTTTCCTTCATGTGCCAAGAATATACATTTTTGGGGTTCAAAGATACTCCAAAATTTTTGTAGCTTTGAAAAACCTTCCTGAGGTGATAGAGGTGATTTGTTGCATTTTTGGAGAATACGGTGATGTCATCAAGATAAACAAGCACCATCTTGTTAATCATCCCCTTAAATGCCATATCCATTGCTCTTTGGAATGTAGCTTTGGCATTTGATAACCCAAATGGAATTTTCTTATAAGCATATGTGCCCCATTTGGTGGTGAAGGTTATCTTGAATTGATCATCCTCTTTTACCATTATCTAATTATAGCCTAAGTAGCCATCCAACAATGAGAATATTTCTGAACCAGCTACTACTTGCAAGATTTTCTCCATTGAAGGAGTAGATAATGGTCTTTGAGAGAATCTCTATTCAAGTCTTGGAAGTCCACACACAATCTAATTTCTTCGTTTATTTTCCATATTGGCACCAAATTTGCTACCCAAATTGAGTGTTTGATAGGAAAGATGATGTTAGCCTTTATGATTTTGTTCAATTATTTTCTCATAAGAGGTTCAATGTGAGGATTCACTAGCATTTGCTTCTTCCTAATGGGATTAGATTATGGTTTTAATTCAATAGTATGTCGTGCCAATATTGGATCAAAGCCTTTCAAATCCTTATAATTCCAAGCAAAGATATTTGAAAAATCTTAACAAAGTTATATTTTTCTTAAGGAGTACTCACCTTACCAATTTAAAACATCTTACCTTCACCTACTGAAATAAACTCGAGTCCTCGCCCTTGATCTTGATGTTTTATTTTTCTTTCCATAACTATTCATTGGGGTTGAAGATTGATTCAAGAGTCACAAGACCCTTTGGAAATTTGTTTTTTCTCAACTAAACCACTTGATCTCCATACTCTTGTTCAATTTTTTCCGATTTCTAGTAGAAAACTCGAAAGCTTCTTCTTGCAATAAATTAATGATTTGTTGATTGTTTTCAAACACTTTCTAACTTGTGTTGTTGTTTGGAATAATTGGCTCGAGAACCACTTTGATGTGAGGTTGAGTTTGATTCTTTTTTAAACTTTCAACAACATCAAATGTTTCCCCAATTGTTATAATTTTGTCTCGTAGCCTCATTCTTCTTACTCGTGATGGAAACGATGTTAAAAGCTTCAAAGTCTTTAATGAGATCCCATACCCAATTATTTTATCTCTTTAGAAGATCATTCTTAGTAATGTTGAGTCCTCTAACTTGGTTCACAATCAACTCGTTATCTCCGAATACTTGCAAATTCTTAATACCCTTCTTCCTTTCCTAATGCAATCCATGGATCAATGCTTTGTATTCAGCCATGTTGTTAGAACAACTAAATTGAAAGTAGAAAGTTGGATAATACTTTATACCTTGAGGTGACACAAGCATGATTCCTCCTCCAACACCTTTTCTACTCCTTGAGCCATTAAAGAACAACAGTTTTCATACTTCATTATCATCTTTGCCATCTGGTTTGGTGATGCTAGGGAGAGGTGGATTTTCTTTGTGTAAGCAATAAATTCCCAACTCATCTTCTTCCATTTCCTTGTAAGGATCAAAATCATGCCTTTTTTTCCCATTCATCAAGAGTCAAGTCTAGAATTCCTCCAACCTTGGTATTTATCTTTGGAGTGCTTGGGTTATCTTCTTGATCAAAAGTTGAGCAGTTTGCATTTATTGGGCTTAGTACATATGGCTCAATATGAAAGCTTACAATAGGTTTAGATTTAATTGTAGCCTTAGCTCCATATCTTGTTCTAAAGAGCATATGTGACCAACCAACAAGTAGCCTCCAATTTTAGCGGTGAAGCCCTTTGATAGGCACAGAGAAAATAGTGGTGCAAGTCTATGATTGATACATCTTGTAATACTATGACATTTGGGTATGCACGTATCTTAAGGTTAAATCCTTTGATTACTCAAACTATTCCCATTATTTTCCCATCAAATTTTACTATTCCTTTCAACATTTGTTCATATTTTAGTCCCGGTGATTAGTTATCTACTTGGGCATCACGCAACCACTTGCTCCTGAATCAATCATGTAATTGTGTACAAGATTGCTCCTAATAATTAGAGATATATAGAATTGGCAAGGCTTCATAATTTTACCTTATTGACCTTCTTAACCTCTCTCTTGCTTAGTTGTATTGGTGAGCACCTTCTCTTGATCTTTAGATGGCTCATTTGATATAGACCAGTTTACCATGGCTACCTGCAATAGATCTCTTTGGCCCGGGATAGCTAATGACTCCCACATTGAGATGTTTACATTTTTTCTTCATTTGCTCTATGATTTTGAAAGGATATGAAATATCTTTATGATGTCATTTACTTGGCACAACTTTCTCTTGCACATGGGCTACTACAATTAAATTGCTAACCCCTTGTAGAATGACAAAGAGAGTTGAGAATTAATTAGATTGGATGATTGTCCTTCATCTAATTTCCTATTTTTAGACCTTATTTTGGCTGCCACACCTTGAGAAGGAGACTAATTTATTCCACAGAAATTCTCATCTTTCCAGTTCACAAGCGTAGTTTCACTTGGAGGTGCTTCTTGAGTAGATGTTTTTGTTGATTTTCTTCTTGATTTGTTTCTTGAGGCACACCCACTTTTTTACCATCAACGCTTGATTCAAAGCACCATTAAAACATGTTACTTGATTGTGAGGTTGATTACATGGGAAGAACCATTCATACTCTTGATCCATGTTGTTTTGAGTTTAAACCAAGGCCCTAGATGTAGAGGTAGTAATGGGATTATAAGGCTGAAATGGCCTATTAGCAGGAGGTTTTCCTTAGTTCTAGTTAGCAGCTTGGGAAGGTGGCCTATTAGGTGATATGATCTGAAATTTTGAGCTTGTTACCTCTTAATTGTTACCAGTTAATTTCCTAAGTTTTGCAATTGTTTCATGACCTCTTAGAGTTCATTTGAGGTGTTAGAGGAAGAGGTAGAAGCTTCATTAGAATTATAATTTTTAAGGTAGGAATAGGATTTAATGAAGGTGTTTGGCTAGAACCTAGGTTCCCAATTCCAAATAAAGAGGTATACATGTCCTAGGTACAAGTTTACTCGGCTTGAATCAAACAATTTGTAGCTCTAATATCAATGTTATAAGCTACGGGAAAAGTTGTACCTCCCATAGATTGTATCATCATGGATATATCAAAATTAAGAGATTTTAAGAAATAGAGAAAATCACCTTCAGTTGCTAGTCTCACTTTGGAATAGGAATCTTGTCCCATGTTTGTTGGAAATGGAAGTTAAAATCTACCATTTGTTTGTTTGGTGCTTTCTTGATTGTAGTTAATTCTTCAAACAGAGATAAGTTTTATGCTTTTTCTCCAAACTGGCCACAAAGATCTATACACAACTGATCCCAATTATGAATTGATCCTACTCCTAGGCTTTTAAACCATTGTAAAGCTTTTCCTTTGAAAGAAGAAGCCAACAATTTCACTGCCACATCCATCTCAAAGCAACTTCATGTATAGCACAGACATTTTTAATGTCTTGAATGTGATCAATCAGAGTTGTGTGGTTTTCCCCAGTGAAGTATGGAATGTTCTTGGAATGTTTCCATGGAAATTAGGTTTTGTGCATTGAGGGAAAGTGGGTTGCTTCCCATAAATTGAAAAAGGATTTTGTGGTGGTTTATGAGCCATTCTGACTGGTCTAAGAGCTCTAGTTGATTGAATAAATGGCCAACCAAGTGGAGGTGTTGACAATGTTCTGTTTGGTGGAGATGGTGATCTCGAACTCTTCTTCCTCTTCTTGGAGACTACGTAAATAGTCAAAAACACATTTTTCTCTTACTCTTGATCATTTTTTAACCCTTCTCATGAATCGAACCACTTTGGGCTTACTAAAACCACTTTGAATTTTGCCCTTGGAGTTGCTAGATGTGTTTTCTACAAAGCCTCTAGAGGCTAGAATTTACAAAAAGAGCACACCAATCTTGCCGCAATAAAAATGAAGACTTCTAGTGGTCCCACTGGGTGTCCCAAAACTATTATCACCGAATCACAACACCCTCTGATTGCTTAGCATGTGAGTGTATCAAGGAAAGTAGTGTGACTAGGTAACTATAGTCATTTTCATGTACCCTTAGTACAACTTTCTAATCCCATGTGCATTGGCCTATCACCTAGTGGGCGTTGGTGCTCACCCAAGGCATGCATGGGCATCGATCCCCTCCTTTATGTGAGAATTGTGAGAAGGTCTTGCCATTGATGGAGGATGATTTGCATAATGAGAATACATTTACTTAGTTTAGATAAGGAAGAAGAAACATCTAACAGATCCACGTCTTAAATGCATTATAAAGATAAAGTACTAAGCATGCTAAAACATATCCAAACTATGATATCCATTTAACAAGAGGTTTTACACCCTAAGTATGATATATAGAACAACATGTTATATATATTCATTTAGAGTGATCCTAGTAGCCACATTACAATCAAAAGAGGTCATCATAGACCATAACAAAATATTAGGATTCATCCCTTACAGATCTTCTCTAGAATGGTATTCTAGTTATGCCCTCCCATTTCATCCCTCATTACAGACCCTAATGCTATGAAAATTCTTGTTACATCCTTTAAAACCTTGAGCACTAAGTGCTCTAAACCCTAACATGACTATAGTATCATACTCTTGATGCATTCCCTCCTGATCTTGCACCTTCTATCTTCATCGGGTTTTATCTTTCTTGCTCTAGAGAATCTCTATATATAGGTTCAAGTACCCACCGCCATGCCTTCTCTCTTGAACAGATCACATGTCAAGTGTGCATGTGGTCCTTCATTAGTGAATGCTTATCTTATTCCAAGCTCTCCACTTTTTGTAATGATGTCTTCTTAGGAATATTCCCTATATGGAATATCCTTTTCTTGACCATCAAGTCTCCAAGCTAGCACCTTATCCACTTGGCATGCCTAGTCGGGTCACATTTTTCCTCAAGTGCCTCTAGAATTCCAAATATTACTAAGTCCTTAGATCATGTGTACTATCTCCCCGCGTGTGCCCTGGTCTCTCCTAAACCCTTCTTAAACCTCTTTGTCATGTGTAATTCTCCCCGTGCACCCTTCTCTTTATTGCTCTTGTATGTGCACCTTTTGGTACTTAGCCAATAATTTGGGGCCTAACATCACCCCACACTAAGCTTATTCTCTATCCTTGGAACATTGTGTTTCCCTAAAGAATAAATAATGGTGGGACTCAGATAATTTGAATGAATAATGAAAGAATGGAAGAATGGAGGAATGGGAAAAAAATATTTCTGCAAGAGGAGTGTGAGCTCCTTCCTCATTATTGTCTCAATATTCTCCCAGGAATTCACTTCATCATGTGCCTACTTGGAATAGGTCACCCACTAGAGTGTTCACCTCTTCAAATATCAATTCATCACCCTTAGCATTTAGCATATCTACAATCCCTTCTAGCTACTTGCTAAGGTCGTCCAGTGCATCTATTCTATGAGTGACCTAGGGGTACAATTCCTTAAGCTGATTTTTAACCAAACTCGCAAGGTTTCGATTGCTTCCATCTTCTTCTCAACTTTGGCTAGGATTTTATCCCACTCCACCCTATTTCCTTTATTCTTCTCCTAGAATTATTTAGATCCACCTCATGTGTAGCAACTAGTATACTTATTACCTTGTCTCTATCAAAGACAATTATCATATATGGCCTCAAACATTTGTGCGACGATCTTCACAGTGGTAAGGAGCTCATAATATTGAGTGATTATCTCCTTGATCTTCGATTCTCTTTCTCTTCGGTGTGTCAATGCCTCTTCTTTCGATTCAAGTGCGAGTAGTCATCTTTCTATGGTAAGGATGCGGTTAAGTCTTCCAAGCATTGCAAGGTTGACTTGTATTTTTTCTCAGGCGGGGCCAGGTCTAGATACTTCAAGATAATGGCATCTGTAATCATCTCTATCTTTTTATAGACCTCACACACCTTCACTTTTTCCTCCCTTATTTCGCACCCTATGCACTGATCAACTCCTCTTGCTTTAGATCCTTTCTCTTCTCAATGATCTCTTCATTATTCTTCTCCAGATCCTCCTCCAAAACCCTTACTCTATCATTCCTCCCAAATAGTCTTGCCTCAACCTCTACTGACACCTTGTTGAGTGTGTTGTAGACTTTCTCATCGGATAATTGTTGAGCATTTATCAAGGGGTTCACTTGCTTGGTCTTTGGTAACCTTCATCATCACACCTTTTTGACCTTGAACTCGGGCTCATCAACATGGGACTCAAAAGCCCAAGATAGCATCTTCCTCGTTCGTGGGTACATGCCTTCTTCTTTGAATGAATACCATACAAGGAGTTGGTCTATAGGCATGGTACTTTGGAAGTGTGTGCATAGTACCTTACTTGGATCATTGATGTAACCCATTCCTTGTTCTGTGCCACTACCACACTCTTCCCTCCTGTGTGTACTACCTTTGGAAAGCTTACTACTAAGCTGGGATCTCTTCCCATGCTCCCATACTCTTTCCCTATACTCTCCTCCTCTATCTCTTTGAGTATTTTGTTAGCATTGTGCTCCACCTCCTGCTCCACCAAGTCCTTTATTATGCCCGCTACTTCCCTTTCCGCGGCCTCCTCTATTTTCTCCTTGGTGAGGCTTGGGGTCCTTTGATCCTTAGTGTTTACCTCCTCACTTCCCCCTTTCCATGAGCATCTCCTTCCTCCTCATCCTTTTCCTCATTCCCTTCCTCCTTCAAGTCATGTACATCGTATATGTTGATCAATCGAGACTCGGCACTTAGTAAATAAAATACGAAGGTTCATGTGGGAGAGTAGAGCACATTCAAAGGCGCGGTAGTATCGGAAAGGATTGCGCACAAGGAATAGAAACAGGTTTGGGACTTAGCTATTTTCACAACAAGGATCTATTTTTGGAGATAGCGTGCGGAGCACTCAAAGCGATTAGAGACTTACGCGTGATGCATTGGTTATTTTGGAGGATCAGCACGAAGTGCTTTGCATGATAGACACGGGCTAGAAATAGATCTACTACTATCAATTAACTAATGTAGTCTATTGCGCAGCACACTTGCATGTATGGCTATTTTTGTAATGGTGTGTGGCTAGTAATAGCATGTGACCTATTTTGGGATTAGATAAGCGGTGAAGGGAAATTCCCCACCCTTATAAGTATGTAGTAAACTATGTAGTAGATATATATGCATACATGGAGATATAGTGAGATTATGCTACTAAATATGTTACGCGCATGAGTGTATATTACTGTTATTGTAATGAAGCATCTATGTACTTACTACATTTAATATAATGGGAATTTAGACTAAATCAAGGTGTTATCATGGTTACAGTACAATATTGCATGCTTGACTGCATTATGGTTATCTGTTAAGTCTATTATTTTCTAGATCTAGACTTGATTATGCACTGTTTGAAGAGTATAGTAGCTGTAGATCTGAATGATTAAAGTCTTCATCATGCTAACAACCTACAACAAAACCCTAAAGAGGGACTGGTACCTTTACGCACTTCGGGTGAGTGCTTAGTCTAGGGTAGTGATATTGGTGCTAGGGTATTATTAGACATTGAATTCTAGGTTGCATCTTTGGTTCCATTGTCGGGACCTCTTTTCAATTATTTCAGGATGGTCATGATGAATACATATTGGTTGACCTTAGCAAGTGTTGAAAAGTGGATACATAACTGGAAGAAGAATACACATGGCGGTTTAGCACTAGATCTCGAGTTTAACACACACATTTGGGTGGAACAAAATCAGTAGGATGAGTTTATATAAGAGTTTTTCACTATCTTCTAGTAGAATTGTACAAGTGGTTGATTACATATGTATCTAAGCGAATTAGAGGTATCGCACATTTTTTTGACACAAGAAGAATTTTAGGACCTTTATGATGTTGATCATATCTATACTGAGCATTTGTGGATATGTGGTTTTGTGGCGTTTTAAACAGTTATATCTTAGAGTACTCAATTTCCACTTATTCATGCCCAGAGGTAGTTGAATTCTAGTTTTTATGATATCCAAGGGAGCTTACCTACAAGGAATTCCACTGGCAATCAAGATCCTGATGGTAAATTTGAATTTAGAGAGTAAACCAATGGCTAACTAAACCTCACCACGCGTGGGGGTAGGAGCAAGTTTCGTGAAGGATGGAAAACCTAGCGGTAGAAAGGCAGAGAGAGGAAAGGTGGCTTAAGTATAATGAGGCACATGAGAGAGAGATAGAGAAGCAACTTAACATTGCAGAAAGTATGGTGTTGAGGAGAGAGATTGCTTGTGAAGGATTTGAAGCTTGTGTAGAAGACATGGAGCCAGAGCATCAGGAACTACCCCATCTTAGAAAGCATGACAGGGATCCTTCCTTGGTCTCACATAGAAGTGCACTAGCAGAGACTACTGGGCCGTAGGCACGCATCCGAATACACACTGCAACCTTGCCCTTGCATTTGGTTTTTTAGCATCTAGTACAACAAGCAGTCAACAAGTTAGTTCAAATAGTGGGAGATTAGGATAAACTCTTATAAGAGGCATAATGATGGTAGTACAAATGACTTTTTTGTTATATGGGAGTACCTTTTCAAGTATATCATCATCACATAATACAAGCACGCTGATTTTTGGAATAACTTTTGGGAGTAGTAACGCTTCATAGACTATGAGTACAGTTCAATTCTATAGTTGGGACACATGGAAGTACATCTTCTAGTCGACCCAAGCTACGGAGTTTGGAATCGGGAAGCATAGGTAGCTCGGTTTAAGTGGATCGGGGAGGTTCTAAAGGCAAGGGAAACACAAGAGGTTGTAGATCAGGTAGACAAGGCCCGCACCAACCCTAGAATATTTACATAGAAATATCTCTTCATCTTCCAAAGTATAGGGGTGTAGAAGATGTTGTTGAACATGTGCATATGTGTGAAATAATGTCACACACAAAAGGAGTCACACTTACGAGCGTAGGGTAATCCAATTTTTTATTACGTTCCAAGGGTGCTCACACACTGGTACAAAATTTTTGACCCCGATCGGACTTGTGTAGATTATAAAGCTTTAAAGGATGCATTCCTTAGAGAGTTTTATATCCTTGAGTTTGAGCGAGAAGAGTATAAGTATGCTCAAGGATATCAAGCAAGGCACTATTGAAATTGTTAGAGAGTATGATGCACGGTTTAAAATGATGTTATCAAAGCTTTCTTATGACATACACACAAGCCAACATGCACAATGGTTTGTTGGGGGCTTGATTACCCCTTTTAGGAGGGCATTATCACATAAGAAATACATTTATCCGCGTGAAGCACTTGAAACAACCTTGTGTGTTGAGGCAGTTAGAAGCATAGATACTAGGGTGAGCCCATTTTTAGAAGCACAAATAATATTTATGGCAAAACAGTTAGAGAAACTATCAAGAAATTTAGCACATGAGACATGCACAAGGATTTGGTGCACAAATTGTGAAGTAGAAGGTCACATAAAGGATAGTTGTCCTCGCAGAATAGTACACTCATTGTTGATGGATTGTGAAATATGCCATTTAAACCATGATGCTATTCGTTGCCTATTATTACAACACGTGATAAGGAAAAATGTTTCAAGCTAATCAGTAAAATCTGCAGGTCCACGACTCATGACATGGAAGACTGCCAATTGATTGGAAAGATCCATGATGTTATAGATATTGGTGTATGAAAGACAGGAGTTTTAGATAACTCTAAGGAAAGAACAAGAATTATGACTGGAATCACAATCAGGCGTGCTATGATTGGAATGAAGGGTGTTTTAAGGAGGTCGGGGAAGAGGACGCAGCTTATCAAGGTGGATATGGAGGACGAGGCCATGGAGGAGGAAGAGGTGAGTTTCCTCGTGAAACATGTTATACATGTGGATCTCTTGACCACTATAGGCATGAATGTCCCATAATATTACATGTTCTCTCTGCGAGAAATAACCATAGCTATGAGGAGTGCTCGGACTTATATGAGCATCTGAGTAAGTAATATAAACAAGAAAATAAAGGTGTAGGGATGGTTAGGATACAACGTGCTATTGAAAATCAATGGATGCCTAAGTTGGAAGTAGATTCTAAGGCATTGCAAGTGAAGATCACGACCCATGCCCGAGGCAAAGATGCGCGTGGAATCATTACAATAGAACCCTACCATCACTAAAGAGGAAGTTCTTCATGCACGGTACCTAGATCCTACCTATCAGAAGGAGGTTTATTAGGAAACCATGGAAGTTCTCAGGAATCTTTAGGGTGAGATACAGTACTTAAAAGAGAAATCACAGAAGATGGAGCAAAAGAAAGCATCAGAGACGGTACAAACTAGTATAGATGACTTGAGGGAAGTGTATAAAATGTTGCACCAAGAAAATATCATTCCACTGTTAGGGAGTTAGTTAAAAGGAAACACTTCATGCGTAAGTACTGAGACTAGATGGCAGATCCTACATGTGAATCTTCCCCTCATAGCCTAGATTATGACAAGGAAATCACTTTGAATGTTGTTGTGGATGGGTGGCTATTGAGTAATACACTTATTGATATAGGTGCGGAAGTCAATGTTCTTACCTTGGATGCATGGGTACAAATGGGAAGACCCCCATTGTAGCCATCCTCTAATGTATTATTCATGGCTAATCGGACTAAGGCCACTCCTATCAGAGTTTTGAAAGATGCATCCATTACCATACAAGGATCCAAGCTCACTGGAGACTTTGAAGTTTTAGTGCTAACCGAGTCAGATAGCTTCCTAGCTCTATTGGGGCATCCTTGGTGCTATGTAATAAATGTTGATCTTCGGTTCAATAAGGGATATATCTTTTTTGAAAACAAAGAGGAAAGAGTTATTATCCCTTTAACGGATGGAAAATATACACCCTATATTGAGCCCTTAAGTGAATAAGATCTTAATAGGATTTATGTACTCATCATCTAAGATCCAGAGATAATTGAGCTGACCAAAGAAGGATTAATTCAGTGGGAGGATGCATTGTCTATTAGTGATACTACAAGTTTTGTTTGTGATAATTGGTCTCACAACACTTATGAGTTGGTAAGGCACGAAGTAAAGAGCATATTTCCTTTAGGCACAAAACCGCATTATGTCAGGATGATAGGTAACAACTCGGTACCTTGTTACATAGGAGAATGGGATCACATGGTATTCCTATGTGCCATTGAAAATAGTGGATAGACCCATTGGAAAGAATAAATATGCTAGCATATACACTACATGGGACAATGAAGATTTGGTGGGTGGCCCACAAGTATCCTCTTGTATGATGGAATGAAATTAGGATTGCTCTTACTACTAGGTTCTGCAGGAGTAATGCACCTGCTCAAATAAGCACTTATCATGGTAATCAACATGTTCAACACCACGTTTAGAAGTGTGAGAGACTCTAGATAGAAGGGCAGGAAGCTTTACCACCTTCATTATGGGTGCACAGGTTTTATTCCACTTTACAAGGTTGTACGCTATGCTTGGTATGTATATGCAGAACTCCATAGAGAAACTAGAAATTGGCAGAATTTAATTACAAGAATGGCCCAAACATTTGAATTCTTCTCTACAAAGCCTCGTGGAAGAAGCATTGAAATTTATCAAGCGCTTAACTATGGGGGATAGTGCCAAGGTTGAAGAACTCCTTCAAGAGTTATTAGATAAAGAAGACTCAGGAGCGCATCTTGATGAAGAACCAGAGGCCGATGTAACATTACTTCAATGTGCTTGCCTTGAGAAAGAGAAAGGAAAAATGGTCTACTTAGTGGATGATGAAGAAGTAGATAATTTAGATGTAAACCATTCAATAAGGAGGCGTGAGGTATTGGACAAAGTGTAGATAAGACCACACACACCTATCATGAACCTATGAAGACAAAGTGGGTGAATATTGGAATAGATATTGAGCCTAAGGAAGCCATAATTGGAGACTATTGGTCAGACTCTGAAGTGGAAAAAATCATAGAGTTACTTAAGGAATTACCAGGATTTATTTCCTAGGGGTACCATGAACTTAAAGGTGTGCATAAATTGTTAGGGAAGAAGAAGATAAAACTTAAAGAGGTGTGCACCTAGTAAGAAAGAGACCCTACGGGATGAACCCAATTTGTGCGAAAAGTTCAAAGAAGAGATTGATAAAATGTTGAAGTATGGGATTATCAAGCCCCTTGTTAGTCGAGAATGGGTTAGTGCAATGGTGATTAGTATCAATAAGGATGGATGGATTAGGATATGCATGGACAATAGGGAGATGAATGTTGCATGTGTAACTAGTCCATTTCCTACATTATTCATCGAAAAAATACTAGAAGGCGTTATAGGGCATGAAATCTATTCGTTTCTGAGATGGTTTCTCTGGGTATCGTCAAGTTAGGATTGCCCATGAGGATCAGGGGAAAAGACTACGTTTACTACTAAATGTGGTAGCTTCACCTATACCGTAATGAAAAATGCACTGCTATATTTTCAAGCATAGTTGTCCAAGCGTTCAACGAATTTATTCATAACTTCTTGCGGGTATATTTAGGCGATTGACGGTGTGTAGATTGGTTAAGGATCACTGTGACAATCTGCTTAATGTTTGAATGGTGTAGATAGTTGACTATCTCTTTGAACATCAAGAAGTGCATATTGGCTACACCATTTGGGATACTTTTAGGAAACATAATCTGCGAGGAGGGTTTGTTGTTTGATCCAACAAAGGGTTGCGGTCATTATAGCCTAAGGTAGGCTACCGAGTCGGAGGGAGGTGCGCAGATTTTTGGGTTATATAGGATATTATAGAAATTTATCAAAGGATATGCCAAAGTTTCCACACCATTGGAAGAATTACTGAAAGGGAAAGGTACATTCTACTAGGGAGAAAAACAGTAGCATGCATTTTAGACATTGAAGGAGAAACTGACTACCATGCCTATTCTACATTTTCCTTCATGGGATCAACCATTTTATATACATGTTGACGCCTCTGGCATGGCCATTGGCTTGGTGTTGGCTCAACCTGGAGAAGGTATTGTAGATCATCCTATCTATTTTTCTAGTAGAAAGCTAACTCATGTAGACCAGAATTACACAGCTACAGAGTGCGAAGCTTTGTCAATTCTCTATGTGCTACATAAATTCCGCCAATACCTACTAGCTACACCATTCGTCTTTTATACAAATCACATGGCATTGAAGTATTTGGTAAATAAACCTATTTTACAAGGGCACATATGTCGATGGGTGCTCTTATTTCAAGAATTTGATTTCACAGTTGTGGTAAAACTAGGGAAAAGTAATTCTGGACCAGACCATCTATCAATAATACATTTAGGATAAGAAGCATAGGAAATTGAGGATACCATATCAGATGCATAGTTATATAGGTTACAACGAGTGCCATCAGAACTAGAGGAAATTGTTGTCTTTCTACGAATAGGGATGGCACCAGAAGGAATGAAATCCTTGGAGAAGAAATAACTTGCTATACGTGCCACACCTTATATGTTAGTTAGTGGTGACTTGTACAAATTAGGCTGAGATGAGGTATTGCATCATTGTGTATTGGAACATGAGTGCACGAATATTATGGAAGAGGCTCATGGTGGTATTGCAAGTGGCCACTATGTAGGTGATGCCACTATGCGCAAGATTATACTCATTGGATTATGGTGGGAGAGCCTATATAAAGATTGTAAGGAATTTGGTAAGGCATATAATCATTGTCAACATCTTGGAAAACCAGGTCAATGAGATGAAATGCCTTTGAGACCTATTACTAGCACAGAGCCGTTTGAGAAATGGGCTATAGATTTTATGGGTCCTATTTCACCCACTACGCTCAGAACTGGATCACGCTACATCATAACTTACACAGATTATTTGACAAGGTGGGAAAAAGAAACACCTACAAAGGATGCAGTAAAGGCTACTGACACCTAATTTATATGGGAATATATTATAACAAGCTATGGATGTCCTTTAAGTTTAACTAGTGATAGGGGTACACATTTTCTTAATGAGAAAATCAAAATTTATTGGATGAGTTCATGATTGCACACCATAAGACTACACCCTATCATCCTCAAGAAAATGGAACTACTGAGGCTTTCAACAAAATTTTGAGCCAGACATTGACAAAAATATGTGATGTTGGAAGAAAGGATTGGGATGATAAAGTATCTATAGTACTTTGGGCATATCGAGACAACATATAAAAGGTTGAACAAAGCCACACCATTTCAGTTAGTGTTTGGTGTAGAAGCAATTCTTCCTATGGAATTTATGTTACCTTCTTTATGTATTACGTGTGCTAGAGGTCTAGTTGATGAACAAGCTTTAGAAGAATGGATTGAAAAGATAATTAAGTTGGATGAGTGATGAGCCATAGCACGTTGGAGTCAAAAGTAAGAAAAGGCCAGGCATAAAGCATGGCATGACAGAAACATAAGGGACAAGAAGTTTGAGATTGGAAAAATGGTACTTCTCTATGACTCTAAGTTCTTGCGCTATTCAAGCAAACTTAACGTAAATTGGTTAGGGCCATGTTGTCACCCTAAAAATTCCCTCCTTTTTCAAAGACAAATTTACAAAAAAATTGAGTCGGTGCCCTTTGGAAGTGTTACGCTAAAAGGAGAAGTTCAAGAAGTTAGAAAATTCCACTCTTTGGGGTCATTTTGAGTGTTTTGAGGTTGAATCAGGTATTTTTGTCCCATGTGTCCAAAGTACTATCGGGCCTCCAATTCACCTGTTTTCTACTTTCTCCACTTTACCCACATCACTTACTCATCGGCTAAATTGGCTTCGCGCATCCCATATGTCCCTTGGACCTCCGGACCTCCTATCCATTGATTCACCGACTTACCCGCACTCCTCTCTAATCAAATAAATGGACATTCTTTCCCCGCTCGTCCCAAGTACTATCGGGCCCTCTGTTCACCAATTTTCCGAGTTTCCCGCACTACCTTGTATGTTAGATAAATCGGCCTCATGCATCCCGCATGTCCCTTGGACCGTTTGTGCTCTCTAAACCCACTTTTTCCGCATTCTTCTTTGATCGAGTATATAGCTATGTGCATCCCACATGTCCCTTGAACCATCTAGGCCAAGTTTTTCTGATTTCCCGCATATCATTTTTTTAGTCGGCATAGGGTTATTTATTACACATTCATTATTTTCTCTCTCCATTCATTCCAATTCATGGCTATTTAAAGAGAGGTAACCATTCATTCATTTTCACACTTGCTTGCTCATTCCCTATTGCTCACATTTTGCGCAAATCAAGTCGTTTCCCATGTATGCGTGCTTTTGTATTTTCTCTTGCAGTGATTATTTGAGATAGGGGTAATATTCCATTGAAGGTTATCTTCTCTCTACCTCTATCACGATGAAGATGCGGTATCAAGGGCATAAGCATCTCTCCTCATTGGAAACCTCTATACCCAACATCGGTGATAGTGAAGCTCAAGCATCTAGACTTTGATGATTTTTGGAGCAGAATTGGATGTGATAACCCTACTCCCATCGCTCAAATGATCAAAAATAGTGGGATTGCATTCATGGGTGGTTTTCCTATCTCTGCATTCGGTGTGTTGACATTATGCTTACTTGTGGGGCTTGTTTCAATCCGGAATCCAAAGATATCGTTGACATACATGGTGAAGTAGTTGTGTGACTGGATTCTAAAGCTATCTGTGTTGCCCTATGCATCCCAATAGTGGAAGGGGCCAATACTCTCACTCTTGCTCAAGCACAAACATTGTTTGATCATGACACTGAAAAGATACAAGGATAGAGTAGCTAAATCATGGCTGAAGAACCCTAAGAAGGGAGCATCCCAAATTTCTAAATCATTGTTCAGGGTTGATTTCAATGAAGAACTCTCAGACCTTATCACCATTCTAGCTAGCATCATGGGAATTCCCTCTACAAATGAATTCCATTTTTGGATGTGTCCCTATATCAACATCATTTGTGAGGGGAAGTAGAATCTGAATTGGGGAGAGATAATTTGTGAAAACCTAATAGAGCAAATTGGTTAACATTCGAGAACAAAGACCTTCCACATGTCCTCTTATCTCATGTACACTATTACAGCATCCAGGGAATGGCTTGGCTTCTCTTTTGTTGAGGATAAGAAGGATGCTCCTATATATGAGTATTGTCCCCAATTCACTCTCAAAGTCAGCAATCATCATTTCAAGAGAGTCAACGATGCCTTCACCATGTATATTGTGAGGCTCTTGGAAGGAAATACCACTCGGAGGTTTTATGATGAAGCAAAGACTTTTATATCTGACTATGGGAGTTTCTTCACTCAATTCAGAAAGTTTTCGTATCTTAGGCTAGCTAGTTTTGACGGTTCCCCTCTAAAGCTTCCTATGTTCTGCAATGATAAAATGGCCCTGGTTGAAATTTGCAGGCAATTGGACAAACTTCATCGGACTTGCAAAGATAAAAATATTATTGGCATTCGTTTCCCTATCACCTTGGGAAATTATACATGCAAAACAACCCTCGATGCTCAGAACATTGATATAACCATTGTTCCTCTTACTCTTCATCATTTCAAGTCTCAAACTTGCTTTGATATCAAGGGATATATTGCTAAGAATCTCATATTAGGTTTCATTCACTTTGTTGATACTGAAGATTATTGGTCGATTGTGTAGATGACTTTGAGGCCAGGAGAAGGTATTTTGGAAGACTTTCTCTTCAAACAAATTATAGATTTCAATCTCTACAAAGTACCTAAAAAACTCTAGGATGATGATGAAGACCTGCAATCTATTGAATATGAGAGGACCATCAAACACTCTCCTCTTGAAACCATTGATTGGTTTGTAAAAGAGAAGGATGATTTGAAAGAGGTGATCAACCCAATTTTAGTGAGAACCAAGCTCTGGTTTGATAAGAAGATGCAAAACTTTAGGATGAATAGAGCTAGGTCTTCTTCACAAGAAACTTCCTCTCCTAGGAAAGAAGAACCTACACTCGATGTTGAGTTTCCAAGCAATCCACTCCTTCCTCTTCGACCAAGGTATACATGAAGAAAGGCAAGTCTGTCAAGCAAGAGCAAATGATTGAGGAAAGGGAGGAATTTTCTTTGGAGCAGTCACAGGTTCCTGTAGAGTCAGAAGATGTCATTGTTTTGAGTGAGGATAACAGTGAAGAACTAAAGGAAGAGGAAGAAACCCCTATCAACACTACTAAGATGGAGACTAAGGGCCAAGTTTCGAATCTATAGGTTTGGTGGACTCTTCTTCCAAGGACATTCTTGAGGGCATGCCAACCTCTCCATTAGAAACATATGTGGTACAAACATTGAGTGTGATGAGTACACTTGCACTCGGACCCATTTCTCCTTCATACCATAAAGATATTCACAAACATGTCACTTATGGAAAGGCCATTGAATCACTAGTTGATGATATGATAGTGTCTGGATTGAACTTCATTGAGGAGGCCTTCAAGTCACATGAGAAGGTATCCAAATTACAGTTGAAATTCAGCACAACACTCAGTGGCTTGGAGAAAGAACTAAAGCTATGGTGTGAATGCATCCAAGATCTTCATTTGATGAGCAAGACAGATGAGCATATTTTATTAGCAAGAAAAGTGTTTGATGAAGCCAAGAACAACCTATCAAGATCCTAGGTTTTTAGTATTGATTGGAAGATCAAGGTTTTGGAGGAAGTAGTGGGAGAACTAAAAAATATGTGGCAGAAAGGAGAAGCTTTCAAGACTTGTGTTCTGTCTGCTTTCCAAGATATTCATTGTCAAATCCAGAATGAAGCCTCAGGTAATCAGTTTTCCTTATAGGAAATTAAGGCCCAATTCAACACCTTCATCAAAGAGGATCTTTTCAAGGAAGATTCAATGTCTAAAGAGAAGATGAAAGATGTTTGCTCTCTCCAATCAAGCTATCACCGAGGAAAACAAAGAGTTTCTAGAAAACACAGAGTTTGAGAAGGATATGGAGAAGTGTCTTGGCATGTGGACCCATGCCACTTCCAACACTACCATCCCAAAGTGTATGGAGATAGCTGAAGCATTGAAAATATTTAGGCATTAGATTCTTAAGATAGTTGGTCCCTCTAAACCTTCTTCGGATGTTTCTTCTCCTGAGTCCTAAGTCACTTCTTTTATTTTGGGGTTTTAAAACCCATGATGTAATACTTGATTAAATACATTCTATTAATGTATTTGTTAAGAAGTCTTTAATCTTTAGTTTAAAAGAAGGTGTAACCGAATATAACTGTCTTGTAAGCTATTTAATGGGCTCTTCATGCCATTGTTAAGCGGGACCCTGATACTCTTGAAATGTAATATATTTGAAAGTAATCAATACAAAAGTTTTTCCTTGTCTCTTATTTCCATCTGTTATCCTTTCTTCTCCTATCTGAAATTTATGAATCATCAATCTTTCATATTAAGAAACTTTATGTTCTTGTGATATGATTTCTAGAACTTTGTGTCTATGGAATAATATCAGATATTGCCAATGTGAATGATTCTATTCTATATCTCTTTTGCTAAAGTACACATAAGGTTATATTCTACTATCTATATTACTGAAAGTACTGTTGTGTTCTTCCCTTTCAGTTTTCTTGTTCTTCTATTTCTATGTATTGATAATATTTATTGGCATAAAACATTTCAAAGTATCAAGAGTCCTCATTAATATGAAAGTTGTATATTTGTATATAAGCTTTGTTGCTCGCTTTCAATAAGGGAACCTCTCCCATAAAGAGGAGGGACTTGTTGTCCCCTAACTGTTGATTACTAAAGTACTAATTCAAAAACCAACAGGTTGTATGTTATCACTTACATCCTTGAAATAGGCACTTTACAATTAGAAGCACTTAATGGAACACGGCTACCCGGTTACTTCAACGGGAGTAGGCTGAAGCCCTACTATAAATAAGTCTTCTTGGTGTTTGTAATAAGGTAATATTTCCATTTAGATTAGGTTTTCAATTATGCATTCCCTTAATGTGTTCATTCTTTATTGTTATGCTTTTTCAATTTAGTTGGTGTGTTGTGGAATAAGTGTGTTTACACGCCAGAAGATAATTACTATTTGAAGAATTTTTATGTGCAGAGGACTGCACATACTTTTAGTGTGGGGTGGTTGTTGGTATCCAGGTACAAGACTATTGGAATTAAACAACGAAAGGAATAAGCTGCTACGGGTGTTATTCAAGTCAAAGGATTGCTTCTAAAAAGTGACCAAAGATGGAGATGGATGAAGGGACAATATAATGCAAGGTAAGTGGATGCCATAACAACTACCAGTGGAAGGTGCAGTGACAAGGTACTTGGGCGCAAGGAAGCACACTGAAGAGAAGTTTGTGACCAGAGGGTAGGAAGGCACACTAGAAGGTTATAACTAGGGCGCGAAGATGTACCACACGGAATGAACGAAATTGGTCAATAAATGAGAGGACATTGGGTAGGTAAAGGAGCAATAAATGCATCAAAAATTTGAAAATCTATATAAGGATGGGATGTGAGTTCATTCTTACCATTGCAATTAAGATAATTTGACAAGAGCTAAGTGCGAAGAGCCGAGCAATCGTGTTAAGGTGCGAAGAGTGTGAAACCAGACATGGAAAGGAGGTTTATGTGAAGGAGAAGCTTACATTCCCACAGGAGAAGGGTTTGAGCAAAGCAGACATGTTACAACCAAGCTAGGGCATGAAGATTTGAGCTAGGGTTTGAGTTGCATGTTGTAGAAGTCAAAAGACAAGTATTTTCATAGGATTGTAGGGTAGAAATGTCACCAAAGAAGACCCCGAGAGAAATTTTTTTGCAATAGGAGTTAAGGGAAAGAAGAAGGTGGTCGTGGAGAAATAAGAAATGACCCCGAGAGCAATTTTTCAGAGATGCAATATCCAGAGGGGGTTATAGTAAGCCAGGAGTGGGAATTCCACATTCGGAGAAGTAAGATAAGTGAGTACAACCATCGTAACAAAGAAAACAAGGAGGAGTTGGATGCATTATGTGAACACGAAGACAAATAAGTGCACAAGTCACCACAAAATTAAAGATCGGGGTGTCGGATGGACGCAGGATAAGGTTCCGAAGGAGTATCCCATGGAGAACAAGTCACCTGGGGCTATTAATGATTCGGTATTCCTACGAGATCGGGGTGTCGATGGACCCAAGTACTGTGTGAAGGATCAATCACCCTGATGTAATGAACAAGTCAAGCAAAGAGGTTGAGAAATGGTACGATAGGCTCCGTGCGGATTTCGAAGAAGAGTGGCACATACTAAAGGATTTACCATCAGTGGTGGGTAAGGCAGTTCAATTTTCCATATACCAACATTTTTTCATCACGTGATTTGTGATGTAGGATGGATTTTGGAGCCCATGGTGCAAACTTTCGTATGCCTTCATAGCAAGGTATTTTCAAGCATCGGTTCATAAGTTCTCGATGCGCGCCGCCTAACATTCAATGTAGAAAAGGTAGACTGTGACTACCACACACTAAGGAAGAAGTATGAATATCCATGATGCAATGTATATATTGAAATGCTCATCTCAAGATGTGTTGAGCATAAAGCCCATAAGTTTGGTTGATGGAGACTTTGGAAGCACCTTTGGTGTACCTCCAACTGAAGCCCAAGCTGGAAAATAATAGGTATGTGGAAGATGAGTTCACACTCCTAGGGCCGTCAAAGGGTAAGCATACAATGGAAAATGTTCCAGCACCCAAGCCCACATAAATAGTTTAGGTTGATGATGAAGAGGAGGAGCATGAGAATAGTGGTGGTTTGGAACATAGAGGTAGAAGACATCCTACAAATAAGGATGAAGCTGAGTGCGAAACTACACCACCGCAGCCACAAGAGGAGGATGAAGAGGGCTTAGGTGTGGACCAAGGAGAGCACCAATTCAAGAGGGTGTTTAGGAGAACAAGGACCCAAGTTGCTACTCCATAAACAATGTGCAGATCATCTCGACTCTCTCCACAAAGAGAGACAACCAAGAAAAGGAGAAGGAAATTAAAGTTGAATGAGGAAGTGGAAGAGTTTGAGGAAAGTGCGCCTAATTCTCCTACACCTCCAGGGAATGTAGAAGAACAAAAAGATGAAGAAATGAAGGATGGAGAAGAGGAAGAAAAAGGAACAGATGAGACAAAGAACCGAGACTACTCAAGACATAGAAACACAAGTCCCAAATCTAGAAGCTCAAGTTCCTAAGTATCCTAGGTCAAGAAGAATAAGTGGGGAGAACATTCCCCTAGCCATGGGTTATGCTGAGGACATAGGTAAAATTCTCATACTGTTTCTAGAGCACACTGACACAAAAGGAGTTATATGGCTGGGAATTAATGGATGAAGATATGGCAACAATGTGCATAAGGAAGCAATTATCATGGTCGATGCACACGCATATGGATGAACTGGATTTTGATGTGTGAGAATTCATGCATCTCGAGGAGGTTAAAAAAGAAAATCATGCTAGACACATATTAGTTAAGCCTCTTTGTTATGTTAGATGAACATGTGAGCAATGCATTGGTAAAAGTCTCGACAGAGGTGGCATGGCAGAATATGGACAAAGCTGCCACAATTAGGGCACTAAGGGAAGAGATCAAAACTAAGGATGAGGAGATAACACACCTAAAGCAGGAAAGAGACTTAGCGTCAGAAGAAGAACGTTGTATTTATCAACATCATAGATGAAATTGGTGATAATGTCATGAATGCTAGGCCACACTTAGAGCCAAAGGCACCCAAGATGTTTCCTTCAGCAATACATTATGTGAGTACATTGGTGGACTTAGTGCTTGAAGATGAACCTCTGTGCATGTCAGCACCAAAGGATCCAAAATAGAAAGTGGAACAAGAAAAGGCTTCAATGATGCGGAAGATTACATCATATGAAGGATTGCTTCAGAGCTTACAGGAGGAGTGAAGAAGGTAGATCAAGCACTAAATATTTGTACAGCGCTAAAGGTTGTTATAAGGACAAGGACCATTTTAGAAGACAACGAGGTCTTGAAGGCCATGAAGGATGAAACATTAGGACACATAGAATGGTTAGCACTTGTTAAGAAGAAGCACGAGGCCCTTCTGACCACTCAAGAACCACATAGGGAAAGAAATTTGGATGATCTTGGCAAAATCATCACTCGGAAGATGGACTTGTTGGAAGGGAGAATGACTGGCATGTCTGGAAGCATTGTGTTGGTCCTGAGAATGAAAAGGAGAGCTTGCAAGAGATGAGTTAGAATCAATTGCAATGGATATTCTTGAGAAGGAAGAGGCCACGCTCGGTGGTAGTGAGACATTAGAGGTAGAAATAAAAGAGGAACATCCAAAATTGATTATTCTGGTTGCAGAAGAAGAAACTGTAGGTTAAAAACATTCTTTCATTCATCCAAATTCTTTTATTCTTCTATTCATATTCTTTGATTTGTTTTGGAGACAACCATTGTTGGGATGGAAATGCAACTAGTGTGGGGCAATGTTGATCAGTCAGACCCTAGCACTTAGTAAAGAAAATACATAAGGTT
The DNA here is from genome assembly GCA_018340775.1 of Taxus wallichiana var. yunnanensis. Lineage (NCBI taxonomy): Eukaryota > Viridiplantae > Streptophyta > Pinopsida > Cupressales > Taxaceae > Taxus > Taxus wallichiana. Next base: position 153,999,582 of record CM031235.1, on the reverse strand, counting down.
CGTGTAGGAGAGCAAAGCGCATTCAAAGGCATGGGAGTATCGGAAAGGATTGTGCACAAGGAACAGAAATAAGTTCGGGACTTAGCCGTTTTCACAACAAGGATCTATTTTTGGAGATAGCATACGGAGCACTCAAACTGATTAGAGACTGTGTGTCATGCATTGGCTATTTTTGGAGGATCAACTACAAAGCACTTTGCATATACATAGGCGGAAATATATCTACTACTTTCACGCGGTTAACTAAAGTAGTCTATTGCTAAATACACTTGCATGTGTGGCTATTTTTGTAATGGCACAGAGCTAGTAATAGCATGCGACCTATTTTGGGATTAGATAAGCGGTGAAGGGAAAGTCCCCACCCTTATAAGTATGTAGTAAACTATGTAGTAGATATATGTGCATACATGGAGATATAGTGAGATTATGTTGCTAAATCTGTTACGCGCATGAGCGTATACTACTGTTATTGTAATGAAGCTTATGTGTACTTATTACATTTAATATAATGGGGAATTTAGACTAAATCAACATCTTAACATGGTTACGGTGACAATATTGTATGCTTGACTACATTATGGTTATCTATTAGGTCTATTATTTTCTAGATCTAGATTTGATTATGCACTATTTAAAGAGTATAGTAGTTGTAGATCTGAATGATTAAAGTCTTCATCATGCTAACAACCTGCAATAAAGAACCCTAAAGAGGGACCTGGTATCTTTTCGTGCTTCAAGTGAGTGCTCATTCTAGGCCGAGTGATATGCCAACACGTCTAGGTCTTATTGGGCTTATATTATCAATTCTAGGTTGCATCAAGTACACATGATGGTCCCTGAGCCTCTTCATACTTTTCGTCATCCTTCTCACCTCTATAGGCTTCAGGATCTCCATTTCTTCTGAGTCCACCTCCTTCGCTACCTTTCACTTCTTCCTAACTTGAGACTCTAGTATAGGGATTCTTCCTTCTCATCTTCTTCAATAGGAGACTCCTTCCTCAAAGCGATTCTTATTTTGAAGGGGGCTCTTCTTTCTCTAGCACCTCTTCCTCAAGTGTCTTTTCTTTTTCCCTAACGGGGACTTTTTCCTTCAAGCATATGTGTTTAGCTTCGTGTCGACTCCGTGTGCCAACAGATTGCATTGTTTGTACACTCGGTGCCTTCTTCTCTGGTGCCTCCTCTCTCTCCCTCTTCCTCGGTGCAGCCTTCTTCCTCACGGTGGGGTCTTCTAGGGATGGAGACATCATTCTCCACATAGGCACCTTTCTCATACTTGGGCCTAATGTGCAAATATACCCTTGTTGCGGTCCTTCCAACAATTGGTAGCGTCACAGGTTTTATCATATGCACCTCATGGGAGACATACTTCTCCACATAAGCACACTTCTTGGGGTATACTAGCTTTCTACATAGCTCGTGGTGGTCTTGGTCCACCTCATTGAGGTCAAACCTTAGTCTTTTGGCCTCCTTGAAGTGATTGACCCCGGCTTGGAAATATTGTGCAATGAAGGAGAATGATAGTTTACACCATGGGCTCTTGGTCCCTTCTGACAGAGTGAACTCCGCAAATACAAAAGTGATATAGCAAATGTAGCTTCTCTTTGCACTAGAGCTCCAATTGTTTAGGTATCCTCCACTCAGCCATGAATGCATCACGTAGTTGCTTATACCATTTCTCCAAGCACGTCTTGTGGGCGGCCGTCATGGTGTCACAAGTATATTTCTCAAATCTCTTGGCTGGGGAGGGGTTCTCATCTGGGTACTCCCATATAAATTTTTTTAGCCCATCGGGCACTCCAATTTATGAAAACATGATGGTAAGGAGGACATTACCAAACATGATTTTCTCCCCGTCATGTGCGGCACTGATGATCTCCTCTGCTATGAACACTGAGAGGTTGTAGATGGTTCCTTCTAAGATTTTCTAGCAAACATTTAACCAAGACTTGTTGATCTGTGTCCACCTCTCCTATCCATTCAACTTGGTCACTAAGCACATGGCCATCCTCATCACAGGGTTATAAATCATAAAAATGTTGAAGTATCATGACCCCTTCTTGTATTCATAGGCCTCCACAGTTTTCTTTATGGCCTCCTTGTCCTCCAAGTCATCATCAAATGAATCTCCCTCACAGGTAAGACCAGTAAATTTAGAGATCAGTTGGGGAGTTATCCTCATTCTTTACCTTGTGAAATAGAAATGATCTTCATGTACACATGACATCAGCCATTGGTACAATCGCTCGGGTTTACAAAAATAGGGAAACTCATATAGTTGCAATAATCGGCCTTCTCCATTTTCACCTTCACCTCATCGTCATAGATGGGCATTCTATCAAGTTTCCTCTTGTCTGTAGGTCTAACCATTTCTAACGTCATCTCTTTCTCTGTGGAATTTTTGTGATGGTTGTAATCACTTACCACTATCTTTCTTACATGGGATACCCACTCCTTTCCGAGCAACATGCCATCTGGGTATTGCATCTCCGCATACCACTCCTCGTTGAAACTAGTGGAAATAGCATGTTTCCTTGCCCTTGCCCTTCTTTGGTGAAATGGTTGCCTTCTTTAGTGTCATCTTCTTGTCAAGTTACTAAAAACAAACTCTTCCTTACTCCTCTTCCTCACTCTGCTCAAATATGTGGCTTACCTTCACGAAAGATCCCTTTTACTCCCGTGCCCTAGCTACGAATCCTAACCACACAATCCTTCCACAAGACGATGTACTCTCCTAAAATCTTCTTCCCTATGCTCATGTACTTCTTCCACTCTAGTTCACAAATCACACTATTCACACACTCATATTTTCACAATTTTTCCTTCACACAAATCTTCTTCATGGATTCCCTAGTTCACAAGAGCTCTTCGATATCATAATTGCAAGGTAAACAATAATGTGCCCGACCTTCTACTTATAGATTTTTTTCTCATCTCCCGTGATAAATTCTATGCCACCTACTAACATACTTTTGTAATAAAGGTGGCTTTTTCCACTAAAGCTAACCTTAAGCGCTCTTACCCCTGCGCCCAATCCTGCGTGAAAAATCTCTACAACCTTCTAGCACGTAAAAATCCTTATTGACCGAAGATCCTCATGCGTGCGCTTGCAGCACCAAAGGCACTTCTTCTATCCTTAACCTAATTTTTGCCCTCGCCTACCTCATGTTGTTCTGCACTTCTCATCCTTTGTACGTGGTCTTTGTAAAGTTCTCCTAACACCAAACTCCTTATGTCCACCTTTTCTACGTGTGCTCTTCCACACTACATGCCTTCAATCTAGGCCATCAAAACACAACTTCCACTACCAGTTTCAATTTTACTTCGCATTACTCCACCCCACACAAAAATAGATGTGTGGTCCTCTACGCATACACAACATTTTGAAAATAATAAGTGGCTACCGGTGCACAAGGCGTGTAAAACAACAACACAAAAAGAAAGGAACAAGCAACGAAAGGGAAACACAAGGAAAAGAAATGCATTAAAGGAAATCCTAAGCTAAATGGAAATACTACCTTATTTATGAACACAAGGAAGAATTATTTATAGTAGGGCTTTAGCCTACTCCCATTGAAATGGCTTGGTAATCTCATCCCATCCAATGCTTGTAACTAGCAAGTGCCTGAATCAAGGATGTATGAGATGATATATGGCCCTAACCAATGGAATTTTAGTTTCCCAGGATGGCGCAGAAATTTGGAGTCATAAAGCAAGACCATCTTCCCAACCTCAAATTGTTTATTTTTAATATGATGATCATGTCATGCTTGATGTCATACTTTTTCGATCTTCTCGGCTCCATCTAGCAAGTGATTTCCTTTCATCTAGCTGCATTAACTTCTCCACGCGTTCTTGAATTGCTTGTTCATCGCCTAAACCTCATGTGCGTGTAATACGTAGCGGTGATAGCATAAATTCAACAAGTATAACAGCCTTCACGACAAACACCAATTAAAATGGTGTGGCCTTGTTCAATCTCTTGTAGGTTGTCTTGTATTCCCATAGAATGGAAATACCTTGTCATCCCAATATTTTCTTCCCACATCGCAAATTTTGGTCAATGTGTGGCTTAATATCTTGTTAAATGCCTTGGAAATTCTATTTGCATGGGGGTGATAAGGGGTGGTCTTGAGATGAGCCACCATGAACTCTGCCAACAAATTCTTGTTTGTTTCATTCAAAAAATGTGTACCCTTGTCACTGGTCAAGCTTAAAGGACATCCATACTTGTTGTTTATGTTCTCCCATAAGAATCTAGTAGTTGTCATCATTGTGCAATCCCCGTAGGTGTCGCCTCTACCCATCTTGTTAAGTAGTCAGTGTAAGTGATGATATAACACGAACCAATTCTTCACGCGGCAAGTCAAATTGGTCCTACAAAATCAATTGCCCATTTTTCAAATGGTTATGTGTTGGCTATAGGTCTTAAGGGCATCTCATCTCTTTTTCCTGGCTTTTCAAGGCGCTGAAAATGGTCATAGGCCTTGCAAAATTCAATAAAATCATGGTAGATACTTTCCCACCAAAGCCCTACGAGTAGAATTTTTCACGCGGTGGAATTCCCTCCATAGTGTCCTCTTGCAATCCCACTGTGTTTCCTCCATGATTGCAACACACTCATGCTCTAACACACACCGGTGCAAAACCTTATCGCGACCTAGTTTATATAAGTCTCCATTGATTAGCATGTAGGGCACGGTGCGTATATGAAATTTGTTTTCTTTCCAAAGTCTTCATTCCTTCCGGTGCCACACCCATTTCAAGAAACACATCAATATCTTCTAAGTCGAGGGCACACACCGCAACTTAAATAGCTACACGTTTGGCATAGTATCTTCAATGCTCTATGTGCCCTCTCATGAATCAATCCTTGATAAAAGGTTAGGTCCTAAGTTACTCTTTTCGGGTTTTACAACTATAAACTCAGAATCTTGAAAGAGAAGGACCCACCGACATATGCGCCCTTACAAAATGGGCTTGTTCACCAAGTACTTTAATGTCATGTGGTCTGTGTAGAATATGAAAGGTGATGCCAAAAGATATTGCCTGAATTTGTGCAACGCGTAGATCATTGATAGTGCTTCGTGCTTAGTAGTAGTGTAGTTTTGTTTTGTTGGTGTTAACTTCTGCTAGCAAAACACAAAGGGTGGTCAACAATCCCTTCTCTAGGTTGTGCTAAGATTTCCCCAATCACCATCCCTAAAGCATCAACATGTAAATGGAATGGCTTATCCCAAGAGGGAAAACGTAATATAGGCACAATGATGAGCTTATCCTTCAATGCATCAAATGTTATATGTTGTGCCTCTCCCTAGTGAATTGCACTTTTGTGTTTAAGTAACATCTCCAATGGCATGGCGATCTTAGCATACCCCTTAATAAATTTTTGGTAGTACTCGTATTCCCAAGGAATCCATGCACTATGCTCTAGCTGGTAGGCTCCCCCAATCCCATAATAACGAAAACTTTGGTAGGATCCACCAACAAGCCTTCCTTACATATGATGTGCCCCAACAGGGTTCCAAATGGAGTAGTAAAGAGACACTTCTTGATGTTGAGGGATATGTGCAACTACCAACATATTTCAAACATCAACCACAAATTGTCACAATGGTCTTTCACTAGTCCATACACTGTTCAGTCATCAAGGTAGACTGAAGAAACTTATGGATGAAGTCTTCAAATTCTGGACCACAATGCATGAAAATATAGCATGTGTGTTCTTGATCTAAAAGGCATGACCGTATAGGCAAAACTTCCCCATTTAGTAGAAAAATTTGTCTTTTCCTGGTCTTCCTTTGCAATTCTAACTTGATGATATCCTGATAATCCATCTATGAAGGAATAGATCTCGTGCCTAGCTACTCCTTCCAGGATTTCTTCAGTGAAGGGGGTAGAAAAGGTCAATGACACATACTGCATTTAGGTCCCTGTAGTCAACACAAATCCTTATCCTTCCATCCTTTTTAATATTGATGACCATGGGGCTTACCCATTTTGATTCCTCCACAACTTCAATGATGCCTAAAGTGATCATTTTGTCTATCTCCTCCTTGACTTTGACGCGAAGATTCAAATTCATTCAATAAGGCCTCTTCTAAATCGGGATGCACCCTCCTTTAACTTGATTTTTATTTCTCCCAAGGAGTGGTGAACACCTTTAAGCTCATGGTATCCATGTGGAAATAAGTCTTGAAACTCACATAATAGATCAATGATCTTGAAACCTCCTTCTCTTGACCAATAGTCTCCAATAGTGTCCTCCTTAGGTTCCATTTCACGTATGCGCGTGCTTTCTCATCAACGCTATCAATAACTTCTCATGTACCTTTAGTATGGTTAACATCCAAAATCTCCATCTCTTCGCCATCTATCACATAGACCATCTTTCACTTCTCTTTCTCCACACATGCACGCTTAAGTTGCACCTCTTCTAATTCTTCCTCATCAAAGCACGCTTACAAACTAGGTTCACCCAATAACTCCTGTATTTTATCCTCTGTCATGGCACTATCTCCCATTGTAAGGTGCTTAAGAACCTATAATTCCCTATCCATCGATGGTTTAGTACTCTGATATTCGAAGGCTTGAAGGAGGTCAGTCGTTAACTCCTGCCAATTTCCTATTTGATGGTGCATCTCGAAGTAAATGTACCATGCGCGCACATATCCTTGTAAGGTGGAATATAGCTTATGCACCCATAAAGAAGGTAGTAAGGCCTTCGTGCCTTCTACCCATGTTTTCTCATATGCTTGGAAGTGAAACAAGGCAGGTTCCTTCCCCTTATACTCTTATATGACGGTGGGTGTATTGCTCGGGAAAACCTAATAGAGAATGCGATTCTTACCTCACGCCACTCTAGAAGGCTATCGTGATGTGTTGCCCACCAACACGTTGTGGTCCCAAGCAAGTTATAGCTGAGCATCCCTCTTCTTTTGATCTCATTTTTCCATTGAGCCTCCATTTCTCGTAAGAAATCATTAGGGTTGGCTCCTCCAGAATAACTCGGTAACTTCTTTCCTCCCAGGCGCTTGACTGAGTGACGCCTTTGTCACCCTTGTAACAGAGCCTCTTAATTGTCACCCAATTAACTCATAAGTCCCGTGTGCCCAATTGTCACATGCCACACTAGTTGTATCACTCATGGACTGAGCATCTTCAAACTGAATAACTCCCTTTGTAGGGTGAATCACCTCAAGGTCCCTGATAGAGCACACATAGATTCTGTCAAGAACTTCTTCTCCCAAGGGCTTAGTATAGGGCATTGACTTCCCATCGGTCAAGGGGATGATAACTCATTCTTCCTTGTTTTCAAAACTTATGTATCCCTTGTTGAATCATAGCTCGAGAATTTTCCTTTATACGAGCATTGTGAGAAGGTCTTGCTATTGATGGAGGATGATTTGCATAATGAGAATACATTTACTTAGTTTAGATAAGGAAGAAGAAACATCTAATAGATCCACATCTTAAATGCATTATAGAGATAGAGTACTAAGCATGCTAAAATAGATATGAACTATGATAGCCATTTAACAAGAGGGTTTACACCCTTAAGCATGATATACAGAACAAACCATTATATATATTCATTTAGAGTGATCCTAGTAGCCACATTACAATCAAAAGAGGTCATCACAGACCATACATAACAAAATACTAGGACTCATCCCTTACAAATCTTCTCTAGAATGGTATTCTAGCTATGCCCTCCTAGTTCATCCCTCATTACAGACCCTAATGTTATGCAAATGCTTGTTACATCCTTTAAAACCATGAGCACTAAGTGCTCTAAACCCTAAAGCATGACTACAATATCATACTCTTGATGCATTCCCTCTTAATCCCACACCTTCTGTCTTCATCAGGTTCTATCTTTCTTTCTCCAAAGCATCTCTATATATAGGTTCAACACCCACCGCCATGCCTTTTCTCTTGAACAGATCACATGCCAAGTGTGCATGTGGTCCTTCATTGGTGAATGTTTATCCTATTTCGAGCTCTCCACTTTCTGTAATGATGTTTTCCTTGGAATATTCCATGCATGGAATATCCTTTTCTAAACCATCAAGTCTCAAGCTGGTACCTTATCCACTCAGCATGCTTAGTCAGTCACATTTTTCCTCAAGTGCCTTCAAAACAATGAATATGGCTAAGTCCTTAGATCTTGTGTATTGTATCCCCACGCACACCCTAGTCTCTCTTAAACCCTTCTTAAACCTCTTTATCCTACTGCTTCTCCCCACGTGCCCTTCTCTTTATTACTCATGCGCACGTGCACCTTTTGGTACTTAGCCAATAATTCAAGGCCCAACAATAACATGGGAGTCTCTCAAGTTGTGGGACTTGCTACTTGAGATGGACCTCTAGAGAAGGTTGGTTCCCCTTCTTAATCTAATGTAACAACTACATCTAATGAAGGAAATCTACTCACTACCTAACTTATGACTTCAAAGGGTCCAGGGAGAGATAAATGACATGAAAATGAAAGAAATCTACACTAAAAGAGGTGATGCACAAAGAGAAGGGTGTGGGAAATCTCTCCAATGTGTGAAAATGAAGGAAAATGCAGAGTAGAGAGGGTAAAACAATACCATAGTCCAACCACAACATTGAAACAAACACTTTCATGGAAGCATAACAAAGTAATAGACCCTGAAAGAAGCATAAAAATAGACACAAAACACTTGCAGCTGAAACAGAGAGGCAAGAGAATGCAACACACACAAACAAGGGAAGGAAACATCCAAAAATCTGAGTCTATTGCTTCATTAATATGCATAGTTCATTTCATTACAAGAGAAAGGCTTAGATCATCATGTAAGAAGTCAAAAATGAAGTCTTGTAGCACATTGGTGTTCAAAACTATTTTGACAGATTTTTGTTACAAGAGCAATCCCCCTCTCAAATGAGAGGGCACTTCAATTTATAGAAAAAGAGGGAGAAGAGAGAGAAGTTGTCAAACTCGGATTTCCCCTTCCACCTACTTGAAAAGTACCAAAAGTGGGTGAAAATCATGATGGGAAATGTGCAAGAGTCATCCCATGCTATCTTATAACTTACAACAAAATAAAATGGTTGCCCATGTTTATTAAATGCCATTTCAACCACCTGGAAGTCATTGTTTCAAACTAGACTTGTTTTCTACGATTTTCACCATAAAAAATCCATCAATCCTTTAATTTTTTGCATCCTTTATTGGAGTCTAATTTTGTGTGATTTTGTTAATAGATGTAAAAGTTATAGCCTTCTGAGTGTCATCAGCTATTTATGTTTTCCATGCTTGCCTTCCTCTCGAGGGGACTCTACATTAAATCTAGGTAGCTGAAATGATTTTTTTGAATTTTTTTCCTCTTTATAATGTTTCGCATCATTTTAATATCCTAGGCATTTTAAAATTATGGTGGGACCCATCACTTTCTATATGTTTATTGGAGGAGGAGGTTGAGTGTTTTAATTGTTTGCATTTAGGGCTAGCTCGCCAACTAGCTCACCGAGTTGGCACCCCCTTTTTCATTGTCAAACCCCTTTCCCAATATGTCGGGATATGTCTTTGCATTGAGCTCCTCGCTACACATCTTCCCCGACCAACTTACCTTGCGACCTCAATCAACCTACCCACTTGGCTTGGGCTCGGTATCCACTCGGCGACCTATCTGTCCAAACGGTGAGCTCATGTTCATGTGTTTTACACCAGCTTGGCGCCACCTCCTCCAATGCATTTTATATCCCTTTATACTGTAGAGAACCCCTCGATGCCGCAACCCATGCATTTTTTCACCGTGCCACCGATGTGGCCGCATCGATCTCATCTCCGCCTACTCAATCTGCGTGCCTCTAGCTTGCCAATTCCCGTAACACCTTCTCATGTGGTGAAAGTGGATTTCTCATGCACTCAAATCCCACGTTCCATTAGTCCACTCGGGACTTGATTTTCCACCTTTTCCACTAATCTCCTCATTCAGGCAAGATTCGTGACTTTTGAGGCACACAAGGCCCAAGTGCATGTGGGTTGCTTGAGCCCCGACTCTCTACTTTTTCCACCAAGAACTCACCTTTGGATTGTCGAGTTGGCTCGAAGAGCCAACTTTATTTTCCCGCCTCTTTACTAAGTTTGCTTGGCCTCCACTTTTTATTTGACTCTCTCGTGAAGGCCTGGTTTGAGCTCCCTTCATTCATTCCTCTCGCTTTGTTCATCCCATGAACTCCCATTTCGAGCATGAGCCTCCTAATCAATCACACCTTGGCCGACATCGGACCTAGCTTCGTTTTCCAAGCTCCCTGCGGGCTCCTTCTATAATATTCGGCCTTACCACCATGACCAACCAGCTCGGCTGATTTTTTTCATGACACCTTCATTGTCAATTCCTGCGTGTTGAACTCAACCCACTCACCTTGCGTGAGTTCCTCCTTCGCTTCATCCATCAAACATCTATCATATGGCTCGCCCAAGTTACGAGTTAACTCAAAGAACCATCCATCGATGACCCCACGCTATGTAGACACCCACCACCGAGTTGGCTTAGTAAGCTACTCGGTGAGCTCACTTCCTTCTATGCCCGTCTAACTCGACAGAGCTCCTCGTTAGCTCGCCCACTAGCCACCGAGTTGGCACAGTTGGATGGGATCTTGGCCAAATTTTGATCACCATGTAACACTCCCACCAATTTTTTGCAATTTTTAGAAAATTTTAGACATGACCGGTTATGAAGATGACATTGTGTTTCCGGGAAATATTTTTCCAATCTTGTCCATCTTGGTCACCCGTGGGGGCACGCCTAAGCTTGCCTTACTATTTTCCAACCGATCTCTTTGAGCTTAAAACCCATAAGAGGAAAAAATCCTCTTATGGCCTCAACACTCCCAAAACACTGAAATTGCTCCCGAATGTGGAAATTCACCCACAACTCAAATGAATCCCCTTGGTACTTGGCAAGAGCTCATCTCAAGGCCTCCTTGTTGCCCATTTCACCCCGGGGGTGAAAATTGATAAAAACACTAAATTTAGAAATTGCATGACATGAGATGGTTATTTGGGGGTCGTTATATTATGTTTTTAGATCTTCGTCAACCCCCAATTTCCTCATCCTCTTCATATTCATTGGCACCTTCGATGTATAATAATTTCTTCTCTCCATATTTATGACCTTAGTTATAATTATTGTCACAGTGGAAACATAACTCTTTTAAATTTTTCTTTTCAATTTATTGAGGAGTAAATTTGATACCCAAAGAAAATTATTATGTACTATTCTCTCTCCCCATAAAGAATGGCCTCATTTTGACTAGACATATTTCTTCTACCGTATGGGAAAGGAAATTTGACTTTGACACCATAATAGGGTTAAAAAAGTGAACATCACATTGGATGTTAATTACACCTAAAATTTATTTAAACTTTATAGGAAAAGGGTCTTTAATTCCTTTAACTTAATTCAATTTTATATTAGGGTTATAAATAAGAGATATAATTAGATTTATTAAATTAGCATTAATGTGCATATCAAAATACCTATATTTGTAATTTACAAGATACAACCATAAGAATATGTGATAAATAGAAAGCAGAGACACAAGAGGGGAGATGCACTTAGCTATTATGTTTCTCTAAAACTTAATCTAGCTATGGAAAATGGATGAATGGATTGGAAATGATTTGCACATGCTTCATTCCTAGTTATATATGTTCCAAAGGATACCCATATGTTAGATGGTTTACACAATGTGTAAAACTATTTACACCTATAAAAAAATTTGATAGCTTTCTAATGCCCTTTGAATGGAGTAAAAAATATGTCGTGGCGTAGAAGATACAACTGCTGAAGTTTTTATCCAACTGGTAAAGAAAAAGTAGGTGCACAAAGATAATGTGGCATGATGAGAACAAAACAAGTAGATGAATATGGTGTCGACAAATGGTAGAGTGTGCTCGTGAAAAAAATTGGTTTTTGGTTTCATCCTCTAGTCTTCGACGATCGATGTGAGGCCCACAATTATGTGTCATCCTGGTTCCCAACTATCAATGGGGTTCACTCTTTTTTAGGAGGGTGCCCCTACCATCTTTCTTCACGTTGCATTGTATGGGTTTTTATTATAAACCCTATGGAAAACTAAATTTTGTTGCATGTGGGACCAAATTCCATGTTTGTCAAAGTTCATAACTAGCCGGGTTTGGCAACCTAGAGGCTAAGTTGTAGGATTCCAAATCAGTGAGCCGCAAACTAAGTCATATATTTCCAACTCGACACCGGTGACCCACCTCTCCTCATAGACCAAGTCATACATTGTAAACTCGGTGGCCAACTCACCTATCAACCAAATTTTCCAACTAAAATCCAAGCTACAGGGGCCAAGTTATGTGTTAATCCACCAATTCCAAGTTTAATGTGTACATCTCATCAAACATTCAAACCACCGGCCTAACTCAATGATCAACCAATCAAGCCACTATCAAGTGAATGACAAAGTCAATGGTGAAGCTTCCCATGCTAACAACCAATGCAACTAACATGGCAATCCAAGCACCGAGCTCTGAGGAGTCACACATAAAACATCTCTAAAATGACCAGATCCATGCATACACTTTTGCTAGCCAAGGCTTATTCAATCCTTTTATTATCTTATATATGGCGGATGAGGGATCTTTATCCCTTATAAAATGTGCAAAGATGAAGCAAAAGGATATATGCGTAATGTGGGGTCGAACCCATGACCACCCACATACCAATTTTATACTTTTTCGTTAGGCTATAAGCCTAATTTTAGAAAATGTGACCAAGGATTGACCTATTAACTTGTTTTTCGGGCCTAACTATGCAAAGGGAAGTGCTTAAGAGGGGATTTTAAATCCTAACCACTTTGGTCAAAATAATATGTTCCCAACCAATAGCCATGAGCTTTGAAATGCTATGAAAGGGGAAAACTTCTATTTGAAGGGTAATTTTTGATATTACAGCCTATTTTTGGAGAGTTTTAGAGCATTTTGGAGAGTTTAATTGCAAGAACCATTTAAAGACCGAATCGGGAAGGATTCCTAGATTTTTGTAGAGATTCTAGCATAACAACAAAATGTAAGGATGAATTTATAATTGTAAAAGGTAATTTTGCATCATAATCTAGTGGTTTAGGTGTTTTTCCCGACCAAGACGTAGCCACATAGAGTGAACTCCGTTATCACATGGTTTGCTTTATTATTCTACAATTCCTTCATTTTTCTAGTTGTTTTTTAAATTTAATTATATTTTTAAGTGTTTAAGGCTAATTTAAAAATTTACAGAAATTAACAACACTTTGTTAAGTATCCGAAAATTGGGAATTTGATGAGTTAGTTGCTTAGAATGTTTCTTGGAGCAAAAATTGGCACTATGATTCATATTTAATACTAATTATATAAAAATTGGGCCATTTTTAATGTATTTTAAAGAGATCACATAAAATTGAGATAAATTAATAAAGGATACGAAAAAATGGAGAAAAGAAATAGTTTGGTATATACACCCCATTTTCATATCACTAGAGGTGCGAGTTGATTAGGGATGAAATCAGCACTTATGTATGAAACCATTTAGAAGTTTCATACAGAGATTTTTGGCATTTTGGCATTTCTGCAATTAGATTTAATTAATTCAAATTAAATTAAATCATTTTGTGAACCCCACTCGTGATCAAACACTTGGATCCTTATTTTTCCTATTCTATGGATCTTCTTTCATGGCTCTTAAAATTCCTCAAATCACCTTACATGACTTATCGAAAAATGTGTCCACCTTGAAAATATGTTCCTTAAAAACCCTAGATAATATGTATCTCCCTCGCAATATGCCACCTCCACAGGTAAGTGTCACCTTTCATCATCTCTCTAATGATCCAATTGATCATGATACCACAATCAACCAATCCATTTCTAAATCAATTCAAGCTTTACACCATGCTTTTCAAGATAAATTTTACGTTATGGATCATCTCTTAAAGCTAAAATCCAACATTTCATGGATGTTTCTCCTGCCCATGCTAGTTCTTCTTCTACGCCTCATCCCAAACATATGTCTTCTACATGTGATCATATCAGTGAACCTCAAGTCTTATCTGTTACTAACACCTCTCAAGTTTTATCTAAATGATAAGCAACATCATATTCTTCCCGAGATCCTAAATAACTAGTTAATTAGTTTTCCAAATACTCATTATTGCCCTCCTTATCGGCTTGCCAATTACATAGGTCTTCAATTTTACAATTATCACATAATTAATGGACATCATAACAAGAAGAATTAAGCAACTTGAGCATCATGGTTTTATTTCATTTGCTACACAAAATTCTATTACATGTTCATCACCAATTACTAAATCCCATCAGCTTCCAAATTAGATCTCTCTATATTTAGTGAGCATCATTTTATCATTGTTAATGTTCCTTCTTTGGTAAGTCAAGAGTAAAGATATCCATCTCATTCTAACTAAACAATTATCTTTAAAAATATGTCCTTCATCCCCTCGTCCTATCAAGTATTCTACAACATTACCCATTCTAACTAAGCAACCACCTCTCAAAATTTTCCTCCATCCCCTCTTCCTATCAAGTCTTCTATGGCATTACCCATTCCAACTAAGAAACCTCCTTTAAAAATGTGTTCTCCTCTCAACCCAAAACCCAACCCTAGTCCTACCCTTGCTTCTACCTCTCATTATGACAACAATATGCTTTCTTATAATACATTTTAAACTCGTCACCATCACAATATCTCTTTCATTGTCACATAACTCTCCATCATTAGCACACTTGGGGGTCATTGCACTCCCCCTTTCTAGCACTATCAATTGTCTCTAGTTTCTACTCTTAAACTTTACACTCCGCGCTCCATGTCTAAACATACTCACTTCATTGGTACACACATTGTATCGTCATTACCCTATGACACACTCTAGTTCCATGGTTCATACTTGATTGTTGAGGGTCTAATTCTAAAATGAACCTCACATCCACTACACTTCATGCTTTGTGCTTCATGATACATCTTTCTAACATCTACTCTCACACAACACATTACCTAATGACACACTCTTGTTCTATGGTTCATTCTTGACTGTTGAGGGTTCCTATAAATGAACCTCATCTCATACACATTCTCTAGGGGGACATGTTGCTCCTATCATCTTCACATTTTGCATACCACACCATCACACTCATACACAACATTTTCATATCTTGGTTGCATTTACTCTTGCTAGCTTATTATATTTACATGTTACACTTTATTTTCCATGTTAGACGGATTATTAGTATGTCATCATCTTTCTATATATACACATGTGTGTTCACTTGGTATTTTGAGGTGAATGCAGATCTCTTACAAGTTTTTACATGCTACAATGATGTTTGGCACTATACCTTTACCAATCCCACCGAGGCTCCTAGGGAATCTACCTTGACTACTCTCACACACTACAGGTTCTATTATTTCATCATTTACTACTTCTTCTTACTAGCACTTTCTTTTCACCGATATATACATGCTTTGATAAACTATTTATCTTTCTAACATACTAACAGGTGTTTCATGTGTAGCATTTTCTTTGTAGAACTGTATGCCACCATGGTTATCTGATACATTTTGCTTGATCTTCTTTGTTATTGTATGTTATTGTTTGTAGGCTATGCCTTATGTCTTATTTGATCATTGTATGATTTTTTCCGCTTTGGCCTTAATTGTCTTATGTCTATTGTGAGCGATGTCCCATGTATAAAACCTACTTCTCGTGGTCTATCTTGTCTACAAACTTGCTTACTACATTGTCTTCCTTTTGCATGCTAGAAACTTCTACTACTCACACTTGTACTAGCCTCTCTTGTTTTCATGTGCCTTTGTTTTTAGCATGCACTTCCCTTACCCCCTATAGGTATCTCCATTTCATATATGTATATCGATCAAGTCCTCTCCTTTGGATAGATTCTCTTGTTATCATCATATGCACCCCAAATGAGGGGGCATACATTAGGTGAACAAATAACCCCTACATTAGCTCGAGATACAATTTAGATCAACACAATATTAAAAAACATAGGAACACAACCATAAAAAGGTCTAGAAACAGACTTGGAACTCACACACAGAGCATACACTAGCGCCAAAGATCAAACACTAAAGCATCTGGGCATTCTTGTCCTCCCCACGGGAACTAATGTCTTGGGGGTAGACACACGTCATTTTCTTATTACAACACAATTTATAGTATTTCACATAGCAGTTATATAGTAATACGCACGATCCTTCTGCAATGTAATGCATTTTATCTCATACAAATTAGTACAATCGAAACAATTCAGAACAAATCGAGACAAACAAAATAATTCGGTATGTAACATCTATAATGGTGCTTATTGGGAAGAGTCATGGAAGGAGAGTAAAAATAGACCTCTCTCCCCAACACTTGCTCTTTGGTGCGAAATCGCCCAAAAAACTTGCACTCAGCGTGAGATCACCCAAAAACTCACACTTGGTGTGAGATCACCCAAAAACTCACTCTTAGTGTGAGATCACCCAAAAACCTCACCTTAAGCATTCAAATCAGTAATCTCAAGTAATAGGACAACTTTCTATATTTTACTCTCTTATACATCTTGACACACTTTCCTTTTTACACATTTACACTCTTTTACATATTTATATACATGTTTCTCTCGATCTATCATATACAAAACTTTGACTACTTTCTTTCTCTTCTTTTTGTAGGTCCATCCTTACAAGAAGTAGCTTACATCGGCAATCACGAGTTCTAACAACATACTACTACGTATACACTTCAACCCTAGGGTCCACTTCCCTTTCCTAGTCTCCACACTTCACTTTGCAATCACTCCATGCTTCACTTGTCCACTCTCATTGATCCTTTTGTGGTGGACAACATTCATATATGCATAGACACAAATCTTAGAGGATAATTTTTTTACTCAATCACCTTACCAAATCTAATCATCAAATTATGCATGCCCCAAACGAATAGACTAGTAATCGGAGAAAAATAGCCAAATAGATATGTGAACTCTATTGTAAACAAGCTTACCTTCAAATTTGATCCATTTTATATCCTTGGTTTCAAACCCATCTTATCTCATTTGCTAATACATATGAACCTTCCTAAGTGAGACAAAACTATAGAGAAATAGTCATTTCCCATGTGTAATTCAACCTAGCTTCAATTCATTTAATGAGAGTGATATTGATCAAAATTTATGTTATTTGGTCATTCTAGACTTGAGTTGTCTAAGGGTTAGGATCCTTAGACAATTCACTACCTTTATTAACACTTCAAGGCTATTGAGTGATATTGGCACAAACTTATACCCATTCATCTAGATCACTAGTCACATCATTCACATTATCCTCTTTTCGGTTGTGTCAACCTAGCCTCAAGAAGTCAAGCACATCAAGAAAGTTTGGAACTTTTAGGTGCATAAAATTCATTGGAATTAATAACATCTAATATATGTGCATCTTGGACAATATCATGTGGTATTGCATTGTAGTCATAAAGAGATAAGATGTTGTCAAGTATATGATTAACTCATATAGGATATTCTCCCATAATATAAGAGAAATGTGTAGGATGCACATAGATAAGATTGTGTGGTAGATTGGATTTCGTACCAAGACAAGAACATAGATGCTAATAAAACACCATACACAAAAAGATGTAAGTAATTCGCCAAAATAAATTTAATAAAACCTTTGCAAACAAATTGAGCAACAATATCATTCATTATTATGAAACTCAATGAAATACAATGGGAATGGACCTTTCTTATATAGGTAAGGAATAACAATCTAAGAACCAGTCAAGGTCATAGATCAAGCCATAAATCAAGGAAATAACTAGTCATCAAAGAACTAGTCAAGACCATAGATTTAGGAAAGAACTAGACATCAAGGATCTAGTCAATACCATAGATCAAGGAAATAAATAGCCAATACAATAGATCAATGAAAGAACTATACCTAACAACTAGATAATATCTAAATAAAATAAAATAAACATCCGCACACGTAAGTGAGTGAGGATAAATACAATAAAGGTAAATAAAGTACCTAGGTGAACATGAGCTAAGGTAAATACCTACTCTAACACCCCCTCAAGTGAATCCAGGGCCCAAAATAAAAGTGCATATCCACAAAGATGAGTCCCGAAAACTAGGCTCGATGATGTACTCATGTATAATATATCCATGAAGAAATCTCGAACCAAAAGAAGGAAAGAATCCTGCTGAAGAAAGGAAAGAGAAAGAAGAAGAAGAAGAAGAAGGAAAATTTTCTCATGAACACCCCCAAGAATAGCTTCTGAAACCCCAATCATGCCACACAACTCAAGGTAATGAGGTGACGAAAAAGGCTTCATAAAGATGCCTGTAACTTGTTGTTGATTCAAAATGTACTCCAAGCAAATAACTCCATCCTAAATGTGTTGATGAATGAAGTGGATGTGTATCTCAATATGCTTGGTCTCATTGGTGCTCAATAAGGTTACGAGAAATGTGAATTACACTTTGGTTGTCACACCAAAGTACAATTGGTGAATCCTGTGGGAATCTAAACTCTATCAATAACTATCAAAACCAAAGAATATTTTGGCTTATTGTAACTGTTACCTTGTACTCTGCCTATGAAGATGAAATCTCAATAACATGTTGCTTTTTGGATGCCCAAGAAACTGGAGAAGAACCAAAGAAAAAAAGATAGCCATAAGTGGAACACATGTCATCAATAGAACCTACCCAATTTGAATATGTATATCCAACCAACTGAGTAGAACCCCTAGTGTAGTGTAGGCCAAAGTGGGAAGTTCCCTACAAATAGCGCAAAATCCTTTTAGCATCCTGTCAGTGATTACTATGAGGATAATGTGCAAACCAAGATATAAGTCCTACTACAAATGAAATATCAAGGTGAGTATGGGTCAAGTACATGAGACTTCCAACCAACTTCCTATACAATGTAGGATCACAAAGTGGAGTGGTACATGTGGAAGTAAGAGTAACCTGAACTGAAAAGGAGATGGACTTTTCTTGCAATAAGCCGTATCAAAGCGCCAAAGAAGATCATGGGTGTACTTTTGCTGACTCAAATGAATCCCTAAATTTGACTGAGAAATCTACAAACCAAGGAAATAATGCAATAAACCAAGATTCGTCATGTTAAATTTGTGTAGAAAGAGCTCTTTGAATACTCGAATGTGGGAATGAGAGTTTTCAGCAAGTAACATATCATCAACATACAAGACAAGTATCACAATATCCTCACCAACATGTTAGAGATATAATGTATGACCGGAGTGGTAATGAACAAAACCAAAGAGATAGAAGAAAAGAATCCATATTCTCATACCAAGCCCGAGGGGCTTGCTTGAGATTGTAGAAAGACCTTTGAATTCTACAAACAAGAGAATAATCCTAAACAAATCCAACCAGTTATTTCATATATTTTTCCTCTTGTAAATATCCATATATTTTTCCTCTTGTAAATAAACTTCCTTTCGAAGGTGGTCAGTTCCCCGCTAATATAAATTAACACGAAAGATTGTAAAATAACAATTTAATTGCTTCGTTGAAACAGGTAGGAGGAAAGGCTGGTTTCTGGTTTTGAGTCCCAACAACCGATACCGGTTACAGCTAACTGATATCGGTGGGGGCTATGTTTTAGGGACTTTTGGTGAGGGTCATTGTAGGGTGGTTGTGTTGTTTGTAAGGCTAGTATATGAGCGGGATTAGGTAACGGGGTGATGAGAGGTAAATGAATGATAGTTAGATGTAATGTGTTGCTGGGTGGTAGATCTAGGAATGGATTTATGACGGATGTGATTCAAAAGTCTAAGAAATATTATTAAAGAGAACACATAAGATGCAACTTACTAGTTATGACGAGGATGACGCAGTCCGAGAAGTGTAATGACAAAAGTAGAACTCGTAGGATGGCTCGGCACTCGGAGATGAGATACCTCCCTCCCGATGATCACCGTGAGTATCACGTGGCTCGATTATTCGATTGCCAGCCTTGGGCTTGGTCTCCGGGCCGCAAACTCTTCTTGTCTCTTCACTTGTCTCTTGCTTGCTCAAGAAATTCGGATTCTTTTTATCGCTTCGATGATCCCGATTGATCCAAAATCCTTCAACCTTTGTTTTAGTTAGGGAGCCCATTTACTTGTGGAACCGATGGCGGTTACGTAACCGATGGCGGTCGAGTAGAACCGGTGTCAGTCGGCCAAGTCAAAGTGGGCTATTTTTAGTAAAATAGCCAACTTTCCCTCCTTTTCTCCCGAGGGATTAGTTGCATGGGCTTGGTCAAGTGACTAGAAGGTCGGTTTTGGGTGCGAGAAAGGGGTCATTAGTCATGGGTGTAGATGTAGACCAAGTTATAGGTCTTAATTAGATTAGTTTAGGGTTAGGCCTAGGTCATGATGAGGTGGCAAAATGAGGTGGCAAGTAAGGCGATGTGGATTTATTATAATTGTGTAAGGTTTAGGTGGTGAGGTTAGGTTGTGAAATGAGATGCGGGTCACAAGGGGTCAAGACACAAATTTGGTGTCTACATTAGCCCCTTATTGTCGTGTAGTTTGTTTTGTAAAGTCGCACTTTGACAATAATATGAAGTGGTTTCCCGTTAAGGGTATAGGTAATCCCTCAAATCTATCACAGATTGAGATAGTGTGAAATCGGGGGATAGGGTTGATAAAGGGTAAATGGTGTGGAGATGATGGTGAGGTGGTGAGGTAGGTC
This sequence comes from Taxus wallichiana var. yunnanensis, assembly GCA_018340775.1. Lineage (NCBI taxonomy): Eukaryota > Viridiplantae > Streptophyta > Pinopsida > Cupressales > Taxaceae > Taxus > Taxus wallichiana. The sequence continues at coordinate 153,978,818 of CM031235.1, read as the reverse complement.
CAAAGAAGCAGACGCACGTGGAAATGCATTAGTGCGACTAGGTACATGATTTGACGAGTAAACCAAAGCAATGCATAGCAAAGGTCGATAGTTTATCCAAACAAGGGTGATATAATCGGTATCCAAGGCATATGAAGTAGCTCGGGTGGTATATAACGGGTAAGGCACAGAACGTTTGGGCATGTTCGGCAGTACACTCAAATGGTTGGTTTGGTTGAGATAAACGTCACGGTCTAAGTCTAGGCAAAGTTGGTCGACAGATCAAGTCAAGGACCCTAATCATGCTAAAACATGAACAGGTGAGCTCGAGTGAACAAAAGTTACATGATGGGTGGATAAAAGTGTATGTTGTTGATGTTGGGCGAGGTATTTAAGTGGTACGGCCTTGGGTCGGGCTGATTGATGAGTGAGGGCCGTGGGTCGGGCCAAGTTGTTGGGTTGTGGCCTTGGGTCGGGCCAAATGGTTGGGGTGAGGCCTTGGGTCGGGCCAAATTGTTGGGTTGCGGCCTTGGGTCGGGCCAAAATGGTTGGGGTGAGGCCTTGGGTCGGGCCAAATTGGTTGGTTACGGCCTTGGGTCAGGCCAAATGGGTTAACAAAGGGGTTGCAGCAAAGGTTGATATAGGCGATGTTTGTGAGAAAGGGCGATTAGTAAATAGGGGCAGAAATTGGGGGAAAAGTTGGAATAAAACCGATGTCGATTATCTATGACCGATATCGGTTAGGTCAAAAACCTATAAAAAGAAAAATATAGCCTATCATTGTCACATTTGCAATTTGAAAACCTGATTTGAGTCATTCGAGGTGGGTTATTGAGATTGGAGCATTTGTTGGTTGAGGTGGCACTATTTGAGTGGAGGAGTGAGTGAGTAGTGGGCCCGAGTGAGTAGGAGGCAGCAGTTGATTGGTGGAGGACCCAGCAGAGGGGAGTTAGAGCCATGGCACAGCCAGGAGGAGCAGGAGGTGCTGGACCAGCTGGACCACCACCACCCATCCCACCATGATGACGTGTCGTCGTACCGGTAGGTTCGAAACCCCTCATTGTGTGGATTTGAGTATATTATGTTGTATTTGGGTTTTGGGTAGGAATGTTAGATTTTGATAAAATAATTAATAAATGGAAATGATTTGAAAAAAGGAGAGGGTAGATAGGTTAAATAGGCCAAGGCGGCTGGGTGGGTAGGTTTTTAGGGTGTTTGGAGGGTATAGAGGAGAAATAGGAAAAATGGATTTCGGGGGCCATGCGGGGTTCGGCCTCAGAACTTGACAATGATCGATGTCAATCATTAGCTGGCCAATCGCATCGGTCATGAAATTTTTGGTGGACGGAGTTTTGTGAGTGACCGGTGTCGGTCGTATAGCGACCGGCGTCGGTGAAGAGGACCGGTGTCGGTCATAAGTGACCTAAGACTCGGTCCTTAGTTATTTTTATTTTTGTTGGTTTGGGTTTTGTTGTTGGTTTGAATTTTTGGTTGTTGTTTGGGTGTTTTGGTATTATTTGGGTTGTTTGTTTGGGTGTTGTGGTATTGTTTGGGTGTGTTGGTATGGTTTGGGTTGTGGTGGGGGTGTTTTGGTATTGTTTAGGTGTTTTGGTATTGTTTGGGTGTGTTGATATGGTTTGGGTTGTGGTGGAGGTGTTTTGGTATTGTTTGAGTGTTTTGGTATGGTTTAGGTTGTTGTTTGGGTGTGAAGAGGGAGGGGGATATCGTAGAGGTTTTTAGGGTAAGATAGGTGGGTGTAGAGGGTATAAGTAGATGTTGTGATAAAGAGTAGGGCTAATGTAGTGAGTTGGTTTTGCAGGCACGTCAGCAGCTGACGATGCGGGACAGGATGCCCCCGCTGTTGAGACGGATGCGGCCACACGTGTCCGCAGCGCAGTGGGGTATCATGCGCGAGGTGGGACTCGGCGGAGTCCAGCGATACAGAGCGATTGACAGGATCACAGTTTGATGGTCGCCCTCATCGAGAGATGGGATCCGGCGACCAATGTGTTCCATCTCCCGACTGGAGAGATGACCATCACATTGGAGGATGTGTATCGCATCCTTCGATTACCGATTGATGGAGAGGATCTTCAGTTGACGCCGAGACTGACCATGGACAAAGCATCCTACACGTATTCGGGATGCAGGCTGCGCCATCGACATATCTGTGCGCAGTATCGCGTATGGGGATATGTACCGAGCCCACCGCCATGAGACACGGCTTGCCGTGCTGATGATGATCGGGATCACCTGCTTCGCCCTCCCAGACTCAGAGGGAGGCCACTTTCCACGGGCGCTTATGGGGGTGCTACATGAGATGGTGGAGGAGCACACATGTTATGCTTGGGCACCAGTATACCTGGTGCAGTTATACCGAGAGCTGTGGGGCTATCGCCGGATGAGGCGATTCGGGATTTGCTCGACGTTTTTACTACACTGTTGGGCATATGAGCATATCATATGCATTAGACCAGTAGGGCTGCCCCAGCAGCTGGGCCATAGGTCATCTATAGATACGGCTTTCAGAGGTGGTTGGGGGTCGTGGGCCAGCCACGAGCAGTGCTTGCAGGGCGGGACGTCACTTATTACAGACATATGTTAGAGGGCCTGACAGCGGTAGATATTGTATGGAGACCGTATAGAGGTCATCACCCCCGTGGAGGAGCCCGATCACAGCTGAGATGGATCCAGTATACGTTCTGGATTGCAGGACGGAGGCCCGGGGAGTATGAGAGGATACCCCTGGAGAGGGTACGCAGGCAGATGGGGCTACGACAGGATGAGCCACCTCGCTTCCCTCAGTACCGGAGGGATGATGTAGAGGCTCCACTACCTACACCACAGCCCGTGGACCCAGATTGGGTTGCTGAGAGGCCGGCAGATGATACCGTAGATGATGCCAGCTGCACAGGAGCATTTTTGGTTTGGTGGGCCGGAGAGAGAGCTGCGAGGAGAGCACAGCCCAGACTTGGCAGTGGAATGCGTGATAGCAGAGAGGGATCTGCTAAGGGCCGATCACGGCTATTACAGAGGCAAACTGGCTGCTCCACAAGCACAGAATAGGTGTCTTACGAGGGCGAGCCTAGCCTTGAGCTCAAATTGAGCACGGGCGCGCACCACCACAGCGGCACCACCAAGAAGACTCTAAGCAGACAGTAGTGCAGTCGCCCCTGACCATAGGCACCACCAGCCTAGCACCAACACGAGCACGGGGGCACCGGTATTAGGTGTCAAGGACCAGCCCAGCCTACTACGGTGGATCGAGATCGTTATATGGAGGCTAGAGCGGAGGCCCAGACTATCGGGATATTCTTGATCGTGCACGGGGCGATTATCACCATATGCGGCACATAGAGCGAGAGACCCCAGAGCCAGAGATCTCAGGAGGCACGGCCATAGGACGGTGGGTCCGTGATAGGCGGGAGGCGAGAGGCACGGGGACAGTGACCAAGCAGGCACAGCAGAGGGCGGTGGAGAGCTGAGGGGTCCCTGCATATTTTTGTATTGGTTCATTGGATATGGGCACCGGTTTGCGAACCGGCTATGTTTATAGAGGCCTGCGTGCCTAGATATTATGTATTCATTTATTCATTCATTCATTTATTGTATATACCTGGCTCGGGTGAAATACATACGGTCAGTATGATTGATACCGGCCTACGAGCCGAGTATGTTTTTGATATGAGAGACCACCTGCGAGCGAGTCGAGATTATTGACAGTTATTGCGGCCTGCGTGCCGGCTTTGTTGTATTATGAGATCACAGAGGCCTCGATGCGGGGCACATTATATATTTGAAACTTTGTATATATATAGATATGATGATTTGACCCACATGTTGTGCGTAAAAATGTGTTAAGTGTTTTGAAAATGGTTTGTGATATTTAATGTATGATGAGTTTGATTTACATGGTGTTATATATTAATGATGTTGATGTCTTTTGTTGATGGGATGTATGTATGTATATATAAATGATGAGTTTAATTGACATGTTGTATTATGAAATGTTGTATGTTTTGTCGCTGGTTTTGTGAAATTGAATGTATGTAGCTATTAAGTTGGATCCAAATGGTGTATAGATTGATAGCTTTTGATATCGTTAGTTGATGGCTTGTGTGTTTTTGTAATGTAGATAGATGATGTTGATGAAATTGTAATGAGATGTGGATTTAATGTATAATTATAGATAATGGTGTTGTTATGCAGGAAAAAGGGACGGCGCCACAAAAAATTAGGTAGAAAATAAAGAAAAGAACTATGTTTTTAAAAAAGGTAGGTATATGACCGATGTCGGTTAAATAACCGATGTCGGTATTAAGTAGACCGATATCGGTTAGATAACCGATACCGGTTATCTTTAGAAAAGGAGCTTTTCTAAAAATAGAAAAGCGGGGGTGGCAACTGAAGTTCTTATTTTGAGAGCCATGCAAGAAGTTAAATACGTGAATGCGACACTTTTTGACGACTGAGACAGGTAATTGCATGAGAGATTTGAGTGATAAGGAGAAAAGAGACAGGGAGAGTGAATGTGAGCGGAGATTCAGAAAGCAGAAAGGCAAATTGGAAAAGGGTGGTGAACATGGCAGAACGAGGTGAAGCATCCAGCAGGCAGGGACAAGAGGGAAGACAAGTGCCACCTCAAGCTGCTGCAGCCCAAGAGGTAAACGTCTTGGTTGTAATTTGATTCTTGCATGGGATGAGGGAGATTAAGTAGATAAAGATGAGAAAGAAAAGGTGATAGACAATGAATCGGGATAGGGTGAATGTAATGGGGTAGGTAATGGGGTTTTGAATGTTTGTATGTACAGAGAGGGATAAACGATCAAATTATTGTCATAGGTGGTGTTTTTAGGCAGGGTGTGTAAAGTCGATATTGACCGATATCGGCTTAAGATAACCAGGTATCGGTTGTGGAACCGATACCGGTTATCTAAAACTGATGCTGAGAGCCAAAGCCATCGCAGAATTTCGAATGTGAGAAAGAACCCTTGGGAATTTGAGTTATTGATTAGTTTGTGTGTCATTTTGATGTGTGCAAAGGCGGAGCGGGGTTCGTGGATGAACGATATCATGCATGCAAGTGGCTGTTGATCCGAATCCGAGCGGATGTAACACCAGCTAAATGGACATCAGAAGATAAATCGTTTGGGGTTAAGTGGAATCCACTATTATTCATGAATCACACGTAACCATGCTATGTTACAGTGTTGATCGAGAGATGGAATCAGACAGACAGAATACCTTCTATCATCAGGGCCAACATGGGGAGATGTAACAGCAGTATGTATTAGAATAGGATGTTGTTAAGTATAATTAGTAGTAGTATGCTCGATAGAAGATAACGCCACAAGACGGTGCCGCCCAATAATGTGGAGTACGGTAATACCAAAGTACAATAGGAATGTTGTAAAAAGTAAATATTTGTCGTAAGTGGTCCTAAGTAATGTTAAAATGTCAAAGTTTGGGTAATTAGAGAAGTAGGGTCTACATGATTAGGAATTAGAAATATTATATGGTAATAAGGACAAGGAGTGAGGTCATAAATATTTTGTGTATTTTATTTGTAAAAAGTCTAAAAATGTGGAACCCATGTAAAATGATAAGGTTTATCTTATCTTAAAGATAAGCTTACATGTATGTACAGATAAGAGTTAAGGTATGGAATATGATTCGTCAGAGTGGATTTCTTATCCTATCTTAGAGATAAGATGGATAAGCCTCGAAGTTCTATAAATAGAGAGGCCACCCCCCTCATTTAGCATAGAAAGAAGTAGTGAGAAATATTGTAGGAAGTGTGCAAAGGAAGCCATCGCTTAAAGGTGTGTCAAGAAGCCATCAAGAGGTGTAATTGTAAAGTTTCTCCCATAGTCTCTGTGAAAGTCAAGTGAAGTCAATAACACTCAAGTACCTCATGGGTGAGATCAGAATAATTTCATGTTAATATTATAATTTACTTTGATATTTCAGATTTGTCATCATTTCGTCTTATCATAGTCGATGGTATTCTTGTGTTATGTTGTTGTTTTGTTTCCAGATTACATCCACCAAACTAAAGGTCAGGCATTAGTAAATAATCATAAAGACGAGGAGTTCCCGTGAAGAATTATCATAGTGCCGGATTGGTGATGACATTTTGGTTCCGCTGTGCCGGACCATTCCTCGTTGGTGGATTTTCCGGAGAGATATTCCCACTTAGTCAAAAATCAATCGAGGGTAACCTTGTTTTTACGTGGCATAGTAGTTACCATGGTAAAGTCATTTTTACCGTGAATAGTAGTTACCATGATAAAGTCATTTTTGCCATGAATAGTGAATAAAGTCCTTTTTATGGGAATTATTTACCACAAAGAAAGTCACTTTTACCGTGAATAGTATTTACCGCAAGAACTTCACTTTTTACCGTGAATAGTGTTTACCACAAGAAAGTCAGCTTTTACCGCAAAGAAGTCAAGTTTTACCATAGTTTACCATGGTCATTTCTATTTTACCGTAGAAAGGTGTAAAGTCACTTTCTAGTATAGTGATTCCAATTATTTGTGCACATAAGTCTTGTTGATTGATTTGGGTTGGTATTTCACGGTGGTTACTTTTGAAAATGGGAAAGATTCCTTTTTTCAGCTCAATCTAATGAAGATGCTTCTTCTTTCATTCAAGAGTTTAAACGATCTTGTATTTCAGTAATGGCCTTATAAGAAGGGAACAATGGACTGAATTTTTCCTACCTTTTGGATGGTTCAAGACTTAGGTGGTTTCAAACACTAGGTGATAATGTGAAAATTCATGGGATTTATTAACCGAAAGTTTTCAAGAATTTGGTGAACAATGTAAATATGCAGATCTCATGATCGAGATCACAAAGCTATCCCAAGGAGAGAAGGAGAAGATAAGGGATTATCATGCTCGTGTTCTAGAGCTAAGGAGGAAGCTCGATGCCCAGATCCTAAGGAAGGATTAGCGGATGGGTTGATGAATGGCGTGGATAATCTCCTCTCGAAGCACTTCATTCTTGGGATGAAGCCGAGATCGACAACGAGTGAAGTATGATGACCCCCAACTACCATTGAACAAGCAAAGGAGATTGCAAGAAGGCAAGAAGAAAGCATGGAAGAGGAGCCCAAAGAAATTGTTGCTAAAGTAGAGCCTACACCAAAGACCTTTGGTCCGTAATCCACAACCACTCCCGGTGAGCACAAATATTTCTCCTAGTACATCTACCGAGTATGAAGATCTCGCTCAAAAAGATGGGCCGCTTAACTATTAATCTTCTTCAAGGAAAGGAATTTAGTTCTCAGGAGGAGATAGAGGTCCAAAAAGAAATATTTTCAAGTTGTTTGTTATGGTTGTTATAAAAGGGTCATTATAAGTATAATTGTCCGTATAGAGCTTCTACATCCGGTAAAGGAGATAATGATAAAGGAAAAGCACCGTGAATTCTTTTGATGTAGTAGATAAGAGCAGAAATAATGAAGTAGATGTGTTTGTAACAAAAAGAAAGAAAGAAAAAGATAATCAAGATGGAAATGATCCTAAGAAGATGAAAGAAGAAACTAGTAAGAAACATAGAGAAGAAAGTTGGGTGTGCAGGATTTTCTCGATTTCACAGGCAAGGACCATACTCCATCTTGGAAGATCTCGTCCAAAAGGCCTCGCAAATATTACATATGGTCAACTCTTGGCTATGTCTTCTCGAGAAGAGGCGGAGTCATGCGAGGTGGACTCAATGCTCGAAGAAGGAAGGAGGTCGAGGTCCCTGCTTTGGGAGGCAGAGGCAGATCCCTATGCTCCACAAGCCGAGGTATTATGTAATGGTATTTCAATTCATGATGTCTTAGTTGATGGAGGTGCTGCAGCTTAATGTAATGACCGAGTCAGTAATGAATATGTTGGGTTTAAAATTGATCGCCCTTCAACACTTATGTTAAGGTCATTAAATAAGGGAAAACTAAACCGTAAGGTGTAGTTTCAAATGTGGCAATATCTCGTTATGGGTGTCAGATGTGTGGTAGACTTTCGTGTGATGAAAATGGTACCGCTCAATGCACTCCAATGTCGCCGGGAAGACCATGGCTAAGGAGAGTTCATGCAAGAAACTACCGGAATGAAGGTTTCATGACACTTGGACGTGGTAGAGAGAGGGTGAAGATAAACGTGATCCTCGACATCATAAAGCGTAACCCGTGGATTCAAGTGATGAAACCGATGATCGACATCCTCTCGATTACTCTAGTACCAAAGTGAAGTGGACATCAAGATGAAGAAAGTGAGGTTGATGTTTCACCATGGATATCCTTCCACCACACCAACTCATGACCCCATAAAATTATCTCAAGAAGAAGTTGATGATCGTCTCCAACAAATAAAGATCGGGTGATGTCGTGATGGAGAGTGAGAAGGAATCCTACCTCCAGCTCTTTCAAGGTACATACACCTATTCACTTTTGATTACAAGGAACTCCGTCAAGTAAGTTGGGTAGAACATTCTATTGAGTCTGGTAGATGGTGCTAAGCCCATAAAGCAAATGCCATATAGTAATGAATCCTAATTTTTCCAAGACCGTAAAAGAAGAAATAGATAAGTGCTTGATGCAGATTCATATTTGTTTGTGGAGAATTCGTAATGGGTTTCTCCCATTGTGATCTCAATAAAAAGAATGGGAAGCTACGCATTTGTGTTGATTACAGAAGCTCAATAAGGCAACAAAGAAGGATCATTACCCTCTTCCATTTTCGATCGATCTTGGACGAAGTAATGGCCAGAGTGCTATAGTTTTTCACGATGGATATAATGGCTACAACCAAGTTCAGATAGCAGAGAAAGATCACCAAGACCACGCTCACCACTCCTGGGGAACGCTTTGCTTATAGAGTTATGCCTTTGGGGTCAGGTAATGCCCAAAGAACATTCCAACGCTTGATGAATAGGTGTTCGAACCCTACATCGGGACCTTCATCGAGTATTTCTCGGATGATTTTTGCATCTATGGGAGCAAGTGGACCACCGCACAAATGGAGACAACATTTCAAAGGTTAGATGAAGCACAAGCCTCACTAAACCCTACAAAGTGTGTCTTTGGATGTTCTAAAGGCGTTTTGTTAGGGCATGTCAGATCCAGAGATGGTATTGGTATTGCATCGATCCCGATAAAGTTTCAAAATCAAAGATTTACCATTTCCTATGAATAGAAGTAAGTTGAGATCATTTTTAGGCCATGTGGGTTACTATAGAAGGTTCATCAAGAATTTCTCAAAGATCGCATACCACTAACCCAGCTTCAAGAAGGATGTTACTTATGAACCAGAAATAAGGCGCATGAAGCTTTTGGACAATCAAGGAAGCCCCGGTGTCTTCACCTATTTTGAAGAATCCAGATTGAGCAAGCCATTCATTGTGTACACCGATGCCTCGATGCAAAGACTAGGAAGTACTTTGAGCCAAAAGGATGAAAATGGGAATGAACATCCAATTTACTTTGGGAGCAGCATAAATGAGCAAGTATTGAGGTAAATTATATCAGAATCAAAAAGAGGCTCGCTATCATTTTTTTGTCAAAGAAGTTTAGAAATTACTTGCTAGGGCAGAAATTTATAGTCAGAATGATCATCGTCTAAAATATATGTCAATAAGCCTAACCCATCGTGGAGGATAGCAAGATGGATAATTTTGCTACAAGAATTTGAATTTGATATTATAGATAGGCCAGAAAGAAGCATGTCAATGCAGATGCACTCTCTCGAGCCTATGATGGTTTAGGATCATCTTGTGATGATGATGATTTTCCGATGCAAGATTGTTATCCTCGACACAATCCCTAGTGAATACATAGATATTTGGAATTATCTCAATGAATTCAAGTTTCCGATGGTGCCAATGCAAAGACTAAGAGAAAGATTACTCAAGCTACTCGTCCATATTCTATTCTCGCATGGAGTATTATTTCGAATAGACTCGATGGACAAGACAAGACAAGAGGGCAAATGGACGTGATCAAGGAAAGGAACTGCTAGAAGAATTCCACAATGGTACATGTGGAGGGCACTTCTCCTGACAACTTACAAAGCAAGAAGGATCTGATGCAAAGTTATCACCGCCCACTTTTTAAAGATTGTTATAATTATTGTAAGACATGTGATATTTGTCAAACACATGGTAACCGTAAGACTTCATCAGCTCCATTATGTCCTATTTCCACTTGGTCCCTTTCAAAAGTGGGGAATAGACATCAGAGGTCCACTTCCAACTACATCACGCCAAAATAAGTATATCAGTAGTTCGCCATGATTATTTAACCAAGTGGGTCAAGCTAGGCCATCAAAACAACTTCCATGGATGAAGTGGCAAGGTTCATATATGAACGCATTGTCACCAGATTTGGTTGTCCATTAGAAATTGTAATGATCAAGGAAGCCACTTCATTAATGAGGTGGTAGAAGCCCTAGTCAATAAGTTTTCTATTAAGCACAGAAGGCAACAACATACAAGCCAAGCACAAATGGACAGTGGAACGAACAAATTTTGTGTTGTGTCAAATTCTAGCAAAAGATGCACCTCAGCAGTACATAAATGGGATAAAAGGATTCATGCAAAGATTGTGGGCATATATAGGGCAACATCAAAGTCAGCAACAGGATACTCCCCATTTCACTGCCTATGGCATTGATCCAGCTTCTTCCTATTGAGTTTGATACATTCCCACCGTGTGAGAGTTATGAAAATGAAAGGATGGATGAAAGTGATTCAAGAAAAGAAAGGTGGTACATCTTCATTTGCTAGAGGAAATGAGGGAAATAGCAAAGGATACAAGCCATAAGAAGAAAATGAAGTATAAGGAATACTTTGATCAAAAGATCCGATGGTCTCCATTTCATGTGAATGACTTGGTTCTAAGTATATGATTCCGTATACAAAAAAAGAAGACAGAGAAAATTTCTTCCAAAATGGATGGGGCCCTACAAAATAAAGAAATGTGCATGAAAATGGTAATGCACTGACCGGAGGAATCGATGGCACTCCCATTACGAAATGGGTCAACCACGACAAGTCAAGATTTTCCAAGCACTGTAATAGTCTACTCCGAGGACGGAGTAGAAGCTAGAAGGGGGAAGATGTCGACACTAAAATTTTCCTCCATAATTTCTATTTCATTAATGTATGTATTAGAATAGGATGTTGTTAAGTATAATTAGTAGTAGCTGTCTCCGATAGAAGATAACGGCGCCACAAGACGGTGTCGCCAATAATGTGGAGTACGGTAATACCAAAGTACAATAGAATGTTGTAAAAAGTAAATATTTGTCGTAAGTGGTCCGGTAATGTTAAAATGTCAAAGTTTGGGTAATTAGAGAAGTAGGGTCTACATGATTAGGAATTAGAAATATTATATTGGTAATAAGGACAAGGAGTGAGGTCATAAATATTTTGTGTATTTTATTTGTAAAAAGTCTAAAAATGTGGAACCCATGTAAAATGATAAGGTTTATCTTATCTTAACAGATAAGCTTACATGTACAGATAAGAGTTAAGGTATGGAATATGATTCGTCAGAGTGGATTTCTTATCCTATCTTAGAGATAAGATGGATAAGCCTGGAAGTTCTATAAATAGAGAGGCCACCCCCCTCATTTAGCATAGAAAGAAGTAGTGAGAAATATCAGAGGAAGTGTGCAAAGGAAGCCATCGCTTAAAGGTGTGTCAAGAAGCCATCAAGAGGTGTAATTGTAAAGTTTCTCCCATAGTCAAGTGAAGTCAATGTCAAGTACCTCATGGGTGAGATCAGAATAATTTCATGTTAATTAAGAGAAAGATTACTCAAGCCAAGTCTTCATCCATATTCTATTCTCGCATGGAGCATTATTTCAGAATAGGACTCGATGGAGCAAGTGAAGACAAGAAATTAGACGTGATCAAGGAAAGGAACTCTAGAAGAATTCCACAATGGTACATGTGGAGGGCACTTCTTCTGGACAACTTACAAAAAAGGATCTTGGATGCAGAGTTATCACCGCCCACTCTTTTTAAAGATTGTTATAATTATTGTAAGACATGTGATATTTGTCAAACACATGGTAACCGTAAGACTTCATCACTCCATTATGTCCTATTCTTCCCTGGTCCCTTTGAAAAGTGGGGAATATATCATTGAGGTCCACTTCCAACTACATCACGCCAAAATAAGTATATTGTAGTTGCCACGCATTATTTAACCAAGTGGGTCAAGCTAGGCCATCAAGACAAATCCATGGATGAAGTGGCAAGGTTCATATATGAACGTATTGTCACCAAATTTGGTTGTCCATTAGAAATCAGAATGATCAAGGAAGCCACTTCATTAATGAGGTGGTAGAAGCCCTAGTCAATAAATTTTCTATTAAGCATGAAGGCAACAACATACAAGCCAAGCACAAATATGCCATCAAGGTGGAACGAACAAATTTTGTGTTGTGGTCAAATTCTAGCAAAAGATGCAGAATTGCAGGTACATAAATGGGATAAGAGGATTCATGCAAAGATTGTGGGCATATAGGCAACATCAAAGTCAGCAACAAGATACTCCCATTTCAATTGGCCTATGGCATTGATCCGATTCTTCCTATTGAGTTTGATATTCCCACCGTGAGAGTTATGAAAAATGAAAGGATGGATGAAAATGATTCAAGAAAAGAAAGGTTGGTACATCTTCATTTTTTAGAAGGAAATGAGGGAAATAGCGAAGGATACAAGCCATAAGAAGAAAATGAAGCAAGTATGAATACTTTGATCAAAAGATCAAAGTGGTCTCCATTTCAAGTGAATGACTTGGATCTAGTATATGATTCCGTATACAAAAAAGAAGACAGAGAAAATTTCTTCCAAAATGGATGGGGCCCTACAAAATAGTATCGCGGCATGAAAAATGGTAATGCACTGATTGGAGGAATTGGATGGCACTCCCATTACGAAATGGGTCAACCACGACAAGTTGAAGATTTTTCAACACGAGATAGTCTACTCCGAGGACGGAGTAGAAGCTAGGAAGGGGGAAGATGTCGACACTAAAATTTTCCTCCATAATTTCTATTTCATTAATGTATGTATTAGAATAGGATGTTGTTAAGTATAATTAGTAGTAGCGTCGATAGAAGATAACGGGCGTCACAAGACGGTGTCGCCAATAATGTGGAGTACTCAGTAATACCAAAGTACAATAGGAATGTTGTAAAAGTAAATATTTGTCGAAGTGGTCCGTAATGTTAAAATGTCAAAGTTTGGGTAATTAGAGAAGTAGGGTCTACATGATTAGGAATTAGAAATATTATATTGGTAATAAGGACAAGGAGTGAGGTCATAAATATTTTGTGTATTTTATTTGTAAAAAGTCTAAAAATGTGGAACCCATGTAAAATGATAAGGTTTATCTTATCTTAAAAGATAAGCTTACATGTACGTATAAGAGTTAAGGTATGGAATATGATCGTCGTAGTGGATTTCTTATCCTATCTTAGAGATAGGATGGATAAGCCTGGAAGTTCTATAAATAGAGAGGCCACCCCCTCATTTAGCATAGAAAGAAGTAGTGAGAAATATCAGTAGGAAGTAAGTGCAAAGGAAGCCATCCGCTTAAAGGTGTGTCAAGAAGCCATCAAGATGTGTAATTGTAAAGTTTCTCCCATAGTCTTGTTGAAGTATCTCATGGGTGAGATTGTAATAGTTTCATGTTAATATTATAATTTATTTTGATATTTCAGATTTTTCGTCATTCGTCTTATCATAGTCGATGGTATTCTCGTGTTCGGTTGTTGTTTTGCTTCAGATTACATCCACCAAACTAAAGGTCGTGGCATTAGTAAATAATCATAAAGACGAGGAGTTCCTGGTGAAGAATTATCATAGTGCCGGATTGGTGATGACATTTTGGTTCCGTTTCGGGATTTTGAACCCGGTCTCTCGGGTGAGAGCCGAGTATCCTAACCAACTAGACTTGTAACGGATCATCGTGCTCTGAAATATATCATTAATAAGCCTAACTCATCGGGGAGGATAGCAAGATGGATAATTTTGCTACAAGAATTTGAATTTGATATTATAGATAGGCCAGAAAGAAGCATGTCAATGCAGATGCACTCTCTCGAGCCTATGATGGTTTAGGATCATCTTGTGATGATGATGATTTTCCCGATGCAAAGATTCTTCTCCCTTGACACAATCCCTAGTGAATACATAGATATTTGGAATTATCTCAATGAATTCAAGTTTCCGATGGTGTCAATGCAAAGACTAAGAAAAAGATTACTCCAGTTAGCTGGGTCCATATTCTATTATGCATGGAGCATTATTTCGAATAGGACCCGATGGACATTACAAGAGGGCAACAGACATGATCAAGGAAAGGAGTTTCTGCTAGAAGAATTCCACAATGGTACATGTGGAGGGCAACTTCTCCTGACAACTTATAGCAAGAAGGATCTTGGATGCAAAGTTATCACCGGCCCACTCTTTTAAAGATTGTTATAATTATTGTAAGACATGTGATATTTGTCAAACACATGGTAACCGTAAGACTTCATCACTCCATTATGTCCTATTCTTCCCTTGGTCCTTTGAAAAGTGGGGAATAGACATCAGTAGGTCCACTTCCAACTACATCACGCCAAAATAAGTATATCAGTAAGTTACCACAGATTATTTAACCAAGTGGGTTGACGCTTAGGCTATCAAGCCATTGAAAACTTCTATGGATGAAGTGGCGAAAGGTTCATATATGAACGTATTGTCACCGTGATTTGGTTGTCCATTAGAAATTGTAACAAATCAAGGAAGCCACTTCATTAATGAGGTGGTAGAAGCCCTAGTCAATAAATTTTCTATTAAGCACAAGAAGGCAACAACATACAAGCCAAGCACAAATGGACAGTGGAACAACAAATTTTGTCTTTGTGTCAAATTCTAGCAAAAATACGCCTTACAGTACATAAATGGGATAAGAGGATTCATGAAGATTGTGGGCATATAGGGCAACATCAAAGTCAAGAACAGGATACCCCATTTCAATTGGCCTATGGCATTGATCCAGCTTCTTCCTATTGAGTTTGATATTCCCATTGTGGAGAGTTATGAAAATGAAAGGATGGATGAAAATGATTCAAGAAAAGAAAGGTTGGTACATCTTCATTTGCTGAAGAAATGAGGGAAATAATAAGGATACAAGCCATAAGAAGAAAATGAAGTGAAGAAGGAGTACTTTGATCAAAAGATCCGGTGGTCTCCATTTCAAGTGAATGACTTGGTTCTAGATATGATTCCGTATACAAAAAAAGAAGACAGAAAATTTCTTCCAAAATGGATGGGGCCCTACAAAATAAAGAAATTGCAGTGCATGAAAATGGTACGCACTGATGGAGGAATTGATGGCACTCCCATTACTTAAATGGGTCAACCACAACAAGTTGAAGATTTTCCAAGCACTGAATAGTCTACTCTTGAGGACGGAGTAGAAGCCAGGAAGGGGGAAGATGTCGACACTAAAATTTTCCTCCATAATTTCTATTTCATTAATGTATGTATTAGGAATAGGATGTTGTTAAGTATAATTAGTAGTAGCAATGGTTCTGATAGAAGATAATGGCGCACGGCCAAGACGGTGTCGCCAATAATGTGGAGTACGGCAGAATATAGCCAAAGTACAATAGGAATGTTGTAAAAAGTAAATATTTGTCGTAAGTGGTCCAAAGTAATGTTAAAATGTCAAAGTTTGGGTAATTAGAGAAGTAGGGTCTACATGATTAGGAATTAGAAATATTATATTGGTAATAAGGACAAGGAGTGAGGTCATAAATATTTTGTGTATTTTATTTGTAAAAGTCTAAAAATGTGGAACCCATGTAAAATGATAAGGTTTATCTTATCTTAAGAGATAAGCTTACATGCTGGGATAAGAGTTAAGGTATGGAATATGATTCACGTAGTGGATTTCTTATCCTATCTTAGAGATATAGATGGATAAGCCCTGGAAGTTCTATAAATAGAGAGGCCCCCCCATTTCAAAGCATAGAAAGAAGTAGTGAGAAATATCAGAGGAAGTGCAATACGAAGGAAGCCATCGGCTAAAGGTGTGTTGAAGAAGCCATCAAGATGTGTAATTGTAAAGTTTCTCCCATAGTCTTGTTGAAGTATCTCATGGGTGAGATCAGTAACATTTCATGTTAATATTATAATTTATTTTGATATTTCAGATTTGTCGCCATTCCGTCTTATCATAGCCAATGGTATTCTCGTGTTCGGTTGTTGTTTGCTTCAGATTACATCCACCAAACTAAAGGTTGTGCATTAGTAAATAATCATAGCCACGAGGAGTTCCAATGTGAAGAATTATCATAGTGCCGGATTGGTGATGACATTTTGGTTCCGTTTCGGGACTTGAACCCGGTCTCTCGTGAGAGCCGGTATCCTAACCAACTAGACTACAACGGATCATCGTGCTCAAATATATGTCATTAATAAGCCTAACCCATCGGTGAGGATAAGCAAGATGGATAATTTTGCTACAAGAATTTGAATTTGATATTATAGATAGGCCAGAAAGAAGCATGTCAATGCAGATGCACTCTCTCGAGCCTATGATGGTTTAGGATCATCTTGTGATGATGATGATTTTCCGATGCAAAGATTCTTCTCCTCGACACAATCCCTAGTGAATACATAGATATTTGGAATTATATGAATGAATTCAAGTTTCCTGATGGTGCCAATGCAAAGACTAAGAGAAAGATTACTCAAGCCAGTCGTCCATATTCTATTCTGCATGGAGCATTATTTCGAATAGGACTCATGGGACAAGACAAGAGGGCAATGGACGTGATCAAGGAAAGGAGCTGCTAGAAGAATTCCACAATGGTACATGTGGAGGGCACTTCTCTACGGGACAACTTACAACAAGAAGGATCTGGATGCAGTTATCACCGGCCCACTCTTTTTAAAGATTGTTATAATTATTGTAAGACATGTGATATTTGTCAAACACATGTGGTAACCGTAAGACTTCATCACCCATTATGTCCTATTCTTCCCTCGTCCCTTTCAAAAGTGGGGAATAGACATCGTAGGTCCACTTCCAACTACATCACGCCAAAATAAGTATATTGTAGTTGCCACATGCATTATTTAACCAAGTGGGTTGGCCAGCCATCAAGAAACTTCTACATGGATGAAGTGGCAAGGTTCATATATGAACGTATTGTCACCGTGATTTGGTTGTCCATTAGAAATCAGTAACTGTGATCAAGGGAAGCCACTTCATTAATGAGGTGGTGAAGCCTCTAGTCAATAAATTTTCTATTAAGCACAAGAAGGCATATAACAACATACAAGCCAAGCACAAATGTGACAAAGGAACGAACAAATTTTCAGGCCGTGTCAAATTCCTAGCAAAATATGCACCTTGCAGTACATAAATGGGATAAGAGGATTCACGCAGCATTGTGGGCATATAGGCAACATCAAAGTCGCAACGAGGATACTCCCCATTTCAATCGGGCTCTGGCATTGATCCAGCTTCTTCCTATTGAGTTTGATATTCCCACCGGTGAGAGTTATGAAAATGAAAGGATGGATGAAAATGATTCAAGAAAAGAAAGGTTGGTACATCTTCATTTGCTAGAAGAAATGAGGGAAATAGCGAAGGATACAAGCCATAAGAAAATGAAGCAGTAAGGGGAGTACTTTGATCAAAAGATCCGGGTCTCCATTTCAAGTGAATGACTTGGTTCTAGTAGATATGATTCCGTATACAAAAAAAGAAGACAGAGAA